>OY979464.1:6255000-7710000 GCA_963855545.1 Ethmia dodecea | reverse complement strand
AACCTAACCTAACCTAACCTAACCTAACCTAACCTAACCTAACCTAACCTAACCTAACCTAACCTAACCTAACCTAACCTAACCTAACCTAACCTAACCTAACCTAACCTAACCTAACCTAACCTAACCTAACCTAACCTAACCTAACCTAACCTAACCTAACCTAACCTAACCTAACCTAACCTAACCTAACCTAACCTAACCTAACCTAACCTAACCTAACCTAACCTAACCTAACCTAACCTAACCTAACCTAACCTAACCTAACCTAACCTAACCTAACCTAACCTAACCTAACCTAACCTAACCTAACCTAACCTAACCTAACCTAACCTAACCTAACCTAACCTAACCTAACCTAACCTAACCTAACCTAACCTAACCTAACCTAACCTAACCTAACCTAACCTAACCTAACCTAACCTAACCTAACCTAACCTAACCTAACCTAACCTAACCTAACCTAACCTAACCTAACCTAACCTAACCTAACCTAACCTAACCTAACCTAACCTAACCTAACCTAACCTAACCTAACCTAACCTAACCTAACCTAACCTAACCTAACCTAACCTAACCTAACCTAACCTAACCTAACCTAACCTAACCTAACCTAACCTAACCTAACCTAACCTAACCTAACCTAACCTAACCTAACCTAACCTAACCTAACCTAACCTAACCTAACCTAACCTAACCTAACCTAACCTAACCTAACCTAACCTAACCTAACCTAACCTAACCTAACCTAACCTAACCTAACCTAACCTAACCTAACCTAACCTAACCTAACCTAACCTAACCTAACCTAACCTAACCTAACCTAACCTAACCTAACCTAACCTAACCTAACCTAACCTAACCTAACCTAACCTAACCTAACCTAACCTAACCTAACCTAACCTAACCTAACCTAACCTAACCTAACCTAACCTAACCTAACCTAACCTAACCTAACCTAACCTAACCTAACCTAACCTAACCTAACCTAACCTAACCTAACCTAACCTAACCTAACCTAACCTAACCTAACCTAACCTAACCTAACCTAACCTAACCTAACCTAACCTAACCTAACCTAACCTAACCTAACCTAACCTAACCTAACCTAACCTAACCTAACCAAAAGCGGTTATGGCAAAGGACGGAGGGGTAGAGATAGAAAGAGTAAGAAAAACGAAGGACCAAAAAGTGGTCCTTAGTTGTGGGAGCGTGGAGGCGAGGCGGAAGGTGAGGGAAAGACTGGAGATGGTAAAGGAGGTGCTCCATGTCGAGGACATGAAGAACAAGGACCCCCTTCTTATCCTATCCTAAGAGACGTTCTGGCCTGCCACTCTGATGAAGAGATCATCGGAGCAATCGGCAGCCAGAACGGGGACGTCCTTCATGGCCTCGACCTGGAGCAGCGGAGTATGAGCGTAAAGTACAGGAGGCGCACACGCAACCCACACATGACGCACATAGTGCTGTCTGTCTCCCCCGAAGTCTGGTCTCGGATGCTGCACAAGGGGAAAGTCCGGATCGACATACAAAGCGTACGAGTCGAAGACCAGTCGCCCCTTGTGCAGTGCACGATGTGCTTAGGATATGGGCACGGAAAAAGGCACTGCACAGAAAAGACTGAAAAGTGTAGCCACTGTGGAGGGCCACACATGCGCGCTCAATGCGACGTGATGCAGGCTGGCACTTTGCCGACCTGCATTAACTGTCAAGCCGCAAAATATAAGGAGACAGTACACAATGCGTTTAGTGCAGATTGTCCCATTCGTAAAAAATGGGACAATATAGCACGCGCACGCATTGCGTACTGTTGACGGCCTTCACGTGGTCACGCGGAAATACACTGCGAACTGGCTGTGTTTAAATGACTTAGACAACACCACTTTGCAACTAACCAAAAATACAATACAAGTGTATGTTATTTTCCGTGAGCAGTCCTAAAGCTGGATAAGCAGTAATGTTTTGCCTATGTGTATGTCTTGATAAGAACAAATAGTCTAATATTGTACTTGAAGTAATAAAATATTGAAAATAAAAAATAATGTATAAGTTTTAAGAACAAGTCTTTTTCACAGTATTGTAACATATAAATAATAGGGAAGGTGCTTGCATAAGAAACTGTAAAATAAGAATGTAAATATTTTAATGATGTATTAATATTATAATGTATGAAAAATGTATTTTTATATGTATAATAATCAAATGCAATAAAATTTTAATGTATAGAAAAAATTTAAAATTGTAATAAAACTTGTATAGTCTTTAATAATAAAGGAAACTAGGATAGAAATAATAAAGATAATACAAAGATGAATACCCCTACACCTCCCGTACAATAAGTAAGATAAAAAGAATATGGAATAGATAGGAAACGTGAAGGAAAACAAAGTAGGATAGAAACAATAGAAGCAGAGAGAAAGAAATGATGGATGTAAGAAAGAAATAGTATGTAGAATGAAAGTACGAGAGGCATAAAAGCGAGAACTGGTATGAAAGAGAAAAAAGTAGTAAAAAGGTCTCTGATCATGTCAGAGGAAAGAGAGAAATTAAAAAAAAAAAAAAAAAAAAAAAAAACCTAACCTAACCTAACCTAACCTAACCTAACCTAACCTAACCTAACCTAACCTAACCTAACCTAACCTAACCTAACCTAACCTAACCTAACCTAACCTAACCTAACCTAACCTAACCTAACCTAACCTAACCTAACCTAACCTAACCTAACCTAACCTAACCTAACCTAACCTAACCTAACCTAACCTAACCTAACCTAACCTAACCTAACCTAACCTAACCTTTTTTTTTTTTTTTTTAAGTGGGGAAATCCTTCATCGGATACACACACCACCCCGGGGGGAGTGGTGTGGTTATGCCGGACTCCTACCGGCTAAAACCCCACTGTGTTCCTCCGCTCCGCCATAGGGACGTGACCACGGGGAGGCCGAAGCATTACGTCCGCAGCCACGTCGGCGGGCCGCCTACCGCAGGAACTGCGCGGTAGGCTCTCCTCTGCGAGACAGGGGGGAGTGATCCCTGTCCCGGACGCTCCGAAGGCGCGTGGGAACACCACGCGCGCCTTCGCGACGAGGCCTAAACAGTGGACGGTGATGCCCCCGCATCACCGCCCGGGCCTCGTTAGGTGGGGAGGAGGAGAGAGGCATATGCTCTCCTCCTGCGGCCTGTGCGTCTGCGGCGGATCGGGAGAGAAGAGGGGTCCTCCTCCCTGTCCCTCTCCGCCGCCTCCTTCTGCGACATGACTGTCTCGCAGAAGGAGAGGACCGCTTTCCACGACCTCTTGTCGCCGACCATAGAACGCACTACGGCCGGTAAGGAGAGGTCGTTCCCCACCGCTGCGACGAGGTCACAGCGCGGCTCCGCCCATGCTGGGCACTCCCCCAGTGTATGCTGCGCTGTGTCCTCGTGGCAGCCACAGTGGTGGCACTCAGCGGTCGCCTCCCTCCCGGCTATGCGGTGCAGATACTTCCCGAAACAACCGTGTCCCGAGAGTACCTGCACCAGTCGGAAGGTGAGCGACCCCCACTCTCTCTCCGTCCACTCCCGCAGGACTGGACGGACCGCCTCGACAGTCCAACGGCCGGCCGACGGTTCGGCCAGCCTCTGTTCCCACTTGTCGAACAGGGACTGTCGAGCCAGGAGTTTCCGCACTTCCATCTCCCTGGGAGCAAGGCGACTGCCGCGGAGTTGGAGGTCCTTGCGCCACTGATACGTGGACGCTTGGGCCTCCGCCTCCAAGTCCCAGGGAGGGGATCCCGCCAGTACGCACGCCGCCTCAAAGGAGGTGGTGCGGTACCCGCGTATGACGCTGACGGCCATCACCCTCTGAGGTCTCCTCAGGAGGGTGATATTATGGGCCGTCAGGGTCTCCGCCCAGACCGGGGCCCCGTAAAGGGCCATCGATCGCACCACCCCCATATACAGGCGGCGGCTTGCCGACTCGGGCCCCCCGATATTAGGCATCAACCGCTTCAACGCGGCGGCCGATGCCATCAAACGGGGAGCCAGGCGGGCGAAGTGATCCCGGAAACTCCAGCGGGGATCGAGGACGAGTCCAAGATATTTCATCGTGGACTTGACCTCGATCCGAGTGCCACTCACTGTGATGTGGGACCCGACCGGTGGCGCCTTCCGAGGGCCGTGGAAACACAGCGCCTCGGATTTGGGCAACGCCACCTCGAGTCCCAACGACCGGATCCGCCTCACCACCTGTGCTACTGTCACAGTGGCGAGGCGGGCTGCTTCCCGGTACGAGGTCCCCCGGGACGTGACCAGCGTGTCGTCCGCATAACAGGTCACGTTTGATCCCGGGAGGAGCTCCCCCCGCAGCACCCAGTCGTACCCGATGTTCCACAGGAGCGGCCCGAGGACCGAGCCTTGTGGAACACCGCACGTCGTCTCCCACCTTACTTGCCTACCGTCCCGAACCGGATACTCGACGTATCGCTCCGAGAGGTAGGCCCCGACTATTCGGCGTAGATAGGGAGGCACGTCATGGAACTTCAGTGCCTCCCTGATGCAGGCCCAGGGAAGGGTATTGAACGCGTTGGCGATGTCGAGAGACACCGCCAACAGCACCCCACCCCGGGCGACCGCCTCATCCGAGAGGGCCTTGACGCGGAGGACCGCGTCAACGGTCGACCTGCCCCCTCGGAATCCGAACTGATGTTCGGACAAGTCGGGACCTACCTCTCGGAGGTGCACGATAAGCCGTCCGGCGATGACCCGCTCGAACAACTTATCGGCCTCGTCGAGTAACACGATCGGACGGTAGGCTGAGGGAGATTCCGCGGGACGCCCGTCCTTCCGCAGAAGAACGAGCCGACCGGTCTTCCAAACGGAAGGGAACCGGCCGGACTGAAGACAGGCGTCCAGTAGTCCGCGGAATCTCTCCCCCAGGGCCTTGAGTGCCAGAGCCAGGACGCGTCCCGGGATCCCGTCTGGTCCCGGAGCTGTGTTTTTGGCTTTCAGCCTCAACACAGCCGCGTCTAGCTCTGCCTCCGTCACCGGAGGCACCTCGAACTCCGCGCTCGCATCCACGACAGGGTGTCGTGGGGGCGCCATCGCTGGGGGTTGTTGTTCCGCCCTGTGTGGAAACAGGGTCGAAACAACATTCCCCAGCAGTCGAGGCTCGAGACTCTCCGTGAGTGGGGGGGCCCAGGGGCGAAGTTTGCCCCTGACCGCACGGTACGGCCTTCCCCACGGATCACGGGTCAGAGTCTCGAGGAGCTCCGCTCTGGCACTAGCCTTCGCGATGCAGATGGACAGCTGCAGGGCCTTGGTAGCCTCTCGATAGGCCCCAAGCAGCTGTGCTTCCACGTCGGCGTCACGTACACGCCTACGGCGGTAGTGGGTATACTGGCGTCTCAATTCCACGCAGAGGGACCGCTGATCAGCGATCCCCTGAGACCACCAGTACACCTGACGCCTAGGAGGTCGAGGCTTGGCCCGAGACATGCCCGCGTCGCAGATCTGCGACACGGCGCCCCGGAACCAAGATACCTCCTCCTCGACCTCCACAGGCCTGGAAGGGGTGTTACTCCAGGCCTGGACTATGGAAGCCAATTCCACTGCATCGCGATCTAGGCTTTTCAAGGCCCATCTGGGGGAAGCCGAAGCGTGGCCGCTGGGACGACGATGCGTGTCCGGGGCTCGGGATGCGGAGACAATGTCGAACCGTATATACAAATGGTCCGACATTGTCTCCACATCCTCCATAACCCTCCAGTCCCGGACACGGCGTGCTAAGGCAGGGGTTGTGAACGCAACGTCCACAATGGACCCCCCCTGCCAGCGCACGCACGTGTTGACCGACCCCCGGTTGAGAACCGTGAGGCCGGTCATCGTCGCCCACTCCGCTAACGTCTCGCCGCGTGCATCCGTCGCGGGACAACCCCAAGCCGTGCTCTTGGCATTGAGGTCGCCCACGAGGAGCGCCGGACAGGGTAGAGTCTGCCCAATGAGGGCCCCTACCCGGTCCAGGAACGCTTCAAACTCGGCGAGACTTCTGTTGGGAGAGAAATATGCCCCGATTAGGACAATTTCTCTCCAGCGGATCGCCACGTAACCTCGGCCCCTCGCTAAGGTGGGAGGGGGCAGTATGCCTTCTGCCCCTGACGCTGTTATGATGGCCACCGAGCCGTCTTGGTCCTCTACCCAGTTATCTCTGGGAGGGACGAAGTACGGCTCAGCGACCACCGCGACGTCTATCAACCACTGCGCCATGGATTGCAGGAGAAGATCCTGCGCACCGGCGCAGTGGTTGATGTTCGCCTGGAGGATCCGATGGTTCGTCTTGATCATGACGTAGCCATCGGATCTCCCCTTGGTGCGGCCAGAGCCGCGGGAGCATTGGCGGCCGGGGTCCTTGCGGCCGCCTTCCTGGGTGCACGTTTCGGGGCTTTGGCCCCCGCGCACCCCTTGCTCCCTGCGCTGTGCCCGGCTGGCTTGCCCACTGCTGCGCAGAGCGTGCAGTGGGGAGCGGCCGAGCACTCTCTGGCCTTGTGGCCGGATTGACCGCAGCGATAACAGTCCTCGCTGCGGTCAATCTCTGAGGTGCATTGTTGCCTGACATGCCCAACCGTCAGGCAACGATAGCACCTCATGGGTCGGCTCTCCAGGCGTTTCACCTGGGCGGACGTCCAGCCCACCAAGAGCCGACCCTCAGCCACTTTTTGGGCCGCTGCTACCGGGCAGCGGACCCAAACGGACCACTGCGCGTGGGGTGTGTAGTAGAGTTGGCCAACTTTGACCTCGTCTACCACACACCCACCGCGCTTCGCCACCGCCGCGGCGACCTCCTCCGCCGAGGCTGAGTCATCCAGACCGGAAATACGCAACTCTGCGCACTTAACCGGTCTGGTTACACGGACGTCAGCCTCGTTTAGGACCTCCCTCAGCTTTGCAGCGAGGGAGTTGGCCTTGTCGCCGCTTGTAGCCCCGGGGACCTCCAACACGGCCCCTCCTGTGACGGCCTTTCGGAACCTCACGCCGGCGATGCCAAGTCCTTCGAGACTGATTTTGGACTTGGCGTCCTCGATTACCGCTCGGTACGTGAGGCCTCTGTCCTCCGCTCCGGGCTGGAGCGTGAGGACTACGGCCGTCGAGCGGAGGGGACGTTTCTTCCTCTTCCTTTTCTTCTTTGCCCCTTCCCCTTGGCCAGGTATTTTGGACTGGGGGGGGGGCTTGCCAACTGCTGGGGTGGACTTTGCGGTGGCGCCACCCTTCTTTTTTCCCCGCTTAACCACTGTCGACCAACCCTCCTCCATGAAGGGAGGTTCTGGTGGCAGTGGTTGGGGCCCTTTTGGAGCCGATTTGGGAGGGTCGGTTGGGGCAGATCTTGCACCCTTCTTCCGCTTCTTCTTTTTGGCCTCAGTATCCTTTCCAACTGGGACTGGGACTGCATGAATAGCAGGAGCCGCGGCAGCCGACTTTACGGAGGGTTTTGGGCCCACTGGAGCGGCCTTAGTTTCCTCGGCACCTCTGTCTCCGGCTAATGGCGGCCGAACCCTCTTGGCGGGGAGGAGCCTCTCCTCCAGGGACTCCAGCCGCGCACTCATCATGGCCCCGCATTTGGCCATGATGGAGCACTCCAGCTCTGCGGGCTGGAGTCCCTGTGGAGGAGGAGGATGGGAAGGGAGAGAAGGTGGTAATTCTCCCTTCTGTCCCATGGCCGCTTTCCCCTCCTGTACGACTTGCTCCAGGCTAACCCTCAGCTCGCCTATTTCTTTACGGAGGTCCGCCACCTCCGCTTTTAGGCGAGCATTGTCAGCCTGGAGCCTGGTCGTTTCATCAGAGACAGAGCGTGTACGCAGCTCTGCCACTGCCTCTCGTATTGAGGCCGCCGCGACTTTCAGGGCACTGATGAACGTGCCCTTCAAGTTCTTAGATTTCGTGGCAACGTTGAGTATGACATCCACACTGTCCAGAACCTGCTGGTTTAGAGATGCAGCAGTGTGGGTGTCATCCACGTTGCCACTCGGTGCTGCTTCTGACAGACGAGCCGTCCTCCTCTGGCTCACCTGCCTCACCAGTCCGGCGACCTCTTCCTCCGCTTGCAGCTGGAGCTCCTCACGCTTCAGCGCCATGAGCTCAGCCTTCGCTTGGGCCAGCCCCACGTACTTTGCCGTGGTAGGCGGCCGGCCCCTCCCTCTCTTGGCGGGCCCGGATGGTTTGGGCCTCACCGCTGTGTCAGAGCCGGAGTCACTACTTGTGCACTCCGGCTCTTCTCCGTCGCTACGCTGTCGCTTTCGACACTCGGCTACAAATCCGGGTGTCGAATGCGACAATGGTACGTCAGACGGGACGTCATCAGTTGACGCCCGGGACTCCGTCTCCGAGTCCATCCGGGTTAAGAGCACCCGCGCCACTGGCAGTGCGCGCGGCGGTGTCTTTCTCGACTCCCCATCTTCTGCACGAGGAGAAGATGGGGCTGAGTCCCCGGATGCCTCATCTGTACCGACGGGAGAGAGGAACAGCTCTCTCCTGTCCGACAGGTCATGGTCGCTCACTCTGGAGAGAGAGAAGAACTCCTCCCTCCCTCCAGGTTGAACGATCCCCCGATTTTCCATCCACAATCGCTCCCGGCTTCTGGTTGGTACACCAGGAACCGGGGACGATTGCGCCGATTCTCCTGACCTTACGGTCTCCACCGTGTCACCGGAATCCGACGACACGGTGAGGACCGCGGGTTCGGTAACTCCCCCTGACACGTCCATTGGGTTGGACGAGGAAGACGCATTTGTGTTTGCCCTCCCACCGTCCTTACAGTCTTCCCCTCCAACCCCTTTTCTAAGCGAACTGTTCTTAACAACCAAGCATTTGCTTGGTGTCGCTTTGGTGTTCTTGTATACTAAATTAAGTTTTTTGCCTTCCATTTTTATTCCCACGAGCATGGGGGAAAGGAATGTCCATCCGGGCAGTGCCCCCTGTACCCGGATAACCCTAGCAAACCGAAGGAGGGCGGGAAACCTCCCCGTTTTGGCCGCTTGGTGGTGGAATAAACTCTCCACCATCCCTCGGAGATGATGACACCGCCGAGGGCATTCGACGCCACGATGCCCCAACGCCGAAACTTGAGTGGTTTTTTATAGAGGTGTCCTTCCTCGCGGTCCGGGCGGTTAAGCCAAGACCCCCGATCCCAACCGAAGCCGCGAGACGTGACCACGACACTCCGGAAGCGGGATTGCGGTATACCGACGGTGGCCGGGAGAGAACTCCCCCTGGCCTGCTCGGAGGCAGTGTAAGTGCACACCGAGCCCGCCCCTGCCTCTCCACTGTGCCCTCTGCTAATCAGAGGGACACGCGGAGAGACGCCTGTGGTAGTCTTAGCCGCGACTGGGGAATGGACACAGAAACCCTGTGTCGATTCGCCAGTCCCGTTGCCCAGGGTGCGCCACGAGGAGGCGACTACCAATGCACCCCAACCTAACCTAACCTAACCTAACCTAACCTAACCTAACCTAACCTAACCTAACCTAACCTAACCTAACCTAACCTAACCTAACCTAACCTAACCTAACCTAACCTAACCTAACCTAACCTAACCTAACCTAACCTAACCTAACCTAACCTAACCTAACCTAACCTAACCTAACCTAACCTAACCTAACCTAACCTAACCTAACCTAACCTAACCTAACCTAACCTAACCTAACCTAACCTAACCTAACCTAACCTAACCTAACCTAACCTAACCTAACCTAACCTAACCTAACCTAACCTAACCTAACCTAACCTAACCTAACCTAACCTAACCTAACCTAACCTAACCTAACCTAACCTAACCTAACCTAACCTAACCTAACCTAACCTAACCTAACCTAACCTAACCTAACCTAACCTAACCTAACCTAACCTAACCTAACCTAACCTAACCTAACCTAACCTAACCTAACCTAACCTTTTTTTTTTTTTTTTTTTTTTTTTTTTTTTTTTTTTTTTCTTTGGCATGCGGGGAAATGCCTAACGCATACTAAGCGGTTGCGGGGACAACTGCGAAGTTATGTCAGAGTCGCACTGACTAAAACCCCCCATGCTGTTCCACCCCTTGCCCTAGGCCAAGCCACAGGCACAAGATATTCATCTGCAACCTGGCCGGCGTGAACCCTCCCCAACCGGTCGACGAGTGCGAGTGACCCCCGCCGCACTCGACGACCTAACCTACACACACACAGGCAGCATCACCTGCCGAACCTGACGGTGCCAGTCGTCAGACTCGGCAGCCGATGCGCTGACCCTCCCCCCCAACGGCTAGACCTATCGCTGGGAACTGAACGCTCCCGCGACCGGCCGCCAACCCACCCTTCAGCGTGATGGGCCCCCCGCCCCGACGGCCGCAGTTACAACACTGCCGTCGGGCCGAGGCGCCCATCAGCTACGAAACCCGAAACTGCGCCGTGCCGGAACAGCAGGCATTGCGCTTCCCCCCGTTGGGCGCCGGACGTTCCCCGCGTCCGACGCCACAATAAACTTACCTCTAGGTGATGGCGGCGGCACCACGTCTCGCGCGACGCCGCACACGACGCAGAGGGTGCGCCTCCGGGTCGCGCTCGCGTGCTCGCTCCGCCTCCTCCTTCTGCAGGAGCACTCCTTCTGCGAAGTCCGCAACAGCCTCCCAGGCCCTCTCGCTTCCGACCATGGCTCTAACCACGGCCGGCAGCGAGAGATCCCCGCCCACCACCGCGACCAAAGCCGCGCGCTCGGCCGCCCACGCCGGGCATGCCTCCAGCGTGTGACTGGCAGAGTCAACTGCGCAGTCACAGTGGTGGCATTCCGGCGTAGGCTCCCGCCTTGCCATCTCACACAGAAACCACCCGAAGCAGCCGTGCCCCGAGAGCAACTGTGTGAGATGGAAAGTCATCTCGCCCCACTTCCTATTCAGCCAACGCTTCAACACCGGCCGCACGGCTTCGACGATGGCGCGGCCAGCGCTAGGTGCCTCCAATCGCTCCCTCCACTGCCGGAGGGCGGTTCTGTGAGCGCGTTGGCGCCACTGCAGAACCCCCTCCCTCGGGTGCAGCGCCCGCCCACTGCCGCGATGATCGACGACGCGGCGGTATACTTCGGCGAGCACCCGCGCGTCCAGGTCCCAAGGCAGGCTGCCGGCCAACACACACGCCGCCTCATAGGAGACGGTGCGGTAGCCGTGCACCACCCTGGACGCCATGACGCGCTGCGACCGCCGGAGAAGGGCCCGGTTGCGGGAGCAGAGGGCTTCCACCCACACGGGAGCCCCATAGAGGGCCATGGAGCGGAGGACCAGCGCGTACAGCCTCCTGCACGCTCCACTCGGCCCCCGGATGTTGGGCAGGAGGCGGCTCAGCGCACCGCTGGCTGCCATCAATCGCGGCACCAGCCGCTCGAAGTGCCCACAAAATGATAGGCGGGGATCGAGGACGACGCCCAGGTAGCGAAGTGCTACCCCGACGCCTATCCTCACCCCTCCCACCACGATGTGAGCATCGGCGGGCGGCCTCCTCCTGGGGCCGTGAAAGCAAATGGCCTCCGTCTTCGATAAGGCCACCTCTAGGCCAAGCTGCTGGATCCGCCGGATGACATTGCCAACACCCGCAGTGGCACGCATTGCTGCCTCCCTGAAATCGCAGCCCCGCGCAGTGATTAACGTGTCGTCGGCGTAGCATGTCAAGTTGACGCCGCTGAGCATCACCCCTCGGAGGACCCAGTCGTAGCCGATGTTCCACAGGAGCGGTCCTAGGACCGACCCCTGAGGGACACCGCACGACATGGGCTTTGATACCCAGGCATCCCGACCTGGGTATCTCACCTCCCTCTCCGAGAGGTAATCCTCAACGGCGAGGCACAAGTATCGCGGGAACCGGTGGAACCGTAGGGCGGCCCTAATGCACGCCCAGGGTACAGAATTGAAGGCGTTGGCAATGTCGAGGGACACTGCCAACAACACCTCATTCCGCCCGATCGCCTCTTCCGCCATCCCCTTTACCCGCAAGATGGCGTCCACCGTAGACCGGGCGTGGCGGAACCCGTACTGGACGTCGGCCAAATCGGGACCCACCTCCTTCATGTGTCGGACGAGTCGGGAAGCTATGACACGCTCGAAGAGCTTGCCCGACTCATCCAACAGCACGATCGGGCGGTAGCCCGAAGGCGAGTCCGCGGGCCGACCGTCCTTCCTCAACAGGACCAGTTTCCCCGACTTCCAGCGGCGGGGAAACCGGCCCTGCTCCAGGCAAGCGGTGAATAGCTCCCGGACCCTATCCGCTAAGGGGCCGAGAGCCATCGCCAGCACCTTGCCCGGCACGCCATCCGGCCCTGGGGCTTTCTTCCCGCCCCGGATTCGGGCTACGGGAAGCTCGAGCTCCTCCGCGGACACCGCCGGGACTTCCTCTACGTCGCCGCCACCCGCCACGTCAGCGATCCGCCACCCACCGGAGGTGCGCGGATCTCCTGCGAGCGGGGGAACCTCGGCGGCGACCGGCAGATCATGACGCCCGACGGTTGGAGGGGTCCCCGCCGCACGTCCCGTTCCGGAGACCGACCCTCCCGCGGCGGGAGGTGGTAGATCTCCGGACGGGAAAAGGGCGGCGACAACCCGCTCCACCAAGGGCGGATCGAGGGTCCGCGTGAGCGGCGGTGCCCACGGTCGGAGCTTGCCCCTCACCATTTTGTACGGCCGCCCCCACGGATCGCCATCCAGGGACTCAATCAGCTCCTGATGGGCGGCCTCCTTCGCGTCTGCGATCGCGGCGGCAAGGGCGTCTACCTTACCCCTGTAGGCGGCATACAGGCGGTCCTCCAGCTCCCTATCTCGGTGTAGCCGCCTCCCGCGACAGCGCGTATACCGCCGCCTAGCCGCCACGCACTCGGTGCGCAGCTCCGCGATCGCCGACGACCACCAGTACACACTGCGCCACGGAGCCTGCGATCTCTGGCGAGGCATCGCTGCCCCGCAGATGCGACGCAACGCCCCGGCGAACCAGTCAGCCCCGCGGTCCGCGTCCAATGCGCCCGCGGGCCTCGGGAGCCACGCCTCCACCAAGGCGGCCTCCTCCAGACGGTCGCGGTCCATTCGCCTCAGCGCCCACCTAGGAGGATCAGAAGGGAGGGGACGCCACGGGTCTGTGCGAGCAGGGGAGAGGGCAGAGACGTCAAACCTTATATACCGGTGGTCGGACATCGTCTCGACCGTCTCCTCCACCCGCCAGTTAGCGACGCGGCGCGCGAGGTCGGCGGTTGCGAACGTCACGTCCACGACCGAGCCGCCCTCGCGCCTCACGCATGTGAGAACGCCCCCGGAATTGAAGGCGGACAACCCCAAGGACGTGGCCCAGTCCAAAAGCTCATCGCCACGCGCGTCCGTCACCGGGGAGCCCCACGCCGACGACTTGGCGTTAAAGTCCCCGGCGACTAGCACGTGGCGGGGGCGCCTCGGGGCCATCTCCGCCTCCAACTCCCGGAGGTAGACCTCGAAGTCGGCGAGCGGCCGATTCGGTGAAAAATACCCGCCGACCACGAGGACGTCCCCGACTTCCCCCGCGACCCACCCGTGGCCCCTCGCAACTCTGCCGAGGGGCGGGGCACCAGCGGCCTCTCTCGTGATGATGGCCACCAGGCCGTCCGCGTCACCCACCCAATCACTGCCGGGTGGGACGCGGTACGGCTCGGAGACCACCGCCACGTGTATCCCCCACTGCGCCATGCTCTGGACAAACAGGTCTTGAGCACCGGCGCAGTGGTTGACATTACCCTGTAGGAACCTGGTTGTCGACCCTATTGTTGATCGACAACCATGCGACTACCCTCGGCTGACGTACCCCCGGTCAATGCGGCGGGGGGCGACGTCGGGCCGGACGGCTGCGAGACGGCCACGTGGGCGTCGCGAGTCGGCACTCTCCCCTTCCGCCGAGCGGCGGTACAAACTATGTCCCCGCAGCGGTGCTCCGCCGGCTTGCCGGCAGTGGCGCACACGGGGCAGCGCGGCGCGGCCCGGCAGTCCCCGGCCAGGTGCCCGGCGACTCCGCAGCGGTAGCACAGGTCGCTGCGGTCGACCTCGGACGGGCACAGCGACTGCGCATGCCCGGGCTCGAGGCAACGGAAGCACCGGTACTGGCGCGCCTCCAGCAGCTCGACGCGCGCCATCGACCAGCCGACCTTGAGGCGGCCGCCCCCGATGCAAATCTTGCGCGCCGCCGCCACCGGGCAGCGCACCCACGCCGCGCCGAGGCTCGATGCGCCCAACCGGACTCCGCTGCAGGAGACCGCTGCCGCCTCGCACCCGCCGGCCTTCGCCACAGCCGCGACGACCTCCCCTGTGGAAGTAGAATCGTCGAGGCCCGAAAGCCTCAACTCGGCCGACTTGGAGGGCCGGGCGATTGCGACGACGTCTTCCCCGAGCGCTTTTATAAGTTCCCGGGCGAGAACGTCGGCCTTCGGTCCGCTCGACGATGCCGCGCCCGGCACCTCCACCACCCTAGCGCCGGTGGCCGCGTCACGTATGCGGAGCCTAGGGATCTCCAGGGCCTCCAGGTCGATAGCACCTTTGGCCCTGGTGATAACCTCAGCATACGTGACACCCCTCGCGATAGCCGCAGGCTGCAACGTCAGCACAATCGCTGAGGAGCGCGGCGGGTGCAGCCTGCGGGCGGCCAACTGAGTGGGCGTGGGCGGGGGGAGCGCCGGTCTGCGCGGGCCTACCAGGGTCCAGCCCCCACCTCCGGGGGCACCGGCGGCGGCGGCGCGCTGCACCGACTCCTCATCGGGCACGCGCCGCGCGGCCATACTTTTCCTCCCGCCTCGGCGCCGCTTGCGGCCAGCCGGGGCAGCGCTCGGCGCGACGACAGGGGGGGCGGGGAGGGGCCGGGAGGGCACCTCGACCTCTACCTCCATGGCGGCCACACGCCCGGGCGGGGCGGCGGCGCGCCTCGGCCCCATCACGGCCATGTGCGCGAACGAAGGCGCGGCGGCGCCTCGGGGCGCGGCGGGGCGGGGCGGGGCGGCGGGGGCGCGGGCAGGGCTCGCCTCGCGCTCGGGGACGGCCGCCCGCTCCCGCCCGCGACCGCGCGGAGGCTCCACGGCGGGGAGACCGGCGGCAGTGCGGGCCGCGCTCGCAGCTGCGGACCTGTCCGCAGCGAGCGGCGGCCGCACGCGCGGCTCGGGAAGTAGCCGCGACTCCAACCCTTCCAGCCGGGCGTTAAGCATGGTCCCCATCTGGACCATGATCGCCCGGCTGAACTGCTCCATCATTGCGGAAAGCTCCGCCAGGGGGGCCGCACCAGGGGCGACCGCGGGGGCCGGGGCAGCACCGGGGTCCGCGCGCGACCTCTCCAACTCCTCCCTGAGGAGAAGAATATCGCGGCGCACTTCCCCAAGCTCGGCCCGCAGCCGAGCGTTATCCGCCTGGAGGCGGCGCGTCTCCTCCGACGCTGTACGCGCCCCGAGGTCGGTTACAGCGTCCGAGAGGACGGCCGAAGCCCTATTGAGGGTGCCGCGGAGGTCCCCCTTTATATTTTTTGATTTGCGACCGACCTCCTCAATCATTTGGACGGCGGACCTGGCGCGGCTCACGATGGCCTCGGCGCTGTTCTCCGAGTCGGCGCGGGTGACAACCGACTCGGTCTTGCGGCGGTACTGGGCCGCCACAGCTCCCACCTCTAGCGAGGCGGCCTCCCGCGAGGCCTCGCGCCTCGCCTCGGCCAGCTCCCGCTGCGCCTTGGCGAGCCCCACGTACTCGCCGGTCGTCGGCGGCCTGCCCCTGCCCCGCTTCGGCACCGCCCCGCCGGCGCTCACGGCTACGGCCTCCTCCACCTCGCCGTCCGAGGACGACTCAGAGAAGGTGCACCGCCGCTTAAAAGCAAGCGGTGACCTGAACAACCCCGTCTCCGTTTCCTTCACCGAAGCCCCACCTCTCACAGTGCGGACGGAACCCTGGCTTGAGTCCGAAGACTCAGCCTCCATCCCCTGCATAATAGTATGCAGCGGAATAACAAAGATAAGAAAACACAAGAAAATACAACAAATCGCTCACCACTGGAAAAATATATGTGAGTTTGAGGCAAGGCCCCAAACCCACAGGAAGGTTGGTTTTCACCACCAGAACAACCGTAGCCCTGAAAAGGGCTGTTTCAGACGGTTAGACCACCAAAAATTCACAAAATAATAATTAAATAATTTTAATTTATTTTGACACCTCAAAACACGTCCGTCACCCGTCAGCGCGCGAGGAGGTCGCACGGTGTTTTTTGTGCTCCCGGAATTATTGTTTTATTATTTGGAAACTCGACGAATTTTAAAAAAGTAAAAAGTGAAAAGTGTGTGTAAGAGTGCGGTCTAAGTGTCCTGTGCAGTGAAATTACCATTGGATCACAGTGCCTTGGATTGCGACCCTAAAACCTCCGTTGGAGGTTAGAAACCTCCGCCCTATAGGCGTGAGCTGCACCAGGCGACCTGCGATCCCCCATTTCTTGGTGTGCCTGGAAGCGCCCAGTCGACCCCAACCTACCACCAAAATCTCGGCCCCGCCGGACTCCAATTCGGCGAGTTATAGCCCAAAAACCTGGGACCGCGTGCACACGAGGTCCAGGTTCCAGCAGCTGGAGATCAGATTGGAGGGTGCCGGGCGCTAGAGGGAGCCAGGGGAAGACAGTGGACACCTCAAACGTCAAAATCAGTTAAGTGGTTTGGGAGATATAGGACGCCATAGCATTTTACTTTCTCTAATTTCTCCAGCTCGGGACGATTTTCCCCAATCTAGTTTTTATTTTTTATAGTATACTACACATTGAGTTCTTCCAAATTAAATTTTTTAACCCCAGGAAACATTTTTAGTTCCTTAGATATAAATTTTTCAAAATTTCGGGCCCCACCTGGGGGGCGCCCCAGTAGTCCTATAACCCTCAAACCAACTTTAGTAGTAAGCCCTAGGTCTAGTTTAATATATGTAGTACTTTAGATTTTAAAAACATTTTTCTGTGCCTAGTAGGTAATAATCTATAATTTTGACTTTTTATTTATTTCCAACTTGGAATTTTTACATTTTTAAAAAACTGTTGTGCTTAGCAGGCTGACTAGACCACCCTACGGGTGCCTAAATTTTTTTTGGAAATTGTAGCCGTTACCAGTCGCTCGCTATAACCTTTCAAAAAAGGTAAATAAACCGCTCAAGCCCAAAACTTTGGGGGGTCGTAGCTCCGGACCGGGGGGTCGGATTTTGAAAATTCGACCGGTCAAATTATTTTTTCGGCTAGCTTAATCTACTGTATTTTTCCCAAAATTTTAGGATCAAAATTCGGGGGGGTCATTTTCGGTTTCAAATTACGTAACGGGAAAAATACAAATTTCGTTTTAATTCGATAACTTTGGATAGGGTGGGCCAAATTTAACGGGGTTTCTTCTAAATTTAATATTTTTGTAAGGGCTACGACTCTCCCTTAGAGTCCCAGACTCTACGTAGAGCAGGAAAAATTTTGGCTTCAAAATTCTAATAACTTTTGGCTGGGGGGGATCAAAATTACAGCGCACTAGTTTTGGCATCTAAATTGGGGACTGACTCTACATAGAGCCAAAAATTGGAAATTCGAGCTCTACATGGTAGAGACGAATAGCGGACTGGGCAGCGCTTGAAAAGCCGATTAAAACGAGCCCTCGCACGTCTTCCTGCGACGAGCGGTTCCCAAGATATTGCGGTTTTAAGTTGGCGCCGCCATATTGGTCCGCCATCTTGTTTTACTCGAACGGCTCTAACTCCACCCCAGAACGTCGTAAAGGAGCGCGGTTTCTTTTAAAGACCTAGGGCAAGGGTCTTCTACCCTGCCCACGTGACATAGAGCAAAATTATTTTTGACTCTACAAGGTAGAGCTGAGGGTGGGATCAGCTCGGGTACGTCGAGGCGATAACGGGGAACCCTCTCACTGGCTCCTACGATCATTGGTTGGGGAGATATACGGGCTTGAACTTTTGGCCGCCATCTTGGCCGCCATCTTGAAAAGTTTCAAGCGCGTATATCTCGGCTCCCAGAGGTCGCAGGAGAACGTGGTTTTCACTGAGGGACAGGGCAGAGCCCACTCTCCCCCGCCAAGACCTGCCTGACTTTTTTTTTTTTTTTTTTTTTTTTTTTTTTTTTTTTTTTTTTTTTTTTTTTTTCAAAAGCCTACCTTGGACAATAGACTGACTCTACGTTATAGAGTCTAACTTAATTTATTTTTAATTTAATTTTAATTTGGATTTTATTTTTATTTTTAAATTTTTGTCTTACATATTCGGACCAACTGTCCTATTCATTTTTTGCTTCTAAACGTGCATTGTTGGCACGTTCCTAGCGTGGGTCCGGCGATAGGGCAAGGCTCTACTTCAGTAGAGTCGTTCTCATACCGCCGGGCTACAAGCCGACACCTACTTGTACTACACAAGTAGGTCACACACGCACAAAATTATAAATAAGGATAAGGACTGTGATAATTTTAGCTCTTAGGTTTAGGTTTAGATTTGACATTTTATACTGATTCATTTACACTTTAATTTATTTTATTTTATTTATGTTTTATAATTGACAACTTTTTCCTCTGACGAGTCGGGCTCTTTACACCCGACTACACACCACCCCCTCAGACCAAGGTGGAATTGTGTGTTTAGGGCCATTTACACCCATAACACGCAAATTCTACTTTAATGGCGACTGTGCGCACTCCCATGGCGCCAACGCGCAAAACACCCGCGCCTGATGCGGATGTGACAGAGAGGGCCGGTCCCTCTAGCCAGACGAACAACGTAAGAAGGAGCGTTGGCGAATGGGAGAGCCAGTCCCAACAGACCGCACCCCCCGCTCGCAGATTAACCAGGACCGTGAGTCCCCCCAAGATGACGGCACGCCTGCAAGAGGCAAAACGGTCTCTCATGTCAGCAAAAAAGTACTTGGGGGACTCACGTAATTTAAAGACTGAGATAAAGGAGGGTGTGACAAAGGCCATAAACCATTTATACCAGATTGTGAAGGAATCGGAAGAGGAGAGCAAGGGATTAAACAAAGATGGAGGAAAGAAAGAGGAGAATGTGAGTGAAGTATGCAAGTACAAGGATCAGATTGAGGAACTTGAGAGGAAAATAAAGATATGTAAGGAAGAGACAGCATTATACAAGGAAAGCGTAAAAGAGATGGATGCGGATATGGAAGTAATAAGAGTAAGGCATGAAAAAGAGATTGAAAGGTTGAAGAAAGCAAAGGAGGAAAGTGAGGACAAGGCTAATGTCTTCCAATTAGCCTTGAATAAGACTGATGAGGATATGAGGAAAATGCTGTCACAATACATGGAGCAAGCGGAAGGAATGGAAGAAGAGATCAGCAAGCAAGCGAAGAGGATAAAAGAGTACGAAAGAAAGGAGAAGTCAAATGTGGTAAGAATGGAAGGAAACAAGGAGAGTGTGAATAAGGAAGAAGTGGAGAGGATGAAAGAAAGAATTAAGGAACAGGAGAAGAATGACAAGGTGAATTTGGACAAGATAAGAGAGTTAGAGAAGACGAATGAAAGGATAAGGAGGGACGTCCTTAGAATGAAAGAACTAGAAAAGATGATTGAAAAGCTGAGGAAGGAAAACGAGGGAATGAAAGCAACAAACGCAAGTCTGAATGAAAGGATCAAAACGATGAATGAGGAAATGGAAAAAATGAAAGAAGGAAGAGTGGAGGCGCAGGATGGCTGTGGAAAAAGGATGGAGAGGATGGAAGAAATGATGAAGGAGAACAAGGAAAAGACCGAGAAGATGCTGAAAGAAAACAATGAAAGAATGGAAGAGTTAAGGATTGCCATCACACGGAACCAGTGCAGCGAGCCCAGACCCACGTATGCGGAAATGGCATCTAGCCGCCCACTAGGGGGTAAGACGGGTAGGACTACGCTGCACTCCGTAGTGGTGACATCCAAGGATGAAACAGACACTGGAGAGAAAGTTTTGGAAAAGGTCAGGAAAGCGGTTATGGCAAAGGACGGAGGGGTAGAGATAGAAAGAGTAAGAAAAACGAAGGACCAAAAAGTGGTCCTTAGTTGTGGGAGCGTGGAGGCGAGGCGGAAGGTGAGGGAAAGACTGGAGATGGTAAAGGAGGTGCTCCATGTCGAGGACATGAAGAACAAGGACCCCCTTCTTATCCTAAGAGACGTTCTGGCCTGCCACTCTGATGAAGAGATCATCGGAGCAATCGGCAGCCAGAACGGGGACGTCCTTCATGGCCTCGACCTGGAGCAGCGGAGTATGAGCGTAAAGTACAGGAGGCGCACACGCAACCCACACATGACGCACATAGTGCTGTCTGTCTCCCCCGAAGTCTGGTCTCGGATGCTGCACAAGGGGAAAGTCCGGATCGACATACAAAGCGTACGAGTCGAAGACCAGTCGCCCCTTGTGCAGTGCACGATGTGCTTAGGATATGGGCACGGAAAAAGGCACTGCACAGAAAAGACTGAAAAGTGTAGCCACTGTGGAGGGCCACACATGCGCGCTCAATGCGACGTGATGCAGGCCGGCACTTTGCCGACCTGCATTAACTGTCAAGCCGCAAAATATAAGGAGACAGTACACAATGCGTTTAGTGCAGATTGTCCCATTCGTAAAAAATGGGACAATATAGCACGCGCACGCATTGCGTACTGTTGACGGCCTTCACGTGGTCACGCGGAAATACACTGCGAACTGGCTGTGTTTAAATGACTTAGACAACACCACTTTGCAACTAACCAAAAATACAATACAAGTGTATGTTATTTTCCGTGAGCAGTCCTAAAGCTGGATAAGCAGTAATGTTTTGGCTATGTGTATGTCTTGATAAGAACAAATAGTCTAATATTGTACTTGAAGTAATAAAATATTGAAAATAAAAAATAATGTATAAGTTTTAAGAACAAGTCTTTTTCACAGTATTGTAACATATAAATAATAGGGAAGGTGCTTGCATAAGAAACTGTAAAATAAGAATGTAAATATTTTAATGATGTATTAATATTATAATGTATGAAAAATGTATTTTTATATGTATAATAATCAAATGCAATAAAATTTTAATGTATAGAAAAAATTTAAAATTGTAATAAAACTTGTATAGTCTTTAATAATAAAGGAAACTAGGATAGAAATAATAAAGATAATACAAAGATGAATACCCCTACACCTCCCGTACAATAAGTAAGATAAAAAGAATATGGAATAGATAGGAAACGTGAAGGAAAACAAAGTAGGATAGAAACAATAGAAGCAGAGAGAAAGAAATGATGGATGTAAGAAAGAAATAGTATGTAGAATGAAAGTACGAGAGGCATAAAAGCGAGAACTGGTATGAAAGAGAAAAAAGTAGTAAAAAGGTCTCTGATCATGTCAGAGGAAAGAGAGTATTAAAAAAAAAAAAAAAAAAAAAAAAAAACCTAACCTAACCTAACCTAACCTAACCTAACCTAACCTAACCTAACCTAACCTAACCTAACCTAACCTAACCTAACCTAACCTAACCTAACCTAACCTAACCTAACCTAACCTAACCTAACCTTTTTTTTTTTTTTTTTTTTTTTTTTTAGCCAGGGAAAATGCATTACTGCATACGCACCCGACCCGGGGGGGCCGGGGGTTATGTGGGGCTCTGCAGCCTAGTGCTGCCATACCCACTAAAAACCCTGGTGTGTTCCTCCTCGCCGCTTCGGACCCAGCCATGGCACCGCGGTTGTGCATCCGCAGCTGGGTCGCGGCCGCCCGCAACACCTTGCGGGGCCTCCTCGAGGGGGAGTCGAGCGAACCCCCCCCTATCTCCGCTTAAGGCGCCCCGGAACACCAGGGGCGCCTTCCAGCACGGGACCTCTCTACGCGGGTGACGGATCCCCCGATCACGTCACCCACAGGTCCCCTCAGGGCGGTTGGTAGTAGGCGGCGTAGGCCCGCCTACCTCGCCCTTGTCGCCTGCGGCGGATAGGGAGCGCGTCGACATCGTCTTCCCGCTCCCGCTCCGCCGCCTCCTTCTGCGACATGACTTCGTCACAGAAGGAGACGACCGCCTGCCAGGCCTGCTCACTGCCGATCATGGCGTTGACCATGTTCGGCAGTGTCAGAACCTGCACGCCGATGGCCGCGGACAGGGCCGCGCGAGGGACCGCCCAAGCGGGGCACTCCTCGCGCGTGTGTCGTGCCGTGTCCTCGGCCATCCCACAATGGTGGCACGCCGTTGACGGCTCGCGGCCCACCACTCGGCACAGATACCTCCCGAAGCAACCATGCCCGGTCAGCATCTGCACCAAGCGGTAGGTCAGCGGGCCGTGCCTACGCCCCAGCCAGTCTTTGAGGACTGGCCGGACGGCGGCCACCAGATCCCCGGCTCCTCCGGGGACCTCCAACCGAGCCGTCCACTTCCGCAGGAGGACCTCCTCTCTCCAGCGAGCGTCACCCGTCAGCGCGCGAGGAGGTCGCACGGTGTTTTTGAGCTCCCGTATTTATTGTTGATTTATTTGGAAATCTTTCCAAAAATAAAAAAGTAACCAGTGAAAAGTTTGTATAACAGTGCAGTCCAAGTGTTCAGTGAAGTGAAATTGAAAAAGGATCACAGTGCCGAGGACCAGGAGCCAAAACCTCTGGTTAGAGGTTAGAACCTCCGCCTTCATAGGCGTGAGCTGCAACCGACCACCGGCGAACCCCCCATTTTCAGTGTCCCCGGAAGCGCCCAGTCGACCCCAACGTCCCGGTAAAATCTCGGCCCCGCCGGGCTCAAACTCGGCGAGTTATTAGCCAAAAACCTTGGCCCACGTGCACACGCGGTCCAGGTTGCAGCGGTCGGAGACCAGATCGGAGGGTGCCGGGCGCTAGAGGGAGCCGGGGGAAAAAATTGGACACCTCAAGCTCGAAGATCAGATAAGTGGTTTGGGAGATATAGGACTCCATAGCAATTTACTTTCTTTAATTTCTCCAACTCGGGACGACTTTCCCCAACCCCTTTTATAATTATTTATCAGTAGTGTACATTTTATTCTTCCAAATTAAATTTTTTAACCCCAGGAAATATTTTTCGTTTCGTAGATATTAATTTTTCAAAATTTTGGGCCCCACCTGGGGGGCGCCCCAGTAGTCCTATAACCCTCAAACCAACTTTAGCAGTAAGCCCTAGGTCTAGTTTAGCATTTGTAGTATTTAAGATTTTTATATAATTTTTTCTGTGCCTAGTAAGTAATAGGATATTATTTTGACAAATTATTTATTCACAACCCCGACTTATTATATATTAAGACATTTTTTATGCTAAATAGGCTTGCTATACCACCCCGCGGGTGTGAAAATTTTTTCAGAATTTGTAGCAATTTCTAGTCATTAGATATAACCTTTCAAAAAAGGTAAACAAACTGCTTAAGCCTAAAACTTTGGGGGGTCGTAGCTCCGGACCGGGGGGTCGGATTTTAAAAATTCGACCGGCCGAATCATTTTTTCGGCCAGTTTAATTTACTGTATTTTTTCCAAAATTTTAGGATCAAAATTCGGGGGGGTCATTTTCGGTTTGAAATTACGTAACGGGAAAAATACAAATTTCGTTTTAATTCGATAACTTTGGATTGGGTGGGCCAAATTTAACGGGGTTTTTTCTAAATTTAATATTTTTGTAAGGGCTACGACTCTCCCTTAGAGTCCCAGACTCTACGTAGAGCAGGAAAAATTTTGGCTTCAAAATTCTAATAACTTTTGGGCCGGGGGGGATCTAAATTACAGCGCACTAGTTTTGGCATCTAAATTGGGGACTGACTCTACATAGAGTCAAAAATTTAAAATTCGAGCTCTACATAGTAGAGACGAATAGCGGACTGGGCAGCGCTTGACAAGCCGAGTAAAACGAGCCCTCGCACGTCTTCCTGCGACGAGCGGTTCCCAAGATATTGCGGTTTTAAGTTGGCGCCGCCATATTGGTCCGCCATCTTGTTTTACTCGAACGGCTATAACTCCACCGCAGAACGTCGTAGAGGAGCGCGGTTTCTTTTAAAGACCTAGGGCAAGGGTCTTCTACCCTGCCCACGTGACATAGAGTAAATTATTTTTGACTCTACAAGGTAGAGCTGAGGGTGGGATCAGCTCGGGTACGTCGAGGCGATAACGGGGAGCCCTCTCACTGGCTCCTACGATCATTGGTTGGGGAGATATACGGGTTTGAACTTTTGGCCGCCATCTTGGCCGCCATCTTGAAAAGTTTCAAGCGCGTATATCTCGGCTCCCAGAGGTCGCAGGAGAACGTGGTTTTCACTGAGGGACAGGGCAGAGCCCACTCTCCCCCGCCAAGACCTGCCTGACTTTTTTTTTTTTTTTTTTTTTTTTTTTTTTTTTTTTTTTTTTTTTTTTTTTTTTTTTTTTTTTTTTTTCAAAAGCCTACCTTGGACAATAGACTGACTCTACGTTATAGAGTCTAACTTAATTTATTTTTAATTTAATTTTAATTTGGATTTTATTTTTATTTTTAAATTTTTGTCTTACATATTCGGACCAACTGTCCTATTCATTTTTTGCTTCTAAACGTGCATTGTTGGCACGTTGCTAGCGTGGGTCCGGCGATAGGGCAAGGCTCTACTTCAGTAGAGTCGTTCTCATACCGCCGGGCTACAAGCCGACACCTACTTGTACTACACAAGTAGGTCACACACGCACAAAATTATAAATAAGGATAAGGACTGTGATAATTTTAGCTCTTAGGTTTAGGTTTAGATTTGACATTTTATACTGATTCATTTACACTTTAATTTATTTTATTTTATTTATGTTTTATAATTGACAACTTTTTCCTCTGACGAGTCGGGCTCTTTACACCCGACTACACACCACCCCCTCAGACCAAGGTGGAATTGTGTGTTTAGGGCCATTTACACCCATAACACGCAAATTCTACTTTAATGGCGACTGTGCGCACTCCCATGGCGCCAACGCGCAAAACACCCGCGCCTGATGCGGATGTGACAGAGAGGGCCGGTCCCTCTAGCCAGACGAACAACGTAAGAAAGAGCGTTGGCGAATGGGAGAGCCAGTCCCAACAGACCGCACCCCCCGCTAGCAGATTAACCAGGACCGTGAGTCCCCCCAAGATGACGGCACGCCTGCAAGAGGCAAAACGGTCTCTCATGTCAGCAAAAAAGTACTTGGGGGACTCACGTAATTTAAAGACTGAGATAAAGGAGGGTGTGACAAAGGCCATAAACCATTTATACCAGATTGTGAAGGAATCGGAAGAGGAGAGCAAGGGATTAAACAAAGATGGAGGAAAGAAAGAGGAGAATGTGAGTGAAGTATGCAAGTACAAGGATCAGATTGAGGAACTTGAGAGGAAAATAAAGATATGTAAGGAAGAGACAGCATTATACAAGGAAAGCGTAAAAGAGATGGATGCGGATATGGAAGTAATAAGAGTAAGGCATGAAAAAGAGATTGAAAGGTTGAAGAAAGCAAAGGAGGAAAGTGAGGACAAGGCTAATGTCTTCCAATTAGCCTTGAATAAGACTGATGAGGATATGAGGAAAATGCTGTCACAATACATGGAGCAAGCGGAAGGAATGGAAGAAGAGATCAGCAAGCAAGCGAAGAGGATAAAAGAGTACGAAAGAAAGGAGAAGTCAAATGTGGTAAGAATGGAAGGAAACAAGGAGAGTGTGAATAAGGAAGAAGTGGAGAGGATGAAAGAAAGAATTAAGGAACAGGAGAAGAATGACAAGGTGAATTTGGACAAGATAAGAGAGTTAGAGAAGACGAATGAAAGGATAAGGAGGGACGTCCTTAGAATGAAAGAACTAGAAAAGATGATTGAAAAGCTGAGGAAGGAAAACGAGGGAATGAAAGCAACAAACGCAAGTCTGAATGAAAGGATCAAAACGATGAATGAGGAAATGGAAAAAATGAAAGAAGGAAGAGTGGAGGCGCAGGATGGCTGTGGAAAAAGGATGGAGAGGATGGAAGAAATGATGAAGGAGAACAAGGAAAAGACCGAGAAGATGCTGAAAGAAAACAATGAAAGAATGGAAGAGTTAAGGATTGCCATCACACGGAACCAGTGCAGCGAGCCCAGACCCACGTATGCGGAAATGGCATCTAGCCGCCCACTAGGGGGTAAGACGGGTAGGACTACGCTGCACTCCGTAGTGGTGACATCCAAGGATGAAACAGACACTGGAGAGAAAGTTTTGGAAAAGGTCAGGAAAGCGGTTATGGCAAAGGACGGAGGGGTAGAGATAGAAAGAGTAAGAAAAACGAAGGACCAAAAAGTGGTCCTTAGTTGTGGGAGCGTGGAGGCGAGGCGGAAGGTGAGGGAAAGACTGGAGATGGTAAAGGAGGTGCTCCATGTCGAGGACATGAAGAACAAGGACCCCCTTCTTATCCTAAGAGACGTTCTGGCCTGCCACTCTGATGAAGAGATCATCGGAGCAATCGGCAGCCAGAACGGGGACGTCCTTCATGGCCTCGACCTGGAGCAGCGGAGTATGAGCGTAAAGTACAGGAGGCGCACACGCAACCCACACATGACGTACATAGTGCTGTCTGTCTCCCCCGAAGTCTGGTCTCGGATGCTGCACAAGGGGAAAGTCCGGATCGACATACAAAGCGTACGAGTCGAAGACCAGTCGCCCCTTGTGCAGTGCACGATGTGCTTAGGATATGGGCACGGAAAAAGGCACTGCACAGAAAAGACTGAAAAGTGTAGCCACTGTGGAGGGCCACACATGCGCGCTCAATGCGACGTGATGCAGGCTGGCACTTTGCCGACCTGCATTAACTGTCAAGCCGCAAAATATAAGGAGACAGTACACAATGCGTTTAGTGCAGATTGTCCCATTCGTAAAAAATGGGACAATATAGCACGCGCACGCATTGCGTACTGTTGACGGCCTTCACGTGGTCACGCGGAAATACACTGCGAACTGGCTGTGTTTAAATGACTTAGACAACACCACTTTGCAACTAACCAAAAATACAATACAAGTGTATGTTATTTTCCGTGAGCAGTCCTAAAGCTGGATAAGCAGTAATGTTTTGCCTATGTGTATGTCTTGATAAGAACAAATAGTCTAATATTGTACTTGAAGTAATAAAATATTGAAAATAAAAAATAATGTATAAGTTTTAAGAACAAGTCTTTTTCACAGTATTGTAACATATAAATAATAGGGAAGGTGCTTGCATAAGAAACTGTAAAATAAGAATGTAAATATTTTAATGATGTATTAATATTATAATGTATGAAAAATGTATTTTTATATGTATAATAATCAAATGCAATAAAATTTTAATGTATAGAAAAAATTTAAAATTGTAATAAAACTTGTATAGTCTTTAATAATAAAGGAAACTAGGATAGAAATAATAAAGATAATACAAAGATGAATACCCCTACACCTCCCGTACAATAAGTAAGATAAAAAGAATATGGAATAGATAGGAAACGTGAAGGAAAACAAAGTAGGATAGAAACAATAGAAGCAGAGAGAAAGAAATGATGGATGTAAGAAAGAAATAGTATGTAGAATGAAAGTACGAGAGGCATAAAAGCGAGAACTGGTATGAAAGAGAAAAAAGTAGTAAAAAGGTCTCTGATCATGTCAGAGGAAAGAGAGAAATTAAAAAAAAAAAAAAAAAAAAAAAAAAAAAAAAAAAAAAAAAAAAAAAAACCTAACCTAACCTAACCTAACCTAACCTAACCTAACCTAACCTAACCTAACCTAACCTAACCTAACCTAACCTAACCTAACCTAACCTAACCTAACCTAACCTAACCTAACCTAACCTAACCTAACCTAACCTAACCTAACCTAACCTAACCTAACCTAACCTAACCTAACCTAACCTAACCTAACCTAACCTAACCTAACCTAACCTAACCTAACCTAACCTAACCTAACCTAACCTAACCTAACCTAACCTAACCTAACCTAACCTAACCTAACCTAACCTAACCTAACCTAACCTAACCTAACCTAACCTAACCTAACCTAACCTAACCTAACCTAACCTAACCTAACCTAACCTAACCTAACCTAACCTAACCTAACCTAACCTAACCTAACCTAACCTAACCTAACCTAACCTAACCTAACCTAACCTAACCTAACCTAACCTAACCTAACCTAACCTAACCTAACCTAACCTAACCTAACCTAACCTAACCTAACCTAACCTAACCTAACCTAACCTAACCTAACCTAACCTAACCTAACCTAACCTAACCTAACCTTTTTTTTTTTTTTTTTTTTTTTTGTAACCAGGGAAAATGCATTACTGCATACGCACCCGACCCGGGGGGGCCGGGGGTTATGTGGGGCTCTGCAGCCTAGTGCTGCCATACCCACTAAAAACCCTGGTGTGTTCCTCCTCGCCGCTTCGGACCCAGCCATGGCACCGCGGTTGTGCATCCGCAGCTGGGTCACGGCCGCCCGCAATACCTTGCGGGGCCTCCTCGAGGGGGGGTCGAGCGAACCCCCCCCTATCTCCGCTTAAGGCGCCCCGGAACACCAGGGGCGCCTTCCAGCACGGGACCTCTCTACGCGGGTGACGGATCCCCCGATCACGTCACCCACAGGTCCCCTCAGGGCGGTTGGTAGTAGGCGGCGTAGGCCCGCCTACCTCGCCCTTGTCGCCTGCGGCGGATAGGGAGCGCGTCGACATCGTCTTCCCGCTCCCGCTCCGCCGCCTCCTTCTGCGACATGACTTCGTCACAGAAGGAGACGACCGCCTGCCAGGCCTGCTCACTGCCGATCATGGCGTTGACCATGTTCGGCAGTGTCAGAACCTGCACGCCGATGGCCGTGGACAGGGCCGCGCGAGGGACCGCCCAAGCGGGGCACTCCTCGCGCGTGTGTCCTCGGCCATCCCACAATGGTGGCACGCCGTTGACGGCTCGCGGCCCACCACTCGGCACAGATACCTCCCGAAGCAACCATGCCCGGTCAGCATCTGCACCAAGCGGTAGGTCAGCGGGCCGTGCCTACGCCCCAGCCAGTCTTTGAGGACTGGCCGGACGGCGGCCACCAGATCCCCGGCTCCTCCGGGGACCTCCAACCGAGCCGTCCACTTCCGCAGGAGGACCTCCTCTCTCCAGCGAGCGACCTCCAGCGGATGGAGACGGCTCCCCTCTCGTGCTCGCCAATACACCGTCGCGAGTACCTCGGCCTCGAGGTCCCATGGCGGTGTTCCGGCGAGCACGCACGCGCCGTCGAAAGCGACGGTGCGGTACGCCCGAGCCACCCTCAACGCTATGACCCGCTGCGGACGTCGCAGTAGGGGTCTGATGCGAGCGTAGAGGGTGTCCGCCCATATTGGCGCCCCGTAGAGCGCCATGGAGCGTACCACGCCGGCGTACAGCCGACGGCAGCTCCCCCCTGGCCCCCCCAGATTGGGGAGGAGCCTCCCCAGCGCTCCGGCTGCGGCCACCAAACGTGGGGCCAAGCGCCGGAAGTGCTCCGCGAACCCCCATTTGCCATCGAGGACGAGTCCCAGGTACTTCATCGTCGACCCGATGGCAATAGGGGTTCCGCCCACCACAATCCTCGCCCCCGGAGGTGGCGCACGCCGGGGCCCATGAAAAACCAGGGCCTCGGACTTACTCAGCGCCACCTCCAGACCCAGCGCCCGGATGCGGTGGACCACCTGGGCAACCGCTGCCGTCGCCAGCACGGTCGCCTCCCGGAGGGTGCTGCCTCGGGCCGCCACCAGGGTGTCGTCAGCGTAGCAAATCACGCTGACCCCCGGCAAATTGGCCCCTCGCAGCACCTTGTCGTAACCGATGTTCCACAGGAGCGGTCCAAGGACCGACCCCTGTGGAACACCGCACGACATTGCCCTCCTCTCCTGGCGGACTTCGGTCGGGTAAGCTACTGCTCGCCCGACAAAGTAGTCTGCCAGGACCCTCCTGAGGTACTGGGGTATATTGTGATACCCCAGCCCCTCCACCACGGCCTCCCAGGGCAGGGTGTTAAACGCGTTAGCGATATCTAACGATACCGCCAACAACACCCCGCCCTCCGAGACCGCCTCCTCGGCGAGGTCCCTTAACCGCGCGATTGCGTCCACGGTCGACCTCCCGCACCGGAAGCCGAACTGCGCGTCATGCAGATCTGGCCCCCCGTCCCTCAAACACTCGGCGATGCGAGCAGCGAGCACACGCTCGAAAAGCTTGCTCGCCTCGCCGAGTAGCACAATGGGACGGTAGGCCGACGGCAGTTCGGGGGGGCGCCCGTCCTTACGAAGAAGGACGAGCTTGCCCGTCTTCCACGTGTGGGGAAATCGACCCTGGACCAAACACGCGTCCATAAGGGACCTCACCCATCCACCCATTTCCACCGAGGCGAGAACCAGAACTCGCCCCGGTATCCCGTCCTGCCCGGGGGCGGTTTTCCTCGACCGGAGTCTCTGGATCGCCGCCCCGAACTCCTCCTCGGAAATGGGTGGAATCACCTCCGCCAATTGAGGCCCATTGGCGGCCACGGAGGGCGGTGACCAGGCGTTCCTCTGCGGGAACAGCGTGGTCACCACCCTGTCCAGGAGCTCAGGCTGGAGACTCTTGGTCAGAGGGGGTGCCCAAGGCCGTAGCTTTTTTCGCACGACCTTGTACGGCTTCCCCCACGGATCCCTATTGAGAGTCTCCAGCCACTCCTCCCACGCCGACTCCTTGGCTCTAGCAAAACCTAACCTAACCTAACCTAACCTAACCTAACCTAACCTAACCTAACCTAACCTAACCTAACCTAACCTAACCTAACCTAACCTAACCTAACCTAACCTAACCTAACCTAACCTAACCTAACCTAACCTAACCTAACCTAACCTAACCTAACCTAACCTAACCTAACCTAACCTAACCTAACCTAACCTAACCTTTTTTTTTTTTTTTTTTTTTTTTACCAGGGAAAATGCATTACTGCATACGCACCCGACCCGGGGGGGCCGGGGGTTATGTGGGGCTCTGCAGCCTAGTGCTGCCATACCCACTAAAAACCCTGGTGTGTTCCTCCTCGCCGCTTCGGATCCAGCCATGGCACCGCGGTTGTGCATCCGCAGCTGGGTCACGGCCGCCCGCAATATCTTGCGGGGCCTCCTCGAGGGGGGGTCGAGCGAACCCCCCCCTATCTCCGCTTAAGGCGCCCCGGAACACCAGGGGCGCCTTCCAGCACGGGACCTCTCTACGCGGGTGACGGATCCCCCGATCACGTCACCCACAGGTCCCCTCAGGGCGGTTGGTAGTAGGCGGCGTAGGCCCGCCTACCTCGCCCTTGTCGCCTGCGGCGGATAGGGAGCGCGTTGACATCGTCTTCCCGCTCCCGCTCCGCCGCCTCCTTCTGCGACATGACTTCGTCACAGAAGGAGACGACCGCCTGCCAGGCCTGCTCACTGCCGATCATGGCGTTGACCATGTTCGGCAGTGTCAGAACCTGCACGCCGATGGCCGCGGACAGGGCCGCGCGAGGGACCGCCCAAGCGGGGCACTCCTCGCGCGTGTGTCGTGCCGTGTCCTCGGCCATCCCACAATGGTGGCACGCCGTTGACGGCTCGCGGCCCACCACTCGGCACAGATACCTCCCGAAGCAACCATGCCCGGTCAGCATCTGCACCAAGCGGTAGGTCAGCGGGCCGTGCCTACGCCCCAGCCAGTCTTTGAGGACTGGCCGGACGGCGGCCAACCTAACCTAACCTAACCTAACCTAACCTAACCTAACCTAACCTAACCTAACCTAACCTAACCTAACCTAACCTAACCTAACCTAACCTAACCTAACCTAACCTAACCTAACCTAACCTAACCTAACCTAACCTAACCTAACCTAACCTAACCTAACCTAACCTAACCTAACCTAACCTAACCTAACCTAACCTAACCTAACCTAACCTAACCTAACCTAACCTAACCTAACCTAACCTAACCTAACCTAACCTAACCTAACCTAACCTAACCTAACCTAACCTAACCTAACCTAACCTAACCTAACCTAACCGGTCACCCGTCAGCGCGCGAGGAGGTCGCACGGTCTGTTTGGTGCTCCCGTATTTATTATTGTAATAATTGGAAATTTTAGGAAAAATAAAAAAGTGAATAGTGCAAAGTGTGTGGAGAAGTGTCCCCTAAGTGATTAGTAAAGTGAAAACTAAATTGGATCACAGTGCCGAGGACCAGGAGCCAAAACCTCTGGTAAGAGGTTAGAACCTCCGCCTTCATAGGCGTGAGCTGCAACCGGCCACCGGCGAACCCCCCGTGTTTGGTGTCCCTGGAAGCGCCCAGCCACCCCCAACGTCCCTGTAAAATCTCGGCCCCGCCGGGCTCAAACTCAGCGAGATATTAGCCAAAAACCTTGGCCCACGTGCACACGTGGTCCAGGTTGCAGCAGTCGGAGACCAGATTGGAGGGTGCCGGGCGCTGGAGGGAGCCGGGGGAAAAAATTGGACACTTCAAGCGTGAAGATCAGTTAAGTGGTTTGGGAGATATAGGACTCCATAGCAATTTACTTTCTTTAATTTCTCCAACTCGGGACGACTTTCCCCAACCCCTTTTATAATTATTTATCAGTAGTGTACATTTTATTTATCAGTAGTATACAAACCTAACCTAACCTAACCTAACCTAACCTAACCTAACCTAACCTAACCTAACCTAACCTAACCTAACCTAACCTAACCTAACCAGTACCAGTACCAGTGCGAAAACTTAGTAGACACAAAAATAACGATTGACAACATTAAAAATATTATAGCAGACAAACACCAAAGGGACACTTTCTTGGCATACTGCAAAATTATTGCGGCAAAAGCAATAAAAAGAAATAAGAGCAAATAAAATATGCTATAACATATATTGTGTAATATATAGAGTTAGCATATAAATAATCATAAATGGCAGACGTAAATATAGAGGAAGTAATAAAAGAGAATAATTGGGTAACTAGATATAGAATAAAGTAAATACTAAGATAGTTTAATAATTAACGATTGTTAAATACAGAAATAAAAATCTAAATTATGTAAAAGAAAATAAAAGTTAAATAAAGGTCTCTGATCTCCATGTCAGGGGTATAAGAATAAAAAAAAAAAAAAAAAAAAAAAAAAAAAAAAAAAACCTAACCTAACCTAACCTAACCTTTTTTTTTTTTTTTTTTTTTAACCAGGGAAAATGCATTACTGCATACGCACCCGACCCGGGGGGGCCGGGGGTTATGTGGGGCTCTGCAGCCTAGTGCTGCCATACCCACTAAAAACCCTGGTGTGTTCCTCCTCGCCGCTTCGGACCCAGCCATGGCACCGCGGTTGTGCATCCGCAGCTGGGTCACGGCCGCCCGCAATACCTTGCGGGGCCTCCTCGAGGGGGGGTCGAGCGAACCCCCCCCTATCTCCGCTTAAGGCGCCCCGGAACACCAGGGGCGCCTTCCAGCACGGGACCTCTCTACGCGGGTGACGGATCCCCCGATCACGTCACCCACAGGTCCCCTCAGGGCGGTTGGTAGTAGGCGGCGTAGGCCCGCCTACCTCGCCCTTGTCGCCTGCGGCGGATAGGGAGCGCGTCGACATCGTCTTCCCGCTCCCGCTCCGCCGCCTCCTTCTGCGACATGACTTCGTCACAGAAGGAGACGACCGCCTGCCAGGCCTGCTCACTGCCGATCATGGCGTTGACCATGTTCGGCAGTGTCAGAACCTGCACGCCGATGGCCGCGGACAGGGCCGCGCGAGGGACCGCCCAAGCGGGGCACTCCTCGCGCGTGTGTCGTGCCGTGTCCTCGGCCATCCCACAATGGTGGCACGCCGTTGACGGCTCGCGGCCCACCACTCGGCACAGATACCTCCCGAAGCAACCATGCCCGGTCAGCATCTGCACCAAGCGGTAGGTCAGCGGGCCGTGCCTACGCCCCAGCCAGTCTTTGAGGACTGGCCGGACGGCGGCCACCAGATCCCCGGCTCCTCCGGGGACCTCCAACCGAGCCGTCCACTTCCGCAGGAGGACCTCCTCTCTCCAGCGAGCGACCTCCAGCGGATGGAGACGGCTCCCCTCTCGTGCTCGCCAATACACCGTCGCGAGTACCTCGGCCTCGAGGTCCCATGGCGGTGTTCCGGCGAGCACGCACGCGCCGTCGAAAGCGACGGTGCGGTACGCCCGAGCCACCCTCAACGCTATGACCCGCTGCGGACGTCGCAGCAGGGGTCTGATACGAGCGTAGAGGGTGTCCGCCCATATTGGCGCCCCGTAGAGCGCCATGGAGCGTACCACGCCGGCGTACAGCCGACGGCAGCTCCCCCCTGGCCCCCCCAGATTGGGGAGGAGCCTCCCCAGCGCTCCGGCTGCGGCCACCAAACGTGGGGCCAAGCGCCGGAAGTGCTCCGCGAACCCCCATTTGCCATCGAGGACGAGTCCCAGGTACTTCATCGTCGACCCGATGGCAATAGGGGTTCCGCCCACCACAATCCTCGCCCCCGGAGGTGGCGCACGCCGGGGCCCATGAAAAACCAGGGCCTCGGACTTACTCAGCGCCACCTCCAGACCCAGCGCCCGGATGCGGTGGACCACCTGGGCGACCGCTGCTGTCGCCAGTACGGTCGCCTCCCGGAGGGTGCTGCCTCGGGCCGCCACCAGGGTGTCGTCAGCGTAGCAAATTACGCTGACCCCCGGCAAATTGGCCCCTCGCAGCACCTTGTCGTAACCGATGTTCCACAGGAGCGGTCCAAGGACCGACCCCTGTGGAACACCGCACGACATTGCCCTCCTCTCCTGGCGGACTTCGGTCGGGTAAGCTACTGCTCGCCCGACAAAGTAGTCCGCCAGGACCCTCCTGAGGTACTGGGGTATATTGTGATACCCCAGCCCCTCCACCACGGCCTCCCAGGGCAGGGTGTTAAACGCGTTAGCGATATCTAACGATACCGCCAACAACACCCCGCCCTCCGAGACCGCCTCCTCGGCGAGGTCCCTTAACCGCGCGATTGCGTCCACGGTCGACCTCCCGCACCGGAAGCCGAACTGCGCGTCATGCAGATCTGGCCCCCCGTCCCTCAAACACTCGGCGATGCGAGCAGCGAGCACACGCTCGAAAAGCTTGCTCGCTTCGCCGAGTAGGACAATGGGACGGTAGGCCGACGGCAGTTCGGGGGGGCGCCCGTCCTTACGAAGAAGGACGAGTTTGCCCGTCTTCCACGTATGGGGAAATCGACCCTGGACCAAACACGCGTCCATAAGGGACCTCACCCATCCACCCATTTCCACCGAGGCGAGAACCAGAACTCGCCCCGGTATCCCGTCCTGCCCGGGGGCGGTTTTCTTCGACCGGAGTCTCTGGATCGCCGCCCCGAACTCCTCCTCCGAAATGGGTGGAATCACCTCCGCCAATTGAGGCCCATTGGCGGCCACGGAGGGCAGCGACCAGGCGTTCCTCTGCGGGAACAGCGTGGTCACCACTCTCTCCAGGAGCTCAGGCTGGAGACTCTTGGTCAGGGGGGGTGCCCAAGGCCGTAGCTTTTTTCGCACGACCTTGTACGGCTTCCCCCACGGATCCCTATTGAGAGTCTCCAGCCACTCCTCCCACGCCGACTCCTTGGCTCTAGCGATGGCCACCCGCAGAGCCTTGCAGGTGGCACTGTAGGCCAAGTAGTCGGCGTCCTCCCTGTTGTGGTCTCGGATCCTCCTCCTCCTTCCGTGGGTGTACTGGCGTCGCGCAACGACACACGCTCGACGCAAGTCGCGGAGCTCTGCGCGCCACCAATACACCCTTTGACGCGGAGGGAGCGGCTTCGCTCGGGGCATCGCTGCGTCGCACACTCGTGTCAACGCAGCGCCCAGCCGCTCCGCCTCCGCGTCCACATCCGAGACCACAACATCTCCTGCCAACCAGGCCTCCACAATGGAGGCCTCCTTGGCGACCTCCTCCCGGAGTCGCCCCAGCACCCAGCGACGATCCTCCTGAATAGGGGATCGGGGTTCCCTTCCTCGGGTGGTAGTGGACGTGGAGATCTCATATCGAATATAACGGTGATCCGATAGAGTCTCCACGTCCACCTCCACCCTCCATCCCTGAACACGGCGGGCTAGGGCGGGGGCCGCTAACGCAAGGTCCACAATAGACCCGCCCTGTCGCCGCACGCACGTGTTCACCGATCCCCTATTCAGGATCTCCAACCCCATGGACGCTATCCATTCCTCAAGTACCTCGCCCCGCACATCCGTTGCTGGCGATCCCCACGCCATGGATTTGGCGTTGAAATCACCGGCAACTAGTACGGGGTTGGGGTGTACTTGCCGAATCAGAGTCCCGACCTCAAAAAGCCACTGCTCAAAGAGGGCGAGACTGCGATTCGGGGAAAAGTACACCCCAACGACAGCAACACCGCCCACAACCGCCAAAACGCATCCTCGACCCTTCGCTACCTTTTCGAAGGGCGAGGAGCCACGAGCCGCCGGGGCGATGATAGCCACCGAGTCCTCACGGTCCCCAACCCAGTCGGACTGGGGGGGGACAAAATAAGGCTCGGCGACCACTGCAACATCGATCAACCACTCTGCTATGCTCTGGACTAACGCGTCCTGAGCACCGCGAGAGTGGTTGATGTTTGCCTGCAGGTACCTGAGGATAGCCATTAATTGGAAGCGTCCATCATATCCGCCGCTGGGTGCTGGGGCAACTCAGTCGCCCTCTTCTTCCTCTTACGCCTTTTGCGAGCCTTGCGACCCGTCTTGGTGGCCGCTTGGGAGCCGCAACCCGTTCCTAAACGGTGCGCTGCTGGCTTCTCAGCAGCGACGCACAACGGGCAACGCGGCTCATCAGCCGTGCAGAAGACTGCCGTATGGCCAGGCTGACCGCAGCGGTAGCACAAATTGCTGCGGTCAACCCCTTTGCACTTGGAGCCGAAATGGCCCAGCTCCAAGCACCGGAAACATCGGAGTGGCTTGGGTTCCAGCAACGCAACGCGTGCTGAAACCCAGCCCACTTGGATCCGGCCACTGTCGGTCACCTTTTTGGCAACCGCCACAGGGCAGCTTAGCCAGAGTGATCCGGTACCGGATGGGCCTCGTGTGACCCTTCCGGATCGGATCACCCCAGCAGGGCAGCCGCTCTCCTTTGCGACCGCCGCCACCGCCTCTTCCACGGACACGGAGTCGTCCAAGCCGGTCAAGCGCACTTCTGCGCACTTGATCGGCCTGGCGACCCTCACCGTTTCGGGGTCCAGCACCTCCCGCAGCTTCTCTGCGAGAGCGTCAGCCCTCCTACCGCACTCGGTACCCAAAACTTCATACATTCGGGCACCGGTGCCCGCCACCTTGAATCGCATCTCGGTGATGCCAAGAGCCTTCACGTCTACTTGACGTTTGGCGTCCGTCATCACCGAGTCATACGATACGCCTTTCGCCTCGGCTCCTGGCAGCAAAGTTATTGTGATTGCTGCCGAGCTGGGAGGGCGAAGTGTCGGCTTCTTCCTGGCGGGGGGGGCTGACGTTCCAGCGCCTCGTCCTACGGGAACCTTATTTGCACCCCGAGCGGCAACGGTGCTCCACGCCACATTAAGTGACGGGGGTGCCGGGGGTAGTGGCCGTGGCTGTTGGACCTGGGCCGCCTCTCTGGCAGCCATGGTCTTCCCTCGCCTACCCCTCCTTTTCCGCTGGGATGCAGCGGAAGTGCCTGCTGGGGTAGGCGTTTTGGGCTGGGAAGCCGCCATAGCTGGAGCGTGCTGCGCCATGCTGCCTTTAGGAGTAGTGGGCTGGGCCTTCTGCCTCTCCCTCTCCTGGAGAGCCCGCAAAAGTGGGGAGTCCCCAACAGCCACCGTGCCCCGTCTTCGGTCGGCGGCCAATGGAGGCCGGACACGCGGCTCGGGCAGGAGACGATCCCTGAGTCCCTCAAACCGCGCGCTCATCATGTCGCCCACCTGACGCATGACTGAGCGCGTGAACTCCTGCGGATCGAACCCCTCCACTGGCGCTGCTGGTGCTGGCTGCGGCGCTTTGTTGGCGGGAGCCCTGGGCTCTACCGGCGCGCGCCTCATCTCCGCCCGCATCTGCTCCACCTCTTTTCGGAGCTCGGACAGCTCCGACTGCAGACGGTTGTTATCCGCCTGCAGCTTTGCTGTCTCCTCTGAGGTGGAACGCTTGTGCAGCACCTCCACCGCCTCCTTAATGGCATCTGCAGCCTTATTAAGGGCATTTTGGAAAGTGCCCTTAAGGTGGCCCGACTTTCTCGACACTTTGGAAATGACCGCCACGCAATCAAGGACCTGCTGGTTGAGGTCAGCGGCTGACAGACCCTCCGCAACACCCGCCTCGGCCGCACGGGTCACTCGCGTGTCGAGAGTGTTGCGGACCATCTCCGCAACCTCGTCCTCGGCCATCAGGCGTGATTCCTGCCTCCTCTCTGCTAGGAATTGGGCAGAAAAGCGGCCCCTTCCTCGACGTGCAGTTGGCACCTTAGGAGCCGGCTCCGAGTCACCGTCGGAAGCGGTCTCAGACCCGGATCGGCTCCGTTTTCTGCGGTCTTGCCAGAACCTCATCGGCATGTCAATGTCGGGGAGGGACTCCATTGATCCCCGGGACGCCTGGTCGGAAACAGATCCCGACAAAGCGGCGCTTGTCCCGGGAGGGCTCCTCGTCAATCCTGTTCCGCTGTTCATGCCATTGTCATTGGCTCGGACGCGTGCCATCAGGGCACGCGTCTTCGCCACCATATTATCATCGGATCCATTATGCTTGCGAGTGTCGTCAGTTAAATCGATCTGGTCAAAGTTGCCCCCCCCAGAGTACGGTGGGGCAGCCGGCGCACCACAACTGCTCGGAACCCGAGCAGATGTAGCAGGCCGGGAGGGATTCTCCGGCAGGGCCGGTACCCTCCTGGGGTAATTACTTGTTTCCTTTGACTCCATCACCAAAACCACACGGAATACGCTCCCCACCGCCTTTTCAGGGAGGACGCACTTTTGGGAGGGGTATTTAGTGCCCCCCCAGGCTTGCACTAGCCCTTGATGTGGTTATACCGCCACGGTTCGGTGTGGAAGGATAAAGGCTGGGGCGTGAATGAGCGGAATACTCCGCTCATTCCAGCCCAATCCAATATCCTCCCCTCGAGGTAGTCTCAGCCGTGACTGGAGAATGGACACAGAAAGTCTGTGTCCATTTGCCAGCCCCGTTGCCCAGGGTGCGCCACGAGGAGGCGACTACCAATGCACCCCTAACCTAACCTAACCTAACCTAACCTAACCTAACCTAACCTAACCTAACCTATCCCAAACCTCACAAATCCCAAACGTCGAGTATACAAAACCTCACTCTTCTCAAACCTAACTTATCAAAATCCCAAATCTAACCTATCCCAAACCTCACTTATCTCAAACCTAACATCCAAATATAGGTTAGTGTTTTTATTTGTGAGGGTTGAGTTAGGTTATGTTTGAGATAAGTGAGGTTTGAGATAGGTTAGGTTTGATATAATTGAGGTATGGGATAGGTTAGGTTTGTTGGGATTTTGATGTTAGGTTTGAAAAGAGTGAGGATTGGTATACTCGAGTTTTGGAATTTGTGAGGTTTGAGATAGGTAAGGTTTGAGATAAGTGAGGTTTGGGATAGGTTAGTTTTGGGATTTTGATGTTAGGTTTGAAAAGAGTGAGGATTGGTATACTCGACGTTTGGGATTAGTGAGGTTTGAGATAGGTAAGGTTTGAGATAATTGAGGTTTGGGATAGGTAAGGTTTCATATTTGGATAAGTTAGGTTTGAGATAAGTGAGGTTTGAGAGAGAGAGATTAGTGTTTTTATTTGTGAGGTTTGAGTTAGGTTATGTTTGTGATAAGTGAGGTATGGGATAGGTTAGGTTTGTTGACATTTTGATGTTAGGTTTGAAAAGAGTGAGGATTGGTTTACTCGAGGTTTGGGATTTGTGAGGTTTGAGATAAGTGAGGTTTGGGATAGGTTACGTTTGATATTTGGATAAGTTAGGTTTGAGATAAGTGAGGTTTGAGGTAGGTTAGTGTTTTTATTTGTGAGGTTTGAGTTAGGTTATGTTTGAGATAATTGAGGTATGGGATAGGTTAGGTTTGTTGGGATTTTGATGTTAGGTTTGAAAAGAGTGAGGATTGGTATACTCGAGGTTTGGAATTTGTGAGGTTTGAGATAGGTAAGGTTTGAGATAAGTGAGGTTTGGGATAGGTTAGTTTTGGGATTTTGATGTTAGGTTTGAAAAGAGTGAGGATTGGTATACTCGAGGTTTGGAATTTGTGAGGTTTGAGATAGGTAAGGTTTGAGATAAGTGAGGTTTGGGATAGGTTAGTTTTGGGATTTAGATGTTAGGTTTGAAAAGAGTGAGGATTGGTATACTCGACGTTTGGGATTTGTGAGGTTTGAGATAGGTAAGGTTTGAGATAGGTTAGGTTTGAGATAATTGAGGTTTGGGATAGGTAAGGTTTCATATTTGGATAAGTTAGGTTTGAGATAAGTGAGGTTTGAGATAGGTTAGTGTTTTTATTTGTGAGGTTTGAGTTAGGTTATGTTTGTGATAAGTGAGGTATGGGATAGGTTAGGTTTGTTAAGATTTTGATGTTAGGTTTGAAAAGAGTGAGTATTGGTATACTCGAGGTTTGGGATTTGTGAGGTTCGAGAAGGTTAGGTTTTAGAAGGTTAGGTTTGCGATGGGTTAAGTTTATAGATAGGTTGGGTTTGAGAAGGTTAGGTTTTAGTAAGGTTAGGTTTTCAATTTGATGCCCACTGAACCCAAATCCTGACCATTTTCCGAGATTTCTTTTTGAGAGCAGTGGGACTCTATCGATTACTTCTTTGTTAGATACTGTATAAGAATCATCCTACTCATACATCGAAAACTTTAATTTCGATAATTTTTTTTCTAAAAATATGTATTTAGCCATTTTTCAATGTTTTTATATGTGGATGATTTTGTTTTTCTTCAAAATCATCTTCCTTTCGGCGAGACCTTCCCAACGAGCCATTGCGTTCTCACCTGGGACGTCTGGAAAGTTAAAAATTGCCCCCCCCGCCCACCCATTCTCGATTTGTTAGCTGGGCTAAGTCCCTATACCGAAAATATTTTGATATTTTATTTTATTCAAAAATTATTAAGAATTCGAAATTTTGTCCTCCCTCCCACCCGTCAAAAAAAATCATAATTGTATAATTAATGTTTTTGTCTACAATATTAAGAATACATACTGACATAAGGTGTGCGTTTTTGCGACTGTCATAAACAATTTTTAGTTGAGATTTTACCACTTAAATTAGTTTTACACATATTCTATTTTATTGACCATTACACCATTTTACTTTCATAAATAAATTCAACTAGGCCCATCCTTTCATGCTTTACTCCACCAAGAAATGTAGGTGTGCTTATTTGAATCTGCGGAAGAGCAGAGTGCGAACAAACCCAGCTAATACAACTCGCACATTGAAACGAGGCCACATCAATACTGATTTTGGTTGCCAACAAGCCGGAGGTCCGGAAGAGACTATCCTCCCGAAAGGCAAGCTCTCCCTCCCACAAAATTAGGTGCGGATCCATTAGCGGGTTCCAAAAAAGCGCATTTGTCAAAATGCACCACCACCACCGCGGAGTCTGTCGCCTCACAATTCAAATTGCCTTACCGAGCACATGGACTGCGATGACTGTTTTGCGAGTTTGACTACTTATTTCGTCTGTTACTCTAACATACCTACGGCAATAAAGCCATGGGATAATCAGGATATAAAAAGGGAGATAAAAGAAACCATCTCAGAAGACAGTAAAGGCTAAGTGTCGATCATCTCCGGTCTATCTTTCCTTTTAATAAAAGATTGTGAGGACTGGACGCGGAGGGGGATAGGAGTGTGTGTTAGTTTGTGGACCGTTTGGTTTTGTGTCTATGTGTGTCTGATTGATGCGGCACAAACGAGGTCGAGCCCACCGCCCTCATTGAATTGATGCGACAACTAAGGGAGTGCACGCGCTCAGTATAGACCTGCGCTTTCCCCACTCGGCTGAGTTGCAAGCGACCAAGCGACATACGCCACTGTACTGTACTACACATGTGTTTACGAATAAATGATATAGTAGGTACTCGGATCTCAATCACAATAAATCAGTCTTGTTTGGAATTTGGTGCGTATCATTTTTCATCTCCCGTAGAACATACTTTTTAAATAAGTTTTGGAACGGTTTGGGGTATGTTGCGTTTTGCTGTAGTTTGATTTGAGAAAAGTTAGGTTTGGGATATGTTAGGTTTGGGACAGCTTAGGTTTCGGCTAGGTGAGGTTTTGCATAGATTAGTTATGTTTTTAACAAGTTATATTCTGGATATTATGTGAGGTTTGAGTTAGGTTAGGTAAGGTAAAAGTTAGGTTTGGGATAGGTTAGGTTTGGGAAAAGTTAGGTTTGTTTAATGTTAGGTTTGTAACAGTTGGGGATACGTTGCGGTTTGGATAGGTTCGATTGGGGAAAATTTAGGTTTGGGATGTGTTAGGTTTAAAACGGCTTGGTATATGTTGCGTTCTGGATAGGTTCGATTGTGGAAAAGTTAGGTTTGTTTAATGTTAGGTTAGGTTAATGTTAGGTTTGGGAAAAGTTAGGTTTGTTTAATGTTAGGTTTGGGTTTGGGTTTGGGAGCGGGAGCGGGAGTGGGAGTATATTTTTTACGACATTTTTTCTCTGCTGTTCAATCATGAAATCTTGCTGACCAAGTAGTTATTTTGCGGACCAAGTAACTATTTTGCGGACTGAATGTTTATTATGCAAACCCATGTTATTGTAAGCTGCCTATTTCTGATTTAATTTTTGACCATTATCAAAATTATTTGTGGAACAAGGATTGCTGCCTGATTTTTTTCTTTGCGAACAAAATCTTTGTATGCCGACCAAATGACTTAAATGCTGATTTTTTGTAGCTAACCAAATTTTATAATTGCTGCCCATTTAATTACTTCTCAAATTATTTTATTCAGTCTTTCCAAGTCAACCGACGTAAACTGTTGTTTCATTTACCTACCTATAGACTCATCACGTAAATACCACGTAATTAGCACCTACAATACCTTATAACTAAAATCTAACTCATCAAATATCTAACTAAACAATTTTACACGTCCTCCTTTATTTTTTCCTTTTTTTTAGTGTCGAATAATATTATTATTAGTTTCTTTTTCTTTCTTTTATATCACATGTATTTTTGTTTCTTATAAGTACTTATATTGTTCTTCTCTGCCAATATTATTATATATTAATATCATATTAATAGGTACTCTGATTTATTTAATTAACCCGTTTGTTGCCATACCTATTCTTAAGTATAATATGCGAAAACCTATAATGGGCTTTTAGTTATGAATGTGTATTTATGTTAATTAGTCAAGGCGGCTCTTTGTTTTCCTATTAAAATAAAATATATTAAGCTATTGCATAGCTTCTATCGATGGCCTTGAGCGCGGGGACCGAATCCAGAAATTCCGTAACGAAAAAAACCTCACGCTCCCCACTCCGACGGGCACGGAGGTGTGGCTTGAAGGCCGTGCATTGTCTAACGTCGTTTCTTTTCGGCAGTCTTGTTGATACAAAATGCTATGCAATAGCTTTACCGCGCGCGGCAGTCCCCGAGTGCCACACGTCTTTTTTTTTTATATAGGTAGTTTAAAAAGTGTCCACATACTTAAGCCGGAAATAAATACCAGTTCAAAAATAGTTTACAATGGTACAGGCAAAGGTAGAGTTGCAAACTATCCTGTTTTCCCAGGACATGTCCTAGTTTTGTATTGTACCTAATGAATGTCCTGGATAGTTTTTAAGCAGCGTCCTGGATTTTTAAAGTGCAATGCTGTCATTTATTTTAAAATTCACGTGCCTCTTTTACAATCCTTACGTTACTAAAATTCTAATCATTTTATTATTATTATTACTTGAATTTCATTTTAACAGACTTTCAGTACATAAGTGTTAATTGAAACTGTTAGTGTTTTCGGTGTTAGCTGCCACTTGAGTATTTTAAGGTGCCAATAGATGGTGAGAAGAAATTTCATGGATGTGTCACAACAACACACCGCACATTTAAAAAAATTGAAATTGACATGTTGACTTCATGTTGATAGTAAATAATAACATCACTATCACTAGATAGTATAAAACAAAGTCGCTTTCTCTGTCCCTATATCCCTATGTCCTTATGTCCCTTTGTATGCTTAAATCTTTAAAACTACGCAACGGATTTTGATGCGTTTTTTTTTAATAGATCGAGTGATTCAAGAGGAAGGTTTTAGTAAAAGCATTGCACCCGCGCGAAGTCAGGGCGGTTCGCTAGTTGAGAATATTTTATTGAAAATGTTATACATAATCTTCCTATACTGTATGATTTTTTTTACCGTCTGGAAAAAAATATGACGTATAAGGTATCTAGAGCCGAAGTTATACACGAGATTAATTGTTAAATATAGTCATGTTTAGTGCAATTTACAAAATCTAGAAAACTACGGACAGTACTACGCGCTGCTGGCGGTTGTAGGTAGATTGCGCATAAATGGAAGCTACGAGCCTGTTTCTTTTTAAAATACTATTTCAAATATCTCAGTGTGTATTATTGACTACAATTGAGTAATGTATATTAATCAAAGCAAGAAAAAAAAATTTGAGAAAAAAAATTTTTTTTAAGTAACATTGCCAAATGAATCTATTACACTTACCTATCACACCACATTTTTTTCCAGACGGTAAAAAAAGTCGCTCCGTGCCACCCAAGTTCGGCACGCGTGGTATAATATAGCGGCGCGTAATGAACGCGACCCGTCCCCTAAAACCAAGGATATAATAAGTAAACTATAGCGAGATACATAATAATACGTCCATGATCTGTCTTTTAAATACACAGCATTATTTATTTATTTATTTAAGATACACCAACAACATATTATACACATTAATTATACAAAAAACAAAACCAAAATCTAAGACAGTGTGTTATGCCAAATTAAAGGTGTATACAACATTCTTGAAGTAAACATTAAAAAATATACCTGTAGGCGGATAGTCAATGGTACGGGAGTTGCATAGCGCGATCTATCGGAGGCAGGGCGCAACATCAACCATATGAACATTGCAACACTACTACTGCGTCGTGATAGGTCAACTGAAATGGAGCATTGTGATTGGTTCGTCGATGATTCGCGCCAATCTATGCACGACACAGTGAACGAGCGCGGGACATGGAACGTGGTCAGGACATTCTAGTTGGTTCCTGCGCCGGAGTTGGTCGACACTTAAGACAGATGGTCACTAGCCAGTAAAGTAGTGAAGACGCTGAGAATATGGAGTCATGCCATGGATGGAGCCATCTACGGGCAGCCCAAGGGTTGGGCTGGTGCACTGCTGCATTTGGTATTGTCTGTACAATTTGATAATAGCGAGGTATGAGGACAATTATAATTTGTAGGGAATCAAGACATGCGTGATGTAATGAGTAGAGAGATTACTAAGCGCAACCCGAGCTTAGGTCAGAGCCATAGAGCGGCGAGACCATGGGATGGTGGTGGGTCTGTCCTCAGGAGGGTGGGTGGGCCGCCGGTCCCATCCCACAATCTAGCTTGAGAGTACCTACCCGCTTAGGTAATTGGAATAGCTTGTACACTGTTATTCTGTTAGTGTAATTACCGTATTGTCTGTTAATCTACTTTGTGACCTTATTTTAATAAAGTGATTATGTACCTTCTTGTGTAACCAGTTTAATTATTACCTACTACCCTGCCCAGAGTAGTATACGCCCACATAGATATCGTATCGGCGATCCTGAATACTTCTGATGCACGGGAGACCCCTGAGTATAATTAACAATGACTGATGTAGTATAGCGAGCAGGGGGCCCTCCTCCGTTATCAGAAGTGGGATCCGGAACACTATTCTGGGCTGAGATTGGAAAACTGGTCGTAAATTATGATAAAGACAGTGTACTTTAAATTTCTTTTTTTGTGTGTTCTCGGTAAACTCTGCTTCATATTTCGAATCACGTTCACTACGGGCTGCGGTGCGACAAGCCTGGCTACGGGTTCATCTGCAGCAGCGACAGCAGCGCCGTGACACAGCAACTTTGGAGAGGGGCCGCGTGCGCCAGCGCAGCGACGAGCTGGGCTTTGTGTCTCCAGCTGTTGCGATGTAACTTTCACATCGGTGTCCAGCACTACCGTCGAAATCCGGTGAGCCGTGTCCTTTTTGTTTCGATAAGAGCTACTAAAGGCGATAGTTATGTTTTGAAATCACTTACTAGCAATAGAACCATACTATGCGAGTAGATTTTGATGACATTTGAAATTAACTATTGGAATCTTTGCAATGAGACATGCTTTCTGATTTCTTGTTTTATGTCAGGTAGTCAGAGTAATAATAAAGAAAATTGAACAAGTGTCTAGAACGAGCGATTTTGTTGGTAGATGCACAAAAGGTTAACCTTACTTGTTTTAAATTTACAAGTAGGTACCTGCAAAATTGATGATTACGCCAAATAGCGTGACACTGTTATTTCTGTTTTCATACCCGGGTATATCCTGAAATTAGTCGTCTTAGCTATTTAAGACACGTGGTTGCAATTATCTTGGACTTTGATAATGGAATGAAGTAGAAAAACTTATGTAGGTCAAGTGCGAAAACATCGGGTGATTAGCGCGAGCGCAGTGCATAGACTTGAAACCGGTTTAGCAGATGGGTCGCAATAGCCTAAACGTGAAATAACAGGGATGTAATTAGTAAGCCAGGGCCGAATTAAAGAAAAGTTTGTTTGAATTAAATTAAAGTATCATTCAGCATTTTTTTTACTCAAAGTTAATTGCTTCTTAGACAGAGTTAATGTTAAAGGTGTGATAATTCATAAAGCGGGGTGCTCATTCGTCATGTGAATAGCAGGTCGTAGGGGCAATGTCGTCCGGTCTAGTCTTTAAGAGTAGTCGAAGGGACGCATTTGCCCGGTCCTGCTTGTGTGTCTGGTCGAAGGGACTGTGTCATCCGAGCCAGTCCTTTTGGATGGTTGAAGGGGTGCACTCGTCCGGTCCAGGACAAGTTACGTGGTACGCTGGTCGAAGGGACGGTGTCATCCGAGCCAGTCCTTTTGGATGGTTGAAGGGGTGCACTCGTCCGGTCCAGGTCACGTTACGTGGTACTCTGGTCGAAGGGACAGTGTCGTCCGGGCCAGTCCTCAGGGATGGTCGAAGGGACGCACTTGTCCGGTCCAGGTCACGCTGTGTTGAACGCTGGTCGAAGGGACGGTGTCGTCCGGTCCAATCCTAGTGGATGGTCGAAGGGACGCACTCGTCCGGTCCAGGTTCAATTGTGCTATGCGCTGGTCGAAGGGACGGTGCCGTCCGGGCCAATCTTAGTGGATGGTCGAAGGGACGCACTCGTCCGGTCCAGGCTGGATTTTGCTAGGACGTGATCGATAGGTGACTGACATCGGAGCTTTACTTTTAATCAAGGGGGTTTGCTTTGGCGATGTTAGATGTGAATAGATGGGTTGACAATTTTGTTACGCGACATAGATATGGTATAGTTAATAAAAAAAAAAATTGATGTTGCGAGGTCTTATCGTTAGCGAGTTACGATTGCACAGACTTATGATGAATTTGATAGGATAGGATTGACAGTGAGAGTTGACCTAACGTTAAGTGTCGTTGATGTAATATTGGAAAGAAATATAGCGGTTCTTTATAGTTGGTTATTCAATTAAGCGAATGTTTGCCGAAAGGATAAAACTTTCATGATGATAATTAAAACTGATAATAAGGATAGCTGTCGATGATATGATAACTGTTGGTAATAATGATAGCTTTTGAAAATAATGATAGCTTTTGATGATAATAGTAACTTTTAATGATGGTAACTTTTAATGATGGCCACTTTTAATGATGGTAACCTTTGATGATGATGATGATACAATAAAGTTGGTAGTCGGAGTTGACCTTAGGGTCAGGATAGCCGAACGAAGTGATACTGTGCTTGGTTTTCTTGTTCACGGGTACACACACGAGGACGTGTGAATGTCAGAATGGCCGTGTAGGCGGATAGTCAATGGTACGGGAGTTGCATAGCGCGATCTATCGGAGGCAGGGCGCAACATCAACCATATGAACATTGCAACACTACTACTGCGTCGTGATAGGTCAACTGAAATGGAGCATTGTGATTGGTTCGTCGATGATTCGCGCCAATCTATGCACGACACAGTGAACGAGCGCGGGACATGGAACGTGGTCAGGACATTCTAGTTGGTTCCTGCGCCGGAGTTGGTCGACACTTAAGACAGATGGTCACTAGCCAGTAAAGTAGTGAAGACGCTGAGAATATGGAGTCATGCCATGGATGGAGCCATCTACGGGCAGCCCAAGGGTTGGGCTGGTGCACTGCTGCATTTGGTATTGTCTGTACAATTTGATAATAGCGAGGTATGAGGACAATTATAATTTGTAGGGAATCAAGACATGCGTGATGTAATGAGTAGAGAGATTACTAAGCCCAACCCGAGCTTAGGTCAGAGCCATAGAGCGGCGAGACCATGGGATGGTGGTGGGTCTGTCCTCAGGAGGGTGGGTGGGCCGCCGGTCCCATCCCACAATCTAGCTTGAGAGTACCTACCCGCTTATGTAATTGGAATAGCTTGTACACTGTTATTCTGTTAGTGTAATTACCGTATTGTCTGTTAATCTACTTTGTGACCTTATTTTAATAAAGTGATTATGTACCTTCTTGTGTAACCAGTTTAATTATTACCTACTACCCTGCCCAGAGTAGTATACGCCCACATAGATATCGTATCGGCGATCCTGAATACTTCTGATGCACGGGAGACCCCTGAGTATAATTAACAATGACTGATGTAGTATAGCGAGCAGGGGGCCCTCCTCCGTCATACCTATACCTACGACAAAAATCAAACAATTACACAGAATAAACAAAACAATGAAACGAAATTAACTAAAAAAGAAAGAGATCAAGATAACTAAATTAACCATGAGAACAAAATACTAAAGTCTAATTAACTATAAATAAAGTGTAAAACACATATTTATATTTTTCTTATAGTTAGATAGGTAATGAATTATTAAAAATGTCAATATCAATATTTAAATTATAATAATAATAATATAATAATAATAATATAATCTCACGCCTTTCATCCCCGAGGGGGTAGGCAGAGGTATTCCATTACTGGATATACCCACATTTCACGAGATATATTGGACCCCTAAACGTGATAGGTGGTGAGCCCATCGCCGGACCGGGTCTATTTACACATGTCTCAGAATTAATTCTGAGACCTGATATTTAAATTATTATAAGAAATTATAATCCGGTTTACTGGCGAGAATTTTGCTAAATTAGTTCTGTATCTTGGAATATTAAATGTTTTTAAAGGAAATCGAGGAGTTGTTCTGGGAACGTTGAGATTAATTTGAGATAATATTTCGGGTGCATCAACTAAGCCATGCAGTAGCTTGTGTAAAATCTCTTACGGCGCCATTCCAAGGAATTCAGTTTAAAGTAGTTCATGCGAGTGTTGTAGTCTGCACGGTAAGGGCATCCCCTATCTTTGTAAGCAAGATACCGTGTGAAACCCCTCTGAACTCGCTCCAGCCTCTTGACATACACGTCATAACCGGGACTCCATGCTTGGGATGCGTATTCAAGAGTACTACGTATTATAGAATTGTAAAGCGTTAACAAAGCGTGAATGTTTCTAAAATCTTTACATGTGCGCTTTACGAGCCATTTACACGAGGGCAATCCACTAAGACAATCCACTAAGACTGCATACAAAAAAAACTTGAGGACAATCCATTCCATTGTCCTCAAGTTTTTTTTGTATGCAGTCTTAGTGGATTGTCTTAGTGGATTACCCTCGTGTAAATGGCTCGTTACGAATCCCACCATTTTCCACGATTACAAATTCGAACGAAAATTTTGAAATTCGCGACGACTTACAAAACGTAATTTAAAAAAATATATGTCAAGCAGTGAAGACAACACTACTTGTACCCAGAGTCGTAAACAAATTCACAGACAAAATAAAAAAGTAACTTTGTTTTACCGCGCAGCTGTGAAGGACGATCTGTCAATCGATAAAATGTGTAGTATTTCTTGTTTGTCGAAACTTTCTTACGTATTTTCATCAGTTTCGGGCGGGAGCAGCTAGACCGGAATGGCGGAGGCGATAATCAAGCGCGTGCTGGCCGGCGAGCTGCAGACGGCGCCGCTGGTGCGCTGGCTGGCGGGAGAGAAGCCGGAGGTGGGCTGAGCCGGCTTCTGACGGGCTTTAAGCCTGGCCAGGGTTTAGTCTAATGGCAAGAGGGCTGTGTCGTCAGGAGGCGGGAGCGGAGGCGGAGGCGCTGCGATGCGGAAGGCTCGAGTTCACGGCGGACCTGCTCGCGGCTCTGCGCACTATGGTGGACGGGTGAGCGATACACAAGGGCGGCAAACACTGTTGTGATATAACTTCATGTCATCTACAATTATACAGCGCGCGATTTGAACGCCCGCAACATCGGAACTTGTGTTTTGGGATAAGTATTGGGTTTGTTTTGGTTTTACCAGGTTGTTGTCAGGACTTGATTCTGAGTTGAAAAGAAGGTAATAGTCTTGCATAGTTTACGAACGACCTAGTTTGTAAGAGCGCTCTTCTGGGGGAACCATGCGAACTAGTTCGTCCACAATCTTGCTCTTAGTTCTTTCAATTATGTATTTTTCTGGCGCTTGCTCGCGAAAATCGTGAGATCGCTAAAAGCGATAAGACCGCCCATTGTACTTTAGTTAATGTTGGTTTCCATATTGTGTTGTTTTTGGTGTACAATAAAGAGTTATTGTATTGTATTGCTCTATTATGGAGTGGCGTTGCGTAGCTAACCAACTTAAAATTTTTTACTCTTGTTGCTCTTACAAGAGTTTCTTAATAAATTATTAAAATGATAGTCTATTCATGGTTAAAGTATATATAAAAAATAAATTAAATTATCGAACTAGTTCGCGGTAGGATTGCAAACTAAATTGAGCTCTCCCAATGGCAAATGACTATGCCCAAGACTACTAATATGCAAATTTAGAATATAGACTATCTATTTGCCAAGTTTTGTTCAAATCCGTTTGATGATTAGGTGACAAACACTAAACCAGGTGTAATTGTGACATTTATGGGATAACCTCAGTGAGCAGCCCTCTGCACCACCTGTGGTGGCGTCAATTGTTTTCACTGATGAATGTCTAAAGCAAGTGTCCGAGTGTTTTTTTAGGATACAATTTAGATACAGTTATTTAGTCCCAACTCCCAAGCTAGGCAGAGCCTATATTACGGATACTAAAAATAAATATTAAACACTCAGACACGAAGCCAACAGACAGATTCATGCGAACCAATTTTGGCTCTGAGCATGAATCAAACCTGCAACCTTTGACTCTGAAAACAGGGTCCCCATTAATTGAGCCAACAGGCCCTTTGATTTGAAAATATTTGTAAAGTCTATTTTAAAGCAATTCACTGATAGGGCACTTATCACTGTTTCTGGGAGAGCATTTCCAGGGGCGTGCACTGGTTGATAGTACCGGTCATGCTATTAGAATTTGATCTGCTAGAATACCTATTGTAGCATTAAAATGCTACGTAAAAAGTTTCTATTTGAGCGTTGCTTTATTATACTCTTTACTCTAAAATTCTAATTTTCTCAGGCCGGTTTGAATCGTTTATTTTTTTTTATTTTTCAAAATTTTAAAGAGATTCCTTTTTTTCCTGGGATGACAACACCAGATCTCAAGCGGAGATGATGGAATTGTGTCTTCTGCTATAAAAAGATACGGATTTTTGCATTTAAAAATTGATATTTTTATCTTCGTGCTCAGTCCAAGTACTATATTTCTAATTGGAAGCTGATGTATTAATATTACAAAAAAGGCCGTCGGGATATCCTTGCGGGTAAGTTTTTGGCCGATAGGCTTATCTCTCTCGTCCAATTATCGTGGACGTGGTATTAAATTCTATTATATTTGTTGTAGTCTTTTTTACGGGTCACGGACCAGACCCTGTGGTTTCCCACTTCTCCCACCACTTCACTGGGATTTGAAGAACTGGGAGTCGACACGGTTTTCGTGTGCTGCGCCGTATTGCAGCTCTAAGTTGAGAGACGCCGCTCAACTGGACTACGCCGCCCACCTGGATACCTTTTTACACTAAGATTAGTTCCTTTTTGGCCCTAAGCCATCTCTAAATTCAAACCGGCACATTTCACGCCACCGTATCAAGTTTTAGGCCTTTTCTTTTAATTGTTTTACAACCATCTTTATTCCCGTTGCAACTTCCGCACGACTTTATTTTCACCTGTTAAAGTGTGGGCTGCTGATTAAATTGTACTGTCCTGATTTCGTATCCATTTATCATGCACGCACATTAACTTCATCAATCGTCGGGGCAGTGTGATTCGGGCAGTTGTTCCCGTCCGTTTCTATTTTATTACATTTTATGTAAGGAAGTTTGCTTTGAATCATTTGAATCTTGATTTTGCCGTCTAAGTCGTCAAGTTATAAATTAGTTTGTGTAAAATAAGTTAATAGCTCAGTTTACATTCTACTAATAAACATTAAGGGCTTTATAAGAAATAAATTATACGTATTCTATAGTGTTTGGTGACTTTAACTATTTAACACTACACTATGCAACACCAGCACGCCGCCAGCGGCGTTTCCCGCGCAGATGTTTATTTATAGGTAGTTTTAATAAATCGAAACTAAAATTATTTAAGAGACCTTACCATACAGCTAACAGGTATTACATCGAGGTTTCCTTGCGGGTTATTGTAGTGTAGGTACCTACTGTACCTTTCTTAGTGTGCTCACACTGAATGCAGAAAGCGAAATTATTTGGGCAGCCACATCAAACATCCTCAGTAAATGATTGATATTCACAAACAAGTCAGATAATGGATATTCGAAGTGACCTCCGTTTTTGCATTCATAGTGCAATTTCAATCGAATTGGTACCTAATCCTGTTGCACTAACGAAAACTGATTTGTTTCGAAATCTTTGCACACAAACTATCACTACACGTATCACAACGTAAACTTTCCATTATTTCACTTTCGTTCGTAAAGAATTCACAATATATAAAAAAGGATTTCATCAAACTATTTCGTAAGTTGTATCAAAACCTTAGATAAAAGCAAAAGAGGTAGATACGGTATAGTCATAGAAATCATCGTTGACATTTGGACTACATACAACTACAAGCGCAAATAAAAAAAGAGATAGAAAGACGTACTCGGGCACAAGCGCGAACGAGTTGACTACAACGAATTACGCTACTTGCACCTAATTTAAAGGATCCACGCGCGAGGCGCCGGTACCGTATCTTCCTCTTTTGCTTTTATCTAAGATCAAAACAAAAACAATATGGCCAAAAACTTTCAGTGCAATGCCCCGAAGACAGCACAGACCAATAACCAGGAAGACAGGAAATGATAAAACGCTTTTTATTGAAAAAACAAACAAGCAATACTGTAAAAATGCACTTAGTGTAAATGAATAAATATTGCATAAGAAAAATGTTATTTTGAAATAGAGATAGTTGTTTATTTATTATTAATCTGCTTATAAACAATTTATTAGATAATGAATTAATAACCCATTCTAGACTTCCGGTCTATTCGAAATGAAAGAACTTCGTCAACTAACGAACGTCGCCGAAGTCACCCGACTGTGGGCTGCTGTCTCTTTCGTTACATAGAGATGCGTATTATGCCGTACTCCTCTAATCGGGTTGGCTGAGAAAAAGCGGAGCTTATTTCCCCATACAAAATTTCACGCACACTCCGAAACATTTCCACACTGACATCTAATATTTGCGTGTAGGAATAGAGAGAAAATGGCGATGAAGTAGGCTGGTGTAGTACCCGCTTACGCCGCAATACGTATATGGCTATCTAGTGGCGGCGCTACGGGGCTAGTAGGAAACAAAAATAGTTTGATTTAGAAACAAAAGGTGGCGTTATTAGTAGATTTGCGAATTGTTAAGAATAGTCAAGTACTGAATATATTGCATGTATTTTGGAAAAATACCCAGGGCATGCGGCGCTTATCAGCATCTATGGACCGCACGCCCATGAGCATTTCATAGGACGGTGACACAATGTAGCAAAAAGTGTGTTCTGGGGTAGCTTGTTTGGAGGTTTGTTCAGCTTCAACGAGTGCCCTCTTAAACGTTTGTAACCCAAAAAGAATGAGATCATCTGATTATGGCTAAAAAAGTCGATAGCAGATAAAACAGGAGAAAAAATTTAGCTGTAAAATGTATGAATCACTTTTAGTCTCATTATAAGACTTGGAGCTGGATCTTTTCAATACCACTTGTATGACGGCAGAACGCATTGTAAACAATTTGTTTTTGAATTAGAAATGATGGGCGTCCTACCGTTAAATACTCAAGAACCCTCAATAATATCCTCTGTGCGTGCAGGAGTTCGGAAGGTCGGACCGAAGCGGATTCTGCCCCCCGCTCTCCCCTGGAAGCCCGCGCCCACCGTCGCGCCAACAGCGAGCCCTCAGCCGTGGGGGAGGCTCCCCCCGCCCCCCTGACCCCCCTGCGGCGCGCCCCCCGGGACTCGGCCCCCGCCAGCCCAGCCACCCCCCGGCCGAGGCGCTTGGCAGACTACCTGCCGCCCGAGCCCACCTCTCCGGCATCACCCGACCAAGGTATCACTGTTAGAGCCGTCTTAATACTTATCTGAAACTGGATTTCCATGATGTATTCACTGTTCTTTGATGAGTTGATTCTTTTTGAAACATGTAGTGAAGTTTTCCTTTTTTATACTAATTTTAACATTAAGAATAAGGGGGACGGATGCTACTCGTATCATGTTGACATGAGATTCATAAATACTCTGAGTGAGCTGACTCGTAAAAGTGCACTTGGACCAAAGAGATGCAACCATGTCAGAATGTTTCCAAGATGAAATGAATGAGCTCACTCTTTCAGAATTAGTGCTTTTCTGAATGATTAATGTGGCAACACTGCACGGGACGTTATGCGGTACGTAATTATAAAAAAAAAAAAACACGCCTTTCATCCCCGAGGGGGTAGGCAGAGGTATTCCATTACTGGATATACCCACATTTCACGAGATATATTGGACCCCTAAACGTGATAGGTGGTGAGACCGGGTCTGTTTACACATGTCTTAGAATTAATTCTGAGACCTGCGGGTTTCCTCACGATGTTTTCCTTCACCGTCGAGCTAGTGATAAATAAGTACGTAAGTACGTAATTATCAGATTTGAGATAAGTTAGATATCATTGATCTAACTATTGAGATAAAACACATCTGTCATAGTATATGCTTATATACTATGCGGGTGAAACCGCGAAGAATTGCTAGTATAATATACTCTTGTCTAGGTACATGTGACAGATTTTCTGTTTTAAACTCAAGTATAGTGAGTAAATATATTAAATTTCTCATGTACTTGCTCGGTATATAAAACAGTTCTGCTATGTATTCGCGTAATCCAGTTTGTACGTCACCCTATCAAGGTCCTAGAAGTGAAAATGCATCCGCGTCAGGGCGCAATAGACGCCCCCCCGAGCAGCCCGCGTCCCCCTCGGCCCCTGACCTGCGCTCCCCCTCGGCGTTCCCCTGCATCGGGGGGAGGGGGCGGGGGGAGCCGGAGCCGAGCCGAGTCGACCCCGCCCTCCGCGATCGGCTCGATGCTCTGGCCGCCCTCTACGCCACCACCGTGGACCAGCAGTTGGCGCCGAGCGTGCTGGCCGAGGTGGGCTCCCATTACGCACTATTTTTACCCGACTGCGCCAGTAGGAGGGTTATGTTTTTCGAGAGTAAGTATGTATAATTGTTTGGCACGCTCTATGGTCTCAATGGATTTTAGCTTGAGAGGTGTCGTTAGGTTCGTATTTACAGTGAGATTGACATTGGGTATATCAAAGTTTAAAAAAATGCGGATTTTTGGCGACAAATTGTGAAAAAGAAAACTGAAAAACTGAAAAGTGGGGTATGATTGAATAGGTATTTGAAAATCATTTTAAGCTATCTTCTCAATTCAACAATAAAGACATTGCCGTCGACTGCATGAGATCGTTGTAAGATTGTGCAGCACATGGTTTTTACTTCCTACTTCACTAATAGGTGTTGTTTCCAGCTTTTTAAAAAGTCTGGTTTTTAAATTTACCTTTTTTAAATTTCTGTTCGTTAGTTTTTTGTTTCGTGTCTAATAATTTTATTTTCTTTCCTTAGGTGCGCTGGCTGGCGGGGGCGGTGGCCCGCAGGGGGGGCGCGGAGGGGGCGCTGGACGCGGCTCAAGCGGCCTGGTTCGCGGCGCGCGCGCTCTGGCACCTCAGGTTCATTAAAAATAAACATCTCACGCCCTTTATCCCCGAGGGAGTAGGCAAAGAAATTACTTTTTTGGATATACCCACTTTTCACAAGATATATTGGACCCCTAAACGTGATAGGTGGTGAGCACTTCGCGGGACCGGGTCATTTACACGGGACTGGTTAATTATTGCCTATTGGCGCCTCATGCCGGTGCCTTAGATCAAATAAAAAGTAAAGATGGAGCGCTGCGAAGGATAAACTGAAGCCTGCAAAAGTATGCCACGCTTCAGTTTATCCTTCGCAGTTCTCCATATTTACTTTTTATTTGATTTGAGGTCTGTGCTAAATCATTTTATATTAACTTGTATAACTATGTATGCATGCAATAAAATATTTATAAATTCAGGGACACGCTAGCCGTACTGCTGGATGCGCCCGCGCTTCGAAAGCTCGGCGAGGCAAGGCCCGTTAGGCTGTTTTGCCCGGAGCTGGCCAAGTGGCTGCTGAACGCGTACGGCGTGAGGAGTGAGGGGGCGAGGGGGGGCAAGGGAGCGGTGGGGGCTGGGGGAGCGGGGGTGGGGGGAGCCCGAGCGGGGGTGGTCTGCTTCAACCCGGACACGGACCGAGCGGACAGCTTCCCCTCCGCCGCTAGTTTCCACGCGTTCAAAAGGCAAAGGGACATGTTCTACGAGATCGTCAGGTGAGTATCATTTACTTGTTAACAAATTGAACTTTCTTGAAATAGTCTCATAATAACTTTTACTTTGGATTACTGCAGGTAAAAATACTACACTTAAAGACTGCAATAGTCGAAAACTCATTAATAGAAATTGGCTTAATATTGAAACAGTGGCCTACCTCCACCAACGAGTTGCTGATTGCGAGCAGTAATTTGAGAAAAACAAGTTCAAGGGCAGGTTTCCAACGTCATGTCTTACTAAAAACTGTCATCAAGCTGATGTGATGATGAAGCCAGGAAGTCAATCAAGATACTCCGCAATGACCACTCTTAAACCCCTTTAGTTGTGACTTTTTTTGTACTTTTTTCTTAACAAGCCTCCGGAGCCTGTCCATCTGTCCGTGTACGTCTGTCAATTAAGTTTTATCGATAGTAAAATCTAAATTATTTTTTGTCTGTCAGAGGGCTATTTCTTATTAACTGTAATACGTAGACAGTTGAATTTTTACGGAGAATATTTCAATTCCCACTGTAACAAAAAAAAATGGGTTGTTCGATTTACGGACGATAATTTTACGTGACAACTTATAAGACAAAATGTGTCAACAAATTTGTTCCAATGGTACAGGTGGTACGAGACCGGGGGGGGCGCGGGGGGTGGTCTCCGTTCGCGCGTGAAGGCGCTAGTGGGTGCGGGGGGAGGCGGGGGCTCGGCGTGCCTGGCTCACCTGGGGGCGCTGATCGCGCGCCACCTGCTGGCCGAGTGCGCCCCCGTGGCCCCCTCCTCCCCCCTGGCTCCCTCGACCCCCGAGCAGGAGTCGCGCATGCTCAAGCTGCGCAGGCGCCTCGTGTGCCCAGCGACGCATCAGGCTCACGTCTCGCCGAGGGAGGCCTTCTACCGGTCAGTGGAATGTTCCTCTTCTGTTCTGTTTGTTTTTGTGCGAATTTTTTTTTAATAGGCCCACCAACACAGCACGCTTATTCTATCTTACTAATATTATAAATGCGAAAGTTTATATGGATGGATGTTTGTTCGTCTTTCACGCAAAAACTACTGGATGGATTTTGATGAAACTTTACAGTTATATAGCTTATACATCAGAATAACACATATGGCTATATTTTATCTTCGTATTCCCACGGGAGCGGGAACTAACCCTCGCATAACTGCTAGTACAAAATAAAACGGTATCATATTTCTACAGTACAATACTATGCTCACACTTGGTTATGATCAGAGATCGGCATTAGGTAGTGTGATTTGGTACCATAGTAGGTAAAGTTGCTACGAGGATGTAATATGGAGTTGATAAAACCACTACTTTATTTGGGACTAAATTTCCCGGGAAATTTCCGGGACTAGATTTTTCTACATTATCATATTTACTTACTAAATATAAACTTCTTTTGTTCTTAGGTGATTTTCTCTACACTGGCTGGTTATGGAGATAATCAACAAAATCTAAAAAACTAAATTTGTAATAGTAGTACGGATAATTAGTTAAAAAATAATTTGAGTTTCGGTCCCATCCGACACAAAGCACACATATGAAATTTGGCATTTCATATGTGTGCTTCGATTTAAAAGTAGGAACATGGTGGATTTAACAACTCCATATTATATCCTCTACCTACTATGGTACCTAATCACACTACCTAATGCCGATCTCTGGTTATGATCCGATATAAATCACAGAAACTAACTAAAATGTCCTTTTTTTATTTATCATATCATTGTCATCTGTACTTTATTACAGTTTTATCTTTGAGTTTTATACATAGTGAGAAAACTATAAGTCTAGATCCTATGTAATTTATTTACAATACTATTTACAACACATGTTGTGTACAAAAATGTTTGTTGTGTACAAAAATGTTCTTACCCGCGGCTTTGCTCGCGCACGTTTATTTCACCCCCTTGGGGGTTTAATTTTACAAAATCTTTTCTTAGTGAATACATTGTATAAGCTAACTGTGTGCAAAATTTCAAGTCTCTAGACTAAGCGGTTTAGGCTGTGCGTTGATACATCACCAATCAGTCAGTCAGTTTATCATATTACTAGCGACCCACTACGGCTTCGCACGGGTGCAATGCTAACACTAAAACCCTTTTCTTGAATCACTCTATGCTAAAAAAAAAAGGCATCAAAATCCGTTGCGTAGTTTCAAAGATTTAAGCACACATAGGGATATAGGGACAGAGAAAGCGACTTTGTTTTATACTATGTAGTGATACATATAGATAAATGAAAACGTTGCCTCCAGCGACCTGGTCTCTTCCTGCGAGCACGAAGGCTTCCGCGCTCACGTCCGCGATGCTCTGGCCGTGGAGCTGTTGGCCTTGGACTCTGCCCCCCTGGGGGCGCCCCCGGGGGGTGATTTGGCCCTGGGGGCGCGCCAGGCGAGGCTGCTGGCCAGGCTGCTGGGGCACCTTGCTGCTCTGCCCTACGCGGGGGGGGAGCAGAGCAGGAGGGGGAGGAGGACGGACGTGGAACTGGCGATGAGGGACTACGTGAGTACAGTGTAATAAATAGTAGTACAGTATGCCGTACTCCCTGCCTCCCGCTGAAAGTGCCTCGGTTACCTCAGTTACCGGCTGGGAAGGATTCAATCAAATATTAAACAAATATTTACAAATACTTTAATAATGGGCGTATAATAATAAGCTCAGAAAATTGAGTTAAAAACATTTTTGTTTATAATTAATTGCAAGCACACAAAATTAATTCGACGCCGCTATTACAAGGTCCTCTTATAAATAGTCGCACATTGCGTTGCTGCACTGCAAATAAATGAAGTCAAAATGGCGGCAACCCTAGCATGTCTTATATCACTCACAGAAGCATGGTACGCGTTCACCTACACGAGCTTAAACTGTGTGCATAGGAACGCGTTTGTTTCATACATTTGATCGCCGGTGGCCGAAGTGTGGTACTAGAAACAGCACTGAGATTAAAAAGATCTGCCTTTGAGTTTCTTTCTGGTTCTGCATTTTAACCAGCAACTCGTCGGTGGAGATTGACTGCTGTTTACATTCAGCCAATCTTCATGGACGAGTTTATTGTGCCTTGTTATTAGAATACTGATTTTTGTCGATTATAATCTTAAAGGATTATTTCGTAGTTGTAAGCATATGACTCTGTGTGTCCACAGAGCCAGCCGGCCTTAGACGTGGCGGGCTGCGTGCAGAGAGCGGCTTCTTCAGGCCGCCTGGTGGTGACCCTCCCGTGGGTGGCGCAGTACGTGGCCGCCTTGGACCCCACCGCGCTTCGGACCTCCTACTGGCGCTCCCTCTTGAGGGACATTGTGCGCCTGCGCAGCTCCAGGCTAAGGCCGCCCTCGCCGGGGGTGCACCCGCGCACGCGCATCCACCTCGCCTGCGTCGTCGGCTGGCTGATGGCCCAGCCGCACGTGCCGCTAGAGGTCAGTACGTTGTTTTACCGGTAGATGGGGTTCCAGGGGGAATTTCCAACAACAATTGCTTTAAAAATAGACTAATGATAAATTTTGGATTCTATTATTATAATTACATAAAGTTCAATTTAAGGTGGGAATTATTTCCCCCTGCCCGGGTTAAATATTCCCTTCTTGATGACTGGCGTCATGTATATACATCTTCTATACTCACCGGCTTCAGGTGTGTGTTGATGGATTAATTGGTCAGCCCAGCAGTTTGTTTATTGATTTATACAGACTTACAAACTTACTTTACATGTACAAAAACTCCACGTCTATCGCTCTCTCTATTACCGAAAACTCATCGAAATCCTTACCGTGGTTTACCTATAACCAACCAACCGCAGGTGCTCTACGAGTGCGAGGAGGCGACCTCAGGTCCCCCTTGGGCCCCCCCTGAGGCGGCCCACGGCCCCGACTCCCTCGATGCGGTGGGGGGCGTGGGCCCCGAGGCGTGGGGGGGCGCGGCCCCCCTCGTGGCGGCTCTGGCCGGCCGGGGGTCGTTGGCCCGCCACGTGACCCCGTTGGCGGTCGCCCTCCCGGCCGGAGAGCGGCTCGCCGCCAGAGAGCGCTCTCTCGCAGCGAGGCTAGAGGAGGAACTGGTCCGCGCCCAGCCTCACTCCACCAGGAGGGTGCTAGAGGTTGTCACCGAGCGGGCCGCCGCACTGGCCAGGTATGGGGGTGGGGAATTAACAGGTAGTGGACCAGATACGGGTGTCTGAAGTGTGTGGGAAAAACATACTTTCGATGAGTGTATTTTTTTGACCTATCACGTTTGGGGGCCGAATATTCTCGTGAAAAGGGGGTATCTCCAGAAATGGAATACCTCAACCTGCCCCCTCAGGTATAAAAGACGTGAGATTTTAAAATTAAATACCATTTTATCCATATAGATGAATATTCATCAAATCTGGGGGCCAATTCCACTAAATATCAGCCATTGTCATCGAACTATCATTCCATTATGCTGCAACTGGCAACTGTGACATCTAATTTGTATTCCACTAAAATCATAGTGGCATTACAATGGAATGACTATGGACTACGTTAGGATATAACTATTACTACCATGCGTGTCATTAGTTTTTTTTCGGGTTTTCGGCACTAAAATCTTTAGATGATTGATTTTATTTATGGTACATGTGATATTTCGATAAGTTTTGAAGAAGCTTGTGTATTTTTGTGCATAGACTCTGAAGCAGAGCTAAAATCTGAATTTTGTGTCGTGTTTAGCTGATGGCTAAATTGCCAATGCCTTAAAATAAGGGAAAAGAAGCAATCACTGGGCAGCGCCATTCTATGGTAGGAATAGTAGAATACCAAAAGTGGTCAACAATGATAGTTGAATGATTGTGAAAACTGACAGATAACAGAATACGAAAAGTGTCAAATATCACCATTGAGTGACCACAATCATGTAATTGTCATCCAACTATCACCGCTGTCATTAAGTAGAATTGGCCCCCTGATAAAAGTATTGCAGTAAGATTACTACTTGATTTTTAAAAACATTGTTATTTATTGCTACCCAACTGAAAAAAAAAAATTGGGTGTATGATGTAGTCGAATATAGTATTTCAACAATAGGGTATTCTACTACAACAATGAAATGAATTTCTTTTTATGAAAAGCTAAATGCATTTTAAGAGGTGTTTTGGGACAAGCTTTTTAATTATTGATTACTTGCAATATAATACAGTGAAATACCTTATTAATGTTACTACCGGATACCGACTTCTCCTTAACTGTACATGCCAAAGCGGTGGAGTCGTAATGATTTTCAATAAGAGGACTTATAAGCCCATTGAATAAAACCATTTGATTTTGACACAAATGCTCGAGTACACACTTCCCAATCCCCAGAGGCGACCTCTCTCGGGCAGCCGCCCAAACCAGAGCGGAAGCCCGCTCAGCTTGCGCCTCAATAGTCGCCGAGCACCTCTTAAGGGGGGACAAGCGCGAGCCGGGGGAGCTGAGAGCTCTAATCCGGGGGACGCTAGAGGGGGCGCTGAAAAAGCTGCAGGGGGACGTCCCCCGGGCAGTTAGAGACGCCTGCCAGAGGGCGCTGGGGGCGTTGGGAGCTTTGCTGCCGGGGGGCACTCCCCGGGCCCTGCTGGGGGCGCTGGGAGCAGTGGCCCGAAGGGGGGCGAGGGGGCGAGTCGACAAGTGGGTAGCAGAGAACTGGACATCCACCGGTAAGATGGAACTACTTGACTTATCACTTAGCATGATGGTTGACTGGAAGATGATGTAGTTAAATAAATTACTTGTTACATGAGTGATCGGGTTCGAATCTTAGTGAAAGAATGTGTAATTTAAGTCTTTTAAAAGGTTACGTACATATTTATCATTAGCTTGACAGTGAAGGAAAATATCATGAGGAAACGATTGGTTATAGAATTTTCAAAAATATAATAAAGAAAAGTGTTTATTTCCAAAAATGGAATGTCTCTTGCCTTGGGAATTAAAGGCGTAAGTAATCATTTTTATATTAATTATATATAATCTCACGCCTTATTTATCCCCGAGGGGGTAGGCAGAGGTATTCCATTACTGGATATACCCACATTTTATATTAATTGTACAGCCATTTTGACCTTATGGTTTGGCTGCCTCTGCCTTTAAGCCATTTACCTGTCTCATTGTTTTATTTGACAATGAGGTGAAACAAAACAACAATTCAAAATAGTTGTCAAAAATGGTCTCGATGATGGTACCTACAGAAATTGAAAAATTCCATTGACAACTACTATTATAGAGAGTTTAACAATGTTTATAACTCTTCATGAAATACTAGCTGTTCCGCTCGGTTTCACCCGCGTAGTTCCCTTTCCCGTGGGAATACGGGAATAAAATATAGCGTATGTTACACAGTTATTATGTAGCTTTCCAATGGTGAAAGAGTTTTTGAGTTTATTCGTTACGAGAATACAAATCTTTCCTCTTTATAATATTAGTGTAGACTTTCCGTCTCTAAGCATAATATCCCCCAGCGGTGCTGTGCGACGACATCGACGCTGAGATCCGCGCTTTGACCGCGGCGCATGCGAGGGGAGACGCCTCGGACCCCACCACCATCACCACCACCACTACCACTGCGGGTCCCACTACCGCCACCACTCCCACCACCGCCGCAGTGGACAGCAGCCCGCCCGCGGCGCTCGCCATGGCCCTCATCGAGCTGAGGGTTCGTGTCATTATCATATTTTTATACTTTAACAATATTTTTTTATTTACAAATACACAAATATTTTTTTGTATATTTAGTATCTATGAGAATAGGTCGTAAAGTATTTTCTCTCTAGTATTAAATAAAAAGTATTGATGTTCTGCTATCTACACTCATATTATAAAGAGGAAAGATTTGTATGTTTGTAACGAATAAACTCAAAAACTTCTGAACCGGTTTTAAAAATTCTTTCACCAATTTAAAGCTACAATATCCCTCAGTAATATAGGCTATATTTTATTCCCGTATTCCCACAGAAACGAGCTAAATCGCTAGCAATACTAATGCAAATAAATTCAAAAAACTTAATATTTACATAGTCTAGAAACTGTCTGTTAAAACATTGTTTGGCATTTGACCATTTGACATAAACAACCCCCTCCCCCAGGAGCTGTTGTTGGAGGCGATGCAGGGCCCAGTGGGGGCCCCTCTGGTGGCGGGGGCCCTCTCTCGTGCGGCCTCTGGGCTGGGGGACCCCCGAGTGGCGAAGGGGCCCCAAAGGAGGGCCGTCATGCGCCTCGCCACGGACCTCGCGCTCGCATGCGGTACGATACATAGTCTATCCTTACTTCCTTACTAATATTATATATGCGAAAGTAACTCTGTGTGTTGCGAAATTACGCCTAACTACTGAACCGATTTAAATGAAATTTTGGTAGACAGTCTAAAGCCTGAGAGGATATAGGAGAGGATATAGGCTACTTTTTAATGTATAAAAAGGGTTGAAATAGGGGATGAAAGTTTGTAAGGAAATTACGACATTTTAAAGCTAGAAGCTTGAAACGAATTTATTAGGCTTTTGATTAGGTATAAATAAATACCACGGGAACGAGAACTACGCGGTTGAAACCGCGGGGTGCTACTAGTTATAAATAAATGATATGTAGTTATAAATAAGGTCTGCCTGATTGATCAATCAACGCACATCCTAAACCGCTGGGTCTATAAAAGCATGAAGTTCTGACGTAACGATATGATGATGACTTAAGAGAGACTTGGATATTCCCATAGGTATATGAAAGAAACTATGGAGGGCAGACCCTCTGAAAAAGAAACAAAGATACTGCCATTGACGTTTTCATAGATAATTATAATTATCAAGTAAAAAAAAATAAGAAAATTGTCATATCTCCGCTTGTTAATTTTTGTATTTATCTGAGATCAATCAACAGGGAGTCACTTAGAGACCTCTATCGGAGGCGGGACGCAGCATGAACATATCTATCATCTGCGTCATGATTGGTCAACGGTTGACCAATCATGACGCACTTCATAGGGGCTGTCAATCAATCGTGATGAAGACATTATATGGGGCTTTTTGGCGGGAATCTGAAGAAGGACGTCATGTTTTTTGTAAAATTTTAATTTTGCCGTATATTTTGGGCTTTAGTTCATAATAGTGATAGTATATTAAGTGGTAAATGTCCGTGATAGTGTACAGTGAATAGAAAATTCGATAAAATGCGTGCGATGGACTTTTTCGTATTACCTCAAGAAGCCTCTTTATAATCTTCAGTAAAAGTGCACTATCGTGTTACTGTTGATAACCAAGTGACATTACGATAAGTTTCAAAGAAACTTAAGTATTTTTGTGAATAGACTCGAAAGCAGAGCTAAGAACCTTGAATTTCGTTTCGTGTTTAGTGCTGATGGCTAAATGCCAATGCCTTAAAATAAGAAAAAAAAATGAAGACATTATATTCTCGTTGCCAGTGTCGCGGGGCACTCCCCTGTCGGAGCCAGTGCTACAGGCTCTAGGCTCCGTGTGGGGGGCTTGCGGAGCCACGGGGGGCGATGAGCGCACTGTGGCCGAGCGGCTCGTGTGCGCGCGCACCGTGGCCCTGGTGGGTGGGGGGACAGAAGGTGGGGGGTCAGGGGGGACGGAGGAGGCGGTGGGGGGGCTGGTGAGGCACGCGCTGCAGACGGGCGCAGCCACCACCGATCAGCTGTCCGAGTGCTGTTTAGCGCTCTACAGGCGAGACTGGCCTGAGGTGACTACCTTTACTAGTATTATAGTACGCTTCGCTTCATCATCAACCAACACGTTTAAGATAGCTACCTAGATCGTAAGCTTAGTCAGACCTGTTGTGTTTGCCTTAAATAAATAAATAAACTCGTAACTCATGAGCAAAGGGTTTTTTCCCATACTGAAGATGATAGTGTTACTAGTGGCCATTTTACTGCCAGAATTGTTCAAGCCACCCGAGGATGGCTGGTTTGGGTTAACGACTTCCATTGTGCGTAAACACAACAAAAACCAGGACCAACAATAGGGTTTTTTACAGTATCGAATTAGAGAGTAATCATTAATTAAATAGTTCCCAAAACACCTCTAAAAAAGCATTTAATTTTTTAAATATGCGATTGAGTAAATACCGTGTTTGAATTGTAAAAAAAATGAGTTGTAAAAATGATGACGTCACAAAGTCAGTATTCTGTTTAATTTTCATAGCAAATATTCGTTTTGACAGATCATAAAAAAGTATGTGATAATGTCCCCAGAGGGCGCAACGGGCCGCCTCGCTGGTGGTCCGAGCCTCGCGCTCCGCCACGGCCCAAGGGGGCTCCCCGCAGCCGGCGCTTATGATCGACTTCCTCGCAGAGTACTGCGCACAGCTCTAGCACTTATACTGCCAAGCGATACTGCCAAGGAGAATTAATACGAAGTGACATTGGAGTGGTCGTTTTCGCAAGACAGAATGATTTGCCGCCAGTGCCATTAGAGTAAATCTTTAAAAAGTTGTTTTTATTGAATTTTTTCAAGGGCTCCCGCTTGGCGATTTTTTTTTAGTTCTGTCTTTTTCTTACCTCTAAAAAAAGATCACCTACCGAATTTAGTCCTGTCGGAGGCTGTATTTTAGTCGTCACTTATTTAAGCACTAAACACATTATGAAATGCCTTAGTTGACAGGAGTAATTTCAATTTGACAGGACTAAATATCTCTCGTCTCTTTTTTTTTGTAGGATAAAGAAAATGACAGATCTCACTCATTGAATAGATAGGAGTCAGTTGTATATTATTCACAGTTGTAAAAATAATGAGTAAGAAAGAAAGAATAAGTTTTGTAAAATTAACAATGTGATAGGTAGTGAAGAATTAAGCTGAACTGTTGTATTGATTAATTCAACGACAATAACTTGAATACTATTAAAAACGGTTAGATATGGTGTGTTACCCATTTCTTTGTGTACAGAGGCCGCAAGACTTGAATCTGCTCGGAATTTTTGATATCATTTTAATTGTTGTTACAATCCCAGGTTTGCTTTAAGAAATAATAAATATGTTCTTGTTTATTTGTTGTTAAAATTCTTTCTATCACCCACAACCTACTCTACACGCTGCCAGCGTTGAGTAATGCAGAACATGCAATGACGAGGCTGTGATACTCCGTCACCCAGACTTATTATCACACAGGTATAATATGATAATTCTTCAGCTTCTCTTCGGTAACAATCTGCACTTTAACATGGATTGTGTGGAAGAAATTATTGCATTTTTGTGCTCATACACTGAACGAAGCAGGGCCATATAATATAACCTTAATAGACATGGCTGTATGGGCAGAGATCCTTTTGCCGTTCCTTACAATAAAAGTAAAAAAAAATCCAAACAAAAATGTCCGCGACTCCAACAGAGCCAGAAATCTTTGTTGTTCTATTTCTCCTTTGACAGAAAATAATTTAAAGCGATGTGTCATCAAAGATAAACACCAATCTATAGATATTGCTACGAACTGCGAGGATATCAAACAGTACATAGCGCGTCGCTAACGATCTACAAAAGATATCAGTGATCGGTGCCGTTTGTAATGATGTCGGAGTCAGAGGAGGGCGAGGCGCCTCCGCGCGCTAGCTTCGAGATGGTGACCGTCAAGCTGGAGCACTGTGACTACGACGAGGACTCTCCCCACAGGTAATAGTCTCTCTTTCGTTTCCTGAGCCTCCCAAGATGATCTGACGGCCTTTTCTAAGTTAAGTAACAGGACGTTTATTTTGGAACGAAGTCCCTAAACGCATCATACACTCCAGACTGAATGAGAGCTAGGCTGAAGAAAGTGCAAGACTTTGTCACAACACTTTAGTTAAAGTTTATTGCCATGAATTGTATCTATTGTGTGTTGACTTCGTTCCAATTGGGTGTCCCAAGACACCTTTTGTTTTTACCGTGATGGGACTCTGCAGATTGCTTGTTGAGTTTAATAGGAAACAAATCTATCCGGTCTACAACTGTATTTGGGAAATTTTCTAAACTTAACAATAAAAACGTTAAACCCCAAGCAAAAATGTGATTACCCAATTTAAATCCTATCAGTAGGCCTACACAAAACACGTTTGCTTCTGAATGTTACTTTTTCTACAAACGCATGACAAATTGGTTGACAAGGTGACGAGTGGAGATTAACCGTTGCTTCTACAAGTGCCGAATTCACCTGTAGAAGTACATACTCTATGGTCAGCATCGGGAGTGGCAAACGGAGCTTTCCCTCTTTGTAGTCCGATGCTCATTCGCGCGTTATTGTGAAAAGTGAAACTTTATTACAAGTAAGTTTTTTTAAAATAAATTTTTGTAAATAAATTTTTTTTTATTTTTGAAATTTTAATTAACCCCAGAGGGCCTAGACAAGAGGCTTTCTATGATCGTATATGTTAGTACAATGGATGAGACATTTATCAACTCTTGCTAGGATACCATTCAAGTGACGCAAGTTAAATTACAGTCATTTATGTTTGTATTATAAATAAGCGTTTGTAGAAACGGATCAAAGAAGTTTCGTTAGCATCTTGTCTAGGCCTACAGAGTACTGAATTTTTAATCAATTTGAGATACATACAAAAACAACAAATTCCTTTTGAAATATTTAATTAAGTTTTTTCTTCTAGGATGGATCTAAGAATTCGTTCCACTCCAGAGCAATTCTTGATGATAGTAGAATTTATGGAAAGGTATGTATTCACAGATAAATCAATATTTAATTTTGTACTATTTAAATTTAAAGACCACTCCCAAGTCCAAATCACTACATAGTATAATACAAAGTCGCTTTCTCTGTCCCTATATCCCTATGTCCCTATGTATGCGGTTTTTTTTTAATAGATAGAGTGATTCAAGAGGAAGGTTTTAGTATAAGCATTGCACCCGTGCTAAGTCGGGGCGGGTCGCTAGTTGTAAATAATAAAAAGACTGTTACGCAATTCACACCTAGTCACTTAGTCCTAAACTAGACAGAGCCTGTACTATGGACGTTGCTGGCATTCTGGGATGGCCTGGGGTGGCTTAAGTAATAAACACACCAGTACATTGGCCCAACTTGGAGACTAAATTCGGATATCAGTTGTTTAATACCTATAGTACAGGTCCTGCCTAGTTTGGGACTAAATAAAGTGCGTAAATTCTGTCCCACAATTTATTATTAATAAAAAATAGTAAAACCGAACTTGACTTGGTATTGAATGTATATTTATTTAGTCTTGATATTGCAGCCACATGGACCTGGCCAGGCCGGGGCCAGGCCTCCAGGGGAGGTTGAGGGCCGAGAGGCTGTGGGAGGACCTCACCGACATCCTCAACTCGGCCGGAGACGGGGTCAAGAGATCTAAAGACAAATGGAAAAAGGTTTGCTTTGCTTTGTTAAAATAGACACTGTCACTTCTAGACACTTATTGTCACAAAACTGATAACATGTGTTGTAGACAGTTCTTAACTTTAAGATCGATGTTGTCACTATTGAAAATTACTGACGAAAACGTGACAGCACCTGTTCTAAATTAGACATGCCTCAAAACAGTATGTTGTCACTATTGAAGATTATCGTCAAATTCGTGACACCACCTGTTTTCGACACTGTCTAACTTCAAAACCGATGCTGTCACTTTTCAAAATCAAAAATAATTTATTTCTATAGGTATTAAACATACACTTAGAAATGTCAATATTTTATAATAACAAGGCACTCTAGAGAAGAGCGGTGATAGCCCGGACGGTTAAAGAGCCTGCCTAAAATCAGTGAGGCTCGGGTTCGAATCCTGGCATGTACCAATGAGTTTTTCAAAAACTTACGTACATATATATCACTAGCTCGACGGTGAAGGAAAACATCGTGAGGAAACCCGCAGGTCTCAGAATTAATTCTGAGACATGTGTAAACAGACCCGGTCCGGCGATGGGCTCACCACCTATCACGTTTAGGGGTCCAATGTATCTCGTGAAATGTGGGTATATCCAGTAATGGAATACCTCTGCCTACCCCCTCGGGGATAAAAAAAGGCGTGAGATTATATTATTATATTATATTATATTAGGCACTCTAAACTCGTCCATCCATTTTAGACAACATATAGTCACAAAAGTGTTTGCAACTGTTTTGGGTTTAACCATAGACACTCATGATAAGCAAAACAAATGTATCTACTATGCACTTAACAAAGTAAACAACATAACCCTTTTAAAAATCAATGATGTACTAAACATAAAGCAACTCAGTTTTGGGAATCATAGTTTGGGAGCCAGGAAACATCAATGTACAAACATAATATCTAAACTTTTTGGCGGGAATCAGAAGAGGGATGTCATATCATGTGTATTTTGGGTTTTGACTCATATTAGTGATAGTATAATATGTGGCAAGGGTCCGTGAAAGTGTGCAGTGAATGAGAAATTCGATAAAATGCCAGGGATTAACATTTTTGGATTGCCTCAAGAAGTCTTAATGAAGTCTTCAGTAAAAGTGCTATCATTTTACTGTTGGTAACCGAGGGAGGGATGAGGATAATGTTGAAGACACAGTATTTTTGTGCATGGTCTCTGAAGCAGAGCCATTTAACTAAGATTAATAATAGGAAAGTTATAAGAGCAGTGATAGCCCGGACAGTTTAAGAGCCGGCCGAAAATCAGTGAGACTCGGGTTCGAATCCTGGCATGTACCAATGAGTTTTTCAAAAACTTACGTACATATTTATCACTAGCTCGACGGTGAAGGAAAACATCGTGAGGAAACCCGCAGGTCTCAGAATTAATTCTGAGACATGTGTAAATAGACCCGGTCCGGCGATGGGCTCACCACCTATCACGTTTAGGGGTCCAATGTATCTCGTGAAATGTGGGTATATCCAGTAATGGAATACCTCTGCCTACCCCCTCGGGGATAAAAAAGGCGTGAGATTATATTATTATATTATACTAGCGACCCGCCCCGGCTTCGCACGGGTGCAATGCTTATAAGAATTTTCTTTGCTATAAACCTCACGGAGCCCGAGACCTTTCCAACGAATGCAAAACCGTGGAAATCGGTTGGTGCGTTCTGGAGTTATAGCGTCAGGAAGGAAAACCCGACTTATTTTTATATAGTAGATTATAAGGCTATAAGGACTAGAATCCAAAGGCCGTTAAACAATTTTAAAAATGAAAAATATCTAAGTCAGTAGGTACATATCTGTGTCACTGCATATTTTTATTGGTGCACGATAAAGAGTTGTAACTTTCTTGCTTACAAGGTCAATTAACAAAAATTGTAATTTTTATTTACCAGCTCTTGAAAATAAAGACTTTAGTATATTTTTTTGTATTTGTAGGTATGGGCTGACTGGAAAACTAAGACCAAAAAGAAAGCCATAACTATGAAAAGCGAAGCGATCGGCCGAGGGGCAGCAAGGCAATCGCTCACCCCCATGGAGGAGAGGGTCCTGAAGGTCATGGGCATCACTTCGGTGAGCAGACAACGAGCGAAGAGACGGAGAGAGGTCAGTGTCAGTTGGCATCCAACAATAGGTTTGTCTATGACGTTATATAGTTTCGAGATAACATCATTCTTAATGATTTTGTTGATTGAAGCATCCTCCAGAAAATTGTGTACAATAAAGAGTTGTTGTATTGTTGTTTGTTGTAGCCAGCCCCAAGGGCCCCCCCTCTGCCTCTGCCCACCCCCCAAGGGGCCGAGGGGCTCTCCCCCACCTTCATTGAGCTGGACTACGACAACCCCCTGCTAGAAGAAGGTAGTATTATATACTCACAGATGCAAAAGCAGCAACTTGTGTAGATAAAATAACTTCCCATAAAATTTCAAGACTTTTTTCTAGTTATTCTTCGAATGTTGAAACTCGTCAAGCTTCATAGACATGCTGATGTAAAAAAATATGATTAAAACCATGTTTTGGTCAATTGGATACTATGTTGACCCTTTCTGCAAAGTATAGTAATCAAAATGAAAATATCTACAAGAATTTCCATATTGATGGATGGAGGATGGATGGACAATGATTCCTTTTGTTTAGGGAGTAAGATTGATCTACAGGTGATCTTGTCCTCCAATTCTACCAATAACGGGAGCAATCTTAATTGAAAGTCGCCTAATTTAAAAATACAGACGTGTTCGATTTTTTTATAAGAAGTGTATACCACAATCCAAAATTAAGAGACAATGGATTCGATTCTGCTCTACAGAGACTAAACTTATTTTAGTTTAGTCCTGTCATTTTCTTTCTCCTAGAAAAGAAAAGAGACGAGAGATATTTAGTCCTGTCGACTAAGGCGTGCTTAGCAATTTTAGCGACGATGTAACAAGGTCATGGATAAAAGCAACAGATAAGCACGTTCATAAGGTTCAAATTAGTTGGTTTTTACATGTTTGACATTAACTTTTCAATCTATGGTTTGTTTCTGTCCTTTTTCTTCTGTATTCTATGGAGCAGGATAGGCTAACTTAAAATTAGGAATTTCAGCTGGTCAGCCAGAATCGAGTCCACAATTTAATTAATAGTGTGTTTATATTTATAAAAAAATATTGACATATATAATTCACAATGTGTTTGCTGAAAAACCAATGATCTTTCCATTTTAGTCGAGATAAAAACGTCGCCGGCCGTATCGCCGCCCCCGGCCCCCCCCTCGCCCCCTCCTCCCCCCTCGCCCCCCTCCTCGCCCCCTCGACCCCCCCTCCGCCCCCCTCGCCCCCGAAGGAGGGCAATGACCCCCCTCGAGCGAGCGGCCACCCGCTTCGTGGCCATCGAGGAGAGGAGGCTGAGGATGGAGGAGGAGAGGGACAGGCGGCTGCACCAGAGGGAGACGGAGAGAGAGCAGATGCACAACGAGAGGGAGAGGGAGAGGCTGAGGGTGGAGTCTCAGAGGCTGCAAGTGGAGAGCAGGAGGAACGAACTGCTTCAGTGCCTGGCCGATATCCCGCAGATGCTGGTGGCTCAGTTCAGACCTTCCTAGTCGAAAGCGGTCTTCGTACTGACCGGGACAGTTGCACATATCTAGAACTAGCAGCGCCCCGCGGTTTCACCCGCGTAGTTCCCGTTCCCGTGGGAATACGTTGATAAAATATAGCCTATGTGTTATTCTGATGTATTAGCTGTATAACTGTAAAGTTTCATCAAAATCCATTAGTTTTTGCGTGAAAGAGGAACAAACATCCATCCAGACATCCAGACATCCATCCAAACAAACTTTCGCATTTGTAATATTAGTAGGATAGTAGGATTCACCCCCGACGCAAACACAAGGATGTCGTAAGAGTTACGTGTGTGTCTGTGTCTGTGTCTTTGATAGCGCGGTTTAGAACTCATCGCTGCTGCGATAACATCTCAAGCCGTCTAACATTTATTTATACTAACATTATAAACAGGAAAGATTTGTATGTTTGTTACAAATAAACTCAAAAACTACTGGACCGATTTCAAAAATTCTTTTTTCCAATGGAATGCTAGAAGATCCCTGAGTAACATTGGCTATATTTTATTCCCGTGTTCCCAGGGGAAAGGGAACTACGCGGGTGAAACCGCGCAGAATCGCTAGTAAGATATATTTTTGTAGTACTATTGCATTTACACTGTATAAGTTCTTTCATTTGTACTCCACAATCACGCTCTTTAAAGAGTACCCGAAACCGACGAGCTTGTATGAACCGATTGATGGATGTGGATGAGGCACGTGAGGTATGCCAGGATCGTAGCAGGTGGCGGGCTGTTGTCTCTGCCTACCCCTTCGGGAAAAAGGCGTGAGTATGTATGTAATATGTATGTAAGTTCTTTCATAATGTGCACTTTGCGTGCATTTTAGTATGTGACGGTATGAAGTTCCATCGCTCCTAACGGCTAAAGATCTTCACTGGTTATCCCTTAAGCCTAGTTCGCACAATTTAGTCGAGTCCTTGTTCGTAATAGGTACACATACAATATTAGGCTCCTAGGTACTACATACTGAACTGGATGACTAAATTACTGGGGGCCAATTCCACTAAATGTCAGCCATTGTCATCGAACTATCATTCCATTATGCTGCAACTGGCAACTATGACATCTAATTTGTATTCCACTAAAATCATAGTGGCATTACAATAGAATGACTATGGACTACGTTAGGATATAACTATTACTACCATGCGTGTAATTAGTTTTATTTCGGGTTTTCGGCACTAAAATCTTAAGATGATTGATTTTATTTATGGTACATGTGACATTTCGATAAGTTTTGAAGAAGCTTGTGTATTTTTGTGCATAGACTCTGAAGCAGAGCTAAAATCTGAATTTTGTGTCGTGTTTAGCTGATGGCTAAATTGCCAATGCCTTAAAATAAGGGAAAAAAGCAATCACTGGACAGCGCCATTCCATGGTAGGAATAGTAGAATACCAAAAGTGGTCAACAATGATAGTTGAATGATTGTGAAAACTGACAGATAACAGAATACGAAAAGTGTCAAATATCACCATTGAGTGACCACAATCATGTAATTGTCATCCAACTATCACCGCTGTCATTTAGTAGAATTGGCCCCCTGGCCTAGTGCGAACTAGGCTTAAGAAGGTGAAGCGGAGCCATCTTCAAACACTATGTAAATAATTTAAACCCGCGATGCTAATGTTAGTTATGTAAATATATTTTAATATACTAAGGCTGACTTGCACGAACTTTGCTAAACGCGTTTAGTTATTTAAATTGATTTAAATCTAGTGCTGTCATGGTCTAACATATGAATAAAAATGTGACAGCAGTATGCTAATTCGGAAGGAACGCGTTTAGCGAAAGTGGCGCAAGTGAGCCTTAGACAGTGATATTGTAAGTTCATAAAATAATATAGGTTAGACCATAAATAAATTTAATTTTAGACTAATTTTGGAATATGTAAGCGTTAAATGATTATTAAATAAATATTCAATAGATTCTACACATCTGTTTTTATTCATTCCGGACGCATGAAACTCTGAATGTCATGGGTTTTTTTTATATAGAATGACAATACCTATACACACAATTCTTCTTGCTATATTGTAAAAAAACTGTTCACGTCTCTCACGTATAGTACGGCCCTTTTTAACTTGGCAGCTCTAAAGTTGCGCAAACGGCTGCGCAGTAACATTTTTAGCGACCATTTGACGGTTCGAGGGGGTCTACGCAGGCGAAGCCTATGTTCAGAGAAGCCAAGTTAAAAAGGTCGTACTGTATTTCGGTGGCTGAAAGCATAGTTAATTCAATTCGCCCTACCGCTAATCACTACATAGTATAAAACAAAGTCGCTTTCTCTGTCCCTATATATGCTTAAATCTTAAAAACTAAGCAATGAATTTTGATGCGATTTTTTTAATAGATAGAGTGATTCAAGAGGAAGGTTTTAGTGTTAGCATTGCACCCGTGCGAAGCAGGGGCGGGTCGCGAGTAATAAATAAATGGTGCTTAAAATTAGACATTGTCTAAAACATACATGGTACATTTTATACAATAATGATAAGAAGTGACAGCATCTGTTTTAGACAATGTCTAATTTTAACACTGTTTTGTTGTAATACTACGAGATCCGGCTGCAAAAAAGTGTAGGGATCGAGTATATGCTACAAACCAAATTTTTACGCATAAATAAAAAAAGAAGTGGACGATATTTTATGTAAAAAAAACAAGTGAATGAAATTTCGCCCCAAAAACCCAATATTTTTTTTTATTAAAAATACTAGCGGACATATTTCGATATGTATTCTCCTAATCATAAATACATACATACATAAAGCTCACGCCATTGTCCCACAGGGGTAGGCAGAGACGATGGATCGCCACTTTGCTCGATCTCTGCATACTTCTTTCGCTTCCTTCACATCCATAAGCCTTTTCATGCACGCTCTTTTATTCTTCGCACTCCGAACCCCAGCTTTTTGAAGGACGTTACTAATTTGATCCGTAAACGTCCTTCTGGGGCGTCCTCTCTCCTTGCGTCCTTCAACATTCGCACTATAAATCTCTTTCGTTACTCTTCTTTCATCCATACGTTCTAAATGACCAAACCAGCGTAAAAGGCTAATCATAAATATGCGTAAAAATTTGGTTTGTAGCATATACTCGATGCCTACACTTTTTTGCAGCCGGATCTTGTAGTATTACAACAAAACCCTTCACGCGAGGTGTACCTAATTCGTAAATAGACTAATTCGCGTTATGTCTAAAACGTAACGCAAAGAAGGCATAAAGAGAGTTAGACCTAAATCGATGTTGGTATATGCTGAAGGCTAAACCCTAAATGGACTTGATCTTTAGACCAAATACCTTATACATTTATGACGTAGCAAGGGCTGGAATAGACGGCTCATTTAACATTAATTAAAATGACCAGGATCTAATGAATTGCTAGAAAGTTATTGAATACCTTTTTTGAATATATATTAAGATATAGAACAGCTTTTGTTGATCTAATGTATGACTTATGACCTTGGATCCTTTTAACTCTTATTCTACGGAATTGGAATTATTATGACAAGATTTTATTTCACTTGCAATGTATGTATGTAACTATTATACATAAAGACTGAAAACAGATTTTTAGCATATACTCGATCCCTACACTTTTTTGCAGCCGAATCTTAGGCTATAAGGCCTCGTGCTGCCATCTAGCGACAATGTGAGGAATTATAAATGCACTTTCCGTATACGTTTCGAGTGCAGCAATAGTAATGAGTAGAGTTTCCGTTCCGCAGCGAGACGCCATTGGTGCAGGCGCCGCCGAGGGGGGGGAGGGGGAGGCGGCTCAAGCTGGAGGGGGACGTTGGCCTGCAGGTGAGGGGACTTATGGAGGCGGCTTAAGCTGGAAACAAACGATCTAGATAATGAATTACACCGAGCTGTTCAAACTATCGGGCGTAAGTCGTGGACGTAACCTTAAGCGTTCGGACGTCCGACAGAAATCTGGCTGAATTCAAAAGACTGTACACGTATCAGTCGCGGCTGTCTGCCGCGTCCGATAATTTGTTTCCAGCTTTAAGGAGCAACAGAGAAACGGAGGATTGATTGTAATGGGCAATTTACACGAAGCCATTCCACTAAGACAATCCAAACTGCATACAAAAAAAGCTTGAGGACAATCGTTTGCAGTGGACTGTCTCCATTTACACGAAGCCATTGTGGATTGGCTCAGTGGAGTGGCCTCGTGTAAATTGCCTATAAACGCAATTGCGGGGTGATTCCAACAACGAAACTTACTGAGTAGAATTGCTATCATACGAAATATATTCTTCTTTATATTTTTGAACTAGCTGTTCCGTGCTATTTCATTAGCGCAGTTTCTGTTCTTGTGGGAATACGGGAATTAAATATAGTCTGTGATAATGTAACTTTCCATTTGCTGAAGCCTCATATCCTCGAGGGGGTAGGCAGAGGTATTTCTTTTTTGGATATAAGTACCTACTTTTCACCAGATATTGGTGGTGAGCCCATCGCCGGACCAGGTCAGTTTTCATGTCTCAGAATTAATTCTGGGATTTGCGGGTTTCCTCACGATGTGTAAAAGTGTAGATAAAATGTGGTCGACCTGAGGGGGGGCCGAGACCTCTACAACTCATCCCTGGATCCGCCCTCGTTAGAAGTGCATATCTGATAGCTTAGCGTCAACTGATATCTTAGAAAGTGACAGAAAAATACATATTTAAAAGGACTGAGAGCGAGATTATTGACGAACTAGTTCGCATAGTTCGCCTAAAGGAGCGGTCTTTCGAACTACCCAAGACTTGCGATCCGCAGCCGACGGACGCGGACGATGCGGTGACCCGCGAGTACCTCTCGCGGCCAAGCTGCGCCGTGTGCGGGCATTGCTTCCGCAGCGAGGCGGCTCGTCTGAGGCACGAGCGGCAACACGCGCCGCCCCCCGCCACCGCCTCGCCGCCCTGCCCTGTCTGCGGGAAGAGATTCCTCTCCGCCGCGGCCGCACTGAGGTTCACATTCACTCCATGTTCACGCAACAAGAGGTTCACATTCACTCCATGCTCACGCAACAAGAGGTTCACATTCACTCCATGCTCACACAAGAGGTTCACATTCACTCCATGTTCACGCAACAAGAGGTTCACATTCACTCCATGCTCACACAAGAGGTTCACATTCACTCCATGTTCACGCAACAAGAGGTTCACATTCACTCCATGTTCACGCAACAAGAGGTTCACATTCACTCCATATTCACGCAACAAGAGGTTCACATTCACTCCATGTTCACGCAACAAGAGGTTCACATTCATTCCCGTTGTCCCCACTCAATGGGGATATCGTCAATGGGAACAACGGGAATAGGTACACCAACAAATCTAGAACCAATGTCAATTTTTTTTTTGTGGGACACAATTCACACGGTTATTCAGTCCCAGATACTAAACTGATAAACATACTTAAATAAATATTAAATGACCAGACACGAAGCCAACAGACATGTTCATGCACACAAATATTGACCTACGACCAACCCTTGGGGCCAACATTGGTGTTGGCCCCAAGGGTTAGTCGAAATCGTACTAGACTTATTCCACTTGTAATAACTTTTGGCTTAAAATTTTCCTCGCTTTGTCCCCTCTATGCCCTATTATGTTTTAATCTCTTTGCCATTAAGGCACGAGAGACGCGCCGCCTGCGACCCCGCCGCCCGCACGTGCAAGGAGTGCGGCAAGACTTGCCGTTCCGCTCCTCTGTTGCGGTCTCACTCGCGCGTGCACGAGGCCGAGCGGCCCCACCCGTGCGAAGAGTGCGGAGCAGCCTTCAAGTACCGCAGCACGCTCGCTCGACACGCTCTCTTACACGCAGGTTCTTTCACCTTTCAAGTCTATTTTTATACGATAAGGTTCGGAATAGGCGCACTATGCCACATTCGCAAAATGCCATACTTGTTCAAGTCCCTTTCTTGCAGTATGTTCGAGAGTCGAGAGTGTGGCATTATGCGAAAATGACAGTTTGATAATGTGACGTTTTGATAAAGTGTCATTTTGATAATGTAACGTTTTGATAAAGTGTCATTTTGATAATGTGACGTTCTGATAAAGTGTCATATTGCGATGCGGCGTTTTGAGAATGTGACATTTTACGAAAATCTAATGTGTCATTTTGCGAATGTGGCATTGTGCGCCTAGTCCTAAGGTTCATGCTATTATTGATGTTCAATCACAGAATAAATACAACTGCAAAAGAAAATAGAGCAATGCCAGAATTACATTATTACCAGACTGAAAACCTTCTGAATAAAAACTATAAATTTCCATAGCGATAGTTACAAAAACACCATCATATAAAATACCCACATTTTCCCACACCTACACACACACCCTACACACAAATAACTGTCTCATTCGCTTTTATTTTATAAGTAATAGGTTACTGGACTCGATTCTGCATTACAGCCACTAAACTTATTTCAGTTTAGTCCTGTCATTTTCTTTCTCCCATAAAAGAAAAAAGACGAGAAATATTTAGTCCTGTCAAATTAAAATTAGTCCTGTCAACAGAGGCGTCTTTAGCAATTTTAGCGACGATGTAACAAGGTCATCGATAAAAGTGACAGATAAGCACGTTCATAGTTCACATTAGTAGGTTTTTAGATGTTTGACACTCTTCAATCTATGGTTTGTTTCTGTCCTTTTTCTTTCGCATCCTATGGAGAAGGATAGGCTAACTTAAAATTAGGAATTTTAGTTAGGACCACCTGGTCAGTCAGAATCGAGTCCACTGTGACCCTTTTCAGTTTAGTACGGAGGAACACTGACTCTCAAAACACAGGTTATCCTAGCTTGACAGTCAATTGTCACCTTTGTGTTTGCCCTATACCAAAGAGATTAAAATATTTAATAAGGCATAGAGGGGACAAAGCGAGGAAAATTTGAAGTCAAAATTTATTCCAAGTGGAATAAGTCTAGTACAATTTCGACCGAATGACAGCTCGCGTTCATACTAACTGACATGACAAGGACATGACGCTTAGGCTTCAAAGTTTTGTATGAAAATATTCCCAATGCCCCCTCTATGCCCTATTATATTTAAATCTCTTTGCCCTATACAGTGTTTATTACTATTATTTTATGGAGTAGCTTAAAATTTTGAGACAATGAACTCGATTCTGCAGACCAGCTAAAATTCCTAATTTTAAGTTAGCCTATCTTCCTCCATATAATACGGAAGAAAAAGGACAGAAACAAACCATAGATTGAATTAGGTATAATGTCAAACATGTAAAAACCAACTAATTTGAACCTTATGAACGTGTTTATCTGTCACTTTTATCCATCACCTTTACATCGTCGCTAAAATTTCTAAACACGCCTCTGTTGATAGGACTAATTTTAATTTGACAGGAATAAATATCTCTCGTCTCTTTTCTTTTATAGCAGAAAGAAAATGACAGGACTAAACTAATATCAGTTAGTCGTTGTAATGCAGAATCGAGCCCAATAAATAAATTATTATTATTATTAGGTCGACGACCCCACGCTTGCCCCGTCTGCGGGAAGACGTTCACCCACCCGGGGCTAATCCGTCCTCACATGCGAATGCACACCGGGGAACGGCCCTACGAGTGCGTAGTATGCCTCCGCCGGTTCTCTCACAAGCACAACATGCTGCGCCACTCGTTGGGACACGCGACGGCCAAAAGGCTCGAATGCGAGGTCTGCCATAGAAAGTTCCCGAAGGAATCGCGGCTTCGGTACCACATGAGGGTGCACAGTGAGGACAAACGCCCGTTCAAGTGCGAGAGATGCCCGAAGGCGTTCTCGCATAGACAGAACGTGCAGCGGCATTACGCTAGGAAGCATCCGGGAGTGGCTTATACCAAGTTGGATACGGACGCGAGTGTGGCTCGCCGCTTGTGGGACCAACTGCCTAAGAGGCCGCCCGATACTCACATCCTGCCAGACGCAGAAGAAGCAGACGAAGAAGAAGCAGATGCAGAAGAAGCAGACGAAGAAGTAGCCCCAGTCATCGTGGAAGTGGACATCACGCGAATCACGCTAAAGAAGGAGGAGTGACGTCATAGTGCGGTCGTGTAATTGCCTGAATTCGATTTTAGTTGTGCATTAGTCCGTCTGTGGCGAGCAGAAGCTGATGGGTCTCTTACAAGCGAAGCAAAGTTCGTGATTGATTTTGTTCACGAAGTCATAAACTGTTTGTTTGGGGTCCCAGAAAGACTACTCCATGATACATGTTTATACTGGATGTTTTTTTTACCGTCTGGAAAAAAATATGACGTATAAGGTATCTAGAGCCGAAGTTATACACGAGATTAATTGTTAAATATAGTCATGTTTAGTGCAATTTACAAAATCTATAAAACTACGCACAGTACTACGCGCAGCTGGTGGTTGTAGGTAGATTGCGCATAAATGGAAGCTACGAGCCTGTTTCTTTTTAAAATACTATTTCAAATATCTCAGTATGTATTATTGACTACAATTGAGTAATGTATATTAGTATCAGCAAGAATTTTTTTTTTTTAAATAACATTGCCAAATGAATCTATTACACTTACCTATCACACCACATTTTTTTCCAGACGGTAAAAAAAGTCAAGTATATACACTGGGAGTTTTGTTAGTTACTGTTATAAACAAGTTTAAATGTCACATTTTATAATGACTTCATTATAGTTCCTAAACATACCTAGGTTCTTATGGTTTTTTAGTTCATAAGAATAGTCTAGTGAAGCAAATATTAATGAACTTGCTACTGCAGCATCACATCCATAAGGTTTTTTTAACCGACTTCAAAAAGAATTGTATTTTTTTTTTATGTTTGTTACCTCAGAACTTTCGACTGGGTGAACCGATTTGGATGATTCTTTTTTTATTTGAAAGCTAGTGCTTCCAGATTGGTCCCATTTTAATTTCGTCCAGTTCTGACAACGGCATCTATAAACCATATAAGTTGAAGATTGAAGTCGGTTTTTTTTACTCTTTAGAGTTGTTATATTTTTTAGTAAATCATCAAATATAGAAAACTTTAGGATTTATATAGTTTAATATGTTAAAGATAAGAAGAATTTTATTATCAACGTAATTTAACTGAGTCACCATCATTCATATTAGTAGGTACTTTACAGCTACTTAGTATTACTCAATACGCAATCATTTAATGCCAAATAGATATACTAAAGTTCAGGCCACACCACCAGCTTCGCTAACTAAGTTAAGTAACAAGCTATAATTTAAATATCTCAGACCACCTAGCAGACGAGTTTTATTCGCCTAGCTGCCATTCGCAAATTGTAATACTAACTATGTCTCAGTGACTAGTTGCGTCAATTTTACTTAGAATGCGTTTCATCAAATAGTTCCTATGCTATCATGTTGGCTCCCCTGTCTCTCAACAGTATAAACACGATATAATAATAATAATCTTTATTTCCAAAAATGACAAATAAATATTGAAGTCCTGCATATGAACGCACACATGCAACACTTAAATGCCTTATTGTCAACATAACGTAAGTGTTGCCAACCTAGAGGAATTTCCACTAAAACTGGTGGTTTCGACCCCCCCCTTTTAGTAGCGAAATATTGTTTTTTTTAAATTTCCTATGTGGAACAGCCCTCCGATTCTCGACTGATAACTTTAAATAGGCCATCTGGTAGAGGAAACCAAAAGCGGCTATTTTTCCCACAAAGAAATTATTTCAATTTAGGCAAAAATTATGGATGACATCTAGAAGAGCATTTACACAATGTTATTAATAAAAATGTGATTAGTGGAAAATTTTGCGACTATGAGACTAGGGTCGTTTTTCGTACCATACTACCTCATATTCCTTACAACTCGTCAAGAGTGAATCGGGGGGACAACAAGCGATTGCGAATGCCTCGTTGTCGTCCCAGGGGAACATTACAGGGGGACCACGAGTCTGTAGCGGTTTTCTGGTGGTTTTAGATGTTGAATCTGGTGGAGAGTTAATTTAACTGTTGGCAACACTGAACATAACGCGCCAGACTTACCTTCACATTATTCTGTCACATCAGTGTGAAGGAAAGGAAATAAAAATCCTACCCTTACTACTAATGTGTTAGACAGACCAACGATTTCCTAACTGTCATATTTTTATTATTAACCGCCACATACTGCATAGGAACTATTTGATATAACTCACATATATCTGATTCTTCTCGCGCTCTAATGTCGTGCGCATGACAACTCAAACACTTCATCAATCCCCATACATTTGTCATTCTATTCGACAGGCGTTAACGTTTTACGCCAATTGGCTAGGCCTTTTTGACTCACACCGAAAAAGTTGTTAGTTTGACAAGGGAGAGTCAGACGTGTGATGATAAAACCTAAATAGTTAAGATAGCTTACTTAGTCTAGCTCAGTTTGCGGTGTGAACTGGCGTTTGAGGCCGCAGGGTGGCCTGCACTTTACTTGGTTAGCTTAAAACTTGGAAACATTTGTAATAAAAGCCATTTATGTTGAAAGTGTTTTATTTTATTCTATTTGATTTTATGGCGACGAGAATGGTAAGTGTCTTATTACGTGGTTAGCTGTAAAGGATGATCCTAGTCTAGCTCTGTGCCCGTCTAAACATCGTACAAGTGACCTCGCATTACCGATAAACAACCAATGGCGTTTAGGGTGATATTATGATAGCGCTGAGAAGGTAGCAAATATATAGTCATCTTTGTTGTTCACATGGTTTCTGGTAGCTGAGTGCGATTCGCTCTCTTTATCTCGTCATCTCTGGAGCTGTAGCAGGCAGCAAAGCGAGTTTACTAAAGCATGGGCAGCCTGCCGAGCTTTTCCACTACACGGTGATTATTTTAGACTTATTTTCTAAAATAGATGATGTCACTTTTCAACATTATTGTAAAAAAAGTGACAGCAATTGTTTTAGACGGCGTCTGAACTTTAGATACTGCGTATGGTTTTACACGTCTAAAACTTTAGACGTATTGTAGTATATCCGACTTAGTCCAATCGTAAACTAATCGTGTACATGCGTGAGGAAAAAAGGACAATGAGAAATAAAGGTCTCTTTTTAAATGACACCAAGTTTTATTGACCACAGCACTAACGGTACAGCGAATATGGTACAATAATAATATTCTGTTTATCTCTTACTCTTATATAAAATAAATAGTGTGCGCGGTAGGAGCACCATTCGCTGAACGAATATATTGATACGGTAATTATTGAATAAAAGGATACAAGGGGTTCCGACACAAACTCTTATGCAGCTAAAGTTGTCAAGCGACTTTCTATTGAGTGAGAGATATGCATGTTATAAGGTAGCTTATTATAAGGTAGACGTAGGGAATAGAAATAATGACGTAGTTGGTGAACTTGACTTTGAATCTAGAACATTTTCATAGTAAATAAATGCTTATTTTTTTGTTCGACTGTATGTTTGTGACTGAATATATATGTAAACGTTTTGCCTATACCTCTCACTCAATAAAAAAAATCTTTCCCTAAAAAAGTAAAAAACAGAATATTTCAAGGAAGGAAACTTAAAATAATGCGATCTACTAAATCGCTCTATCAATTTAAAATTATCTTTAAAATAACTAAAGAACTTTTTTTTTTAAATTAATTTACAAATTGGACGGATAACTAAACAATTCGAGCCTTCGTACTGAAGGTCGAATTGATAAAACTCTGCCTTAAAAAACAATATTTGTACCTTAAAATTCATTAAATACTTGTATGTGGCTCTTTATTTGTTAAATAGGTACATAAGAGTATAAAGCCTCGCGGTGCTTCGCCACGGACAAACTCTGGTGCATTCAGTTAAGGGTTTAATCCGATAAATATATCTTTAGCATTTGAATAAGGAATATAGTAAACTATACAGACCAATAAATCGTCAAGAAATGACACAAGTTGTCTCCCGCCATAACTTAGTATAGGTATAAAGTATCGATAATAATGGAATTATAGGTACTCTAATCAACACAAAAGTCTGAATAAAGTGATGCTTGGTATAAACAGCTATACCTACCTGGCTAACAATATTTAGGTAGACATACATAATTTATTTTAAAAAATACGACAGCAATGACCGCTCTACTCCCTGTATATCTGATACTGATTTCGCTAAATTTACCTCAAAATGTTAATTAATACAGATGCTGTCACTTTTGACAATTATATAAAAAATGACAGCCTCTGTTCTAGACAGTCTAATATAAAACAAGTGCTGTCACATTTTCGACAATAATGTTAAAAAGTGACGTGACAGCATTTGTATTATTGCATTAGACTGTCAAATTTTAAACGCCGTTTTGTGGTAAAGTCGAAAATGTCCTTGCAATAAAAACACCACACACTAAGGCTACCAGTACACTAAGACGGCATTCGTCCAACGTAACTTAAGCCTTATATCGGTAATAAATCTCAAATTGCAATTTAATCTCCAAGTAAGGCTCAATCTGCGCTGTACGAACTCTGCTAAATATATTCAAGAGCTTATAAATTTACATTAAATACAAGTATTAAGTCAAGCACACGCGTTTCTTACATTATTATAGTTATTTAAATACTTAGTGAGATTGCCTCCGTTGACTTAAAACGCTATGTTGATTTTTTGAACGATGATGTTAGTGGCGCGAATATAATTGATGATATCCTACTTCGTTACTAATATAATAAATAAGTAAGTCAAAGTTTGTGAAGATGGATGGATGTTTGTTGCTCTTTCACGCTAAAACTACCTACTGAAGGGATTTTGATGAAACTTTACAGTGATACACCAGAAAAACAGATAGACTACTGTTTATCCCGGAACATAGGTACAGTTGCGGGCAAAAGCAAGTTTAAATAAAGTTATCAAAATCAACATAGCGCTTACATTTTGAACGTCAATACAGGTTTGTGTGCGTCTACAGCGAGCTGCAAGTAAGCCTTGTATATTTACGCGCACCTTTATCTTAAAATATAAATAAAAGACATAAATTGTTTCCAAAATCTAACCTCGTTCTAATATAATATCCAAAAGGTTATACAATAAAATAGTATTTTCGGTGGACTTCCAATAGTCTTAACAATACAATAAAATCGATTTCTTTTTGTGATGATCTTATACATTGGTTTTAAAAATCTTAATACATTTCTATTGAAAAATTAAATATCTCTCAATTCTTTTGGAAGGTAGTGTAAAACAAAGTTCACAACAATTGTAAATGCTTTCAAAAGAGTAGGTTTACTTAATAATAAACCGAAATTACAACTAGCGATAGCACAGGAAAATAATCCAAATATTAGATACGTAAGACAGTTCAGTCCGATCCAAAATTGCGCCCATATCATATTCTACTTACCTATCATTGGGGAAAAAACCAATGCATTGCAGAAGCAGTATGGCAGCATGGATTATTGTACGAGCCGTTTATAATCAATCTAGTGAAATTGTAAACTGTCTATTAGCATTTCCGTAGGTTTATAAACTGATCGTGTCCAGCCGTAAGATTGATTCGTTGAACGAGTCAGCTGTTTTTGCTGCTCCGCCGCCATTATTCTAACACTGCCATCACAGGTACTGCGAACGGCTGGCCAAATGATACGAGTAGTCCGGCGAGGAACTAGCGCCCCCGGAGCGGCGCTCGGGGGCGGAGACCGAGCGGAGCTATTCGCGGGGCGCGGGGGCGCTAACCGGGGTTGCGGGGGCGTTAGTCGGGGGGGCGCTTTGGTCGGTGTACACGATCTCTGCGTATTCCGCGGAAGGCGGCGCAGGTTTCTCGCCCGGCTGCTCGCCCAACGATAGCTCCGCGTACACTACGCCTTTCTTCTCCTCTGACAGCGGCTGGGGGTAGTGAGATAATCGTTAAGAATCTTCGGATTTTTCCTCTAGTACCTAGTATAAAACATGTATCAGTGTACTGTAAAACATGGTAGTGGTAGCCCTTCTTCTATACTAAGCCCGCGTCATGTTCGAATCTTTTTGAGGGCCATGTACCAATGAGTATAACAAAATATTTATCACCAGCGAAAAAGGAAAAGAAATTGAAAAACCACGCTGACTCCAGTAAGTAGGTATGTATTGTGTAACCCTATTCCGGCGATGGGTAAGGAATCGACCTCGAATACCTAAGTATAATATATAAAAAGGAAAGGTTTTTTTATGTTTGTTTGTAATAAATGGACTCCGAAACTACTGTAACGATTTTAAAAATTCTATCACCATTATAAAGCTTGCTACTTATAAGTAGTACTGTTATAATCTAAATGTGGTACCTTCTCGTCGTATTCGGCGGCGGCCTCCGTGGCCGTGACCTTGTCCTTGGCGCGGGGCAAAGCGGCCCTCACCCTGGCCCACTGCGCCCTCAGCCTCGCGCCGTGGCTAGTTCCGCCCGCCCCCGCCGCGCTCTCCGTGTCGCTACTGACGCACCACACGTCACCATCGCATCGGGCGCATCCCGACGGGTATCGACTGGGCACTTCGCGATACGCGCGACGTTGTGCGAATTGCCTAGTGGATACCCGGTTTGCACAGAACACTCGCCACCACCAAGATTGGAACTCCATGCAATGTCGTGTATCCAATAGGGTATACGATACGAGCAAAGTTGTGTAACGTTGGTCATCATTGTGCAACTTTGCCAAAGTTTAACGACGCCTAGTTGGATACCCGGTTTGAATAGAACACAGGCCACCACAAAGAATATGTCACTCCATGCAATGTCCTTTCCATCGTCTCTTACTATTGAATATAATATTATATTGGTAGAATTAATTTATGGTAAGTGCAATAAACGTAGTTAGGTAGGTAGGTATATAAGAGATGATGTTTAGAGTCAGTAGTATAAACAAATTACACACAATATACCCAAAACTTAAATCAATTAGATAATGTTACATTACAATAATCATTTATGATCCCCTTGATGGATAAAGCTTTCAAATAGTGTTTTAAGGGATTAGATAATTGCCCAGTTAACGGAGAGTGTTAAGGTCTAGCACGCATGCGCCGTAGTTATTTTTATTTGATAGGTACTGGCCCGGGCAGACGTCCTGCCACAGGCAACAGCGCCACCTATCGAGTTCAATTGTGTACCAATGAATTTTTCAAAAAGCTTACGTACATATTTATCACTAGCTCGACGGTGAAGGAAAACATCGTGAGGAAACCCGCAGGTCCCAGAATATACCTCTGCCTACCCCCTCGGTGATACAAGGCGAATAAACTCAAAAAAATCGGTTGTCTGTAAAGTCGGTTTACTGACGTATAGTTGAACGTGACAACGTCATAAGAAAATACTGATGGAATGGATTGTGCCTCTTTGTCGCTCGTTGCGCGCTCTCGCTTGCACTGGAACTGGAATCTTATTTATTTTATTTATATTTATTTTGAGCACTTAAAACGCATCTACATTTTATTAAGAATATAATTAAGGTTACATTAGTGATCAAAGCGTGCATAGACAACATTGCAGGCCACGTCAAATGGACGCGACTCTACCAAACCAGGCCAGTGCGGAGGGCGAGTGAGGAAGCAAGTCATGCCGCGCTAGTAGCGAGTTAGACATACGTGCTCGCGACGCCGGACAAAAGCACATCCCCGCCGGCCGTCCTTCAACAACAGCCGTTATTCACAAAGCGGCCAACACAGCGGGTACAATCTGCGTCTCAGACGACTTTGGACTCTATTACGACTCGACAAGACCGAGATTGCTGTTTAAAAAACTCGGAGACTTTGCAAGAAACTCGGATGGATAGCAAGAATATTTTTTTAGAATAGTTAATGACAAATGCATTTAAATAATTTGTCGTCATTTATTTATATACTTACAGCATTTAGTATATAGGAAATAGATCTCGGATGAAAGTCAAAATCTAATAAAAAAATATCAAGTTTTTTGTACTCTTATAGTATTTTGTTTAAGAAATTATTGGTTGAGGAGAAATTGTCTGACGCAGATTGTATCACTTGTGTGTAAGGAAACAAATTTCATTTAAGATCTAGTAGGAAAGGGTCAGCTATAGCTTATAAATCGGTCAATGAATGCTAAGTGTGAAAATTGTTTTGTTAAGTATCCTAAATTGTGAACGTAACATACCTACATATCTCGGATAACTAACAAATGCTATAAAATTTTCCAAAGAAACCCAACCTGACCCTTTCCAAAAACTAAAGACTTGTAGATATACATTATTAAAGCTTAAAATAGAGAGCATAAACATAGCGATTATTGACAGTACGCCTTAAGAATATTACATAAACAAACTTATTTCTTATTTAGCGCTCTTCTTATTTTTTCTTAATAAGATTTAGGGAAAATGTGCAATTAAACCTTTATCAGAACTTGGGGAGTGGTTGAAACTTAATATTCTATTATAAATCATGGATTATACGTACGATTCCCCGGAGCCCTTGGTGCGATCGCGGCCGCGCGCTCCTCCTGCAGCATCCACGGGATTAAGACACGTGACAACACGATTTATTAATTCACTGCTCACATTAGAAACAAACATACCATTTTCGGTTCCTTGCACAGGTTTTCTCTTAATGTAGGAGAATATTCATCACATTTTCAAAACTTTTTGAGTATTTTAGGAGAGCCAAGTACGTACTTATCAAATATGTGACAATATTGATTCAAAATCAAATATACTTTGATATTTTTACCGCTGTCTCTACGTTGAGGATGGCAAAATAAAACAAGCAGGTCTTATTTAATAAATACTTTATATTCAATCCGCGGAGCGCACTTAGTGGTCTATATAAACATTTATATAAGTATTTGATTATAAGTCGACATTTAATTATCGGATCAATTTTCATAAAACTTGCTCAACCTCTAACAATAATGCACGTCTCCTTCACACCCACAACTATTGCTTGCAGATGTGAAAACGATGTGTCTGTTTATTCGTTGTAATCCAAGAGCTAGACAATATTTTTATTGGTATAACATTTATTTATGATTTATATTCTGATATTGTTTCTTATAAAATTCGTATTATATGTCTACTGTAAACGTCTCGGTAGAGTAAAAACTTTAGAAGCTAAATATAAATTGAGCTCGTATTTATAAAAGCATACAAATTGTAAATTTGGAAAAGTGCAAAATGGCAGTGTCTTCTCAGACATTCAGTAATTGACCCTGCAGCGGGGGCGCACTAAACTAAACACTGGTACAAAAATAAATCCTTAGCTCGTATTTAATTACAAAATACTAAAAATCACAATGACGGTGACTTATGCGCTAAACTTAAATTAATAGATTTGATTTTAAAATACAAATAGGTTTTTACAAAAACAGTTTCAGATAGGCATTGCAATGTTACGATTTAGCGGTAATTTCTATTATAGTTTTTATAAAAGAAAATAATTTGGCGGAAGATTATTTTGTAAATTTAATAAACTAAGTTTAAAATCGCAACCCAAATACCTATCCATAAACTTTGAGGAGTAAATTCTTCATCATAAGGAGCGACAAAAATAAACTTAATATTAAAAATGTATAAAAACTAAGTCTTAAGTGTCATTACACATTACAGGCAGTTTTTACTACATTTTATATACAAAAATAATATAATTAGGTATATGTATGGTGGTACGAACACATTAAGCCTACAATTATAGCATAATGTACTTACATATTACTATATAAAATAACCGGGTGAGATATTTAAAAAGCAAACAAAATATCATTTTTGTTTACGTCCTGAGAAACACTTAACTATACGAAGTAAGTAACAAGTCGATATTTCAAAGCTGAATTACGCTAGTGGTAAAATAACTAGACGATTTACTGTCTCAAGAGATACAAAATACTTTTGGAATTCACGAAAGCGTAGCTAAGTATATTATGATAAAAATGTATTACGTCCAAAGTCTTGCGCTGGCTTTCGTTGCTATAGTCAAATACAAAATTCTATTTGAATAACATCGTACACGAGATTCTTACCCTTCTCTACAATAAAACTATTTAAGACTAAAGTACAGTCGGGAAAAAACTCCCACGCAGTTGGATATAAACAGATTTTTTTTAAATAAAGTAGGTAATAATTCAAGTGCGTGAAATTCCCCGCCCGACTGTACCGTAAAGATTCAAAACTGGTGGACAACATGAGAAAAAGACAATATATTTAATTTTCATTTACTTATCTAATTAAAAAGAAATGGCAGGTGGAACATTTCATTTTTACAATTTTAAAATTTGATCTTTATCAATAAGAAAATATTTTAAATACAACGTCACGTAAATTATCGCTTCGCTAAAACTCGTCTGTTTGGAACCCTTCCTAAGTAATATTTATCCGCGGCTGCGGCTCGTCTGGCACTAAACAAACTAAACTCAAACTCAAAGTTCAAAGCGTCACCTAACTACCCAAGCTGTCACTCCGAGATTTTGCACCCTTCCGAGATCTTATCTTATAGATCGAGATTCACTGAGATGATCCTCCGAGTTGTTTGATTATAGACTATCATATCTTACCATATATAGACTCGTAAACTTTCTAAATAGGAAACTCCATTAAACAACATTAACTAAATCTTTGTTTGGAATATTCAGTACATTTTAAGCTTAGCCGCTTTCAAAAGAAAACATAAATTCTATTTACGAGATTACCTAATAAGCATTACATAGGTAGAATTTTCATGAGAAATTAATTCTAAACAATTACCAACGATTTCTCCAATGAAAGTAACAGAACTAAAACTTTCCGAGTTTTGCCAACCGTCCGAGTTTCAACTTTCCGAGTCCTATCAACCGACCGTTTTGGAGTGACAGCTCAACTTACGCCACTTAGACGGCAGTGTCGGGCTTTTTCTCGGGGTGCTTGGTGTCTCCGTTGCTGATGTAGTCGCCGTGGTCGTGGGAGGGGTTCTCGGAGCCCTTCACGTCGTCGTGGGGCGGCAGAGGCGCCTCCGAGTCGGCGCCGTCCGGGATATCGGTGCGGTGAGAGCGCCCTGCCACAACAACACGTTCAGCGATCAAGACCGGTTTCTGGATACCGTCGTGCCGGGTTAACGCGCGTGTTAGAAGCGTGATCTCTAGTTTGGCTACCTATTGGTGTAACTACTGTGTAGTCGATTGCAGCATTGGTGTGGCAAAGCTATGACATTTTTACAATGTGATAGTGTATGTTATTTTACAAATTGTACTTTTAAGTATTATGTTTATTTCTGAGGAAAGTGAGTATATATTCCACATACCCAATCTTAAGAAATAAGGTGGTAAATGGTATTGTAATTTTAAAAATGTATGCATTGATCTGATTTAAATTTCACCTCACATTTTTATATAGAGTAATAGGACAACAACGTTTTTAAGCCTTTGCATAAATTCAATACAGAAACGTTTACGTCTAGGGGTCCAAAAATACACTGATAAAAAGAGATTATGTACTTCCAGATATGTAACAACTCCGCCAATCCTCTCTGAGACATGGCAAGTGTTTAAAAACAATATAATTGGAACCAAGTTTCGTCCTCTATCACAGCTAGCACAACAGTCAATTATTTAGTATGTACACGCCCAAAACTTCCAAATTAGTTGTTAGGTCTCAAATTAACTTAATCAACAACAATTAGGAGTTATATAACTTGAAAAGTTCTTTATGAGAATTCGATCGAAATTGATGAATCATTCAATGAATCTACAAAATTATTTAATTTCAATGAATGCCAAATGCAAATGATACCAGAGAAGCATCAGCGTGCCACGGGCGCCTAAGGGCAATAGATTATCTTATTGTCTGTGCTTGTGTCTTGTGCATTCTGTTACTTGATGAGTGGAAATCTAATTTAATCTACAATCGCATCGAAAAGTGTTCTAGGAACCTCGATGAATATAGTGAAAGTTAGTGTGTTGAGAGTACCAATACAACTGTTTTATCATACATACTTCATGCAACTAGCGGACCGTTGCAAGAAGATACTTCTCGTATGATAATTAATTTGGATAATTTCAATGTGATAGGTAATTACTATTTAGGTACAATGTGTGTGTAACTGGAATAACTAGTATTTTGCTAAATATTACTGTGTTAGTTAAAACATTTATGAATGGTTAGCAGAACACCAACACCAGGAAAACGGATAGGTATTAAAAAAATTGGACCCAGTATAAATTAATTCGGAGGATACTGTATCTCGGAGAAGTCGCAAAGTTTGGCAAAAAGTATTATTATTTGTGTTAAACCATCACCACCTACAGAATAATAACAAAAACTATCCAACATTAAGATAAAAACATAATAAAATATTAATTTTAACATTCGTATCATCATGCAAAATCTATGGATAAAAAATGCATTCATGCTTAGTTTTAAGAAAGAGAAAGAATGAATATGATAGAGAGAAAATATCGACGCATGCGCAATAACGGTCAATTTAAGTAAAAACATGCAGTTGTATTTTTCCGTTCTTGATCGCTCAAAACATTGTTATGTGGCACGGCAAAGAAATTTTGTTCTTACGTAACTAATAATAAAATTCATAATACAAGCAGGACGTCACAAACACTGCCAAATTACAATCTTAATAAATCTATTTCTACGACAGCTCAAAATATATTTGCCAACACAGTTTAAAAAAAGAATGCAGAAAATCGATGGTTCGTTTAGATCGGTATAGTGCTGGCTCAAGTCAAAGTGTTAAGTGGCATCTATTCTGTGACTTTATTATTACAACTTTACCTATCGACCAACAGCGCGAGAGCCTGTTGAAAGTTCATTTAATTAAAATACATTATTTATATAGTACCTAAGGATAATAAGGAATATTATTGGCATGCCTAAAATACTCAAAAGGATGTAAAAAGCGTAGTAAAATAAGCTTCGTCGGAAACCATAATGCAAGGGCCGGAGTCTCGTTTACACGTTCAGTGGTGCAGCCGAGTAGAGTGGCTAGTAGCTTTTGTATTACTGTACTGCACGGATATAAACGGCTTGCTAGCTAGCGCCATTTTAGAAAAATAAACATGTTCCACAGATAAACACAAATAAAAAAGGTGTATAATCAAATGTTGTAGTATTTTTAAAATACAAAACATAACAATCATCTGCATAAGGTTTAAAACGTGTCAATAGTCTTTTGACGACCATAAAAGTGTGTTCTAAAAATACTAACTAGTTAACTACAAAACTTTTATGTTTTTTTTTATAAAATGGCATTAGTTTCGCTTCTCTAAGGGTCTTAAAGTTTCGACCAACTGTGACTTTAATACAGTGTATAGACAAGTCGATACAATTTAATTGAGTTTAAATTAAAATTTCATATCACTGTCACTATAAATTGAGCATCGCTTTCCATTGCTAACAAAAGCATTCGTAATCAACTTATTAAGAATTACATGTCAATTAGAATACTGGAAATTACAATTGACTCAAAGTATAGTGGCCAGTGACAAAATTAAGACTGGAAAAGCATAAAAATCTATGAAAAAGTTGGGTCATGAAACTTTATCATATGTTCGAGCAAGGGTTGGACATCGGGGTAAATATCTCACTGGGGTAACAAAAAGGGGAATCTCTCACAAGGATACCTCACAGGAAAAGGGAAAACGTTGCAAAGGGATTTAACAAAATGGGTATCATATCTATAAGAGCGGGAGCACATTGAGCCACTAAACGCGACCACAAACTGCGGATGAGTTTTACCATACATTTGCTTGTAGCTCGAACTCGGCCACGCTCGGTTTGCGCCAATGCTTACAAAATTACGACTAGTAGCTCAATGTGCGGAGGCTCTAAGGGTTACAAGTACAGGGTAAACAATCTCAGGACTGGGGTAAAACTAGCAAAATTAAGTTCCAAAAGACTCACCAGCGAAGCACCACCGGTCAGTTGCCTTGGCGAAGACTACCAGGAACACAGCAACTAGAAGAACTAGCACTGCGATCACGATGCCCACGATGGCGCCCGCGTCAAGTTCCACACCTGCATCATAGTATTATAATCAGGAATTTGCAAGCAGCATAAAGTCAAAATGTTTTATTCAAAGTAGGAACTTTATTGAACATCATTTCAACTCCACCGCTTCAGCATGTATGGTTGAGGAGAAGAAGCGGGCCAAGAAACTCCTCAACACAATATTCTTTTAAACAATTGTTACTTAACACTAAATTGGGTTACATAATTTCGTTTGTTTTTCGCTATCGTATTGCGCTGGACTGGAGGAAATCTGTTCCAAGCATCATTGTCATTTATCTACGATCATCTTTAGAGTATCAAATGGCATTTTAAATTACCCTACAGTTACATAGTCTCTACAGCAAACGGCAAAAACATCATTCATCATTGAGCTAGATATTCCTTTTTAATCTTATCTAAGAGGGTAGTTTGCCCTGACATCCAAGTAGAGACAGAAAAAGGAAGTCTTTAAAAAGAAAGATTCGATAGAAGGTTCGTGCATAATAAGGACTATAAAGACACAATTAGATTCATGCTTTAATTGCTTAAGCAAAAGAAAGTTTGATCAAACTCATACAAAACCCAATCGCTTTTATGACAGACTTGAAAGAGCACATTTTCAAAAAAATCGCAAATAACAAATATGTACTAAAACGTTCGTTAAACAACTAGGTACGAATAACACTAACTAACTATATTATCGGGTATTTTCAGGCAAGACTACCGTAGATGGCGCCAGGAGCGACTGTCCCTGATAACTAGTTTCTGATTGGCTATTTGTACCGCCTTTTAACTTGCTTTTGATTGGCTAAAGACAGTCGCTAGTGGCGCCATAGTTGTCGCAAAACATCCCGCTTGCTATCGGTTGAAATAGAGAATATCTAAAGAGCAAGAAATACGGAGGATGCACCGACAGATGGCACTACTGGCAAGCGATGTGTCTGTGTTGCTGTGTAAAAATAAAATAATTGGAATCAAAGAGAATATAACCATTGGAATAAAGATATATACTGAGATATATTTTTAACACCTTTAATGAAACAGAAGGAATTATATTTATTCTATATGCTGTTGAAACAACTGGCTCCCAGCATTGTAACTTATTCCTATATACAGTAGATTACTAGTTTAATGTTTATGCATACTCACATAAAGAATATTTTAGTTATTATTCCGAACACATCCAATACAACATAAATTGTTCCCTCATAATTACATAGTAACCCCAATGACTTTATTGAAAGTTATTATTTTATATGCATAAAGCTTGATATTTTCATTAGCTTATGACTCAATTCAATATCGCTACATTTGAAACTGAGCTTTTAGACTTCATTTGAAAAAAATCGCAAAAAAATCTGTTATTTCTGATTTTTTTCTTTTTTTTTTGAAAAGTACACGACACTATTTGAAATCCATTCTGATTAACAATAAACATTGGATTGCCGTCAGAGACATGGTTCATTCCCATAGCGCCATCTGCCGTAAAATAGTCTAAATCGCTCGCAGGCACATTCCAAGATGGCGTCGTGGCCCTTACCGTAGACGTCGATTACCAGAAAGGAAGAGTTGGCTTTGCGCGCTGTCGGAGATAACAACCACACTTTACTAATAAATTTGGACAAGAATTCTGTATATTAAAAACATTTGAAGCCAAAAGGTGACTGAGTTGAGAGTAGATCCCAAAACACTTCTAAAAATTTTTTAAATTACATTAAAAATCATAGTATCCACGAATTATCCTTGGGATAGCTTACTCTAGGTTACAGTCGTCCTCAATGTTGGATGACCCTGACTTAATTAGACAAAAAACTCAAGTAAATCCCCTTAAAGTTCCAACTTAAAAGCATAACCATCTCGTATAAATGTCCGCAAGCTTCACGCCAAAAATCACCCCATGTAAATAAATGAACTCGTTAAATGTCAAGCCGCGCGTAATAAATCACCCCATGTAAATAAATGAACTCATTATATGTCAAGCCACAAGGCATAAATCACCCCATGTAAATAAATGAACTCATTATATGTCAAGCCGCAAGGCATAAATCACCCCATGTAAATAAATGAACTCGTTAAATGTCAAGCCGCGCGTAATAAATCACCCCATGTAAATAAATGAACTCATTATATGTCAAGCCGCAAGGCATAAATCACCCCATGTAAATAAATGAACTCATTATATGTCAAGCCGCAAGGCATAAATCACCCCATGTAAATAAATAAACTCGTTAAATGTCAAGCCGCGCGGAATTAATCACCCCATGTAAATAAACAAAGTCGTCATGTGTCAAGCCGAGCGGCATAAATCACCCCATGTAAATAAATGAACTCATTATATGTCAAGCCGCAAGGCATAAATCACCCCATGTAAATAAATAAACTCGTTAAATGTCAAGCCGCGCGGAATTAATCACCCCATGTAAATAAATGAACTCGTTACATGTCAAGCCGCGCACGCATAAATAACCCCATGTAAATAAATGAACTCGTTAAATATCAAGCCGAGCGAAATAAATCATCCCATGTAAATAAATTAACTCGTTACATGTCAAGCCGCGCGCGCATTATAATAATAATAATAAAACTTTATTTCAGACTTGTGTCCATATTTCTGTTAGTATGTTAGTAACAATAGAGCTTATGTATTTATGTTAGTACTAGCGACCCGCCCCGGCTTCGCACGGGTGCAATGCTGAATTTTCTTTGCTATAAACCTTGCGGAGCCCTAGACCCTTCCAACGAATGCAAAACCGTGGAAATCGGTTCGTGCGTTCTGGAGTTATATCGTCAGGAAGGAAAACCCGACTTATTTTTATATAGTAGATTGTTATTTCCATTTACTTATTTATTTATTTTCTTAGGTCTCCATCCAGTGTCTCTGAAAGGGACAGTCTAGTCTAGCAGCAATCATTTTCAGAATGCTGTTGTTACTGCAGGCATAAATTACCCCATGTAAATAAATGAACTGGTTATATGTCAAGCCGAGCGGCATAAATCACCCCATGTAAATGTCTTACCGGCTGGCTCGTCCATGGTGCTGACTCTAACGGTAACCTCCTCGGCGCCAAGTTCGTTGCTCACGCGCAGGTAGTAGGCGCGGTCAACGTCCTCCTTGGCCACGCGAGTCACCACTAGGGTCACGTTGTAGTAGCCACCGCCCTGGGGGACGGTTTGATAATTGTGACACTCGGGTTGTACAAAGTGACACTTGGATTAAATAGGGTGACATTTGGATTTAATAGGGGACACTCTGATTTAACATGTGGACAGTTATCATAGGGTGTCTACTTAATAGGGGGACACTCGGTTTGATAATGGTGACACTAGAATTGTGGAAGGTGACATTCGGATTAAATAGGGTGACACTTGGATTTAACAGGGGACACACTGATTTAACAGGGGGACAGTTATTATAGGGTGTCTACTTAATAAAACGCTCACAGACCACGCACAGACTTAGCCAGTGGGTCTAGACTAGAAGCATGAAATTTTGCACAGGTGTTCCTTCTTCAATACTAGCTGCGTCTCGCGGTTTCGTCTGCGTAGTTCCCTATCTTGTGAGAATACGAGGATAAATATAGCCTTTGTGTTATTCTGATGTATAAGTTTTTGTTACTAACATAGTTCATAAGTTTAAATCTGAAAATATATATATATATATTTTTTTATATATAGGGGAACCTGTTGTACCTTAACACCATCAACATTCCAATTTTTTTTTAGTTTATGTAAAACCTGTTAAAAGGATGATATATGCTTTTGTATAATTTATATTATAAACCACATTAGTTCGTCTAACAGCTAAAATTTGTTTAATCGCAGTAGTTATAATCGCTTTTTTTTTAAATCATTGAATGAAAAAGTGACCAAGGTACAACAGGTAACTGTAAAGTTTTATCCAAATCCGTTCAGTAGTTTTTTGCGTGAAAGAGCAACAAACATTCATACTCACAAATTTTCGCGTTATAATATTAGTAGGATTGTTTACAATCAAGCAAAAGACCCGAAGTTTTAAATAACTAAGGTGAGTACTAGGGTCGTATGTGAGAAGAACCGAACTAACCAGCGGGATGGGCAGTAGGGCGTCGAGGGTGTCATCGGGAGCTCTCTGGGGGGCGTCCAGCAGCAGGTCGTTGGCGGTCCAGCGGGCGGAGGGCGGCGGGTTGGCGCGGACCGTCACGTTGAGGCGTCCCGGGGCGCCCAGCTTCAGGCCGAACACCGTCAGGGTGCCCGCCTCGCCGTCCACGCGTTTCGGAGGGTCTGCATACGTAACAATATGGGCATTATGGTATTACAGTAGAGCCTCGCTAATCCGGAGAGGCAAAACCAGACCCTTTCCGGATTATCAAGGCATCCGGATTATAGTATGTCATATAAGCCTAACAACCTTTTGTTACTTTATATTTACTTATGTGTTCTTGTCAGGTATAGGAAATCAAAGTCATGTAATTTCACTATATGTTATATTATTTATTAGAAACACTGTAAAGATTTGCAATGGAATATTTGATTTAAATAGTGCGACACACACACGCGGTTAAGGTATACAGTAAGGCCAGTAGTTCGGCCACGCGGCTCAGGGAAGACTGGCGAAAACGCAGCACGACATTTGCCGCCGAGCCAGAAATGCTTCCCTAGCATTTTGTGTCACTACAAACCTAATGGATTTCTGTTGTCCGTGATAAAAGTTTTGAATTTGAATACTTTATTTATTAAAGTTGGGTGCGGTCAGTCAGTGAATCGGTGACCGCCTAGTGGCATTTATATCACGAGCGCTTCCGTGTTTCGGAAGGCACGTTAAATTGTTGGTCCTGGTTTTCGTTGTGTTTACGCACAATGGAAGTCGTTAAGCGATGTCAGATACCCTTGGGTGGCTTGACTGTTAAGTGGCCACTAGCTTAACACCATCTCCCAATACGGTGGGTTCGCGTGGGAGATTAAAGCCCATACTTCCTCATGTGTGAGGAAAGAGCCTTAGCTCAGCAGTGGGCTGTTACGGGTTGAAGATAATAGCAATTTTTTCATAGAGTGCACAACGAGCAACCTGGCAGTTTTTTGCGGGGCGTTTAAGCCCTAACGCTAAAAAAATATTTTGCAATTGGCTGTTTGAAGGGCTCAACAAGGTTCCATAAATGTGAATTTCTAGGTGCAGTGTTACATAATAGGTAGTCTTGTAGCAAGAGCGTGGCGTTTTAGGACTTAGACGCTCAAATAATATTGTTTTCACCAACTATTGTAACCACATGCCGCAATAAATTATATGACTATGACTATGAAAATCTGTTTGGCGCCATGTGGCGAGGCGTTCAATACCTCCAGCTAGAGTATATTCTGCAGTTAGCAGTAAGGCTACCCTTGTTGACAGTCTATGTGTGTACGTACAGTGCACGACAAGCTGCCTAGTGGCCTCTTGCGGGGCGTCGAGGGCCTCGTGTTCTGAACGGCAGGCGAGGCGGCGACCGGAATCGTCGGCGCTGAGTCTTCGCGAGAGGTTCTGTTTGATGGTCTGCAGGTCACCACCGGGAACTGTCTCTATGACCGGCTGGTGGGCGCCCACGAGGATGGGCTCGTCGTCTGCGGGGATGGAAGATTCAATTTAAAAAAATATAATGGGCAAGCAGAGGTATTCCATTACTGGATATACCTACCCACATTTCACGAGATATTCTTTGGACCAATAAACGCGATAGGTGGTGAGTCTCTGACCGGGTCTTTTACACATGTCTGAGAATTAATTCTGGGACCTGCGGGTTTCGTCACGATGTTTTTATCCACCGTCGAGCTAGTGATGAATACGTACGTAAGTTTTGGTACATGATAGGATGCGAACCCGAGCCTCACTGATTTATCATCATGTGAAGCAGGACCTTTTCTAATCTCAATAGGATATAAAGAACAGAACAAAGAAAGAGTAGTGATAGAGCTGTGAGCCCGCCAAGCATGAGGCTCGGGTTATTCGAACCCGAGCCTCATGAGGCTCGGGTTATTCGAACCCGAGCCTCATGCTTGGCGGGCTCACAGCTCTATCACTACTCTTTCTTTGTTCTGTTCTTGATGATGATAAATCTTCTTTAGGAAATTCTCTAAATTGAAATGCTAAAGCTAAGACCTGAGGGCATGTACCGAGTTAAAAAACTCAAAAGGCCACAAACGTATTTTAAACCAACTTCAAAAAAGGAGGTTTTTCAATTCGACCGTTTATATAAATAATATTTTCTTTGTGTGTTCACTGATAACTTCGTCGTTTATGAACCGATTTTGATGATTATTTTTTTGTTAGAAAGGTGATATCCCAACGGTGGTACCATGATAAGGGAACTAGGATCTGACGATGGCATCCCAGATAAATCGAGGGAAACCTTCTAAAATCGTAGTGGCGACTAGTTCTTATTTACTTATTTTAGTTTCCTGTTTGAAGTCGGGTTTTTTTGTTAAAAATTATTAATAAGCTTATCGGTATATGATCTAAACTTCACTTTCAACAAGGCTATCATTGCTTCTATATTTATTTTTATTTCCAATGATCTTACCGAGGAACCACGTGATCTTGGCAGCCGGCCGTCCGTTGGGCACGACGCACTGCGCCTCGAACTGCTCGCCCTCTCGGAAGGCGGGCTGCTGAGGGCCGAACAGCTGCGGGGGCTCAGGGGCTCCTGCAATAACAAAACATCTTTATGTTACAACAATCGATTGTTATTCATATACACTGCAGAGCGCCATTTTTATAAGTACATTAGCAACGTCCCGCGGATTCACCCGCGTAGTACCCATTCAGATGGGAATATGGGTATAAAATATAGCCTATGTTACTCAGTTATTCATATCTAATCCAAAGCTTAAAAAATAAGTTTCAAGCTTCTAGCTTTAAAAATGACGTAATTTCCATACAAACTTTCATCCCCTATTTCAACTCCTTACAGCCTGTGTCCTTTCTCAGGCTTTAGACTGTCTTTGTATCCAGTTTCATTTAAAATCGGTTCCGTAGTTTAGGCGTGATTAACACACAGACAGAGGTACTTTCACATTTATAATATACATTTTTAGTATATTTAGTAAATTTAGTAAATTAAGTAATATTTAGTAAATTTAGTAATATTTAGTAAATATTAGTTAAGTAAGAAGTATTAAAATGATTATGATTATACTAACGGGCGACAAGCAGCCTCATGGCGCCGGTGACCTCGATGCTGCCGGAGCGAGGGGGAAGCACGCACGAGATGTTCCCGTTCCACTCCTCCTTGATGCGCCTTATGTGCGCGCCGCACTCGCCGAACTGCAACGCAAAATGCACTCTGTTAATCGATGGGGCCGGCAGAGGTATTCCTGAAAACACTTAACTTTTTACAGGTGGTGAGTCTACGGTGTTGGAAGTGAGAACGCCTCTCATGTGTGAGACCCACGTTGGATTCGTGTATAGTTAACAAAATTTTGTCGACGCTAATCTCTTGCATTTGTCTCGCATTCGCGAAAGAAGGAAACTAAACAGTATACGAAATTTTTGCACCTGATGAGGGCTTCTTCCAACGAGATTTTAATTATATTTTTTAAGGTTATGAAAAGAATTATTGTATAAGGAATTGGTTTTGAAGGTAGGTGTATGGCAACTTTCAAGAAAGAAATACCCCTGATAACAACCTCGCGGATGGGAACAGAACATAAACCAAAATGTCATTAATGGACACAGACACAGCTCAGAGAAAAATTAGATTAAAATATAATAGGACAAAGAAGGGGCATTGGGAATATTTTCATACAAAAACTTTGAATCTCAAGCGTCATGATCGCACTACACTTTTGCCCACTAGTAGGTAATATTTTTTGGCTTCAGATTATCCTCGCTTTGTCCCCTCTATGCATTACATTTCAATCTCTTTGTCTTATTATAGCTATATATATTATTGACGTGACAACGTCTTATAAATTGGTTTGCCGGGTGACACTTCAAGAAACTGCGTTACGCTCCGCTCACGTTATGCGCTCACAATGAGAGCGAGTGAGAGGCACGCGTCCCTTCCACTCGGGCATGGTTAGCCCGCCTAAGAGCGAGAGAGACAGACATAAAATCGTTGTCACAATTGTGGCAACCAATTTTTATTAATTTTTTTTTTTTTGAAATAAAACCCTATATGTCCTACTTTCTCGACGACTTCCGAACAAATTGGACAAGACCTGTTCCGACCCAACGTACTTTTCCCGCCACCTGGATGCGTCTACCAGCGGGTCCGTTGTCACGACCGGCTGTGGAGGACGACCGGGTGAAATAGTAACTAACCTTAAAGAGCGGTGAAATTAATAAAGGACGGGATCGGAACAGATGCATCTCACGAAAGAACTGCTGGGAGTCGTGGTCGGGAAATGGAAATTTTATTCTTTTCATTATCATAGATAATATTATAGATGACATCAGTAAGAAATGTATGACGAAGCTTTGCGGATAATAGAATATGTAAGATAACATGACGAAGCTAGCGCTGAAAACGTGACGATGCACTCTGCTGATCTGTTAGTGTAAGAAAGAAAGGAAAAAAAAACAAAAAAAAAAAAAAAACAAGCAAACAAAAAAAAAAAGGCAGAAGACAGGAAGAGAGAGGAGAACTATATTTATTTAAATCGCATTATATTTATTTGTCTATATTATATATTTATGTGTCTACCTATTTATTTTTTTTAGTCGATACATAGAACGAAAGCGAAAATCTTTCTTTCTTTGTTACACTAACAACTTTCTTTGTGACAAAAAATTCCGTAGTGACACAGTCTAACATAATATTCTTTATAGTCTACTCTTTATACCTGCAGTCCCTGTCCGGCGTACACCACGTCTCCCTCTTGGTTGGTCGGCAGCAGCCGGTACGGTGTCAAGCCCACCGTCATCCTGAAACAACATATCTCAACATTAACAAGGACGACGACATGTTGCAAAATTAATTGGGACAACCCTATTATAGATAATATGATCGCAAGACAAAAAAAAATACGAAAAGTGAGCAGTGATAGCCTTACGGTTAAAGATGCTTCACATGATGATAATCAGTGAGGCTCGGGTTCTAATCCTGGCATGTAATAATGTATTTATTAGAACTAACTTACGTATCACTAGCTCAACGGTGAAGGAATTTTTACTTTAAACTGTTTATTTCGTAAAAAAAATAGCATGCATTTTACAAAAACTTAACTAATAATATTAAATTAAAAATATTTGTGAGTTAAGAAGTCTATTATTAATTACAATATTATTATTAGTTATTTATTAAGTAAGTATTTATTATTTATTTCTTTATTTAATTAACAATTTATTTATTTATAACAATATGTTAAATAAAGTGAAAAAAATATGTTGTACACATAAGATTAGAAGAGTAGGAAAACATCGTGAGTAAACCCGCAGATCCCAGAATCAATTCTGGGACACGTGTAACAGACCCGGTGGCGATTGGCTCACCACGTTTAGTGGTCCGAAGAATATCTCGTGAAAAGAGGGTATATCCAGAAATATAATACTGCCTACCTCCTCGGGGATAAAAGGCGTGAGATTATTATTTATTATTAATAAAATAATAATAATATAATAATATAATCTCACGCCTTTCATCCCCGAGGGGGTAGGCAGAGGTATTCCATTACTGGATATACCCACATTTCACGAGATACATTGGACCCCTAAACGTGATAGGTGGTGAGCCCATCGCCGGACCGGGTCTATTTACACATGTCTCAGAATTAATTCTGAGACCTGCGGGTTTCCTCACGATGTTTTCCTTCACCGTCGAGCTAGTGATAAATATGTACGTAAGTTTTTTAAAAACTCATTGGTACATGCCAGGATTCGAACCCGAGCCTCACTGATTTTCGGCCGGCTCTTTAACCGTCCGGGCTATCACTGCTCTTTATTTATTATTATTATTACAAAAAAATTGCATTAAATGATTTTTACTAATCGTCGAAGTGACATGAGGTAACATAAGGTGACAGGAGGTAACATAAGGTGATACAAGATAACATAAGGTGACAGTAGGTAACATAAGGTGACAGTAGGTAACATAAGGTGACACGATTTGAGACGTACCGACACGAGTCGATGGGGTAGGGCACCTTGCAGAGCACGGTGAGCTCGTCGCCTACGCGGCGGACCGCCTCGCGCGGGCTGATGTCAACCGCCTGGCCTGAAATCAGAGAAACATGGTGGTAAAATAATGATCATACAACATTACTACTGAAGTAATTACTAGGGATGCCTCGATACGCCTTTTTGCCGATTCGATACCGATACTCTTATAAAAATATCGCCGATACTGATACCGATACCGATACGCTTAGTGAATTCAAAAAAGAAGGTAAAACAAATAAAACAAAATTAATTAATAGTTTTAGCAATCGAAATTCATTTATATTATAAAGCGCGGGGTTTCCCCAAACATAGTTAGTTCGTGCCTCGTTTGCAACGAAATAGATGGGACAACACGTTTACATTACATTTTTTACAACAATATGCCATAAAAATATCGCCGATACCAATATATCGGCAAATCCCAAGTATCGCCGTTATATCGGTATCGGTATCGGATGCATCCCTAGTAATAACAACTCTTAATAATGCATAAAAAAAATATGCAATAAGTGACACAATGATTTAAACAAAGTACTGTGGGCGATCTTATTGCTACAGAAATAATATGATAATACAATACGAGATAGTAAAAGTTAAGGCACGTTACCTAGTACGTAGTAAAAAATTGCTTCTTTCGTTTAAGGGTTTTGTACAAAATTAGAAATTTATTAAGTGTCGACACGCGAGTTATCCTTTGTGAATCTTTGATTCTATCTCGCCTAAATTATGGTGATTTGGTGTATGGGCCACGTTTGCAATGTAAAACACAACGTTTAATTCAGCGGATACAAAACGCATGCTGTCGTTTCTGTTTTCCAATTCCTCCACGACAACATGTTACCCCATATTTAAATAAAGCATCAATGCTCAAAATGGAGTCACGCCGGAAGATACATCTTGCTACCATGATGTTTGGAATTATGAAATATAAAAAACCAGAGTACCTTTACTCAAAACTTAAATTCTCGCCGTTCCATGACAGGTACAATACTAGAGTTGTTAGGCTTCCACTGGCAGTTCATCAGCACAGAACCGCCGGATTCACTGGTGCTTTCCGCCACCAAGCAACTAAATGTTGGAATGATATTCCCCCGCCACTGAGACAGCTGACATCCATTAACTACTTTAAACAATGTTACAAAAAACTGCTTTTGGAAAACCAACATACATAGTTAGCTTGGTGGTGGTTCTAATTTTAGATAAGTATTGTATTACCTTGTTTCAAAATCCATTATTTTATTTTGTTCTTATTTTAAGTATGTTTGCACTCTTATACACTATCTTCACGCATTATCTAACTATTTCATTGAATGAAACACTTACTACTAATACACTATTGCACATGTATCCACACATAAACACAATCACCAGTTTTTCACTTTGTCCTGATCGTGTACATTCGATGCTGCTCCCGTTACCTCCGGTCGCAGCTGAAAATCAGTGTTTTGCTCTTTGAGCAAAGCTACACACTGAGCTGTGTCCCTTTGCACCGCCACGCACACACATACATTCCATTATGTTTAGCTGGTAAGTAGGTAGTTTGTATTTATTTGTTGTTCTTTTGTTTATCTTTTTTTAATTTCTTATTTTGATTGTATGTGTGTGTATTGTGTTGCAAATAAAATGGTTATCTATCTATCTATCTATCTACCTACGGGCGGTTAAGTAATGCTATAATGGCTTGACAGGATTAAACATTCGTACAAATATAAAAATATTTTCACGCCTTTTATAATATTTTCGAGAGTACAGTACTTATGTAGTTTTAATTAAAATCTAATAATAAAAAAAAATAAACTTTTTTGTACTTTCAATTTCTACCTTTATTAACATGTTATTATTTGTTATAGATTTAATACAAATATAAGTAAATTTTGTGAAAATATTAAGTGTCTACTATACGGTTTATGAGACAGCTACATTCCGCTGCCAAAACGAATGAACAGACAACGGAACTTTAGTAGTAGGGTTCCGTACCCAAAGGGTGCCACCTTTGGGTACGAAACCCTAAAGAGGAAATTGAAATAACTATTCCTCTACTCAACAAAATCTTCAGCGTACTACAAATTGACACAAATACATCCGGAATACAAATAAGACGCTCCAGTAAATCCAGATCGAGTCGGTTCAAAGCGGTTGAAAGCAGCCGACACCGGTTCGGGGCAGTGCAAACCGGTTATGTGCTCAATTCAAGCACACGGGGAATCCTTTGAGACTGAAAACGTCTCAGAATCCGGATTGAGAGATAGTCCAAACAATGTGAAGATTTGTTGGATAAACAGTTACATACTGGGTTCTGATAAGTGATTTTAACCACAGAATACATACTATAGCTAATACCTCAACATTTACAGGTACAGTTGGGTCCGGATTTATGTTGAGTACTGCCCCGGGGCAGGGCGAGACTTTGCCATCCCATCACCTAAATCTATACGAGTAATATGCAAATGTATACTAAAATTGTAGGTGAAGAATACCTGTATTTATATATATTTAAGAAATCTTAATATGTAGGGACTTTATATCACTACACAGTATAAAACAAAGTCGCTATCTCTGTCCCTATATCCCTATGTATGCTTAAATCTTTAAAACTACGCAACGGATTTTGATGAGGTTTTGTTTAATAGATAGAATGATTCTAGAGGAAGGTTTTAGTGTTAGCATTGCACCCGTGCGAAGCCAGGGCGGGTCGCTAGTCATCAATAGAAGCCAAAACAATAATTTCAAATAAAAAGAAACTACTGCACCAAATTATGATTCGGTTTTTACAGTTGAATTGTTGCCGGTGTAACTTAGAATCTCGTATATACATGTTTTATCTATTTGGATACGCCCTAGAAGTCGATTTATAGGGAAGTGGTATAGGCAACTTTTTATCCCGAAACGCGGACAAAGTCGCGAGCAAAAGCTGTATGTACAAACTTGTCATGTATTAATATTTACAATACTTCACTAAGTAGTTGAGAAAAACTATACCAAACTTTGCGCACAAAAACTCTTTAAATTTCCAACTTTGTTTCAGCTGCAGAATGGGACAGCCTGTAAATTTAAGAAAAAACAAACGGCTAAGTGGGAGTCGAGTTCGCGGAGGTAGGGTTTCGTAGGTAACTTATTAACAAAGCAGTTGTTTTGGGATCGCATAGTATTTATAGTTAACTAGCGACCCGCCCCGACTTCGCACGGGTGCAATGCTAATACTAAAAACTTCCCCTTGAATCACTCTATCTATTAAAAAAAAACGCATCAAAGTCCGTTGCGTAGTTTTAAAGATTTAAGCATACATAGGGACATAAGGACATAGGGATATAGGGACAGAGAAAGCGACTTTGTTTTATAATAAGTAGTGATTTTTGTTGACTTTGAGTTGGTGATTTGTTGTTGATTGATTAATAAATGCTGATTTCTAGAAAAACTATGATATTTAGGGGCATTATTTTATTTATAATATAATAATAATATAATCTCACGCCTTCTTTATCCCAGAGGGGGAAGGCATAAGTATTCTATTCCTGTATATACCCACATTTCACGAGATATTCTTTGGAACCCTAAACGTGATAGGTGGTGAGCCCATCGCCGGACCGGGTCTGTATACACATGTCTCAGATTCTGAGACCTGCGGGTTTCCTCACGATATTTTCCTTCACCGTCGAGCTAGTGATAAATATGTACGTAAGTTTTTAAAAAACTTATTGGTAAATGACAGGATTCGAACCCGAGTCTCACTGATTTTCGGCCGGCTCCTTTCCGTTCGGGCTATCACTGCTCTTATTATTTTATTTTTCCTGTTATATTTACATAAACATCTACCTACTATTCTTGTGCCCAGGTTTTTATTTCTTTCTTTTTGTTTGTATTACGTGTTGTCCAAGCAAATAAATTATTTTCTATTCTTTTATATTCTATCCTATTCTATTTTTTAATCCAGAGTTTTCGCTTTGCAAACTGTCACTTTAAAGGAATCATAAAATATACATTTACAGGAATCGGATACATATGCGATCCCGCCCCCCTGGAGCACGAGCACGTAGAGCTTGACACATTAGACTTTGTAACGTTATTACAATCGCTTTAGAGGTCACACTCGCACTACAAGTGTAAAGCTTCATATGCTCTTGACAGCACACAATATTCAACGCGTCACAGATAAAGCGCAATTACTCATACACCCCAACTAGTAGGTATATTAATATAAAAAAAAATGATGCATTCGTACTTTAGTTTTGTCTAACCAAATTTCTTAAATAAATAACTATAGAAGAAAAATTTTTAGTATAGTTTCCATAGATAGCCCTAAATTCAATTAAGTTATTTTTTTTTAAATAATAGCTGAAATCGATTAAGTAGTCGTTAATGAACAAACTAATTTCAGGAATTGCGCTTATTCTGTTGGATATTGTATATAGTGAACCCTAAATACTTTGTCTGTGGCGCATCTAGCCGGGGGCGCAACCCGAGTTGGTCTAGCCCAGTTGTTCCAGTTGTTCGAGTTGCTCTAGTTGTTCGCAGTTGTTCCGGTTGGTCGCGGGCAAGTTTGCAAGTTTCCGTCCTTTGCAGTTTCGCCTCGAATATTGTTCGCTCCATCTTTCTTTGGGAAGTTCCTTCCCGATGAATAGCAGTGTAAGCTTTTGTATTTATTTCGTAAGCTTTGCTAGTTTTGTACGACACAGATTAATTAATAATACATTAGTTATCCCATTACTTTGTGTCACAATAGTATATTACACAGTAGGTAAGTAAAATATGAAATGTCTCAGATCACATGTACAAACATATGATCTGAGATTAATGGTCTGTGGATCTGAGGCTTTCTTATTACTTCCCGAGGTGTGTATACCTTTTTTCTTATCGACGGAGGCGGAAAGCAACTTTGTTTAGCGCAGCGGGCCGAAATTTGCCGCTTTCCGCCCGGAGAGATGAAAATGACTATTTGGGGGTTTACATAAAAATTTACATTTTTCCATTTATCTACACCGTCGCGACAGTCTCAACTGTCTACACTAACCCAACAACACCTAATATTTATAACGAGAAAAGATTTGTATTCTTGTATGTTTATAACAAATAAACTACTGGACCGATTTTAAAAATTCTGTCACCACTAGAATGCTACAATATCACTGAGTAACATATTATATATTTTATTCCCGCATTCCCACGGGAATGTAAACTAAGCTGGTGAAACCGCGCACTACTTTTAATAGAACAGCTAGTAAAAATTTCATTTTTATTGAGGACCATTTTATCTTGAGCTATGGGTAGCATTAAAGACATTGAGAACGTAACATACAGCCGACATGCGTGTAAACGAACCCGCGGCCGCGGTCTCGCGATCCGAGACAGCGACATGACTCATTTGTACTGATCAGGGGGACAGGGAAAGCTGTGGAGTGGGTTTTCCCACTTAGGTGCATCTCTCTTTTTTTTATATAATAGAAGTGACTATCGTCGCCCATGGACACCTGCGACTCAAGAGTCACAGCTGCGTTGCCAGCCTTGGAGGTGGGTGTACGGGGATAGGAGAGAGGAGGGGAGGGGGGGGGGGACTCCGGTTACCTCACTCACTCAACGAAATGCAATGCATTACTACATATTATATTAAAACTCTAAGGTGGGTTTGTACGTGAAATATTTTTTTTAAATAATATACGTAGTGTATAATAGTTATCGATGTAGATACCAAAACACATCTTTTTGAAATTTTAGTCTGTCTTTCTGGTTGTGCACGCATCACGGAAGAACTACTTGACGGATTTTGATGAAATGTGGTGTGGAGATAACTGAGTAACCGGGTCAATATCTAGAGTAGTTTTTACAGTGGGAGAATGTCTCATTCCCACGGGAAAATTAAAAAATTGGGTAAAAATAGAAATAGGTAATCCGAAACGATAACACCTACAAGCTTGAAATATGGTATGTGTCTTATATGTCGTAGGCTATGAAAGGATTTTTGGAAATTCCCAAGGGAACGGAAATTTTATTTATTTTTACCCCGACATGAAAAAGTACAGATTCCAGATGAAGTTGCAGAATCAGTTGTAAGTTAGTATCATTGAAAAATGGGATGCCACGGAACAAATATTATAAAATCCTTATCTTTGCGTTGAGAATTAAAAAAGCAATTTTGTTAATCACTGAACTAAACTACTTTTAATAGAACAGAATAAGGTGCCCAGTAGGTTCTATAAAACGGCTCGTTTCCATATTAAGTAGGGTTTGGTTCCAAAGTTAAAAGCAGTTTAACTAAGATTAAGTGAAAAAGAAATTCCGACTCCGCCTTCATCTACGAAGTTTGTAAATTCAATTATATCAGTTTTTAAAAAGCAAACATTATTTAATAAACAGTTCTGCAATTGAATAAAAATCTTAAGATATTATATCGAAGGTACAGTCAAGACCACGCTAAGCTTGACACTTTGAACTTTGTATTTATTTGTAACCGGCCCTGTATTCTGTGGTGCACAGTATAAACCAGAGCTCAGCTTAAACTCGTAGTCTAAAGCTTGTCTTGCTCTTGACTGTACGAGACTCTCCATGCAGAATCAGACTCGCAATTGGTCGGTATTTATTTATTTAATAAGACCATAAAATATAATTGGACAAAAGCCGCTCCATTTATTCCTCTGTCCTCCTTTCAATTCGCGGTACAAATGAGATGATGATATGTTTATATTACAACGACTCCATTCCAACATAATTTAAGGTTATGGAGTCAATGGCGAAACGAGAAGGGCAGAGGAAAATAAAAACTTACAAGATAGATATTTTTTTTTTACTGATTAAACCTTGTTTATGTTTTACTTAACAAGCAGTGTTATGTATTTTCTAAAACAAACGTACATATTTATCACTAGCTCGACGGTGAAAGAAAACATCGTGAGGAAACCCGCAGGTCTCAGAATTAATTCTGAGACATGTGTAAACAGACCCGGTCCGGCGATGGGCTCACCACCTATCACATTTAGGGGTCCAATATATCTCGTGAAAAGTTGGTATATTTCCAGAAATGGAATATCTGCCTACCTCCTCGGGGATAAGAGGCATGAGATTAGCGTTGCCAGGCGTCCGGATAAAGCCGGACATAGTCAGGCTTTTTTATTTAGTGTCCGGCCAAAATAAACAGTGTCCGGCCTGTCCGGCTTTTGTTAGGCTTTTTACATTGAAATGAAATGAAATGAAATGAAATGAAATCGTTTATTTGCAAGAACCATGGTACAAAAAAGGTCTTAAGTAAGAAAATGCAGAACAAACATGATCCGCCACGTAATGGCATGCAAAAATTTTTGGTAGGTAAACAAACTTAAATCAATAACCTATAAACTACAGAACATCAATTGACAATATGTATTATTATTATCTACTTATTATTTATGTCAAAAGTGCATTAAAATGTCTATTTTATAATTTATTTATATGTCAAAAAACTGTTTAATTGAATAAAATGATTGGTCAAGTAACCACTTACGCAAACGAAGTTTAAAAAGATTATTATTTAGCTCCCTTATACATTTAGGAATTTTATTATATATTTTCGTCGACATAACATAACAATTTTTTTCGAATACGGTCGTACGGCAGATGGGAACATTAACACGAGCAAGATCTCTGTCTCTCATTCTAGTATTCTGGGTCGGTTTTGTGAAAAAATTAGGATTGTTTCTGACAAACATACCTTGTTCAAAAATGTACATGCTAGGCAAAGTAAGTAGCTGTAATTTTTTAAATACACTTTTGCAAGAATCCCTTGGACCCAACCCACTTATAGCCCTGATACACCGTTTTTGGGATAAAAAAACTTTATTTACATCTGTTGAATTCCCCCAGATTACTAACCCGTACCTTAAAACCGATGCTACATACCCATGATAGGCTATGAGAGCAGTTGACTCTCCACTCACTTTTCTTATGCGTCTTAATACAAAAACGAATCTATTAAGTTTGCAACATATACACTCAACATGTTGCTTCCAGTTGCAGAAATTGTCTAGAGTCAGACCCAAAAATTTTACAGACTTAGTATTTTGTATTTGTTGTCCCTGATATTTGATATCTAATGACAGCTGATGGGTTTTGTAATTGGAAAACTGAGTGTAATATGTTTTCGAAACATTAACGTGTAAGTTGTTCATGTGCAACCATTGTCCTATTCTGTTAATAGTTGTATTTATGCAATCCTCATAGTTTTCTGCTTTGTCATTCTGGGGTATAACTATGGACAGATCATCCGCGAACAATACCATTGTGTGGTTACACACCTTTGGTATATCATTAATATACAGGAGAAAAAGTAGTGGTCCGAGGACACTGCCCTGAGGAACACCCTGACCATTATTCCGAAATGTGGATTTGTACGATGCGATCTCATTTTCGTTATTCAATCTACTTATTTCGACACATTGTTTACGGTTAGATAAGTAGCTTTTTATCCAGTCTAATGCTATTCCCCGGATACCATAATGTTCGCATTTATCTATTAAGAGGCGGTGATCGACAAAATCGAACGCTTTTGACATATCGAAAAACACTCCCACGACAGATTTTTTCTTATCTATGTACTCAGTGACACTGCGAATTAGAGAGTATATGGCGAGAGTAGTTGATTTCCCTTTTTGGAATCCGCACTGCTCTTTAGATATAATATTATATTTATCCATAAACCCTACTATCCTTCTTTTCATAGCCTTTTCAAATACTTTTGATAAAATAGGTACTAACGTAATCGGGCGGTAATTATCTATATTATGCTTATCATTTTTCTTAAATAAAGGCTTGACGATGGAATTCTTTAGTCTGTTAGGAAAAATACCAAGGGTTAAGGACTGGTTTATGAGGTATGTGAATATGGGTAGGAGCAATTTTGCACAACACTTGATTATACGAGTCGAGATGCGATCCAGTCCAACAGAGTCTGTGTTACGTAGTGACATAATGATTCTTTCCACTTCCGATTCCGTACATGGTTCGAGAAACAAACTACCACTTACACTTTGTATATTTGTTTTTGATTGACTGCTACTAGGTACTGCTAGTTCAGTTATATGAATAAAATGTTCATTAAAATGTTCTGCTATTATATATGGATCATTAATAAATTTATTATTTATTTTTATTGTATCTATACTTTCAAAAACCTTTGTAGTATCGTTTTTTTCCTTTATAATTTCCCAAGCCGCTTTGCTTTTATTTTTTGCAAGGGACAAGTGCCTATTATTATGTAATTTTTGTGATTGCAATATACACTTTTTTAGTAATTTATTATATAAAGTATATTTATGTTTATTTCTACTTGTATTTTCTCTATAGCATCGCGATCTAAGTTCTCTTTTTGTAACACAGGATTTCCTTATACCTTTAGAAATCCACCTCGGTTTCGAATTATTTGCACAAACTTTTATTCGTTTTTCTGGAAAACATAGGTCATAAAATAAGCAAAGTTGATCATGAAACTTACAGAAAGCAACATCAAAATCAGATTCATTAAATATTTCTATCCAAGTCAAACTATTTAGGCATTGTTTAAATTTATCAATGTTTTCTTGTCTTAAGTCTCTATTCTTTTTATACCAGTGACTTAATATCGGTTTTTTATTTAATACTGCAAACTCTAGTGTTTGACAAGTATCATGATCTGATAGATAAAAAGTATGCGTACTCCCTATTGCATTTTCAATATTGCTTGCAAATAGATCCAGACAGGCTTTGTCTCTAGTAGGTACGTTGATATTAAGTTGTAAATTAAAATTCAGTAATAAGTTTTTAAAATATCTTGTGCTGTTGTCATCTTTGAGAATATTTATATTGAAGTCACCTGTGATGATTATCTTTTTATTTGCTTTAACTGACAACTTGTGTAGTAAGTTCTCTAAATTGTTGAAAAAGGAAGCTAGGTGGCTACGTCTATTTTCAGGTATTCGATAAAAACAAAGCACAATACAGTTTAGAGAAGGAATATCGACTCCACAACTTTCAAATATCTTTTCTTTTGACATATCTGCACATATATCTATAGGTTTGAAGTCTAAAGTTTTACGTACCAGAATGCAAACACCACCACGCTTTTTGTTCACTCTACAAAACGCTGAGGCGAACTTAAAATCTTTGAGAAGTATATTTGCTTCACTACCTCGCCTAACAAATATCTCTGAAAGACAAATTATATCTACATAACAATTTTTTTCCGTAAGTTCGCTAATACACAACTCCAAAGAACTCAGTTTATTTAGAAGACCCTGAATATTTTGATGAAAAACTGTAACTATTTTTTTTTTGTTAGGTACGAAAAAATACTCTACTTTGATCTTCCCTTCCAACAATGCTTGATTTTTTAGATATGGGGAAATAATATGGTATAGTTCCTTTTTTGTATTCATTTTTTACCCGTTGAAAGTTCAAATTGATAAATTTTTTATTATAGTCCGCTGTATCTATAAACAAATTAATTTTTTCACACAACCGCTCAAAATACTTGTACATTTTCCCCCTTCCCTCATTGAAATTAAGATATAAACAATGTTTCAAGTTACCACAAGTAATTTTCAAAATATCATTTAATAGTGATTCGTTTAAAAATGGATTATGACTTACAGGTAGAATAATTACATTTGTGTTTTCTAAATGCTTTAGAACTGCATGTAGTTCGTAAATAAACTCGTGTGGATTTCGGTCGCATTCTCCCAAACTTAGTACAACATGATCGTTCGTAGAGATTTCTGTTGCATAACATTGTTTTGTTATTTCACTTGTTGTGGCAAACGGTTTAATATTAGATGAAATTGCATACTTCTCATACTTTGTGGAGTATCTGGATTTAATAAGATGAGCAGCAAGGCCAGAACATGTTTGTCCGCCAAATATGAATATCTTCTTTACTTCCAATTTATTATTTATTATCCTTGATCTATTATCACTTCCACTTATTTGTTTATCTTTCATGCATGCGTTGTCACTATTTTTATATTTTTCGTCCTGGTTATTTTTCAATTCTGAAGAACTAAAAACCTCAGACACCGATTCCGGTTGTGACTCCTGAGTCGCTAGACTTTTGCTAGTTTCAACACTTTCAACAGAATTTGTTGTATTAATAACGCATTCTATATCATTTTCTATTATACTCGGTCTCTTGAGTGTCTTATTTCGCGGTGATTTTTTAACAGAACCGCATATCTTTAAGAGTTGGGCTATTTTGTTCGTTTGTTTAGTAATCGTTTTTTTGAGAGAAGAGTTCTCTGACAACATGTTTTCAATCTCTTGATCTGCTGAAGCCAATTTTTCGCGTAACTCTAAAATATGACATTCCATGATTTTTAATCTTTCGTCATTGTTATCGTTCATGCGAGACAAATCAGGACAACTTCTATTCATTTTTTCGTAAGTTTCGGGGCTTGATAGTAGAGTATCCTCATCGTCAACTGACAGTGATTCAAATGAGTTGTCAGTTGAGATGTTGGCTATATACTTAGTTCGCACTGTTACATTACTACACACACCGGCACAATTAGCGGAACAGAAAAAAAAAGGAGAAAAAAGAGGGAATTTAGAACAATGAATGTAATTTTTAAACAATATATTATTTAAAATGAAACAACAATTAAATTAACATGTTTTGACATTCATTTGTAACACCATACTTAAAATTTTATAAAAATAAAAATTAAATTAAACAAAATGCATTTTTCTTCGATTTTTAATTATAGAGAAACAGCAGAAAATTCAAGATTTTCCAAAGTTTAACAACAATTTCAATGACTGTTCAATATCGAGTGTTTCCTCCTCGTGCTCTGATGAGGGTTTCCATCCGTCTGGGCATGCTGCGGATGATGTTATCAATGGTTTCTTGGGGCAACCTCTGCCATTCTTCAAGTAATGCGTTTCGCAACTCGTTGAGATTATTGGGAGGGGGCATTCTTGACTTTACACTCCTCTTTAGCAAGTCCCAGACGTGTTCTATAGGGTTCATATCGGGGGACCGTGCTGGCCACTCCATCACCGTTATACCAACATGGTTTAGGTATGTCTGTACTGTGCGAGCACTGTGAGCCCGAGCATTATCCTGCATTAGAATGAAGTTGTTACCAATAAAGGGGGCAAATGGCACAACATGTTCTTCTAAAATCTCCCTGATATACCGATCAGCATTCAGATTCCCGCCATCGACCACTACTAACTCCGTACGAGCTCCTAAACATATTCCTCCCCAGACCATAATTGAACCGCCGCCATATGCAACTGTATTTTCAAAATTAGACTGGATATACCGTTCTCCTTTGCGTCTCCATACTCGCTGCCTTCCATCAATTTGATTTAACATAACTCTGCATTCATCAGTAAAAAGAACCTGTCCCCAGTCGTCGAAGTCCCAATCACGATGTTCACGACCAAAGTGTAGACGGTTTGTGCGATGATGTCTCTCAAGTTTTGGGGCTTTGGCGGGCACATACGAGCCTATACCCACTTCTTCGAATCTTCTACGAACTGTCCGCTCACTCATCCTTACTGCTCGTACCTCTTCCAGTAAATTTCGAGCCTGCACCGCCGTTAGTCTCGTGTTCCGTCGGACTTGAAGTTGGAGAAACGGTCATCCCTCCTTGAAGTACACCTTTTCCGGCCTTGTCCTCTCCTTCTCACTAGAGCATTCGTCAATCTGTATCGTTGGATGCTACGATAAATCGTTGATAACGATCGACGAAGGCTTCTGGCAATCGATCTGTAGGTTTGACCATTTCTCCTCATTTGATCTGCCCTAATGATTTCTGATGGCGTTAAATCAGGCATAATTAGATGCTCGTAAATTATCAATATACGAAAAAACTCAAAAGCCTCAAAAACTGCAATTCAAAGCTTTTCAAATGGAATTCACGAACCTTCTAAAAACGGACAAGCGGTGGAAAAAATTAATCAATGAAAATTAAAACAAAAGAATGAAAAAAAGGGCAGTCGCTTAGTATTCCATTTTTAAATTAAAACCCAAATTTAAAAAAAGCTTGTTTAGCCGGCCAGTAACACGCAAAAATGCGTAAATACTCCCTTTTTTTTCTGTTCCGCTAATTGTGCCGGTGTGTGTATATTGAATTGAATTCTCTGTATTTAACTGACATTCAGGTTCCGGTGTGTGTTCCATATTCTGTGTGGGAGATTGTTCTAATAATGCATTATACTTTCCAATGGATGGGGTCTGTTTTTTAGTTGAACTTGTCTGACTATTTGGGTTAAGAATAGGTGTATGTGATCCCTTCGTTTTGCTCTCTTTGACGGAATCTGCAGTTACCTTTTTTTTATGCTGATTTTTTTCTTTCAAATTTCTGTTGCAGGCATTGCATTTCCAGTTTTTCTTATTATCAGGTGTCATAATATAATATCTCTTCTCCGTATTCGAACAACGAAGATCAAAAATTTCATTACAGTTTAAACAAGTCAGATAATGTTTTCCTTTGATTATATGTTTACATTTCCCACAATATTTTTCCATGTTTATAAATATAAAAGTCCTCACAGAGACAAAAGATACTTAACTTGCAGTGTCCCTTCTACGTGGTCTTATCTATAAAGAAGAGGTGTGCGTCATCATTAACACTCCGGTGCAGGCGACAGTCACGGTTACTTAATGCGCATAACCGCGAAAATTCCTTGCACATTCACACCGGTCACCTGTCACTATGATGACAGGTGGATCACTTCGTACCGACTATTTTATAAATTTTGTGATTAATTTGCTAATTTATGTTGTTTTCTATTGATATTTACTGTGAATAATGTAACCACTTATGCACTTTAGCGTTTGATGATATTTTTTTAAACACAAGACAGGTTTGAAATATATTATTAACGTTAAAAACTCGGAGCAAAGACAAAGCACTTTCGACCGTTATACCGATTCATCAAAGAGTTCGCATTTCGCAAAAGAATACAATTTTGACTGATGACTTTATTTGACTGATTAATAATAAAGTACTTTGACTGATTTGGCATCCGATTTGATATATATTTAATTAGAATTTAACAACAGTTATGGTAATAATCAAAAAAGCTCAATTTTATATTAAGAAAATTGTCGTAGGTACCTATTAAAACTGAGACACAAAATTCTCAATTGGATGTCCGGCCTTTTTACCCAAATGTCCGGCCTAACTGGCTGCTCTGTCCGGCTATTAGGTTTGGAGACCTGGCAACCCTAGAATAATATTTTTTTATTTCGACACGACAGCAACAAAAATTAACAAAAAATGTACTAAGTCCACTGCTTTTTTGTAAAAGAAGTCTCCACTCCTCCCTTGTTTTGCAACCTCCCTCAATGAGAAGCTATGGCCGCCAGGTTATTAAATACCCCCCCCCCCCCCCCCTTTCACGGCCACACGGACACGGAAAGCATTTCTAACTTTTGAAATAAGAAGTAAACGCAAGGACGTTAAGAAGACAAATGTGTTTCTGTATTATGCGCTGCAATTTAATGTCAAGAGTTTTTTTTTAATTATGGGACACACGTCGCACATTATTTATTTTGTAGCAACACTACATAGAACGCGGTAATAGACGGCCGAGTTCTAAACCGCGCTATCGGAGTTTTCTAATGAGTTTGTATAATCACAACTGTCCACCATCAATCGTTGGACCTTGTCAGGCACGATCACCTCTCCTAAAGGAAGATCTTCACTTTACACTTCACTTTCTCCGCTTCAGAAGGCAAGGTCACCACCAACCAAAGAGATTTAAATATAATAGGGCATAGAGGGGACAAAGCGAGGAAAATTTGAAGCCAAAAGTTATTACAAGTGGAATAAGTCTAGTACAATTTCGACCGAATGACAGCTCGCGTTCATACTAACTGACATGACAAGGACATGACGCTTAGGCTTCAAAGTTTTGTATGAAAATATTCCCAATGCCCCCTCTATGTCCAATTATATTTTAATCTCTTTGCCACCAACTGAGCCAACAGGCACGTCGAAATATCCGCTACTGTTACCGATCGAAATGTTTTTATCTATAGAGTCATTCAGTAATTGTTGAAACGTCTTATTATTAAACTATGAACGCCGGCTGCACCAAAAAGCATGACTCATTGTCACATTTCGCCTGAGCCGAGCGTGCAAGCGAGAGCGCGGAACAAGCGATAGAGAGGCACGATCGGCTTACGACGCATCTATTTCTTATGGCGTTATCTCGTAAAATTATCCGACTTTACAGATAACCCATATAGCATGCTAACTTGCTGCAAACTTGTTTTTTCTTTGCTTTTAAATTGCTACGTCAAATTTGTCCAGGCTAGTTTGTGACAATATTGCTGCAAGTTTGATAGATAACAACAAAAACTCCTTATTTTCTCCACGCAGTTCTTATACATAGATGAAATGAATGTAGATATATTTAATAGCATTAGTGGAAACATAAGTTGTTGCGTCAAGTTTGTTTCAAACTTGTTACAAACTTTCCTGCTTTATTTTAAATAACCACAGCGAGTCCTTTTTTGGATACATTTCGGTAGCCATATTGATTGGCAGCACTGTTCAGCAGGCGTATTCACGGAGAATCGATACCGTTTCCGTTCGATTCGGATCGAGTGAAAAATTTTCCGAATCTATCGACTTCGGAAACTTTATTCTAGGCGTTTCTGACAGCCACGGAAAATTTTCCGAATCCTTATGTCACATATGACATTAATTTTCGATACCAACATCAGCCCATCTCGAAAGTGTTCGACAGATTTTCTGATATCGAATATCGAAGCTCCCTAAATACGCCTGTAGATGCTAACCAATTTTTTTTTAAAGACGCAAAGCGGATTTTAAGCGTTTAGTGCTCTCAAAAAGGCTGAACCCATCCCCAACTTCGCCCCCCCTCCCCCCATGACCGGAAGAGGCTCGCGGCTGCCGTGAAAGCCTTCGCCTGTACCCGCGTTAAGTACCCGCTGTGCTATTGGGCCACGAAGCACGCGGGAGAGCGACTTACAATACAATACAACAACTTTTTATTGTACAACAAAAACAACACAATATGTGTCATTGACCACTACACTACCAACATTGACCAAAGTACAATGGGCGGTACTTACATTTATTTAGTACACTAGCGACCCGCCCCGGCTTCGCACGGGTGCAATTCTAATACTAAAACCTTCCTCTTGAATCACTATCTATTAAAAAAACCCGCATCAAAATCCGTCGCGTAGTTTTGAAGATTTAAGCATACATAGGGATATAGGGACAGAGAAAGCGACTTGGTTTTATACTATGTAGTGATAGAAGTGGTAGTATTTAAGGACAAAGAACAATTAAAAATCGGTGAAGGAAAACAACACGAGGAAACCAGCTGGTCTCAGGATTAATTCTGAGGCGTGTGTATCAGACCCGGTCCGGCGCCGGGCTCACCACCTATCACGTTTAGGGGTTCAATATTCTCGAGAAAAGTGGGTATATCCAGACATGGAATACCTCTGCCTACTCTCTGCCTGCCAGCGTACCTGCGTCTGCGATAAAATAGCTTCTATCGCGGGCCTTGAGCGTGGAGACCGAATCCAGAAATTCCGTAACAAAAATTAACCTAACACCCCCCACTCCGACCGGCACAGCGGCGATACTTTTGACGTGACAACGTCTTATAATTTGATGTCGTGTCGTGTCGTGTTTTTAAAAAAACCATTGCTTAAAGTTCTTAGTTTAAATAATGACATCTTAAATTACGGATTACTAACTAAGCAACCAGCCCCGTTGTTGCCAAATTAATACAGTAACAGACATGAGGACTGACTTATTATTGATATATAATTAAAAATAGGGAAGAATTGGAATATCTCTGGCAACCCCCTCAGGGATAATCAACCCGTAACAGCCCACTGCTGAGCTAAGGGTCTTTCTACACACATGCGGAAGTATGGGCTATAATCTCCCACGCGAGCCCACCGCGGACTGGGAGATGGTGTTAGGCTAGTGGCCAGTTAACAGTCAGAATTTTTCAAGCCACCCAAGGATATCTGTCATTTCTTAACGACTTCCATTGTGAGTAGACACAACGAAAACCGGGACCAACAATTTAACCTCTCAGACCATGAATTATAGACACAATAGATTTTTAATTGTGTCTCGGTTCCAATTGGGACCGGCAGTTCTTAACTGATTAGCGTGCCTTCCGAAACAGGGAAGCGCTCGTAATATAAATGCCACTAGGCGGTCACCCATCCACTGACTGACCGCACCCAACTTTGCTTAACCAGGGATAAGGCGTAAGTGAATTAATTTTATTCCCTCGTATTTAGTGGCCCCCAAGTGTGTAGGCCACTAAGCTGGCGGCGCTCGTTTGTGCTATAACCCCATTATATCGCGGCAGTAGCCAATACGGAAAACTTTGAAAGAACCCTATTTTTCCTCTGTATGCTATTATCATCAAAAGACCTTTTTTATTGAATAGAGCAACTTGCAAGTCAATTCATTATGTTTTGAATTCTGGAGAGTTAGTAATATTCTTGCATTTTGGAAATGATCTTAGATTAAATAAATTCAAAAACTATACTGGACAGATTTTAAAAAATTCTTCCACCAATGGAAAGCTACATTATCAGGGAGTAACATAGGCTATATTTTATTCCCGTACTCCCACGGGAACGGGAACAACGAGGGTGAAACCACAGGATCTGCTAGTCAATTTATAAGACTACCGGTTGTGCGCGGTGTCTGACACGTAGTTCCCGTTCCCGTGGGAATACGGGAATAAAACATAGCCTATGTTATTCAGGGATCTTTTAGCTTTAATTGGTGAAAGAATTTTTTAAATCAGTCCAGTAGTTTTTGAGTTTATTTGTAACAAATATACAAAAAAAATATTAGTATAGAAGAACAAATACTTTACGTGTTTACGGTATTGTATGCGAAACTAGGTATTTTACACAATGACTGAAGTTCATAGTTTGCCTGTAACACAACAAACAGTGTGTCGCCCCATTCACAGCATCCAGAAGTGATCACACGCAACCAATTGAAAACCGAATCCCTCCAATTGCCTATCGCATTACTATGAGGGAGCGCCGGCGATTCAATTTTGCATTATATAGGAGCGACGCGCACAACCGCTTGGTACCGGTTCGATCCAGTTTGTGCCTCCCTTTAAGTACAGAGCCAGATTTAGGGGTGCGGGGGCCCTGGCGACAAAATTTGGGACCTTGGGGCAATAGAGGTAGATGCCGTATCTGTGCTCAAAATATAGCAATATACAAATGTCGGGGAATATATTAGGGTTCCGTACCCAAATGGTAAAAACGGTACCCTATTACTAAGACTTCGCTGACTGTCCGTCAGTTAGTCTGTCACCAGGCTGTATCTCAAGAACCGCTATAGGTAGACAGTTGAAAATTTCTGTTGCCGCTATAACAACAGATACTGAAAACAAAATTATTTAAGGGGCCTCCCACACAACAAACGCGTTTTTTGCCGTTTTATATATAATCCTACGAAACACTTCGTGCGCGAGTCCAACTCGCACTTGGCCGGTCTTTGGTATCATACAAATAAGTTGTCTTTTTAAAATGACACTACTTGATTCTGATTCAATTATAAACTAAAATTAACAATACCTACATAGTGCAAGTATTTTGATCACATGTTTGGGTGTTTGTTTGTATTTAAATATCTATGTTTAGTAACCATGTCGCAATTGTGTTCTATACCTATAATTTATAATTATTATTGTAAGTCCAATGCTTACTTTAAGGAAAAGGACAGTACACAAAAAAAAATATGCATACGCGTTTAAAAAAGAAGATAAAGAAGATGTAACATTGTTGAGCCCTTTTCCATTCCAATGCATAGTAAAGTGTCAATGTATAGTTCAATTTTCACAGCATTTTATTGCTACAATAAAATAACTGTGATAACGACCAAACCGATTTCACTCGTAAATCTTTACGATCAGAAGTTTCCGATTTTCACAAATAACATTTATTATCATTGTGTTTTTTAACGACTAACTGAGCTTTCGTAATTCGACGTGGTCATAAGTCATAGAGTTTCATTCCTCATCATTACACATCCCAACCAATTAGGATGTCACGGTAATTGCAAGGGGGGCCCCCTTGTCGATGGGGCCCCCTCCCGCTCAAACAACGATAATGGTATAAAACAAATTGTGGACCGCGGGCCAGCCAATATTAGATTATTGTTTTGTGGCGAGACTCGTTCTGTAGGGTTGATTATTACGTAGGAATGGTTGTTATAAGTAGAATCATTTCCATTCGTGATTTTGGAAGTCTAATTTCAAGGTACGCGTTGTAAAATACTAGTAGACGCACCGCGGCGTTGCCGGCGTGGATCCAGTTTACTCCCATTCCCGTGGGAATTTCCAAAAATCCCTTCTTAGTGCTCACTTACGTCATTTCAAATCAAGTGAAATAAATCAAATAAGTCATTAAGAAATACTTGTGTAAAACTGCATACTTTTAGACCCAGCGGTTTCGGCTGTGCGTTGATTGATCAGTCAATCAGCTAGGCATTTAAATATTTAAAAGTCGGCATAAAAGCACAGTCAATGAAACATGAAAAGTCGGCATATCGGAGTAAAATGGGAAAGTCGGTAAAAAGGGCAGTACCCGTTTCTTTCTACACTAATATAATAAAGAGGAAAGATTTGTATTTTTGTATGTTTGTAACGTATAAACTCAAAAACTACTGGACCGATTTTAAAAATTGTTTCACCAATGTAAACTACAATATTCCTATAATAACCTAGGTTTTATTTTATCCCCGTATTCCAACGGCATCGGGAACTACGTAGGTGAAATCACGCGAAAAAGATATACAAAGATTACAAAGATAGGTACTATCTTAAGATAGATACGTAACTATCGAGTGCCAGCCCTATCTCAAAGACGTAACGCCGCTGGGTGTAACGTAATGAGGACAAATTGTCCACGCATCGGGCAAAATGTCGGGCGATAGTCGCGCCACTGTTGCTCGGGGACCCACTCTATTATATTACCCTTAGATGATTTATTATTTTCACATAATCTGTGCAATATCATTCCCATTAAGTATGTTGGGCTTTTTATACGATATGTAACAGAATAAGCGCAATTCCTGTAATTTTTTTGAACAGTATCGACTACATAATCGATTTCTATCTTCAAACCTTACTATTATTGCTCTTTATTTAAGAAAATCATTGGTTAGACAAAACTAAAGTACGCACGTAGTATGCATAATTTTTTCATATTAATATACTTGCGGTATATAAGGAATTGCCTTATTCTGTGACGCGTTGTATAGCTCTTTGTTTTTAGAGGTCCGTAAAGGAATACTGCTTCCGGTGTCTGTGTGGCCGCTATAACAAATAATAAAAATTTAAAAGATAAAAAATAAAGAAACCGCATACAATAGACGTGTTGAGTTTTTAACCGATTAAAAAAAAGGTGGTTCTTATTTCGACACGTATGTTTTTTACCTCAGAACTTTCGACTGGGTAAATCGATTTGGATGATTATTTTTAAGCTATTGCATAGCTTCTATCGAGGGCCTTGAGCGCGGGGACCGAATCCAGAAATTCCGTAACGAAAAAAAACCTCACGCTCCCCACTCCGACGGGCACGGAGGTGTGGCTTGAAGGCCGTGCATTGTCCAACGTCGTTTCTTTTCGGCAGTCTTGTTGATACAAAATGCTATGCAATAGCTTTACCGCGGCAGTCCCCGAGTGCCACACGTCTTTTTTTTAAAAAGCTTATGCTACCAGTGTGGTCTCATTTTATTTTGGTCCAACTCTGACAATGGCATCCATGAGAAACCATATAAGTCTTAAATTTGTTTTTTCAAAAAAGGAAGAGGTTCTCAATTCGCCTTTTTTTTCAGCCGTCGGGAGCCTGTACATAATTTACCTACTTATTCCTTAACCAAGTTGTTATCGCTGCGTCCTCTCTTGCAAAGATTACCTGAAACAACAAAATAACATAAATAAGTACACAAACCAATTAATTAGGAAACATGAAGACAAAGAGAATGATTAATTTATCTTTGATTGTATTTTAGTTCTAAGAATTTTTTTTCTAATATTATAAAGTGCGAAATAAAACTAAGGCAAAAAAAAACGATGGGCCTGTTGGCTGAGTTGGTAGTGACTCTGCCTTCTGAGTCGGAGGTCGCGGGTTCGATCCCCGCTCGGGGCCAACATTTGTGTGCATGAACATGTCTATTAGCTTCGTGTCTGGTCGTTTAATATTTTTTTAAGTATGTTTATCAGTTGTTTAGTACCCATAGTACAGGCCTTGCCTAGTTTGGGACTAAATTAAATAACCGTGTGTGACTTGTGTCCTACCATTATTATTACTATTATTATTATGTATTTTCCTTTTGTATTCCTTGCGTAGAATCGCTTTAGATATCGCCGCCATTTTCTTTTAAAGTAGAAAATAATAATGATGATATCTTAGCAAACAATAGCTATATCCAATTTCGCAATGCCCCGCGGCCCCCAATGACGGCCGACACTCACTTGTCCACATATTTATTACACCCCAAGGGCCCCCTTTGTGGCCCCATCCAGGGCCGGAGTGATTTCATTAAGTGCCCCGCGATTAGCAATTAGGGCCCCGCAAAAGGGCGCGGGATGAATATGTTATGTGGCAGGGGCGGTAAAATGCAGCGGGCAAGGGTCGCTAGGTTTTAGCTGCATCTTTTTTATTAATGATGGGGCCTACGATGGGCCGAGAAAAAACGTCGTGAGGAAACCCGCTGGTCTCAGAATTAATTCTGAGATATGTGTAACAGCACCTCGGTCTGGCGAGGGGATCACTCACCATCTTTTACGTTTAAGTGCTTAAAAGATTGGATTACTGAAAAGCCTTTTCAACAGTTTTAAGTTTCCTTATTTATAGTTTAAAAGGACTTTTGTAGTAACCTGACACCGACTCTATTAACAGCTCAAGTGGGTCGTTAATTGAATGCACGTTTAAGACGTGAAGTCATGTTTTTAATTTTCTGCGTCATTGACAATTGAGCTATCAAAAGTCACACTTTGTGTGATTCACTTTAAGCTTTTCAAACTAATGTAGCGACACTACATAGAACGCGCCAATAGAAGGCCGAGTTACATAGAACGCGCCAATAGACGGCCGAGTTCTAAACCGCGCTATCGGAGTTTTCTAATGAGTTTGTATAAATACAACATCAACCGTTGGACCTTGGTCCCCAGGCACGATCACCTCGCCTTAATGAAGATCTTCCCTTTTCACGATGGAGGAGCATTCCACCTTCGTTCCTCCATACTAACAACTAGTGTAGATGGTACACCAAACTGAACACTTAATCTGTATTGATTTCTAACTAAAGCAGTAATAGCCAAGCGGCTTTAAAAAAAATTCTCGCTAAAATCTTGGTATGCACCAATGAGTTTTTCAAAAGCTGTAGGTACCATATTAACACTAGCTTGACGGTGAAGGAAAACATCGTGAAGAAACCCACAGGTCCTAGAATTATTTCTTAGGCGTGTGTAACAGACCCGGTCCGGCGATGGGCTCACCACCTATCACGTTTAGAGGTCCAAAGAATACATTGGTGAAACGTGGGTATTTTCAGAAATCGAATACCTCTGACTACCTCCTGGAAATTTATTTTATTTTATACTAGCTTTTACTAGCGACTTCGCCCGCCCATATTTGCCTACACTGTATTAGCTATCTATGTGCAAAATTCCAAGTCTGTAGACCCAGCGATTTAGGCTGTGCGTTGATGCATCACCAATGATTAATATGCTATTTTTAATATGTGTTAAATTTTTACCAAAAATGAATTAGCGTGGCTGAATTTAGTGCTTTCTATGGAAATTATTTATGGATATTTAAGAAAATTAGTTAGACATAACTAAAGTTCGATTGCATCATATATTTTTTATATAAATATAGTAATTGGGGTGTATGAGGAATTGCGTTTTTTCTGTTACGCTTTGATCAGATTTCCGTCTATTCCTCACGGGCCGCAAAATCTCCTCCGACCGTTCACCAGCCCTGTAGCGAGGGTTTAGAATACGTGAGTGGCTCTTTTTAGCATTACCACATCCACCGCAACAATTTAAGTTTCTGTGGATTGTTATTGCGCGCCATTATTAAAATTTTATGAGTTTGTTAAATTTATCGCAAGGGGGTTGTTGACAAGGAAACATTATTAGCTTATTGAATTTTTTAGTTTTTTAAGAAACTAGAAAATAATATAAGCTCACGCTCAATGCCTGAGGGGGTCGGCTAGTTTTTTTAAATTTTGAGACACAATTTACACACAGTTATTCAGTCCCAAACTAGGCAGAGCTTGTACTATGGGTACTAAACTGATAAACATACTTAAAGAAATATTAAACACCCAAACACGAAGCCAACAGACATGTTCATGCACACAAATATTGGCCCCGAGCGGGGATCGAACCCGTGAACTCCGAATCAGAAGGCAGTGTTACTACCAACTGAGCCAACATCGCCAAATTGTATTTCTAAACAGATGTTTCCTTTGTATACTATGTTAACTCAGTAAGCAGTTTTGAGATTAATCACAGACCCAGACAAGATGCTACCGTAGCCGGAAGCCAGCTCACGCTTGGCCGCGTTAAACGGCTTCCTCGGGGTGGGCAGTGGCCCGAAAAACAACAATTTGTCGTCGACCAGCTAGTGTCTAGCCTGCTGTCTTAGTTGTTGGCTCTTCCTTTGATTCGGAGGTCGCGGGTTCGATTCCCGCGAGGTGTCAAGTGTCTGGTGGCTTCGTGTCGGGATGTATACTATTTATTTCAGTATGTTTATTAGTAGTTTGCTACCCCTATACTTTATCTACACTAATAATATAAAGAGGAAAGCTTTGTATTTTTGTAACGAATAAACTAAAAAACTACATGACCGATTTTAAAACTTATTTCACCGATGGAAAGCTGCATTGTCAGGGAGTAACGTAGGCTATAGTTTATTCCCGTATTCCCACAGGAACGGGAACTACGCTGGTAAAACCGCGCGGAACAGCTAGTAATATTATATAGTGTAAACATAGATAGGATACTATGTACAATTGTCTTCCAACAGATCTGAAAATTCTTGACGACGTTATAGACTGCGGTTCTTTTTGTTAGAAAAATGTTTGTATGATATAAATGACCTAGTTAATCGTTAAGTATTGTGATTTTGTACTTATATAATGTGACATAGCTTCATTGTTAACTTTTATTTTGACATCGAGTTTTATGCTGACACAATAATGTACTTATTAGATTTATTTTTATTTACAGAGCAGTGATAGCCCAAACGGCAAAGATATTATATATTGCCGAACGGTTAAAGGAGCCGGTCGAAAATTAGTTAGGCTCGGGTTCGAATCCTGGCATGTACCAATGAGTTTTTCAAAACTTACGTACATATTCATCACTAGCTCGACGGTGAAGGAAAACATCGTGAGGAAACCCGCAGGTCTCAGAATTAATTCTGAGACATGTGTAAACAGACCCGGTCCGGCGATGGGCTCACCACCTATCACGTTTAGGGGTCCAATATATCTCGTGAAATGTGGGTATATCCAGTAATGGAATACCTGTGCCTACCCCCTCGGGGATAAAATGCGTGAGATTATATTTATTTATTTTATATATTCATTTTTATTTTTAATATGTTACACATTGTAAATTATTTCGGATTAAATGAATTGAATTAATAAAAAATTACCATTTTTTGCCATCTACCTCTTTGTCTAGTGTAGTGCGATAAGGAACTGTAGCGACACTACATAGAACGCGCCAATAGACTGCCGAGTTCTAAACCGCGCTATCGGAGTTTTCTAATGAGTTTGTATAAATACAACTGTCCAACATCAACCGTTGGACCTTGTCCAGGCACGATCACCTCGCCTTAAGGAAGATCTTTCCTTTTTACGATGGAGGAGCATTCCACCTCCGTTCCTCCATAGAACCTTCAAATAAGTCCTACTCCGTCTTGGTCGAACCCAGCCTAACCCAGTATACTGCGCAGTCCGCAATCTCCAACCGCCAGTCAGTAGAATAAGTATTTGTTGTAATCTGAACGCAACTCGCGTCCGCCTGTTTGCGGGCCTTTATCCGAGAAAGTCTTTGTTGCACAGAGCCGTAATCAGGGACGGGGCTATCTATAAAAGGCAAAAGTGATTGACTGATGTATCAACGCCAAAGAGATTAAAATATAATAAGGTGTAGAGGGGACAAAGCGAGGAAAATTTGAAGTCAAAAGTTATTCCAAGTGGAATAAGTCTAGTACAATTTCGGCCGAATGACAGCTCGCGTTCATACTGACATGACAAGGACATGACGCTTAGGCTTCAAAGTTTTGAATGAAAATATTCCCAATGCCCCCTCTATACCCTATTATATTTAAATCTCTTTAATCAACGCACAGGCCAAACAATTAGAGCTAGAAAAATTCGCACACTTATTTGTCTTATGGCGTAAAAGCTTTCAAAGCGCTAGACTAAGTAGAGATTTTTAAGCTATTGCATAGCTTCTATCAAGGGCCTTGAGCGCGGGGACCGAATCCAGAAATTCGGTAACGAAAAAAAACCTAACGCTCCCCACTCCGACGGGCACGGAGGTGTGGCTTGAAGGCCGTGCATTGTCTAACGTCGTTTCTTTTCGGCAGTCTTGTTGATACAAAATGCTATGCAATAGCTTTACCGCGGCAGTCCCCGAGTGCCACACGTCTTTTTTTTTAATAAAGTACCTATTAAGAAATGGTAAACAAGTCCTAAAAAACGTGCGCGCTCTTACCCGCGAAGCCGCGGATAACCTATCACGTTTAGGGGTCCAAAGTATCTCGTGAAATGTGGGTATAAACAGTAATTGGAATACCTATGCCTACCCCCTCGGGGATGAAAGGCGTGAGATTATATTATTATTATAGAATATACTAGAGAAACGTGGGTCCCCCCTTGAGGATATAAGGCGTGAGTACTCATTTTTTATTTTGCAAAATCGCACCCAACCGCGGAACCTAGCTCCGTCCCTGTTCCAAGGCCCCCACGTACACAACACATGAATATTTGGCTGGCGCGTGCCACTCCTATTCACGGACTGAACACATCATAATACTTCAACCCCCCCCCCCCCCCCCCCATGTCCTAAGGACGTCTGCCTCAACATATCAAAGGCGCTCAAATGATATTGGTATTTACCAAAGACATAGTAATTTGGCGCATAGAGAGTATATATTTAAAAAAAAAACATTGTTTTTATCCCCGTGGATATAATACCCACGTTTCACCAGTGTATTCTTTGGACCCTATAATATAATAACTCGATTCTGCAGACCAGCCTAAATTCCTAATTTTAAGTTAGCCTATCCTTCTCGATAGAATACGGAAGAAAAAGGACAGAAACAAACCGTAGATTGAAGAGTAATGTCAAACATGTTAAAACCAACTAATTTGAACCTTATGAACGTGCTTATCTGTCACTTTTAATCATCATCTTTTTACATCGGCGCTAAAAAATGCTAAACTGACAGGACTAATTTTAATTTGACAGGACTAAATATCTCTCGTCTCTTTTCTTTTCTAGGAGAAAGAAAATGACAGGACTAAACTAAAATAAGATTAGTCGCTGTAATGCAGAATCGAGCTCGTTGTCTATTTATAATCGCAATCGTCTTCATTTTAACAGACGGTTACGATTACCATTATAAATACACATTAAGCCCCCAGGTCCTTTCCACATGCCTCAGAATTAATTCTGGGAACTCACGATGTCTTCCATCACCGTCGAGCTAGTAATAAATGTTTTTGAAAAATACATGCCAGAATTCGAACCCAAGCCTCACGAATGAGTTCACTTCAACCAGGGTTATCACTGCTCTATATATTTATTGAATTTTATTACCACTTTGATAAGAAAACTATGTAAATTTTTGACGTGATAACGTCTTATAAATCCATGAAAGCCGGCTACACGCACGAAAAAGCATGACTCATTGTCACGTTCCACCTAAGCTGAGCGTGCAAGCTAGAGCGCGGAACAAGCGATAGAGAGGCACGATCGGCTAAGCGTTCAGCTTGTGACGCTATCTCTCTTCCACTCCAGTATGCAATTTTTCATCACTGTTTTCTTATGACGTTATCACGTAAAATTATTGTCCGTGAAACGACTTTACAGACAACCAATTTTTTTACATAATATTTTGATATCATATACGCTCTGTATCAACACTCCTTCTGGATATATAATAATACATGTCTGTATGACCGCATGTTGGTTTAGGACCGAATATTGATGTGTGGACGCTCACCTTCACATCCTGAATATGCTTAACCCACAGGATCTAAATCCTTCTAATGGGCCATCTTATCACGTGAGTTGAGAGTTGAAACTTATTTTTATAGGCATTATATTATAGTTAAGTTACCAAAATACCATACATTTCTGATGATGAGATGAATTTTTTAACTAAGTGGTAAAATAAATCAATAAAATGAATATACCTAAAATAAATGAAATAAATATATAGAGCAGTGATATTCCTGTGGTTAAAGAGTTCGATTCTTTCGCTCTTTCTAAACTAAAAATCCGTCAAGTAATGCGTGCACTTTTAAGAGAATTTACACTACTAAACCAACCTTGATGAAACTTGTTTTCGAACCTTGCACCTTCAACAACCACATAGAGTTTTTAATCAGAAACGCAGTCAAAGTCGCCGACAATACCTAGCATACAAATAAACATCTAAAATGTCAAAAAACTGGTCTGGAAACCCCCTACAGTAGCCGCCCTTGCTAATTGGTTGCCGTTAAGCCACAGATAACAATAGCATTACAATAATCGGGCGACATTCACCGGGCCACTCCATTCATTCATTCACCACGAATGAGTGGGAATAATGTATGGACCCCGACCACGTGTAGGGTGACCAAGTGGAAGCTTATGACGAAAATAGGAGACATTTATCTTATATCTCTTTTTTGCTGTGCCCTTCAGGGCCCATAATGACCCCCTATCTGTATGATATTACAATAAGGTGCAATAAAATTATTGAGTATTATACTAGTGACCCGCCCTCGCTTCTTCATATGATACTAGCTTAGGGGTTGAATTTTTCAAAATCCTTTCTTTGTGGATGCCTACACTTTATAAGCTATCTACGAGTATGTGCAAAATTTCAAGTCTCTAGACCCAGCGGTTTAGGCTGTGCGTTGATATATCACCAATCAGTCAGTCAGTTTATAATTCTATATATATAGATTATCAGTGTTTTTCTACTATATTATGCATATAAACCTTCCTCTTGAATCACTCTTCACTACATAGTATAAAACAAAGTCGCTTTCTCTGTCCTTATATCCCTATGTCCTTATGTCCCTTTGTATGCTTAAATCTTTAAAACTACGCAACGGATTTTGATGCGGTTTTTTTCAATAGATAGAGTGATTCAAGAGGAAGGTTTTAGTATAAGCATTGTACCCGTGCGAAGCCGGGGCGGGTCGCTAGTATCTACTAAAATAACCGCATCAAAATATCTTAGCATACATAGGTACAGACAGACGGGAAGCGACTTTGTTTTATACTATGTACAGTCAAGAGCAAGTCAAGCTTGACACTACCAGTTTAAGCTGAGCTCTGATTTGTACTGCGCGCCATAGACTACAAGGGCCGGTTCAAAGTCCAATGTGTCAAGCTTAGCGTGCTCTTGACTGTACCTAGTGGTTATTATTACATCCTGTTTATTCCCGTTCAAGGAGGAATTTCCAAAAATCCATTCTTGCTTCTCACTTACGTTATTCAAGAAACTTTTGTGCAACAGTTAATGTTTCTAGACCCACTGATTTCGGCTGTGCGTTAATAGATCAATCGGTCAGGAAATCAGCCAGTCAGTTTCTTCTTTTATATATATACTTGTGGGAAAATTATAGCCCATGTTATTCCTAGAAAAGTAAGCTTCTCATTGGTGAAATAATTTTTAAAGTCGGTCCAGTAGTTTAGGAGTTTATTTTAGATACAAAATACAAATCTTTCCTCTTTATATAATATTACTAGTTGTTATCTTCTATATATATATATATATATATAAAGAGAGAAGTCCTGACTCACTGACTCATCAACGCCCAGCCTAAACCCTTACACCTAGAAAGCAGATTTTTTTCACATATATTATTCTAAAGACGTAGACTAGGAATAAGAAAGGAATTTTCCAAATTCAACCTTTAAGGGGGTGAAAAAGGGGTTGAGAGTTTGTATGCAAAACCTTCATTTTTGGGTGTATCAATTCGAAACATTGTTAAAATTCTCCTCAAAACAAATAACAAGACACGTGATTCTGGATTTTCCAAAAAAACCCCCCCTAAGGGGTTGAAACAGGGGGATGGAGTTTGTATGGAGACGTGTTGTTTTTTACGTCTATCAAGTTGAAACTTGACACAAATACTCTTAGACATAAATGACGAGATACGTATTTTTGGATTTTTCTAAAATCGTCCCCTAAAGGTGTAAAAGTAGGGGTTGAGTTTGATGTGTATGGAAACCCTTCATTTTTGGGTGTATCAATTCGAAACATTGTTAAAATACTCCTCAAAACAAATAACAAGACACGTGATTCTGGATTTTCCAAAAAAACCCCCCTAAGGGGTTGAAACAGGGGGATGGAGTTTGTATGGAGACGTGTTGTTTTTTACGTCTATCAAGTTGAAACTTGACACAAATACTCTTAGACATAAATGACGAGATACGTATTTTTGGATTTTTCTAAAATCGTCCCCTAAAGGTGTAAAAGTAGGGGTTGAGTTTGATGTGTATGGAAACCCTTAATTTTTGGGTGTATCAATTCCAAACTTTGTAAAAATACTCCTCAAAACAAACAACAAGATACGTATTTCTGGATTTTTTTTAAAAAAACCCCTAAATAGTTGAAACAGGGGATTGGAGTTTGTATGGGGACGTGTTGTTTTTTACGTCTATCAGGTTGAAACTTGGCACAAATACTCAAATACTCTTAGAAATAAATAATGAGATACGTGTGTTTGAACTTTTCGAAAATCGTCCCCTAAAAGGGTGAAAGTAGGGGTTCAGTTTGGTATGTATGGAAAACCTTCATTTTTGGGTGTATCAATTCCAAACTTTGTAAAAATACTCCTCAAAACAAACAACAAGAAACATATTTCCGGATTTTCTAAAAAAAACCCCCGAAGGGGGTGAAACAGGGGATGGAGTTTGTATGGAGACGTGTTGTTTTTTTTATTCTATCAACGTGAAACTTCTCAACAAATACTCTTAGGAATAAATGATGAGATACGTGTTTTTGAACTTTTCGAAAATCGTCCTCTAAAAGGGTGAAAGTAGGGGTTCAGTTTGGTATGTATAGAAAACTTTCATTTTTGGGTGTATCAATTCCAAACTTTGTAAAAATACTCCTCAAAACAAATAACAAGAAACGTATTTCCGGATTTTCTAAAAAACCCCCCCGAAGGGGGTGAAACAGGGGATGGAGTTGGTATGGAGACGTGTTGTTTTTTTTATTCTATCAACGTGAAACTTCTCACAAATACTCTTAGAAATAAATGATGAGATACGTGTTTTTGAATTTTTCGAAAATCGTCCCCTAAAAGGGTGAAAGTAGGTGTTGAGTTTGGTATGTATGGAAAAACCTTCATTTTTGGGTGTATCAATTCAAAACTTTGTAGAAATACTCCTCAAAACAAACAACAAGATACGTATTTCTGGTTTTTCAAAAAAAAAACTACTCTTAGAAATAAATGATGAGATACGTATTTTTGGATTTTTCGAAAGTCCTCCCCCAAAGGGTGAAAGTAGGGGTTGAGTTTGGTATGTACGGAAAACCTTTATTTTTGGGTGTATCAATTAAAAATATTGTAAAAATACTCCTCAAAACAAACAACAAGATTTTCTTATCTTCAACTTGAAACTTGGCACAAATATTCTTCAATAGTCTCCATACAAAGTCCACTTCTTTTTTTTTGAGAATTCACTATGGGTTCCTTATGGAAATTTATTTGTTATTATGACCACATGCGTAGCCATTGACATCAAGAACTAATTCAAAAATGATAATCCAGAGAGTGTCCTAGGCTTTACAACACGTAAGAGAATAAGCGCAATTCCTGAAATTAGTATCAACTACTTAATTGATTTCAGCTATTTTCAATATGTGTAAAGTTTTTCCGAAAAATTAATTAGAATAAATAAATTTAGGACTGCCTATTGACACCGTACTGTTATCGCTCTTTATTTAAGCAATTTGGTTAGACAAAACTAAACTACGAATGCATTACCATCTTTTTATGTTAGTATACTAATCGGGGTACGTATCAGGAATTGCGCTTATTCTGTGACGCGTTGTATATAGGGTGTTTTTAATAACAAAAATATTAAATAGCAATGATAGCCCAGTCGCTAAAGAGCCCGCTTCTCATTCGCGAGCCTAGGGTTCCAATCCCGGCATGTACAGACAAGTTTTAGTAAGGATCCCTAATTTTTTTCGTCATAGATATATCCTATATTACTCAGGGATAATGTAACATTCTAATGGTGAAAGAATTTTTAAAATCGGTCCAGTAGTTTTTGAGTTTATTCGTTATTAACATACAAAAATACAAATCCTTAATTCCTCTTTATAATATTATTGTAGATAGATAGTGTATAATATCCTTCTTGATATATTTTCTAAACTCAAAGGAATAACAAATTCCACGCGGACGAAGTCGCGGGCATCAGCTAGTACGACAATAAAATGTTACCTATGTTACTTCCTGATAATGTAGATTTCTGTTTGTGAAAGAATATTTAAAATCAGCCACGTAGTTTTTGAGTTTATTCGTTACAAACATAAAAAAAACTTTTCTCTTTCTAATATAGATAGATAGATAGAATCTTACGCCTTCTAATATAAGTAAAAACTAATTTTAATAAATCATGCGTACAAAGTCACGTCCAAAACCTAGTTCATAATAATAATAGAGATAAAGTAGGGATTAATAAATGCAGTGTTTTTGTTTGACAGTCTTCCTTCTCCCACACCGCGGGGTCACCCTACAACTTTAATCCCTAACCGCAAATAACGAGCGGTTATTTGCCCACAGATAAGCGGTCTCTAGACCGCGCGGTACAACCGCAGTAAGGGGTAGTGCAATTATGTAATCTGTGCTAGGGACTGTCCTATCTTTATGGTTTTAGTAATAGAGGGCTATGTTCAATTACTGTTAGGAAATCATTAAAAATTTTGACTTTAGTAGATTTTTGTTAATGTATGGTAGTTTAGTTACTTATTACTTAATTTATTTATTACTCGCGACCCGCCCCGGCTTCGCACGGGTGCAATGCTAACACTAAAACCTTCCTCTTGAATCACTCTATTAAAAAAACCGCATTAAATTCCGTTGCGTAGTTTTAAATATTTAAGCATACATAGCATATATAGGGACATAAGGACATAGAGGGATATAAGGACAGAGAAAGCGACTTTGTTTTATACTATGTAGTGACATACATTTCTGTATGTTAGGTATATAAAATTTGGTGTAACATGTCTTATTCAAACCTATTTTCGTTCAAATCAATAAAAAAAAACACATATTTATTTATAGGTACGTACAAAAGTATTTTTAGTTCTAACTAAGCAGAATCTATGGGTAAAAATTACTATTATACATAGTACCTACAAAATAATGCAAAAAGCAGTCGCGACGATTCCCTTTTCGCAAGCATTTATAGCTGATGGACACTCTAGTAAGCCCAACACATCTGTGAATTCATGTCATAATTAGGCTGACAGCTAAATTGCCGTTGCCTCATTAAACAAAAAAAAAAGGGCACAGTAGCCAAGTGTTGCAACAATAGTGCGGAGATTCCCCGTTGCTCGAGTGCGGCTATCGCGCACCCCTCGAGGTGATCCGAATTATTTATAGACTTCACTCCGTAGCCACCGGATTAATTGCTATTGTTGTCAAGCTACTGCTTTTTTATTGCGGGGCGAGAATAAAGGCGGTTGAGAGCATTTTTTATTATTATTTGAATCTTTATTTGTGTTATAGCGGGTAATATTCATTCTGGAATCGAGAAATCGATTAAAGCGTTAAGAGTGTCCATTGTGGTCTTTAGTACTGTCACTTATTATAAATTATTTATTGGTTTGTTGTTGTTTCTTACATTTCCGCAAAAATTACCAAGTTTTTTGTTGGGAGTTTCATACGGTTTTCTTTACTTTAAAAAACGACTTTAAACAGGAAACTAAAAGTCGCCACTACGATTTTCAAAGGTTCCTGTCGTTGCGTTCTCTCGATTTCTCTGGGATGCCATCATCAGATCCTGGTTTCCTTATCACGGTACCACAGTTGGGATATCACCTTTCCAACAAAAAAAGAATCATCAAAATCGGTTCATAAACGGCGAAGTTATCCGCGAACACAACAATATTTTGAAGTCGGTTTAAAAATCAATAAAAGTAGAAACTGATTGGCTGTCCGATTAGCGCATAGACGAAACCGCTGGGTTTAAAAGCATGAAATTTTGCACTTAGGTTCCTTAGTTGACGTAAGAGACTAATTATTATATCCATACTATATTGTTTTTGGTTGTACAATGAAGAGTTATTATTGAGCACTAAGACGGGATTTTATTATTATTTCTGCTTCAGGCTGATGGTTGACTGGCTGATATTGCCTTTAGGCTATATGTGGAGACTTGTTGTCAGCAACTAGAGTACTCAGTTTCTGAATTTATTGTCATGTAATTAGTCTGTAAGTCTTCCCAAAAATAATAAAATAAAAATAAATAAAATAAAATAAGTTCGACATGTGTTCATTTTGTTGGTACATGCATTTAAATAAATATTTTTTGTAATTACCACGGGAACGGGAACAAACTGTCCGAGCGTGCAAAACCGTTGGGCACTCGCTAGTAATTCCTTAAGTAGGTCATCAAAATTCCGTCTTATTTTACTTTGATGCTTATTTAAGTATACACTCCATATGTGTGTCAAACTTTACACTAAGTATGCTCTACTCACTACTCATGTCATTCGTCTGTTGGTGATTAACATACCAAATCACACATATTGTTAGGGAAATTGAAACAAGTATGTCAATGTTCCACTAGCTAAATTCGCCTTCAAAAATTGCCAAGAGTCGAGGTAAGGTAACTTATATTTGGTCTAGCTGTTTTCCCCGACGGCGTCCGTGTTAGCTTTACATCATCGCGTCTACTAGATTGTGTCATAAGGGAGCAAAACGATATTTTTACGGCGAGGGCGTTTTTTAAATCACGAACATAGTGAATGATTCCAATGTAGAATCATGAACGAAGTGAGGGGGTTTAAAGTACATAGCCCAAGATAAAAATAATTTTGCGACCGAATGATACACTCTGCTTTTCATACCTCTCTATGAGAAAACATATTGATGGCATTGTTTGCTTCTTTTTTAATATTTTCCGGTGTTTAACTATCACTGCAGTCACTGCTACATGAATTCATTTTAAAATATAAAATACACAAACAATTCAATGTTGGCATTCGAAAATTTGGCGTAAAATAAAATGTGAATTGTGAAAAATAACTACGAAAGCGCGCACATTGCCACAGCAACTTTTCTGACAGAGTGGCACGACCATCGAACGCCATTTAACCTTGTCAACCTATTGCGGCGAAAAATGGAATTAATATTTTGTTATACAAAAGTTTGATATAAACTACAATGGCGCCACCCTTAGATGCAAAACTTATTTTGCTAATCTCTTTGGCAAAAAATTTTGAAGAATATTTTTAATTCCAAATTTAAAACACTTTTGTTCGCACTTATTAAAACCCTATCGGAAAAGACTAACTTTGCTCATTGAGGACCAAAACGTCACTTTTCTAATAGATAGTATGAAAAGTCGGTCCTTCATCTAAATTTCCATAATGAAAATGTAACAGACTTTCGCTACTATACTAGATCCACCAGCGACTTTACCACTGGCATGAAAAGTAGCGTATTTCTTTTCTCAAGATATAAACTATCATCTCTCCAAATTTCATCGAGATCAGTCCATAAATTTAGCAGTGAAAATGTAACAGACAAAGTTAGTTTCGCATTTTTAATATTAGTAGGGAAGTAGGAATAATTATAAGCCATTGTTGGCAACTTTGTCAATAGTTCCGTGAGCCAAACAACTACTTGTACCCGCAACGTAACATTACCCAAACAATACGCAGCGGCAATCAAAAAACAATTTCCTACGGCCATTAAAAGCGACACTTCACAAAACTCAAACAGAACTATACAAAAAGCACAAAAGTGCACATTTCGACAGTTCGATTGCGGACAAAAAATTCAATAATGGCGCGACAGAGCGGTGCGGGAAAAAACCGCACATCTGCGCCAGTGCGTATTGTGACACGCACTGATCTGCTGCTGGCGAGGGTGCGAGCCGGGCCGACGGCAGAGGGTTCCGTACGCTATTCTAATTATTAAATTGTCTTTTTTTTCGGAATTTACCCACCTAATTCCCGTTAAGTGGGAGAATCAAAGCCCGTGTTACTACCAGGAAAGTAAGCTTTATTAATATAAGATTTTTAAGGTAGATTAAACTAACGAGCTATAAGAGTTAAGATTCGAAAAACATATATATTTTTAAATTGATCCAGTAGTATCACAGCCTATTTATTGCAAACAAACATATTTTTCCTCTTTTTTTTAAATTAATATTAGAAGAGATCGCTAAAAGCGACAAGACCGCCCATTGTACTTTAGTTGTGTTGTTTTTGTACAATAAAGAGTAGTTGTATTGTATTAGTGCAAACAAAATTATATGACTTTCTGTTAATGACGAGTATAATCTTCTGTGAAAGAAAATACTCGTCAGAAACAGAAAGGTCATCTAATTTAAATTTTTAAATTTACAAAATAATATGTTACTAGAGGTAAAGTCGTGTAAAAGGAGTGACCATATTTATATTTAAAGTTGTTTGTAATTTTTGAGGAAGAACTCTAGAACTAGATTCGATTCTGAAAATTCTTTCACTGATAGAAGTTACAATATTGACAAGTCACATAGGCTAAGATTTCTTTTCGCGAGAAAACTGTAGTTTCATTAAACTTGTAGCTTATTACATAAGTGAGCGAATGTCAAAATATATTGCACTAAAAATAAACCCAAATAGAATTCTTAAGACAAAACCCAAAACTAAGCAAAAATGTATTTAAAACTAAAATTAAAAACCTGTTTTTGGAAACTTAGATTTAGATATATGTGTCATATCATGCTCAGAATCAGTTAGTTATATTCTGACTATGAAGTAACTATCTATCTATCTAACTCTCTCTCTCTCTAACTATCTCGAAAACAAACTGCACTCAGCTTGGCGAGGACTTATCTAGAATAAATACAAAATTATGTTAAGAAATTAATTAAAAAAACACAAAAGATCACGCAGCCACGGACCCCTAAAACCAAACAGTATAATAACCACAGTGACACGCATTGTTGGGGTCCCAACAGGGCCCTTCAAAGGGCCCCCGGGTCCCCCGAGGCTAATCCACCACTACGTATTATTTACTCCGCTAGTTAGCTCTCGGTTTTTTAAATCTTGTTATTCAAATTGTCAAATAAAGTTCTTTCGTCACACATGTCATGTGACGTCACGATTTTAGATATTTTTTTTTTATTTTACACATCACTTCACTTCATAGTGTAAAACAAAGTCGCTTTCTCTGTCCCTATATCCATGTGTCCCTATGTATGCTTAAATCTTTAAAACTACGCAACGGATTTTGATGCGGTTTTTTTTAATAGATAGAGTGATTCAAGAGGAAGGTTTCAGTATTAGCATTGCACCCGTGCGAAGCCGGGGCCGGTCGCTAGTAATTTATATTGTCACTTAAGTTATTTAAGGAACGTTTGTGCAAAATTTCACTCTTCTAAACTCAGTGGTTTCGGAAGGTCGTTGATAGATTTGTCAGCCAATCAGAACGCGTTTTTGCGAGTGAAGTCTGGAAAAAACTATTTTTTTTTATTTCAATTTACTTATTTATTCAATAACAGTAATACTGTGTGTGAACTTAATATAGGTGTCTAACAGATAATCACAGACTTGACACAAAAGTCAAGTCAGTCAGCAGGCGTATTCACGGAGACTCGATACCGTTTCCGTTCGATTCAGATCGAATGAAAAATTTTCCGAATCCTTATGTCACATATGACATTAGTTTTCGATACCAACATCAGCCTATCTCGAAAGTGTTTGACAGATTTTCCAATATCGAATATCGAAGCTCCCTGAATACGCCTGCAGGTCAGTTATTATTGTTATTCTTCAATATCATGTCAAAATTCATCTATAGAGTATAACACGACAAGAAGAGACTGAAAGATTTTCTGTTAAATAAAACAGAAAATCTTTCAGTCTCTTCTTAAAAACGATAGCACTATTTACTGATGTTAAGTAAACTGGCAACCTATTAAAGCATTTGTCCTTTGATTGCATTACTAAATTTACTAAATCATTATTTTTTCAATAATTGCTAAAAACTATTTGACCTACGCACTATCATACTAGATACAAAAAAACATTACAATATTACACTTCACGTATTTTATTAGCATTGCCTGGTAGCCCGGACGCGACACTGAAGCACATTCACGCTCCGCTAGCAGGGGGGTGAGCAGAACCATGAATATTGCGGGGGAATTATAGGATGTCTCCGGAATATGTTACGAACAAATTACATAGAGGGGGCGAATTGTGAAATCAAACATAGAAACTGAAATAATGTATGGAAATTATAATCTGTGGAGCAGTGATGGACCTGTGGTTAAAGAGCCCTTCGCATTCGTGAGGCTCGGGTTCGAAACCTGCCGAAGACATGTACCAATAAGGTGAAGCATGACCGGGAAGGAAAACATCGTGAGGAAACCCGTCGATGGGCTCACCACCTGTCACGTTTAGGAGTCCAAAGAATATTTATTTTATTTTGACAACCATGTAATAACAATATTTACAGTTTCTTCAAGTAATGAATGATAGACCTGGAGTGCCGAATGTGAGCTTAATTTTAACAATGTTGTTTTAAGTATCGAGTAAGGAAGAGATACATGAGAAAAAATATATAGGTACTTGATTTAACATAATATAGCAATATAGTAAGAGTCCTAATAACATTAGGACTAATAACAAAGGAGATACAATATTGTGTACTTAGATGCTAATTTTGTGCAAATACAATATAATGGTGAAACGTATTTCCGAGTAGGCAGAGGTATACCATGTTTTCTTATAGAAGTAGGCACGAACGGACCATCTTATTGTATATACTCAAATGAAAATCAAAACCAGAGGCATCAGCTAGTCAACACTTCCTCCCGAAATGACGACATCAAAGGCTATGACCACGCTCCGCTGCAGGGGGCGGGCAGTGAGCGTGAAATAACGGCGTGTGATAATGGAGAGGTCTGTTTGCGTTTTGTGTGTGCAGTGGACGAGGTGGCAGGCTGGCAAACGAGGGGGTGGGGATTCGAGGCTGTTTATTTAGTACTAGCGGATGCCCAGCGGCGTTGCCCGCGCGGATTCCGTTTATTCCCGTTCCCGTGGGAATTTCCGAAAATCCCTTCATAGTGGTTGCCTACGACATATTTAAGACACCTACATACCATATTTCAAATAGCGGGTGCCCAGCGGCGTTTTCCCGCTTGGATTTAGTGTATTCCCGTTCCCGTGGGAATTTCCAAAAATCCCTTCATACCAATTTCCTATGACATATCAGACACCTTCATACCATTTTTCAAGTTTCTAGGTGTTATCGTTTCGGAGTAGTACGTATTTCTCTTTTTAACCAGTTTTTTTTTATTTTCCCGTGGGAATGAGATATTTTCCTGGAATAAAAAGTACCCTAGATGTTGACCCGGGTACTCAGTTATCTCCATACCAAATTTCATCAAAATCCGTCCAGTAGTTTTTGAGTGATGCGTGCACAACCAGACAGACAGACAGACAGACTGACAGACAGACAAAAATTCCAAAAATTGGTGTTTCGGTATTTATATCGATAACTATATACACTACCGTTAAAATTAAAAAAAAAAAATGTACAGACACGGCCCCGTTAGAGTTTTATTATATGTATAGATTCACAAAACAGAAAGTGATATTATGAAAGTAACTTAAACATTGAAAGATCGTGCCACTCAGTCAAACATGATACACAATACGAAACAAAGACTACCAAGAAATATTGAATATTCTCGGGCTGACTACGCTGGAACAAAGACAGCGTGGTGACCTCATATTGACATACAAAATACTTGTGTGTAATAATTATCTGCTGTTTACATAAATAACGTAGGTGAGCACTATGAGAAGGACATTCCCACGGGAACGGGAAAAAACATACTTCTAAACAGATCACCCGCTATGTTGTAATAATAAGCATTTTGTATGGATTAATGTGAGTTACTGAATCGTGTCGCGGCGACATTCGAAAGAACCATTCTAATGGTTTATTCCAGTTTCTTTATTCAATAAAGGAAACACACCAAACGACTCTTAAACGAATAAAAATCAAGCGCACGGTAGATTAAAAGCCAAGTTCAGAATTTTTTTATGAAGTAAATCAAGCGCACGGTAGATTAAAAGCCAAGTTCAGAATTTTTTTATGAAGTAGATATACATTAACTCATGAAATTTATTTTAAAATATTTACTGATGAACCGGCCACCGCACACGAAGGGTGTCACTGTTCAAGTTGTCAACAAACAAATACGTTTCTTGTGTGAGGACCCCTTTTCCTTTTTTATTTTTTGTTGGTAAACTAAGCATTGATAGCCGATAGTTAAAGAGTCGGCCGAAAATCAGTGAGGCTCGGCTTCGAATCCTGGCATGTCCCAATGAGTTTTTCAAAAAATTTACATACCTACATATTTATCACTAGCTCGACGGTGAAGGAAAACATCGTGAGGAAACCCGCAGGTCTCAGAATTAAATCTGAGACATGTGTAAGCAGCCCCGATCCGGCGATGGGCTCACCACCTATCGCGATTAGGGGTCCAATATATCTCGTGAAATGTGGGTATATCCAGTAATGGAATACCTCTGCCTACCCCGTCGGGGATAAAAAGCGTGAATTTTTTTTTGTTTGCTCAGCAATAGACACTCTAAAAATTGACTCGTGTCTACCTATGACGATTCAAAGGATACAGACAGACTGACAGATAGACGTAGCGAAGCTTTCGTAATAGGAACCTTGGCACTAAAAAAAGAACTTTATACTGTTGATTATCGGAGGATATTTACATGGTTCCTCTTTGGAGGACATTTTTTATCTGTAATTATTGTAAATCAATGTATATTTTCTTTGTAAATAACAAAGAAAATATACATTGATTTACAATAATTACAGATAAAAAATGTCCTCCAAAGAGGAACCATGTGGGACAGTGCCCAGAAGACTGGCAGCATTCCCTCTCTGGATAGCTAGGCTGATCCTTTGACAGAGATAGCTGCCAGCCCTCTGGTCACCTGAAGCCTCGACCAAACGCACTGACAGCTCTTTGAGGAGCTGCCGCGCCCCCGGACCCCACGGTCCCATGGTCTCCACCCCAAACGGCACAAATATGTAGCCCTCATTGAGGTCGGCATATTTGCGCCGCTTCAGGCGTTCAGCGGCCGCAGCCGCCGCGCCAGCGCCCACAGAGGTGGCATCGATGTGGGATGGGGCCAATGTGTCGGCACATGTGGCATCCCACACCAGCGACCTGCCATGTCTCCATGGCCCGACAGTCATACCATCAGGCCTCCCGCCACCTATTCGTGTGATGCCGTTAGGCGCAAGAATAGCTGGGATACCAGCAGTGGTGAGAGCCCTGCGGATGATGTCGTTGAGGCATGCATGGCGCGACAGGCGGCCGGCGCTACGTGCGCAAGAGAGGCCGTGGTGTCCGAGTCGATCGACAGGCTCCCCACACTGGCATCTATGGGGGTGGTTTGCCCTGACGCCCAATCGAAGACAGACAGCGAGGGAAAGTGTCTGTCTATCCAATAGAGTACCAACGGTAGCAGAAGGCAATGCCCGCAGCCAATGTCCCGATTCTTTTTGAGACACTGCGAGGAGACGAGCACGCTCCGAGGTGCTGGTGCATGAATCCGTTAGATTCTTAAGCACCAACTCGCAGAGCGGCCCGTCCCAGTGCTTCTGACAAAGCGGACTGGACGGCAGACTAACACCCGGACATGCTCCCTCAAGTACGACAACTCCACGATACCCAGAGAGGGGCATATTATGCTTCCGTGGAGGTTGTACGCACTATGAGCAGAGGACAGAAACGCCGGTAGGGAAATACTGGAAATTTTGCGAACCCCCAGTCCACCAAATCTTACTGGGAGGGTGGCTTGGTCCCAGGCTCGCCCCTCTAAAGGGCTATTTAGAATTTGGGAGAGATATTTTTGTAAAGAAAGGTCCAGACTATCTAATAAACTATCAAACTTCCAAAAATGGGAGCAGCGGAGGACATATGTCAATTTCGGGACAAACAGGCAAGACCGTATTATGGACAGAGCCATATGCGGGTTAATTTCGAGGAGTCTGTCCGAGCAGTCGTTAAATTTAGAAATTTGCTCCTGAACAAAACTCGAGAAAGATTCATCGAGAATCGGGGCTCCTAGGAGACGAAGGGATTCATTTCCGAGAATTTTTATATTTGGGGCTAAATTATTGAACTGCGTTATGATGTTAGATTTTATGTCAGATGGTACTGACGCCGAAACAAAAAGCTCGCATTTTGAAAAATTTAAATCTAAACCGATTAAACGAAAACTATCCATTAGTGAACGGAGGTCACTAAGGACCGCGGATGCTTCGCCTCCTAGGGTTCCGTCGTCAAGATACCAAATATTAAATTTTGAATTTAGTTCTGAAATTATAGGGTGGATGGCGAGGCTAAAGATAGCTGGGCCAAGCGGGTCGCCCTGTTGGCAACCTACAGCCGAATTCAATAAATGGTTTTTGTGAATTAATTTAGTGGGCTTAGAATAGCATTGCCAAAGATATTTGTAAATTTGTGGGGTCTTTTCTTTTATTTGTGACAACAGGGCGCCCCGGTCCACTGAGTTGAAAGCATTTTTGACGTCCACCTTCAACAAAACTTCACCACCATCATTGAGGACGTACGTCCGGGCTGCGTGTACTGCTGCTTCGCATCCTCCCTTGGTTCCGAACCCCAGTTGAATAGGTTCAAATAGGGACGAAACATTGGGAAGGATGTTTTTGCAGCAAATTTTGGAAACAATTCTCCTAATGGTGCAGCCCACCGCGATTGGCCTTATCCCTCCGTCTTTTTTTTTCAATGCGACAAGATTTGCGCCGTATAGGATGTCCGTGACTTCGGAGGAAACCTGACCAGACAGCATGAGGTTCGCCAGGGACGCCAAGCTTGTCAGGAGTGCTCTGCCGGCCTCCCCCGTAACACCGGATACGAGATCCTTGTAGTGTTGGGGGGAAAGGCCGTCCAGCCCGCCGGCAGAGCCACTCTTAAAGGACATAATCGCAGTCAGCACATCCTCTGGCGAAGCCCGAGCTGCCGGATCAGAAGGCTCTGGCGGATCAGGGAGGCGAAGTGTTGCTGCAGGCTGCGGATGCTTGGACTGTAAAGCCGAGAGAGTTTCCGCTGTGTCAGGTGCTACAGTGTCATTGGAAAAGAGAAGCTGAGCGGCCCCCTTTAAATCGCCGTCATTAACTTTTGATTCAACTTTTTTGTGTAATTTAGATTGGCCATGAGAACGCGGAATTCGGTGGGAATTTAGAGAAGGGTTCGAATTTGGGTGTAGACAGTTATTCCTAATAATCTGCGTGAGGGTGCCGCTTGAGCCATCAACTTTTTTTGCGTAAAGGACGCGATATGCGAAAGTGAGTAACTCTTCCCAGCTTTCTTTGGAATTTTGATTCAAGACTTTTTGTATGGCTACATTCAGAGATGTACCTACTGATATACGCGCCCCACGGGGGATGCGTTTCACAACCGGAATACTGTTTTTTAGGTTGCCGATAGTTTTCCAAAAATCGTCACTGGGAACAGGGTCAAGGTTGTTATTGGGGGAAGAGGGGTCACCGTTATCTATCCGTACAGGAACGCGATGTTTTTTCGATATGTGGATACGGAGACCCCTGTTTCCCCGGAAAAAACGGGGCTGCGGGCACTGGTCACATCGCACTAGTTGACTGACAGCATCGGAGCCGGCAGCCAAAGACATGAAATTAGGTAAAGGGCGTCAGGCCAAATCATCCACCAGATCCCTACACTAACAATAAGACAGCATGGACAATATTTACTAAGATAGTAAATATTATCCACGCTGTTGACGCGTTGCCGTGGGCTCGTTGACGCGTTGCCGGGGACCGGCTGACGCCTGGCCGTGGTTGGCGCAGGCGCGACGGGTTGCCTAGGTGTCGGCCGGATAACAGCAATGTCAGCTTACCTGAAACAAACACCAGATTTTAAAGTGATTTGCAGCTTTTTTTTTTGCAAACAGAACACGCCGCCTACACGGGGGCGCGTGTTCTGTATGCTCGTCTAACGTCTGCTCACTTTTGGGGAGCAGACGAGACCGGGAAATAATTTTGGTAATAATTTAGAAATACGGAAGGTTTTGTCAGACAGACGTCAATGATTATTAGTGGTCTATATACTGTTTATGTTTTTGTTTGTTTATATTTTCAGCTCTATATACTTTATACTGTTTATGTTTTTGTTTGTTTATATTTTCAGCTCCAAAATCAACTCGACCGTAACGACATTCATGCAACATGTACCCACAGTATAACTGTCTCTGCTTGCTTGAACCGGGGGTTATGCACACGTGCCGAACGCAACGCCCGCGGGATCTTAGGGGTTGTTGAGGGGAGATGAGGGGGATAGATAATGAAGGGGTTATGCCCAGCAATGGTTTATTAATATGTTAAGATTTATCACTGAACTTGGCTCTAACTGGGGAAATTGTTTGCTGTCTCCATATATAGCTGTGATCTTCGATTTTCACCAAATTGATCCGTTTCCATAGGAACATTAAAGCCCTAGTTAATGCACTAGTTATAACCAGTCCAGTAGTTTCAGAGCTTATTCATTACAAAAACCATTGAAAAATTCTTTCACTATTTAATATAAGTGTAGCATTAATTTTAAAGCCCCGGCCACATAACTTTTGCTTATTATTGACGAAAAATCCCCGAAGAGGCAGCAGTGGCATTCCATTTCTGGAAATACCTACATTTCACAAATGTGTTTTTGGACCCCTAAACGTTTCAGAGTGCATCGTGGAGGAAGCCATTACACATGCATCCGCCATATTGTTTTATTTGACGTCACCCACCCACTAGCACTTGCACAACTAAAACAAATCTAAATGCATTTTTTAAGTCCATCAACCTGCGTCTTACACACGTACACCCAAACACACTACCCTCCTTCTGACTCAGTTGGGCACCAATTACAAGTTCATATCACCTCACCCACATCTGCCTTCCTTTGACGCATCTTGATGCGGGAATCAAACCCCCGACCCGTCGCTCCTTAGCCGCCGGCGACTCTCATTAATTCTAAAGCCGCGTAATATGGATGGCGGACATTTTTCCCGCGGCGAGAAAACTCACATAATTTATTGCTATAGGGCACATCTCACACCGTTGCGTAGGTCGGTTAACTAAAGCTAAAATATTCAATAAGAAAAAAAGTAAAAAACTAAAATCTTTATTTCTCAGAAAACACATGTGAATGTATGGATGGGTTGATGCACCCTTTCAGGATTAATGCGCCTGTTTTAGGATGCAATTCTCTTCAGTAGTACAGAAAAGTTTTACTAAAAACAATACAATAAAAGTAAAAATACTTATTTGGTACCAATGTAACATAAATATTATATTGTGTCCTATAGAGTTTAAATATGTATCTAGAAAAATAGATTACCTACACTGTCACATTGGGTGCCAAACCTGTAAGATAGTATAGTAAGTTAAAGAAATAAATAAACTTAAAAGGAACTAGGTATTCTATATAATTCTATATTATCTAGTAGTGGGCCACTATACTAGTTAATGACCTAGTTCCTTTTAAGTTTATTTAATGATGGGCAGGTGTTGTCATCCCACAAACAGCGCCATCCACAACCCACTCAAATGTAAGTACACACAAAATATACGTATCTTGCAAGTAGGTACAGCCATTTAGGAGGAGTTGGATGTGACAAACAAGAAGAATTATACATTTAAAGATAAGAAAAAAAACTAGACACTTGAAATTTCGACAGATTCCTTTTTTGTGATCAGGTAAGAAAGAACTATGCGAAATTATCACGGAACGCCGCTGGGCTATTCCTAGTAAATAAATAGAAACCAATATTCCACGTCGGTGTAAACGCGGTCCGCGGCTTCCACAAGTCAATGGCACCCAATTTACTTTTTCGAGTAAAAAATGGCGACAGTGATGCTTCAAAAGATCTGCGCGTAACGCCAGAAGCCAAATGAGCCATCTGATGTAACAGTTCACTGTCAAACATAGGTCACTATCTTAAAAAAGTAAAACAAATAATATCACGCATTTGATCCCCGAGGGGATAGGCAGCGATATTCCATTCCAGGATATACCCTTTTTAACTATTAGGTTGTGAGCTCATCTCCGGACCGGGGTGATGTTACACATGCCTCAGTTTTTTTTTTATTTATTTATTCACAATAAGCATTACATGTTAATAAATTAATTTAATTAATTTAATTTAGTAAAAAAAAAAAAAAAATCTGGAACCTGCGGGTTCTCACGATGTTTTCCTTCACCTTCGAGCTGGGGATAAACATGTACTTCAATATAGATGACTATACAATATAAAACATTTTCATGCCAAGGTGGGTGCTAACCAAAGAGATTTAAATATAATAAGGCATAGAGGGGACAAAGCGAGAAAAATTTGAAGTCAAAAGTTATTCCAAGTGGAATAAGTCTAGTACAATTTCGACCGAATGACAGCTCGCGTTCATACTAACTGACATGACAAGAACATGACGCTTAGGCTTCAAAGTGTTGTATGAAAATATTCCCAATGCCCCCTCTATGCCCTATTATATTTAAATCTCTTTGGTGCTAACACTACCTATTGGACTTTATTTTGTATTGTTTTTGCTGTACCATAAAGACTTATTGTATTGTATTAAGACAACCACCCATCTCTCTACTCGCATATTTATGACGTAATTAATGCGCCTCCTGCTTACCCTAAGCACTTGCAAACTGCCCCAAACACATTAACCGAGTCCGGAAGTGCGCGAACTTGGCCGCTGCACCGCCGTGCAATAAATCCTCGCCGGATATGAAGTTCTCGTAAATAAGGGCGCTGATAGCAATGGCTTCCGGCGGAACGTATTACGGGTTCGATTCTCGGGGCGGGCTATAAATAATTATGGGGTGGGGTGGGAGGTTGTGTGTGGTAAAAAATTGTAGGAAAACTGGACATTGAGAGTTGGAATACGAAGAGTTCTGTATTACGTCATTTTACTTTTCAAAATTGGAACAAAATAAAAAAAAAAACATATTACACTTGTTGTATCTAAATTGTTTATATTATTGAAAATGGAAAATTTCCCACGGGAACGGGAAAATCTGGGTATCCACTCCTTACTTTGTCCAATTACGAGTATCAACGTGGTAGCCGTCTCCGAAGCTAACTATGCATAGTCAAGCAAAGATATTAAAGTAAGGATGAGTTATATTCATACTGCTTACGTTTGAAAATTGATCCCCTACGAGTGTGCTACAACATGTACATACTTACTCCTTAGCGTATTTATAGGATACAACAATGACAGGGAAAGATGATACGGAACGAATAATAAAGAAAAAGAGAGCTATCTGTTAAGAGTTGCGCTTAAAATACGACTTGAAATACAATGCGACTAAATAAAATGTGGTTAATTAACTACATTTGTCGGCCTCATTTTCCGTGCTCTAGTAACATATCTACGTCTTTCTATATATAATATCTTTGTAATCAAGTATGTTCGTTAGTACCAGGAACGCTTGGTAAACATATCTCGTCGGGCGAATTGTTTGCGCGTTCCGAGAACGAGCGACTCCGCGTGTTGAAGCATGTATGTGTGAATTACTGTCTGTGCGTTTCCATTGATGACGTGACTTAAAAGTGGCATTTAACTATTTGAGGCACCGTGGTAACTTGCAGCGCGCCATGGTTTTACCCGCGTAGTTCGCGTTCCCGAAGGAATACAGACATATAAGATATAACCTCCTATGTTACTCTCTGATAATGTAGTTTTCCATTGGTGAAAGATTTTTTTTAATCCGTTTAGTGGTTTAGGCGTAAAAAAACAAACTAACAAAGTCTCTTTCGCATTTATAATACTAGCTGTTCCACGCGGTTCACTGGTTTCAATACGAGAATACAATATGCTTCGCACGGGTGCAATGCTAGTTCCACCTAATACTAAAACCTTCCTCTAGAATCACTCTATCTATTAAAAAAACCGCATCAAAATCCGTTGCGTAGTTTTAGATTTAAACAAACATAGGAATATAGGGACAGAGAAAGCGACTTTGTTTTATACTATGTAGTGATGTTACTCAGGATATTGTAGCATTCTAATGGAGAAAGATTTTTTTTTAATCGGTTCAATAGTGATTGAGTAAAGCACAGACATACAGAGTTACTTTCGCATTTATATTACCTCTTAAGCCAAGAAAATGAGACACAATTCTGTCTATTGGATCCGCACGGTGCTTAACTGATTTAAGTAAGGATTTACAGTACACCTAGATCATGGACTGTTAAATCGTAACCCTTCTTTTTGATGCCGCAGTCGGGTAATGACGTGCAATGGACACTCGCGTCGGTAACGGTAGAGTAACCGTGTCACGCGCACGTCGGCTGCGCAGGCGCACACTTCCCCAGTGGAGTAAGTACTATTACATACTCTGTGCCAGTGGCCTACATCCACTGTCTGGGGTGGTCAAAGAAATGAAAAAAAGAAAAATAAATTTATTAGAAAATAAATTGGTAAAAAATAGCAACTATGCTGGAGTAATAATGCCCACATTTTTATGTGACTAGCGGTTCTGCGCGGTTTCACTCACGTAGTTCCCGTTCCCGTTCCCGTGGGAATACGGGAATAAAACATAGCCTATGTTACTCAAGGATATTCTGGTTATACATTGGTGAAAGAATATTTAGAATCAGTCTAGTAGTTTTTGAATTTAACATACAAACATACAAATCTTTTCTCTTTGTAATATTACTGTAGATTGAGTTCTCCATGGAGCGTTAGCTCTGTGAATGTGTGAGGTTCGGGTTCGAATCGAGGGCGTGTACCATTAAGATTTTCACCGTTTTACGTACATATTTATCACTATCTCGACGGTGAAGGAAAACATCGTGAGGGAACCCGCAGGTCCCAGAATTAATTCTGAGACATGTGTAAACAGATCCGGTCCGGCGATGGGCTCACATCAAGTTTAGGGGTCGAATATTCTCGTAAAAAGTGGGTATTTCCAGAAATGGATTGCCTCTGCCTACCCTCTCGGGGACAAAAGGCATGAGATTATTTATTTAATTTATTGTTTATATAATCTTTCCAACGAGAGAAGAAATAGTAATAATAATAATAAATTGTGGGATATAATTCTAGTGATGCTCTGATGTTCTAGCTAGTGATAGATATGTACGTAAGTTTTTGAAAAACTCATTGGTACATGCCAGGATTCGAACCCGAGCCTCTCTGATTATCATCATGAGAAGCAGACTCTTAACCGTAAGGCTATCACTGCTCAAAGATTATATAGAAGTGGATAAATGAAGCGCGAATTCCTCTAAAAGGCCAGAAGAGAAAGCAGAGCCTTTCTCGTGAAATATTCGTGTCAGTGTACGTCCTGCACAAACAAATTAAAACGATAGCGGTATAGCAATTAAAATTAATTCAAGTAATTAAGGTAAACAATCCCTAATTAACCGCTAATTATTTTTCGGTAACCGGTATTTTGATAACCGGTATTTAGGAACCGATACGCCGACGTAATTGAGGGTTTTAGTTTGTTGATGGCTTTTTACTTGCGGCTTCGTTTGCGTTGTAGATTATAAGTACAGTCAAGAGCACGCTAAGCTTGACACATTGGACTTTGACCCTGCCCTGTATTCTATGGCGCTCAGTACAAATCAGAGCTCAGCTTAAACTGGTAGTGTCAAGCTTGACTTGCTCTTGACTGTACATGAAATAAAAAAAAGTGTAGTCACTGAAAAGTTTTATTTCATTAATGTAAGATAAAGACGAAACTAGCGGCACCTCTATCTCAAATTCCGGAACCATGTAAGGTCACAAAGGAAATTGTCCGCCATATTGTATTTTGTGACGTCACCAGCCCAATTTCGTTTATTAACATCATAAACCCGCCAATGAAATAAACTCAAATACTTTTATACTTACACCCAAAAATCCTTACCCTCTGTCTTGTGCAGTTGAGTAAAATACAAGCTGTTTTCACAGAAAAGGTAACAGACAGACAGTCATTTGCACAATGTGGATACCAAATTAAAACCGGCAAAGTATTCCTAAGAAATGCTCCTTTCGCTCTCTATGAGAGAAAGCTATGAATATGTTAATTAATTAAATACCTTGAGATAACTTAACGAGGTGAGGTAAACGCGAGGGAATTGTATCCTAAAACCGGTATTTAAAACCGGTTTCGTGGTACTTAAGGTTGTTTTGGTGTCATTGTTTGGTATTTGATAAGAAAGTACATACATCGTGAATACATCAAAACATCGTGAGGAAACCCACAGGTCCCAGAATTTATTCTGAGGCATATTTACCAGACCAACACGTCTAAGATACAAAAATATAGTGGTGAAAAGTGGGTATTTTCAGGAGTGGAATATATCTGCTTGCCCCTCGTGGATAAAAGGCGTGAGCATATGCTTGGTTAAAGCAAAGGAATGCTTCACATTTCAACATGCCTGCGTATCTGTATGTCGATCTTAACGTAACTGATTTAGGTATCTGATAAATATAAAAAAAAACACTGACTGACTCACTCATTATGAAATCTCTCAAACCATTACTCAAGTGAATGAAAACTTCGTGAGGAAACCCGCAGGTCTCAGAATTAATTCTGAGACATGTGTAAATAGACCCGGTTTGGCGATGGGCTCACCACCTATTACATAATTTTAAACAAAAAAAACTATGTATTTCAAAAAGGAAACTAAAAAAAGAAAAAAAGCACTAGGCGCCACTACGATTTTTGAAGTTTCCCCTCGATTTCTTAGGATGCCATCATCAGATCCTGGTTTCCTTGTCATGGTACCACCCTTGGGATATCTCTTTTCACAACAAAAGAATCATCAAAATCGGTTCATGAACGACGAAGTTATCGGTTAACACACAAAAAATAAACGGTCGAATTGAGAAACCGGTTAAAAAGTAGTCGATGCCCTTTCTCAAAATCCAAGCAACTTTTACTTACACGCTACTTTACATTATAGACTATAATACAGTATCTTTATAAAATAAAAAAATAAATAATCTCACGCCTTTCATCCCCGAGGGGGTAGGCAGAGGTATTCCATTACTGGATATACCCACATTTCACGAGATATATTGGACCCCTAAACGTGATAGGTGGTGAGCCCATCGCCGGACCGGGTCTGTTTACACATGTCTCAGAATTAATTCTGAGACCTGTCGGTTTCCTCACGATGTTTTCCTTCACCGTCGAGCTAGTGATAAATATGTACGTAAGTTTTAGAAAAACTCATTGGTACATGCCAGGATTCGAACCCGAGCCTCACTGATTTTCGACCGGCTCTTTAACCGTCTGGGCTATCACTGCTCTCTTATGTACCGTGTAGTATCTTTATAGTACACTAAAAACAATAGGTACCAAAGAGACACCAAATAAAATAAGGGAGGGTCTTACAGGTGTAAGCGATTTCTTCCAGACCCTTGGGATGAATGAAAACGAGAGATTATATTAGAATTAGAGTACCTAGACGGTGCAGTAGAAAATGCTACTTTTTTCTTATAGTTTTACTTAGAGGCTAAAAGTCGCGGACTTCAATCTTCAACTTATATGGTTTTCTCATAGACGCCGTTGTCAGAACTGGACGAAATGGAAATAAAATGGGACCAATCTGGAAGCACAAGCTTTCTAACAAAAAAGAATCATCCAAATCGGTTCACCCAGTCGAAAGGTCTAAAGTAACAAACAAAAAAACTCTTCTCTCTCGTCTCTTGAAGTCGGTTAAAAACAATTTTAAACAGATAGTTACGTAAGAAACCTTGTAGCAATTTAAAAAAAAACGCCTCCACGTTTGACCTACTTAGTGAAAAGAGGTGCTGTATTGCGCCGATCTCTTTGTGCGCTGTTAGTGACTCAACAGCCATTTAGCCGACTTTAGAAAAGTGTAGTGATGGCTAGTTAGGTAAGCTTTAATAGCCTAACGGTAATAGGTATCAACTATCTATACTTACCTAATCATTTTATTTTGCACTTAATCATTTTATTTTTTTGTAAAAAGTGCACTTAGAAAGGTCAATAGTCGAATAACAAGGCACACTAAACTCGTCTATGAAGATTGGCTGAATGTACACAGCAGCCCATCTCCACCGACGAGTTGCTGGTTAGAAATGCACTACTCCGAGAAGAACCAGCAAGAAACTCAAGGGTAGATTATAAAGAGAATTTTAGATTTTTTCTTTTTGTATTGAAGGCTCCGAAACTACTAAACGGATTTAAAAATCTTTCAAGAATGGAAAGCTTAACTGTTCTGGAAGTAACAGCAGCTATAATTTTCCCACAGGAACGGGATTTAAACGGTTGAAATCGAGGCGAACAGCTATACATTACAATCAGCTACAAGCAGACACTAAAGTGTCCAAGTTCGCAGTGTCGCCGGTGTCGCGGTGCATTTAATTTCCGGTCGCGACACTGCGAGACTGCGACATCGCCACGACGGTATTACACAAGGGAAATCGGACTTTCAAATAAGTTTTCGAACCCTCTAATGATATAAATGCGAATGTATGCTTTGCTTGTCGGTCGGCAAAGGTATAAAAAGAGCTGCCCTTGAGTTTCTTGCTGGTTCTTCTCGGGGTACTGCATTTCGAACCAACTCGTCGGTGGAGATGGGCTGCTGTTTACATTTAGCCAATCTTCATGGACGAGTTTAGTGTGCCTTGTTATTAGACTATTGACTTTTCTAAATAAAGGTACCTTTTGTACTAACAGATAATAAATAATTTTTGACTTTTGACTTTGATTCAATTTCTGGAATTACTCACATTTCACCAGTACAATCTATGGACCCCTAAACGTGATAGGTGGTGAGCCCACCGCCGGACCGGGTCTGTTACACATACCACAGAATCAATTCTGGGACCTGCGGGTTTCCTCACGATGTCTTCCTTCACCGAAAGCTTTTTGATAAACTCAGTAGTGACAACATTCAAACCCGACTCTTACGAACGAAAACCAGGCTTTTTAAACACTGCTCTTAATAAATACATAGTTTTCTACATACATATAATCACGCCTCTTTCCCGTAGGGGTAGGCAGAGACCACTTCTTTCCACTTGCTACGATCCTTACATACTTCTTTCGCTTCGTCCACTTTCATTATTCCTTTCATACATGCTCTTCGGTTTAGGGTATTCTTGACCTGGCCTTGATTCAAGACGTCCCCAATTTGGTCTCGAAACGTCCGCCTAGGTCTACCCCTTCCAATATAATATAGTTTTCTCTTTGACCAAATACTAAATTAAACAATAACTTTTATCGTACTAAACTTTATACGTGCATTAAGAGCAGTGATAGCCCGGACGGTTAAAGAGCCGGCCGAAAATCAGTGAGGCTCGGGTTCGAATCCTGGCATGTACCAATGAGTTTTTCTAAAAAAACTTACGTACATATTTATCACTAGCTCGACGGTGAAGGAAAACATCGTGAGGAAACCCGCAGGTCTCAGAATTAATTCTGAGACATGTGTAAATAGACCCGGCCCGGCGATGGGCTCACCACCTATCACGTTTAGGGGTCCAATATATCTCGTGAAATGTGGGTATATCCAGTAATGGAATACCTCTGCCTACCCAATCGGGGATGAAAGGCGTGAGATTATATTATTATTATTAAACTTTAGACGTTTGATACATAACTTCCTATATTATACTGAGTCAGTATCTCGCATAATACAACGAGGATTCCATCCACAAACTTCAGCAATAATCTTGAGCAATCCAGTATACAGTATACTGAGACAATATTACAATTAACAAATAGTTGCGTGACAAGGGTCGTTTCTCGTTATCATATTAGTTACGTTATACCGTTATAGTTGTAATTATAACTGTTATAACGGTCGAATAAGTATAACAGTTTCGCTACGAGATATCATATTTTATGCTTCGCTTTGGTTTAAGCGCTACAATAGTATATTTTATATCGAGGGACTAAACGAAGCCATTATATTCGGGAAGTCATGAAACCGAGGGTATATTAAGTTGGCGTTTAGTCTCGAGGTGCAAACTGTACTTTTCACTTTGAGTGTGAGAAAAATTGTCAATTTAGTACAAATTTATTTAAAACCCAACAAATTTACACTCGACAAAAATTCAGAAATTTTCGCGATCAGTTTTTTCTTCTAAACCTGTCAGGCTGTCACAGATTAACAAAGAGATTTAAATCTCTTTGCAGGTAAACAATACACATGGCGCCACCTTCTTCGCGGAAAAAACATGGAACTAAAACTCTTCACATTTTCGCAATGAAGATGGTCCACACTCTACAGATATTTACTGGCTGTTTGAGGTTGTCTTTTTCTAATTAAGGAAATTAAAAAAAAAATACTTTATACTCCCTAGGGACTAAAGTGGTCACTTTAGTCCCGCTTCGTAGGGCTATATTGGCGTACTTTTAGAGCATGAGAAGTGAAAAACATGTTTTTAAATTCACATTGATATTCTCGGATTTTCTATACAATATATGAATGAGTTTGGGGTTTTACGCAAATAAAGATTTATCTTATCTTATCTTATCTTATTATACACATAAATATTTCTATTGATTTACTGTTTATTGATAAAAGCAGCATTAAAATCCGTTGCGTAGTATAAAAGATCTAAGCTTGCAAATGGCAGGAATTATTATTATTATTATTTTTTTTATTTACTTTTAGGAAGACTTACAGCATTTTACATCAATAAAATAAAGATACAATAAGAAATATCATTAGCTAATTATAAGTCTCCACAATTAAAAACTAAGTAGGTAGTGCTATAGACTGCCTGAAATAAAATAAAATAACGTGGCTAAATGAATGAAACAAAACAACAATAAACCAATTTGGGTAAAATAAAGGTAGTGGTTAATCGGTGTGCAGTGCAGTTACGCTCTCGTTGAGGCTTGACTTTGCCAATTTGCGCCTTACTGTTGCCGTATTTGAACAAAACAAGTCAATGTCTAGGCTACACGGAAGCTGGTTGAAATATTTTGTACTTCGAAGTAGAAAAGAGTGTTGCCTATAATTTGTTTTTGCAAATTACTTCATACATACAATATATTCCTCACGAACAATTTTATCACCCTTCTAACATTACAAATGCATTGTAGCGGTAAGGAGCCCGTTTCCCATGTTTGAGTCTCGGGTTCGAATCTTCGTGAGGGCATGAAGGTATTTTTAAACTTTAAAGCAGTGATAGCCTTTACGGTTAAAGAGCCGGCCGAAAATCAGTGAGGCTCGGGTTCGAATCCTGGCATGTACCAATGAGTTTTTCAAAAACTTACGTACATATTTATCATTAGCTTGACGCTGAAGGAAAACATCGTAAGGAAAACCGCAGATCCAAATATAGCTACTTTCGCATTTAAGATATAAAAAGTCAATCACGTGTGACACATAAATATGAACACACAGACGAGTCATCATGATAGCAAGTAGACCGTGGCTAGTAGAATAGTTATAGCCGGCGACTGTGCTCACCAAAATAGTATTGTTGTTGTTATCTATATCAATATAAATAAAATTTAAATTCTTTCACAAATGGAAAGCTAGAATATCCCTGAGTAACATAGGCTATATTTTGTTCCCGTATTCCCACGCTGGACATGAGATATTTTAATGTACGTTTTATTTAAAAAGTAGCGGGTGTAGGTAACTATTCATTCCCGTTCCCGTGGGAATTTCAAAAATCCCTTCATAGCGGTTGTCTACGACATGTAAAACATCTAGATACCATATTTCAAGTTTCTAGGTAAATTATCGTTTCGGAGTAGTACGTATTTCTCTTTTTGAGCAAATTTTATATTTTCCCGTGGGAATGATATATTTTACTGGAATAAAAAGTACTCTAGATGTTGACTAGGGTACTCAGTTAGGTATCTATCTCCGTACCGAATTTCATCAAAATTAATTAATTGTGGGACACAATTCACACACGGTTATTTAGTCCCAAACTAGGCAGGGCCTGTACTATGGGTACTAAACAACTGATAAACATACTTAAATAAATATTAAACGACCAGACACGAAGCCAAAAGACATGTTCATGCACACAAATGTTGGCCCCGAGCGGGGATCGAACCCGCGACCTTCGACTCAGAAGGCAGGGTCACTACCAACTGAGCCAACAGGTCCGTCCAAAATCCATCTAGTAGTTTTCGCATGATGCGTGCATAGACAGACAGACAGACAAACATTTCAAAAATTGGTATTTGTGTATCTACATCGATAACTATATACACTATTTCAAAAAATATATCATGTACAGGCACGGACCTTTATTAATAGTCCGGTCAAAATAGACATTTCAAATAACAATAATTCCCACAGAGCCAAATTTTGGTGGACAGCTGGGGTTTACCATTACAAATAAAGTTTTAAAAATCCCCATCGATCCTATGTGTGCTAAAAAAGTTATTCGGTGTCAAAGGTCAAAGTTTGAGGTTTTTTAAATTTTTCTCGAAAACGGTAAGTTTTATCAAAAAGATCTTCAAACCAAAGTTGTAGATCTTAAAATTCTCTACTTAAATGGTCCTTTTATTTTTTTCCTAAGAGTTACCATTCCTGAGATATCGCGATTCTAAGACTCACAATTGCCTTGAGCGCCCGCCTTCGCGATTCAAGGAAAAACACACCAAGCGGCCGCTACCTTGTTACTAAAAACATGATAGCAGTCAAACTACTACAGCTAAAAGGAAATAAAAAAGACGTAGGGATAGCTGGTAATATGCAGAATCAATGCGTATAAAAACAAAATTACAACTAATAATTAAAAGTTATCAAAAAAAGAAACATTAAAATCATTACGAAAAACCGACGAACGACCCTATTTTTTCATGTCGATTTGTCGTCGCATCAAACTTTGGACATTATGATAGTTTTACATTATTGGATGTAGTAATCTTGAGGATTACATTGATATATAACACTAATATAAATACTGAATATTTACATTATAGGAACAGGCTTTCAAGAGTATGAATCTGATAAAAATATTTAAAGGAATCAAAACAATTAGTTAACCCAATAACTAGGCAATTGTGAGTCTTAGAATCGCGATATCTCAGGAATGGTAACTCTTAGGAAAAAAATTATAAGGACCATTTAAGTAGAGAATTTTAAGATCTACAACTTTGGTTTGAAGTTCTTTTTGATAAAACTTACCGTTTTCGAGAAAAATCCAAAAAACCTCAAACTTTGACCTTTGACACCGAATAACTTTTTTAGCACACATAGGATCGATGGGGATTTTTAAAACTTTATTTGTAATGGTAAACCCCAGTTGTCCACCAAAATTTGGCTCTGTGGGAATTATTGTTATTTAACCACAATTTTTATGTCTAAATTGACCGGACTATAACAATAATTACAGATAAAAAATTACCTCCAAAGAGGAACCATGATGGACAGTGCCCAGAAGACAGGCTGCATTCCCTCTCTGGATAGCTAGGCTGATCCACGGATCGTTTGAGTTTGAGTTTTCGTTTTATTATATGTAAAGAAGATGTGCCAAAATTTAAGTGAAAACTGCTAAAACTATACGATGCCTTCTATAACCGACCGTTTTTAGGTTTTTTGTCTGTCTGAAAGTTTATCTAGAATAGACCCTGAAATGACTCAACGGATTTCAATGAAAAGTTTGAGTTTAAAACAGGAATTTCCACTAACTTATTCCCTGATTTCCACCGGAATGGGGACTACGCGGGTGAAACCGCGCGGAACGGCTAACTAGCGATCTCTATCTTTAGAAGAGGATAGAAGATACCTTCCGTTTCACTCTAGCATCAATGATCCATTTTATTTGCTATTGTTTCTATCAGGAAGTATATTTAACCATCTGGCTGTCTATTTATAAAAACACAAAACTACTATACCTATCGATTTTAACGGGTCTATTGGTTCATTTTTTAGGGACTCGGACTCGGAGGTTGCGGGTTCAGTTCCCGCCTTGGGCCAACATTTGCGTAGGTAATATACAATAACATTATAAAGAGGATTTGTATGTTTGTTTGCGATGAATAGGCTCCGAAACTACTGGACCGATTTCAAAAAATATTTTACAAAGCTTAAAAATTATGCTACAATTTTCCCATAGAAACGGGAATTTAATTCGCGGGAAACAGTTAGTTTAACATAAATTAATATGTCACGGCATTAAATCAGATATCCCATATTACTGCGGGCTTCGAGTCGCGGGGTCACCGGTTCGATTCCCGGATTTACGGCAGCTGCCAACCGTTCATTGATTTACTGCGTCCTCCAATTACTCGGACAGTAGTAAAAAAGGACAGTTTTAAATGAGTTGTGCTCACCACAGTTTTGATGCGGCCTGATTATAGGATCCAATTTATTTTAGAGCAGTCGGACATTTATCATGATAATGAAAAAATATAAATTACAAATAGCGGGTGCCTAGCACTAAATGATAAACTGACTGACTGATTGGTGATGTATCAACGCACAGCCTTAACCGCTGGGTCTAGAGACTTGAAATTTTGCACATAGATAGCTTATACAGTGTATAGATGTCCACTAAGAAAGACTTGCAAAATTCAACCCCTAAACGTGCGCCAGCGAAGCCTCGGGTAAATAATCACTACATAGTATAAAACAAAGTCGCTTTCTCTGTCCCTATATCCCTATGTCCATTTGAATGCTTAAATCTTTAAAACTACGCAACGGATTTCGATGCGGTTTTTTTTAATAGATAGAGTGATTCAACAGGAAGGTTTAAGTATTAGCATTGCACCCGTGCGAAGCCGGGGCGGGTCACTAGTATATAAATAAATTGACAATTCACACACAGGTTATTCAGTACCGAACTAGGCAGGGCCTGTACTATGTGTAGAAAATAACTGATAAACATACTTGAATAAATATTAAACTACCAGACACGAAGCCAACAGACACAAATGTTGGCCCGAGCGGGGATCCAACCCGCGACCTCTCAATCAGAAGGCAGGGTCACTACCAACTGAGCGAACTTTCCCGACATATAAGATATCTACATACCATATTTCAAGTTTCTTGGGCGTAATCGTTTCGGAATAGTACGTATTTCATTTTTTAACCAGTTGTTATATTCTGTCTGTGGGAATGAGATTTTCCTGGAATAAAAAGTACCCTAGATATTGACCCAGCTACTCAGCTATCACCACACAAAATTTCATTAAAATCAGTCAAGTAGTTTTAGCGTGACGCTTGCACAACCAGACAGACAGACAGACAAAAATTGCAAAAGTTATCTACATCGATAACAATCTACACTACAGTTAAAATTTTCAAAAAATATTTCATGTACCGACAGACACGGTCTCGTTACAGTTTAATTATATGTATAGATGGATGTTAACTATCTATATCTTTTAATCTTGGCGATGCCTTACGTGTCCCGTGAGAACTAACGGACGGACAATTGAGGCCGTCTTAACTATATCAATTACGCTAGCTAATGGCCGCGTCTGCGCTTGCGTCATGCCTCGAATTCGTCTATAGTGAGGCGACACTTAAGTGGCGACAATTGGGAGATTAGTGTGTTTTTGGACTACTCTGTGCCCGGTTCCAAGAGCTACTGCAACGTAGCGGCTGCAACCATGAAAGTGCCCGGTTCCAGGAGTTACGCCTGCAATCATCTAAGTTTCATTACGGAATCATTTATTTTGGAAGTCGTTAAGCCATGTCAGATACCCTTGGGTGGCTTGAACATTTCTGACTGGTGGCCTAACACCATCTCCCAATCTGCGGCGGGATCGTGTAGGAGAATAAAGCATAAACTTCCTTCTGTGTGAGGAACGATTCTAAGGTCAGCAGTGGGCTGTTACGGGTTGATGATGATGATATATTTAAGAAGTTAAGTGAGTAAGGCGATCCATCGTCTCTGCCTACTCCTGTACGACAATGGCGTGAGCTTTATGTATGTATGTTAAGTAAGTTCATATTGCGGAAGAAACAGCTAGAGCCTCAACACAACTGCTGCTTTATTTCCTATGGTTCACCTTAGTCCACCGTGGTCCATGGGTAAAAATAATTTCCCATGGTCCACCCAGGTGAACTCAATAGGTGGACCCGGCTTTTCAGACTCTGGCCTAATTTAAAATAATTCCAAATATACTTTACTAAAGTTTTAGTTCACTGTCCTACGCTTTTTTTTGTTCGGTTTTCAGATTGTCAGACATCTTGGCTTGAAAAAATTATACAGATGGCCTTAGCCAAACCATACTTAACCACCACCTACGTCAAACCTTACTGCACCCCCATGTTACCTGAAAAAAATAACTGGATTAAGTGAAATATTCTTGAAGGAGCGTTTAGATTGGGACAGTCACTTAAAAATGTTTGGTCGAGGCTTCAGGGCTGGCAGCTATCTCTGTCAAGGATCAGCCTAGCTATCCAGAGAGGGAATGCGGCCAGTCTTCTGGGCACTGTCCCACATGGTTCCTCTTTGGAGAACATTTTTTATATGTAATTATTGTAAATGAATGTATAATTTCTTTGTAAATAAATGTGTTTGTTAAAAATATATATTTTAAAATTTAAACTGTTTATTTCATAAAAAGAGCATGCATTTTATAGACTTAACTACCTAATCTTAAATTAAAAAAAGATACTTGACTAGTCAAGCCTACCACCATTTTAAAAGAAGCTTCAAACAATATTTTTTTATGCCAGGATGGTATAAAAATGTGAGGTAAAAATTTTTTTTTAGATTCCTCACTCCTGGGTGCACCGAAAACCCCATGTACTCGTTATGTTATTTTTAGCAGTTTAGAAGATATGATGTTTTGAATGTGTATTTGCGAATTTTCTGCCGGAGCAACTTAATAGTACCCCGCGGTTTCACCCTAGTAGTTCCCGTTCCGGTTGCAATACAGGGTAAAATATACCCTATGCTACTCCCTGATGTGATAATGTAGCTTTCCATTCCCAACTATGATAGTTTTTTAATAGATGGCGGTGCCTAGGGCGTCTTTTCATACAGTGAATGACGTCATAACACTATATGTGCAGAAATAGAGCGGCGGGGCATAATTGCATATTAAAACTTTTTCAATATAGCCCCCGGAGATCTCTTGTACATCGCTAAGTTATTCTTAAGAGAACAAGACGCAAAGTTTTGGATTTTTGGAGTTTCGTTACCTACCAAATTAAAAAAAAAAATCAGAAATGAGCAGTGATAGCCCGAGTGGTTAAGGAACCCGCTTTTCATTTGTGAGGCTCCGTTTCGAATCCTGGCATGTACCAATGAGATTTTCAATAACTTACGTACACATTCGACGGTAGGTAGGTTATAGTACTCAAATATGTTTGTGCGTTTTAGGGTTCCGTACCCAAAGGATAAAACGGGACCCTATTACTAAGACTACGCTATCCGTCCGTCTGTCTGTTTGTCTATCACCAAGCTGTATCTCATGAACCGTTATAGTTAGACAGTTGAAATTTTCACAGATGATTTTGAACTTATACGTGGATTTCAAATTAAAACAATTGTCGATTATCACCAGAATTACAAAACAGAGCTCCATTCGCTTTCGAGGTTCAGCGTAGAATGTCGCGGCACACTATTGCTCTCCTAGCGGAGAGTAGAATGCCGCTCCCCACTTAGTGTTGCCATTACAACACTTCGATTAATTCTAGACAATATTTGAAATAATATATTTTCTTAACTTAGTTACACAAAATAATCAAAATTATATCTAAATAACAATATTTTTATGTTCAATTAGCAATATTGCTAACATGATGTATTTCTGTTGCCGTTATAACAACAAAAATACTAAAAAACAGAATAAAATAAATATTTAATTGGACTCGCACTTGGAAGGATCTTTTTTATGTTCCAGTCCACTGACTCAGTGCAAACGGGCCTATAAAGGTACGTGTCGATACAACCTGCCGTCAAAAGAAGATTAATGACCGCGGAGCATTAAATTATGTTTTTTTGAGAGCAATAGCCAATAGACCCATACATTATATCATAGCATACTTTAGGGACGGCGTTGGTCCTTTTATAAAAGTACTTTCCCACTTCTCAATTTGTCTTTTTTTACCCATAAAAAACGTGACAGCTAGCCTAAGGAGCGGGGTCTGTTACACAAGGGTTTCCTCACCATGGTTTCCATCACGGTCGAGCTAGTGATGAATGTATACAAACGTAAGTTTTTGAAAAAAAGAATATTCCTTCCTCAAGATGCAAATTGTTTTCCTACCCAATTTCTTCAATATCTGTTTAGCGGTTAAGCCATGAGAATGTTACAAACAAACAGAATAAGAGTTATTTTCCGATGTTTTTATATAGTAATTAATTAATAAATTAGGATGTTTTTTATCAATAAAGATTTTTATTATTATTAGTATTATAACCTAAAATATTAAGTTTTTTGGTGACTCCGACTCGCCCTTGGCCGGTTTTTAATTTCACCAATATTCAACCAAAGAAAGCCTACACAAACAAATCAATCAATGCATTTCTCTGTTGACATACAAACATTGTTACCCCGCGCCATTCCTATAAAGAAACCGTTACAACTGACAGCTGTCAAAGAGAGATATAATCTAATCTTATAAGAGGCTATCTCACTCCGACACCCGTCCATTAATACCTGTCAAAGTTTTAATAGAAAAAGTGAAAGATAAAATGAGCTTTCATCGATTCAAGTACACGGAAAAGATTTTTTCAACACACTTGCTCATAAAGTGGCTCTAATTTCACTGCAATTAGGCACATAATGACACCTATAATCAAACTGAGACTTTTTGTTTGCTATTATTCACTAGTGAGTTATAGATTTTTTTTTTCAATTTTGTTGCTAGAGTTGCTTTGTTCTTAAAAAAGTTTCGATACAAAAAAGATCGTATTCAATCGTACTAATAAATTAATACACAAATATGGCTTGCTCATTTCATGCAACTTCGTATTTAAATAGATCATTTCAACTTGTACGTGTTTAATAAACAAAACTTTCACTCAAATATAACTTTGGTTTTCTCTGTAAAAACTTTAAATACCCCATTTTGTACGTGGCTAAAACGCTATCCACGACAAACCAAAGAAAAAGAAACCTAATTTTTTTAGTCCATGGCCGATCGCCATTGTAAGATGCGAGCGCATAGGAAAACGAGGCTGTATGGGCCTAGATCCTTTTGCCTTTTCCAAATTATATAAATAAAAAATTGGAAAACCAATTAATTTTCCCCGCCATTGCGAATGATTATTTTAAAATGATTTTTTAGTATTATTTATTCACAAGTGTGTTGAAAAACGTCGTATGATACACGTGTGTATTGATGATTACCGTCCTCGGCTCTCTTATGACCCTCGCCTACGGCTCGGGTCTCAATGGCGCCTCAGCGGTAATCACCAACTTTACTCACTTGTACCATAATGTACTATTATACGATAGTACCCTCTTATGTATCTTCAATTAGGTATAAAGCACAGTTATTTTTCATTCTATTTTATTAATTTATTATAAAATAGCGACCTGCCCCGGCTTCGCACGGGTGCAATGCTAACACTAAAACCTTCCTCTTGAATCACTCTATCTATAAAAAAAACCGCATCAAAATCCGTTGCGTAGTTTTAAAGATTTTAGCATATATAGGGACATAGGGATATAAGGACAGAGAAAGCGACTTTGTTTTATACTATGTAGTGATTATGTATTAAAGTAATTAATTTATTAACATAAGAGGAAGTCTGAAAGTAGCAGGAGAAGTTGAGAGGTAATATAATGAGGACGGATGAGAGTAACGTTGTAAGGCGAGTGCTTGATATGAATGTGGAAGGTTATAGAAAGAGGGGTAGACCAAAGAAGAGATGGATGGATTGTGTGAAGGGTGATATGTGCAAGATGGAAGTGAATGTAGATATGACGTATGATAGATCTAAATAGATAGATAGAGCCGGCCGAAAATCAGTAAGGCTCGGGTTCGAAACCTGGCATGTACCAATGAGTTTTTCAAAAACTTACGTACATATTTATCACTAGCTCGACGGTGAAGGAAAACATCGTGAGGAAACCCGCAGGTCTCAGAATGAATTCTCAGACATGTGTAAACAGACCCGGTCCGGCGATGGGCTCACCACCTATCACGTTTAGGGGTCCAATGTATCTCGTGAAATGTGGGTATATCCAGTAATGGATTACCTCTGCCTACCCCCTCGGGGATGAAAGGCGTGAGATTATTTCTTTTCTTTATTTTTTTTTTTAGATCTAAATGGAAGGAAATAACCTATTGCGCCGACCCCACATAATGGGAAATTGGCAAGTAAATGATGATTTATTCATCACTATATAGTACAAAACAAAGTCGCTTTCTCTGTCCCTATATATCCCTGTCCTTATGTATTCTTAAATCTATAAAACTACGCAACGGATTTTGATGCAGTTTTTTTTAATAGATAGAGCGATTCAAGAGGAAGGTTTTAGTATTAGCATTGCACCCGCGCGAAGCCGGGGCGGGTCGATAGTTTATTATATAGTTACAATAATGTAAAGCGTAAAAAACCGACTTCAATGAAAAGCACTAAAACATCATCGACGTATACAATTTTTAGATCCTACGAGTAGAAAATTTAAATGGGTCCACCTCGGAACCCTTTGAAAAAAGAATTTATAAATCAGGTTAGGCGTCTTCGAATAATCAGTGAACATACCTACATTAAAAAAACCTCTGCTTTTGAAGTCGTTTTAAAGAGTGTATATATTTTATAATAAAAGCTAAGACGTGGCCCCTTGAGATATAAATCATAGGCTTCTTAATATACTACCGGAACGAGAGCGAAGCCGCTAGCAAAACAGAGTCTAAAATAACGATTACAATATCAAAAGTAATCTTCTAATTAACCCAATTAAAGTATCAAGGCGTTGTGGCCGTTGTAACCTAAGTAGCTAGAGATGGGACATGTTATGAGTAGCACGTGAGAAATCATATGAAATGAATACTCATACGTTGCACCTGCTACTCTGCTTCACCTATTTTGCTACTAAATTACATGATTTGAAACAACAAAAAAACAACTGTAAACAGGAAACTAAAAAAAGTAAAAAAAATAATTAAAATCGGTTCATAAACTACGAAGTTATCCGCGAACATACGGTGGAATTAAGAACCTCTTCCTTTTTAAAAAAAAGAATAATCGAAATCGGTTTACGTGATATTGAGTTATTCGTCCATTTGTTGCGCACAGGCTTAATGCAAATTTAAGACTTATATGGTTTTCTCATGGATGCCATTGTCAAACCCGGACCATATGGGAAGCACCAGCTTTCAAATAAAAAATAATTATCCAAATCGGTTCACCCAGTCGAAAGTTCTGAGGTAACAAATATAAAAAAACTGTCAAATTTATAACCTCCTCCTTTGAAAATGATTTAAAAGTAACAGTCGTACCCATCTCTAGTTGTAATTGTAGCGCGGAAGGCCCGTCTTGGTATTTGGCTCAATGTCAATGAAATAAAAACTATAAGTCGACGCTGGCATATTATGAGGTATGCACTTTTATTGCATCCGTTGACCTATTAAATACAGTACTCTCTGTTTCGCAGTCGGGTAAAGGCCAAACAGAAGTAAATTATTATAACATTAGTTGTTCTGCGCGGTCTCATCTGCGTTCCCGTGGGAATACGGGAATAACATATAGCCTGTGTTACTCAGGAATATTGTAGCTTTCCATTGGAGAAATAATTTTTAAAATCGGTACCAGTAGTTTTGAGTTTATTTTTTGCAAAATTACAAAAATACAAATCTTTCCTCTTTATAATATTAATGTAGATATAAGACCGCGTGAAGTTTAGGCTATCGCATCCCCTAAGAACTGTAGCCTATGCCCTTTAAGATGTGAGTTATCGTTCTGCCAAATTCCATTAAGATCGGTCCACCGGTTTAGAAGTCAAAAGTGACCAGGATGCTTTTACAAATGCCTCAGAATCAATTCTGGGACCTGCGGGTTTCCAATCGATGTTTTCCGTCACCTTAGAGCTAATGTGTGTAAAGTGATAAATACGTACGTTAGTTTCTGAAAATTGTACCAATTAGTTTTTCAACAACATAAAACTCTAAAGAGTATAAGAACCGACTTTAACTTAAATGGCTTTCTCATGGATGATATTGTCAGAATAGGGTAGTGTCCTACTTAGTAAAATCTGTTACTTTTTATCATCTGTCAAAACGAAATTTTACTATGGAAAATGTACTGAAATAGCAAGGTGTTACGTCATAGTTTCTAATACTCAATTACAACATTTTTTTTAAATTGTTTTATTATTTTTAAATTTGCTGTAATTGAAAACCGAAATACATTTTTAAAGGTGTTTTGGGATAATCTTTTTAAGGATAACCCGAGATTAATTGAGATGCATTTAAGCTCGCTAAGCTCAAGGGTACTTAATAACAAGGGTTTAAATAGTTCACATAACACGTACAAAATATGCTTTGTATGAAAAATACAGAAGCCGTCATTACAGTGCACGGCCACTCGTCGTGAAAGCATTCTAGTGTTGTCGCGGACTGTACCGGATAGGGCTGTTTCAAACTCAAAATTGATTTATTTCTGTGGGTAATAGTTATATTACACACCTAGGGAAGTAAAATAACAAATTTCTCAGATCACATGTAATTGTCGACCGAGACGAAGCGACAGAGGTCTACAAACATGTGATCTGAGGCTTTCTCATTTACTTCTAGAGGTGTGTATACTTTTTTCACATCGACGGAGGCGAAAAGCGGCAACTTTGTTTAGCGCAGCGGGCCGAAATTTGCCGCTTTCCGCCCGGAGAGATGAAAACCAAATTACACTTAGAAACGTCAGTAGTCTAATGATAAGGGACTCTAAACTCATCCATGGAGGTTGGATGAATGTATACAGCAGCCTATCGACCGACGAGTTCTAAACCGCGCTATCGAAGTTTTCTAATGAGTTTGTATCAATACAACTGTCCAACATCAACCGTTGGACCGCGGTCCCCAGGCACGACCACCTCGCTTAAAGGAAGATCTTCCCTTTTCACGATGGAGGAGCATTCCACCTCTGCTCCTCCATATTAGTGAGTAACAAATATATATTTTACATCAATAAAATATGCAATAAGTGACACAATGATTGAGTTAGGCTGCTAGACACATTAACACAATAGAACTAGAAATGTTGATGACTGCTGATGATGGCAGCCTTGAGGGCCTATCAAAGTATCTTTGTTAAACGTTAGAATGTTCAAATATACAAAGCGTCACAGAATAAGCGCAATTCCTTCAACCCAATTAGTATATTAATATAAAAAAAATATGATGCATTCGTACATTAAACAAAAAAAATCGGTTGTCTGTAAAGTCGGTTTACTGACAATAGTTGGACGCGACAACGTCATAAGAAAATACTGATGGAATGGATTGTGCCTCTTTGTCGCTCGTTGCGCGCTCTCGCTTGCACTGGAACGACGCATACGTCACACTTTTTCGGGAATGCCGCTGGCTCCATCAATTTATAAGACGTTATCACGTCAAAAGAGAAATATTATTTTATAGTCATACATGCTCGTCGGTTTCAAATCAAATCTCTCTTTATTGCGGTTACAGATAAATAATTCAACAGGTTTTCATAACATAACATAATATCACTGTAACTTGATATATCAGAGCATGCAATTAATATAATTAATACGATGTAGTATTATTTTAAATGTCAACAATTTGTTATTCAATAATCACAATTCACACACGGTTATTTAGTCCCAAACTAGGCAGGGCCTGTACTATTGGTGCTAAACAACTGATAAACATATTTTAATAAATATTAAACGACTTATTTACCAATTATTTATCAACGATTAATTCCTACATAAATAATTCTATTAAAGTTTTACAGAATGTTGAAGTTTTAAATTTCGGATACTCTTAATTTAGATATCTGACTGACTGGACTATTTTGCACTGACATTTTGGATTATTATTAATTGTAAATTTGCATGTAATAAAATGTACTTTATTTTTTAAATGTTATAATAAATCAAATATAATTTAGATATCTCAGTAACTTAAAGGTGACAACCCTAGCCCGTCGCAGTTATAACGAGACAAGCTACCAGCTTTGTCCTACCACACTATCCCTCGACGCCGCACTACAAAACGTCGCTCGTGTGAAAAGGCTTTTAAACGCGGTAATGTCATTCTTCACACGATAATTTCGGTCGTTCGTCGAAGGAAATGTTCAAAACTCACAAATAAAATGGGTTCATGTAGAATGGTATACCTATTTTAACTAATAAGTTACAACAAGGAAAACATCGTGAGGAAACCCGCAGGTCCCAGAATTATTCTGAGGCATGTGTAACAGACCCGGTCCTGCGATTGGCTCACCACCTATCATGTTTAGGGGTCCAAAATATCTGGGTATTATATTTAGAAATGCAATACCTCTGCCACCCCCTCGGGGATGAAAGGCTTAAGATAATCTATTTTATCTATGAGTATTTGAATGACAATGATGTTTAGTGTAAATATTTTACAGCAAAGCACTAAAACCATGTAACTTGTACTTTGCATTGTATTGATTGTTTAAAAGAATAATGTGTTGAGGAGTTTCTTGCCCCGCTTCTTCTCCCCAACTACACATACCGAAGCGGTGGAGTCGCAATGACTTTCGATAAGAGGACTTATAAGTCCCTACATTGAATAAAAGCCTTCTGAATTGATTTCAACCGAATTCAAAAAAGGAGGAGGTTCTCAATTCGATTGTTTTTTTTTTGTTTGTTACCTCAGAACTTTCGACTGGGTGAACCGATTTCTATTTAAAAACTGGTGCTTCCCGTGTGATCCCATTTTAATTTGGTCCAATTCTGACAATGGGGCATATTACACTATCATTTATCTTGGATCATAGATCTATGAGTCAATGTTATTGGATAATGTAATATAGACATATGATTCATTTTCTCCTTGATCATAGATTTTTGACATTTGCTGAGAGATTGGATCCAATTCGGTCATAGAAACAGGTGTTGCCAGTTATTTTTATTTTTTTTCCACTAATTATTTAAAAGCAAATATAAAAATACAGTTTTTGATTTCTTGTTCGTCAATATGTTTCAAATAATGTAATGTAGTTCTTTTTCTAATTATATACTTGCATAATCTTGCTGAAATAACAAAAAACAAGCTATACTAAAAATGACGATGTCTTTTGGCAAATCGAATTTTCTGAGATCTGGTAACCCTGACGTCAATACCTGCCGAAACAATAGTAGCGCATATTGGCGCATATGACGTAAAATGGCATCTAAGAACTTTGATAGTGTAATACACAGATATGACTCAAATAGTCAATTATATTGGATCAGACATATGATCATTTAAATGATCAGAGATAATTGATAATGTAATATCCCCCAATGGCGTCCATGAGAAAACCATACAAGTTGAAGTCGGTTTAGTACTCTTTAGAGATCTATGTTATAAGCAGGCTATATGTGTTTGTTTGTTCCACCGGAGCGCCTTAACTCAACCGATATTGATGAATGAGGTTTCAATTTATGTTAATAATTATTTAAATATTGTTGACGTAAGTACCTTATTTATAATTCTAATGTATAAAATATGGTAAAAATGGTAATTTTAATTGTAAATTTAGTCTAAATTGCTTGTAATATAACTGTGACATTTTTTTTTTCTTATAAATATTTTTAATTTTTGTATTTGTACGTCCGAACAGGACACACTGTTGGTTTTAAGTACTTACCTAATTTGAAGACCATATTGTACATAGTGAACAAATAAACCATATTCTATTCTATCGACTCGTTTTTATCTTTTCTACCTTTGTGCAAAATTTTATGTTTTTAGACTCAGTGGTTTCAGCTGCGATCGATCAGACAGTCAGTCATTCGATTTTTTTGGATAATATATCTTATAAATTATGATAAATGTTTTAGAGAGAGAAAGCTTCTCTTGAGAAAGGGGTCAGACCGGTACAGTCGCGTCGAAATAGACACCAGACAAGTACTGTCGAGTAGATTGGTTGCATTAAGGTGTTGTATTACTGTTTTGAAAGGCATTTTAAAACTATAGTCATAAGCCGTCCTGTTGAATATAATGTAAAACTTTTCGGAAACAATTCTAGAATTGCAATATGAAAAAACAAATTCACGTCTTATTCTCAAGGGGGTCTGCAGAGATATTCCATTCATTGAAATACTCGATGAATTTAGTGCTATCTATGGTAATCGTGCGTGCTATTATTGATAGATATTTAAGAAAATTGGTTAGACACAACTAAAGTTCGATTGCATCATATTTTTTTTAATAATATACTAATTTGGGTGTATGAGGAATTGCGCTTATTCTGTGACTCGTTTATAGCCTTTCCATTGGTACTTATATCGATGGAAGCAACTGGTCTGGAGTTTAGTTAACGTTCTTTGCCCAAGAAGGTCCTTTGACTCAAGTTTAGCAATAAACAGACTTGCTGAGAGTACTCCAGTCAACTTTGGCTCACTGAAGTCTTGGAAGGTATCGCTTTTGGTGATAAGTTTGGAAGCAGGCTTTGTCGGATTGAACGTAGAGTTTCATTGATAGATTTAAAAGTAAGGTGTCTCTTTCAATCGTCAAAAACCGGACACTGTCTGTACATGAAATATTTAAAAAAATATGGTAGTATAGTTAACGATGTAGATATCAAATCATAATTTATTTTTATTTTTGTCTGTCTGTGCACTCATCACGCAAAAAGTACTCAAAGGATTTTGATGAAATTTGGTGTGGAGATAGCTGAGTCAACATCTAGGTTACTTTTTACCGCAGCAAAAGATATAATTCCCACTGGAAAATATAAAAACTAGTTAAAAAGAGAAATACGTACGATAAAAAAGGCGTGAGATTATATTTATCCTACTAATATTATAAATGCGAATGTTTGTATGGATGGATGTCTGGATGTATGGATGTTGTTCCTCTTTCACGCAAAAACTACTGAACGGATTTTGATGAAACTTTACAGTTATATAGCTTATACATCAGAATAACTTATCGGCTATATTTTATTCCCGTATTCCCACGGGAACGGGAACTACGCTGGTGAAATCGCGGGGCGCTGCTAGTATATATATATATACGTACTACTCCGAAACGATAACCCATACAAACTTGTAATATACTTTTTGTTTTTTTCAAATTAATAAAAAAATGTTTTAGATTTTCTTAAAGACTCGGATAGACTTCTTTGTTTAGTAGCACGTCCGTTGCAACTTTAGGTGCTAAACATTAGTGGAAACTTTGTTGGCTTACTGTAATATTTCTATTTAATGTAATATCTATAAGTTTTTATCGTAAAAGCTGTTTGTTTCCTTAATAAGGAAAAATAAAATAAAATAGAAATGGTATAAGTATAAAGGATTTTTAGAAATTCTAACAGAAACGGAAATAATTGAATCCGAGCGGGCAACGCCTCTGGGCAAGCGCTAGTTACAATTATAACTCGCCGAGCAACTACGGACCAACTCTTTCATTCTCTTCGAATGGGGGGAGTTGGGGGTAAAGGGGGGGGCTAATTGAATTCCCCAGTAGTGCGACTGACCAAGGTGGTTACTGGGTACCTGCAGGGTTGTCGCGTTTACAACGGACGTGGAAACAAGCCAGAGTTGAAGCAAGTAATAAGTAACGTAACGTTACAGTACATTATGATACAAGTGTGCTAAGTTGACCATTATATACATGGCGATATTGTGTGCGAAAGCCGCGTATATTATGGTCACAGGCACACGTGTTTCATACGACGTTTTTCAACACACTTGCTTAAAACGACGTTTTTCTGAGAAAGAATCAGCGTTCTTGCCGGTTTTCCATTTAAAAAAAATTTCATACTTACATTCGGTAGAAGACTATCACACGCGTTTTTCGCCTCGTTACGTATATCCGGCGGAGTTAATAATAGGTTTTCTTCATTTTATTCACTTGAAGTAGACATTTTCGTTAACTTCACAATTTAATCCAAACTTCGTCACAGCCGACAATTATTTACGAAAAATGGCGCGTTGTTTTTTTTTCTTGCCGCGATACCGATGCGCGCGCAAGGATAAGGTGCGAACTAGATCGGCCAACAGCCAAGACTAAAAATATAATTAAATTTAAATGTAATGCTTAAAACAGAAATAACAGACAATTTTAAATGAATTTAAGTTATTTTTTAATAATAAAGCTGGATTTACCATTTACTGTTATTTTTCGAATAAATACTGTTTGTTGCTAAAATAAAAAGTTATAACCCGACTATAATTTCGCTTATTATTTCGCTTCTCTCTTCTTTCGCTTTTCGATAATTATAAATCGCTTCTTCTTCTTACTTACGACTTGGTACTAGGGTACAAATTTTAATGTAAATTGGTCGGGTTAATAAACTAAAGGCACTAGTGCAATAATATACTAAAAAGCACGCGTGTTTAATATCTAAGATTATGAGCCAAAAATCAGTGGAATAAAAACGTCGTTTTGAGCAAGTGTGTTGAAAAGTAAGTAACGACATGAGTAAGCACTAACAAAGAATACTAACTTATACTTATATAATTTTAAATTCATTAACATTAACCTATAAAGTAGTCCTCTCTTCTACTATTGCTGTGATTGATCTCATTTAGTTGAGACGACCTTTTAAACTTATAAGATGCAATGAATGATTGAGTAATATTTGGAAATACCCATGGGAACGGGAATAAACAGGATCGCGGACAACGCCGGTCACTGGCAAGTCTACCTATCTACGCTAATATTATAAAGAGAAAAGATTTTTAAGCTATTGCATTGCTTCTATCGAGGGCTTTGAGCGCGGGGACCGAATCCAGAAATTCCGTAACGAAAAAAACCTCACGCTCCCCACTCCGACGGGCACGGAGGTGTGGCTTGAAGGCCGTGCATTGTCTAACGTCGTTTCTTTTCGGCGTCTTGTTGATACAAAATGCTATGCAATAGCTTTACCGCGGCAGTCCCCGAGTGCCACACGTCTTTTTTTATTTTTGTACGTTTGTAACGTATAAACTCAAAAAGTAATAGACCGATTTTAAAAATTCTTATAACAATGGAAAGCTACAATATTCCTGAGTAACATAGGCTATATCTTATCAGCGCATTCCCACGGGAACGGAAACTACGCTGGTGTAATATAAGGGTAGTAATATAAATAAAAAAGTTAGTAAGTAGTAAGTCTTTATTGTACACCAATAAAAATATGCAATACGTGAAATAATGATTTTTACAAAATTAGAATGGTCTTATTGTTTTAAGTGATTTCTTTCAACTTTGGGATGGACTTTTACGGATAATGAGATACGGTCCACTGATAATGAATATTTTTATTATTTGATTTTGTCGTTGCCAACCTTTTTGCCAACCCTACAACTCGGAGGATAGGCGCGGTTTTTGTGACGTGATAATGGACGACTATTAAACAAGTTTTATGTGTTGTTTGAAAGTTATGAACACATCATTGATATGTGATTAAGTATCATTAAGAGTGCTACTTGTTTGTGCCATTTGGGGTAGAGACCATAGGTCCGTGGAAGCTTTTAAAAACGCTCACGCTTTTATCCCAGAGGGGGTAGACAGAGGTATTATTTTCCTCAAATTGCTAACTTTTCACCAGTATAACTTTTGAACCCCCAAACGTGATAGGTGGTGAGCCTATCGCCAAATCGGGGTGCTGTTACACAAGTTACACATGTCTCAGAATTAATTCTGGAACCTGCGGGTTTCCTCACGACGTTTTCCTTCACTGTCGAGCTAGTGATACCTAACATCGTGATAATATGTAGCAATTTTTTGAAAAACTCATTGGTAAATGCCCTCGTCGGGATTCGAACCCGAGCCATGCATCAGAAACAAAGAATTCTGGGATCTGCGGGTTTTAAAATTAGAGGGGGTTCCCATAAACGAAACGTGTATTTTTCACAGATTTTAGTTTATTTTTAGTTTCACCCGCGTAGTTCCCGTTCCCGTGGGAATACGAGAATAAAATATAGCCTATGTTATTCAAAGATCTTTAAGCTTTCCATTGGTGAAATATTTTTTTAAATCGGTTCAGTAGTTTTTGAGTTTATTCGTAACAAACATACAAAAATACAAATCTTTCGTCTTTATAATATTAGTATAGATATGGAACCATTAGTGCGAGACTCCAAAACACCCTTAGCTTTTATTTAAAGTCTGGAAAAAAATTAAACCCACGCAAATCCACGTGAAATAAGTATCAAAAACACTAGTTTCCAATGGCAAACGGCCGAGCTGACATCACCGCCACACCCCAGTGTCATTAACACCTGGGTGTCACCCCCACCCACGGGGTGTCGGGCAGATTTCACCGCATTTCATTTCATTACGCTACTTAATTGCTGGATATTAAATGTCAGATGTGAGTTGGATATTTCTGATAATGTGGTCACTTGTTTTGTTATAATTGTATAGTACTCTAGCGACTCCACGTTTCGGAAGGCACGTAAAACCGTTGCATTGGTCCCGGCTTTCAGTGTATTTATGCACAATGGACGTGGTTTAGCCCTTGAAAAATTCAAACCCCTTAAACACGCTGTGATAGCCTTACGGTTAAAGAGCCTGCTTCACATGATGATAATCAGTGAGGCTCGGGTTCAAATCCTGGCATGTACCAATGTTTATCGCTTGCTCGACGGTGAAGCAAACATCGTAAGGAAACTAGCAGATCCCAGAATTAATTCTGAGGCATGTGGCTCACCACCTATCACGTTTAGGGGTCCAAAGAAATTCTTTGGACGTACTGAAACGTGGGTATTCCGAGAAATGGAATACCTTCTACTTTATAACTATTTCTCTACCTTCCCCCTCCGGCATAAAAGGAGTGAGATTTTTTTTTATGTCTACTTTCATCCCGGAAGGCAGACGAGCCACAAACTAAAGCCAGTTCGCAAAATGACCAGCCACGAACCATGATTCGTGTCAAATTAGAATTACACGATGCAAATTAGGCCTAAAAATGGTAATGTTTTTATAAACATGACATTCGTCACAACACAAATCCACAGGGACGCCTAATAATTAAATTTGCCGCCATGACGGGCGGCCATCTTGACTCACGAAATGGCGGCGCGCCCGCGTAGTTTTTTATTTTTGGAAACAGGTGATAATGGCTTTATTTCTGAGGACATTGTTTTGATATTAACTATCTTTGACCGTTCGCGTGAACTTTGACGAACGAGGATATGGCTTTCACCAATGAGTTTTTAAACCGACTTCAAAAATGGAGGTTTCTCATTCCGACCGTATATATTTTTTATGTTTGTTCGCGGATAGCTTCGTCGTTTATGAACAGATTTTAATGATTATTTTTTGTTGGAAAAGTGATAACCCAACGGTGGTACCACGTTTAACCAAGTTCTGATCATGGCGTCCCAGAGATATCGAAATCTTCGAAAACCGTAGTAGCGACAAAAGCTTTTTACTTTTTTAGTTTGAAGTTTAAAGTAGGTAGATGTATTTATCACTACTTCGACGGTGAAGTAGACCATCTTGCAGAAACCTGGTGGTCCCAGAATTTACTCTGAGGCATGTGTAACGGACCCGGTCGGGCGATGGGTTTTGGTGAGCAAATAAATCTTCTATCTATCTTACAACCCCTCAAGGATGAGACTAAAAAGAGCTGCCCTTGAGTTTCTTGCTGGCTCTTCTCGGGGTACTGCATTTGGAACCAGCAACTCGTCGTTGGAGATGGGCTGCTGATTACATTTAGCCAATCCTCATGGACGAGTTTAGTGTGCCTTGTTTATATTGACATTTCAAAGTGTATTCTTATACCTACTGAAGTAAAAGAATTTTGAGTTTTGAGTTTGAGTTTGATAATTTGTGTAGGTAATGTTGTTTTAAGATGTATGTTAACGCGGGCTTGTTTCCGCAACTCGACGTCTTTTGCGTGATGGTGGGAATGGCTCTACTCTTGCCATCCCAGCTCCTCCAGGAAGCCCAGCAGCGACTTGAGGTTCTTGAGGGCTTCGGGGAGCGACCTCGGGGATCCAAGCTGCAAGGTGCTGTTGTGTTAAGATTAAAACAAAACGTTCCTGAACCATGAAAGGTTTTTAAAAGATGGTGCTAGGCCTCCTTTTAGTACCTTATGAGTTGTGACAATAAAAAGCTACAAAAGGTGTTCCTATCAGCCACGCCTGTCTGCCCACGCCTCGGCCATCACGCGAGCTACACGTTACAGCGATAGTAAGTAGGCTTTAACAAATTATGTGCAAATTTTTAAAGGGAAAATCCAGAAATGGCGAATTCCTGGTACAAATGGTCAATGCACACGCAATCAAAATGTGCTAGACTAGATGTCTCTATTGTGATTCACAGGTTATTTATATTAATAATAATATAATTTATTCACTCTCATGGACTTACTTATAGCTAATTACAATTTCATTTTATTTCGATTGTTTATCCAGTCTGAGAGACCCGTGTTACGGCACACCAGGCTCCTCCATTGCGGTACAAATTTACGATGAGAGTGTACCTAGGTACTAGTCTGTAATAGTAGTTGAGAGTAATTTAAATAATATTGATGTGTCTAAAACTATACGCGTGTTGAGTAGGCATATTACATGAAGGTCCTAAAATTAATGGGGTACTCTGTGGTCTGCTTATACATTAGAATATTTCCGTATTCCCGCGGGAACGGGAACTACGTGAAACCTCAGGGCGCTGCTAGTATTAGATAAAAGAAACAAAAATAAACTTAGAAACTTAGAGCAGTGATAGCCCTACGGTTAAAGAGCCTGCTTCAGATGATGATAATCAGTGAGACTCGGGTTCAAATCCTGGCATGTACCAATGAGTTTTTCATCACTAGCTCGACGGTGAAGGAAAACATCGTGAGGAAACCCGCAGGTCCCAGAATTAGTTCTAAGGCATGTGTAACAGACCCGGTCCGGCGATGTTCTCACCACCTATCACGTTTAGGGGTCGAATATTCTAGTGAAATGTGAGATGTTTCAGAAATGGAATACATCTGATCCCCTCTCGTGTAAAGGAGTGAAAATGTTGATTTTTTTCAATAATTCTTGTCATTCTTTCTAGCATCTAGACCATCTTAAAGGGCACTCACTCTTGACCTCGAGGGCTCGACGAGCGGCGCCGGGCGTGATTAGTATGCGCGCCAACGCACAGACAGATATTTGCACTGATGCATATGAGTATGCCAGATAGCTTTATTGCATTCGCCATAATATGTGGAAATAAGAGTTTCGTAGTAAACAAAGCTACACTAATATTATAAACAAGATTTATTTTTATTTTTGTATGTATGTAACGAATAAACTCAAAAACTACTGTACCGATTTAAACATTCTTTTACCAATGGAAAGCTACATAATCACTGAGTAACTAAAGCTATATTTATTCCCGTATTTCCACGGGAACGGGATCTTGGATATTACCAGAAATCTAATACCGATTTCACCAATGGAAAGCTCACTTTTCTGGGAGTAATATGGGCTATAATTTTCCCACGGGAACGGGACTTACGCTTGTGAAATCACGCGGAACACCTACTATATTATACACCCGAAAACTAGTACACTCTTTCTGGCGCAATAGGGTAATGAACCGCTTAAAAACTTTATTTCCTAACTGTATTTGCCATAACATCATAGCTGTCTCATAATAATGCAGTCGACGTGTATGACCGGCATAGGTAATGCCTGTTTGTATGGAAATGCGGTATTTGAATAATAGCACGAGAGCGGTGCAATGTTATCTACGGGTTTAATAATAATTATAAAAAAGTTGATTTAAAAAAACAAAAACTCAACTTAACTTTTTTTATTTTGTACTTTTTAATTAGTAACCTTTTAAAAGTTATAAGTCCTGAATGGTAATTGGAAATGAAAAACGGTAAAAGAAACCTAAACATGATTTTCAAATACCTATTCAATGGTACCCCACTTAACATAAATAAAAAATTAAAAAAATCTCTCGCCTTGTATCCCCGAGGGGGTATGCTGAGGTATTCCATTACTGGATATACCCACATTTCACGATATATTGGACCCCTAAACGTGATAGGCGGTGAGCCCATCGCCGGACCGGGTCTGTTTACACATGTCTCAGAATTAATTCTGAGACCTGCGGGTTTCCTCACGATGTTTTCCTTCACCGTCGAGCTAGTGATAAATATGTACGTAAGTTTTTGAAAAACTCAGGATTCGAACCCGAGCCTCACTGATTTTCGGCCGGCTCTATACATAAATACTCTCGAAAAATATAACCCTCTTCCTGGCGAAGTCGGGTAAAAAGCCTCAACTGGCCACCCTTTACCGCAAACAATGCTTAAGCTCCATCATAAGCCCATTTCGTACTTTTTAAAAGTGCCCAAGAGGCGAAACTTTACGTTTTACTCCGAACTTTGTCCAAGTTTCTTTTTGTAATGCTCTCTACAGAGCGCTCGCAGTCTAAGTTATGAGGCGAACACATAGTTAGACGCACGTCTCGGCGACATTTAAAGAGTAAAGAGATGCTACAGTTGTCGTTGCTAGACAGTTTTCGTACTAAAACGCAAAATGGCATAAGAGGAAATGAAAATATATTTTACCAGCTGTTGCACGCCATTTAAAAAAAATAAAGATATGTGGAAAGCTTTAAATTTGTGAAAGATTTTTAAAATCTAAACCGAACAAAGTTTTGACGGTTCGTAGTAATAATTTTTAATTTTAAAAACAAAAAACATGTTTTTCTAATTGTACGAGTAAGTTGATAAGAAGCATTTTGTTTAAGAATCCGACTCACACTTGGCTGGTATTTTAGCTTTGAGTATTAAACCAACAGGAGACGTCACGCGCACTAGTTTCTTTGCAAAAAAGTCTGCCAATTTCTGCGCGGGGGACGAGGAAACAAACACAAATAATGTTAAAACTAACGCATTTTTTGACAAAACAATTAAGCACTAGCTTGAACTTGATGCACACAAATACATTCACCAATCCAAGCACTCCGTGAACTCAAAAAACTATTTGTATATAACAGGTATGATCGTTGACCGACACTTTTTTTTTGGGCAAGGGGAACGCCTGTCAGTGGCGTCTCCGGTTGGTTTAATACTCAAAGGTTTTTTAGTGATGCGCCATTCTCTTCAAATGTTCTTTTGCGTTCGATCACTCTGCACCCCCTTTAGGGTACTTCTGCAAACTACTTTTAAAAGTTTACAGCGACGAGTTCTGTTCAAAGGAGCGATCAAACAGCTCTTTCTATACTACTAGCGGTTCTGCGCGGTTTCACCCGCGTAGTTCCCGTTCCTGTGGGAATACGGGAATAAAAAATAGCCTATGTTATTCGGGAATATTCTAGCTTTCCATTGATGAAAGAATTCTTAGAATCAGTCCAGTTTGGGTTTATTCGTAATAAACTTACAAAAATACAAATATTTCCTCTTTATAATATTAATGTAGCTACCATGATAATTGAAACTAATTTCCTCCAGCACAGCGCATTATGGCAGCGAAAAATAACCAAATTATGTTAGTATTAAGTAAGAATTGATTAAAAGAATATTGTTTTGAGGAGTTTCTTGCCCCGCTTCTCCTCAACCATACATGCTGAAGCGGTGGAGTTGAAATGACGTTCAATAAGTGGACTTATAAACCCCTAGTTTTGATGAAAATTGGCAGGACGATAGTTTACGTCTAGAGGAAGGACATAGAGTTTTTAGATAACGCGATAGCCTAAAGATTAGGCAGACGGAGTCACGGGAAACAGCTAGAACCTACATAATACATATATCTACATGCGTTTCAGGTTCCAGGGCCCGCAGCGTCTGTAGGGAGACGGTAGTCACTTAGAACGGTTGCTTTTAAACTTTTATTTACCTGAAACAACATAGAAAAACAATTAAGCTTGTCATCTAGAAACATGCTTTTCATAAACCCCTTACTACTGCATTAAAACGCCACTTTATTTTATTTCCCACAATTTTTTAATAATCTGCATGTATTGTTTATGTACAGCCTGTTAATTTTTTTAATTTTTGTAATACTCTATGTTATCACTTATCTGGTCAAGTAGCGTATGAAAATTAAAAATCAATGCCGAAATTATAAATATATAAATAAATATAATCTCACGCCTTGTTTATCCCCGAGGGGGTAGGCAGAGGTATTCCATTACTGGATATACCCAAATTTCACGAGATATATTGGACCTCTAAACGTGATAGGTGGTGAGCCCATCGCCGGACCGGGTCTCGTTTACACATGTCTCAGAATTAATTCTGAGACCTGCGGGTTTCCTCACGATGTTTTCCTTCACCGTCGAGCTAGTGATAAATATGTACGTAAGTTTTTGAAAAACTCATTGGTTCATGCCAGGATTCGAACCCGAGCCCTACTGATTTTCGGCCGGCTCTTTAACCGTCCCGGCTATCACTGCCGAAATTAGTTTCCTGTAATTATTGTGATCTACCCTTTAAATATTTGCAATTTATTTAAAATTACCATCTATACATAACTACAAACTAACATATCTACGTACAGAAATATAGCAGGAAAGTTGCCACTGATCGATAACATACGGCTTCTACTCATTGTAAGAACTTACAAGTTTTCTGATTGCAAACGAGCAACTTGTTTCTGATTGATACATAGTTACAGCTTTGACATATTATTGTGCTTGAAACACACATGTGACGGTTCTATTAGATAATCTACATACACATATATACATTCCATTACACTTTACAGTAATATTATAAAGAGAAAAGTTTTGTATGTTTGTAACGAATAAACTCAGAAACTACAGGACCGATTTAAAAAATTCTTTCACCAACGGAAAGAAAGAAATCACTGACTAACATGAGGTATGTTTTAGTGTATGTCTGTAATTTAACAAAAAAATGACAAAATTAAAATACTTACCAAAACAAAAATAAATGACCGTTTGTAGAATTTTGGGCTGTCTGTCTGAAAATTTGTCTCGAATAGGCTTCGAAACAGGAATGTACTTTGAAATTTTATTTTAAGCTATTTCCGTTCATAACTCTTTAGATGGCGCCAAAAGCGATTATCCCTAATCACTGTCCTTTGATTGGCTGATTACACCGCCATTTTAATTGATTGCTCCTGATTGGCTAAGCACAGCCGCTGGTGGCGCCAAAAGTTTCCCGCCAAACAAACTGTTAAGTCAACAGCGCCGTACGTTCAGAAATAAATTGAATAAACAAATCTTTGCGCTCGAGCGAGATGAGAATGTTAAACAAAGTGACAGGCGGGAATAGGCCGCATACCGAATTCGCGCCATGTCACGTGACATACGCAAACATGGCGGCGTTCAGCGTAACAGGTAGTTGGAACAGTTATTTTCAACCGACTTCAAAAAAGGATATATTTTTTTTTATTTGTTGTTTTTTTTTATGTTTGTTACCTCTGTATTACTAATTAGTTAGTTTACCCTTTTTTGTCGTTCAATTAAAAAAGTTTAGATTTCATGGTTTTCCTTGACTTTAATTTACCACGTTTGTTAGAGATTTGATTCTTATGATTGACCCCATCGATCGATGCCGTGAAAGTACAGGGTGTTATTTTTTCGGTTTTACCCGGTTCGATTGCAAGCGGTGTGGCAAACGAATTTTCGAAAATCTGTGAATGCAGTTCTGTTTCTTTTTAAAAATAACGGCATATTTCCTTTGAGTATAATTGTCTATCTCCAGTATGTACAGTACTTTCCCTCCATGTGGCGTTAAAAAAATTCCACCCTGTATAGTACCTAAACTCGCCGTCAAAGTTACGTAGCGACAGTTATGTGTTCACCAAATCCGATCAACATCAATGTATATAATGGTAATAGGAAACTAAATAGCAATCTTAATTACTCGGACTATATTTGGGAATGGCGATTAAATGGGACATTTCAAGTGAAAAAAGAATCATCAAAATCGGTTTACCCAGTCGGAAGTTCTGAAGTAAGAAACATACAGTCGAATTGATAACCTCCTCCTTTTTTGAAGTCGGTTGAAAAACTGCGTCCGTCGGCGCTCTTACTGTGTCATAGGTACTATCAGCAAACGCTAAGCCTGATACATTTGGAAAAATTGTCGCTTGCAAGCTCAAATTTGATTACCCCTACCCTAATTAGAGTTACACAGTGAGAAGCCAGTAACACCGTATTTTTTCTACTGCGATCCATTCATCGACACTAAATGGTCATAAACATGAAATAAACACTTTTTTGTAATAGCCATTGTTACTATAAGTGAGGGCTTTGTCGACACGGGGTGGGAAAAGATAGCTGCTCGCTAAAATTACACTTAGGTGTATCAGGCAGAACTTTTTTCGATAGTACATCCCACCCCTAACCACAATATTGTACAGTCGCGTGCAGAATTGATTGATTCCGACAGTCGGTTACAACTTGCGAAAGCGAAATGTTGATTTTCGAGGAAACTTTTTATAGGCGTTTGTTTTTCCAAGAATTCCCTTGTACATCGCGGGTTTTTATGAATATATTTGCATTCATACATAGTAATATTATATCTGGAGTATTTTTGAAAAGGTGCCTCGGAAATCGTACGCCAGAGTGCCAAGGGAGGTGGCTTGACCTCAACACTTCTACACTATATTATAAAGAGGAATGATTTATGTTTGTAACGAATAAACTCAAAAACTACTGGACCGATTTCAAAAATTCTTTCAACATTAGAATGCTACAATATCCCTGAGTAACATAGGCTATCTGGGGACACGGGAGTGCCCCCGCCAAGTCGAGCAAAAAGTATTTTATTCCCGTATTCCGACGGAAACGGAAACTATATACAAAAGCTTGCTTTTTTGTTTATAAACTGACTTAAAAAAAGGTGAGGCTTCTCAATTCGATTGCATATATCATTATATTTATATATTTTTATTCGTGTTCGGGAATAACTTCGTCGTTTATGAACCGATTTTGATGATTCTTTTTTCGTTGGAAAGGAGATATCCCAAGGGTACCATAATAAGGAAACCAGGATCTGATGATGGCATCCCAGAGAAATCGAGAGGAACCTTCGAAAATCGTAGTGTCGATCGTTTTTCAAAAATTATGATGAACTTTACTATAGTCATTTTCAAGTGATCTATCGATACATTGATTACACGTGCTTTCACTCAAGCCCAGAATGATTCAAATTCAGGGTAACCCTACTTAGCCCGAACCCCCAACCCGCCGTCGCGTGTCCCGCTCGCGTGCTGTCCCGCCTGTGTACAATAATTACAGGAACTCACTCCCTTGCCTTAGTGAGAGTGGTTTGTAATCTATTAGTATATAAAAAAATGCTCACGCCTTTTGTCCCCCAGGGGGCTGGCAGAGGTATTCCATTCCTGGAAACACCAACACTACACCACTATATTTTATTTGACTGCGGTGCCAGTGTGTTTAACGATCATACTGGTTAAGCAAAGTCAGTCAGTGGATGGGTGACCGCCTAGTGGCATTTATATTGCGAGCGCTTCCGTGTTTCGGAAGGCACGTTAAATTGTTGGTCTCGGTTTTCGTTGTGTTTAAGCACAATGAAGGTCGTTAAGCCATGTCAGATACCCTTGGGTGGCTTGAAAAATACTGACTGTTAAGTGGCCACTAGCTTAACACCATCTCCCAATCCGCGGTGGGCTCGCGTGGGAGATTATAGCCCATACTTCCTCGTGTGCGAGGAAAGACCCTTAGCTTAGCAGTGGGCTGTTACGGGTTGATGATAATGATTTTATTTGACTCGGAATCGCGAGCAATGAGTTATTCAAACACTAACCTTACCAACCTATGGCATGCAAATAAAGTATTTGATTTAATTACGTACTTACATATTTATGACTAGAAACCCGCAAGTCCCAGAATTGATTCTGAGGCATGTGTAACAGCACCCTGGTCCAATGGTCTTACTAGGTACTATAGTCTATTTCGCACCAAGTGGGTTCGGTGACAGTTCACATTTTTCCTTTTTACGCATACAACTTTCTAGTAAGAAAAATGGGTGGTTCCAAAAATAATGAATAATTTATTATTATGTAATTGCTAAAATACAATAATTGTCGCCTCTAAAATTCTAAATTAAAATCTCAGACTATAAATCAAGAAACATATGAAAAACAATAGATAAAAAAGATATCCTAAAAATACGTATTGCGTGGAACGGAACTTTTACTCATAGGGATTGACACTACTTAATCTACATTAAATCGATGAATCGAAGCTTTTTGGCGGGAATCCGAAAAAAGATGCAATGTTTTTGTAAAATTTTCATTTTGTTGTATCTTTTGGGTTTAAAATAGTAATAGTGTATTATGTGGCAGGGCTCTGTGAAAGTGTGCAGTGATTTGTAGATTCGATAATGTATGATATTTTCGTATTGCATCAAAAAGTCGATGACATTTTTTTTTTTATTTTACAATGTTTTTCCCTTATATAACCTGTGAAATTTAAACATATTCAATTAAAAGTAATCTAAAAAAATCATTCTATCAATAAAGTATAAAATCGATTCCATTTCCTTTACAAACTTACTCGAAACTTTAAAAAAATCGATTGGATTTCATTAGGACACATCACTTTAATTGTCAACAGTGAACTGTCACCGAACCCACTTGGTGCGAAATAGACTATAGTAGTCATGTTTAAGGGTCCTAAAAATACTGGTGTAAAGTACAACACTTCTGTCTACCCCTCAAGGGATTATTTTAGTATAGATATGGCACCGCAAAACTATGACCACAACTTCAATTTACTTCGTTGGTGAACTACTTACCTATTTACTAATCTACGGAACCACCATGGTATAGCGTGACGTCACGCACTGCATACATTTCTATGGAAACTGACAGCCGTGATAAAACACGTAAAATTAATAATTCCTTTATGGGGCTACATTTTTATATATTATTCATTGACTTGAAGTAATATTCTGCTTTTGCGAATTATGGATGGATTCATTTAAAATAGGTATGTTATACTTATATTGGCTCTGCCTACCCCAATGATAAATACCTAATGTTAGTACTTTTAAGGCTTACTCTGTCATGGCGGCACTACACTCTCGTCTAATGCCGGTTTTACGGCTCTGAATTCAAGTGTTTTTGAGCCAAGTAAAATTTTTATCTGTGATGTCACGACTCGATTAAAATAATATGACATATCTATATATGTCATATTATTAATGTGAGTATTTTCAAAAACTTATGTATGTATGATTTATCACTAGCCTAAATGGTGAAGGAAACCACAGGGAATAAACCAGTGTCACGTTTAGGGGTCCAAAATATATGTATACTGCTGATAGTGGATATATATATACAGGAATGGAATACCTCTGCTGATACCCATAAGGATCCAGGCGTGAACATTTGTTTGTTTTATTTGATAAAGTTGATCAATTAGATGAGTTATAAAACGATATTTGAAAGAGACTACAAGAGCTCTCACAACAATTCAGCTCGCGTGGAAGATTATGACCCAAGACGCCAGGCCAGTAAATGATTAAAAAAGTCAGTGAAAGGGACCGAAGAAAAAAAAAACAATAATTGTCGATGTAAAAATGATATTATGCAAATGTTTAGCGCTCCAATACCTTTCTCGATGGAGCGGAGAAAGCGCGGGAATCCGATAGTTTTGTGCTCACTAGTGATTGGATGTACACAAAAACGTCGATACTCGATAGCTGAATTAATAAGAAAGCGAGAGCGAAAGAGCGGTTATAGTCCTGGTCAGTGAACTCTAGTGAGGGCATGTACAAATAACTCTTTCAAAAACTTACGTGTATATTTATCACTGACGACGAAGGAAAACATTTTGAGGAAACTCGTAGACCAAAATCCTACTTGAGGTACGAGGATATAACGCGTCACAGAATGCAATTCCTCATAATAATAATCTTTATTTACACATACACCCCAATTAGTAAAAAAATAAATAATCTCACGCCTTATATTCCCGAGGGGGTTGACAAAGGTATTCCATTTCTGGATATACCCACTTTTCACCAGATATTCTTTGGACCCCTAAACGTGATAGGTGGTGACTTCGCCGGACCGGGTCTGTTACATGTCTGAGAATTCATTCTGGGACCAGCGGGTTTCCTCACGATGTTTTCCTTCACCGTAGAGCTACTGATAAATATGTACGTAAGTTTTGGTACATGCCAGGATTCGAACCCGAGCATCACTGATTATGATCATGTTGAAGCAGACAACCGTAAGGCTATCACGGCTATCAAAGATTGACTATAAAAAACTATGGACAAAAATATCCTTCGTCCAAAGAGATTTAAATATAATAGGGCATAGAGGGGGCATTGGGAATATTTTCATACAAAACTTTGAAGCCTAAGGTGTTACACTTATAAAATAAGTCTTCCCATATTATGGTAAATATTAAAAAGATTGTTTTTATTTTATAAATTATTTTTGCATGAAGTTGATTTTATTACGATTTATAATTTTAATTTAGTATTGTTTTGTCATTGGTTGACACAGCCCCACCATTTAAGTTCTGTGCCACTACTTCCACCCCTCTACCGAGTCGATGGCGGGGCTGAATCAACCAAAGTGGAGTCAGTCTATGTTAAGCTGCGATACGGAGAAGTAATCGTGGAAGTGTATTTATTCAAAGTAATTGTGAAAGTGTAGCGAAGTGAATAAATTGGAAAATTAAGTGAAATAAATCGTTTCATTTAATAACTTCAGAATTGGGATTCTACTAAGACGCCTACAAACGTAAGTAAAGATAACTATTTAATTTTATTATTAACGATTATTTAATTCAGATGAATTTTATTTATTGTAAGATATATATTTTTTTGCATTCTCGTGTACTGTTATTATTCAAATACTCTTGAGAAATTGAAACGGATTGAAATTTTTAAAAAGTTTTTTTTTTTACATTCACATACACATAGTTTTTTTTTCGGAAACTAAGATTATACAAACTGTTCTATTAGGAGGAATTTATTAGTACTTATGTGACTTTTTCTTAGAAATAGAAATAATAATAATAATAAATAAATAATAAACTGTAGGGCACGATTCACGTCCGGTTATTTAGTCCCAAACTCGACAGAACCTGTACTATGGGTGTTAAATAAGTAATAGACATAGTTAAATAAATATTAAACATCCAGACACGAAGCCAACAGACATGTTCGTGCAAACAAATGTTGGCCTCCAGTGGGAATCGAACTCGCGACCTCCGGCAGGGTCACTACCAACTGAGCCAACAGGCCCGTCAAGATCAAGAGATACGATGAGTATGTAGGGAATTTTATTATTATTCAAACTATTTAATAGCCGGAAGTTTTAGAAATATATACAATAGAATCTTATACATTTAAGGTGAGATGCAGTACCAAACTTATATAACCTTGACCTACCATATCGATTAATAATGCTAGTTTATAGTTTTATGTGCTAATTAAATTACATATATTAAATTTTTTTTGAATGAGTTTCAGACTACGAGATGAACGAATCAGACGACGAGTATGAAAGGAGAGAATATGAAAGACGTCCATCTACGGTTCATCGACAACGTGTGTCACGGTCAAGAAATCGAAGCAGTAGCAAAGAACGGGCTCAACGTCACGACAGACGACGCACAGCGAGAAAAGAAGCCACACCGCGATCGAGAAGTCCAAGCGTTATCCTCGGTAAGCAAAGATTACATAATAATAGTGATAGAGGAGTGCCGAGATTCTCACGCAATGATATTGACAGACCCTCGAGATCCCGGCATTCCAATGAAAGAAGAGAGTCTCCGGGTCCCTCTCGCAATGATATTGACCGAACTTTGAGGGCCCGGCGATCAAGAAATTCTAGTGATTCCAGTGATGAAATGCATGAGCTATGCGCTAATAAGCGACGCACCAGGAGATACGTGAATGATAGACGTGAACCTGATAGAGATACCCGGGAAAGATCTCGAAGCCCCTTAAGGTCTCCGGCATCAAGACTAGAAACTCCGAATACTTCGCGCCGATCTGGAAACAAGTGTAGTACCGATAATTCTAATAATAATATGTTTTTACAATTTATTAATGCTCTCAAAGATATTAATAAGATAGGCAGTAACAAATTATCCTCGGTTAATAATGTTATCCCCGAATTCGATCCATTGTCCAAAACGCAAACTATCATCAGTTGGCTTACAAAGGTAGAGGAATGCGCGGATATTTATGACTGGAATGAAAAGGAAGTTATACATTATGCATTACCCAAATTAACAGGCTTGTCAAAAACGTGGTATCAAAGTCTCCCAAGCGTTCGCTACACTTGGAATGAGTGGAAGACTAAACTCATTGAGTCATTTCCGTGTCGGGAAAACTATGCGGATCTGTTAACTGAAATGTTATCCCTCAAAGCACGTTACGGAGAACCGTTAGAACAGTACTTTTATTCGAAGCTGAATTTGCTTCATAGGTGCCAAATAACGGGCAACAAAGCAGTCGACTGCATATTGCACGGAATTGAGGATCGCGGAATTAAACTAGGGGCTCAAGCGGGGCAGTTTAAGTCTCCTGAGCAAGTTCTAAAGTATTTGAAAACTGTGAAGGTGGCGACACCCAGGGAGGGTACTTCAAATAAAGCCCGATTAGATAGAAAACCCACCCAGTCAGTTTCAGTAGCAGGTTCTACTTCTACTAAGAGCATGCAAAGTAATAAAGGTCCAATTAAATGTTTTAATTGTGGTTTAGACGGCCACCCAAGCTTTCTCTGTTCTAAACCGATACTAAAATGCAATAATTGCCGCAGGCTCGGACACGAAATGATGTCGTGCCCCTACTTGCGTACGTCCAAGAACCAAAATAATGAAAAGAGTGGAGCTCCTGGAGAGAAGAATGTCCTAAAAATTAATTTAAATGAACATTTAGACCTACTGACAGACAATGACAAAGTCGTACCCAAAGTTACCGTAAATGATGACACAAAGGATAAATATACCAAGCATGTAAAGGTCAATGATACGAACCTGAGCTGCTATATTGATCTTGGAAGTGAATGCTCCTTAATTCGGCAATCGGATGCCCTATCTCTAGGCGTTACATTTGCAACGGATAATTTGCCACTATTAAAGGGGTTAGGTGGTAATCTGATGAAAGCCATAGCTCGCGTTGAGGCAAACGTTACTGTACAAGGAATTTCTTTAACTATCGCATTGTATGTTGTCGATGATGAGACAATTAAACATTCCGTTTTGCTAGGACACAATTTCACTGAGCATCCCGATATTGTTATTACCAAAACCTCTTCCGAACTTATATTCGAAACTTTAACCGGCTGTGATAAATTACTCATTAATATGAGTAAAGATGTTATTGTAGATAGAGACGAAATTAAAGCAGTTCCTGTCAGCTCAAACGTCTCGTACTCCGGCCGAATTTATGTGAGTGGTTCGGTGAGAGGTAAGTCGGGGGGCGAATATTATTTACTTCCAGGAGAGTACGTATTAGAAAATGGTTCAGGGAATTTATTAATTCAAAATTTATCTTCCAAATCTATCAGTTTTGTCAAAAACTCATTGGTTACCAGGACAAATCGTATACCTAACATTAAGCAAGTCAGCCATTTGCAGGTGCACGAGGATTCTAATGATATTATTAATTGTGGTGATTCTATTTCCGATGAACAGAGGCAACAATTAAAAGATTTTTTGATAGAATATAAAGATTGTTTCTCAAATAACCTAAAAGATTTAGGTTTTACTAGCGTAACAGAAATGACTATAAATTTAAAGGATTCGGACCCCGTGGTGTACCGTCCTTATAGAATGTCCCACACTGAAAGAGCTCTGGTTCAAGATATGGTAGATGAAATGCTTGAGGCTAATATAATACGCGAATCTACCTCACCATACGCTAGTCCAATCGTACTTGTTCAAAAAAAGACTGGTGAGAAACGTCTGTGCGTAGATTATAGGGCGTTGAACCAGAAAACTGTTAAAGAACACTACCCTCTTCCACGTGTAGAAGATCAACTCGATTTGCTGTCTGGAAATTCTCTTTTTATTACTTTGGACCTAGCATCTGGTTATTACCAGATCCCAATTGCTGAGGAGTCGACGCATAAAACATCTTTTGTTACACCAGACGGTCAATTTGAATATCTTCGCATGCCCTTTGGCCTTGTCAATGCGCCTTCCATATTTCAACGGACTATACACAAAATTCTTGCAGATGCAAAAGTAAAGTTTGCTATAGTCTACATGGACGATATTTTGATTCCAGCTCAGGATTTTGATGAAGGTATGTCCAGACTGAGGGAAGTATTAGAACTTTTACGTAAAGGTGGCCTTACCCTCAAATTGTCCAAATGCAATTTCTTTTATAATACCATTGACTTTCTTGGCTTTGAAGTCGGATCAGATGGTTTACGCCCTGGAAGTCGTAAAACCGAATGTATCAGTAAATTTCCAGCCCCTAAAAACCAACATGAAGTACGACGTTTCATTGGACTTGCCAGCTTTTTCAGAAGGTTTGTTAAGGATTTTGCCATCATTGCGAGGCCTTTAACGGACCTCCTGAGAAAAGATGTATCGTGGGAATGGTCTGAAAAACAAGAACGTGCTTTTACTAGCCTTAAAAACGTCCTCATAAAACGCCCAGTACTAGCTCTATACGACCCACACGCAGAAACTGAATTACACACCGACGCTAGTAAGATAGGTGTCGCAGGCATTCTCTTACAACGAAGTAAGGATGGATTTTTCCGGCCCGTTTCATATTACAGCCGAAAAACAACCGGAGATGAACAGAAAATGCACTCTTTCGAGCTAGAAACCCTCGCTGTAGTAGCTTCCCTAAGTAGGTTTCGAGTATATTTAATTGGTATTCCTTTTAAAATATATACGGATTGCAATGCACTTAGAACAACTTTGACGAAACGAGATTTGGTACCACGGATAGCACGTTGGTGGGTCCAAATGCAAGAGTTTGATTTCAATATTGAGTACAAGCCAGGCGCGCGCATGACGCACGTTGATGCGCTAAGTAGAAATCCAGTGTATCCCCCAGCTACCGAAAACCACGTGCTTGACGTCTTAATCATAGACGAAAGTAACTGGCTCAGTACTGCTCAGATGGCTGATGATGAGGTTAAAGGCATCAAAGAAATTTTAAGTAACCCAGAAATAGAAAACATTGTAGAGGTACATAAGAATTATAGTCTAAAAAACGACAGAGTATACCGGAAAGTAGATGATAACCTTCGTTGGTTAGTTCCGAAAGGTGCTAGATGGCAGATACTTAAGATGAACCATGACGATGTGGGTCATTTTGCGTTCGAAAAAACATTGGCTAGGATGAAGGACTCTTACTGGTTTCCTAAAATGCGGCGCTTTGTAAAGAAATACGTCAGTGCTTGCCTTGAGTGTGCTCACCATAAAGCGCAGGGTGGTCCAAAATCTGGTGAATTGCACCCCATCCCCAAAATTGAAATACCTTTCCACACTATTCATGCTGACCATTTAGGACCTTTTGTTCGAAGCAAACGAGGAAATTCTTATTTGCTAGTAATAATAGACGGATTTACTAAATATATAAATATCACACCAGTACGAAATACAAAAGCAACCACCACTATTCGCGTTTTTAAGGACCACATCAGTTATTTTGGTACACCCACGCGTCTGATTACTGATCGTGGATCGTGTTTCACTAGTCACGCATTTAAACATTTTATTACTGATTCCGGAATCAAGCATATTATGAATGCCGTGGCCACACCTAGGGCCAATGGCCAGGTCGAAAGATTTAACAGGACAATCCTTGATGCCTTGTCAACGAAAACTCACGCAAAAGACGAACGGACCTGGGATGAATATGTCGCTGATGTGCAGATAGGTATCAATACAACGATGAATAGCACAACTAAGAAAAGTCCATCTGAATTACTGTTTGGATATAGACTAACTAACACTACCCAAGGCATCATGAGTGATGTTATAAATGATACCGTTATAGCCCTACCTACACAAGAAGTAGCAGAAATAAGGCAGAAAGCTGGTGAACTTATCAGAGGGCAGCAAATGAAAGACAAACAGCGTTTTGACAAAAAAAGAAAAACTAATAGAGTTTACAAAGAGGGTGCATTAGTAAGCGTTGAAAGAGATATTAGTTCAAATGACGGAAAATCAAAGAAATTGATAGCAAAATTCCAAGGGCCTTATCGCATAAAGAAAATACTCCCGCACGATAGATTTGTCATTGAAGATACACCAGTCACGCGTAAAAATAACCGCCGCTATGAAGCCATAGCAGCAGGAGACAAACTAAGACCTTGGTTGAATTTCACCACCAATTTTGACAGTAACAGTTCGGATGATAGCGAAACAGAGAAACAAAATGATTTGGACAATGAATAGAATGGGGTCTGTTATGACGAAATTGTTGTATTTTAATGTTTATATTTTATATCTTATTGATTACAATCTACTGAATTAATGAAATATGCATTAAGTACGTAATGTCATTCTTATTTGCAATTTGATATTTACAAGGAAATCATTGTATTTTTATGTTATTTATATATAATGTATTAAAATATGTTAAAGAAATGTCATCGTCATGAATTGTTAATGGATGTATACCTACCTTAATTTTTATAAATATTTTGCTTGTGTAAGTTACTAGTTACTTGAGTACGAGGACGCACTTACCTAACTCGGATGGCCGAGCTGTTACACTTATAAAATAAGTCTTCCCATATTATGGTAAATATTAAAAAGATTGTTTTTATTTTATAAATTATTTTTGCATGAAGTTGATTTTATTACGATTTATAATTTTAATTTAGTATTGTTTTGTCATTGGTTGACACAGCCCCACCATTTAAGTTCTGTGCCACTACTTCCACCCCTCTACCGAGTCGATGGCGGGGCTGAATCAACCAAAGTGGAGTCAGTCTATGTTAAGCTGCGATACGGAGAAGTAATCGTGGAAGTGTATTTATTCAAAGTAATTGTGAAAGTGTAGCGAAGTGAATAAATTGGAAAATTAAGTGAAATAAATCGTTTCATTTAATAAAGGCGTCATGTCCTTGTTAAGTCAGTTAGTATGAACGCGAGCTGTCATTCGGTCGAAATTGTACTAGACTTATTCCACTTGGAATAACTTTTGACTTCAAATTTTCCTCGCTTTGTCCCCTCTATGCCCTATTATATTTAAATCTCTTTGCCTTCGTCCCATCACTAGTTCAAAATTAGCCACTAGCCACCGCGCTCTTCACGCTTACCCCGACGAAGTTATACGCCGATAATGGAGTTGCTGGTTACTTAGCAACGAGTACTTGAGTGATATCCGATTACAGAATATCTCCCGATAATAGCTTGTATTCAATTCAGCAGAGAAACAAAGGAGTTTGAAGGTCTTATGAATCTTGGATTAATGACAGACAAATCAAAATGGCGGCTACGTCTTCACACTTCTACACAGATAAAGAAATTCAGAATAAACTCTGAAACTACAAGACCGATTTTAAAGATTATTTCACCAATTGAAAGCTAAATTATCAGGGAATAACATAGGCTATAATTTATCAACATTGTCCCACGGGAACGGGAACAGCTAAGCCTAATATAAAGTCGGATTTGACGGAGTAAACTGACATACAACTTTCACATTATAGTGAAGTATTTGACTCATTCATAAATAATTCAAAAGATGTGACTATGAATAAAATGCAAATAATTTTAGAGCATTAAAATTACCGTCAATTGTCAGACATCGCACATGGCTGTATGGACTCGAAGCTTTTTCTTAGTAGCGAAAAAAAAACTGACGCATAAATGGCTGAGTGCACGAATGCGATTTTTGCTGTTATCTGTTTTCATTATTACGCTGTTTTGTTGTTCTATTACGTTTTGTTTGTTGTTTTTGTTAAGTTTTTTCTTGTTTGTGTTATTATTAACATGGATCCACAACCAAGTACATCAAGAAGCGATACAGCTTTATCGCCGGAAAAAAAGAGACCACGTGTTTCTTTTAGTGTGACAGAGAAGCTGATGATACGCAAAACAGAACATTTCAACAGAATCTCCCAATATAAATATAGCAAAAACACACATTAGACAGATATTTTGGATTTTAGATCACTGAACTGAAATGATTAAATTAAGTAAATCATTAATTGAATTTTGTAAAAAAGTGGCAACATTCGATCTGTCACGGAGACGCCACTGACAGGCGTTCCCCTCTGCCAAAAAAAAGTGTCGGGCAACACGCATACCTGATAAATACAACTAGTTTTTTTTGAGTTCACGGAGTGCTTGGATTGGTGAATGTATTTGTGTGCATCTAGTTCAAGCTAGTGCCTAATTGTTTTGTCAAAAAATGCGTTAGTTTTAACATTATTTGTGTTTGTTTCCTCGTCCCCCGCGCAGAAATTGGCAGACTTTTTTGCAAAGACACTAGTGCGCGTGACGTCTCCTGTTGGTTTAATACTCAAAGGTCAGTTTACTCCGTCTGATTAAAAATCCTTATTGTTTGCGACTCTCGCCCGTGAAAACGAATGAACGGATATTAATGAAACTTCACAGTAATATAGCTTCTATGTTATTTAGTTAGTTTTGTTACTCCCAGTAAAGTAAGCATTCCATTAGTTAAAGAATTATTCAGATCGGCTTAGTAGTTTCAGAGCCTATTCAATACAAACGAACAAGAAATCAAATCTTTCATCTTTATAATATTAGTGTAGAACATTTTTTCTGGCAAATCTACAACACCTACGTATCTTGTTGTAAAAGCGTACACACAAACCCTTATAGGAATTATTAATTTTACTAAATCTGCAATGTGGTTTCTCTATTTCATTTTTATTTCTAAGATTACAATTGTGCCTCCCTAGTACATCCCTACATGTAGGTACATCCCTAGTTCAGGCTATTATGTACTCTGTGGCTCGGCCCATCACTACTTTCTTCGTAAAGGTCGCCGAAGCGTGAGCCGTTAGCGTATCAATCAAATGACCTTTTGTCCGTCTGTCCGTGTGTCAGTAGCTCTTAGAAAGCTCTTGAAAGGATCGACAATGGGTTTTGTACCTTTAAAGCAATTGAAAGACACGTGTCATACTATTGAGAAATGGCCGAGAAAGTTGCTTCTTCTCTCATAACTTTGAAAGAATAAGTAACTTTTTAAGCTATTGCATAGCTTCTATCGAGGGCCTTGAGCGCGGGGACCGAATCCAGAAATTCCGTAACGAAAAAAAACCTCACGCTCCCCACTCCGACGGGCACGGAGGTGTGGCTTGAAGGCCGTGCATTGTCTAACGTCGTTTCTTTTCGGTAGTCTTGTTGATACAAAATGCTAGGCAATAGCTTTACCGCGGCAGTCCCCGAGTGCCACACGTCTTTTTTTTTAAGGAGTTTATGGTTTGGCTAATAGGCCTTTAAACCAAGTCTTTATTTTACACTTTAATCTTAGTTAAATGGCTCTGCTTGAGAGTCCATGCACAAAAATATAGTGTCTTTAACACTTTCTACATCCCTTGGTTATCAACAGTAAAATGATAGCACTTTCACTGAAGACTTAATTGTGACTTCTTGAGGCAATCCAGAAATGTCCATATTTCGCTTTTTATCGAATTTCCCATTCACTTCACACTTACAGGGACACTTGCCAGCTAATAAACTATCACTATTATGAGTCAAAACCCGAAATACACAGCAATATGAAAATTATACAAAAAACATCACGTCCCTCGTCGAATTCCCGCCAAAAAGCAGATTATGTAACTAACTATATCTAAAGTCTCTGTCACGAGATTATATAAATTTTGTAAACAATGAATTGCTACTGAATTACATAGCGACAGTTATTAGTTAACCAAATCTAATCAATTTAATTAATATACGGGTAATACGAAACTAACAAGCATTTTTAATTAGCCGGATTATATTTTAGCAATAATAATTGTCGTTCAATGTTTTGTGGTACAGAAACACAGCTAACAATACAATGAAATAGAAAACAGTTAACAATTCGAATAACAATAAAACAACTGACTCTTATCAGCCATTTTGAAACACGGGCATGGACATTATAGAACGGTTGTAAAACTGTTATAGGCCCTCTTCACACGGGGCGAGTGAGGCAGACTCGTATTGGCTTGCCTTCGCTTGTCTGAGTTCGTCAAATCGAGGCTTTTTGGCGGGAATCCTAAAAGTGACGTCATGTTTTTGTGACGTTTCGGATTTTGGCTCATAATAGTGATAGTGTATTGGCTGGCAAGTGTCACTGTAAGTGTGCAGTGAATGGGTAATTCCGTGAAATGTGGTATGGGCATTTTCGGATTGCCTCAAGAAGTAACTTCAGTCTTCAGTAAAAGTGCACTACCATTTGCCTATCGATGATCAAAATATATCTATATAGAAAGTGGTGAAGACACTGTACTTTTGTCCACGGACTCTAAAGCGAATCTGTTTAAAAAAGAAAATATTAAATACACTAAAGGTAAGCGTCCACAGGCCCGCATCGCACGCAGCGGACGGATCGCATCAAGCGGATTAGTTTTTCATAATGCGTCCACTGTATCGGCAGCGATCGGATTTGCCGACGTAAGTACCAGCAATCGGATTGACGATGCCAGTTCTTTCGGATTTTCGTAGTGAATGAACGTGTGGACTCTGTGAGAATGGAGGAAAGCGATGAAGAACATTTTGTCGTTGTAGCTTGTTTGTTAGCAGAAGAGGAAGAATTGGAAAAAAAAGCTAAAAAAAGAAAACATAGTATCCGGATACACAACATATTCAAGAAGAGAGATCGGAACATGGAGAATATCATACCCTATTTGATTGGAGTGCGTCCACTGATAGGCATTCCGTATGACGTCATCGGCAGGCATCGCAAAAGTTGCCTCTCGGAGCAACGGTGTCGGCATTGCCGATGTGTGATGCGTACGATGCGGACAGGTGGACGCACTTATATGAGTTTCTATACAAATAATACTACGATCCGTTGCGTGCGATGCGTCCGAAGCGTACGATACCGATAAGTGGAGGCTTACCTTTAAAGGTATAGTCACTTTATTCTTCGCTTCGCGACCGTACTCTTTGGGTAATGGCTGAAAATCTTACTAAAAAGTATATACAAATGAACGTTTTGTCTATCTAAATAAAAAAAAGCTCGGTGCAAAGATAAAGCCAAAACATAAACTATAAAAAAGGCAACGCGCTCTACGAGGCAGCACGGACGAACGCCTCGCCATTAATGAAAAGAGGGCACAACTTTTATGGTGGCATTTAAACTATAATCGGCCGTAAAGTTAACTGCGTGTTAAAAAGCTGTTAAAATTAACTAATGCAGGCTGGATCACGGTTATATAGGGATTTGGATTAATTGGAAAGATTTATTGGGAGCATAAAGAGTAATAATGTTAATTAGAAACACCTAGTTTTGAGTGCGGAAAATGCAGTTAGTAATTCAATAATAATAATAAATTGTGGGACACAATTTACACACGGTTATTCAGTCCCAAAGTAGGGAGAGCCTGTGCGTACTAAACAACTGATACTTAAACAAATAATAAACACCCAGAGCCAACAGTAATTTGAAGTCCAATTTTGCCATATTTAAGAAAACAACCACCAGTATATATTGGACCCCTACACGTGACAGGTGACCCTATCGCTGGATCTGGTAGCTGTTACATGTGCCTCAAAATCAATTCGGGACCAGCTGGTTTCCTTCACCCTTAGGCTTGTGATAAAAGTCGAAAATACACTTAGAAAGGTCAATAGCCTAATAACAAGGCACTCTACCCATAAAGATTGGCTAAATGTAAACAGCAGCCCATCTCCACCGACGAGTGGCTGGTTCCAAATGCAGTAACCCCGAGAAGAACCAGCAAGAAACTCAAGGGCAGCTCTTTTTAATCTCATGTCATGTAAATATACATACATAATAAATAGTGGCAGTATTGTAGGCAGAAACCTGCTAAGATCCTGGCATACCATGTGATAATGTACGTTAGTTTTTTGAAAGGATTTGAACCCGAATCTTATTAATCAAAATGTATGACTAATTCGCCCTATTTAAAAAAAAATATAAGATGGTCCAGAACTTATTATTATCTCGTAAATAATACTTTACCAGCGACTTTCTGAATTACAAATTAATATTTTCCAATAAACAGAAACTTGGACCGCCATTTTCTTCAAGTGACAGTTGTCAGCCGCCATTTTGAAAGCGGAAAATTGGAGGGGAACCCGAAAGTTTTCGAATATTCAGAAATTTATCTCCCCCGAGTTCTTTGGAGGAAATTGGAGTGCTTCCCTTGAGGTGATTAAATTCAATGGACGCTATGGCCAGAAGAATTTACATTTTACTGATTTTACGTACAGCTGCCACAGAGCATGGCACCAAAGAGATTTTTAAACTTTCGTACATCATTTATCACCGGCTCGACGGCGGAGGAAAACATCGTGCGGAAACCTGCAGGGCCCAGAATTCGTTCTAACATGTGTTATAGTCAAAGAGATTTAAATATAATAGGGCATAGAGGGGGCATTGGGAATATTTTCATACAAAACTTTGAAGCCTAAGGCGTCATGTCCTAGTTATGTCAGTTAGTATGAATGCGAGCTGTCATTCGGTCGAAATTGTACTAGACTTATTCCACTTGGAATAACTTTTGACTTCAAATTTTCCTCGCTTTGTCCCCTCTATGCCTTATTATATTTTAATCTCTTTGGTTATAGTATAGACCCGGACCCGGTCGGGCGATGGGCTCACCACCTTTCATCATTAGGGATCCAAAGAATATACTGGTGAAATGTGATTATTTCTAGGAATAAAATACTTTCTTTATTTAGTCTAGTAATAGATATTTTGCGCTTTGTGTTGATGAATAAACGTCTTCTATTTTTTTGCGCAAATATGCGACGGGTGGATGTTTGTTGCTCTCTCACTCAAAAACTACAGAAAAGATGTTAATTAAACTTTACAGTTTTAGCTATCTAGTTTTACTATTAGCTTAGACATCAGAATAGCAAATAGGCTTATAATTTCAAAACTACTTACTATTACTACGTACTATTATCATTTATTGTTCACACTAATTTTTTTTTTACTAGCGGCGACCCGGTGGGAATACTGGGATAATACATATCCTTTGTTATTCTGATATCTATAAGCTATGTAACTGTAAAGTTTCATCAAAATCCGTTCAGTAGTTTATGAGTGAAAGAGCAACAAACATCCATACATCCAGACTCACAAACAATACGCGTTAATATAAAGATTCAACATCAATTCCATTCCCACACTAATTTACGGAATAATTTAAAGATGTCTAAACAATTTAAACTATTAAAAACCTAATTAAAATACTCGCGAATGTTTTTGACAAACCGGTTTCGATTTAAATACTCGTAGAATGAAAATTCGGGGTTGTTATCGAAACAAGTACTTTTGTAAAGCGAACATCAAGAAGGCGGGAAACAGTGACAGCTGTCATTCTATTTCCTTTGCGTTTCAAGAGACAAGGGGTTCAAAGCGTAAACAGCCAAGTCTTTATTATCTGTACATATAGGATACGTTGACGCGTGTTAGTTTTCTTCCTATGATGTTTAATAAATTGTATTCAAGGTTTTGGCGGCGCTGAAAATAATACAATTTTTAGTTCATAATTTTTAGTCAATAAGCTTTAAAATATGAACTTCTTATCAATATTTAGATAAGAAGTTCATATTTTAAAATTATTAATTTTAAAATTAATTTTTATTTCACCACTGAACGGCTAGGTCTGTTTTTAAAATTAAAATTAAATTCTTTTTGATCATCTTCAGAAACTCAAAACTTATAGAATATACATAATCGCCAAAATTGTTTTCTCCATATCCCGGTATAAAACAGAATAACTTCTTTTACAAATGCAATATGCTTGATTTTATCGAAATTAAAATATGAGTAGATAATCAACGATTCACTAAAACAATAGTCTTATAACGTCTCTAATTTTGTTTTCGATTTTTATTTTGCATATAAGGCAAATAAATAAAACCATCATAAGTTTACCATTCAACACATTTTGATTAGAAAATGTGGGTCTTGAAAGATGATAAAAAGTTACCTACACATTCGAATAAAGAATCAACTAGCCTAGTACACATATTTTTGAAGATATACAGTTTTTTGCCACTTTGTCTCAACACTTCCTAGAAAAAAATAGGTTTTGTGTCAATAATAACATTTATTTTACTTCCCTTTCACCAGACAGAACCAAAGTAATTAGAATGAAACCCTTAAAAACAAAAGACCGCTTCCCGAAAAAATCCCTTTGACAGCTGTCAATGGGAAGTGGACAAAATGGCGGCGTCATTACCCACAAGCACTGCATTATGCCGTAACGAGGCAGTAAAACTTTTTAAAACATAAAGAACGAATGGCTTGTTTAAAATAAACGTACTAAATTAATTTGGTGGTAAATGAATGGCCCCTTAAAAATTCCTAAAGACCGAATGAATGGTGGTTTTTAATTAAAAAGTCCTCGGACGGTGGCGTGCGGCTACATTAGATACGGCGATGATCCGTTTTAAAAGGATTAATTCAGCCTTCGTTATATAAAATGACACGCATAGCTACTTGTATAATTATATAATAAATAGACACAGAGTAACCGGCACAGTAGAGCAGTGGTAGCCCGGACGGTTAAAGAGCCGGCCGAAAATCAGTGAGGCTCGGGTTCAAATCCTGGCATGTACCAATGAGTTTTTCAAAAACTTACGTACATATTTATCACTAGCTCGACGGTGAAGGAAAACATCGTGAGGAAACCCGCAGGTCTCAGAATTAATTCTGAGACATGTGTAAACAGACCCGGTCCGGCGATAGGCTCACCACCTATCACGTTTAGGGGTCCAATATATCTCGTGAAATGTGGGTATATCCAGTAATGGAATACCTCTGCCTACCCCCTCGGGGATAAAAAGGCGTGAGATTATATTTATATATATAACCGGCACATCAAAGAACATAGACTAGAGATTTAAAGGCATACAGAGCTGTCATCAATACTAATTTTTACTGAATCGATTCAAAAAATACCTTTACTACCGCCTCGTAACTCCATAGCTGCCAAGTTAAAGCGGCCGTACTGTACCTAGGGAAGTAGAATAAGAAATGCCTCAGATCACTTGTAATTGTCGACGACGAAGCCGAGGTCTACGAATATGTGATCTGAGGCTTTCTTATTTACTTCCCGAGGTTTGTATACTTTTCAGCTCGACGGAGGGAGAGCGGCAACTTCGTTTAGCGCAAGAAAGCCGCTTTCCTCCCGAATTCCAGAGATGAAAAAAACATGTTCAAACCCCTCCCTTTAAAATCGTCTCAGGTAATAAAATCCCCTAAAAAGTAGTAGATTACAATTTTATTCGCGCTGTCCTGTCTATCGCTGGTGTTATTAGAAAGTCTTTGGCCCAGACACACGGGCAGTCTCAATTACACCACGCTAACGACGTCACGACACAATTAGAAGACTAATTAGGTCAGACGCGACACTCCTTTGTGACAAATATGAAAGTAGGACGACATATAACAGGTATATACTGGTGTTTTATTTTGAGTTGATAGGTAAGTGTAATAGATTTATTTGGCATTGTTACTTAAAAAATATATATATTAATTTTTTTTCTTGCTCAAACTAATATACATTGCTCAATGTTAGTCAATATTACACACAAAAATATTTGAAATAGTATTTTAAAAAGAAACAGGCTCGTGGCTTCCATTTATGCGCAATCTACCTACAACCGCCAGCTGCTACGTAGTAGTGTGCCTAGTTTCCTAGATTTTGTAAATTGCATTAAACATGCATACATTTCACAGTTAATCACGTGTATAACTTCGGTTCTAGATACCTCATATTTTTTTCCAGACGGAAAAAAAAACATCCAATATATACGACTGCTGCGATATCTATCCACCCTATATATACTCGTAAGTAAATCATAATTAGTAACACATATACCTATATACATCACTAGCTCGACGGTGAAGGAAAACATCGTAAGGAAACCCGCAGGTCCCAGAATTAGTTCTGAGACATGCGTAACAGACCCAGTCCGGCGATTTCCTAAATGACGTACCTAAGTTTTGTTTTTATTGAGTAAGACATGAGACTAAGGCCCAGCACACACGCACGGCGCAACGCATTTGCAACGAAACTGCGACTTCTAGTTACTTTTGAGTTTATAGACTCCTTTGAGAGACCGCACACGACGCAACCTGTATGAAACTGGTTGGAAACGCGTTACAAACCAGTTGCATTGAAACCGGCGTGCAGGAAACTCGTGTTTGCGCTTCTTCGGATTTCGCGCCTTTTTCATCAACAAAATGGCTGACGATGATAATCAAAGCATTGAATTTGTGTTAGAAGTAGAAAAATATCCTTGTTTATATAATAACACATTACCTAGCTACTCTCGGAGAACTGAGACTGATAAAGCATGGGCAGAAATAAATAAGATATAAATACATAACCACAACTTCTTCATCACTTGAACTAGACATTTTGCAGACTTCTATTCTCTCAGAAAACCGAACTGATTGTGAGCCGTGAGGTTGCTGCGTGTGTGGAAATCGATTGAAACGAGTTTCAAACTAATAATTTCAAAAGGGTTTCGTTGCAGTTACGTTGCAGTTGCGTTGCGCCGTGTGTGCTGGGCCTAAAAAGAGCTGCCCTTGAATTTGTTGCTGGCTATTCTCGGGGTACTGCATTTGGAACCAGCAGCTTGTCGGTGGAGATGGGCTGCTGTTTACATTTAGCCAACCTCCATGGACGAGTTTAGTGTCCCTTTTTATTGACTTTCATAAGTAAAATTTTGTTTTTACAAACAAAAATTATTTGATTTGATAATTACTTCCCTAAAATGCGACACTATCTGTTACGGTTTTAAAACTAATCTTAAATGTATCAACGGCAAAGTAGCAAGTGATATATAGACATAGTATGTACTTCCCTGTGTACATAAATAATAACAGTCAAGAAAGACATAAAATGTGTCCGTTTCGTGAAACATTATGTAGGGCGTGGCGAAGTGTAAGCGAGCGCGTGAGGCTGGGCGCCACTGCTGGCGGGCAGCGAGGAGCGAAGTTGCCTACTCCTTTGATAAGGGTGGGGGCATATACCATTGAGGTATAAGAAACTCCCGGTTACATATTTATTTATATCTAATCAAAAGCCTACAAAATAAGTTTAACGCTTCTAGACTTAAAAATTATGTATTTCCATACAAACTTTTATCCCCTATTTTAACCCCTTTTTTGCATTAAAAAGTAGCCTATGTCCTTACTCAGGTTTTAGACTATATCTGTACCAAATTTCATTTAAATCGGTTCAGTAGTTTAGTGTTGATTGCATAACACACAGACAGATCTACTTTTAGACGAGGTAAGGACAGTTGTATTTATACAAACTCATGTGAAAACATCGACAGCGAGGTTTAGAACTTGACTCCTAGGTACTTAGTGTATTGCTAGTATTTCTAGCATTGGAATTCCTCTTACAAATCATTGGGAATTTTATACTAGGTAATGCTATTCCTCACTACTTAAGCCGCGTAAGTACCGTTTCCTCGAAAAAATAGCTCATATTACTTCTAAATAAGTAACCCTTTCTTGTCACGAGCCGAGCGTGCAAACGAGAGCGCGGAACAAGCGATAGAGGCACGATCGGCCTGTGACGCATCTATCTCTCTTCCACTCCAGCAAGCAATTTTTCATCAATGTTTTCTTATTACGTTATCACGTAAATTTCTCGTCCGTAAACCAACATTACAGACAACCAATTTTTTACGTGTAGATTTCGGCGAACAGACAAGCTACCCGCTTCCGCTTGTCGCCAGCAGAGGCGCCACCGCCGCAGGAGTCGACCCCCGGTTAATGGTACCTTTTTATAGCTGTACCGCTACGCTGCGACGGTACTCTTCTGTAATTATGTGCTCCTAGTATCTCTATTTCATTTCCACAACAATAACACACTTTCTCATAAAGCTCGCGTTGTCAAAGAAAACTTCAAATTAAGCGTAACATGCGTGGGTGGAAGCGGGTAAGTGATAGTATATTACACACCAAGGGAAGTAAAATAAGAAATGTCTCAGATTACATGTAAACATGTGATCTGATCCTTTCTTATTTACTTCCCGAGGTGTGTATATTTTTACTGCTCGACGGAGGCGGAAAGCGGCAACTCGTTTAGCGCAGCGGGCAGAAAGTTGACGCTTTCCGCCCAGAGAGATAAAAACGTTTATTTAAAAGCTGGTTTTAGTGCTATCATCTACTTATTTATTTTATTTACTAGTATTTTTGGATGGTATAAAACAAAGTCGCTTCCCACAGTCTGTAGGTACTATAAGATCTTTTAAACCAACGGGTTTTGATGCGGTTTCCATCAAGACAGAGTGTTTCAAGAGAAAATTTCATTTAAGTATATTATGTATAATACATGAATATTACAGTAAAGAAAAACTCGATAATTTCAAAGATTTGTAATGTTGTTTCAGTTTTTTTGGAAATAGAAAAACTGAATAGCGAACTAATAAAAAAGAGAGTTCGAAAAAAAAACAAAGTTCATAGATAAGATACGGAACTCTCCATACAGGAGTAAGACTCGCACCTGGCTGGTTTTTATTTAACATGCCATCTTTTGCCCTACACATCAGTCTATACTATAATATTATAAAGAGGAAAGATTTGTATGTTTGTATCTTTGTTACGAATAAACTCAAAACCTACTGAACCGATTTTTAAAATTAAATGGAAAGCTAGAATATCCCTGAGTAACATAGGCTATATTTTATTCCCGTATTCCCACGGGAACGGGAACTACGTGGGTGAAACCGCACAGAACCGCTAGTGCTTAATAAACACCATTTTTGTTGCAAGTGTCATCTTTGTATCGGTAATCTGTGTCGGTTGGGTATTACCGATATCAATTTGTGTTTAACGGATACCGATAGAGCTTAACGGAATTAAACGCAGCGGGTGAAACTCGCTCAATCGTATTATGTTATAAACACACGGACATACAACTACAGTCGTTATATGTAAAGACGTCGCATTTCAATTATTAAATAAAATAAATAATCTCACGCCTTTCATCCCCGGGCGGGTAGGCAGAGGTATTCCATTACTGGATATACCCACATTTCACGAGATATATTGAACCCCTAAACATGATAGGTGGTGAGCCCATCGCCGGACCGGGTCTATTTACAAATGTCTCAGAATTAATTCTGAGACCTGCGGGTTTCCTTACGATGTTTTCCTTCACCGTCGAGCTAGTGATAAATATGTACGTAAATCTTCCATTATTTATACAAAATGAGAAACAGACTGACTGATTGGTGATGTATCAACGCACAGCCTAAACCGCTGTGTCTAGAGACTTGAATTTTTGCACATAGATAGCTCATACAGTGTAGGCATCCACTAAGAAAGACTTGCAAAATTCAACCCCTAAACGTGCGTGAGCGAAGCCGCGGGTAAAAGCTAGTATTTCATAAACTCGCTGGTTCATGCCTTTGCCGGGATTCAAACCCGAGCCTCACTGATTTTCATCATGTGAAGCAGGCTCTTTAACCGAAAGGCTATCACTGCTCTTATTCGTTACAGACATACAAAAATACAAATCTTTCCTCTTTATAATATTGCAGCAGGAGCAGTGATAGCCTTTACGGTTAAAGAGCCGGCCGAAAATCAGTGAGGCTCGGGTTCGAATCCTGGCATGTACCAATGAGTTTTTCAAAAACTTACGTTCATATTTATCACTAGCTCGACGGTGAAGGAAAACATCGTGAGGAAACCCGCAGGTCTCAGAATTAATTCTTTAATTCTGAGACCTGCGGGTTTCCTCACGATGATTTTCTTGTAATTCTGAGACATGTGTAAACAGACCCGGTCCGGCGATGGGCTCACCACCTATCACGTTTAGGGGTCCAATATATCTCGTGAAATGTGGGTATATCCAGTAATGGAATACCTCTGCCTACCCCCTCGGGGATAAAAAAGGCGTGAGATTATATTATATTTATATTTATAATATTAGTGTAGACTACCTCAACCCTGCAGCCGGCTACATAGTGTATGTCTGACCACAATAACTAACCCTCGACGTCAAACTGACTCCGGAAGTTTGCCCTCTAGTTGCGATTAAAACATAATTATCCAAAATGGCGGCCAGCGTCACGGCTCGGGAGCAGGTGGGAATAATAGCTGTATTGGTGGGACTTGACACTAGATGAATAGATATGGTGATTGACGCATTAATTTTGAGCGCCAAAGAGATTTTAATATACGACGACGTTGTCACGTTCAACTATTGTCAGTAAACCGACTTTACAGACAACCGATTTTTTAAATAAAAACTTTTGACGTGACACGAAAAAGTGTCACGTTCCGGCGTTCGGCCGGCGGCGTTCGGCTTGTGACGCATCTATCTCTCTTCCACTACAATGTATTCTTTTAACCATATCACTTCAAATTATCGTCCGTAAGCCGACTTTACAGACAGACAATTTTGTTTTTATCTCAGCAGCCCCCCTAGCCAAGTGGCATTGTACAATCTAATCGAATGTTCTTTTAGATTGACATGTATGGGATTGACAGTAGCGTTGGCGCTCGTTGGCAAGTGCTTATGTCAATCCCATACATGTCAATCTAAAAGAACATTCGATTAGATTGTGCAAAGCCATTTGGCTAGGGGGGCAGTTCAGTTAGTACGAAGGCGAGCTGTCATTCGGACTAAGACACTATATAGACTTATGACTACTAGGTAATAAGTTTTGGATTACGATTTTGTTCGCTTTGTCTCCTCTTATTATATTTAAATCTCTTTGGTAAACGCAATCATTGCTTTTATAACTGGTCAAGTATCAAAAGCCGGCAAAGAATAAATCTACACTAATATCATGGAGAGGAAGGACTTGTAATTTTTTATGCTTGTAATAAATAAACTCAAAAACTACTTTTTCTCTAGTTTAAACATAATTTCACCAATGGAAAGCTTACTTTTGTAGGAATAACATGGGCTATGATTTTCCCACGGGAACGGGACTTACGCGGGTGAAATCTCAAGGCTACAACAGCTAGATGACAGAACAGCTAGGTCGCCTGGAAGAGATCGCTCAAAGCGATAAGACCGCCTCTTGTGCTTTAGTTGATGTTGGTATCCATATTGTGGTGTTTTTGGTGTACAATAAAGAGTTATTGTATTGTATGATTGTATGAAATAAGTGAGCCAATTTTATTACTCCATCAGATGAAGATGAAGATGATGAGTGATTACAAGCACGAATTATTACACCGGCAACACTCTCACGGCCCAGTAACCAACAGCCGAAATGGCGACGCCGGAAGTGAGCGAGATAGCGTAATTGCAGTAACGGACGCCACTTCCGGTTATGCTCTGCTGCACTGAAGAGGGGGGAGGGGGGGAGGGTCAATGAATGGAGTAGACCCTAACTGTAACTAAAATAGTACTAATAACATCGTGAGTATTTAAAAAAAATTAAAGTACATATTTGTCACTAGCTCGACCGCGAAGAAAAACGTGAGGACATCTGCAGGTCCCAGAAACTATATTTATATCACTACATAGTACAAAACAAAGTCGCTTTGTCTGTCCCTACATCCCTATGTCCCTATGTATGCTTAAATCTTTAAAACTACGCAACGGATTTTAATGCGTTTTTTTTAATAGAGTGATTCAACCCCCTCGAGGAAAAGCGTGAGCATAATACCTAATAATCCAAGCAATTGGAACGATAATAGTGTGAAACAGTTAATCAAGATCTCGCTACGTTAAAATCCCGGTATTCCGAGATTTCGATATAGTAATTATATTTCGATATAGTTATTATATTAGTGATTATATATGAGCAGTGATAGCCCGGACGGTTAAAGAGCCGGTCGAAAATCAGTGAGGCTCGGGTTCGAATCCTGGCATGTACCAATGAGTTTTTCAAAAAACTTACGTACATATTTATCACTAGCTCGACGGTGAAGGAAAACATCGTGAGGAAACCCGCAGGTCTCATAATTAATTCTGAGACATGTGTAAATAGACCCGGTCCGGCGATGGGCTCACCACCTATCACGTTTAGGGGTCCAATGTATCTCGTGAAATGTGGGTATATCCAGTAATGGAATACCTCTGCCTACCCCCTCGGGGATGAAAGGCGTGAGATTATAATATAATAATAATAATAATATTATATTAGTAATTCAGCACTATACACGCTGGCTGGCGCTCAAAACCGGTTGCGCACGATTAGCGCAAACAATACCTACGGCGAGCGGACGTCGTACCTGGTTCATCGCCTGAATAATAACCTAAATACGGACTTGCGTACTAAAATTATTCCTAAAAATATTAAATCTACACTAACTAAGGCGCGGCAGCTCCTCAAAGAGCTTTCAGTGCGTTTGGTCGAGGCTTCAGGTGACCGAGGGCTGGCAGCCATCTCTGTTAAGGATCAGCCTAGCTATCCAGAGAGGGAATGCAGCCAGTCTTCTGGGCACTGTCCCACATGGTTCCTCTTTGTTTGTTCTTATTTTTTATCTGTAATTATTTTAAATTAATGTATATTTTCTTTGTAACTAACTCATGACTTCGAGATCTCGGTATTTAGAGATATCGGATTTTCTAAATCTCGGTATTACAAAATCGTGGTATTTTGAGATCTCGGCCTTTAAAGATCTCGGTATACCGAGATAATAATAATCTCACGCCTTTTTTTGTCCCCGAGGGGGTAGGCAGAGGTATTCCATTACTGGATATACCCACATTTCACGAGATATATTGGACGCCCATCGCCGGACCGGGTCTGTTTGCACATGTCTCAGAATTAATTCTGAGACCTGCGGGTTTCCTCACGATGTTTTCCTTCACCGTCGAGCTAGTGATAAATATGTACTTAAACTTTATATAATATTATAAATACCGAGATCTCTTTGCTGATTTACCGAGATTGCTATCCCAATATATTGATAGAAAATTCAGTTTCGAAATGCTGACTATGCACTTTAACCTGACGTGTCGTATATAACGTAATTGCAGTATTACAATGCAACAATGCGTGGGAACATAACAGGTTATGTAAACCTATTACGTGCGCGTGCGACTGTACTAGCTTAAGCACTTTTAGTCTTTGTTGTCATCGTTATTGTGTTACTAGCTAATGCCCCGGGTTTGTTTGCGTTTCGGGATTAAAGTAAATTTGAGGCTATTTCATTCCTCGAGATCCGAGATCTAAGGAAAAGGTTACAGACTGACTACTCTCCTACTTATAATGTGTACTTATATCATTAAAAATAATAAAAATTATGGTTACCCCTTCATCCCTGAGGTGGCCGGCAGAGATATTTCATTCCGAGAAATACTACTTTTACCTGTATTTTTGACCCCAAAGCTAAGAGTGCAAAGAGTAAAGGAGCGTGCATGGGAAGGCTTATGAATGTGAAGGAAGCGAGGGAAGTGTGCAAAGATCGGGCAAAGTGGCGATCCATCGTCTCTGCCTACCCCTGTGGGAAGAAGGCGTGAGCTGTATGTATGTATGTATGTTTTGACCCCTAAAGTAAACGGTATTGAGCCTATCACCAGAAGTCAGAACGGGGTGCTGCTACACATGCCTCAGAATCAATTCTGGGGCCTGTGGGGTTCCTCACGATGTTTGCCTTCACCTTAGAGCTAGTGCGTTCATTAAATAACTGAAAAAGCGTAATAACAAAAAACTGTGAAATCAAATAAATATGCAGCCTTGAAGACGTGTAAAAGGAAGTTTTGACTTAATTAAATTAAAATTTTCACAGAAGCTGAAATCTCAAAGAAGTTTAGAGTTGAAACTCTGTGCAACTGTCAATGGGTTAAGAACATCGATATGAATACCACAAGATATGCCTAGACTATGCCGACAGAAATAACTTTTCGATTCAGTGCAGTTCGGAATGAAAAATGTGTACAATGGTGCAATAAGAATCCAGTACGATAGGATTCTAGCCCTGGATTAGTGTAGCGTACTAGTCTCTCTAAAATTATACAGATTCATCATCTACTCTAATAATATAAAGATGATTTGTGTTTTTGTATGTTTGTAACGATTAAACTCAAAAACTACTGGACCGACTTTAAAACTTCTTTTACCATTAGAATTTTACAATATCCCTGAGTAACATATACGCTATATTTTATTCCCGTATTCCCACGGGAACCGCTAGTCACTAATATAAGGATTTGTTTTTATGTATGTTTGTTTGTAATGATTAGGCTCCGAAACTACAGGATCGATTTTAAAAATTCTTTCACTAATGCAAAGCTTACTTCTCTAGGAGTAACATTGGTTATAATTTTCCAACGAAACGTTACCTACTTACGAAAAATCGCGAGAAACAGCTATCTACTAGAAAACACAATGAATGTCACATCGATGGTTAAGGGTTAACTGAATCAATGGTCTCTCGCTAAATCGACTTCAGCAAGTTTTTTAACGAGAAAACTTCGAGATTATGCTGAGATAACTCGTTTATTCATCAGCAGATGTTTCAATTGTGGGCGTGGGCATGACTGGGCCTGTGGGAGTAACAGCAGTGGCTATGTGGTCAGTAAGCCTGCCTGTCAAACGTCAGGATGGAATCCTAGTGATTATTTATTGAACCAAAGAGTTTAAAAAAAAAAGATTCTGAGGCAAATAATTTATAGCTTGTCAAGTGGTGATGGGGACCTTAAATAACAATATTCCAATTCAAGTGTGTCGAACCAGTCATCCAAATAATTTGAATAATAAATATGTCTAAAGCATTCTAATTTCTATTTAAATATCTACCTTAAAGTTATGTCAAATTAAGTTTAAAATAAAAAAACTTCGATATCACATTTTCAATATGGCCGGCACACCTGTCGCAACATGTGGCCAACGATAACTATCGCTTCAAACGACTTTCTTCTTTAAACCTAAGGTGGTAAGGTAACAATTCCGCTGGACATACTTTTAAAATATATTTTGTAATAATATTTTTGGTGGCGAATAATTTAGGGATGTTTTTTCTAAAAACTTGAAAATAAAGTTTAATATTATCTTTGGTAATATAATGTAATGAAATACAAATACTTCTTGCTTGCAACAATTATAAAATCCTATGCGAAAACTTAGCTATTTTATTGAATTTCGGATTCACTGCAAACACGGACACTTGCATAATATACACTGAATATGAAATGAAAACTTTATATAAATCCGGGCAAGGGGGAGTCAGACTCGCACACGAAGGGTTCAGTACCACCATAAAATAAAAAATCTAGCAAATAACACCAAAAACACGTTTTGTGTATGAGGACTCCCTTGAATTTTATTTCATTTAGATTTTGTTGTAGCGGCAATATAAATACACATTCTGTGATCATTTCAATAGCTACGTACCTATTACGGTTCAACAGACAGACGGACGGACTGACAGAGAGCAGATGCATAGTAATAGAGTCCCTTTAGCACGTTTTTGGTACGGAACCTTAGAACCATGTTATCTCTCTGGATTCCCGCCCAAAAACCCCATAACAGTTAAAAACGGATGCTGTCACTTTTTGACAGTTATGTTTCATAATTATTCCAGGAAAAACCGGCGCCACATTAATGCAAACACCGCGTCCACACTCGCGGCAAAGCAACTCGTCTAATTTCCCGCCGAAAAAGTGTACCATCCTAATTAATGCGCGGCCGCTGAATAATTATACAGCGGGGAGCTTATGAATATTCCGCGAGCGAAAACTTTCGTACTTGACGAATGCTTACATGCCACGCGAAGTATAATATTTTTTTTAAAGAGCATTGATGCCATTGTGGTTAAAGAGCCGATCTTGTCATGGGTAGGCTAAGGATATACCTGTATTCATGAAAAAAACTACAAGCTCCATAACCCCGGTCTGGCGATGGGTTCACCACCTATCGCGTTTAGGGGTTTTGTCTGCTGAAACGTAGTTATTTTCAGAAATGGAATACATCTGCCTACACCCCTAGGGATAAAAGACGTGAGCATACTTAATTTATTTATTTTTTGTATTGTGTCCCATAGTTATTGTTATAAAACATTTTAAAAAATCCTACATAGCAAAGACATCAAACTGTTCAGCCCACATGACGTAATCAGTCACCCAAAATTGCGTAATCTAAAACAAAAATTTTACGTACCGAATTCGTCTCAGCCGGCTGACAGAGACCGATTCGTTTTCAATATTCATTGCGCGATTAGTATTCTATCGGCGTCGAACAAACACGCCAATTTCGGTAACAAAGAGGCGGTAAAACTCATAAATAATTAAAGATGGCCGCGGGAAAGGCACGCAAATAGGAAATAAACAAGACGGAGCTAGCAGCTGTCACATTCCACGGATTTTTCCGTAATTTGGAAATTCCTAGGCCTCTGAAACAGGTGGACGAAACATTGTGTAAATACAAGAAAACCGACCACCCACATAATATTATGTCACATCACTCACATCAGAGATTTATGGTGCGAATGTTGAAGGATGCAAGGCAAGAGGACGCCCCAGAAAGACGTTTGCTGATCAAATTAGTGACGTCCTTCAAAAAGCGGGGGTCAAGAGTGCGAAGAATAAAAGAGCGTGCATGAAAAGGCTTATGGATGTAAAGGAAGCGAGGGAAGTGTGCAAAGATCGGGCAAAGTGGAGATCCATCGTCTCTGCCTACCCCTGTGGGAAGAAGGCGTGAGCTGTATGTATGTATGTATGTACTCACATCAGACTAGGTAGAAATACTATGATAAGACTGACATGCCCCGAATTTATATATTCAAGTCAAATTAATTTCATTACCTACTGTAGTACCTATTTGTAGTGCTATTCCTTCAAGTCGGTTTCTATTTTTGTGGAAAATGTTTTTTTTTTTTTTACTTTATGCACACTAAACTTATGAACAACAAAATAATTTTTGAAATCGGTTTAGATTTGACGGAAATTAAGATAATACAAAAAATATAATGTCGAGTATAGAACCTCCGCCTTGTCTGAAGTCAGTAATCTCTGCAACTACTGATATGATATGTATGATGATAGAAAGAAGATAGAAAGCTACTCCATTCCAGAGTCACATAATAAAAGTAAAATCGCAGGGCAGAGCTAGTTAATAGGATAAAATATGTTACCGTCAGCGGTCTCTAAGTTTACGAAGACTCTTACCTGTAACAAACAAAACACATTTTATTATTTTCAGTTCTGCTACAAACTTAAAACAATGAATTCATCACAAAAAATATGGCCGTGTCGGCTGAGACTCTTTTTGCGTTTTCTTAGGACGAAAATAAAAAAAAAAAGTTTTTTAAGGCTTTTTGGCGGGAATCTAAAGAGTGATATCGAGTTCTTTTAATTTGGGGTTTGGTTTGTAATAGTGATAGTGTATTATGTGGCAAGTTTAAAATGTCATGTTATGTTTTGCTGAAAGCATGCCTAATAAATAAATAAGTGTCCGCGAAAGTGAGCAGTGAATAGGAAAATCGATAAAATACGTGGTCCGTCAGTAGAAGTCGAAGAATCAGAAAAAAAAGGGTTGAATACATTTATTGTAGTTTCGTGTATTGACTCTGAAGCTATTGTACTTTTTTTTATTATTGTGTCACTTGTTGCCAAGAAGCTTGTCTATAATAAGGTACAAACTCATATATGTACACTATAGTACCTACATTATAAACATTAACGACTGAACAGATTTTCATGAAACAAACTAAGAACACTAGAGATAAAATTATCTATCAGACAAAAAAAACTAAACGAAAATCGGTTCATCCGTTTGCGAGCTACGATACCACAGACAGATACACAGACAGACACGTTAAACTTATAACACCCCTCTCTTTTTGGGTCGGGAATTAAAACGCATTTTGGTTGATCTCCAATGAAACTTTAGTAAAAGTATAAAGAGTGAACTAAAGAGCTACTCGCTTACTTAGTAGCTCTATCGCAAAAGCTACTTTGCATATTATAATAACGTCCAAAACCATTTAGCATTGTGTGTGTGATCATGCTATTGTGCAGCGATAACTCAGTTCAGACCAATACGGCTTGCGATCGAGAGGTCACTGATTCGTTAAACAACAGGTGTTATTAAGTGACAATAATTAGGATTATATGATTAGTTGTATAGTATAGCTTTGATCAACAAATGTTTATTATATATTAGCGGACCGCCAATATCGTTTCCTATGGACCCATAGTTTACAATTTGTACATTTGATTGTGACCTATATCTGAATTGTTTTACCAAAGAGGTTGGAAGAAAATCATTCTGGAGAGAGAAACTTTTTCTTTAAACGTCTTTGTGTTTTACTAATTATTGATCCCTGCCTTCTGAGTCGGAGGTCGCGGGTTCGATTCCCGCTCGGGGCCAACATTTGTGTGCATGAACATATCTGTTAGTTGTTTAGAACTCGTAGTACAGGCTCTGCCTAGTTTGGGACTAAATAACCGTGTGTGAATTGTGGCCCACAATTTATTTATTATTATTTATTATCTGTAAAAAAACGACTACTACAATATCTTTATAAATTAATATAGTCTATCAATTATTCTGATCTATCTATAATTCTATAGTCTATACTAATATTATAAATAGGATTTTGTATATTTTTTAGTTTGTTACGAATATACTCAAAAACTACTGGAACGATTTTAGAAAAAAAATCATCAATGGAAAGCTAGACGATCCCTGAGTAACGTAGGCTATATTTTATTCCCCTATTCCCACGGGAACGGGAACTACAAGGGTGAAACCTACGCTAGTCATTAATAAAAACATGTAAATTATTTGTCGGGAATAACTGACCAAGAAGGAAGGACAAGATTATCATTATGCGTTCTGCGCATCGCAAAATTCCTGTAAAATTCAATTGAGATTCCGCATACCGAGCGACAGACAGCCAAATGAATGCATGACGCATGCGCATGGCACGACGACCTTAAGGTCATACTTAAGGCGTTGACACAAGCGTTAATAGTGCCATTTTAGAAAAAAAAACTCTTTTCCAACCCATAAACAACCTATTAAAAAGGTTTTTTTGCAATATAATATTTTGATTTTGAGAAATTCACACATATTATGTAATTATTTAATCCACATCTAGGCAGAGCATGTATTATGGGTACTAACCAACTGATAAACATACATAAATACATATCTACTATATAAAAATAAGTCGGGTTTTCCTTCCTGACGCTATAACTCCAGAACTCACGAACCGATTTCTACGGTTTTGCATTCGTTGGAAAGGTCTCGGGCTCCGTGAGGTTTACAGCAAAGAAAATTCAGGATAAATTTCAACAGAAAAGCGGGGAAATCTTATAAGCATTGCACCCGTGCGAAGCCAGGGCGGGTCGCTAGTATATATATAAATATCTGTTATAATCACTACATAGCATAAAACAAAGTTGCTTTCTCTGTTCCTATATTCGTATGTCCCTATGTATGCTTAAATCTTTAAAACTACGCAACGGATTTTCATGCGGATTTTTTTAATAGATAGAGTGATTCAAGAAGAAGGTTTTAGTGTTAACATTGCACCCGTGCGAAGCAGGGGCGGGTCGCTAGTTATTAATAAATCATAATTATTAGTAGTAAGGCTTGGCGTTAAAAAGAGCTGCCCTTGAGTTTGTTGCTGGTTCTTCTCGGGGTACTGCATTTGGAACCAGCAACTCGTCGGTGGAGATGGGCTGCTGTACATTCAGCCAATCTTCATGGACGAGTTTAGGTGCCTTGTTATTAGACTATTGAAGTTTCCGAGTGTATTTTTTTACCTACAGAAAAAACTTAATTTCAATGAAATATAATATAATAGGACATAGAGGGGGCATTGGGAATATTTTCATACAAAACTTTGAAGCATGTTTGAAGCTCAAGCGTCATGTCAGTTAGTATGAACGCGAGCTGTCATTCGGTTCAAACCGTACTACATTTATTCCACTTGTAATAACTTTTAGACATAAAATTTTTTTCGTTTTGTCCCCTCTCTGCCTTATTATTTTTTAATCTCTTTTCATAATTTCGATTTGATTTGAATTTGCCGGTTTTATTTTTTAAGCGACACTAGTGTTGCATCTGTCATCGTCTTAATAGGCTAAATAGGCCAGTATAACTGCATCAAGATTGGCTTATCAAAGAGGTCTTATAACCTCATTAATGGTTATATTAAAGTAACCAGCTCATTGAAATAGAGGAATTTCGATCTCGTTATCAGTTAAATGATAGCTTTTATATGTAATCCCCCGTTTTTATCCACTACTTTTGCATAAAAATGTAGTTTGCGGTATTATTTACCCGACTATATGGGAGGAAGGGCTATGTTTTTCGTATAATATTTGTATTTTTAAGCAGCTTAAACGGTTTGACGGATTTTGACAGACACATTTACAAGACTCTATTTACTGAACTCCTAAGTTTATTTATGTTAATTTGATCTAATATTTTATTTAGTTATGTATAACTTGATATTGTTTGCCTGATGGTAGACCACAGAGCAACCTGCTATTTTTAAGACCTGCATGTATTAGGTATGGAACCTTTGAGTCACAATAAAGACATTTCATTTCAAGGGTGACAAACCCTACCCTAACAGAGAAAGGATTTCGAGAATTTCCCGCGGGAACAGAAAAATCTAAATCCGCACCTCATGAAACCTTGCAACATAGGAGATAGCTTTTAAAACAAACACCCACTAAGAAATGATTTAGTAAAATTCCCGCAGGAACGTAAACAATTCAGTTCAACTCAAAGACCTAGTACCTCAAGGTAACTTGGACAATATTCCAAGTTTCTCTCTTTGTTTAATAAAACATGTCTCAATGTGGTAGCACTGATCGGTATTCCGACGACACAGCGTGAAGATAGCGCGGCATTGTTCTGTAATTCTTGGTAGTCGTGTGTGGCCGTTAAACCGGCGATTGTGGCAATTCTGTACTTCATTTTAACCGACTGTGTTTTTTTTGTTTGTTACCTCGACTGGGTGACGATTTTGGAAATTCTTTTTCTATTTGAAAGCTTGTGCCTCCAGATTGGTCCCATTTTAGTTTCGTCGTTTCTGATAATGGCATCTATGAGAAAACCCTATAAGTCTTAAATTTATATTAAGTAGGTGGAATCTCGGGGTTGTTCCCAGTCCTCCGATCGGAACTCCGATTGGTAGGACGAGTGGGAATATTTTTTTTCCACTGCTCCGATTGTTTTTATTTTGTTACCACCAATAAAAAAAAATACATTTCTTTAAAGGTATGATGTAATATAATACTAAGGCTATTTACAAGTTAAGATGTCGTGATTCCCTAAGAGAACTTGTTCAAAGAAATTAATATTTTAACAATGCCTTGTCAGTACATTTATGAAAACATTATACATGTGCGGAACACGCTAACCGATTTCGATGATTCTTTTTTTAACCGACTTCGAAAAAGAAGAGGTACTGAATTCGACTTTATTTTTTAGTATTACTCGTTACTACTATTAAATTTAGTATTTTTTAGTTTTTTACTCTTTAGAGTTTTATGCTATTAACTATATAATTTCAAAAAAACAATAAGTCATCAATGAAATTTATTCAGTCACAATAATAAATAACATTGTGTTCGAAATATAATCCTTAAAGCTAACATTATTAACAAAGTCAACATTAAAAATTGAGTATATTATTCTAACTGTATATAGTGCAAGTGCAAGTCAGACTCGCGCACGAAGGGTTCCGTACAATTATCTATAAAAAGACAAAATAATCACGTTTGTTGTATGGGAGCCCCCTTAAATATTTATTTTATTCAGTTTTTTAGTAGTTGTTATAGCGGCAACAGAAATACATCATCTGTGAAAATGTCAACTGTCTAAATATCACGGTTCATGAGGTACAGCCTGGTGACAGACGGACAGACAGACAGATGGACAGCGTAGTAATATGGTCCCATTTTACCCTTTGGGTACGGAACCCTAAAAAGGAGGACGTTCTATATTAATTGAGTTATCTGCACTGATATTATAAAGAGGAAATATTTGTACTTTTGTTTGTAATGATTAGACTCTGAAAGTGTGGGACCAATTTAAATTCTTCACCAATGGAAAGTTTACTTTTCTGCGCTATAATTTTCCCACAGGAACGGGACGTTGGATGCGTCAAGCCGAAGACAGGGTGCTATGGCGCTCATTAGGGGAGGCCTATGTCCAGCAGTGGATGATGAACGGAAGTCACGAGGGTTAAATCACCGAAAACAGCTGTTGTCAAATATAAGCAAGTTACAAGGTGTGTCCTCTCTAGAGTACCTATAATAATAATAATAATAATTGTGGGACACAACACAACCAAACTAGGCAGAGCCTGTACTATGGGTACTAAACAACTGATAAACATACTTAAATAGACACGAAGCCAACAGACATGTTCATGCACACAAATATTGGCCGCGAGCGGGGATCGAACCCGCGACCTCCGACCCAGAAGGCAGGGTCACTATAAACTGATCCAACAGGCCCGTCAAAATAATAATGTATATCTAAACATTATGTACAGACAGAACCACCAACTTCCGTTACATCCGCTAGGCTAGTCCCCCGGCGCGGCTCTTACCGGTAAAAGCCATTACGGCACACGCAAACACAGACAGGCTTGAGAGGTTTTGTATATTGTTTCCAGTTTGATATTCTCTTAGAGTTACAATGAAATATTTGAATAGAAGTGAGTAGTTAGATGTAGTCTCTAGTGTTTGCGAAAATAGCTCCTTGACTTCATTCAATTTAAGAAAAAAATTGGTTGTCTGTAAAGTCGGTTTACGGAAGATACACACACCGGCACAATTAGCGGAACAGAAAAAAAAAGGAGAAAAAAGAGGGAATTTAGAACAATGAATGTAATTTTTAAACAATATATTATTTAAAATGAAACAACAATTAAATTAACATGTTTTGACATTCATTTGTAACACCATACTTAAAATTTTATAAAAACAAAAATTAAATTAAACAAAATGCATTTTTCTTCGATTTTTAATCATAGAGAAACAGCAGAAAATTCAAGATTTTCCAAAGTTTAACAACAATTTCAATGACTGTTCAATATCGAGTGTTTCCTCCTCGTGCTCTGATGAGGGTTTCCATCCGTCTGGGCATGCTGCGGATGATGTTATCAATGGTTTCTTGGGGCAACCTCTGCCATTCTTCAAGTAATGCGTTTCGCAACTCGTTGAGATTATTGGGAGGGGGCATTCTTGACTTTACACTCCTCTTTAGCAAGTCCCAGACGTGTTCTATAGGGTTCATATCGGGGGACCGTGCTGGCCACTCCATCACCGTTATACCAACATGGTTTAGGTATGTCTGTACTGTGCGAGCACTGTGAGCCCGAGCATTATCCTGCATTAGAATGAAGTTGTTACCAATAAAGGGGGCAAATGGCACAACATGTTCTTCTAAAATCTCCCTGATATACCGATCAGCATTCAGATTCCCGCCATCGACCACTACTAACTCCGTACGAGCTCCTAAACATATTCCTCCCCAGACCATAATTGAACCGCCGCCATATGCAACTGTATTTTCAAAATTAGACTGGATATACCGTTCTCCTTTGCGTCTCCATACTCGCTGCCTTCCATCAATTTGATTTAACATAACTCTGCATTCATCAGTAAAAAGAACCTGTCCCCAGTCGTCGAAGTCCCAATCACGATGTTCACGACCAAAGTGTAGACGGTTTGTGCGATGATGTCTCTCAAGTTTTGGGGCTTTGGCGGGCACATACGAGCCTATACCCACTTCTTCGAATCTTCTACGAACTGTCCGCTCACTCATCCTTACTGCTCGTACCTCTTCCAGTAAATTTCGAGCCTGCACCGCCGTTAGTCTCGTGTTCCGTCGGACTTGAAGTTGGAGAAAACGGCCATCCCTCCTTGAAGTACACCTTTTCCGGCCTTGTCCTCTCCTTCTCACTAGAGCATTCGTGAATCTGTATCGTTGGATGCTACGATAAATCGTTGATAACGATCGACGAAGGCTTCTGGCAATCGATCTGTAGGTTTGACCATTTCTCCTCATTTGATCTGCCCTAATGATTTCTGATGGCGTTAAATCAGGCATAATTAGATGCTCGTAAATTATCAATATGCGAAAAAACTCAAAAGCCTCAAAAACTGCAATTCAAAGCTTTTCAAATGGAATTCACGAACCTTCTAAAAACGGACAAGCGGTGGAAAAAATGAATCAATGAAAATTAAAACAAAAGAATGAAAAAAAGGGCAGTCGCTTAGTATTCCATTTTTAAATTAAAACCCAAATTTAAAAAAAGCTTGTTTAGCCGGCCAGTAACACGCAAAAATGCGTAAATACTCCCTTTTTTTTCTGTTCCGCTAATTGTGCCGGTGTGTGTAGTTTTACGTGATAACGTTATAACAACATTGATGAAAAATTACTTACTGGAGTGGAAGAGCGATAGATGTATCACAATTCACAAGCCGAACGCTTAGGCAGATCGTGCCTCTCTATCGCTTGTTCCGCGATCTCGCTTGCACGCCCGGCTCAGGCGGAACGTGACACTTTTTCTTGGGTGCAGCCGAAGTTCATCGATTTATCACGTCAAAGATAAGGTATGATATGTCATCCCCTAAAGGCCAAATAATTTCAAAAGGGCAAAATAATGATGATCCTCAGTTAGTGTTTAGCATCTCGAAATGTCATGCAGATAATCAAGTTCAACGGACTCATTCATCCAATCAGTAGAATGTCACATTGAAAAAATTAAAACACTTTCATGACATGCGAAATGTCATACCGTAATTGAAAAAGATAATGAACGGTCAACTTTTAGAAATGAATTCGATGTTTCGTTTGGTCATTGTGACATTTTTCGAATGTTTCAAGTTACCAAAGTGACTTTTGGCGATGTGTTTTCCAAACAAACATTTTTCAAATGTGACACTATGCAATGTGACGTTTAAAGAATGGGACATTTTGCGAGCTCCCATAAGTTTAAAATCCATAATTTTATTGACCTCAGACACATCACCATTCAATTGAGAATCATGCATAGAATGTTACATCAGCAAAATGTAATATCGTGATTTTAAAAAGATGAACGGTCAACGGTAGCAAATGAAAGCAGTGTCTTTTTGCGAATCTGACATTTTTCGACATTTTAGGAATATGACATTTTGTGCTCCGACAAGTTGCCGACCCACAATCTTCCTGACCCCAGACCAGAGTCAAAGCCATGTATTCAATTCCAAGGTCCATAACTTTCCCCTCTTGGGCGCCGGCCAACGCAATACCCCAGCCGGCGCACTTTACAGCCACTGTATGGGACCTGTTGCCAAAGGGAATATATTTCCCGAAAGCCTCTGGGTTCGGCTAGACGGCCGATAGAAAGTTTTAGCAGTTAGCAATATTCTTATACCCTTGTAAAGTACAAGAGCACATGGAGCTTGACACATTAGACGTTGTAAGGTTCTTATTACAATCGACTTCGAGGTCAGACTCGCACTAAAGAGTAAAACCCCAGGTGCTGTTGACTGTACCAGCGGCTACAAGAAATATCTAAAAAAAAATACACACGTTTCACTCATATTCATTGGCCCCTAAGCCCCTTTTCACACGTACCGGTTTCCACCGGTCCGGCGGGCGGCGAAGTATATAGCCATGTACGTTCGCTTACATACGTACCGGCGGGCAACCGGGCAATCGGCCATACATTTCGCCGCCGGACCGGACCGCCCCGGATCGGCGGAAACCGGTACGTGTGAAAAGGGGCTTAAAGTGATAGGTGGTAAGCCCTTCGCCGGACCAGATCGGCTATTCAGAGATGTTGGTATCGAAAACGAATATCATATTTGACATAAAGATTTGGAAAATTTTCCGTGGCTGTCAGAAATGCCTAGAATACAGTTTCCAAAGTCGATAGATTCGACTTCGAAAAATTTTTCACTCGATCTGAATCGAACGGAAACTGTGTCGAGCCTCCGTGAATACGCCTGCGGGTCTGTTACACACGCCTAAGAATTATTTCTGGGACCTGCGGGTTTCCGCACGATGTTTCCCTTCACCGTCGAGTTACTAATGAATATGAACGTAAGTTTAAAAAAAACTCCTTGGTACATGCCAGGATTTACCCCGTTTTGTCACCCCAGGGTGACCACGAGTAATTTCACTTACTCGTAGTCACCCTGCGTAGTGTGACCAACAGTAAATGACAAAAACACAGGACTAGTCACCGCGCTGGTCGAATCCGAGCCTCACGAATGATAACGTGCTTTAACCACTGGGCTATCACTGTTTGCACCTGATGAAGTAGCGATCAAAAGCTGTTCGTCTATATAGTGTATTTATACTTGTCCGTCTGTGTATTCAGCATAAACCGTTCCGCTACGCAAACAGCCCGTTTTGGCTCTGTGTGGGGAAATTCTATTTTTAGCCAACTACGCAGTTAAAGCGAGTTTGTAAAATGAAAATTGAAATGCATTTTAGAGGAGTTTTGGGATAACCTTTCTAATTAATGTGACAAGCAAATAAGTAAATTGAAATTGAAATGATTAGATACTCGCAAATACATTTTTTTATCAACTTTAATTAAATAATTACAATGGTTATTTTCATACATTACATGCAAATGAAGTCCGAACTCGCAATTTCATTTCGATATGGCGAAGGATACAGTGAAATACCCCATTCATAGTGTGCATACCTATAGACAACAACCGCCATAAAACCAATGCCGTTTTTTGCTCTATTTTTGATTGCGTTGTGGTACGGAACCATTCGTCTGTGAATCCAACTCTTACTAAAGATATAAATGTTTTCTTCACTACATAGTATAAAACAAAGTCGCTTTATCTGTCCCTATATCCCTATGTATGATTAAATCTTTAAAACTACGCCACGGAATTTGATGCGGTGTTTTTTTATTAGATAGAGTGATTCAAGAGGAAGGTTTTAGTGCTAGCATTGCACCCGTGCGAAGCCGGGGCAGGTCGCTAGTTGAGTATACAATATTGTACACCAAAAACAACACAATATGGATACCAACATTAACTAAAGTATAATGGGCGGTCTTATCGCTTTTAGCGATCTCTTCCAGTCAACCTTAGGATGGATGAAACTGATGAGTATAATTGGGTATCTTCAGTATTTCAGTACTTTCAGTACTTTCCTTAAAGGTCAAAAAATTCCAGCCCGTATAACCCTTTGCGATACAGCAGAGCAAGAGATTTTGCCAGTCAGATTTCTCCGTCAGATGTCGCAGGAGGTCGGAAATGACACCAGCTGGGATACACTATCTCGGCCGAGATCAGGGCCTGCAGGGAAGGACTCAGTAGACAGGGGCCCACAATAAAATAATCGATTGTACTTTAATAAAATTTATGCATTACTCAGACAAAAGACGACGTACTGATGACCTGCCTTCTGTGTCGGAGGTCGCTGGTTCGATACCCGCTCGGGTCCAATAGTTTTATGAATATATGTCCAGCCGTTTCGCCGTGAAACCGTTCCAGGCAGACAGTTAAGCATTTATAAGGATTATACGCACAATGACACATTGACGCAAAATGCCACACTAACAAAGTGCTATATTATCAAAATAACAAGATTTGCAATAATAATCAAAGTAGGTATCTTTAAAGAAAAACATTCGAGAATTGTAAAATGCGAAAACGGCATTGCATGTGCTAATGTAACATTTTGCGAAATGCCAATCTGTCATTTTGCGAATGTGAAAATGTGCGCTTCTTATAATTTGGAAAGCAATATTTGGGCCCCAGACTAAATTCGGCGTATTTATGTATGTATGAAGTCGTTAAGCCATGTCCAATATTTTTGTGATTCTGACAGTTAGGTGGCCACTAGCCTAACACCACGTAGGAGATTGTAGCCCAAACTTCCTCATGTGTGCAATGAAGAAAGACCCTTAGCTCAGCAGTGGGCTGTTACAGGTTGATGATGATGAATAAGGTTTATGATGACCAACGCAACAAAAACGAACCGATGTACAGATATTCCTTATTTCACTATGAAATTTTCAGGTATCTATTAAATAACCATAAAATACGAGTTCAACATACTATATACCATTGTATATACAATGTTTGTGAAAATAAACATGCCTTGAGTGAACTCAACTGAAATGGCTGAAACCGCGCTTAATACAAAGAGAGCGTTGCGAAGATACAGGGTGGTATAATATATTTTTAGATGGTCCTACTAATTTTATTTAAAAAAAAACAATTTTAACGACCAAACTTATTATTTAAAATTATAGAGTATTAGCTAGGCAGAAATGATGTGAATGGTCTGACGGTTCGATGCGAAGTGAGAGGCCGGAGGGACGTCGTCATCTTCCCTCTCTGGGTATTTTCTTTTACGCTTATAATATTATTATTGACGGTGAAGGAAAACATCGTGAGGAAACCTGCAGGTCTCATAATTAATTCTGAGATATGTGTAAGCAGACCCGGTCCGGCGATGGGCTCAGCACCTATCACGTTTACGGGTTCAATATATCTCGTGAAATGTGGGTATATCCAGTAATGGAATACCACTGCCTACCCCCTCGGGGATAAAAAGCGTGAGATTATATTATATTTCTTATTAATAATATTATTATTGTAAACATTTTACTAGTACGACATGAGATTAAAAAGAGCTGCCCTTGAGTTTCTTGCTGGTTCTTCTCGGGGTACTGCATTTGGAAGAAACTCGTCGGTGGAGATCGGCTGCTGTTTACATTCAGGCAATCTTCATGTACGAGTTTAGAGTGCCTTGTTATTAGACTTTTGTTTTTTCTAAGTGTACCAATATAAATGATTTTTCACATTGACTTTTGACTATTGACAAAGTGAGTATTTGTCAGATAGGACCCAGAAATAATTCCGAGGTATGTGTAAAGCTGGGGTCCCACGGTCCGCTATTCTACGGATCAGCTACACTCAACCGACGAGCACGGACGGCGACGCACCACAGGCAGGGCCGGTCCAACGGTGCGTGTCGGTGTGTGTAGATGTTTTTATGTTGTCATAATGCAAAGCGAAAGAAAGAGAGAGAAGAGCGCACCTTTGAAGTTACCGACTCACGATGGATACGGGCGCACCGCCACAGACGTTCTGTGCTATCACGGACGAGACCGGTCCCACGGTGCGTCGTGCGAGCTGGTCTGCGTGCATCCGCGATTTTACGGACCGTGGGACCCAAGCTTAAGAGACCCAGTCCGGCGCGGACGATGGGCTCAACAGTCAACATCACGTTTAGGGGTCCAAAGAATACCTTGTGAATTAACAAAGAAATTGAAACGTGGGTATTTCCAGTAATAGAATACCTCTGCTTACCCCTTGGGGAGAGAAATCCGTGAGTTTTTTCTAGTGATTGAATTTCCATCATTGTAATTTTATTTCAATCCGATAACGACACTACGGCAGTGTCGCTTTTACGGCGCGTGACACTTGACATCGATTGGTCCGAACGGCTAAAATATCGAAATACGAAGAAGGCGGAATTTTCGGTATACTAGCAGCGCCCCGCGGTTTCACCCGCGTAATTCCCGTTCCCGTTTGAATACGGGGATAAAATATACCCTATGTGCTATTCTGATGTATAAGTTACTAGCAGCGCCCCGCGGTTTCACCCGCGTAGTTCCCGTTCCCGTGGGATTACGGGGATAAAATATAGCTTGTGTTATTCTGATGTATAAGCTATATAACTGAAAAGTTTCACCAAAATCCGTTCGGTAGTTTTTGCGTGAAAAAGGAACAAACATCCATCCAGACATAAAGACATCCATCCAAACAAACTTTCGCGTTTATAATCTATACTAATATTATAAAGCTGAAGAGTTTGTTTGTTTGTTTGTTTGAACGCGCTAATCTCCGAAACTACTGGTTCGAATTGAATAATTCTTTTTGTGTTGGATAGTCCAGTTATCGAGGAAGGCTATAGGCTATATAACATCACGCTACGACCAATAGGAGCAAAGATATAGTGGTAAATGTGTAAAAAACGGGAGAAATTATTTCATCTTACGGGAACTACGCGGGTGAAACCGCGCAGAACCGCTAGTATTATAATATAAGTAGGATTAGATTTTAGATAATTCTGATCCCACAACACCCTGTACACAAGGTCCATGACCTCGAGGTGCATCGTGGGTCGGCGACCGTCTGGTCACAGCCCACAAGGTCACAGTCTGGAAACTTCTGGAATATTTCTAGAATATATTCGACTATCTCTACTTAGAGAAAACCTTCAGATCAGAGAAGAGCTATTTCCCTGTCAAATTTCATTATGATCAGATCGATTTAGTAGTGACAAGATAACAAACTGAGTTACATTCGCATTTATAATAATATATCCCGCTTATCATTTGTGAGGCTCGGGTTCGAATCCTGGCGATGAAATGTACCAAGAGATTTTCAAACACGTCAAGTACATGTTTATCACTAGCTCGACAGTGAAGAAAACCAGCAGGTCCAAGAGTTAATTCTGAGACATGTGTAACAGCATCCTGGGGGTCACAAGATACTGGTGAAACGTAGGTATTTCCGGAAATGGAATACCTGCCTATGCCCTCGGGGATAAAAAGCGTGACAATTTTTTACTAGCATTTGCATGCAACTCCGTCCACCTAGGAACTGGGTGTTTTAAAAGTGTTCCGTTGGTACACTATTAAAACACGCACGTGTGTCTTGACAGATTTGACTTTGTAACGTTCTTATTGCAGTCGCCTTAGAGGTTAGAATTGTAAGACTTCATGTGCTGATTGTACAGTCAACAAAGTTGTTAGTGTTACATGGCCAAAAATTAAGATTCACTTTTCTCTTAAAGCCTTAAATGTATTTATAGTATTTTTTTGGTAAATTATAGGGATCAAAGATACCTTTCGAAATAAACATTAATCAATAAGATTTATTTATAACACATTTGCTCGTAAAAGGTGTCTTATTTCACCAATTTCAATATCGTATTGTATCTCATTACGCCCAAGTGCGGTAAGTGTAAAGTAAAACGCACGGTTTATCAAGATGCTCCGTCTTAAAACGAACGATACTTTTTAAAATCTCAGCAAAGAGTTTTTATGTCAAAAAAGTTGTCAACATTTTATGATTAAAAGTAACTTTGGGAGATTAAATATAATAAAGAAATATTTATGTACATAATTATTTAATTTAATTAATTTTGACAGTAAATTACAACCAATTGATCTGTAACAAAACACAAAAATATTATTTTACTTTATTATTAATACTGGCTGTTTTTTGTGCCTTTGCCTAAAAAAATTATGGTGCGCGGCGCGCGCTTTTTCTTAACGCTGTATTGTTTTTATTCGTTTAGCATAGTCGGAGTTATATTTTATTTCCTCTCAAATGTGTTATAAAACGTCGTATGACATACGTGCGCTTTGATAATTACAGCCTCTGCTTAATTGTAGCCCTCGCCTACGGCTCGGGCTAGCAATATCGCCTCGGCTGTAATTTTCAACCTACCGCACTTATATCATAATGTACTATTATGACTTCCCCAGAAAAATGAATTCTTAGTTACTGGCCATGTAACCCTAACAACTTTGTTTACTGTACTCTTATGGAGGAGCGGAGGTGGAATGCTCTTCCATCGTGAAAAGGGAAGATCTTCCTTAAGGCGAGGTGATCGTGCCTGGGGACTGTCCAACGATAGATGTTGGACAGTTGTATTTATACAAACTCATTAGAAAACTCCGATAGCGCGGTTTAGAACTCGGCCGTCTATTGGCGCGTTCTATGTAGTGTCGCTACACTCTCCTCAACCATACATGCTGAAGCGGTGGAGTTGAAATGACGTTCAATAAGTGGACTTGTAAGTTCTTCATTTGAATAAAACATTTTGACTTTGACTTTGAACCCTAAAAACAAGTTTCTCAATTAAGCCGGTTTTTCTCCAAAGCTAAAGAATCTTCAAACAAACCCAATCATCGGCCATGACTTTGTGTTTCCAACGCCGGGAATCGAACGCGTACATAATCGGTCGCCGGCCATTGACAATTACGCGATTCGATCCACGCAAGAACAATACACTTTGTTTAATGTCAAGCGCAGTAGGGTAACGGCAAACAACTTCATACTTTGTAAATAAAAAATAAAAAATACTTTGTAAATTAACAGGAATTCGTTATAGATGTGTATTTAAAAAAAACTCACGACTTATATCACCGAGGCGCGAGGGGGTAAGCAGAGGTATTCCATTTCTGGATATAGGTACTTTTCACCAGATAGTCTTTGGACCCTTAACGTGATAGGTGGTGAACCCATCCCCTTACCGGGTCTGTTACACATTTCTCAGAATTAATTCTGGGACCTGCGGGTTTCCTCACGATGTTTTCCTTCACCGTCGAGCTAGTGATAAATATGTACGTAAGTTTTTGAAAAACTTATTGGTACTATCAGCAAACGCTAAGCCTGATACATTTGGAAGAATTGTCGCTTGTGTCCGATCCATTCATCGACACTAAATGCTCATAAACATGAAATAAATACTTTTTTGTAATTGACATTGTTACTATAAGAAAGGGGCTTTGTCCCGTAACAGCCCACTGCTGAGCTAAAGGTCTTTCTCCCAAGCTGATAATAAATTTTTCAAATTTGACACATATTAAAAATTGCTGACATCGATTAAGCAGTCGACAAAACTCGTTGCGCTTATTCTGTTACTTCACTACATAGTATAAAACAAAGTCGCTTTCTCTGTCCCTATATCCCTATGTATGCTTAAATCTTTAAAACTACGCAACGCATTTTAATGCGGTTTTTTTTTTAATAGATAGAGTGATTCAAAAGGAAGGTTTTAGTATAAGCATTGCACCCGTGCGAAGTCGGGGCGGGTCGCTATATTGTATAATACGGTCGAATTGAGAAACCTCTTTTTTTAAAGTCGGTTTAAAAATAAAGTAACTACGAACACTACTTGTTTTAACATCCCTGTCTGCTCAAACGTGTAATTGTACACTTTGCTTCACAAAGACAAAGTTTTAAGCGAACATTTCCTGTGTCAAAAGCAGACGCACAAAACTAGGGCTGCACCGAACACAGAACTAGGGATATCGATAAACTATTGCCTGGTAAAGTGACGTCACATCACAAAACTTGACCTGTTTTTTTTTTTATGTTAAAAAAGGGGGCAAACGAGCAGACGGGTCACCTGATGGTAAGTGACGTCCGTCGCCCATGGACACCTGCAAATCAAGAGTCACAACTGCGATGCCGGCCTTAGCAGGTGGGAATAGTGGGAGGAGTATATACTTACATAATCAAAATCAAGTGGATAGGTAGGTAATCACTTGTATGTTTGCTTTTAATGGACAGGTTTCGAAACTACAGCACCTATTTAAAATAACAAAGAACTGTAAAGAGTACCTATAGGAATACCTCTGCCTACTTCCTCGGGAAGAAAAGGCGTGAGATGTTTTAAGCTATTGCATAGCTTCTATCGAGGGCCTTGAGCGCGGGGACCGAATCCAGAATTTCCGTAACGAAAAAAACCTCACGCTCCCCACTCCGACGGGCACGGAGGTCCGAGTCCGAGTCCGAGTCCCAGTCCACTCCGAGTCCGAGTCCGAGTACGAGTCCGAGTACGAGTCCGAGTCCGAGTCCGAGTCCGAGTCCGAGTCCCAGTCCGAGTCCGAGTCCGGGACCCGGTCTCAGTTCCACTCCCACTCTGACTCCCACTCCCACTCCCACCCCACCCCCAACCCCACTTCCACCCCCACTCCCACTCCCACGCCCACTCCAACTCCCACTCCCACCCTACACCCACCCCCACTCCCACTCACACAGCCTCACACTCCCACACCCACCCCCACTACAACACCCACACGTCGTTTTTTTTCTAAAGAGTATATAAGAACCCACTTGAACGAAAAGCTAGGAGATATAGAGGTGCCGCTTTCAATAGCATATTAATATAAACTAAAGTTTATTATGATCAAGCTCCTCTATCGACAATAATTAGCAACACTATGAAAGCTTGTCCCCGCATGATGCCGTCGCATTACACGGATTAGCATACACAGCGACGCCGGGGGTTTCGCCTAGCTAACCAAGCATATAACACTTTCCGAAGCAGCAGTTAACTGACTTTCAGCAAGAGAACTTATACAAAAAGTCCAAAAGGCATTAATTAAACATGTACTTTGTAAAATGGCATATTACAAACTAGACGACTATATAAATGACAATGATGCTTGGAACAGATTTCCTCCAGTCCAGCGCAATACGATAGTGAAAAACAAACGAAATTATGTAACCCAATTTAGTAATATGTAACAATTGATTAAAAGAATATTGTGTTGAGGAGTTTCTTGCCCCGCTTCTTCTCCTCAACCATACATGCTGAAGCGGTGGAGTTGAAATGACGTTCAATAAGTGGACTTGTAAGTTCCTATTTGAAATAAAACATTTTGACTTTGATTTTCTATAAGTACAAAAAGTACACTTAGAAAAGTCAATAGTTTATAATAACAAGGCACACTAAACTCGTCCATGAAGATTGGCTGAATGTAAACAGCAGCCCATCTCCACCGCCGAGTTGCTTCCAAATGCAGTACCCCGAGAAGAACCAGCAACAAACTCAAGGGCAGCTCTTTTTAGATTATACATTCCAAAGTAAAACAAATCTCAATTTTAATTCAATTTTAATAATTTATATATACACACGTTGAACAGAAGAAAAAGAGATAGTTAATAAATATTGGACTCGATTCTGCAAACCACCTAAAATTCCTAATTTTAAGTTAGCCTATCCTGCTTTATAGAATACGGAAGAAAAAGGACAGAAACAAACCATAAATTATAGAGTAATGTCAAACGTGTAAAAACCGACTAATTTGATGTCTTATCTGTCACTTTTATCAATAACCTCCTTACATCGTTGCTAAAATTGCTAACAACGTGTATTTGAATGCTGGACGCATGGTTCAATTTTGTTATTTTGACATTTGTGACGTTGTAAATAAATATGGCGCTTATTTCTGTCCCTTTCCTTTCCGAAGCGGTGGAAAAGAATAGAGCTAACTTAAAATTAGGAATTTTAGGTGGTTTGCAGAATCGAATCCATTAGATACCTAGATACTAAAAACTTAGTTTACACCTTCATTCATAAGTGTATACAAAGGTGTATCCCTGAAATTTCTATTTCCTGAAAATATCTACTTTTCACCAATATATATTTTGGTGCTGGGGTGCTGTTACACATGTTCTTTTTTCAACTAAAACACTTTCCGAAGCAGTATATCTATTAGTAAATAAGTAAATTTCATATTCCAACGTTGAATCTATGCTTTATAAAGTGAAAAAAAATGTAAAATGAAAATGTATTTATTTCCGTGGGTACTTGATAATTACTCTTACAAAAGTCAAAGTATCTCTATCCACTGGACCTATTTAAAAAATATTTCACAAATTGAAAGAATACTTTTCTGGGAGTACCACAGTCTATAATTTTCCCACGGGAATGGGACTAGACGAGCTACTGAAACGTGATTTAAATTGCAATGTTCGAGAAATCCATCAGCTGCAAACTTCGAAATGTTTTATTCGGATTTAGTTGTTACATTTAATTTTAAATATCGCCCCGGGGGGCTACGTGCGGGGGCGCTACCCGTACAAGTCTATAATGGAGTTTCCAGCCTGGGGCCACTCGTTGGCCACTACTCGCGTAAAATGTGTAATTTTAATGTACCATTAAATTAAATGGATAACTTTTTTAACAATACTGTACCTGCAAAAAGGTTATGTTTATTGCGTGTATGTATGTGAGTATAAATAAGTATGTATGGAACAACTCTTTATTGTATACCAATAAAAATCTACACATGTCATATATTTTTAAAGAGAAAAGATTTGAAATATAGTCTTACCTCTTTATAAAGAGGAAAGATTTTTACATTTGTTTAAAATTACTACATAATATGGTTCGTAACTACTGGACCGACTTAAGAGTTTCTTAGAATAGCTTAATTTTTTAACTAACATGGGTTTTAAATTACCATTTTTATCCGACTGCATATAATGTTATGGAGGGGGAGGAGGGTAATGTTTACACACACACAAACGACTACCGTTTGAAAATAAAAATATACTGACCCCTTTTATCGTTGAAGGGGTAGGCAGAGGTATTCCATTCATGGTAGGTAACTACCATTTTTCTCGAGTAGGTATATTTTTTGGAATCCTAAACTTAAAAGTGTCAAGCCTATCGCCGCCGGCCTAAATAAAACTGCATAACTCATTTTCACAAACTTGTACTACGATAGTGGAATCTACCCTATTTTTTTTTTTTGTTATTACTCCATCCGTCCTCAATAACTAAGCAGTGATAGCCTTACGGTTAAAGGGCCTGCTTCACATGATGAACATCAGTGAGGCTCGGGTTCGAATCCTGGTATGTACCAATCAGTTTTTCAAAACTGACGTACATATTCATCACTAGCTCGACGGTGAAGGAAAACATCGTGAGGTTATACACATGTCAAAGAATGAATTCTGAGACATGTGAACAGACCCAGTCCGGCGATGGGCTCACCACCTATCACGTTTAGGGGTGGAACATTCTCGTGAAAAGTGGTTATTATCAGAAATGGAATACCTCTGCCTACCCCCTCGGGGATATAAGGCATGAGATTATGTTATGTATGTCCTCAATAACTCAGCAAAATTATCAACAAAAAAAGCACATTCGAGATTGCGTTCAAACCACGCCACCTATTTCTAGCAATACTTTCCCACCACTCACAAAAACATATCATATGTCTGGTTTGAGACAAACAAACTCACCATAGGCAACTTAGCACCTTAACTCAAAATAATAGGGTCCAAATTACCAGGTAGATGATGTCAGGGACGCGTTATCAAGTCTGTCGAATCGTGTTACAGGTGGGTTGTACGCGGAATTCTTCCAATCAGTTCCTGAACGCAGTGGCATAGAGTAGCGAAGATGTCGATGAAATATCGATGATTTCTCGTATCGATATTCGTCAGAAGTAAGAATACAGGAATAGGATGCAAGGAAAGGGGACGCCCCAGAAGGACGTTCACGGATCAAATTAGTGACGTCCTTCAAAAAGCTGAGGTTCGGAGCGCGAAGAATAAAAGAGCGTGCATGAAAAGGCGTATGGATGTGAAGGAAGCGAAAGAAGTATATCTCTGCATACTTCTTTCGCTTCCTTCACATCAATCCGTCGTCGATCCATCGTCTGGTACAATTTCGTGAGTTTTATGTATGTATGTATGTATTGAATAGGCTCAGAAACTACTGGAATATTTTTAAAAATTGTTTTAACAATGGAAAGCTTACTTTTCTGGGTACTAGTAACATGGGCTATAATATTCGAACGGGAATTAAGCGGGTGAAGAGCTAGTGAGTTTAACAAAACAATTCGAGCGTTGCCGATGCAAAGCATTTTTTCGTTGTTTGGTGAGCATATCGTATCTACAATTCTATACGCGGATGCATGAACGAGTGTGAGTCGTGAATGTATGGTCTTTTGCGAGCGAGATGTATATATGGTTTAATTTATTCTTACTTTATTTTTCGTTGCCTTGTCTAGCGTCTTAGATTTGAAAAATCTGTAATGCTAGTTTAAGTTATTTGAATAAATAAATACTTTGTAATATATCATTATCGATACACGGTTACCCCATCCCTACCCTCGACAATGGGGCACTGATGATAACCAGCGCCGTTGACGCCGCTTCACCGCAAAATTGGGCCAATTTCGTCCGTTTGTGACAGACTGCAGTCACACGTACGGACGAGGACTGCTATTCAATAAGTCTGGTGCACATTGGACGACTTTGCCCGTCTCCGATCTTTCTGCTTAATTAATATATCCTCACTCCTTTATGCAGATCAGATGAGAGTTTTTCCATTACTGAAAACACCGTATATTGTCCCTTTTCCACGCAATAACAGGGCAAAGGACCGAATGAACCGACGTCATTTCTTGCATATACAACGCGTCACAGAATAAACGCAATTCCTTATAGGTACACCCCATTAATATAATAAAAAATATGATGCATTCGAATTACATTTTTTTCTAACCAAATTTCTTAAATAAACATACATACATACATATTATTACGCCTCTTTCCCGTAGGGGTAGGCAGACCACTACTTGTTTCGCTTCGTCCACTTTCATTATTCCTCTCATACATGCTCTTCGGTTTAGGGTACTCTTGACCTGGCTTTTTTTCAAGACGTCCCTGATTTGGTCTTGAAACGTCAATAATAGTACGGTTTCCATAGGTAGCCCTAAATTCAGTTATGCTTATTTATATTAAAATAGCTGAAACGATTAAGTAGTCGATACTGATCAAACCAATTTTAGGAATTGCGCTTATTCTGTTACATAGGAAGTGACGCTATTTTGTATCTCGAACTCCGGAAGTCGAAAATCTAGTATGGCAATAAAAATCTTTGCGAAACTCGGCAGCAGTTGCGCTCCATTTGGCCAAATAATAAGCCTTATTACCCAAAGCAATCTCCGAACAATGATGTACGTGCCGTCGTGAGTGGACGAGTTTTACTGTCCAATAGTCTAGTCGTCCGTCTAGTCGGTAACTGTATGATATTAGGTACTTGTTCCACCGTAGGCCGTAGACAGAAGGGAGCTACAAAGTAGTAAGTACTCGTAGTGTGTTAGGTTAGTTTTGTTACTGGGCAGAAGAAGCATGAAAGTATAATAAATGCAGTCGAAATGCGTTCGTTAAGAAGCATTTAGTGGAGTAAGATTGATAGATAGAGTGAAAAATAGTGTGGAGCGTTGCGGCTTGAAAAATGATATAGTGACTAGAATTGAAAGTGGAAATGCTGAGGTGGTTTGGTCAAATTGAGCGGATGAATGAAAGTCGTCTAACGAGACGGAACCATCTCAAAATGACAGATTAGCAAAATGACGGATTCGCAAAATGTCAGATTCGCAAAATGACGGATTCGCAAAATGTCAGATTCGCAAAATGACGGATTAGCAAAATGACGGATTCGCAAAATGAAGGAATTTTAAAGATACTTCCCACGACACTAGGATAGACGACAAGGGTGTTGTGAATGTGCGAGTCGGTAGAGGACGACCTAGGCGTAATAATGGAAGTCGTTCAATACATCGACCAGATCGGCGATGTATTGAAGAAAACCGACGGGCGACGGGGAGTGTTTTCTTCGATTGCTCTTGTCGCTGTGAGAAGTTATGTAGTGGAAAGAAGGTTCTCAGACGACTTAAACCGTATGCGAACAGCTTTTAATGTTTGTATCTCCATATTTACACAAAACGGGTTTCTTGAAGAAGGCATTGATAGTCATTTACTTTGTAGTATTGGCGAATGGACAATTTTAATGGTCTTAGACAATTTTATGGACGTAACAAAAACTATGTTTGAATTGCGCCAAAAAACTCGTGCGTGTCTGTTGAAAGCGGATGCCTGCGCGTAGCGGCTGCGCGTGTCTATTGAGTACGACTTCGCACGACACGACAAAATTGTAGACAAGATTTTCTTTGGCTTCAAAAATCTGGCAAGTGGCTACTAGCCTAACACTATCGCCAATCCGCGGTGGGCTCGCGTGGGTGTTTATCATACTAATATTATAAACGCGAAAGTTTGTGAGTATGTTTATTGCTCTTTCACGCAAAAATTACTGAAAGGATTTTGGTGAAACTTTACAGCTAAATAGCTTGTAGCGACACTACATGGAACGCGCCAATAGACGGCCGAGTTCTAAACCGCGCTATCGGAGTTTTCTAATGAGTTTGTATAAATACAACTGTCCAACATCAACCGTTGGACCGCGGTCCCCAGGCACGATCACCTCGCCCGGCGGAAGATCTTCCCTTTTCACGATGGAGGAGCATTCCACCTCCGCTCCTCCATCTACTATACAAAAATAAGTCGGGTTTTCCTTCCTGACGATTTAACTCCAGAACTGACGAACCGATTTCCATGGTTTTGCATTCGTTGGAAAGGTCTCGGGCTCCGCAAGGTTTATAGCAAAGAAAATTCAGCATTGCACCCGTGCGAAGCCGGGGCGGATCGCTAGTAAGCTTATATATCAGAATTACACATATGCTATATTTTATTCCCGCATTCCCACGGGAACGGGAACTACGCAGGAGAAACCGCGGGGCGCTGCTAGTGGCTCATATTTTCTCATATATTAGGATTTGTATATATTCTTCGTATTTGTGCCTTACAATATGATAAAAGTATTTACAACAATATTTAATATTATACATCCATTGCAAAAAAGTCATGTCCTTCCATTCCTACGCTTTTAGTACTGTTGAAACCGATTTTGATGATTCTTTTTTTATTTGAAAGCTAGTGCTTCTGCTTACCGTGCGGTGTGGTAATTTGGTCCAGTTCTGACAATGGCATCCATGAGAAAACCATATCGAAAATGGCGTGAATTGCTTCGAGAAAAGGATGGGACGGCCGTGCCGCTTTTTGCTCGACTTGGTGGGGGCACTCCCGTGCCCCCAGATAAGTTGAAGTCCGTTGGAAGTTCTATGTTATTTGTTTATTTTAGCCACTTGTTTACGGATATCGTGTCGTCAGCAACAGCGCACCCGCGCAAAGGAAAGCTTAGAGCGAATTCGGTGTCGAATGGCATTAGATTCGATTACTGAGAAACACCAGGCGATGAGAATACCTCTTATTGCCAAATTGATGTTTGCTTTATTATCGGATCTCTTGTTTTGGGTAATACGATATTTTAAGAACCTGAAATGTTATAGGAGAAGAATGATTAATGGATTGTGTTCCACTTCTCTCTCTTCTCTAGCCCTGCGTTGCCAGTGTGTTTGTAACGATCATACTGGTTAAGCAAAGTTGGGTGCGGTCAGTCAGTGGATGGGTGACCGCCTAGTGGCATTAATATTACGAGCGCTTTCGTGTTTCGGAAGGCACGTTAAATTGTTGGTCCCGGTTATCGTTGAGTTGGATGGAATAGCAGTCGTCAGCCATGTCAGATACCCTTGGGTGGCTTGAGAAATTCTGACTGTTAAGTGGCCACTAGCTTAACACCATCTCCCAATCCGCGGTGGGCTCGCGTGGGAGATTATAGCTCATACTTCCTCATGTGTGAGGAAAGACCCTTAGCTCAGCAGTGGGCTGTTACGGGTTGATGATGTTCCACTCAGTCTGAAGCAGTAGTAGCTGAAATCACTTTTTTAATGTGTCTGTTGATTTCTAGTCGGGGTGTTTGAGATTTATTTAAGTACGGGGATAAAATATAGTCTATGTTGTAGTCTGATAATGTAGCTTTCCAGTGGCAAAATAATAATAATAGTGGTTCAGGCGTAAAAGCAAACAGACAAACAAACAAACCCGTTTCAGTATGAATACGAGAATAAATATAGCCTATGTTACTCAGTGATAATGTAGCTTTCCATTTGTAAAAGAATTTTTACAAAACAAACAAACAAACAAAACATACAAAAATTCTAATCTTTCCTCTTTATAATATTAGTGGAGATAGGATCATCCACATCAATCAATCTATTCATACATACAAACTAAAATTAACACACTGAAAATATCTGTGAGCTTACAGAATGGTGTTGATAATACAAATAAAAAGGGATCGCCCAATGAAAACTGTCCGGTCCGTCTGTCCAACATGTGTCAGTATCCACGACGATATTGTAAAAGCTAAGTCGGCGTGACAACAGCTAAGGAGACGTATCCGTCATTCCGTCGGACAACGACGGACTTCCGGACTGTCCGATGTTTTGAAACGGGACTTCAATTTAAACGGGACAAAACTTTAAACCGTCCGGAAAGCATTGAGAAGACCGAATGTTTTCCCAGAAAGTATCAGTTGATATTTAACAAAAAAGAAAAATCTACACAAATAATATAAAGAGGAAAGATTTGTATTTTTGTAACGAATAAACTCAAAAACTACTGAACCGATTTTAAAAATTCTATCACCAATGGAAAGCTACAATATCCCTGAGTAATAGGCTATATTTTGTTCCCGCATTCCCATGCGAACGGATTACCGCCGCTAGTCTATTATAAAGGTTGTCGCACACATAATATCAACTCGGATCGGACATCTACTGTTTCTGACAGTGGAAATACGTGATTTCTGGTATTGTTGTCATAAGTTTAGTGCAATTTGTAACAGTATCCTTGTTTCAGAATGCACGTTACTGTTTGTCCCGCTTTTCGTTGTGTTTACGCAGAGCCATGTCAGATATCCTTGGGTGGCTTGAAAAATTCTGGCAGTTAGGTGGCCACTAGAATAATATAACAACATCTCCTAATCCGCGGTGGCCCATACTTATGTGCGGAAAGACCCTTAGCTCAGCAGTGGGCACTGGACTTACTAGTTGGTGATGTAAAAGTATAGCTCAGCAAAGCACTAAAATCATGTAACTTGTACTTTGTATTATATTGATTGTTTAAAAGAATAATGTGTTAAGGAATTTCTTGCCCCGCTTCTTCTCCTCAACTATACATACCGAAGCGGTCGAGTCGCAATGACTTTCGATAAGAGGACTTATAAGCCATTGAATAAAAACTTCTGACTTTGACTATTACGAGTCCACCTATAAAATGATATTCTCGGAACATTCGTAGTCCTTCAACGTAGGACACAGATTAAATATAAACATCCAGTGAAATACGGGACATTGGACTGCACAACACTAGTCGGACCGTCCGGCCTAGAGTGATATGACGACAACCAGTGCCATTATATTGAAATTCCGGAAAAGGAATGTTCCCGAAACGGATTTTTTACGGGAGATTTTCCAATATTTACTTTTTGTAGTGGGCAAACTGCTTTAAGAAAAATCTCGTAAAATATTATTGTTAAAATCAGTAATATTTTGCAGTCTCACAGGACGCTTCTCTAAAACATCCTTCTTAGGGTCGTGATTTTTAAAATGCGGACTTAAACGCCAACGTGTAGTCACCGTAACTGACAGCTGTCAGCCTGAACACATTCATTGGGGATATTGACGCTAGTGACAACTCTCTCATCTGGCCTCATTATAGGCTGCAGCTGAAAATCAGCGCCTCAACCCAGGCATTATAGCTGTGGCCAAAGAGATTAAAATAACTGCATAGTATAAAACAAAGTCGCTTTCTCTGTCCCTATATCACTATGTTCCTATGTATGCATAAATTTTTAAAACTACGCAACGGATTTTGATGCGGTTTTTTTTAATAGATAGAGTGGTTCAAGAGCAAGGTTTTAGTGCATTGCACCCGTGCAGTCGGGGCGGGTCGCTAGTATAATAATAAAGTATGTATTTTTTTTTCTCTTATGTTTGTTACCTAAGAACTTTCGACTGGGTGAACCGATTTGGATGATTCTTTTTTTATTTGAAGCTGTTGATAGCTGACAATGGCATCCATGAGAGAACCATATAAGTCTTAAATTTGCATTAATTATGTGCGCGACAAATGGACGAATAACCCAATATTACGCCGACCGATTTCGATTATTCTTTTTTTAAACAAAAAAAGGAAGAGGTTCTCAATTCGACTGTATCTGTAGTATAATTCGTTGAAGTCGGTTTTTTATTTTTTAGAGTTTTATGTTGTTCATCTCGCACTATATCTATCGTCGCAACATCACTTTCCTGTATATCCAACCATACTACTGTCTCAAAAGATATATTACGTAAGTATGTTGAGCCGATTTATATGATGTATGGAGGCACGTGACGTAATCACGGGTGTATGCCATATACTATGTCTTTCCTGCTATCAATCTAGGCAGAGGCACATATATCAACGATAATAATCATAGATTATTGAGACATGAAAAAGAAGTAAACTGTATTTTTTATTTTCATTTCGTGCAGTGGAAAAACATAAAGTCAGCAAAATAGATGATTTTTATGAATCACAATGATGGTTGGAGCAGATTTACAAGAGTACAACGAACCAAATTATGTAGTAACTAGCGACCCGCCCCGGCTTCGCACGGGTGCAATGATTATACTAAAACCTTCCTCTTGAATCACTCTATCTATTAAGAAAACCCCGCATCAAAATCCGTTGCGTAGTTTTGAACATTTATGCACTCATAGGGATATAGGGACATATTATAGGGACTGTTTTACACTATGTAGTGACTTATTTTGTATGAAGAATTGATTATTAAAAAAATATGGTAGAAAGTGTTGTTGTGAAGTTTCTTCCTATTATTTTCAGCTAGAACACTTTCTGGGGCGGTGTTAAATTACTATTGGTAGAATCCCGATTATCCGAATCTCGATTATCCGGACATCCGATTATCCGGACTCATTGATCTCGGCTCTAATTCCATACAGTTGTTACAAGAGAAGAGCATCAGGGACTTGGCCACAATAAAAATATGTGATATTTCGTAGGTATTGGGTTCGATTCTGCTGTACACCGACTAAACTATTAAAAACTATTTTAGTTTAGTCCTGTCTTTGTCCTACCTCAAATCACGAAAAGGGATATAAGATAACCTACCGAATTCAGTCCTGTCAGAGGCTGTATTTTAGTCGTGACTATCCATTATCACTTTATGAAATGCGTTAGTTGACAGGACTAATTTTAATTTGACAAGACTAAATATCTCCCGTCTCTTTTCTTTTCTATGGGAAAAAAAATGACAGAAGTAAACTAAAATAAGTTTATTCACTGTAAAGCAGAATAGAACCCATTATGTATTTTGGTGACAATTTAACATTTCGAGAAATTAGATTTTGCGAATGTGACATTTTGGTATAATTTGCCAATATGACATTTTGGTGACAATTCGCCAGATTCACGTAAATAAGTAAAATGCGCATGATATTTCGTCAGCAATAGCATCTTGTAGCAGCTGTAGTGTCAACGCCCATAAGTCACGTGGTCATGGCCGCCTAACGGCGCCGACCACGGGCGGTGACCACTCGAACTGTGACCACGCCGCTGTGACGGCTTTGTTAAAATACGGATCGTGTTTTTGCTGTACTGTGTTTTGGTCTGAACTTTGAACCTAAATATTAATAACTAGCGGTTCTGCGCGGTTTCACCCCCGTAGTTCCGGTTCCCGTGGGAATACGGGAATAAAATACAGCCTATGTTACTCAGGGATGTTCTAGCTTCTCAGTAGTTTTTGAGTTTATTTGTAACAAACATACAAAAATACACTCTTTATAATATTAGTATAGAGGTAGAGATAGATAATAAAACTAAAATTTTGAATGAGACGAGTACGTGTCGAGGTTAATATTTATTGACTGCATTTGCCCATTCAGTATCCTAAACAGTTTGACCTAAGGATTTTGAAGTGCAAGATGTAGCTAAATTCTTTTTCATCTCCGGAGTGTCATAGGGCATAGTTAACCTAAAATATGCTTATGCGTTTATCCTCTAGGGAGTAGGCAGACATATTAAGTTCCAAATGTAAGTGAGAAATACCCACTTATCACAAGTATATTTTTGGACCCCTAAACGTGTCAGGTGGTGGACCTATCGGCGGAATGGGGTACAAATGCTTCAGCATCAGGTCTGGGACCTGCGGGTCTTTACGATGTTTGATAATTATAAACAATCTAATAATAATATAAACTTACTGTCTGTTCCTCGTGATAGTCCCGTTTTCGTAGGAAATTTGAGCTTATGCTACCCCCAGAAAAGTAAACTTTCTTTTTTTTAATCGGACCAGTACTTTCGGAGCCTATTAAAAACAAAAACACAAAATACAAGTGTTTTCTCTTTATATCAGTGTAGATATCTTTATGGTTTGGTCATGTTAAACGTATGGATGAAAGAAGAGTAACGAAAGAGATTTATAGTGCGAATTTTTGATCTTATGGATGTGAAAGAAGCGAAAGAAGTATGCAGAGATCGAGCAAAGTGGCGATCCATCGTCTCTGCCTACCCCTTTGGGACAATGGCGTGAGCTTTATGTATTATGTATGTATATCTATACTAATATTATAGAGGAAAGATTTGTTTGTATTGAATAGGCTCCGAATCTACTTAACCAATTTTAAAAATTCTTTCAACAACAGAAATCTACACTATCGGGGAGTGACATATGCTATATCTTATCCCCGTATTCCCACGGGAACGGGCCCTACTCAGGTGAAATCGCGCGAAACAGCTAGTCTTGTAATACTTGCTTAGCTAGGAACATATTGACTTACGCTATCAAAACCCATTCCAAACCAAATCTGAACTTAACGAGTTTGCAGCCAAGATTATGACCCATAAAGGCGTGATCGAGCGTGACTCACATCTCATCTCGATTAGTAGCCGATGTGACTCACAGCTGAATCATATTGGTCAGTTTTATTGCGTCAAGTTGAAAACAAAGGTATTTGCATATATTACACACAAAGACATTTGATTCATCATCTTACAGAACACTTGGTGGCAATTAGACACGATGTCAGGTGTGCAAAATGTCATTAAGAAATAATGTCACATTTTCAAAAAAATATTTGCTTATGCGTTATATGACGGTAGATGCGTCAATCTTTTATTTATGTATAGATATTTAATTTATAACCTATATTTGACTAAACCTGTAATGATTATTAATTATGTAACATTATTATATAATATAGTACATTTATTGGGCTAAAGAAAGATGGTACATACTTTTTGTCCCGGGAAAATTAAATCTTGCGACCACGATAACCAAGTCACTACATTAATGACGGTGAATAATTTCCTTGGTCAGAATGAGTTGCAATTGCAGTAAACTATTATCGTACCTATTTGTTCGTAGAACTGCAAATAGCAAAATCCATAGACTGCAACTTGTTAGTGAGCGCAGCGAGGTGAGTCAACGATGACGCAAACACCGGATAGTGCATAATCACAGATTGCACAAAGTACATAAGGGTACGGGGTACCCAAGGGTATAAAAAGTATTTGCATAATAAGATAGAACTCTTAACAGTAAAAAAACTGACTTCAACTAATATGGTTTTCTCATTGTCAGGACCAAATGGAAATGGAACCACACGAAAAGCACTAGCTTTCAAATTCAAAAAAATAAAAATAATAATCGGTTGACGAAAGTTCTGAGGTTGAAAAAAAAGTTTTTAAAACGCTTGAAAATAGGACACATATAGTATATCTTAGGTATAGCTTTAAGCAGAAGCAGTGATAGCCTATAGAGTGAAACAAACTAAGAAAGGATTCTTGGTAATTCCCACGGGAACGGGAAAAACGGCGTCTGGTAGTAGAAAACGAATTATAGATCAACATACTTGCGTCTTGCCTTGCGTAATAGAAGCGTCTGTAAGTGAAAAAAACTCGCCTTTTATCCCCGAGGGGGTAGGCAGAGGTAATCCATTTCTGAAAATACCCACTTTTACGTGATAGGCGGTGAGCCCATCGCCGGACCGGGTCTATTTACACATGCCTCAGAATTCTGCGGGTTTCCTCACGATGTTTTCCTTCACCGTCGAGCTAGTGTATAGGTTTGGACCCGAGCCTCACTGATTATCATCATGAGGAGCGGGCTCTGTAACCGTAAGGCTATCACTGCTCTTCTAGTATTGTTATAACAGTATTGTTATGACACCCACGATCAGACTTGGTTTTGTATCACGGCCAAGCGCAACAGAGCCCTGAACTTGACTGATGTAAACAACGTACGCTTGACGGCATAATTACCGCCGCAGTTTGATCTATTTCGGGCCAGCCGACCTGCCTCACTGGAACACACAGATGTCCGGTGAAGTAGTACAGGAGGATTTAAAACTAGGCACTTCCAAACCAGTAAAGGATAAAGTTTTACTTTAAAATGTTGTTATATAAAATAGGGTTCAGGCTTACTACTAGTTTCTAAATGTTTTTTTATGCGATTACTTCATAAGTAATTATTTTGTGACAAAAATCGTCGTCTGTGTATTACACTAGTTTTCTTCGCATACTACACATAAACATTGAAAATAATAATACATTTTTTTTATTCTGAATTAATATTTTAATATAAATATAAAGTAACTCTGTTTCGATTTGTCTATATGGTTATGACAGCTGACCTAAACGAGACTGCTCGTCATTTCTAGAAATGTCACATTCACAAATGTAATGTCCCTTTTACAAAAATTACATTTCTAACAGTGTCCTATTCACAAAGTAATTTCTCAGGTTGCCCATTCACAAAATAGCATATTTATTTATTGTTTATTCGGGAAACAAACAGTTATAATAACACAAATTAATCTATCATAAATAATTACGAATAGAACCAGTAAAGTTTCCACTATTAACAATACATAGGTATACAAACAAAGTAGAAAACAAAAAGTAATACTGGAATTGAAACTATGCAATTTTAAGAGAGATTTCTTTTAAAAATTTGGATAGAGGTGAATGAAATGTATCAGATTCATAGAATAATTTGTTATACACATTACAGGCTCTAGGAATGTAGGTGTTGGACATATAATTTGTTTTGTAATGTTTATTTTATCAAAATGTCATTTTCACAAAATGTACGGCTTATCAAATAACGTAACAAACAAACGGGCATCCTGTATCTGTCTGTATAGGTAAGCGCGGTGTGTTTTGTTTACGCGTGCTATAACAACGTAAACAATAGTGAGATGTTGCGCTTGCGCTGCTGAAATTATGACTGTTGGAGTCCGAAGATAATGTAGGGTTCCGTCATAAATAAAAAAAAATAAAAAAATAAAGAACTCTAAAGAGAGCAGTGATAGCCTTTACGGTTAAAGAGCCGGCCGAAAATCAGTGAGGCTCAGGTTCGAATCCTGGCATGTACCAATGAGTTTTTCAAAAACTTACGTACATATTTATCACTAGCTTGACGGTGAAGGAAAACATCGTGAGGTAACCCGCAGGTCTCAGAATTAATTCTGAGGCATGTGTGAGGCGTGTGAGACCCGATCCGGCGATGGGCTCACCACCTATCACGTTTAGGGGTCCAATATATCTCGTGAAATGTGGATATATCCAGTAATGGAATACCTCTGCCTACATTATATTATCTAAAGAATAAAAAAAACTACTTCAACTTATATGGTTTTCTCATAGATGCCTAGATAGACGAAATTTAAATGGGACAAATCTAGAAGCATCAGCTTTGAAATAAAAAAAATTATCCAAATCGGTTCACCCAGTCGAAAGTTCTGATGTAACAAACATAAAAAATATCTATCAAATTGAGAACCTTCTCCTTTTTTAAAGTCGGTTGAAAATTGGGTATTTCCAGGAATGGAATACCTCGGCCTACCCCTTAAAGGATAAAGGGGTGAGCATTTAAAAAAAAAATAAGAATCTTTTTTCACTATACACGTGATTTTACCAATATCAATGTTAGAATATCCTATAATCTTAAATTAAAGCTAGGTAGTCATAACTCATGTACAGACATTTTATGATAATGGTAATAGGGGTAATGGTTCTCTCAACCTACGGTCCCCTAAACTAACATAAACTACAGAATCCACCGGAAGACATTGTTTGTTGTAAGTATTGAATATTCGATGACAGGCCGCCATCTTGAAACTACTTCTTCGCGGCCGAAATATGGAGAAAATAAACAATTCTAAACGTAAGGGATAACGCCTGCACTAAAAAAAAACATATTTCTTTTTACCCGACTGTCTCAAAGGGAGGGTAATGCTTTTTGAGTGTTTGTATGGATGGATGGATGTATGTGAGTCCATTACTTTGGCACGCTCAGCTTAAGCTGCTTGAGGGATTTTAGCATATTTGGTACCTATTATTAGATTCGCCTGAATTGTGGCAGTTAGTCTGTATTATTTAAATATGGCGTCGAAGAATTCAAAAGGGGGTGAATAACAAAAAATGTATTATAATTATTACTAAAAATCAAAATAAAAGCATCCATCTCGGTAGCATTTGTATAAGTAGGTACGTTTTTATAACAAAATACCCAAAAATATTTTTGAATTTGCCTGTATAAATGTTTAAAATCGCTGCCTACCCCCTCCGGGAAAAAGGCGTGAGTTTTTTTATGTTTAAAACTCATGTTAAACAAGTAGGTACTCCGAAAAATGGCATATTCTGATTATATCAAAGAGATTAAAATATAATAGGGCGGGGACAAAGCGAGAAAAAATTTGAAGCCAATAGTTATTTGAAGTGGATTACGTCTTGTACAATTTCGACCGAATGACAGCTCGCATTCATACTAACTGACATGACGCTTGAGCTTCAACCATGCTTCCCCTCCCAATGTACCCTCTATGTCCTATTATATTTTAATCTCTTTGGATTATATGAATGACAATGATGTTTGGAGCACGACAGCTCAGCTCGAGTACGACAGAGATAGATTATGATAAAGTAGTAAGTATGAATTGATTCATGAAAAAATACAACTGTACGTGTTGTAGGTTGTTGTGGAGTTTGTTGCCGCTTCTCCTCAGTAAGAACCCCTTGTCATTAAATGAATTCTATATAAAAAAAACTCACACCTTTTATCCCCGAGTGGGTAGGCAGAGGCATTCTATTTCTGGATATACCTACCCACTTTTCACGAGATATTCTTCGGACCCCTAAGCGTGATAGATATCTCAGAATTAATTCTGGGACCTGCGGGTTTCCTCACGATGTTTTCCTTTATCTTCAAGCTAGCGATAAATATGTAGGTATGTAAGTTTTACATTTCAATGTTATTAAAAATATTCGTTTTGATTTCTACAATTACACCGATAATTTTTTAAACAATAAGCCGCTTTAGGAAATACGTACATAAATTACAATAAAATATCATAAAAGTATAGCCGGCTGAGATTTCCCGCGCTCCGCCCGCGCCATCATGCCTCGGGCCACAGATAAAATACAAAACTCGAAAACTCCAAAGAGACGCTTGTTAAATTAAGGAGATTCTTGTCTACCTTTTTGTGTTATGTAAGTAATACACTTAAATGGTTCTTCTGCGAATACTGTACGAATAACTTGACATTTATTTTAACAAGGGTTAGGTAGGCTGATGTTGAATATTATATCAAATACCTATTCCTTTCAGTACTGAAAGCCAGATAAGGAGTAGGTATCCGAAACCGACGATGCATGAGTTGTTTGATGGATGTGGATGAAGTATGAGTGATCTGCAAAGTTCGCAACGAGTTGCAGTCTATTGTCTCAGCCAACCCCGGCAGGAAAGAGGCGTGAGACTATGAATGTAGATATATGTACAACTAACTAACATATACCTACATAATAGCACATTTCAAAATTTTCAAAACGTTAGCGACAGTTTTGGTATAAAATAAAATTCCTAGTTTTAGTTTGCGTTAGAAGCATCCACAACACTGGTCTAAAACGAAAATGCAGACAAAGTTGCGGGCACAACCTAGCGTACTGTAATACAGATCAATCCAATGAGTCATAATTGTAGCTGTAAAGTGGTGACGCCGAGTAATGGGAAAACTTAGAACTTTCCAGTAATAAAAGTAATAAGTACTTAAAATGGTTCAATAATAACTAAATAGCTTAGAATTACTTCGGTTCCACTCACCTGTCACTAAAGCAGCCATTAGCAATCCGAAAAAGGCGGCAAACACGGCCATCTTGAATCCACTTTTGAATTTAGAACACGTCACAGCACACTCACTATTCGATCTAAAGCATTACTAGACGGAGAGATCGAAAAACGGTCACTTTTTCTTTAAAAAAAAACTGTATCCTTTCAAACTGGTTTCTGGACTGGACACTTTCTATCCCGCTCCAACTCCCGGTGCCGGGCAGCTACCTCGCTCCGTCTGCAACAAAAAACGCAACTATGTAGGTTTTATTTTTAATTTTTTAAGGCCAAGGTGTTCCAATCCGTCCGATTATGTAATTTGACACGGCCAGGGAACGCTGACCTGTGAAAGTGGTAGAGTTTTATCACGTTTTAAAGGGAATAAAGGGTTCATCTAATTCGGTAGGGTTATGAGAGAAGAGAACATCAATTTGAGCGGGAAAATATATTTTTACGCAGCGGATTGCTTCCGTCAGACTTGAATAATTTATATCTTGAAAATGTCGATAAGTTATTGTTAAGGTTGTATCGGAGTTATTCTATTATATTTAAGAATATTTTTGTAGAAAATATCTACACTAATATTATAAAGAAGAAGGAATGTTTGTAACGAATAAACTCAAAAAGTACTGGACCGATTCTTTCACCAAAGGAAAGCTATAGTCTATTTCACACCAAATGGGTTCGGTGACAGTTCACTGTTGACAATTGAAGTGATGTGTCCCAATGAAATCCAATCGATTTTTCTAAAGTTTCGAGTAAGTTTGTAAAGGAAATGGAATCGATTTTATACTTTATTGATAGAATGATTTTTCAAGTTTACTTTTTATTGAATATATTTAAATTTCACAGGTTATATAAGGGAAAAACATGGTAAAATAAAAAAAAAATGTCATCGACTTTTTGATGCAATACGAAAATAATCATACATTATCGAATCTACAAATCACTGCACACTTTCACAGTCCCCTGCCACATAGTACACTATTACTATTTTAAACCCAAAAGATACAACAAAATGAAAATTTTACAAAAACATTGCACCTTTTTTCGGATTTCCGCCAAAAAGCTTCGATTCATCGATTTAAAATGTAGATTAAGTTGTGTCAATCCCTATGAGTAAAAGTTCCGTTCCACGCAATACGTATTTTTGGGTTATCTTATTTATCTATTGTTTTTTATATTTTTCTTGATTTACAATCTGAGATTTTAATTTAGAATTTTAGAGGCGACAATTATTGTATTTTAGCAATGACATAAAGCCTCGAACACACTGCTGCGTTTAAATCGCGCCGGTCTGTCACGTCAAATATATCCTGTCAAATACCGCAGCAGTGTGGAAACAATTCGGATCCCGGCCGGTAAAATGGCCACGGCTTTAGTAGACAGCGGGTAATAGACGTGGAAGGCGGTTGTAGAGCCGCGGTTGTTGTCGGTAGAGAATACAGCATTATTATTTATATATCGTTTTAATTTTTTGTAATTCGTACAATATCTATATAGCTAAAAAAAAAATTGCCAAACAAACATAGAACATAGAAAATAAAGCAGATCTTATGTTACATACGCTCCAAATATGAAGTGACGTAATCTATCGTATAGTCCCGTTACGTAAACAGTCTTTTAAAATGTGTTTTCTTTGGTTTCACCATAGCATACTTCGCTATGCAAAAGTACGTTGTCCTACACTAGTAAAGTCCTAAAACTGTGAAATTGGTATCACTACTGCCTACGCACCCCCGACGCCCCGCCCACGCTTGCGACGCTACTATGCCCTCACCCGAAAAGTATCGGACCGGTATCGCACCGGTATGTCAAAACAGTAAACAATTGCGCATCGGACGGTGGGCGGGGCTTAAATGACATTTATGGTTTTGACGTACCGGTGCGGTACCGGTCCGATACTTTTGGTCACTTTTGTATGAAATTACGTCAAAAGCACGCGATTCGCATGCGTTATTGGTGCGGTATAGGGTGAAATATGGTGATGACAGTGAGGCTGGTAGATAGCGATGCCAGTGTTGCTAGTTTAATAGTTTTTTCTGCCCACCTCAGAATAAATAATATATTTTAACCAACTTCAGAAGAAATGAGGTTCTCAATTCGTCTTATAGCTACATATTGGATTGATTGATTTTGATTATAAAAGAAAATATGTAATATCTGTATTATGCTAAACTTATGTCAGCGCTTCACAAAATAACAACATAAAACTAATGAACAGACAAAGTTTCTTCATAATCTAACAATACAAAAGCGGAGACTATGTACATAATATTTGAACTGTTTATTATTATTATTTATTATTTCAATATTAGGTACCTATTACAATTGTACATTGATAGGTGAACTCAGCACTTCCGTATTTAAAAAACAATGAAATAAATAAATCGAAATTCTAAAGGACATTGAAGATTTACTGTGGAGCCTGGTATACCTATCTAATAAAATATCGCGCTCAGGCGTAAAACCTATATGAATCAATAGCTGATATCAATGCAAACATAAAACATCATTATACACAGCCCTGTAAAGTGTCGCGTTTCTGAAATATCAATGTTTAAAGTTACGTTACCACATAGGAACCAACTGTCAGCTGTTGCCAATGTAGCAATAAATTCATCAAAAAGCTTACGTACATATTCATCACTAGATTGACGGTGAAGTAAAACATCGCGAGTAAACCAGTAGGTCCTACAATTAATTTTGAAGCATGTGTAAGTATAACAGACCCGGTCCAGCGATGGGCTCACCATCTATCACGTTTCTACATGGTCATTTTAAATGAAGTGCAAATATTTAAAGGGTAGATAAAAAAATATGACAAACTATTTTCGGCATTGATTTATATTTTTCATACACTAGGTACTTTATTAGATAAAATCGATTAAAGTCAAAGTCAAAATGTTTTATTCAAAATAGGAACTTACAAGTCCACTTATTGAACGTCATTTCAACTCCACCGCTTCGGCATGTATGGTTGAGGAGAAGAAGCGGGGCAAGAAACTCCTCAACACAATATTCTTTTAATCAATTGTTACTTAATACTAAATTGGGTTACATAATTTCGTTTGTTTTTCGCTATCGTATTGCGCTGGACTGGAGAAAATCTGTTCCAAGCATCATTGTCATTTATATAGTCGTCTAGTTTGTAATATGCCATTTTACAAAGTACATGTTTAACATGAGTTTTGAACACAGTTTCAGGCAATGTCAAAATATCTTCTGGTATTTTATTATAAAAGCGTATGCAAAGCCCCACAAAGGAATTATTAATTTTACTTAATCGTGACTGAGGTTGCTCTAGTTTATTTTTATTCCTAAGATTACAATTATGCCTGTCACAGTTTTTAGTATACAGTAATATGTTTTATTACACCTTTGTTTTTAAATTAGGACGCTCTAAATAAAAAGTCTTCAAAAATGTTAGAAATCCATTGATGTCCATTAATCAAATAAATGCGTCATCGTATCTTGGTCCATTTAAAGTAAATTAATGAAATGCCTCACCAATTTTTTTTTTAGAAAGTCGATTTTAATAAGTCGAAAACACTTGGAGTGCAAGTTCAAACAATATGGTTGTCATTATTGTTGTCAACTTTGAAAGTTATTATTTCAGAAACGTGGCACTTCACGGGATTTGGTCTTTTAAGGTTTTCTGTTTGCATTCGTTACAGCTCTCGATTCATATAGGTTAAATGCGTGGTCGCTAATTCGAAATAAAAAATGAAAATGGTAGACAGTAAATCTTTAAATCCCTTTATTTCGTGGTATAAGTAGGTAGCAAAGGAGCGACTGAGCCTCAAAAAATGTATATAGGGTAAACGGTTCAGTTGTCGACACTAAAATAAGTACATTCTGCACAGTCGTCGATTTTTGTACAAACAATTTATATTTTTATACATTATATTTTGTGTTTTAACAACGAATGTCGTGATGTTTCTATTTATGAATTAAAATTTATTTGTATTATTATCAGTAATTTAAACATTTAGCATTATTGACCGGTATGCACCTATAAAAAGGCCGCGCCTGTGTGAAAAAAAAACAAATTGAAATTATTGACCTATTATATTAATAAGTAGAAGGTAGAATACACTAAGAATATACATATTCTTATCCAAATGAATTATACTTACTAAATAATTTTTAAACGTGGATTGTTGAGGTAGGTTTGGTAGGTTATAGGTAGGTACAACCAATTCTTATTTAAAAGCACCCTCTATGCAGTACATTTTCGATTTACGAGTGGCCATACTTAAACAAACTCGATAGAATATGCGACACCTATAATTCAATTTATATTAGAGCACTGAATCCCTATTGAATTAGCCTCCTGTGAGGGGTAGTGCGGCATAGGTACCGTAGTGCGATGACCAAGTCAATCTATTTATTTAAAATATAAAAGATTTTTAATAATGATATTATGGTCACTAAAAGATGTTGTTAGGTTTGCTATTTTTTTACAAGTTTTGTTTTTGATGGCATCTCATTTTTTTTTGTAGATAGTCTTACTTTTTTCCTTTCCGGTACCTTTTACTTCTTGTATACCAACAACTGATTCTTGCTCGAAGGTAAAGAAAAACATCTTGAGTAAACCCCCCGGTCCCAAAATTAATTCTGAGGTCATGCATGTGTATACAAAATTTCAGCTCAATTGGTTATGTTCCAGCTTCATCATCACACTCTGGTTACCATCTAGAAACAAAGTTCTCGTCATGACGAATCAAACGAGCCCAAACTCGATGGGGTTGTGTCATTTAATTACCAAGTTCAAATGGCCATCTTCCAGCTCCATCATCAGACTCTGATTACCAACTAGCACCAACGTATTTGTCAAGACGAATCTCGAGGGGTTTACGAGTATAGTCATTGAGGAGTTGCGATATCCACCTCCTTGGACCATCATCAGATCAGCTCGGTGGTACCATAATATTGCATTGTGACCAAACTTACATAAGTATACCAAATTTCAGCTTAACCAGTTGATATCTACTTCAAAATTGAGTTGCATATTTCACTGGAACATGTTATTTTGTAATCATATACAATTATTATGGGTTTACAAAGTTATTTATGCAGTTGGTGTATCTAGAAACCTAGACCGAAAGTGCAAAATATTTGAGTTTTTTCTTGATTTATACACTAAACCCTAATTTTATTCTAAATTGGAAGCTTCTACGACTTCTAGAAGTGCCTTAGAGTTTTGATGATCGGTCAGTGAGTCAGTGAGTGACAAAATTAGGAAACTTTGACTATTTATAATTGTAAAACTACTGGTTCAAATTGGATGAAATTTGAAATATACTGTGTTTATACAATGCATGCTTGGTTATTAAAAAATCAGGCTTCTAGTTTTATCCACAACGAAGTTATATGGGTCGAAAATGGCCTGAATCGCTTCGAGAAAGGATGGTACGGCCGTGCCGCTTGTTGCTCGACTTGGCGGGGGCACTACCGTGCCCCCAGATACACCACTGCAAAGTCCAAAAATATTGCATTTACAGACACGGTCTTGTTACAGTTTTATTAGATGCATAGATATATTAGTATATAGATAAATGACCTTCTTATAATAATATTGTAACTTAGACATACTGTTTCGACTTTGAGATGGTTTTGTAGCCAAGGGTCAATGTTTGGTAACATTACCCTACATTCTAAAACAAAAAAAATATCCTTATGTCAGAATATTTTCTTTTTCTTGTTCATAAAATCGGTTTTAGCCAGATATTACTTCCCCCAAAAAGTTTGAAATCTGACATTGTTGTATTGTATATAGGGATGTGACATTGATCGAAGCAATTCAATGATTTAAAAATCGATTTTTCTCTTTTAAATAATAATCGATTTTTCTCTTTTAAACAATAATCGAGTTTTTGTTTTTTAAATAATAATCGATTTTTCTTTTTTAAATAATAACCGTTTTTTGATAAATCGATAAATTTTATTAAAAATAATCGATTATTAAAAATCGATTGTACAAAATAAACATACATACATATGCTCACGCCTTTTTTCGGAAGGAGTAGGCAGAGACAATAATAAGAAAAAAATACCAATAAATATGAAAAATTATAATTATTTTTTTCACATTCTTTATCCTTTTAACATAAAATTTGTTAGTGAACTTACTTCAAATTTCTTCATTCGTCGCACAGATGGTTTACGTTATGTTAACAAAAATCTATTAAAATTAGTTAAAATATACTTAATCAATTAATTTCAATTCCTTCGATTCGATTTTTTTTTATTAAAAAAATCGATTGTTTAAATCGTTCATTCTTTTTTTCACATCCCTAGTTGTATATAAAGGTAAAAAAATGGGTTGGTACAGGTACAGGTGGAGCAGTTAAGAGTTGTAACCATCAACACACTCAAAAATTTATTTGTTTATGTATCTGTATCTGCTCGCCACGCTAACCTCACAATGGGTTCAATTCTACGCGTCCTCTGCCTAAATAGCTTAAAACTAAATTTCTTAAATTATCTTTAGTTTTACGCAGCCGCTAAGCCAAATGCAATTCTAAAACGTCATGGTTACTAAATTTAGATAGTCTTTAACCACAGCGTAAAATAGCTAAGTTGAATAGTGTTGCGATTACAAATAAAAAAAGAGCCGAGTGAACGAATGAATGAAATTTAAAAAATATACAATAATAAATGTGTATCTATTTCTTAAAATGTAAACAAAATTCTCAACAATTACTTTAGATGCCATCTTTATCAATTTAACAATGGTTTAATTTATATTTTCTTGTTTTACTTCACATATTAAAGTCACTATTACTCGGGCAACACTAAAAAGGTATTATCAAATAGATTTTTTTCTTTGGACAGGCTAGAGTCATAGACCGTTCTGCCTCGTCTTCAGTTATCTTTAAATGGCTATGTGCCTCGTCTTTAATCTTTGTTTCCTTGTTAATCCAATACAAAAATAAGAGTCATCAACACTTTCATCCCTTTTTGGGTCATCAACAGTAAAATTATAGTACCTTTACTAAAAACTTCATTATGACTTCGACAATCTAAAGACGTCGATCCCTTGCATTTTATCGAACTTCCCATTCACTGCACACCTTCACAGACACCTGCCACATAGTATACTATCACTAATTATTTGTCAAAACCCAAAATATACAGCAAAATGAAAAATGTACAAGAAAACATGACCTCCCTTTTCGGATTACCACCAAAAACCCTTTATACTATTTCTAAAAATATGAACAACGTATCTTCAAAAATAACACAAACACAAATATGTCGGATTTTTTCCTTTATTCTAATTTAAGCGACACCATTTTAATCGCCGCTAAGTTTAGGAAGTTTAGTCGGATGACATTTCTAAAATGCTTAAAATGGCGTCCACAGAATAGCCATAAGATCGCTAAACCTAAATTGAATTGGCCAGATAAATTAGGAACGTCAGATTCATTTTTAGTCCTGTCATTTGATTTTGACAGTACTGCCTAGAATAGCAAAATGCTTTAGCAGCTGTCAAATAAAATTAAGAGGTTTAGGCGGTGTTGTAGAATTGAACCCACTGTCAGCAAATCCAAGGAGCAGAACTCTGTGCCTGCGTCTTTGTTTTCGATTTCAATACAACCCGAATCTATTCAAGTCATGCGTGCATAGGGTTTTTCTGGGTTATCTAGTTCCATCTTTTATGTCCTCTGGGTTAGATTGAAGTCAAGAGCGAACCCATTAATGATAAAAATTGTCAAGAGTGTTCTAACTTAGAAGTAATTTCGGTCCCGCTTGCTCACATTCGTTATATTTAGCAAAAGCGAGGTAGCATCAACATTTCAACTTGAATGTGTACAGTGTGTTGTCAAGGTTATTGTTTATTGACATATCGACAGACAAATCGTTGTCTAACTCATTCATTACTTGTGATCTTTACATACATACTCTTTGTTTGTGCACAGATCACACAAAAACTACCGGATGGATTTAGATGACATTTGTTGTGGAAATAACTGAGTAACTGAGTCAATATTTAAGGTATTTTATACTACAGGAAAATATCTGAAAAAAAAAATGAAATAAATTTATTCTTATTCTATTCTTATTCCCATTAAAAAATCATGTCATTTTGAATTGCTAATCCGATGTTTTACAACATTAATAAACAAGCAATATTTTCTATGTTTATATCTCATTCCCAAGGTAAAATATAAAAACTGTTTAAAAAGGGAAATACAAAGGTACCTAGTACTTTGAAACTAAGCCACTTAGAAATTTAGAATATTACGGTATGTAGGTCTTTTATATATCGTAGGAAACTGCTTTAAAGAGATTTTTTGAAATTCCTACAAGAACGGGAATAAACTGGGCACGTGGGCAACGCCGCTGGGCACCCGCTGGTACTAGAATAAAAATGAAAATTCCTGTACGCAAAAATACATCTGTGTAAGTGTTCGCCTCAAAGAGATTAAAATATATTAGTGCATAGAGGGAACAAAGCGAGGAAAATTTGAAGCCAAAAAATTTATTCCAAGTGGATTAAGTCTAGTACAATTTTGACCGAATGACAGCTCGCGTTCATACTATCTGTCATGACGCTTAAGCTTAAAACATGTTTCAAAGTTTTGTATGAAAATATTCCCAATGTCCCCTCGTCCCTCGTCCACTGTTGAACAAAGGCCTCCCCCATAGAACGCCATAACGAACGGCAACTTGCCGCTTGCATCCACCGGTTACCAGCGACCTTGACGATGTCGTCGGTCCACCTGGTGGGAGGCCTACCAACGCTGCGTCTTCCGGTTCGTGGTCGCCACTCGAGAACCTTTCTTCCCCATCGGTTATCGGTTCTTCGAGCGATGTGGCCTGCCCATTGCCACTTAAGCTTGCATATTCTGAGAGCTATGTCCTTAGTTCTTCGGCGGATTTCCTCGTTCCGGATTCTATCGCGCTAAGAAACTCCGAGCATAGCTCTCTGCATGGCTCGTTGGGTGACTCTGAGCTTATCTCCCCTCTATGTCCTATTATATTTTAATCTCTTTGGTTCGCCTCAACTCTCGGTGCGTGCACTGTAACAATCGTTCTAAGGAGACGTATTCCATTCAGGTTTTAATAATAATAATATAATGTTATTCAAACCTAAGATAGATTATAATATGATAGATTTTTAATTGTGTCTCGGTCCCAATTGGAACCGGCGGTTCTTAACTGATTAATGGATAAACAACCACGAAAAAAGCATAGCCTTCGAGTGCATATATAAAATGAGAAATACTATAAAATATAATCATTTTTGTTGCGAAAAAAAGTGAATCTCGTACATGCAACAACGAAACTCTTTACTTGTCCGGGTTTATTTTAGTAGCGGTGAATTTTATTTGTCGCAGATAGAAAGGGTAACTACTAGATTATGTAAATGAGGCCTTAAGGCAACATTGGTGCCGTCAACCAAATCGGACCAATCGCTGTCTTTTATATATCCGCGGCCTTATATACCGGCCGGTTACGAATTTTCTCCACACTGCCGCGGTATTTGACGTGCGATATGGGCGTTGACAGAAGGATGCGGTTTTACCGCAGCAGTGTGTTCGAGGCTTAATAATAAATTATTCATTATTTTTGGAACCATCTATTTTTCTTACTAGAAAGTTGTATGCGTAAAAAGGAAAAATGTGAACTGTCACCGAACCCATTTGGTGTGAAATAGACTATACAATATCAATGAGTAACATAGGCTATATTTTATATCTGTATTCCCACGGGAACGGTAACTACGCTGCTGCTGGCAAAAATGTGTGGAATTCGCCAAATTCCTATCCTATCCAAAACACTTTCTTCAACGCTAAGAATTTGGGCAAATTTCCGTCACTGGAAAAAAATCCTTTGAAGAATTAAACCAGTCAACCAAACCGCGATTCTTACCGATGTATAAGAACAGAATAATAATGTATCAAAAATACGAATCTTGTATAGGTTATACTAGAGGGTGACCAGCTTTAAATCTAGTTTTCCTAATAATGCTCTATAGGAACCTGTGTGATACATTTCTACCTAACTACAGAATTTTCTTTCACTACTGAACCGATTTTGATGAAACTTTACAGTAATGTAGCTTATACATGAGAATACCACATAGGCTACTTTTTATCCCAGAACGCCTAAAAGTAGCAGGTAACAGCCAGTCTAACATATAACTCGAATATATTGAAGACGTAAGTTTTTTTTAAGTCATTAAAAACGTACCACCATGTACTACCACTAAAAATTATCACAGCATCTCGTCGGTGGAGATGGGCTGCTGTTTACATTCAGACAATCTCCATGGACGAGTTCAGAGTGCCTTGTTGACGTCTTTAAGTTTATTTTTCTTTTACCTACAGAAATAAATTAATCCATAACTGGTTAGGTTAGATAGGTCTCTTTCTATCTATGACGGGCCTGTTGGCTCAATTGTTAGTGACCCTGCCTTCTGAGTCGAACGCGGGTTCGATCCCCGCTCTGGGCCAACATTTGTGTGCATGAACATGTCTGTTGGCTTCGTGTCTGGGTTTTAAATATTTAAGTATGTTTATCAGTTGTTCAGTACCCATAATACAGGCTCTGCCTATTTTGGGACTGAATAACCGTGTGTGAATTGTGTCCTACAATTTATTTATTTATAGGTACCCACCCAAATGTAATTGTTAGAACAATTCTGTAACAATCATTATATCATCACACCAATCTAGATGGAATCGGACAGCGGTATGTTACAATAAACACGAACCCGTTATCCGTCGTTTCGGTATTCGGGTGCAGCTATTTTCGTGCGCCGGATGCGCAGGAGTCACTGTCTGTAGCGTCGGCAAAACAGACAATTGTAATTTTTTTAAAAACGTTTTTTATAAAAAACTTATATGGCATGTGTTTGGTCATTAGCACTATTAATTAACTAGGCTTCTATCAATTAACCGGTCAAGCCGCGTAATCGGAAAACAATAGAATTCGATCGCCCGCAGTAGGTTGCTGCTTGATAGGGTAAGGTAAATAAAACTATCTCATAATATTTATGAACATAGTATTTCGTTTTTGAAGAGCAGTGATAGCCTTACGGTTAAAGAGCCGGCCGAAAATCAGTGCTCGGGTTCGAATCCTGGCATGTACCAATGAGTTTTTACTTACGTACATATTTTTCACAAGCTCGACGGTTAAGGAAAGCAATTTGAGAAACCCCGCAGGTCCCAGAATTAATTCTGAGACATGTGTAACAGACCCTATCCGGCGCTGGGCTCACCACCTATCGCGTTCAAGCATCCAAAAAATATACTGGTGAATCGGTAAGTTTTTCCAGAAATTGAATACCTTTGCCCTTTACATTATATGGGCCATGCCTGAATAAATTATTATTATTATTATTTACCCTCGGGGACAAAAAGGCGTGAGATTATTTATTTTATTTTAATCAGTTGACCAATAATCCTGTCTTGTTCTGCGAACCGTACCGCGTGTGAACGGGAGCAGCAGACACACAAACAGACGGACAAGACGGCGGATATAAATACGCGCGACGTCACTGGGCAGAGCGATGCATCCATACTGCAGTTGTTTGGTTTCGAGAAACATTTAGATGTTAAACGAATTTGCGAAAGACTTATATCTTTGCAGGTATACCTATGATACAGCGGTTTAGTAGACTTTCACACAATTTTTTCAATTAGTTCATTTTCTGTTCCATAAGGTTTCATCCGAGTATTTCCAGTTCCCTAGGGAATACGGGAATAAAATATAGCCTATGTTACTGCGTGATAATGTAGTTTTTAATTTGTATAAAAATTTTAAAATCTGTAGTTGTTTTTGAGTTTATTCGTTACAAACATACAAATATTTCCAATTCATAATATTAGTGTAAAGTGTGAAGTGTGTAAAATTACAATGAATTTCAAGGTGTAAGTGCAGTTTGTATGGGGTTCACTACGTATTATCAAAATACATTTAACCTTGTTACCTCACCTCTTTACAATTTGTTTATTTTACGTAATATCTAGATACGAGTAAACTTAGATGTAGGCACTTAAGATAATAAGAACGGAAATTGATGAACGACATCCAAAAAGGCAAGGATGGCTATGCATAACGCTATTCTGGTCCCGGCGCTGATGTATGCGAGTGAGTGTTGGGTGTGGCAGAAGAAGCATGAAAGCAAGGTGAACGCAGTGGAAATGAGGTCTTTGAGGAAAATGTGTGGAGTAAAATTGTGTGATAGAGTGAGGAATGCGGATATAAGAGAGAAGTGTGGTTTGAAAGAAGATGTAGTGACAAGGATAGAAAAGGGTATGTTAAGCTGGTTTGGTAATTTAGAACGAATGGATGAAAGAAGAGTAACGAAAGAGATTTATGGTGCAAATGTTGAAGGATACAAGGCAAGAGGACGCCCCAGAAGGACGTTCACGGATCAAATTAGTGACGTCCTTCAAAAAGCTGGGGTCAAGAGTGCAAAGAATAAAAGAGCGTGCATGAAAAGGCTTATGAATGTGAAGAAAGCGAGGGAAGTGTGCAAAGATCGGGCAAAGTGGCGATCCATCGTCTCTGCCTACCCCTATGGGAAGAAGGCGTGAGCTGTATGTATGTATGTAGATCCAAAAACAAATTCAAAAGTCATATGTATGTACAAAAAGTACAATTAGAAATGTCCATAGTCTTAGGCACTCTAAACTCGTCCATGAAGATTTGCTAAATGTAAACAGCAGCCCATATCCACCAGTTGATATCATCTAAAAAGGGGTAGGCAGAAGTACTCAATTCCCAAACGTGCTAACCCAATTTTCAGTGTATTTCGCGGACCCTTAAACGAATTTGCAATTGTTTGAATAATGTGCAAATAAACTCCGGATACGACGAATGATTTTCAATTTTCATTATTTCAATATTGCATGCTGCATATTAATGAATTCATCGGATCTGCTCTGAATGTCAATATGGGAGACAAATGCGATAAAATCCACTGCAAAATTGTATTCATTCTGAATACTTCCACACAACTACCTATAAATTATGGTCCTCCATCGTGAAAAGGGAAGATCTTTCTATAAGAAAGGTGATCGTGCCTGCCGCAGTCCAACGGTTAATGTTGGTCAGTTGTATTTATACAAACTCATTAGAAAACTTCGATAGCGCGGTTTAGAACATAGCCGTCTATTGGCGCGTTCCATGTCTCAGATCAAATAAAAAATATTTTGTTAAATATACATACATACACAAAGCTCACGCCTTCTTCCCATAGGGGTAGGCAGAGACTAGAGACTTTGCTCTCTGCATTCTTCTTTCGAGAGAGTAACGAAAGAGATTTATATTGCGAATGTTGAAGGATACAAGGAAAGAGGACGCCCCAGAAGGACGTTTACGGATCAAATAAGTGACATCCTTCAAAAAGCTGGGGTCCGGAGTACGAAGAATAAAAGAGTGTGCATGAAAAGGCTGACTTATGGATGCGAAAGAAGTAAAATTTTTTTTTTATTTGGTCTGAGGTATAGTGTCGCTACATAATATATTTTATGTTATTTATAGGTACTTATAGCTCCCAAGCTAATATAAGTAGGGGCATATAGTGGGCAAGCAATATTCATCTACTGACCAACTCAACTATACAGTGTGTAATAGATAAGTTTTGATTTTAACCGTTAATAGTTCAACCCTCCACCGCATCAATAAAAGCATAACAAATGGATACAAAGGTGCCGGCAGTGCTGTCCGGAAACGCGATCAATGGCTGCCAAGCAACAGGACGACAACAATGACGTCACAATATGGCGGCGAGGGGTGAAAGGCCGCCACTCACACCGCAATAAGCGTAAACAAAGAAAGAAAAATATTTATTAGGAACACCTTTACATAGGAGATAAAAAATCTTAAAGATAATAAACACCAAACATATTTGAGCGTCCTAACTTCCTAAAATAACCACTAATGATGCATTTTGCAATGAAAGGCGCTTAACGAGACAAATATACAAGGATGTTGTGAATGGGCGAGTCGGTAGAGGGCGACCTAGGGGTACTAACATCGACCAGATCGGCGATGTATTGAAGAAAAGCCAAATAAAGAGTACCTGAAACCGACGAGCATGAATGAGTCGTTTGATGGATGTGGATGAGGTGCGTGAGGTATGCCAGGATCGTAGCAAGTGGCAGTCTATTGTATCTGCCTACCCCAATGGGAAAAAGGCGTGAGATTATGTATGTAGGTATGTTTGCATGATGCATTTTTAATAAAGTACTCCAATCATTCCTGCAGTATTTACTAGTAAGACATGAGATTAAAAAGAGCTGCCCTTGAGTTTGTTGCTGGCTCTTCTCGGGGTACTGCAATTGAACCCAGCAACTCGTCGGTGGAGATGGGCTGATGTTTACACTTAGCCAATCTTCATGGACGTGTTTAGTGTGCCTTGTTATTGACGTTTCAAAGTGTATTTTATACACCCGCACGGTAGCTATTTGTACCGCAAGTCCAAACGCGGGCACGTTTGGCGCAGTCTCTGCTATACTTAAAGCTATCTATTCAGTCCCCAGTCCGGTGTGAGAGGTAGCCAACAATACTTACAGTAAATGGTTTTCCCGTGAGCATTTATCGTCAGCTAAGGGAACACTTGAATTAATTCCTTGTCATTGATTGCTTTTCTCGACAATATAATACTTAATGGTCCCTTTCACTGCTACTGTTTTACTCGACAGCTCTAGAAAGAGGATAATGATTTTAGCGTGTACAATAACTCAGCTCAAGCCTTTATTCTCGATATGGTAGGCACAGGTATTCACTCAACAAAATCAAATAAATAAAAAAATATAATAAATAATCTCACGCCTTATATTCCCGAGGGGGTAGACAAAGGTATTCCATTTCTGGATATACCCACTTTTCACTAGATATTCTTTGGACCCCTAAACGTGATAGGTGGTGAGCCCATCGCCGGACCGGGTCTGTTTAGACATGTCTCAGAATTCATTCTGAAATCAACATTCATCCAATTCACGGTTTATGAGATAGGTACAGCCTTTTGAATAAGTGAAAAATCTTTGAATCCAGTTTTAGTTTAAAAAAAAGGATGTATCTTTTTAATAAAATATAGCCAGCACAATATTTAGGGTATTTTAAAGCCTGTATAAATCTAGCAGTCAAAGTGTTCCAGGCGTCTGGAAGTAATAAGTAATTGGCTGACTTGATTTATTGCTCATTCTATCGAATGAATCGCATAATAAGTTATATTTCCAGTTTTCCAATATGGCCAATTATTTTGCCGCGTAAACTGGTTGTCAAACGGGATAGGCAATGGCAAACGTCCATACAGCCAAGACAAAGTTTTCGTGATGGTTTTAGAAAGTATAAAATAACGTATTTTCAAACGACTTCAAAAAAGGAGGAGGTTATGAATTTGACTCTATGTTTTATTTTATGTTTGTTACCTCAAAACTTTCGACTGGTGAACCGATTTGGTCAAGTTCTGACAATTAGTCTAGGCAATAAAGGTAGTGGACCCCAACATTAATTCCTCAGTCGATGAAACTTTGCAGGATTGTAGTATAGTATGAGACAATACTTGCATAAAAAAATCCAAAAAAAAAACCTAACCGAAGTTAGGTTTTTATTCTTAAAAAATATTTTTTTTTTGGTTGGTAATTTGATAATTTCTGAAAATAATGTAGCCATACGGTTTTTATTTAGGATTTTCCTATTCTATAGTAAGTCCACAGCAACTATTAAATGACATTCCAGTTAAAAAAATGGACTGAGCAATTTTCCCGTGCAAGGTCTATATATGTCTAATATGTCTGAGTTTTGTTGTTTCTATCAGGAGATTTTTTTTGATATTTCGCATATAGCTTTCTTAACACTCATGAATATTGCTGGTGAAGAAAATTTTGACTGAGCATTTTTCCCAACAAAGATATCAAATAAATAAGTATTACAGTAAAAATACCTAACTTCGGTTAGGTTTTCTTTTGGATTTTTTTATTCAGGTATTGTCTCATACTATACTACAATCCTGCAAAGTTTCATCGACTGAGGAATTAATGTTGGGGTCTTCATACAAAAATCCGCTTCATTGCCTGGACTAAATGGCGTCCTTGAGAAAAGTCTGTTTTTACTCTTTATAGATGTTATTGTTATACCTAATATATTTGGAAATTAAGTATACCTACTAGTAGAAAAGAAAACTTTAACAACAAATTCTTCTTTTGCTACTTTTAACGTTATTTTTCCTTATTTATTCAATTAAATTTTATACATACAGTTAAGAACCCAAGCTTAGATGAAATAAAGAAAAAAAAGGTGTTGTTTTTGAAATAAATTATAAAAAGGAAAGATTTGTATGTATGTGTAATGAATAGACTCAGAACCGACTAGACCAATTAAAAAAAAATTCACCAATGCAAAGCCAAACTTTTCTGGGAGCAAGCTAGCTAAAATTTTCCCATAGGAACATCTGAAAAACAGCTTTAACCGAAAAGCTTGAAAAATTCTGTCTGAAAAACTGTAATTTAAGAGTTGCACTTATTCTTGTAACAGCTGCAAGCAATATCAAACCCATAACCCTCGCTTTTACAGTCGGCTAAATAAACCGCATAATGCATTTTTATTGCGTTTCCCGATAACATAAAACCGGTACAACAGCGTAACAACCAACTTTCAACTGTATTCCCTTAACAATAAAACTTTTAGAAACATGAAAGCAGTTTGCTCCAATCACTGGTGTTATCTTCACGGCGTGCACACAGGTGATATGCAGAGTGGGGCAAAGTGTGTCGAATGGGACTGGATTCTAACTGTGTAAAAACTAAGTGCGAGTCGGACTCCAAGCGAAGGGTTTCGTACCACTACAATAAAAGCGCCAAAAATTTTAGGGCATTTTTTAATTTTTATATTTGTTATTATGAAAATCTGCCAGGTTCGTAGCAAGTGGCGGTCTGTTGTCTCTGCCTACCCCAATGGGAAGTATGTGATTATGTATGTATGTATGTTGTTATGAAGAAGAATAAGTGAAGAGAGGGAGGAGGGCCTTTGCTCAACAGTGGGAAGAAACTTGGGTTATTAAAAATAATAATAATTAAATTATTTAAAACAAAAAAAATAAAAAAAAGTAAAGAGCCACTACGATTTTCGAAGGTTCCACTCGATTTCTCAGGGATGCCAACATCAGATCCTGTTTCCTTATCATGGTACTACATGGGATATCTCCTTTCCAACAAAAAAAGAATCATCAAAATCCGTTCTTGAACGACGAAGTTATTCGCGAACACACATAAAATAAATATACGGTCAAATTGAGAAATCTCCTCTTTTGGAATCGGATTAAAAATAAGGAACGGAACCCTTCCCTTGCACGTCCAACTCGCACTTAGCCGGTTTTTCTAATTCCCTAAGTTACATGATCGGGTACTCTTAAAGCTGGGGTCCCACGGTCCGTAAAATCGCGGATGCACGCAGACCAGCTCGCACGACGCACCGTGGGACCGGCCTCGTCCGTGATAGCACGGACACGTCTGTGGCGGTGCGCCGTATCCATCGTGAGTCGGTAACTTCAAAGGTGCGCTCTTCTCTCTCTTTCTTTCGCTTTGCATTATGACAACATAAAAACATCTACACACACCGACAAGCACCGTTGGACCGGCCCTGCCTGCGGTGCGTCGCCGTCCGTGCTCGTCGGCTGAGTGTGGCTGATCCGTAGAATAGCGGACCGTGGGACCCCAGCTTTAGAAGCGCACGCGCAGGTGACCCAGTGAGATTGCGTTTGTTTTGATTGCGCATTGTTATAGCAATTGGGGCAAGCCATTGTAGTGCCATACCTATTGCAAATAGTATGAACAGGCCATCGATATGAACTCCTAGTAGATGGGCTTGGGGAAAATGAAAATTAATTTATTTCTGTAGTTAAAGCATACACTTGGAAACGTCAATAGTCTAATAAGAAAGGAATCTGATAAATCATCACTACATAGTATAAAACAAAGTCGCTTTCTCTGTCCCTATATCCCTTTGTATGCTTAAATCTTTAAAACTACGCAACGGATTTTGATGCGGTTTTTTTAAATAGATAGAGTGATTCAAGAGGAAGGTTTTATTGTTAGCATTGCACCCGTGCGAAGCCGGGGCGGGTCGCTAGTTGCCATAAATAAATTGAGAAAAAAAATTAAGGAATTCAATAGGTATTCTGCAAATTCAACATTTTGGGAAATGATTATTCAACATGTTAGAAATTCAACTTTATGGGATTCAACAGTCTGGGAAATTAACTTTTACGGAATTCAACTTTACGCGAAATCAACTTGATGGTCCGAAAGGCCTTGCTTGCTTGTTTGTAATAAAAATCCAAAACTACTGGACCGATTTTAAAAATTCTTTCACCAACATAAAGCTAAGTTTTCTTAAAGTAAGCTTCACCATACTTTTCCTATGGAAACGGGACCAAAACATGTGAAAGCACAGCTCGTACCGAGATTAAAGATGACTTGAATTAAACTGCGTATGATTTATAGAAAGGACTTACTATTTGAATGGGCGTACACAAGTGATTAACTGTAGCAATGCGCAGTGCCCTTCGCGGGTGAAAGGCGGACGCGCGCGCGGCACGGGATTTAGATCTATTATTGTATAGCTTTAGTACTGCGCAGTGCGCAGACGGTTGTCTACCAACGGATTATCAAATAGTCAATTACTAGAGCAGTGATAGCCCGGACGGTTAAAGAGCCGGCCGAAAATCAGTGAGGCTCGGGTTCGAATCCCGGCATGTACCAATGAGTTTTTCAAAAACTTACGTACATATTTATCACTAGCTCGACGGTGAAGGAAAACATCGTGAGGAAACCCGCAGGTCTCAGAATTAATTCTGAGACATGTGTAAACAGACCCGGTCCGGCGATGGGCTCACCACCTATCACGTTTAGGGGTCCAATATATCTCGTGAAATGTGGGTATATCCAGTAATGGAATACCTCTGCCTATCCCCTCGGGGATAAAAAAAAAATAAAAGGCATGAGATTATTATTTATTATTTCTTATTATCAAATAGTCCACTATATTATGTAAACGTAAACTTTTTCTTTTTTCAAGTTCCGTACCCAAAGGGTAAAACAGGAACCTAATACTAAGACTCCGTTGTCCGTCTGTCTGTTCTGTCAAAATGCTGTATCTCAAGAAACGTGAGGCAGTTGAAATCTTCACAGATGATGTATTTCTGTTGCCGCTATAACAACAAATACAAAAAAACTGAATAAAATAAATATTTAAGGGGCTCCCATGCAACAAACGCGACTCGCACTTGGCCGGATTTTTCTTGACTGTTCAGTGATAAGTAAAATGTCAAAAGGTAATTGAAAAAATGCGAAGTGAGTCTTAACGAAGTAAGAACTTATGAGTGTGGCATTCCTTTTCACTTCTCATGCTCTAAAAGTACGCCCAATGTAGCTGGACTCAAGGGAGTAAATGGTAATTAGTTTTTTAATTTTCTTAATGAGACAGAGAAACTCAAACAGCCAGTAAATATCTGTGGAGTGTGGGACCATCTTCACTGCGAAAATGTTGAGAGTTTTAGTTACATGGTTTTTCCGCAAAGAAGGTGGTGCCATGTGTTTGAAATTGTTAATCTACAGCTCACGCCTTCTTCCCACAGGGGTTGGCAGAGACGATGGATCGCCACTTGTTAATCTACAGAGATTTAAATCTCTTTGTTAATCTGTGACAGGTTTAGAAGAAAAAAATTACCTCGAATATTTCAGAATTTTCGTCGAGTGTATTTGTTCGGTTTTAAATAAATTTGTAATAAATTCTCATTTTTTCTCGCACTCAAAGTGAAAAGTACAGTTTGCACCTCGAGACTAAACGCCAACTTAATATACCCTCGCTTTCATTGACCACATCTGGTATATTATGGCTTCGTTTAGTCCCTCGATATAAAATAAAAAAGACGTGTGGCACTCGGGGACTGCCGCGGTAAAGCTATTGGCTAGCATTTTGTATCAACAAGACTACCGAAAAGAAACGACGTTAGACAATGCACGGCTTTCAAGCCACACCTCCGTGCCCGTCGGAGTGGGGAGCGTGAGGTTTTTTTTCGTTACGGAATTTCTGGATTCGGTCCCCGCGCTCAAGGCCCTCGATAGTAGCTATGCAATAGCTTAATAAATACATTTGTTTACAATGAAAATATACTATTAAAGTCGGCCAGTCTGCGTCTGCCTTTACGAGAGACAGATCTCATTCAAACCGGTCTAGTTCACTGTCTAGCTAGACCTGTTCGTAGCTGGCAACATTGAAGTGAATCGCAGAACAAAACAAAAGTTTACATTATGTAGGCCTCGACACAGCGTTGCTAGCGAGATGCATTTCGTAACGACTTACGCGTTGTTTATTAATTTAATGTCATACGTCATTGTACTGTGTAATTTTTTTCGTGAAAATAGCAACTCTGAAACTTGACAGCTGTCATCTATGATTATGACATATCTTTTTTGTTTTTTTGGCGGGAATCCGAAAAGAGACGTCATGTTTTTTTATTTTTTTATTTCGTTGTAAAGTGCTAGTAGGTAGGTATATGTTAGGTTATCAGTAATCACATTATGTAACAAAAATACCTAATAAAGATTTGGCAAGATTTTAGTCTAAAACGATGTGAACACATCTTGCTTGTATAATAACAGTTAGGACATGTCATAAATCTAAACACTAATAATAACAGTAAAGAAACACACAGTACATCATCCATCTCTCTCTGCCCTGTCTCCAACAATCTTCCTGCCTCACTCTCTCATTAAAGTTTTGGAAATGTTTTATAGAAAATAATAATAACGAAACTTAATGTCTTTACTTTTTTTTGTAGGTTGGCCACAAAAACAGCGCGCGGGCATTCATAGGTCAACGAACCTGCGCGCGCAGCCTCCGAGGCTAGGATGCGTTAGATAAGTGTTGCTAGGGAATTAAATCAAAGAAGATTTAATATTGCCAGTAAATCCTATTTCTACACTAATGTTATAAAAGAGAAAGATTTGTATTTTTGTATGTTTGTAAAAAACTACTGGACCGATTTTAAAAGTTCTCTCACCAATAGAAAGCTACAATATCCCTGAGTAACATAGGCTACATTTTATCCCGTATTCCCACGGGAACGGGAACTGTGCGGGTCAAAGCGCGCAGAGTCGCTAGTATTATGATGAAATACTTGACTGACTGACTTATCAACGCACAGCCGACAATATTGAGAGTAGATACTTGAAAAGAAAACTCATAGAAGTTTTTTTAGAAGCTTGAGAGTATGATTGTTCTTTGTTGTGTAGGTTTTATTGTATTGCAGTAGTTAGCAGTATCCGAATTACCTAAATCTAAGTATATATCTAGATATTAAGCAAAAATATTTGTAAAGAGCGCAACGCCTACAAACTGCTCCTGCAGTTTGGAGACTTTAATTTTCTGTAAGTGTAGATATATAAGAAATGAATAAATAAATTAAAAAAAAAAAAATTTGGACAGTACATTCCTTTTATGACGTATGGCGGCGGATAAGAAGGGATTTTGAAAAATTCCCACGGGAACGGGAGAAAACTGCTAGCCTAGCAATTTATAAAGATACTACTGATACTAGTGATCTGGGTAAACGTTGTCCTGCCACAAACAACAGCGCCACCACCGGGTCCTTGTATTTTCACACCATCGAATATACACATAAAATTTCATACGAATCGGTCCAGCTTTAGGGGGAGTTAGGTATTGTGTAAATCTCGGATCTACTATAGTATTTCTCTAAAGATACTTGAGCTTATTACAATGGACAAACCATTAAAGTGAATGACACCGCTTTACAAATGGTAGTCTAGCGATGAATGACCTAAATCGAAACCTAAAGGTCATTGCGATTGGTAAACAACGAAGAGCAAATAAGATGCGCTTGCGCAACGAAAACGCGGCACTGAAAGATTTCATTTAAAAGAGAAAAATGAAAAAGTGCTAGTCGGATTCTCAGACGGAAACACGACGAAAACTGGTACCAACAATTTAACGTGAATTCCGAAACACGGAAGTGCTCGTGATATAAATTCCACTAGGCGGTCACCCATCCACTGACTGACCGCACCCAACTTTGCTTAACCAGTGTGATCATTACAAACACACTGGTACCGCAGGGCCAACGCTAATTAATTTAGCGGCAAAATTTTACACAATTGGGTAGTTGACAGCATCGAAATTAAATTGCGAGTAGTCATACATTAAAAAGATTATCCCAAAACACCTCAAAATATGTATTTCGATTTTCAATTGACAATTATAGCAAATTTAAAAATAATAAAACAATCAAAAAAAGTGCTGCAATTGAGTACTACAAACTATGAGGTCACGGTTTGCTATTTCAGTACATTATCCATAGTAAAATTTCGTTTTGACAGATCGTAAAAAGTAACTGATTTGACTAGGTAGGACACAACCCTATTAATAAAATGGCTGAAATCAACTACTCAGTCGATACTGAACAAACTAATTTCAGGAATTGCGTTTATTCTGTTACATACCATTGTATATACAGATACTTTAAGGTAGTAGAAGACTACACCTCTTTTTATCAGCCCAGCCGACACCAGACAAGAGCCTGATTAGTTAATAAAAACTCAACTTTTGTAGACAGAAGTAGGCCGACCGTTGACTCATGACTTCAGCTATGAAGACTAATAGCGGTTACACGAATTGCACCAATTCGGTTCGCTGTAAAGATCCTAGAAGATAAGGATAAACACCATGTAAAAGCACTTTTGGAAGTTTCTGGAATATTCCATGGATTTTCGAAGAACTGAAAAATGGCAATGGATTGGGAAATTCGATAAAAGCCGAAGTTTTTTGTACTGCCTCAAGATAATTCTCTACTACAATATGCATGTATTATACATACATATACATACATATAAATAAACCTTCTTCTTGAATCACTCACGCCTTTTGATGGAAACTGCATTATTCGAAAAGATCTCGGGTTCGAATCCTGGCATGTACCAATGAGTTTTTCAAAAACTTACGTACATATTTATCACTAGCTCGATGGTGAAGGAAAACATCGTGAGGAAACCCGCAGGTCTCAGAATTACTTCTGAGACATGTGTAAAACAGACCCGGTCCGGCAATGGGATCACCACCTATCACGTTTAGGGGTCCAATATATCTCGTGAAATGTGGGTATACTCAGTAATGGAATACCTCTGCCTACCCCCTCGGGGATAAAAGGCGTGAGATTATATTATTATTATTATTTAAGCGTATACAGAGGGCGGGAAGATACTTTGTTTTATACTGATAACAGATAAAGAGATTTGTATAAACATCGAAACTTGGCTGGCTCACTTCCGTGCGCGTAGCGAAGTTGCTTGTTAGCGGAAATTCTAAAAATAAACAATTAGCCTTTATTTTTACCGGAAAGAAGACAAGAAAATCACCCACTAGGGAAAACTCCCTTTAGAAGTCAAGTCGTGTCATCCATTACAATTTACCTTCGCACCACATTACCCCGTCCTCCCCTACTCGGGGAATACCCGTTAGACGTCACTTTATAGCTGTCAAACACGACATCCTTTTGTTTTAGCCGATTGCGGACGCGAAAGTGGTACATTTTGGGGTAACACCTTAGGTAAAAGTAAAAGAGGGTAACACTGTAAGATAGTAATAATATACAAGAAAGTGAAAAAACCTGGAGAGTAAAAACTCTGGCTGACAAGAAAATCACTTTTCTTGTCAACAACAAAAATAATTATGTTAATAACATTTGAAGAGCTGCATAAAATCGTCATGGATTTTGATAAAAACGGGACCCATCTCAAAGTATAATAATCCTTGCAAATAAAAATATAATTTTCCAAATCGGTTTATACGAGTAAATAACGGAGTTCAAAGGTAACAAATAAACAAACAAACAAGATGTGTACGCCTGTAATTGGCACACATAATAGAATGAGATACATATATTATGTGTTCTCTGTGCAATGTTTTTATATGTGGTGCTGTTGGTGTACCGAATAATACATAAATAAACAAAAAAAAATACAATAAAAACGAGAATCTTCTTTTTTTAAGTCTGTAAAAGAACAAAAATTTACTGGCCAGGCATCATATAAATACTTTTGCGTTTTCAATTTAATTTTGGCATTTATTTTGCGATTACGGACTCACACCAATTTTTTTAATATTCTACAATATATATGTACCTAACAGAATAAGCGCAATTTCTGAAATTATTTTGTTCAGATTCGATTTCAGCTAACTATAATGTGTAAATTTTATCCGAACAATTAATTGAATTTAGTACTACCTATGGAAACCGTACTATTATTACTCTTTATTTAAGAAATTTGGTTAGACAAAACTAAAGTACAGATGCATGATATTTTTTATATATTAATATCTATGCTAATTGGGGTGTATGAGGAATTGCGCTTATTCTGTGACGCGTTGTATATTTAATAAGTAGTTATTTAATTTTGACCTCTATATGAATTACTTAGGGTCAGTTTCACATTCGAAAATGATACCAATAGCAACAGTGACGCGTAATGGCGGCTGCGCCTGCATTCCGCTAGCTGCACTCATTACGTGCTGAGACTAAGTAACCTCGATTGGCCCATAACATAAATATATAAGTTACTTATAGGTGCTATATAATAGAAAGTTTCAGGTCTTGAAGAACCCAAATAACTTGCTTTTCCTTACTTTTGCTGAGAATTTCTTGCGAATTTTAGAAAAGCAAGCCTATGTCTTTTCTGAATATACACGCGATATCTCTGCCAAATTTCATTAGGATCGGTTCAGCGGTTTACCCGTGAAAGGATAACAAATAGACGGGTATTTTTAACTTTATATAACTGGCTTTTATAAAGGCTATGACCCTATTTATGTATGTGTGTGTGTGTGTGTACGTATGTACCATAATCAACCGATTTTCATGAATGGAGTGTCAGTACTGTCAGTACGAGGTGGTTGGTTATTATAGTCCGGGTGAGATAGACTACATTTATATAAAACGCGTCACAAAATAAGCGCAATTTCTTACACTACCCAATTTACTAATTATATATTAATATTAAAAAAATATGATGCATTCGTACCTTAGTTTTAACAACATTTCTTAAATAAAGAGAAATAATAGTAGGTAGATACGGTTTTCATAAGTAAGCCTTAAATTCAGTTATGCTAATTCATTTTTCGGAATTTTTTTATACATATTAAAAATAGCTGAAATTCGATGCTGAACAAACTAATGTCAGGAATTGCGCTTATTCTGTTACATATTGTATAGTCGGTTTTTAGTTTTCTACCAATCAGTCGGTTTTTACCAATTAACTTTATTTTTACAAGCTTTTATTTACCTTGCAATGTATCTTTGTTCGAGTGGAATCTTGGAACTCAATTTTGAAGCAGATATCTTCAACTGATTCAGTTGCAGTTTTGTACACACGTTTGCACCTAGTATTAGGTGCGGCGTATGAAATAGTATATTACATACTAAGGGAAGTAAAATAAGAAATGTCTCAGATCACATGTAATTAATAATAATAAATAAATTATTAATAATAATAAATTGTCGACCGAGGCGAAGTCGAGGTCCACAAACATGTAATCTTTCTTATTTACATGTGTATAAGATTTTTCTGACGGAGGCGGCAACTTCGTTTAGCGCAGCGGGCCGAAAGTTGACGCTTTTCGTCCGGAGAGATGAAAATAGATTTTACACCATGAAACAACCTATTTCTAAAACCAACGCTTGTAACAGTTACGGTTTAGGTAGGCTCATAAGCTTACAACACATAACTGTTAACAGTTAGGCAAGCGACCTTCAGTTAAGTTTAACCAATCATCAACTGTTGTTCTGCGCCGTTGCACTTAATTACTTTAGCTGTTTTTCGTTTAGTTGAAAACGAGAGCCGATTATTTAAAGAATGATTTCTAGATTAGCGAGTTGCACATCCCAAAGTGGGTCTTTTGGGATATTACAGCCCATTACCTCATGTGGAAAACTGACTGACTGACCTATAAACCCACAGCCAATAATTTACAAAAAAAAATTGAGAAAACTTAAAAAAAAAATTGTCGCCTGTAAAGTCGGTTTACGGGCGATAATTTTATGTGATAACATCAGAAAACATTCAAACATGATCGTGGATCTCTATTGCTTGTCCCGCGCTCTCGCTTGCACGCTCGGTTCAGGCGGAACGTGACACTTTTTCGCCGTCGTTACATATACAGCTCACGCCTTCTTCCCACAGGGGTAGGCAGAGACGATGGATCGCCACTTTGCCCGATCTTCGCACACTTCCCTCGCTTCCTTCACATTCATAAGCCTTTTCATGCACGCTCTTTTATTCTTCGCGCTCTTGCTTGACCCCAGCTTTTTGAAGGATGTCACTAATTTGATCCGTGAACGTCCTTCTGGGGCGTCCTCTTGCCTTATATCCTTCAACATTCGCACCATAAATCTCTTTCGTTACTCTTCTTCGCCGTCGTTCATCGATTTATAAGACGTTATCACTAAAAAAAATAAGCTTTAGAACAAACTACATACACTTGCTGAATTCTATTCGACGATAATAATTATAGACAGTAAAGTAAACTTTCCATTGGTGAAAGAATTATTCAGATTGGTCCAGTAGTTTCGGAAACTATTCAATACAAACAAACAGTAAATCAAACCTAGATATATATATGCTTCTGTATAATATATTATCTCTGAACATTTCTACTCTTAGAACTGGTAGAATTAATTAATTTTTACGACATAGAACACATTACCCATACCCGTCCTAGCAGCTTACACGAAGCTAGATGTGTGATCCTTGCTTTTATATCCAGCCAGAAGTAACTTTCGTGAAGAGAAGAAAGAAAAACATTATACAACCCCTTAGCTTTCCGGCACTTTCGGATAAACCAATATTAATGGCATATTAATGGACTTTTCACCCTGTTAATGTACTTCCCCACCCTTTCCCTCTTATCTGTTACGTGATTGCTGAACAGGGACGGAGAATTAGAATTATTGTTTTGTACAAAAATGATTTTAAAAATTACATATTGCCTAAGTTTAAAAAGGGAATGCCGAGATGGTTTGGTCATATTGAGTGGATGAACGAAAGACGCTTAACGAGACAAATATACGAGGGTGTTGTGAATGGGCGAGTCGGTAGAGCTAGAGGATGACCTATTAGGCGTACTTACATCGACCAGATCGGCGATGTATTGAAGAGAAGACAGATAAAGAGTACCCGAAACCGACGAGCATGCATGAGTGGTATAATGGATGTGGATGAAGCACGAGAGATCTGCCAGGTTCGTAGCGAATAGCAGTCTATTGTCTCTGCCTACCCCAATAGGAAATAGGCGTGAGATGATGTAAAACTGTTATGGACATATAAATTAAAAAAGATCACGGCAGAGTCATTCCTGGAAATACAGACTTTCCTTCACAGTATTCGGACCCATAAATGTGTCAAGTGCTGAGCCCATCGCCAAACCGAGGTGCCTTACAAGCCTTATACCTGGGTTTCCTGTTTTTCATTTCTTATTTTGCTCGTTCCAACCCTCACAGCTACCGGCGTGGCGTGATACCTGACACTAACAAGCCAGACGAAAATCTATAAACAGACAGCCAACAAACTCATTTACTAGTAGCAACTTCTAACCAATAGTCACGAACAGAACCAATACATAATAGTTAATGGTCAGCTGGGAGAAATTACTTTTAGACACAAGCTAGTAACTCGTAGTTATTGATTAGAAATGCGAAAGTCGTCGAGTCTGTTGTCTTTCTTTCTTTCTCGATAAATCAAATCATTTGTAACTAAATATAATATAATCACACGCCTTAAAAAAATCCCCGAGGGGCTAGGCAGAGGTATTCCATTACTGGATATACCCACATTTCACGAGATACATTGGACCCCTAAACGTGATAGGTGGTGAACCCATCGCCGGACTCGGGTCTGTTACACATGTGTCAGAATTCATTCTGAGTCCTGCGGGTTTCGTCACGATGTTTTCCTTCACCGTCGAGATAGTGATAAATATGTACGTACCTAAGTAAGTTTTTTTTAAAAACTCTTTAGTACAAGCCAGGATTCGAACCCGAGCCTCACTCACTTTCCACAGCTGAGCTGTAAAAGTTCAAACTGCATTACTTACAGCCCTTATATGACACCTTACTGTCACATTGTCGCTACTTTCTTCATATCATATTGAACCAGATACATAAACATAACGCCATCTCTCTCTGACATACCACCACCGCATTGATAGGAAAGAAATGCAAATACGAGTGTAGTATTGAGTTCGCGCGCAAAAACGTCCGCCATATTGTAACGGTGTTGTTAACGGGTTATACCGGTGGTACTACAGAAACTCGCTTTTAGACAACTCATTTGCAAGTCACTCGTGAATGCTCAGCTGAGATTACGAATTACGATGTCATTCTGTAATTGATATTATTCACATTGATCCTTTTAGGAATACATTGAAGAAGTTTAACAATGAATTAATGAATATTTGTTTAAACAAAGAAAGACTGTTTTATTTGTACAAAACTACTAATCCGTATTAGATGGGACATTTGACTGCTATCAGGGATAGTTTTAATCTATGTACAAATCATAAACATAGACCAAAAAAAATTTAAAAAAATATTGTTTTGATTGCTGTTCTATAGACTTCTCATAATAAATTTGTTGTTATTGTTTTGTTAAGCTCTACGGTAAAGGAAAACATTGTGAGGAGACCCGCAGGTCCCAGAATTAATTCAGAGACATGTGTAAAAGAGCCCGTTTAGGGGTCCGAAGAATATCTCGTGAAAAGTGAGTATATCCAGAAATGGATGACCTTTGCTTACCCCCTCGGGGATAAAAGGCGTGAGATTAATTATTTTTATATATAAGTTTTGTTAAATATCTCCTATGTAGGTACAGACATCGGCCAGTTACAATTTTAATTTATGTATAGTTTATGTCTCACATGCTCCCACCAGTGGGCTCACTTTCAATAGGACTGTCTCTAACTATAAAGGTTGGATAATTTAGTTTTTAATTAAGCTAGTGATGTGACCCAACCCTCCGTCATCCTCGTGCCCTAACAAGTTAATTACCAATCCCAACCGGGAATCGAACCTAATACATAATCAGAAACTTAGATTAGAATATCGGACTGACCGACTCGTTTAAGTTGTTCATTTTGAACTGGATTTGGGTTACAGGATTATACGAATTAATAGAAAGTAAAGATAGACTAGTGTAGTTGCTAGTGTGTTTGTAACGATCACACTGGTTAAGCAAAGTTGGGCGCGGTCAGTCAGTGGATGGGTGACCGCCTAGAGGCATTTATATCACGAGCGCTTCCGTGTTTCGGAAGGCACGTTAAATTGTTGGTCCCGGTTTTCGTTGTGTTTACGCACAATGGAAGTCGTTAAGCCATGTCAGATAACCCTTGGGTGGCTTGAAAAATTCTGACTGTTTAGTGGCCACTAGCTTAACACTATCTCCCAATCCGCGGTGGGCTCGCGTGGGAGATTAAAGCCCATACTTCCTCATGTGTGAGGAAAGACCCTTAGCTCAGCAGTGGGCTGTTTTAATGATTTTTTTTTATAGACTAGTATTTGTCGGCGACACCGTCCGAACTTTAGGGTATCCCGTCCCCTTGGTGAGTTTATCCTTGATGAGAACTAGATTATTTCCTTCTTTAAAGAGGAAGCTATCAACCTGCCAAATTCCGCTTATAATGAAAGGTGACGTTTCATGAATGAATGGAGACTGGGCTTGCACTATGTACTTACACCAGTTTTTTAGATAAATATACTTAAATAAAATAACTATAGTTTTATTCATGATTTTGCTCATATTTGTCTAGTTTTGTTGTACAATAAACTTTAATTTTCATTAAACTAGCATCAACCTAACTAACCCCTCGACGATAAAGGCGTTATAACGGGTATTTAGTTAATTATTTTTTAAATATTAATAGGCTTTTTAATGAGAATTTTTTCCATCATCTCCGAACTTGGTATAATTTCCTGAACTCTGCAAGACAAAGCCGGGGCAATAACTCGTCTAATCGTTACGCAATTACGCTGAAGAAAGAAGGATGCTTCTCGTTTTAATTAAATTGTTTGTGAAATATGCTTTTGAAGTCGATTCCACTTTTATTTCTTGCTTTCAGACCTTTCTTTAAAAATATTTCGTTTTTATTTTGGGAAATTATTTTCGGGTTAGATAGCGTTGCGGTCTGAGAGATGATATAATGGCTATCTATAGCTGGGGTCCCACGGTCCGCTATTCTACGGATCAGCCACACTCAGCCGACGAGCACGGACGGCGACGCACCACAGGCAGGGCCGGTCCAACGGTGCGTGTCGGTGTGTGTAGATGTTTTTATGTTGTCATAATGCAAAGCGAAAGAGAAAGAGAGAGAAGAGCGCACCTTTGAAGTTACCGACTCACGATGGATACGGGCGCACCGCCACAGACGTTCTGTGCTATCACGGACGAGGCCGGTCCCACGGTGCGTCGTGCGAGCTGGTCTGCGTGCATCCGCGATTTTACGGACCGTGGGACCCAAGCTTATGATTGAAATCGGAATGATGAGATAGTTTAGTCATATTGAGCGGATGAATGAAAGACGCTTAACGAGACTTAATGTACAAGGGTGTTGTGGAAGACTAGGCGTACTTAAATCGACCAGCAGGCGTTTTCACGGAGGTTCGAAACCGTTCGAGTGAAAAATTTTCCGAAGTCGAATCTGTCGACTTCGGAAACTGTATTCTAGGCGTTCCTGACAGCATCGGAAAATTTTCCGAATCCGTATGTAAATATGACATTTGTTTTTGATACCGACATCTCTGAATAGCCCATCTGCGACAGATTTTCCGATTCCGAGTCGAATATCGAATATCGAAGCCATCGATGAGTCGTCGTCTGATGGATGTGGATAAAGCACGAGAGATCTGCCAGGTTCGTTCGTAGCGAGTGGCAGTCTATTGTCTCTGCTTACCCCAATCATTGGGGCCCAATGGGAAGTATGCGTGAGATTGTGTATTTTTACCTGGTCTTTTAGCTCAGTTGGTATATACAACGCGTAACAGAAAAAGCGCAATTCCTCATACACCCCAATTAGTATATTAATTTAAAAAAAATATGATGCAATCGAACTTTAGTTATGTTTAACCAATTTTCTTAAATATCGATTATAGCACGATTTCCATAGAAAGCACTAAATTCAGCAACGCTAATTCATTTTTGGGAAAAATTTAACACATTAAAAATATCTGAAATCGAATAAGTCGATACTGAAAAAACTAATTTCAGGAATTGCGCTTATTCTGCTACATGTTGTATAGTGGCCTTGCCAAAAGTCCGTCTACTTACGTAGGTACTTTAAACGCGAGGTATTTTGGACTTTCGAATAATAAAAACCTTAAATATAGAATTTCCGATGGATGTTACGTGTTGGTGAAAGTGTTGAATGTATTTTAATTGCCAAGTCTCGTGTTTCCGGTCTTAAGGTAAAAATATGTTATGTAAATAAAATAACAATTACTATGTAGTTTTCATCGCTCTGTAGTATTATATACCCACGGTTGTTTCTGAGGTAAACCAGGAAACTTTAAAACACTATTATTAAATAGTTAAATACAGATAATAGCTATTTTCAATATTAATTTTTCAAATGTCATCCTACACACAACCCTACGAAAAAAGATTTGTACTTTTGTATGTTTGCAACGAATAAACCTAAAAACTACTGGTCCGATTTTAAAAATTCTTTCACCATTAGAATGCTACACTATCCCTGAGTAACACATGCTATATTTTATTCTTGTATTCCCACGGGAACGGGAACTACGCAGGTAAAACCCTCGCTGAACAGCTAGTAAAATAATAAACCCGAAAGTTTGTGAGGATAGCTGTGTAGAAGGATGTATGTTTGTTGCTATATCACGCAAAAAACTACTAAAAGGATTTTAATGAAAGCTGAAAGCAGCTTATCACGGAACGCGGACGAAGTCGCAGACAAGGATTAGGCGCAAAATGCCACATTCGCAAAATGCCACATTCTCAAAATGCCACATTCTCAAAGTGCCACATTCTCAAAATGCCACATTCTCAAAATGCCACATTCTCAAAGTGCCACATTCTCAAAATGCCACATTCGCAAAATTCCACATTAGCAAAATGCCACAGTAACAAAGTGCCATACTTGTTCAACTCCCTTCTTGCAGTATGTTCGAGAGTGATGCATTATGCGAAAATGGCATTTTGAGAATGTGACATTTTGCGAAAATCGAATGTGTCATTTTGCGAATGTGGCATTTTGCGCCTAATCCGCAGACAAAAGCTAGTAAAACGATTATAGTTCCTAGGCAAAGCTATAACAACACCTACTAGTAATTAATAAGTATTATGATACGGCGAATGATCAGCATTAACATCGATTTACCAATTAAGGGGGAGTGGGGGGTGTACATCAACAGGCTGCCTCGACAAGATACCATTAATTACTTTAATTATTTACAAATATCAATTTGAACGTTTAATCTTAACGAGAACAAATTGGAAGCTATAACTCGGAATTCTAAGCGTTAAGTTACTACGGTATTATATTGGGTACTAGGAATATAAATCGTAATTATGGGTAAGAAAGAGCTGCCCTTGAGTTTCTTGCTGGTTCTTCTCGGGGTACTGCATTTGGAACCAACTCGTCGGTGGAGATGTGCCGCTGTTTACATTCAGCCAATCTTCATGGACGAGTTTAGAGTGCATTGTTATTAGACTACTGACTTTTGAAAGTGTAATTTTTTACCTAAAGAAACTGAAAGTATATATTTTTATCTTAACCTATTTACTGATTGTGCGTCCGATAAAAAAATATAAAATGTCGTCATTTTTGTTATTTCGTTGCTTGGAAATATTTTATCTTTAGCTTGACGAAATATTTTGTGGATAGGATTACTAGCTTTTGCTTTTGTAATCCGTTCAAATACATAATAATAATTATATACATTTGCCTTTAAAACAAAAAATATGCATTTAATTTTAACTAAATGACCTTTACATCATCAACTCGTAACAACAGAAACTGGAAACAAAAATATAAGTATTTATACGCAATTGTGTAATAACACACAAAAATAAGTTTTTTGCGCAAAACATGTTCAATAGTCATGTTAAACAAGTAATGTGCAAAATGCAAAACAAATTAGATGAATATATATGAATGACAATGATGCTTGGAGCAGATTTTCAGAGTACAGCGCAATACGACATAGCATAATATTACGTAGGTACTTATATCATTTTGTATTTTGAATTTACTTTAATGCGTCACTGTCTTTGTGGAGTTCCTTGAGCTATTTCTCAGCTAGGCATTTTCCGAAGCAGCTTGATCTTCAATAAGTAAATTTTTTAGGATTATATTACTTAATCCTAAAAAAATAAGAACTACCAACCAAAAAAAGCCAACAATCCAAGCCAACTGTTCTAATTTTAAAAATAATGAAGCAATAAGATGTATCATAAATCATAATAACATAACCTAAAAGTGTGGCCGGCTGAGATTTCCCGCGCTCATAGACACACGTCACGAAATATGTTTTTTTAATAGTACGGTGATAAGTAACCACACTTATACGAGATTTCTACTCGCACTTGGGCGGGTTTTTTAAAATCCTTACACGAAGAAACTTTTTTAGTGCTCTCGTTACGATTTTACTTTGTGATACGTAGTAGGTTAGATGAGTCCGCTCTCTGTATCTTGAGAATTCCTTTGTTATCTTGAGAAAAAAGCAGCAAAAATTCAAAATAATTTCTAGCTCCGCGTCATACGATCGCATCCCCTTTCCTCGCTGACGTCAGCCGCCCGTGCGGAAGAATTCGAAAAACGAATCGCGCTGCGACGGAAACAAAATGGCTGCCGGTGTTGCCAGCACGCGCCGATATTTCAACAACGCACAAAGAGTTTTTCTACGTTTTATTACGCTCAAGTGGCGGCGCTGGTGAATTATCGACTTAACTGACTGGGTTGCCAGTTGAGCGAGTTTTGAAAGGGTTTTCCATTGAAATGGTATGAATTGGTTGGTTAAAATCGGTCTGATAAACTTCTTAATATTCAAAGTTCAAACACACTTTAAAATATTATAAATATACATTCATGCCTTCTTCTCGAAGAGATTGGCAAAGTGTGGTTACTTTTTCGTAGTATTACAGGTTTGACACCCAACGCGACAGTGTAATTTATTTTTCTGCTTAGATATTGATGCATGTTAATGTTCACAAATGTTGGCCCTAGCAGGAATCGAACCACTCCGACTCAGAAGGCACAGGCCCGTCAAAATCAATTCTATACTCATAGACACACACTCGTAGGAATATTTCAGTTGGCAGCGAACGCATAAACACCTAAACTGTTGTTTTACATTGGCAACACCAAACCGCGGTCAGTGACACAAACATCCATCACATTGCGTCTGCTCTCGTCCTTTTGCCCGATATCCGCTCTTCCCCTTGTTTAAGAGTTCCCACGGCACTCTTTATCTTGAGATCTTTGCCTGAATAATTAATTAGTTGGTTTTAATTAAGCTGTGACGTCACTGCGCCTTTTGTTTAAAATTAATAGGATTCGAACGCAGCTTTTTGATTTTAGTTTTTTGATTGGTTGACAAAGTTATATCAATTTCGGTTGATTTTTATTTTTTATTTTTAGTTGGGCTACTAGGTATTTTAACCAAGTACCTATGTATTTGTTTATTCTTGGTTAAATGGATCCACTTAAGTACAGTGTCTTCAACACTTTCTATATCCCTTTTTCAGTCATCGACAGTAAAATGGTCACTATATTGAAACTTCTTGCGGTACCTAATCCGAAAACGCACACTTTCACGGACATTTGCCACATACCTAATACACTTTCACTATTGCGAGCGTAGTTATTCAGCAAAATTAAGATTTTACAAAAAAACATGGCGTCGATTTCTGGATTGCCGCCAAAAACCCCTTTAAAATCGAGTGTTCCCCGTTCTCTAATGAAAGCAAGAAACATAAACTGTTTGAATAAAACATGCTCTCACATAAAATCTCTTTTCTACCCAATCTACCCTGTCAACCCCATTATGAACTTTCGTGGCATAATAAACGCTAATCCGTTGCCTCAATAACAACCGCGCGGAAATCCTATAAAGTCCCACATATCACGTGGGAGAGAAGATAGGTGGGCTGTAATGTCACCGAAATGAGACGTGAGGTAAATTTAATTAAAATATACGGGTTGCCCTTTGATTGCCCTCAGGTTGACGTGAAAAATGTTGTAATTAATATGGTACTATCATTGTACTATACTACTCATATTTTATACTAGCGACCCGCCTTGACTTCGCACGGGTGCAATGCTTATACTAAAACCTTCCTCTTGAATCACTCTATCTATTTAAAAAAACCGCATCAAAATCCGTTGCGTAGTTTTAAAGATTTAAGCATACATAGGGACATAGGGATATAGGGACAGAAAAAGCGATTTTGTTTTATACTATGTAGTGATGATAGTGTCAATGTCACGAGAGATGCAGGTTTGTGGTCAATGTGGTAAAAAAGAAACCATTGTCGTGTCGTTGTCTGTCAATACAAATCTGTTTAGTTTAAATACAAGTTATATTATGGTATCGAATTGTTTTTTTTTTATTTCTATACTTCGACAACTAATACTATAAAGGGAAAAGTTTAGATAAGATAAGATTTGATTGCCAAACTGTGTACATAAAGTTGTTACATGTTTCATTCAGCGGGTAATCAACAGTTTTGTCCATCTCGGACGTACTAATATTCATTATAAAACAGAGAAATGCATGCTTTAACATAATAAAATGCATTAAATTAAAATAAAACATTACATTCAGTCTTATCAAATTACAAAATATAAATTAGATCCAGTATTACAAATTCTTTCTTCTTTTGGATGTTTGTAATTAATAAGTTCCTAAACTTCTCGACCGATTAAAAAAAATACTTTTATCAAAACACAAAAACATGAAATTTTAAAAAGACGTGTTTTCTCGGATTCCCGCCAAAAATTCTGATTGGATTTTTTAAATTAGTGTTACCATTGCTCTTTCCCCTTTTGATGCGGTACTTTTAATTATAAGAAACAGTTGTTTAAACAAGAAATGCTAAAACAAAGGAATCTTTCAGCTCCTTCCGGTAACTGACGCCTTTTACCAATTAACGGGGAGGCGTTAATTTTTCACTCTGTAAACCCCTTGTACTGCGGCGCTGTTGTATTTTTCTTTTATTTATTTTATAGCTATATCAATAAAGTAACGTCTGGTACCAGTGTGTTGGTAACGATCACGACTACCGACTCTTTTAAGTATAAGTATAAATATTTACAGAGACCGTTAAGTATTAATATTGTCTCAAAAACAAAGTCGTGCTAGATTAGGCGCACAATGCCACATTCGCAAAATGACACATTGGAATTTCGCAAAATGCCACATTCTCAAATTGTCACATTCTCAAAACGCCACATCGCAGAAACAACTTAATGGATTTTGATGGAATACAATACATGTATATTTTTTATAAAGCGAGATGTATTTATTTATTTCTACAGAGTACAACAAATAACATTATAATTAATAATTATTTTTTTAAAACCATCCAACTGTATTTATACCTGAATTTATGCACAATAAAGATTATGATTATGATTAACCTAACCTTGCGAACCATCGCAAACTGTCACATAAGCAAAATGTCACCTTAGCAAAATGCCATTTTTGCATAATGTCACATTTTTAAATGTTTTATTTATTTTTTTGTATTAAGTTGTAATGATTCTCAGCGTCATTCATAATTTCAATTAAATTTTTTAATTTATTTTATGTTAATATTAATGGAAATTAATAAAGAATTTAATTGAATACCTACTAAAATAACTAATTTACGTTTTATTTTCTAATTCATAAATCATCGGCCTCCTTCAAGAAAGGGAGTTGAACAATCTTGTTATTTTGATAATATGGCACTTTGTTAGTGTGGCATATTGCGTCAATGTGGCATTTTGCGAAAGTTGCATTGTGCACCTAATCCGTCGTGCTAAGTCCAGAAAAACCTATCTGTAAAAATCCTATTCATTTAAAAATGCCTGTTTTTTGGTCTGCTGGTTTAACGTATTACTTTCAAAGATCAACAGAAAATTCTCTTCTCTCTTGTCCCAGAAAATTTACAAAGTCGCCAGGAGCTACTAAATTTCAATTTTTAGCTACCAACGTGTCTAAATCTACCAAGCAAAGTACCTACACTGGGATGTAATAAAACCGTCTGTACACAGGATTGAATCCCTTTGTTCTAGCGAGACAGAGACCGCAATAGTAATTATTCTAATTGCTCTCTCTCTAATTTGTGGAAGAAAGCCGGAAGTTGCTTGAATAAATTGGAGATTTAATTAAAAAGTTTGATATTGATGAATTATTTTCTGTCAATATTGGTTGTTTGTTTGTTCTGTGAAATAGGGAAATTAATTAATGTAAGTACAAATCCTAAGGATAAAATTATATTTATTTATCTCTGACTTTGTGTAAATGATATAGTTAATACGTCTAGGTCATGTTTCAAGAAAAGTTTGCCACTTAAGGTGTGTAATTTATTTATGAAAACTAGCCAAAACGTTTTAGTACGAGATCCGGCTGCAAAAAAGTGTAGGGTTCGAGTATAATATGCTACAAACCAAATTTTTACGCATATTTATGATTAGGAGAATATATTATCTACCAGGGTGCCCTATCGAAATATGGCCGCTACAAAGAGATTAAAATATAATAGGACATAGAGGGGGCATTGGGAATATTTTCATACAAAACTTTGAAGCATGTTTGAAGCTCAAGCGTCATGTCAGTTAGTATGAACGCGAGCTGTCATTCGGTCGAAATTGTACTAGACTTATTCCACTTGGAATAACTTTTGGCTTCAAATTTTCCTCGCTTTGTCCACTCTATGCCCTATTATATTTAAATCTCTTTGGGCCGCTAGTATTTTTAATAAATAAAAAAATATTGATTTTTGGGAATAAATTTCATTCACTTTTTTTTTTACATAAAATATCGTCCACTTCACGGCAATATACATAAAGACTGAAAAATTTGCTGATTTTTCATGTAAAAGTGACTATCGATATCCAAAAGCATAGATGGCTAATAGAAAGTGTATTTTTGAACATTGACTTTGAAAAAATGCATTTAAGTAAGAATACCTATCATGAAATTGAGATTTAAAAATCGAACAGCCAAACCACAATCACTCCAAAAAAAGATACTAGCAAATAAAAAAACAGGTTCTTCCTTCAAAAATATAAGCTAAAAGCGATGTTTGATAAGATAACATTAGTACTCGTAGTACCGACAAGTGGTATATGTAAATAAACCTTCATAAAAGGTTGTTTGGATATGTTTTATGTGGACTTTCGGTGCTTTAATAATTTATGTTGCGTTTGATGTTTGGAAGCTACGAAAAATATATTTTATATCATTTGATTTCTTCTTTATTCCGTAAGTAAATATATAAATCATATTTGCCAATGGATTATTTCGTTACCTGCAAAAAGTTACTTAAAAATATCTGTCCAAATAAACAAAAAATCCAATATTTCCTCTTTATAATATTTTATAACACATTTGCAAAAGGTGTCTTATTTCACCAATTTCAATATTGTATTTTATTTCATTACGCCCAGGTGCGGTAAGTGTAAAGTAAAACGCACGGTTTAACAAACGGTACTTTTTTAAATCTCAGCAAAGAGTTTTTATGTCAAAAAAGTTGTCAACATTTTATGATTAAAATTAACTTTGGGAGATAAAATATAATAAAGAAATATTTATTTACATAATTATTTAATTTAATTAATTTTGACAGTAAATTACAACCAATTAATCTGTAACAAAAACACAAAATTATTAGTTTACTTTAATTACTAATGTAATACTGGCTGTTTTTTGTGCCTTTGCCTAAAAAAATGATGATGCGCGCCGCGCGCTTTTTCTTAACGCTGTATTGTTTTTATTCGTTTACCATAGTCGGAGTTTTATTTTATTTCCTCGCAAATGTGTTATAAAACGTCGTATGACATACGTGCGCTTTGATAATTACAGCCTCTGCTTACTTGTAGCCCTCGCCTACGGCTCGGGCTAGCAATATCGCCTCGGCTGTAATTTTCAACCTACCGCACTTATATCATAATGTACTATATTACCTGTTCCAGGAGATTAAAATAGCCCAATGGTTTTCCCCGAAAAGTAGAAAAAAAAATTTTTTTTTAAATCAATGCATTTTTTTAGTTAATTAATTCGTTACAAACGTACAAGGATACAAATCATCCCTCTTTACAATATTTATTTGTTTATTAACATATCCAACGACTGGTTTATTTATAAGACTTATGTTATGTATTAGTTATTACATATTATATTAGTTTAGAAGTGTAGATAGTAGCAGCAGGAAGAAGTAGTAAGAAGAAGTTTGACGGTGAAGGAATATACCATGAGAAGGTCCCATGAGTTGGTCTTCATACTTTTGTGACATTTCCTCCGGAGGTTGAATCAAATCTACCGAGAGTCCACTTCAAAATCCGTCAAACCGATTCTTAGCCTACAAGCTGCACTAGAAAGAGAATAATGTTATGGGTACATAGAACTCTAAAGAGTAAAAAAACCAACTTCAACGAATAGTACCAAAAAATACAGACGAATTGAGAACCTCTTCCTTTTTTTGAAGTTGGTTAAAAAGTGAAGGCCAAAGAGATTTAAATATAATAGGGCATAGAGGGGCCAAAGCGAGGAAAATTTGAAGTCAAAAGTTATTCCAAGTGGAATAAGTCTAGTACAATTTCGACCGAATGACAGCTCGCGTTCATACTAACTGACATGACAAGGACATGACGCTTAGGCTTCAAAGTTTTGTATGAAAATATTCCCAATGCCCCCTCTATGCCCTATTATATTTAAATCTCTTTGGTGAAGGCACAGTCACAAAGAAACTAATTAAGAGAAATGTCAAGAGACACAATCCGGCAAAAAATAATAAAGTTCCCAAGTCAATCTTAGCGGGAATTCTGTTAAGTCAGCGGCCCTAAATTCAAATGAAGCCGCGTCACGGCGTAATTCCACTAAACTATTTAAGCCAGACAAAAGTTAATTTTATTTTCTTTGGCTTAAAACCATCATCTATCATAGTCGCGCTGCTGCACACGGCAGGGTTGCCAGCGTAAAAAATTATCAATGAAAAATTTTTATAAAGAAATGTGGAATGTTTTTTTATTGGTTTGGTGGTTTCTGTGGTATTTAAAAATGTTTAGTGACCACTACAGTCCATTTTGGGACTAAATAAATTGTGGGACACAATTCACAGAGTCCCAAAATAGGCTAAGCCTTAATGATGGGTACTAAATTACCGATAAAGGCTAAGGACCCAGACACAGTCCGAGTGGGAATCGAACCCGCGACCGCCGGTTCAGAAGGCACAATTGAATATAAAAGCAAAATACTATTTAATCACGAACTCTCAGAAAGTATAAATGATACAAACTGGATTCCTCATTGGGAGTAGGGATCGGCTAAAAAATAATTTTGCGAAATTCGGAAGATTTTTATGACTTTATTATTAAATCAGAGACATGGTACAGCCAAGAGCACATCAAGCTTTACACTTGTAGTGACAATCTGACCTCTAAAGCGATTGTAATAAGAACATTACAAAGTCCAATGTGTCAAGCTTCACGTGCTCTTGGCTGTACATACATTAAAAATAGTACAATACCTATCTCCATGGATAACCGCACCGCCCCATGTCAAATACAAATTTAAATTACCTGGAAACAAAAACAAAATATTAGTCAGATGAGCGTGACATTTCTAGATCTATAATTATTTATTATAGCCAGATAGTGGCTACCATCCGTTTTCTATTCACAGCCGGCATTCACAATGCGTTTAGCCGTATACAGAAAGAAAGCTGAAAACTTATCAGCGCTTATAGGCGCCGGTCTACGCAGATAACCGGCGCAGGCATTTATATGAACCAGCGCCGATAAGCGCCGACAATCTTCGATAGGCGCCGGTCAGCGCTGGTGCCGCCCGCCAATCATCGTACGACATTTTGATCGCTCTGCTTCAATCTGCTTGCTTTATGTAGAATTGACCAGCGCCGATAAGCGCTGATAAGTTTTCAGCTTTCTTTCTGTATACGGCTTTTGACAGTTAGGTACCTATCTAAATAAAATAATGCATTTATATTTATACAACGACATTGAAAACTGCTCATAAATAAACGCATAATTCGCATAAAACATCTTGAAATCTTTATTGTCTGTCTGTTTTAAATTGGTATTGTAGGTTGTCTATTTTCATTAGTACTCGTCGATTTAATACGCTCACGCCTTTAGTCCTCGGGGATAAGCAGAGGTATCCCATTCCTTGAAATACCTACGTATCAATTGGACTTAACCGTGACAAACCGTGAGCCAGTTGTCGGACCAAATTATTCATTTATAAAGAAAACCTAAGTTTTTTTAACCTCTTTTTTCTCGTCTAATAATAATTGACTACATAGCGGTTGAACTTACAATGGTCATATTTAACCATGTTATCAACGTTTAGACACAGATTGTACAATAAAAAGTATGCAAGAGGTATTTAATATTTTAATATTTGTCCTGGCAACCCTATCAGGGTGGCCATGCTGCCCGCTAATTACCACCAACTTCGCCTCCCGGTCCCCGAGCGCGGGAAATTGATAGTTTGTCCGGTTAACTCTCCGGTACAGTATTAAATCCGTTTTAAAATATTTTTAACAGCTTCTTTCACCGAATCTGTTCGCCCAGAAATATTTTATGCCTTGAGATGGCGTTAAGCTATTTGAAGAGTCCAAATCTAAAAGAGTGGCCAGATCAAACATCCGAATCTCTGGATATCACCTTACACAATTTAGCAAGAGCTTTTCTTTTTGCCAGAGAATAGCTAATATTTCCCTGTGTTCCCCGTCCAAAGGTTGTCTGGAAGAGATCGCTAAAAGCGATAAGACCGCCCACTGTACTTTAGTTAATGTTGGTATCCATATTGTGTTGTTTTTGGTGTACAATAAAGAGTTATTGTATTGTATTATACATGCACCATCAGTTATTGTCGTTTTGTGTTTATTACAGCTTTGTATTTAGTGTGCGCTCACGGCTCTTCACAATTGCGATTGAATGTGTGCTATGCAAACTACACCTCCAGTGAAAAAGAATAAATTCAGTACTTAGACCATTCTAGAACGATCCGCAATCATGGAAGGTCACTTCAGCACATACTTATATTTCAGCATTTTTTCTGATTTTTCTCAAGCGGAGAACTTTCCCCCGAGTCTTTCAACCCCTAAACTATCAACGCCGCAGTCCTCTAGGTGTCAGAGTATAACTGATGGAGACAGCTTAATACCAAAATATAAAGGAATCACTATCCTGAGCAAAGAAAGAGCGATTGACAATAGATAAAGGTCAATTTTGATTTTATTGGTGGTCCTTATGGTGACTACACTCGCTCCAGCGGCAAGCCCGTGACAAGTTCTACACCGCGCCATCAAAATTTTCACAAGAGTCTGTAAATACCACCAGTGGACTGCGGTCACTGAAGAAGATCTTCTCTTCTAACGAGAGGAGTGCTCCGCTTCTCAAACAAGCAGCTTGAGAGTTTCAAAGTACTGGCTTCAGTAATACCAGTGGGAAATTCTCAATAGCTCCTGTTAGGTTTCGATCTTTTAAATTGTTATTTTGTAATATTTTAGTCATTTTCTATTTTTATGTTTTTAAATGGCAACACTCGAGTGCCTTGGATTTGTAATTCGGTTGGCGGGTAAAGCACACGGCTTAACGATTGGACCACGATACCGACATCGCGTGATCTCGTAGGCCAATCGGAGGGCTGGATTTTTCCCGCCAGAACGTTGGAGATCTTGGCGACGAAACGCTAACGACGGGGCATTCGAGTGCTGACCGTGATCGAGATCACTAGCTCTGTGATTAGATTTTAATATTGGTACCTAGATTTCGAGCACTTTCCTATTGTACCTAAGGTGTAGTGTACCTATCTATAATTTGTTAGTAATAAAATCAAGTTACGAGTTAAAAGTGTTCATAATCCAAGTCCTACTAGATAACCCGTGATAGTTAGGATAGCCGAGTCTACATTTCAGAAGTGACAAGTGCAACCAAAAACGTAAGTACACGCCCAAATCATGTATTCTGTTTTCTTTTGATTTAATTGTGATACGGTATTGGACTGATGTTGAATTTGGCTTTTTATTCTCGCTTGTTAAATGTCGGACATGTTAACTTGCTTTGAAACTATGCATTTGCTATAATAGAATACTGTTATAGTATTAACGGACTTACGTATGGCTTTGTGAGTTAATAACATTTAATTTTAGCATTGCAGTTCGGTATCATTGAATTAGGACAAATCGAACTGATTTAAATCGAATAGTTGGTGATAAAACTTAAAATAAATTAAAGGTGGGTTTTATTTTTATTTTACATTATTTTCATTTTTATAAATTTATTTTCCCGTGTAGTTTTCTTAGTTTCCTGTGTTAATTATTAAACTGAATTTATATGAATTAAATTGAATATTTAGTTTGAATTTAAATATTTTGTATTAAATTAAGTAAAAATATTTTAAAGCGAATTTAATACAAATAAAGTATTTTAAAATTTAGTTGTTTTAAATTAATTAAATTATTTTAAATTCAAATAAAATAAATTTTTACATTATTCTAATGCCTTTGCCCATGTCTCGAGATTTCAGACTATGTCGGAGCCACCAGATCGACGGAGGCTCTCGACTCCGAGTCGCAGAGATCGCACTGCAACGCGGAGCCCGAGTCGTATAAGAAGTCGAAGTCGATTACGGCATCGAAGCCCCAGCCGTCATCGCCCAGAGCCGGACATCGAGCTAGGCCGTGAGCGGCTTCGGATGTTGGAGAATGAAGTGCAGCGCGAGCGCGAGCGTGCACGTGCTGCCGAAGAACTGCGCGTCGAGCCATCTCGGAGCAGCGGGCCCCGACTGGACCCTACTCATTGCAACGCCACGGCGAAGCGTCATCGGAAGAGCCGACGTCGCAGCACTTCCACGGCGTGGCGCCATCGAGACAGCCGACGCCGCAGCATCGCGGCGGGACAGCGTCGGGACGTCGAGCGACTTGCGGAGCGACGGGCTGAGTGACCAGAGGAGCATGGATCATCCCAGCGCAGCCACGAGCCACGGATTGAAAGGTCACGTAGCCCTACTTTATCAAAAAGAGACTTGCTCGATATGTTTAAGAACTTAAGGGATGGTTTAGCATTACCAACCGTAAACCAAAGCGCACCACAACCACTACAGAAGATTGATCAGGGAACTAGGGGTAGTCCACGACAGTGTTCCTACACTGATGAAAGGTTTCGGTAATAGTATGGTTCAGGCTATAGGGAATCTGAGTTTAGACATGAGCGTTGACGGGGTAGAGGGAAGCGTTGTTTGCAAAGTCGTGAGCGACCACTTGCTGGATATGCCTATTCTTTTAGGGCAATCTTTCACGGAGCAGTCGCACATATCGGTGTATAAGGACAGGAACAAATTAAAATTCTTTAACATCGGGAAGGAATTACCTGGCAATGAACTTGCTGACAATGACGATACTTTGCTCAGGTACTCACCAGTTACGGACATTGAACTTTATGGTTTAGCAACCGTTAGGGTAAAAACCACACCTGCATTCGACGGTCACGTACTTTTGAAAAACTGCTTAGCGGGGAAGCCTACTGAACAGTATGTCATCGTCGGGGACTTCATCATTCAGTCAAAGGGTATATTAACGTGTCGGTCATGCCTTGTTCGGATGTTTGTCGAATTACTTCTAAGCTTGTCTTCTGCCGGGCTGAACGAGTCGACGTTGTGAATAGACTTGCTGAAGAACCATCAAGCGAGGCGAAAACCGGACATAGGTTAGATGAAAGTAAGGTACAAATTGGTGACGGGGTATCTAACGATGATAGGCGAGCACTGCTAGATATGCTTAGGAAGTATGAACATTGTTTTGCCACTTCACTGAAGGACTTAGGGTGCACCAGTGTCACGGAGATGAAAATCGAGCTTAATAGTCAGCGTCCTATTGTATATCGTCCCTACAGGTTGTCGCATCATGAGCGGGAGAAAGTGCGGTCTATGGTTGGTGACATGTTAGATGCTGGTGTGATTCGAGAATCCGTTTCTGATAATGCTAGTCCTATTCTGCTCGTGCGTAAGAAAGACGGCTCATCAAGGTTGTGTGTCGACTATCGCTTGCTGAACTCTATGATAGTTAGGGAGAGGTATCCGATGCCTATCATCGAAGACGAGATAGCTCGCCTCGCCGGACAATCATGTTTCATCATCCTTGACTATTGATTCATTTTCGGAAAGGACTCTACACAGTGCTTGGAACGTCTTGAGGAGATACTGCAGATGTTGGAGAAGGCGAATCTTACTCTTAACCTGTCTAAATGTGAGTTTTTACGAGACAAAGTAGACTACCTAGGCTATGAGATTAGTGCTAGCGGCGTTAGACCAGGTGACAAGAAAATACGTAGCGTGCTTAGTTTCCCTCGACCTGAAAACGTACACAATATCCGGCAATTCCTTGGCCTAGCCAGCTACTTTCGTAAGTTCATAGAAAACTTTGCACAGATCTCATTTCCTCTGAGCAAGTTGCTCAAAAAAGACACAGCCTGGGAGTGGAATGATGAGCAGGAGCAAGCTTTCGAGAAGCTGAAGGGTAGTTTAGGTACAAGACCGATCCTGGCAATATATGAACCCACAGCTGAATTAGAATTGTACACTGATGCGAGTAGGCTAGGAATTAGTGTAATTCTTTTACAGCGAGTACACGGCTCCGAGGGTTTCCACCCAGTCGCATATTATAGTCGACAAACCTCTCCTGAGGAGAAAAACTTCCACTCGTATAAGTTGGAAACCCTTGCAGTGGTTTGCTCGCTACGAAAGTTTAGGGTTTATCTCCTGGGAAAAGATTTTAGGTTGTGACGGACTGTAGTGCGTTGCGCTCTACGTTCTCAAAGCGGGATTTGATCCCAAGGATAGCGTGATGGTAGCTCACATTGCAAGAATTCAATTGTAGCGTCGAATATAGGGCCGGGGTCAAGATAAGTCACCTGGACGCGCTATCTAGAAACCCGGTCGAAGCGTCTGAGCCTCTCGATGATCAGCTGTTTCCTACCATAATGCCCATTAGTAGCGAGGATTGGCTCCATACGCTTCAACTAGGTGACTCAGAGTTGCGAAGGATAAAAGATGTGTTAAATAGTGGTCTAGATGAAAAGGGTCTTCAGTACATCAGGCAAAATTATGTGATTAGAGACAATAGGTTGTTCCGCTATTTAGATGGGAATATGGAAAAAGTCAGATGGGTGGTGCCAAAGGGTGCAAGGTGGCAAGTTTGTAGGCTCAATCACGACGACATTGGGCATTTTGGGGTCGAAAAGACCTTAGAGAGAATTAAAAGCAATTATTGGTTCCCCAAGATGTCCAAATTCGTCAAAAAGTATGTGGGAGCTTGCATAGAGTGCGCGTATACTAAGGATAGTTCAAGCACTCGTGAAGGACTCTTACATCCTATCGCGAAGGTTAAACTCCCTTTCCACACTCTACATGTAGACCATCTTGGACTTTTTGCCAAGTCGAGCAGGGGTTTCACTCACCTGTTCGTGGTGGTAGACGCATTTACCAAATTTTGTTTCCTGAGGCCTGTCAGAAACACCAGCACTCAGAATGTCATTAGAGTACTGGAAGATATTTTCAGCATTTTTAGAAATCCTGACCGACTTATAAGTGACCGTGGTAGCTGTTTCACCTCTCACACGTTCAAACGGTTTTGCTTAGATAAAGGAGTGAAACACATTTTAAACGCGGTAGCTAGCCCCAGGTCAAATAGGCAAGTAGAGCGGTATAACCGACATATACGGTTCTGGACAACGACCGTTATGTTGTGGTGCCTGTCCCGGGTCTAATAGATACTGAAAACAAACGCCCGACATGAAACCGTGGATTCATGTGACAGCTTTAGAAGTCGATAGAGATGATATCGATGACAATTGTGATAGTGATGATGATAACTTGAATGCAAGCTAGAGTATGAACACCTTACTAACCCTGTCGAATATAGAGTTTATTATGTACAGATTACTATTTGTTGTTACAGGACAAGCGCGCGAGAATCGATCGGTTCGCAGCTTGATCCAACGAGTGCCAAAGCAAGTCCTCCGGCTGCCATCACGAGCATTAATCGATCGGCTCGCGCAGGCGTCGCTAGGCATCCTGATTAATCGATCGTTCAGGAGGTTAGGGCACCCTGATTAATCGATCGTTCAGGGATTTAGTTAGTTCACGATATAATCGATCGATTGTGAACTTACTCTTCGTTATTTTAAACCCGATTAATCGATCGTTCGGGTTGACGATACCTTGATTTTGATCTAGCAGACTGCTAGTATGTTGTTATTCCAAGTCTTTATAATTAAAACCTGCTGATATTCTTAGATAAATTTAATCAATGTAGGTAATTAGATGATAGTGTACAATAACTAATATTATGTCCAGCTTTTAGCCCACGAGACAAGAGGAGTGGCCTTTTTTTTTTTTTTTTGCTTAATTCTGGTCAAGTTCCTTTCTGTCACGCGCACCTCCTTCTCGTCTCGTTGGCAAATAAATGAATACTGTACTTGTCATCATAACGATAACTTCGTACTTTAACACTTATAATTGTATTAATAACAATCTGTTATTGTTCAGTTAGGCAATGTAATTTGTCAGGAACCCGATTGTTAGGTTACCACCTGGTGCCGTGTGCAGGGTCGCACACGGTGTCAGGACGGACGATTGTTAGGTTTCGATCTTTTAAATTGTTATTTTGTAATATTTTAGTCATTTTCTATTTTTATGTTTTTAAATGGCAACACTCGAGTGCCTTGGATTTGTAATTCGGTTGGCGGGTAAAGCACACGGCTTAACGATTGGACCACGATACCGACATCGCGTGATCTCGTAGGCCAATCGGAGGGCTGGATTTTTCCCGCCAGAACGTTGGAGATCTTGGCGACGAAACGCTAACGACGGGGCATTCGAGTGCTGACCGTGATCGAGATCACTAGCTCTGTGATTAGATTTTAATATTGGTACCTAGATTTCGAGCACTTTCCTATTGTACCTAAGGTGTAGTGTACCTATCTATAATTTGTTAGTAATAAAATCAAGTTACGAGTTAAAAGTGTTCATAATCCAAGTCCTACTAGATAACCCGTGATAGTTAGGATAGCCGAGTCTACACTCCTTTAACTGGGTCAAGCTAAGCTGTGGCTGACAGGCGCTTTTCTTGCTAACCTTAGTAAGTCTCGGCTAGAATAGTTGCGCAACTTGTCAGCTTCAGGTTCCTATAATCCCGTTGTGAATAGCAGCTGGTTTTGAAAACTTTGAGGGATGCAGGCTTAAGGCTTAAGCTGTGGTCTTGTGGTTCTTCAAGATTTTTAGCCATGAGGTAAAGTGTAACTCCGCGCTCTATGACATGTAAGTTTCAACTTAGACTCAGTAGCTACCAAATCAAATGTTTTTATTCAATGTAGGGGCTTGTAAGTCCTCGTATTGAAAGTCTTTGCGACTCCACCGCTTTGGTATGTATAATTAAGAAGGAAACCTTCCACTAGAACTATGATGTAGCCTAAAGGTCTCATAAAACCTTTTACTTGGCAGAAAGCGGACAGGCTCATACAAATTTGACCCCTTTCCCCCGTTTCTAGTCACCATTGAGCTACATTTTGACAAAACGTGATTACAGATATATATCTCTATGGGAAGTATACAAATACTTTGACGAAAGCTTTTTCTTTATCGGCTAATAGTCCGACCCACCAGGGTTGACTATTATGAGAGCTGTCAAAACAGTCTAAGACTTACTTCCCCTGTCGTATTTAATACTAGCTTCTGCCCCCGACTTCATCAATTTTCCAGGATAAAATCATCTTACGTGTTAATCGAGGTTGTAAACTATCTACTTCCCAAATTTCATCCAACACCGTTTTGCCTTTTTTGCGTAACAAATTCTCCAAATTTCTGATTTTAATATTGGTAGGATTATGGAAATTGCTATCAGTAGGTATGTATTGCAAAACTTTCTGAAAATTCAGAAGTCATGTCTCTAAGTGGTATTATTATAGCTCCAAAAACCTATATTTAAAGCATGTAGCAAGCAAACTTACTTTCAACGAATCTACATAATTTCATTACAATATTGTTGCATACAAGTTTCTTGCATGCCTTTGGATCCGACCCAAAAAGTCTAAGCGTGAAGATAGAGATCAATTACGCCATGATTACATAAAACTTATTATTATACCACAATAGCGGCTGTCTGTTCCGGCACAATCACTTTCCACGTCTGTTTTATTTATTTTCCCGCGGATGTGGGAAGCTTCCCTTTGTTGGCAACACTTAATATCGACGGGTGGGAATTTTGCGCGGTTATTATTATTTATTCTGTGTTTTTTTTTGCGATTCGCGCGATTTTTTTAAGTTTCTAATTTATGAATCGATTGTTCTGTAAATTATAATGGTTGTATACTTGTGTTGTTTCATGATTTTTATTGATTAGTTTATACTGCGTAGTGAGATTGATTAGATAATAATATACTATTTATATTGGATAGTGAGACTCACTAAATATTGCTGTACCTAAATATTGTGTAAGTAGGTACTTAATACACATATTATACTAGCGAGTCTTCCTATATTTCCTCAAGATTTAAGTATTATTTAGTGGTGAGGCCGTATCTATCTTCTATTTATATTCTATCTATAAATATATATTAAAGATGAAACTGACTGACTGATTAGCTGACTGATCAACTACTGCCAAAAATCACAAAATGCACAAAGTTCCTAAAATGACGTAAGTGAGCACTAAGATGGGATTTTTGAAAATTCCCACATGAACGGGAATAAGAAGCAACACCATTGGACACCCGCTAGTTAATATACCTTTCTTATATCACAACACACGCTTAGACCCAACTTCTTTAAAATACATTTCTAACACAACCAAATATGTTTTTAATAACACCAATCAAATTCAAATTACAACCAACATCTTAAACGTTTCTACAAAAAGAAAATAGAGGACCAATACAGTCTCAGCTCTGCTAGGATTCGAAATAAAACAAAACATGGAGTCGCTGAACCGGTTTTGACCGGCCACGGCTGCAGCCAAGCGCGGATCGAGCGTGATTACTATGATTCAGGATTTATGTACTTGTAGCTTGCCCGCTGCTCTGTCTAAGTGAACTGTAGGTCATCACTTCCCCTAAATGTGTTTTAACGAAAAATATACTCAAATGAAAATGTATGTATTTCCATATGTAATTGAAAATTAAACTTAGAAAAGTCAATAGTTGCACTCTAAACTCGTCCATAAAGATTGGCTAAATGTAAACAGCAGCCCATCTCCACCGACGAGTTGCTGGTTCCAAATGCAGTACCCCGAGAAGAACCAGCAAGAAACTCAAGGGCAACTCTTTTTAATCTCATGATAAGAGTTAAGACATATAGTACATATGGTGTTGTGATGTTAAAAAGATTTGTAATGATGAAATCAAAATTTTTATTTACTCGTATGATTGCCTATCATCTTTACATAATACTAGCGGTTCTGCGCGGTTTCACCAGCCTAGTTCCCGTTCCCGTGGGAATAGGGGAATAAAATATAGCCTATGTTACTCAAGGATATTCCAGCTTTCCATTGGTAAAAGAATTTTAAAAACCGGTCCAGTAGTTTTTGAGTTAATTCGTAACAAACATACAAGAATACAAAACTACAAATCTTTCCTCTTTATAATATTAGTATAAAAGTATAGATAGCACAGTCTCTTAAAAAACTTATGTAAACGACTACAGACTGATCTTTTCCTTTGTTTTAAGGTTATTACTGGCAAAATGTGCGAACAATAAACCATAAAATGGAACATATTGAATCCCATACGGCCAAAACGATACTTCATCCTGTTCTTTCGAATTAGAAATACATTTCTCGATCGCACTCTACGAGTTCAATATCAGCGCAGATGGTCACGTTGGAGCTAAATCTTCGGCGATGTGGAAACGTGAAATACTATTTTGAATACCATTTGATTGTAGGTTGGAAAGTTTTATAAAAATGACCCATTTTTTTGTAGGGTTCCGTACCCAAAGTGTGCCAACTAGACTCTATTACTTAGCCTCCTCTGTCCTTACGTCCGTCTGTCTGTCTGTTAGCGGGTAGTGTCTCATGGACATCATCAATATTTAGATAATGAAATTTTGACTTAATGTGTATTTCTACAGTCACCACCTGGCCTCACCACCTTTCACGTTTAGGGGTCATAAGAATACCTCGTGAAAAGTGGGTATATCCAGAAATGGAATATCTCTGCCTACCCTCTGGATAAAAGGCATGAGATTTTTATTTTTATTTTATAGAAACAAATAATAAAGTAAAAAGATAAAGGTCATTGCCATAATTGGCAATCTTGGTTCTTTTTTCCCTGAGAATTGCAGTGTTTGTGATAGCCCTACCCTATCGAACAAGCCTCTGGCAACCGCTTTAGGGAAAAGGCACCTTAAAATTCCCGCGGAAACGGGAAAACAATGGATTTACAACAGCAGTAGTAAGTGTATTAAATCAAACAATTTATACCAGAAAGCATGTATAATCGCGCGTGATCGATTCGTGAATGTGAAATGTAATCAAAGCCTAACACAGACAATACAAACATTTATCGATACTTACTTCAATACAACAATTTCGCTGTCAGTTTATTACATAAATAGATTTTCTCCGATCTCTCTGCTAATAAATCTTTTTGAATGACTCACGATAATCATAAAGACTGCTAGATGGCTAGAAATTCTCGATAAATACATCATAATTATTAGTAAAACATGGCGCTAAAGAGAGCTACTTTTGAGTTGCTGGTTCTTCTCGGAACTTTCATTTAGAACTAGCAACTCGTCGGTCGGTAGATAAGACATGAATGACAAAATTCGGTAGGTTAATCTTTATGGAGGAGCGGAGGTGGAATGCTCTTCCATCGTGAAAAGGGAAGATCTTCCTTTAGGCGAGGTTATCGTGCCTGGGAACCAAGGTCCAACGGTTGATGTTGGACAGTTGTATTTATACAAACTCATTAGAAAACTCCGATAGCGCGGTTTACAACTCGGCCGTCTATTGGCGCGTTCTATGTAGTGTCGCTACATCTTCTATCCCTTTTCTTTTTTTGAGGCAAGACAAAGGTAGGACTAAACTAAAATAAGTTTAGTCGCTGTAAAGCAGAGTCACCCCCACTACTGTTCTTGTATGTAAATTGTTTCTGCTATATTTAGTTGGCAAATAAATGAATTATTATTATTAGACTATTGACGAAACAGACAGATATACGTGTATTATTCGTGGTCTCGTTGGCTCCCTTTTAGTTCGGAACCCTAAAAAGCTACTGGATTGTTTCAACAAAAAACACTTATAAAAAACCGTGTACTTAGAGAATTACCGACGTAATAGAACGATAAAACGTTTTAGAATTCAGCGCCGTACCGAGAACGCGAGGAAAATCTCATATGCTATATACAATTTGATACATAAGGTCTTATAGGTAATCCGCTACATACGGCGTTCAGTCGTTAAGCTCCCATTGAATTTAGATGGAGTCTTAAAACCCGTTTATATTTAAGCTATTATATTGGGAATATTGGGAGATCGGATCACGTAGACACATTATGTAGACTGTTTAGTTAGGTAGGTATATTTTAGAAAGATGAAGAGCATGATGATGAAGATGGTTAAAGAGCCCACTTTCTCATTCGTGAGGATCGGGTTTGAATCCTGGCACGTACCCAAATATATTATATATAGAAAGACGTAGATATGTTACTAGAGCACGGAAAATGAGGCCGACAAATGTAGTTAATTAACCACATTTTATTTAGTCGCATTGTATTTCAAGTCGTATTCGCAGGCGCAACTCTTAACAGATAGCTCTCTTTTTCTTTATTATTCGTTCCGTATCATCTTTCCCCGTCATTGTTGTATCCTATAAATACGCTAAGAAGTAAGTATGTACATGTTGTAGCACACTCGTAGGGGATCAATTTTCAAACGCAAGCAGTATGAATATAACTCATCCTTACTTTAATATCTTTGCACGTACCGATGAGTTTTTCAAAAGCTTACGGACATATACATCACTAGTTCGACGGTGAAGGAAAACATCGTAAGGAAACCCGCTCACCACCATTTTTTAACTTAAGTCTTATTACGTTCTTAATCGCCTTACCGAAATATGTACATATATGACGCAAACTTTTTTAAATCTATAAATTAACTATTTCGTAGGTACTGTAGGTACTAACTACCTTCATCTGTTTCTCTCAGTTACATATTATATCCTAAGGATGTCTGGATGAAATCTCGTAAAGCGATAACACCGCCCATTGCCTAAACAGCCGTGCGAATCGTGAAATCTCAATTTATTTATTTTTTTTTGTCTGTTTTCTAAAGAGGATTTGTAAAGAACGCGGGAAATCATGAATAAAGAATAAACCAACATCTTTTCCCGCGAAATTTGAGAGCGCTGTAAAATTTCGTTCTAAAATCAAAGCACAGATTAAAATAACCATTAAACAGGGTCCTTTCAAACTGGCCACTCAACGGGCACTTATATATTTCGCTCCCATTCATTTTTAAAAGGAAACTGGGAAGCGTCGTCGACTTTCAAAACGAAACTCGAAATAACTGCGAAGCAATTTTCCAAGTGGTCTAGTGATGTGAGATGTTCCGTTTTTACGGGACATTTCGTTTAAGATTATATAGTCCGTGACACCACGTTTTTGGGTAAAATTCCAGTAAAGTCCTCATGGACTTCAATCATTTTATTTAGTAATCTATAGATTTTTTTTAAATTACCACAACGGAGCAATGTGCTAAACAAACTTTTAACAAATTTTTAATATGTAACCACATCATCATCATCATCAACCCGTAACAGCCTACTGCTGAGCTAAGGGTCTTTCCTCACACATGAGGAAGTATGGGCTATAATCTCCCACGCGAGCCCACCGCGGATTGGGAGATGGTGTTAAGCTAGTGACCACTTAACAGTCAGAATTTTTCAAGCCACCCAAGGGTATCTGACATGGCTTAACGACTTCCATTGTGCGTAACACAACGAAAACCGGGACCAACAATTTAACGTGCCTTCCGAAACACGGAAGCGCTCGTGATATATGCCACTAGTAATGTAATATAAATGCCACATGTAACCACGCGTTAGTATATTTTAGGTCCATCTCTAAATTCTGTATTGGGTAGTTGACAGCATCGAAATTAAATTGCGAGTAGTCATACATTAAAAAGATTATCCCAAAACACCTCAAAATATGTATTTCGATTTTCAATTTACAATTATAGCAAATTTAAAAATAATAAAACAACCAAAAAAAGTGCTGCAATTGAGTACTACAAACTATGACGTCACGGTTTGCTATTTCAGTACATTTTCCATAGTAAAATTTCGTTTTGACAGATCGTAAAAAGTAACTGATTTGACTAGGTAGGACACAACCCTATTGTATCATAAGTAAAATAAGTCAGTTCAGTGTTCTAAACTTATGCCAGTTCTAAACTTATTCTGTAAACTTAGGTTGGGGACAGTAACTTTGGCATCACTAATTTGGAGGTTCCTTGAGTCGACTTAATGAATATTGAATACTGGAAACCCTTGATAAAAAAAACAACGCGAATTCTGACCGCTGAATACTTGATTGCAGCTTTAGTTTTAAGACTTTAATCTTCTTTAGGATCTTTAGAATCAACGGTTTTGCACAGGCTTGAGTTTTATGGTGAATTTAGATTACGACAGTAGGCACTTACATTATCTTTTAACAGATTGAGATTACTTTCTTTTTTACGTTTCTGGTACGAAAGTATTAGTGTATATATTTTATGTTTACAAATAAGTATATGATTCCAATATAATCCTGGCGAGGTCATGTATGTACCAATGAGTTTAAAAAAACACTAACTCGACAGTGAAGGAAGACGTCGTGAGGAAACCTGCAGGTCCCACAATTTGTTCTAAGGTACAATGATAAAAAAAAATAGGTACTGTTGTGATGTCGGTATTTCCAAGAACGGAATACCTTTGCAGACCCTATTTTTAAACTGTTGTATTTAGCTTGTCCTGTTTTTTATTTTATAATATTTTATACTGATATAGTACTTGAAAAAATTGTCTCTTATCTACGAGTTAACGACTCAACTACGTCACGACCACAAAAAACCACATTCACATCAATCGAATAGGTATTTGACCTACGCTACGATGAACATAAAAAATCAACAGCACACAGCAAAAAAACCAACAGAGCCTTACATAACCTCAAACGGGTAACGGTACACATTAACGCGGCGGCGGCGAATAAAAACGCAATAAAACGCGACGCCACATCAGGCATTAGACGTGCTTTGATGCTGCAGCAATACCGGCTCCGCCTGGAAACATTCTTTGGCCATGAAATTGCGAAATCTGTTACATACGAACCACCCAGAAGCAGTGCAGTTAGCTGCATGAGTTTATGTACATTTAAAATAATTTAGATAAAGTAGTAGTTTTGTAATTTAGACTTCTCTGGAAGCGTCATCTTTGGACAAAAGATAATCTTAGTGTGTCTGCTTGCCGTTACATGACGTGATATTATATAACAGCGAAACACAATCACAACAAACTTGAAATTGGTCAGATACATTTTTCATATTTTTAAGAGCGGTGATAGCCCGGACGGTTAAAGAGCCTGCCTAAAATCAGTGAGGCTCGGGTTCGAATCCTGGCATGTACCAATGAGTTTTTCAAAAACTTACGTACATATTTATCACTAGCTCGACGGTGAAGGAAAACATCGTGAGGAAACCCGCAGGTCTCAAAATTAATTCTGAGACATGTGTAAATAGACCCGGTCCGGCGATAGGCTCACCACCTATCACGTTTAGGGGTCCAATATATTATCTCGTGAAATGTGGGTATTTCCAGTAATGGAATACCTCTGCCTACCCCCTCGGGGATAAAAAAGGCGTGAGATTATTATTATACTATACATTTTTCATAGGTATCCGCTAATTCTAAACGAGTTCCGATCGGGCAACGCCCGCTTGGCATTTTGCTAATAATATTATAAGTGTTATTTATAGTATGGAAGGTACTACATTTGGTTGCTAGAAAACTCATGATAGTTGAGTGGCCACTAGCCTAACCGGCTCTTGTTCTGCTGTGAGGTCAAGTAGAAGATTATTCTAGTTAACTAGATTTATTGAGCATCTTTGTAACATAAATTTAAGTTTAGTAATAAGAGTGCATTCCTTTTAAAATTTTCTTATTATTTTTATTATGAGATATAATTCTTAAGATATAAGGAAAGAGAGACAGATCAGCAACTGGCTCCTTATAATGGTTATTGGAAAGTGGCAAACAAAGCGTGTCATCTGTCATCGTCGTCATCGTTGTATATCATTGGTTTGGTATTCCGAATATTTTTTAATTGAAACAGAAGGTATAAAAAATAGAAGTATTGAGTGTTAATTATAAGTTGAAAGACTGGCGTTATTCGTTAACTGATATTTAAATCCTTTTCCTTCATCACCAAAATGACAGCCTTCTGCCTTCTTCGCAGGTTCGATTTACATGGCATGACTGTGTCTGTTGGCTTCGTGTCTGAGTGTTTAAAATTTATTTAAGTATTTCTATCAATTGTTTAGTACTTATAGCACAGACTGTGGCTAGTTGACGAAGAAATAACGGTGTGAATCGTGTCATACAGTTTATTTATTTTACGATAAACAAGACGAGCTGCGACGTAAGCTTTATTATTCTAAACAATGCGAAATGTCCCAGACAGACGACTCCCACAATCTTTTTAATAATGAACGACATACGTCTGGCTCGGCCTCATCGTACCTGTGATGAATTTAATTTAAAAAACCAGACAGATCCAGTAAAATAAAGCCGAACATTATATTTAAAAGACCAAGAAGTGACATTATATTATACTAGAGGACGCCCGCAAGTTTGTCCCAGTAAAAAAAACAATATGTAAGTATGTATAGATTCGGCTTATCGGGGTATCAAGATGAAACATGTACCTACCTGATTTCAGGTTAGACTGGCAACAATACAATTCTGAAAACCTCATCCAATTTGTGTAGTAGTTTTTAGGTGATGCACGTAACACATACGGACAGATAGACGGAAAAAAATCTAAAAATAATTGATTTGTATCGCATCTCGCATTAAGTTCTTTTTTAAATCTTCTATGAATAGACATAATATAAACAGAGATCGATTTAAATACTAGAAGAGATGTCAATGCTATAATTATTACCTATTAGAAAATATACCTGTGTGAGTTATGTATGAACTTGAACATGCTTAATCATCAAGATGTGACTACTTCTAACCGAACCAACTGGGTGTGGTTTTTCAGTAACATCCTGTCGTTCTGTTTAAAAGCTTTGAGGAGGAGATAATCATTATTTACATACTTTATAACTAGGTAGGATACCTTTGAGTTATTCAGTAATCGTCTCAAATACATTTACTAGCTTTTGCCCGCGGCTTTGCTCGAGCACGTTTATTTAACCCCCTTAGGAGTTGAATTTTCCAAAATCTTTTCTTAGTGGACATCTACACTGTATAAGCTATCTGTGTGCAAAATTTCAAGTCTCTAGACTTAGCGGTTTAGGTTGCGCGTTGATACCTATATCACCAATCAGTCAGTCAGTTTATCATTTTATATACATTTTTTTACAATATTTAAAGATAAAAAAAACGACTTCAATTTTCAACTTATATGGTTTTCTCATGGATTCCGTTGTCAGAACTGGACAAAATTAAAATGGGACCAATCTGGAAGCACCAGCTTTCAAATAAAAAAAGAATCATGAAAATCGGTCCACCCAGTTAAAAAGTCTGAGGTAACAAACATAAAAAAAAACAGACGAATTGATAACCTCCTCCTTTTTGAAGTCGGTTAAAAAATAACCTCCAAAGAGGAGCCATGATAATTTATGAACTGTCCCAAGAGGGTAAATATTTCAGTCGATAAAAATTAAGTCAACCAAAATGCGCTACAGTTATGTAAGACTAAGACTGAATGGATTACCTAGACTTTGGACAAGAGGACTTATATTTATTATGATGAATTCGTTTCGTCGTACGAAATTACGAAAAATCATTTGACATCCGTAATAAATTGATGACTGCATCCATCATCATCAATATCTACCTGTAACTGTAAAGCTGTAAAAGACCTATGTATGTAGTGTACATGAAGTGTATTCCTACAACCACTCGTACCTACCTATATTATAAGAAATTGGTAATTGGTAATCTCTGAATACTAAAATATTGAAATTCCATTTTTTCTCTATGATTCCATTGAGATTTACCCAATATAGGTAGGTAATATGATACTGAAAAATATTCAAGTATTTTTTTTGTTTTTTCTATATTAGGTAAATTTGTTTTTCTCTTTTTGATATCCTAGGATCCAAGTTAAAACATAGACTATAATATCTTCACGCTATGTCAACCGGAAGGGGGTGAGCATCACGGCTCATAACTAGAACGAGATATTGGAAGCCTTAGTTTCTCGTACATACCTACTTTAGCAAAATACTATTAATATAATGTTCGTATACAATCATCATATGACTAACGGTAATGAATATTAAATAATAAAGTTATAAATTCAATAAGTACCTACCTAGATGTCATCATAACTTCGGCGTTTTATTTGGAGTAGGTACCTACCTACCTACTACCTATTAGGACAGGAAAACCAGAAATAGCCCAGAGTACCTACATATCTATACAGTTCCTTTGTGAGACAAATATTTATTACTAGCCACCCGCCCCGGCTCCGCACGGGTGCAATTCTAGTACTAAAACGTTCCTCTTGAATCACTCTATCTATTAAAAAAAAACACATCAAAATCCGTTGCGTAGTTTTAAAGATTTAAGCATACATAGGGACATAGGGATATAGGGACAGAGAATGCGACTTTGTTTTATACTATGTAGTGATTAGGCAGAACAAATACTTGTCCATATTATACAGTAGGTATTTCAGTTCGACTCTTTAAATAGGTAGGTAACTTAAAAATAAAGTCATTATCACATTTTATTTTGCCCGGTCCCGTCCCTTTCGAAGTAATGAAAGATCACTATAGATAATACCTAACTCCACTTTCTAATAGCCAATCTTTATTATAAAACACGCCATAAAAAGAACTAATACAAATTGCACTTTGAGAAAAGGTTATTATCAATTTACAACATCAAAGTGAATTCTAAATTAGATTCGAATTCGACATTACAATAATAGCAGAAATTCTTTATTCAAATTATAACGTTCCGTAATTACCGCGCTAAATTCCAGTTAGTCCCGGAAACTATGGGAAAATAAAAAGATGGCAGCTCTCCGCCTTAAACCAGTTCTCAAACCGCGCTGGAGAAAGGATTCCTACTAGACGCTTCCGTTCGAACTCAGATTTAAAACGAGTTCTATTCGAATAACTCGTCCATAAATTCCAGTTAAAAGTCGGGACACAGAAATATTCGGGCAATTTTAAGACGCCGAGCGGGACAAAATCTCGGAATTTCCCAGAGAACAACCCTATTCTCGGTATTCGGAGAATTCATTTGCCGAACAAAAGAAGCACCTTGCAAAAACATTTTATTACGGACAGTATACAAAGAGTTAACAAAAAAACGCGTTAAAATTTTAGAAAAAAAAAATCAGGTAGGCAACCTTTTGTTTTTTTTTAACCACCTTGCACAGTGCATAGGCGCAAACTATGGGTACCATATCAATAAAACATTTAAAAGTGTAGATAAATAGATAAAGAAAGAAAGATACGTTACCTCGATTCGAAGATAGCGATCAGCGATCCAAAGTGAGTCACTTGCACCACTTATATTACTTTCAAAAGTTAGGTAAACTAAGAAAATACGTTTCAGAGATGTATTATGGGTGTTTGTAGTAAGCGGCACTATTCCAACGCCACACCTCACTTTCAAACCGGTTTTCAACGGTTCCACGTAAAAGTAGTTTCGATTCGCGAGCGTCACTGGACGTACTCTCTCGGCGATCAAGAGCGGCGAACTGGAGGTTTAAAAAAAAGTTGAGGTGCGGTGATGCCAGTGCTGGTAGATAAATTCTTACGGTAGGATTTTGGATTATTTGTTTTAAAAAATCGTTTATTTGAGTTGTAGTTCCAAGTGTGACATCACATGTCACATGTAAATTGTAATTAATAAATTTCCAACATAAACCTGTCTGGGACAACAAACGTAAATAGGAGAGATTATTTAATTTATTATTATTACTTAATTAAAACCATACCCAAACCTAAAATTCTTAGACTCTCCTCCTCCTTTGTATTGATTCAATGTATTGCATGTATATTCTGAGTTTCTGACAGGATTTTGATTGAAAGATACTTACTTATAAACAAATAAAATTTTAACAATACAATACAACAACTCCTTATTGTACACCAAAAACAATACTCAGACAAACGCCTTTGTACAATTTATTTCATATTGACAACTCTGATATTTTTATACTATTGGTTGTTTTGTTTAGTTAGTATTCATTTTATTTTGAATACAAAACGGAATTTGATCATTACTTATCTATCGATTAACCAAATGTTTCTAGGTAAAAAACCTAGAAATATTTTATATAACACTACCGAGCCTTACAAAATGTAACTGTATGTATAATAAAAATAAGAATAAATTTGTTTCATCAGAACTGAGAAATTGGTATAAACAACTTGTTGAGGCCTTCTTTTAAACTTAATTAAGTTTGTGTCAGAGGACCCCATGTATGTAAATAATTGGTAATCATATATTAAAAAGAAATAAGCTTAAAACTTCATTCATACAAAATATAAATATATTTATAAAACTTCTTCTCAAATGTTCCTAAAAATATGATTCTTACCAAGTGGTAGAAACATTTTGCGCTGGTATCCCCATGCGCCGACTTTCATCGCGCGCTCGGGCGTGTTCGGACACCTCCGCCCGTACTCGGGCTTCCACGGTTCACGGCGCGCTAACCGCCCGCAACGTTGAAAACAAAAGTTAACCGTTTTATAACTTTTTACCATCATTTGAACATGATTTTATGACCTTATTTCCTTACATACCTCGCCTCTATAAGGAAGTAACAAATTAGTTTGCTTTGTGGGCAGAAAGAGAAATTTCGCGATATATTAAGTGGAGCAATTCCAAGGAGTGAGAGTATGTACTTTAAAATACCTTTAAAAAGTTTCAAGAACTTTTTATTTTAATGTTGGTATTATATATTTTTTATTGGCAACTGACACACGCGTTCTCTTACGTTTTTGAATATAATGGACCATTTACACAAGGCCATTCCATGAGCCAATCCAATAATAGGCTCGTGTACCTAACTAAATAAAGTCCACTGCATTGGACTGTCCTCAAAACTTTGATGAAGCCAGTTTGTATTGGCTCAGTGGAGTGGCATATAGACCGTTCGAAAAAAGAACAAAAGAAAAACCTCATTAAAGGTTATATACTTACTATGTACCTACTTGCCAACCAAACTCAATAAAAACCACATTAGCAAGGCGACAATGGAAGAAAAGCAAGAATTGATGGCCGGCGTGTACTCACCGCAGTATGGGAAAGCTACGCACCGCATGGGAATTTTATTGTGAGACAGGGCCTGTCAATTTGCTGATTGAGGGCCAATGTGCAATGAATAATCTATTTAAGACTAGCTTTTACCCGCGGCTTCGCTCGCGCACGTTTATTTCCTCTTAGGGGATGAATTTTGCAAAATCCTTTCTTAGTGGATTACATTGTATAAGCTATCTATGTGCAAAATTTCAAGTCTCTAGACTCAGCGGTTTAGGGTGTGCGTTGATATATCACCAATCAGTCAGTCAGTTTATCATTTTATATCTATAGGTACCTATATAGATTAAATTTATAGAATATAAAATTGTTAGTGGCCAATGTCCTTAGGAGATATTTAAGAAAACCAAAGAGATTTAAATAGGGCATAGAGGGGACAAAGCGAGGAAAATTTGAAGGCAAAAGTTATTCCAAGTGGAATAAGTCTAGTACAATTTCGACCGAATGACAGCTCGCGTTCATACTAACTGACATGACAAGGACATGAAGCTTAGGCTTCAAAGTTTTGTATGAAAATATTCCCAATGCCCGCTCTATGCCCTATTATATTTAAATCTCTTTGAAGAAAACTTAATATGAAGGAGTGGTATTCAAAGGACAGAATCAAAAACAGTTATTTTTAGAATTGTTGTCTGTCTGTCTGCCTATATATTTCTAAAACTACTGCACGAAATTTGATGTTGTTTTCACAGTATTGTTGCAGGTCTAACTTTAAATCTTGTATGTTTGTTTATGTAAGTATTTCATCTTGATACACCACCTAGGAGCCGACTTATCCATGCTTACGTACAGTCAAGAGCACATGAAGCTTTACACTTGTAGTGCGAGTCTGACCTCTAAGGCGATTGTAATAAGACCGTTACAAAGTCCAATGTGTCAAGCTCAACGTGCTCTTGACTGTACATGGTGATTTTTTAGTGTTATGCAGCCCACCCACGCCGCCACTGTACCATCCCTGCGAAATAAACCACTATGTACCTACCCTATTAGCTGTGTTAGCTGGCCACCGACTACACCACTTTCTAGCTTAGAACTTGTAGTATAGACCAGCAGGCGTATTCACGGAGGTTCGACACCGATTCCGTTCGATTCAGATCGAGTGAAAAATTTTAGAAGAGAAGTCGTTAGATTCGACTTCGGAAACTGGCGTTTTGACAGCCACGGAAAATTTTACGAAACATGACATTAGTTTTCGATACCGACATCTGTGAATAGCCCATCTTCGACAGATTTTCCGATTCCGAGTCGAATATCGAATTGAATACGCCTGCGGGTATATAGTTGGATGACAATGACATATCAATGGTCAGTCGATGATGTCATTAGCTCTGAAAAGTCCCAAATTCACACCATCGATTGACCATTGAAATGTCATTGTCATCCAACTATAACCGTTGACATTTAGTAGAATTGGCCCCCAGGGTCCGATCAGACAGCGTATTAGAGGTTGAGGCGCGAGGCTGCCAACACAAATAAATATAGCGTTGCCAGGCGTCCGGATAAAGCCGGACATAGTTAGGCTTTTTCATTGCGTGTCCGGTGTCCGGTCTGTCTATTTACATTTTGCAAACGCGAGTGTTCAATTGTTCATTCCTCGATGGTTAACGCACATTGCGTGGTGGTGCGCATTACACTGCCGCACGTTGATTTGAAAATGTTGATAGATGTTTAATATATGTATAGAACTACGAGTAGCTTTTAGCAGCGGCTTCGCTCGCGCACGTTTATGTCACCCCCTTAGGGGTTGAATTTTGCAAAATCCTTTTTTAGTGGATGTCTACACTGTATTAGCTATCTATGTGCAAAATTTCAAGTCTCTAGAGTCTAGACACAGTGGTTTAGGCCGTGCGTTGATATATTACCAATAAACTGACTGTTTGAGTTTATCATTTTATATACTTATATAGATTTAATTGTAAAAACTGATGACTTTTTGTTGTCGTACATATTAATACTGAGACACAAAATCCTTAATAATGTAGGGTGTCCTGCCCGTTTTCCCAAATGTCCGGCAAAACTAGCTAGTCTGTCCGGCTATTACATTTGGCGCAACCCAAAGTAGGTAAATATAGATAATAGGCATGGTAGGTGATACAAGGAAACATCTGAAACTGAGTACTGAGTCTTTCGATTACCACTTTCGAGTAAGCGATCGAGGTCGCATTGTGAAACGAATTGTCACAGAGCATTGACCCTCGAACACAGCTGTGTTAAGCCTCTTTGTAATGGTGGCACACATTCTTCAGGTATGATTACCTATATTAGTGTTCTAGTAAACGATTTACGCAGAATGGAAGTCGTTAATGCCATGACGGATACTTTTGGATGGCTTGAAAATTGTGACAGATAATTGGCCATTAGCCAAACACCATCTGACACTCTGTGGGTTCCCTTGGGCAATGATGGCCCATTCGCTTACAGCCCCTTAGCTCAGAAGTGAGCTGTTATGGGTTGATGATATTTATCAGAAGCTCGACGGTGAAAAGAAACATTCTGGGGAAACCAGCTGGTCTCAGAATTGATTCTGACGCATGTGTAACTGCACTGACTTAGGGGACCAAAAAAATATACGTTTATGCTTCATAACATTTTTCATTCACCGTCGAGCTGTTGATGAATAAGATTCAGCCTTTTCTTTTGCACGACATTTCACTACTAGCCAGCGTCAATGATGTTCTAGATCAACTGAGGTAGATACGTTAATTGTACTTAGAAAGCTGTAGGTATATTAAAATTAGCACACGAATCTGTTATCGCGTATGTATACCTTTTTTCAATCGTTTTGAATTACGAATAGCAATAGTTAAGTTTTATTAGGTACACGATTCTACATACATAGGTACATACCTACATAGGCTCACGCCATTGTCCCGAAGGGGTAAGCAGAGTCGATGGATTGCCACTTTGATCGATCTCTGCATACTTCTTTCGCTTCCTTCACATCCATAAGCCTTTTCATGCACGCTCTTTTATTCTTCGCACTCCGGACCCCAGCTTTCTGAAGGACACCACTAATTTGATCCGTGAACGTCCTTCTGGGGCGTCCTCCTTCCTTGCATCCTTCTAAATCCTTGTACCGAGTACACGATTCTGATTTAAGTATAAACTTTAATTAATTATCACAGTGCTTTTATTTGTTCCTCTACAATATTGTAGCCTTTCGTTGTAGAGGTACATGATTATAAATTATAATTCCGCTACAACTGACCCAATAATCGTACTCGACATCTCAATACGGTACTTTCACTGGTTTTGGGGCGGGGTCCGAGTTGTGAGCGGAAGCGAGCGCGGGAGCGACAAAAGTAGGGAAGCATAAAAAATAATAATATTATAGGAAACTAAAAAACTAGTTTTTGTATTTATGGTATGTAACCATAGACATATTAACGTCTATGTATGTAACTCGTCATCATTAAGTTTATTACCTCGATCATTGAACTTATACTACGGCCGTTTTAACTTGGCTTCTCTGAACATAGGCTTCGCCTGCGCAAACCCCCTCCTACCGCCAAATGGTCGCTAAAAAATGTTACTGCGCAGCCATTTGCGCAACTTCAGAGTGGTCAAGTTATAACGGCCGGGTGTACATAAGCAATCAGCTCAATCGAACGTCACTAAGTGGTGTAAAATTCAGTTGCTATTTTTGATATTGCAAGTTAAAAAAAAGCTTGTATGAATTAAATTTTAAAAATTAAAATGTTGATACTACATATTTTAAATGAACCAGCAAGATAAAAGATATAACTAGTTGTCCGCAATGAAGAGAACTTACTTCCATCCTAAGGTTTCTATTTAGAAAATGGTAACCGAAAATTTTAGAAAAATTAAGTAAGGTACTTACCTAATATAAATCATGACATATTGCTAAAGTCCGACCCTCTTTTCTAGACATACTGTTTTATATAGTAATTTGATACATATATGTACCTACATGACCTACTTAAGAAGTGCCTAATAATGAACATGTTCGCCTGATTATGTAACTGGACAGAATAATGAAAGATTGGCCTCTGCGATACAGGCTCCGTGCCTAGTGCAGTGCAGAGGTCGCTGACTATCCCTTATCCACCATGCTCTTACCCAGCAACACTATTGCTCTTGTACATTGTTCAGCTGTAATTATTTCGGTTGCAAATAAACGAATTGTTATTATCAGCATTTAAAAAAATACAATCTACCGATAAATGACACAAATTCAGAATCTAGCCCTTAATAAATACGTTCCCGCCTCCGGTTATGCCTTACACCAGATACATTTTTCAGCTATTGGCTGCTCGCCGGTCGTGGGAGCGCGATCGACTCCGGCGCATCTACCGCCAAACATGATTTATTGCTAATTTCAACGTCATACAACACGACTGAACACTTTAGAAAGGCTCGTACTTTTATGTGTAGTAGAAAGTATAGTTTATATAATGTAATATACTCGTACATAGATAATAGTACATTATGGTACAAGTGAGTAAAGTTGGTGATTACCGCTGAGGCGCCATTGAGACCCGAGCCGTAGGCGAGGGTCATAAGAGAGCCGAGGACGGTAATCATCAATACACACGTGTATCATACGACGTTTTTCAACACACTTGTGAATAAATAATACTAAAAAATCATTTTAAAATAATCATTCGCAATGGCGGGGAAAATTAATTGGTTTTCCAATTTTTTATTTATATAATTTGGAAAAGGCAAAAGGATCTAGGCCCATACAGCCTCGTTTTCCTATGCGCTCGCATCTTACAATGGCGATCGGCCATGGACTAAAAAAATTAGGTTTCTTTTTCTTTGGTTTGTCGTGGATAGCGTTTTAGCCACGTACAAAATGGGGTATTTAAAGTTTTTACAGAGAAAACCAAAGTTATATTTGAGTGAAAGTTTTGTTTATTAAACACGTACAAGTTGAAATGATCTATTTAAATACGAAGTTGCATGAAATGAGCAAGCCATATTTGTGTATTAATTTATTAGTACGATTGAATACGATCTTTTTTGTATCGAAACTTTTTTAAGAACAAAGCAACTCTAGCAACAAAATTGAAAAAAAAAATCTATAACTCACTAGTGAATAATAGCAAACAAAAAGTCTCAGTTTGATTATAGGTGTCATTATGTGCCTAATTGCAGTGAAATTAGAGCCACTTTATGAGCAAGTGTGTTGAAAATAAATATGTTAGTTTTTTTTCTCTGGGATACCTATTCCATTCGGGAAATACCCACTTTTCATCAGTAGAAATAGTTTCAGACCCCTAACAGCTAGTTTCAAAATATTGCGCAATTAGTTCATAGGGTAGATTGAGCGATGAGTCTATGCTAGTATCAATAGATAACTGTAATAACTGTAAAAATTACTCACGCTCTGACCGGATGTGCGGTTTATTCCGTAGTTTTGCTTTGTTTCTGATTTACATAATAAATACCTAAGGTATTTTATCACCAATAGCACTAGATACCTAGTCACATAATAGATACATGATGGAGTGTTGGTTCAATGTATGGCAGAGGAAGCACGAGAGTAGAATAAACGCAGTACAAAATTAGTATGCGCTCGCTAAGAAGCATTGATTGATAGAATGAGGAATAATGTAATCCGAGAACTTTATTGTGGCTTGAAAGAGAATATTATATTATAGTGACTACTATTGAGAAAGGAATTGGACATAACAGATGAATGAATGAACTAAGACGTACTCTCGATGTAGTGTAGGTACCTACAAAGAGTATAGTATGGTACCTACTAAAGAAGGTAGGTAGACAAAAAGTTCCCCAAACCGACGAACATGTATTTCAAGTGATGGATGTGTAAGAAGCAAGAGGTGTACCAGATACGTAGCTGGTTGCGGTCTAATGTCTCTACTCTACCTACCTCTTCGGGATAAAGGCATGAGCATAAATGTATAAATACAGGCCGGACCTATCCGGGCAAATCACCCCCAAAGCAGTGTTGCCAACTGCTACCCTTACCTTGTAGCTAGACATCTTGCGAAAAGTAGCCAGATTGCCCGATTTGTTGACACAAAAAAGTAGCTAGAAGTAGCTAACACTATAAACTAGGTAAAGTAAGCAGATTACGTGTATGTTTTCATAGGTAAATCAATTTTCAGATTATTAAAACAGCGAGCAATAATTTTAAATTTATAAATTAAGACAAAGCAGAACGCAATATAAGTTTTAAACGAAGAAATATGTATTCCCCTTCATTTATTTATCGTATTAGTAATAAAATACATAAGCCAGCCACGGTTAAGTACAATTTAAGGACCGATACCCTACTATAAAGTCTCGAAAGTACTCACATCTTGTAAAAGAGTAAAAGTAGCTAGAAAAAGTAGCTAAAAAATTTAGCTACAAGATTTTGTAAATTGTAGCTGCCTGATACCCAAAAATAGCTAGATCTAGCTATAAAGTAGCTAAGTTGGCAACACTGCCCCAAAGAATGCAAAAGTGTATCTGTATCTAATCAAAATCGTTTGAGCTGTTTCCGAGGTACGCAAATTATAAATAATTAAATTAATTAATTACATATATAAATACATACAAGAATTGTTTGTTTGAAGTAATACATACATAATCTCACGCCTTTCATCCCCGAGGGGGTAGGCAGAGGTATTCCATTACTGGATATACCCACATTTCACGAGATATATTGGACCCCTAAACGTGATAGGTGGTGAGCCCATCGCCGGACCGGGTCTGTTTACACATGTCTCAGAATTAATTCTGAGACCTGCGGGTTTCCTCACGATGTTTTCCTTCACCGTCGAGCTAGTGATAAATATGTACGTAAGTTTTTGAAAAACTCATTGGTACATGCCAGGATTCGAACCCGAGCCTCACTGATTTTAGGCAGGCTCTTTGACCGTCCGGGCTATCACCGCTCTGTGAAGTGAAGTAATCGTATATTGAATATTCTATAGTATTAACTATCTACTTATACTAATATTATAAAGATGAATGATTTGTATCTTTGGATATTTGTAGGTATGTTACTTTACCGATTTAAAAAAATCTTTCACCAATGGAAAGCTAGAAGATCCCTGAGTAACATAGGCTATATTTTATTCCCGTATTCCCACGGGAACGGGAAATACGCGGATGAAACCGCGCAGAACTAATAGTATTATATGTAAGTCCTCTTTTTATGACAAGTTCACAGATAATAAAAACAGTTTAGCATTTGCAATCGTGTTGATGGGTATTTTATATTTTTATTCAGTTGTTTGTTTTTTATCACGCACGGTGGCTAGCTCCGCAAAAAAACATGTGCAATAAAAAATAATTGGCTGTATGTATAAAGTCTTGTAATAAGAGAAAGCAAAAAAGTTTGTTATCAATGTTGCCAGGCTAACGAAAAGATATCAAAATGATACAATATTTTCTACGGTGTTTTACCTATTTTGGATATTTATTGGTTACAGATTTTTTCCCAAGCGTTGGTATAACATAATTTATTAATATAAATAATATATTTACTTCACGTAAAATTAATGTGCCCACATTCAATATTTCACAATGATGTTTCACAGTGATGTAATATAAAAAAAGTAATATTCCCATGCAAAATGGTAAGTTAATCGACACAATTTGTATGTGAAGATATTTTTTTTATCATACTCGCCCATGGGCGTACACAGCTTCTGGCCTAGGTGGGGGGTAGGGGGGGGGGGGGAAGTCAGATTTCTTATGTCAGATGAGTTCATACATGTTCTGCGAGATTTCCAGGGGGGGCAGCTGCCTTTGTTGTGCATAGGTCTTTCTTCGTATACAACGCGTCACAGAATAACCTCATACACCTCAATTAATATATAAAATTTTAAAAAAAATATGCATTCATGGTTTAGTTTTGTATAACCAAATTTCTTAAATCAAGAGCAATAATAGTACGGTTTCCATAAGTAGCTCTAAATTCAGTTATGCTAATGAATTGTTTTTAAAAAAAATACACATTAAACAATTGCTGGAATTGATTAAGTAGTCGATACTGAAAAACTAATTTCAGGAATCGCACTTATTCTGTTACATATTGTATTCAATGAAAGTAATTTTACAAAGTTGAAAGTCTTTTTCGATTCCCATCAAGGAATAACATTTCTTTGGATTGACTGTTGGTTTCGTGGCTACAACAAAATAAAAAATATATGTCTAAAAGTGGGCTTATAAGTCCACTTTTAGATAATCATTATAGTTTTCTTCTGTTTGTCTTAGTATTACAAAAATAAATTAAATTTATAGTTTCTTCGTACCACCTCAGCCTGGGTCTTTCTTATAAACAAGTTTGGAACTAAATGTTATGTGACAGACACAATTTATTTCTTTAAAATACTTTTAACAAAATATTCAATAATTAACAAAGGTATTTCAGACTTTCGTTTTTTTACCAATAAATCAATCCAATAATCTTATTCAATAAAATAGACAGATACAGTGAATCATATTATATATTCTATTTTAAATCAAAACATTAGCACTCTGTAACTTTCAAAATCCCTAAAACGGCAACATTGTTACAAACGTCAATGTCACTCATACCAACATCTGCTGTCAGTTTTTGTTTTGTATTTCGGTGCTGAATCCACTCTTCTCTCGAATTTTGCATCTAAAACCTAATTTATTTCACTATTACCCAGACGCAAGCTGCGAATTGGCCAGTCTACTTTCTAACAGTGATGTAAAAGTGTGTATCCTCCTGGCCGAAGGTGTGTAAACCAGTGATTTATATCGGTAATGATATGCAGATTGCTATGGGAAAAGTTTTACGACAAATAATGCCCAATGATTAGTGTTTATTGATATTGTGATGGTTGAACGCGCGTTTTTTATCATCGTTAAGAGGATGCTGCACTGCACCGCCCACACGTTTAGCTCATTGATAATCTGTTAGAATAGTTTGTATTATTTATGTAAAGAATTTAATATTTAAAGGTCAAAAGTAACTTTTCTACGCATTTAGTAGCATCAAATTTGCGGTGCGGATAAGTTTGATTGAAGAAACAAAACTGCTTAAAATAATTAGTGCTTGGCTTTATGTGCTTTGATTTTTGAATTTATAATACTTAGCTATTATAAATAGGATAGATTTGTTTTTTGTATTTTTGCGTGTTACGAATAGGCTCTGAAACTGCTTACTTTTTTGTCCGTAATATTGTCTATAATTTTCTCACGAGAACAGGACTAACACTTGTGCGATCTCAGAGAATAGATAAAAAATAAAATAAATAATCTCACGCCTTTTAGAATAGATAGTTATCAATAATTTAGTTTTTATATTTTATAAACAACCACCAGTGCAGATCCAGTTTATTCCCATTCCTCTGGGAATTTCCGAAAATCCCTTCATTTAATAGTTACGACAGACACATACCATATTTCAAGTTTCTTAGGTGTAATACATAGGAATTTCTCCTTTTAACCAGGTTTTATATGTTCCACTAGGAATCAGATATTTTTCTGGAATAAAAAGTACCCTAGATTAGATTGTAGTGACCCAGGTATGTTGTCTCTGCCTATCCCTTCAGGTTCAGGTATTCAGTTATCTCTATACCAAGTTTCATCAAAATGCGTCGTGTCGTTTTTAGGAGACAGAAAGAAAATTGGTATTTTATTAATTAAATCGAGAAATATGTACAGCTTTTTTTTAATTACAATAAAAAAAACATGTCCAGACGCGGTACCGTTAGAGTTTTATTATATGTATAGATTTCTCAATCAGAAGTCGCAATGACTTTCAGTAAGTGAACTTATAAGCCCCTACATTGAGAAAAACATTTTGACTTGGATAATAAACTTGTTCCATAACTATTAAATATAAATTATATTATTATTATTATAACATTTAATGTATATGTGTGTGTATTGTGTTGCAAATAAAATGATTTATCTATTGATTGCAGAGTGTGAGCCGCAATGGAGGGCACAGAGGCGCTGCGTTGCGCCGCGCCGCATTGGAGCCTCGACGGCGATCGCCAGCTGCTGGGCGTGCTGCAAGGGCTGCATCAGGTCAGACATCATCATCGTAACGGCCCACTGCTGAGCTGAGGGTCTTTCCTCACACATGAGGAAGTACGAGCCACCTGACTGTCGGAATTTTTACAATTCAGGACAGAATAGACGTAAAAAATGAAAAAACAAAAATGATAAACTGACTGACTGATTGGTGATGTATCAACGCACAGCCTAAACCGCTATGTCTAGAGACTCGAAATTTTGTACATAGATAGCTTATACTGTGTAGGCATCCACTTAGAAAGGATTCTGCAAAATTCGACCCCTAAAGGGGTGAAATAAACCTGCGCGAGCGAAGCCGCGGGCAAAAGCTGGTTCTAAATACTATAAATATTTTTAATATTTTTTCCTCTTTATAATATTATTACTAATTAGTAATTATTAGGTAGACATAGGTAAAAAAGTATGGACAACTTAGAGGCTGCACAGATTTAGATGAAATTTGGTAGGTACATGATTAGGACCTGGATTAATGTAGGCTACTTTTTATCTCGAAGTAGCGAAGTAGCAGGCAACAGCTAGTGTTTAATAAAAGTAGTTTTTTCTAAAATTTTCACTGTTTGGGAACATGTAGTTCGAAAATGGGGAGGAATTTGAAAAAAGTGTATGAGATAAAAGTCGCAGAATATTTTATGAGCTTTCTAAGATATTTTTTCTCTACGACACACCGTTTTAAAGTGGGAACTTTAATCCCCCCCCCACTCCGGTGGACCTCCTAGGGGACCTAAGGCTCATTCATGTTACACCAGGACGGGTCCGGGCCGGGCCCCGTCCGGGGCACGGTCAAAATCTATAGTATACTTTTTGTATGTGGCGCTGGCCCGGACGGGGCACGGCGCGTCGACATGTGGAGGTGTATTGTTAGGATGATTCACCCCGGACGGGGCACGCCCGGTGTAACATGAATCAGCCTTTATCGTATGTTTACTCCCTAAGCACCCTGAACAACTTACTGAAGAAATCGCTTAGGTCCCACTCGCACTCTACACCTCCTTTGTTGAGTGGACTAAAATACGAAAGTGAGTTTGTGTGTTTGTTTCGCGTTAACGCCTAAACCACTAAACAGTATTTTTTATCAAATGAAAGCTTAATTATCAGGGAGTAACAAAGATTAACATAATATGGAACTACGAGGTGCTAGTCTTGAATATATATAAAACTAGCAACCCGCCCCGGCTTTGCACGGGTGCAATGCTAACACTATAACCTTCCTCATGAATCACTCTATCTATTAAAAAAACCTGCATCAAAATCCGTTTCGTAGTTTTAAAAATTTAAGCATACAAAGGGACATATGGAAATAGGGACATAGGGATATAGGGACAGAGAAAGCGACTTTATTTTATACTATGTAGTGATGATAAACTGACTGACTGGTGATGTATCAACGCACATCCTAAACCGTTGGGTCTAGAGACTTTTGCACATAGATAGCTTATACAGTGTAGGCATTCACTAAGAAAGAATTTTGCAAATCTCAACCCTTGGGGGGGTGTAATAAATGTGCGCTAGCGGAGCCGCTGGTAAAAGCTAGTAATAAATAAATGGATGCAGACAGACAGTTGGTTGTATCTTGAAGTTTTAGTAAAGTTTCTCCTATTCCAGCTAACGTAGTCAGAATAATAAAACCTAGATTTCTAAGTGCCTTTCATTCTGTTTAATGTGAGTCGTAATAAAGAATAATTACGTTCTAATTTATAATAAAGCCGCTAGTGTACATGCTCTCTAACCACCGAACCAAATACGCTTTCACTTGCATATAATAATTAGCTTTCAAATCTAGTTAAAAGTAAAAATTTTAGACTGACAAGTATATCTATCTATCTATCTATCCATATCACATATTTATCACTAGCTCGACGGTGAAGGAAAACTTCGTGAGGAAACCAGCAGGTCTCAGAATTAATTCTGAGACATGTGTAAACAGACCCGGTCCGGCGATGGGCTCACCACCTATCACGTTTAGGGGTCCAATATATCTCGTGAAATGTGGGTATATCCAGTAATGGAATACCTCTGCCTACCCCCTCGGGGATGAAAGGCGTGAGATTATATTATTATTATTATTTTATCTATATCAATACATAGTTTAAAATAAAGTCGCTTTCTCTGTCCCTATATCCCTATGTCCCTATGTATGCTTAAATCTTTAAAACTAAGCAACGGATTTTGATGCGATTTTTTTTAATGGATAGAGTGATTCAAGAGGAAGGTTTTAGTATAAGCATTGCACCCGTGCAAAGTCGGGGCGGGTCGCTAGTATTTAAATATATATAAGGTAAAAGAGATTGACTGATGTAACAACGCACAGGCCAAACCCTTAGAATTTTCGCACACATATTCCTCATATGACGAAGGCGGATGCTAAGTGGATACTAAGGAAGCATTTTTCAAAATACAACCCCCAAGGGGGTGAAATAGGGGATAAATGTTTGTATGAAACTTTTTATTCCTTGGACATATTTGCATGAAATTTCGTATGAATTGAGTACGGCAAAAACATAGAGTTACGTATTTACGCGTTTTCTAAAATTACACCCCTATGAGGGTAAAAGTTTTCAATAAACGCACAGGCCCAACCCAGGCTAGAAATTATGACTTAGGCATCTATTAAGGAAGGATTTTTGAAAATCAGCCCGCCCGACTATGTAGAGATTTTTAAAAAAACTAGCGTCTTTCATTCCCAAGGGGGTAGGCAGAGGTATTCCATTTCTGGAGTCTTACCTACTTTTCACGATATATTGGACCCCGAAACGTGATAGGTGGTGAGCCAATCGCTGGACCAGGCCTGTTTACACATGTCTCAGAATCAATTCTGGGACCTGCGCGTTTCCTCACGATGTTTTCCTTCAAAGTCGAGCTAGTGATAAATATGTACGTAAGTTTTTGAAAAACTCATTAGTACATGCCAGGATTCGAACCCGAGCCTCACTGATTTTCATCATGTAAAGCAGGCTCTTTAACCGTAAGGCTATCACTGCTCTGTGATAATGATTGCACTATTGTATGCGCATGCGCAGCGCATCGTGTGCGCGTGCGAGGAGACGGACCGGAAGCTGGGGGCGCTGGTTGCCGCGCTCGACGACGCCGGGCTGCATCTCAGGAATGTCAACAACAAGTGAGTGCGTGCCTCCCGAAACACGGAGGCGCTCGTGATATCACTACATAGTATAAAACAAAGTCGCTTTCTCTGTCCCTATATCGCTATGTCCCTTTGTATGATTAAATCTTTAAAACTACACAACGGATTTTGATGCGGATTTTTTTAATAGATAGAGTGATCCAAGAGGAAGGTTTTAGTGTTAGCATTGCACCCGTGCGAAGCCGGGGCGGGTCGCTAGTAGGTTTATATAATTGTTAGATTATGTTTTAGATTAAGTTCTCTTCTAGGCTATAACAGAATAACAGCGGTTGCTGGACCCCAGTGACCATTAAGCTGAGTCATAGACCTTTTTGTCACTGAGTACCTACTGTTTCTACCTATGTTTTTGTACCTACTGTTGTTGTTCCTGTGGCAAATAAATACTTTTATTATCATTATTATCATAATGCGGTCACCCATCCACTCACTGACTGCGCCCAACTTTGCTTAACCAGCGTGATCGCTTAGCATTCGCTCTTAGATTATCCCTTCTTAAATTTATAAGAAAAAGTCTTACGCTTTTTATTTCCAAGGTGACGGAGGTATTTTATTTCAAGAAATACTTACCCACGTTTCAACAGTATATTCTTTGGACGCCTAAACGTGATAGGTAGTTAATGAGCCCAGGGTGAGTTGGTATAGAGTTGGATCCCGGCCGTAGTAATAATAAATGATAATCTCACGCCTTTTATCCCCGAGGGGGTAGGCAGAGGTATTCCATTACTGGATATACCCACATTTCACGAGATATATTGGACACCTAAACGTGATAGGTGGTGAGCCCATCGCCGGACCGGGTCTGTTACACATGCCTCAGAATTAATTCTGGGACCTGCGGGTTTCTTCACGATGTTTTCCTTAGCCTTAGCGAGAATTGGGTAACCGACTTGTACAGTGCAGTGCGAGTCTGACCTCTAAGGCGATTGTAATAAGAACGTTACAAGGTCCAATGTGACTGCACTACACCTTTCGTCAATTCCACCAGATTCATGGCCCTTAGCAACAGCCAGTTCATCGAGAGCCGCGTCTATGAAGACGACGCTGACATAGTTGACTCCGCGCCTGCAAAGGTACGTAGCGACACTGCATAGGACGCGCCAATAGACGGCCGAGTTCTAAACCGCGCTATCGAAGTTTTCTAATGAGTTTGTATAAATACAACTGGCCAACATCAACCGTTGGACCTTGTCAGGCATGATCACCTCGCCTGAAGGAAGATCTTCCCTCTTCACGATGAAGGAGCATTCCACCTCCGCTCCTCCATAAAGATAACCTACCGAATTTAGTCATTGGTGTCAGAGGCTGTATTTAGTCTTATCTACCGACCGACGAGTTGCTGGTTCTAAATGATCCTCGTTATAATCTTCATCCTTACTAATATTATAAATGTGAAACTGTCTATCTGTGTGTTACGCAATGACGCCTAATCTACTAAAGCGACCTAAATGAAATTTGGTACAGAGATAGTCTAAAGCCTGAGAAAGGACATCGGCTACTTTTTAAGGCGAAAAAAAGAGCTGAAATTTTGTATGGGAATTACCGGGAACGGGAACAGCTATAGTTTATTATATTTTTATTTATTCACCCGCGTAGCTCCCGTTCCCGTGGAATTACGGGAATAAAATATAGATTATGTTACACAGGGATCTTCAAGCTTTTCATTGGTGAAAGAATTTTTATAATCGGTCCAGTAGTTTTTGAGTTTATTCGTTACAAAGATACAAACATACAAATCTTTCCCCTTCATAATATTAGTATAGAAGTATAGATAGATGAATGTTACATCATTAATCCATTAAAAAAAATCTTCAAGTAAAAGAAACTCTTCAACGCCAGCTCAGTAAATTATATCTTACCTTACTTATCTCACCTCTAGAATCCCCCCACCCCCGCGTCAGTGGAATCTGAGCTCTCGAACTTGAGGCGAGGGTTGGAAACGCTGGAACGGCTGCACGAGAGCGTCACCATATTGCCCAGCGACAGCGAGACCGACTCCGAGGACGAGGACAGCGCCAGGTTGGTTGGGTTTGGGGTGTTAGTGCTGTCCGGGGTGTTAGTACTGCTCGGAGTGTTAATACTGGCTGGGGTGTTAGTGGGTACCCAGTAACACCCTTGAAAGTATCCAGTAACCCCTATACTTCCATCAATATTTACAGATACACCTGACAAGTATCCAGTTTAGTTCCTGACAGTATACACTAACCGACAGTATCCATTGACATTCCCAACAGTGGTCACTCTTCTTAAAATACACAGTAACACTCCCTATAAAATCCTGTATCTATCTCCCTGACAATAACCCAAACCCTGACACGCCGAACGGTACCCAAAAACACCCTTAAAAGTGTCCACTACCACTAATGACTGTGTCTAGTAACACTGCTAACAGTATTCAATAACACCCCTGACAGTACTTACTGACACCCCTGTCAATACTCTTGTAAATGTTATTATAAAATTTTCTTAAATAGATTGATAAAGTGCTTCTATCTAAAGGTTACTAATAATTACATTAAGTATAAGGGTGAGGCCAAACGAGCGTAATTTTGGTTGCAGAAATTCTGCCCGACAGAAATTCTGTTGGGCTGCCAGACGGAGCGTAATTTTGTGAGTTGTGAGTAGCAGAATATATCTTATTTCTCACTCCCTCTTGAGCGATTAGTCACATTCCACTCTAGTATCTCTTTCACACATTGTCTATGTCTACCCCCTCGCCCCGCGAACTGAAATTCGGTCCGCATAATGCATGTGAGTCGGCAGACAACTCATTTTGCGTCGCCGTGTCAATCAAATAGGACTTTTGTATGAAACCGAATGCAGCAGAATTTCAGCGACCGAAATTCTGCTACTCACGACTCACAAAATTACGCTCGTTTGGCCTCACTCTAATACATTCAGAACAGTTACTGGGTACTATCGCCACGCGCACTAGTTTCTTTGCAAAAAAGTCTGCCAATTTCTGCGCGGAGGACGAGGAAACGCACACAAATAATGTTAAAACAAACGCATTTTTTGACAAAACAATTAATCACTAGCTTGAACTAGATGCACTCAAATACATTCACCAATCCGAGCACTCCGTGAACTCAAAAAAACTAGTTGTATATAACAGGTATGTGCTAAATAATAGACGTGCGTTTGCTCGAGTGTTTATTGAAAAACTGGCTGATCAATAGATTTACAATCCACCCTCAAATCGTACATCAAATATACACTAGTATGATCGTTGACCGACACATTTTTTTGGTAGAGGGGAACGCCTGTCAGTGGCGTCTCCGGTTGTTTTAATACTCAAAGACTGTCAAGGATCGATTTAAGATTCTGTATTCTAGAAATTTCTTATAAATTAAAAAAAATTACAGAGTGGTGCTCAAACCGAAGGATGTTTACGCGCACCGCCCACTGCCCCACATCATCGGTTCCCACGCGTGGAGGAGCAAATGGCACGCGGGTATGTTGACTGGAAGATGTATTCTTTTAATGTTTTGGGGAAACTGTTGTATAACGCAGACTTCAGAATAGGATAATAATAATAAATTGTCTTGATTGTAAAAAAAAAGAAAAAAAAAAGAAACAAAGAACAAAAAAAAAGCATAAAAATTGTTTGTCGGTAAAGTCGGTTTACGGACGATAAATTTTTGCGTGATAACGTCATAAGAAAACATTGATGAAAAATTGTATACTAGAGTAGAAGAGAGATAGATGCGTCACAAGCCGAACGCTTAGGCCGATCGTGCCTCTCTGTCGCTTGTTCCGCGCTTTCGCTTGCACGCTCGGATCAGGCGGAACGTGACACTTTCAGCCGGCGTTCATCGATTTATAACACGTTATCACGTCAAAAGAAAGAAAATTAAATAAAAGAATAATAATAATAATTTCAGAATTGTTTTTTGTGGTTTCAATACCAGATGGTGCCAACGGAACCCTATTACATTACTAAGCCTTGTGTGTCTGTCTATCATAAATCCGATTTGAATTTTTTACAAAATGTGTATTTATAGCAAGAAATAATAGAAATGAGATAAAATAGAAAAATAAAGGGTATTCCATATGTACTCATAAAACGTTTTTTTTTTCTCCATTTTAAAAATGTCAATTTGTAGACGTTTCAAATGTTCACACAGTATGTATTACACTTTGTATTTGTATTACAGTTCACACACTATAGTCATACATGTTGAAGCGGTGGAGTTGAAATGACGTTCAATAAGTGGACTTGTAAGTCCCTTCTTTGAATAAAACATTTTGACTTTGACTTTTCTCATCATGAAAAGATTCATCTCTCTCTCTCTCTCTCTCTCTCTCTCTCTCTCTCTCTCTCTCTCTCTCTCTCTCTCTCGTGCCCTTCTCACGATAGCATTGTCCAGGTCTGGTGCTCGAAGACAGCGACTCGGACAGCAGCCTGTCGGGGGTTGCGCCCGCGCAGGACATCGAGCAGTACTCAGATGAAGAGCCCGAGATGGACCGGCCTCAGCCCGACACGGTAACACGCTCATCATCATCATTCAAACATATTTCTATATCACACATGGTCATTTTAAATCAAGTGTAAATATTTAAAGGGTAGATCAAAAAATCGCCATTCATTTTAAGCTATTGCATAGCTTCTATCGCGGGCCTTGAGCGCGGGGACCGAATCCAGAAATTCCGTAACGAAAAAACCTCACGCTCCCCACTCCGACGGGCACGGCGGTGTGGCTTGAAGGCCGTGCATTGTCCAACGTCGTTTCTTTTCGGCAGTCTTGTTGATACAAAATGCCACATGGTCATTTTAAATCAAGTGTAAATAAATGTAGCTACTTTACTCAAATTTAAACAAATCTTGTTTGTTTATATTGTATAGGCTAAACTACTGGACCGATTTTAAAAATTCTTTCACTATTGGTAAGCTACATTATCAGATAGTATCACATGCCATATTTTATTCCCGTATTCCCACGGGAACGGGAACTACGCGGGTGAAACTGCTCGGAACTACTAGTAGGAGTAAAAGAGCTTCTAATAATATTAGATTCAATATAGTTGAGGTTATTTTTTGCTGGTTCTTATCGGGATACTGCATTTGGAACCAGCAACTCGTCATTAGAGATGTTGTTTACATTTAGCCAATCTTCATGGACGAGTTTAGAGTGCGTCGTTATTAGACTATTGACCTTTCTAGGTGTACTTTTTATACCTACAGAATTATGATTTCTGCCTTTTCGAAAAGGTAAAATTTAAAATGTTTTTATCTTCAGTAGTAATTAAAAAGTTTGTCGAAACCTGTGTGTGGATAATTTTTATGTTAAATATCAACGACGAAGCATGTTGCGGTTAGAGCAATGGTTAGCTAATGTTATTTTCTTTAAATAATAAATGTATTTTAATTTGTAGTACTCATTAAAAAGTACATTTAGAAAAGTAAATAGTCTAATAACAAGGCACACTAAACTCTTTGAAGATTGGCTGAATGTAAAGTACCCTGAGAAGAACCAGAAACTCAAGGGCACCTCTTTTTATGTGTGTGTACTTTATATATTCTACATTAAATTTTTAATTTAATAATAATAATAATCTCACGCCTTTTATCCCCGAGGGGGTAGGCAGAGGTATTCCATTACTGGATATACCCACATTTCACGAGATATATAGGACCCCTTAAGTTTAATTGAATGTTATCAAACAGGTGTCGACAAGTAGTTCTGAGCTTGGCCAAGGGGCGGATTCCCTTCCCAGCAAAACGCCCTCCGCAGTGGCCGCGGAACTGGCAAGGCGGCTTGGGGCGCAGACGAGAGAGGTAAGGGGGTTTATTCACTGCTATGCTTAATGGGGGGATCTCACCAAATCTCACGGGGGAAGAGCGAGGGTGGATGTAGGGTTAGAGGGGTAAATCTCACGAAATCTCACGTTAAGGAACTGAATCTCACGAAATCTCACGGGGAGGAGAACAATGGTTGAATGTAGGGTGGGCGTCGAGTCGCATCTCTCCAAATTTCACGTATGACAGACGGAATCTCACGAAATCTCACGTGGGGCAGAGAAAAAGAGCGGGTCGGGGGCATCTTACCAAATCTCATGTGATTAAGAGAGCAAGGGTGGATGCATTTTCGAGTTGAATCCCACAAAATCTCACGTAGAGGGGGGGGTAGTAGAAGTGTGTACAAATGGTTGGTGACATACAGAGATAAGTGTTATGATAAGACTAGCGCGTGTCCACGCGGTACCTGTTAATTCCCGTTCCCGTGGGAATTTTCAAAAATGTCATCATATTGCTCACTCACTTCGCTAGATCTAGAAGCATGTAATTTTGCACAATAAATTCTTTAGTGAATTTAGGAAGGGACTTTTTAGAAATTCCGACGGGAATGGCAGTAAACCGGGCACCTGCTAAGTTTGATAATATATTTAGTAACTAATGACTCTTAATTAATATTTTTATTTATTTTTATTTTGTATGACCGAAAAATAACGAAATTATGTAACCCAATTTAGTATTAAGTAACAATAGGGTAGTGTCCTGCCTAGTCAAATCAGTTACTTTTTACGATCTGTCAAAACGAAATTTTACTATGGAAAATGTACTGAAATAGCAAACCGTGACGTCATAGTTTCTAGTACTCAATTGCAGCACTTTTTTTGATTGTTTTATTATTTTTAAATTTGCTATAATTGTAAATTGAAAATCGAAATACATATTTTGAGGTGTTTTGGGATAATCTTTTTAATGTATGACTACTCGCAATTTAATTTCGATGCTGTCAACTACCCAATTGATTAAAAGAATATTGTGTTGAGGAGTTTCTTGCCCCGCTTCTTCTCCTCAACCACATGCTGAAGCGGTGGAGTTGAAATGACGTTCAATAAGTGGACTTGTAAGTTCCTATTTTGAATAAAACATTTGACTTTGACTTATGTCAGGTACCAGAGCCGCAGCAAGAATATTCTAGTCCGGAACCAACCGTCAGAAAAGTTTACAAGCCACACCAACCAGCCCCAGGTATGTGTCCCTATTACATAACATACTATACTAAACGTGTAATAATGTCTCCAACATCACTACATAGTATAAAACAAAATCGCTTTCTCTATCCCTATATCCCTATGTCCCTATGTATGCTTAAATCTTTAAAACTACGCAACGGATTTTAATGCGGTTTTTTTAATTGATAGAGTGATTCAAGAGGAAGGTTTTAGTATCAGCATAGCATCCGTGCGAAGCCGGGGCGGGTCGCTAGTACTATAAAGAGTAAAAAAACGGACTTCAACTTATATGGGTTTCTCATTGATGCAATTGTAAGAACTGGAAAATAGTCTTTTCAGCCGACTTAGAAGGAGGTTATTATTTTATTTTATTCGACTATTTTTTTTATGTTTTTTACCTCAGAACTTTGGAATGGGTGAACCGATTTGGATGATTCTTTTTTATTTAAAAACTGGTCCACTTTTTTCAAGTCTCTTTGGTGCAGTTCTGACAATGGCATCCATTGAAGTCGATTTTTTACTCTCTAAAGTTCTTTGACGTGATAATGTCTTATAAATCGATGAACGCCGGCTGCAGATACGAAGAAGTGTCACGTTCCGCTTGAGCCGAGGGTGCAAGCGAGAGCGCGGAAGCGATAGAGAGGCACGATTGGCCTAAGCGTTCGGCTTGAGACGCATCTATCTATCTTCCAGTATGCAATTTTTAATCAATGTTTTCTTATGACGTTATCATTATCACGTAAAATTATCGTCCGTAAACCGACTTTACAGACAACCATTTTTTTAATCAAATTATTTGTTCTAGGCACAATATTCCCGGACGAACCCCCACCCCTGGAACCGTCGGACCAATCGGACGACGACATATTCGCGGAGCTCCACAAAAATAGACCTTACGCCAACAGCGATAAGGCTCGAGTTCCCGTGGACTTGTTCGGGCACAATGCCCACTATGGGAGCGAAGAGGATGGCGATATATTCAATGACATTCCAGAGGTTGTTAAGAAGGTGAGTGTTTTGGTCACAGGTGGGATGAGACATAGGATGGGATGAGGGGGGATGAGATAGGCATGAGATGGGATAGAGTGAGTGTTTTGTAACGGTCACACGTGCGATGAGACGGGATAGGATGGGATGAGACGGGGTGAGAATTGTGATACCATGGAATGAGATGGGATGGGGTGAGTGTTTTGGAACGGTCACACGTGGGATGAGACGGGATAGGATGGGATGGGATGAGGGGGGTGAGATAGCATGGAATGAGATGGGATAGGGTGAGTGTTTTGGGACGGTCACACGTGGGATGAGACGGGATAGGATGGGATGGGATGAGGGGGAATGAGATAGCTTGGATTGAGATGGGATGGGGTGAAGTGAGTGTTTTGTAACAGTCACATGTGGTATTAGACGGGATGGGATGCGGGGGGATGAGACGACAGTGAGATGGGATGGGACCGAATGGGATGAGATGACATTTGATGGTGGCATGAAGGGGGAGTTAGATGGGAAATGATGGGGATGAGACGGGCGGGACACACGGTCATACAAACATACACTGAACTGTTGCTTTTATTTTCATAATATTAAACAAAACCAAAAAAAAAATGTTATGACTTATGATAAATTTAAACAAAAAAAAACAGACTTCAAACAGGAAAGTAAAAAGCACTACCACTACAATTTTCAATGGTTGCTCTCGATTTCTCTGGGATGCCATCATCAGATCCTGGTTTCCTTATCATGGTCCCACCGCTGGGATATCTTCTTTCCAACAAAAAAAGAATCATCAAAATCGGTTCTTAAACGACGAAGTTATTGTAAACACAAAAAAACGGTCGAATTGAGAAACCTCCTTCATTTTTGAAGACCGTTTAAAAAAATCTTAGAATGCAGTTTCACTTGTTTCTGAAAGGCCTATATTTTTCAAGTAATTTTATTTCAAATTTTAGCCCATCGTCCAAACGAATCCCAGTGCCAAACCAAAATCGACCTTATTTGAAGACGAACCAGAGCCAGAGTTGTTTGCTGACAAACCACCAGTTCAAGATGTGAAACCTACAGAAACAGAATCTAAGGTATAAGATAAATAGGTGTTTAATTAATATACGAGCTAGCAGTGATAGCCTAACGGTTAAACGGCCTGTTTTCATGATGATAATCACGGAGGCTCGGGTTCGAATCCTGGCATGTACCAATGAGTTTTTCAAAACTTACGTACATATTTATCACTAGCTCGACGGTGAAGGAAAACATCGTGAGGAAACCCGCAGGTCTCAGAATTAATTCTGAGACATGTGTAAATAGACCCGGTCCAGCGATGGGCTCACCACCTATCATGTTTAGGGGTCCAATGTATCTCGTGAAATGTGGGTATATCCAGTAATGGAATATCTCTGCCTACCCCCTCTCGGATAAAAAGCGTGCGATTATTTTTATTTAATTAATATACTATAGGTCAACTTATTAACTAAAACGGTACCCAACGCTCAGAGCAAAGATCTGCCAATTTTGTCAAGTCGTTCCCAAGCGATGGTCTTTATAATTATGATCTACTAGCTGTTCCACTCGATTTTGCCCACGTAAGTTCCGTTCCCACGGGAAAATAAGCGCATGTTCCGAGAAAAATTTGCTTTCCATTGGTTAAACATTTTTGTTAGTTGCTGTAGTAGTTTCACAGCCTACTGATTTCAAAGTAACAAAAAACCATTTTGTGTTCTTTATAATATTAGAATTCATAAATTCAACCTTGAGGTTCTTGCCGGGTCTTCTCGGGGTACTGCATTTGGAACCAGGAACTCGTCGGTGGAGATGGGCTGCTGTTTACATTTAGCCAATCTTCATGGACGAGTTTAGACTGCCTTGTTATTAGACTATTGACTTTTCTAAGTGTAATTTTCAATTACCTACAGTAATAAAATAAAATAAAAACATTTTCATTTTCACTAAACCTTATATTTTTTTACAGAAACCTATCGGAGGCATATCCCTGTTTGGCACCAATAAGACATCCGAAAGCATAGGAGCCGCCATCTTGAAACGGAACCAGCGTAGATCCTCAACTTCCGGCGAAGAATCTGCCACAGATGACATAGATTCCAAACTTCCTGCAGCACCACAGATAATTAAAAAGCCTGAAGTTAAAAAAGGAAATGAAATGTTCGATGAGTTGTTCGCGAAATCTAAAAAGATGCAACAGAAGAACGTTAAGAAAGAAGAGGAAGTAAAGAAAAAAGTTGAAACTGAGAAGAAGGTTGATCTGTTCAGTGACAATTTGTTTGATGACATTGATGATATATTCTCTACCAATATCGTTGCTAAGGTACCTCTGAAAGAACCAGTTAAAAGGGAAAAGTCCATATTTGATGATGAGGACGACTTATTCGCTGATATACCTACAACTAAACCTACTGAAGCTAAAACTAAGAATGCTCAAGATGTTAAAGCTAAAAATGATAATGTAAAAAGTATATTCGATAGTGACGATGATTTGTTTAGTGAAAACAGTGAACATTTTAAGGTAACTGAAAAAGCTAAAGGTATCATTAGTGAAGCAACTACTGTTAATCCTAGTACTAAAATTAGTCAAGTAAATAAAGTTAGTGAACCAAGAGTGAAGGAATCAAAGAGCTTATTTGATAGTGATGATGATATATTTTCTGAAGTTAAAACTGAGATTGCTCAAGAAAAGCCTAGTGTTGTAAGTAAGCCTAAAATAACTAAAAACGATTTAGATGTGCGCGTACCAGAAAATAATATGAGCCAAAATGTACAAGAAACTAAAACTAAAAATGATATTTTTGTTGATGAGGATGATGATTTATTTTTAGACAAACCTTCGAAAGAGATTAAAACAACTTCATGGAAAGCTGAACAAACAAATAATGATTTCATAAACAAGAACAATAAACCTAAACCCATAAACAAAAGTCCGAATCTTTTTGATGATGAGGATGAGGACAGTGATAATATTTTTTCATCATCAAATAAACCTATCGAAAATGCATCAGTTAAAAGTAAGGATATTATTGAAGAAACTAAAATTTCGGAGGTTGAGACATCTCAAACTAGATTTACAGACAAAAATGATATTTTTATAGAACCTGGAAGTCCTGCTAAAATATCTAGCAAAGAAAAAAGCTTTACTAAACCAAATTATATTGAAAATGAAGACGCCGTTGTAAAAGATAAACCAATACTGTCAAAAACACAAGGAAATATTATATTTAATAAAGAGAAAGTAGACGATTTTAGTTCAAATGTCTTTGAAGAAAAAACAAATAAACAAGACAAAATTGCAAAAGAAGAAATTGAAAGTGAAGAATCACAGGGTAGTATGTTGGAAGATGGTTTTAAAGATAATTTATTAACAAAATCAAATGAAAATAAGCAAGCTCAAGAAAAACCTCAAACACATAAACCGGTTATTGCTCAGAAGCCTAACGTAGACCATAAAATTAAAATAAAAGAAGAAACGTCAAAACCTAAAGAAGTCTTTATACAACGCACCGTACAATTACCTAAAGGAGATTCACCAGAAGTGGAAAATAAAGAGATAGCTATTGATCCGGTTCCACGTGTGGAAGTCAAAGCACCTCTTATCCCTGATCCAGATAACGAAAAGGAAAATAAAAATGTCATAGAGAACATAAATGATCAAACGTATTTGAACAAACCCGATCTCTTTACTGATATATTCAACGACCAACCTCCGGAATTTGAAAAGCCTAAAGAACCTAAAAGAAGTAAAAACGTAAACGCACTATTTGACGATGATTCTGATGATGAAGCATTATTTTTCAGAAAAACAGATCCTACTCTTGATGAGAAACCTGAAGATTTCAGTCCGAAGGTGTCTGAAGATAGACTTTTTGGGATATTCCATGATGAACCGCCAGCAATTGATGTTGATTTTGAACAGAAGGCTGAAAAAGTTGATATTTTTAATCATGAAGTAGACGATTTCCTAGACAAACTTAAAGAAAATAAAGATATCGTTGATACAGCTAATGAAAGCAAATCGAAAGAAGACAAAACAGCAAGTGCATCACTACCTGAATTACCAAAAGTGAAAAAAGAAGTCACCAACGTGGAACCGAAAAAAATTGGCAAGTTGAAACCTATGAACTTCAATATCAACGTAAACACCTTACTCCCTGGTTCTTCGCCTAAAAAGGCTCAGAAGTCAAATGAACAAATAGACGGACAAGCATCTAGTAAAAGCAATGAAGAGTTACACACAACTTCACCTACCACTGAAGAAGCTGAACCTAAACTGGTCAAGTCAATCAGTTTTGAAGGAGACCCTGAATCGAATGTACTGGATAATAAACTTTCTAAGGAAAGACCTAAGATTCAAGTTAAAAGGAGACCCTCGACCAGGAGAGCGAGACGGGAAGCTGTGAAGAAATCTGGGATAGATTTTGGAGAAGATTCCACTGATAACTCCAGCTCCATAGACGATGCTCCAAGAGTTAAGAATGATGAACATTCTACGGTTAAAATAAGTGAGAAATCTATAAACAGTGATTTTGATCAAGAAATTATTAGAGATGATGATGTGAAAGAACCAGTTGCAGTTAAAATCGATGCTGACAATGTTGATAATTCTAAATTGGAGGAAAAATCTCAAGAATCACCTGTGAGTTCCACAAAAGTCGTATACATTTTGAACGATGAAGATATATTTAGTGATATGAAGCCAACACCGAAAGTGGAAGAAAATAAACATTCTGTAACAAAACATAAGATTCTAAACATAGTTGATGATGACGATGATATTTTCAAAAACATTACAACTGCAAAACCCGAAAATGTTGAACCAGAAACAGCTAATGAAGTTCAGAATACTGAACCGCCTGTTAATATTGGCACGTTAGGCAAGGTATATACCGAATCAGCTAAAACGGAAAACATATTTGATAATGATGAAGATATATTTAGAGGTTTCTCCAAAACTGAATCCAAAACAGACACTGCAATAACTGAAAAGGCAACAAAATCCGAACCCGTCCAAGAAACCAAACCTAGCAAGTCAAAATCCTCAATTTTCGACGATCTTAGCGACGAAGAAAACGAATTATTCAATACAAAGAAAGCTGATACAAGTAAAACGATATTTAATTCTGATAGTGAAGAAGAGCTATTCAGTAGTAAGATAGAGAAAAAGGTGGAAAGAGAAGAAGTGGCAGTAAAGAGAGAGATAAAACATGTGGAGGTGAAAGGATCTCTGTTTGGTGATGATGATGATGATGACCTGTTTGGAGTCAAAGCGAAAGCTACAGGTAAGATTAATTATACTCTTATTTAAAACTGGGAAGCGCCTTGAGCCGTTGCCCGCGCGAAAAAAAAACATATTAAAAAAATCGATTTTTTTTATTTCCCCTTTGAGCAGTTTCGAAGCTTATTCGAGGCAAACTTTCAGACATACAGACTTTTTCCATAGCCAGACTTAATGCCACCCATACTGTCTTCTATCCAGAACCAGTACCGCAAACGAAGCCAGCGCCAAGGGAAGCCAGCAGTAAGCCAACGGAGCCAGTGTTCGAAGACCCTCTTTCTCTGCTAGGCGGTGAGGACGATTAGGCTGTTGTATAAGGTGCATTTTTTACTGGTTACTTCCCGGTTTCAGAATCTACCAGCGTTATTGGTAACATTTACCGAGTCATTCGTGAATAGGGGTGCTAAGTGAAAAAAGTTTTAGACACATTAAAATGTTCTTAGACAATCAGAACCAAGTAAAACCAACATAGACAGCTTTTTATTATGCCATTGAGTCAAATTCAAATTAATACAAAGAAAAAAAGTTACCAAGAAGGTAAGATTAAGGACGAATGCTTTTCTATTCGACACCGGGTGTGCTGTGCTCTTCGTGTGCCTATGATGAAAAAATCGTTTTTACAACGCCAATACTCACGCCCGTATCATCGAGCTTGTCGGCAGAGATATTCCATTCATGCAAATTCTCACTTATCACCAGTATATTTTTTGGTCGTCAAAAGCTCGGTTAATGCTACCGTGCCGCTGGTAGCGCCTGAAATCGGGTACCTATACATTTTTTTTTATATTTTCATATGATTTTTTGTTATTTATAATGAATTGTAGAGCAGCTAGGTGACCGAGTCAACAATGTTATTAATTTGAATGATTATGTAATTATAATTGTTGTTAATGAAAACTAAACACTCGTTCATGAGTTAATTAAATTCTTAGCCCTCAAATGCTTCAACATCGCCCGGAGATTCTATCTTTGCCTGCTTCTGTTTTCTACGTGAATGGTGCAGATATTTTGAAATAAATAGTAACAAATTATATTTCTAATTTAAAATAACTGCTAGTTGTATAGGCAAAGTTTGAAATAACGGGCAATGTTGAAGCGTTTGTGTGTATTTTTAGATGTAGGGTAAAAAGATTGTGGCTATGGTACTTGGCAAGGTATTCTCTTCCCATGGTTGTCCCATCATTACGACACACCAAAGAGATTCTAATATAATAGGGCATAGAGGGGGCATTGGGAATATTTTCATACAAAATTTTGAAGCCTAAAGCCGTATACAGAAAGAAAGCCGAAAGCTTGTCGGCGCCGCGGCGCCCATCGGCGCCGGTCCATTCTACAGAAAGCAAGCAGATTGAAGCAGAGCGAGCAAAATGTCGTACGATGATTGGCGGGCGGCACCAGCGCTGACCGGCGCGTGTCGGCGCCGATCGGCGCTTATCGGCGCCGATAGGCGCCGGTCGGCGCTTATCAGCGCTTGTTCATATAAATGCCTCCGCCGGTTACCTGCGTAGACCGGCGCCTGTAGGCGCCGATAGGCGCCGGTCGGCGCCGATGGGTTTTCGGCTTTCTTTCTGTATACGGCTTAAGCGTCATGTCCTTGTCATGTCAGTTAGTATGAACGCGAGCTGTCATTCGGTCGAAATTGTAGTAGACTTATTCCACTTGGAATAACTTTTGACTTCAAATTTTCCTCGCTTTGTCCCCTCTATGCCTTATTATATTTTAATCTCTTTGCGTCACACCAATGGTACAGTCAAGAGCAAGTCAAGCTTTACACTACCAGTTTACGCAGAGCTCTGGTATATACTGCGCGCCATAGCAGTAAAGAGTAAGACAGAAGACCTTAGCTAGACCTTAGACCATGATGGTGACATACCATAAACCCATTTTCGCCTATTTAGTCCCAAGAGATATCACAGAAAAAAACTAAGAACCATTGAATAAATACTAGTGCGATCGTAACAGAAGCATTCCATGTGAAATTAATCTAGATTGTTATTGTTTAATATAAAATTTATTATTAAATTGTTGTTGTGTTGTGTAAGTCTTTGAGTTTTATATAAATGTGTAAGCTGAACCAGGTCGTGTACACTATACTAAAAATATTTCCATAAACATAAAAAAGTTTTGAAGTATTCATTTTTGATTAAAAAAATACTATTTTAAGGTACAAAACAAGCATTTACACTAACAACTGGCAACCCACAAGAAATCAATTATTTAATACTTTCTTTATTTTTGTACCACGAAATAATAAAATAATTATGTAGTATTTTTTCCGGAATCTATGTCTTTTTCTAGATTTTTAGATGTACATGTGCCTGGCTGAAAATGGAACAACCTTTCTGACATTTAAAAAAATAATGGTTTTAAAATGCTTTTCTTAGCGAATTTATTGAACAAAGAAAATTAAAAAGTGCTTTAATTTTGTATCTGCGATGGCGGTTGGTCTCGAGATTTATATATAATAAAATGCTGTATAAAGTGCCTAAAATGCGACGTATTTATTCTTGTATGTTGAGGATTTAATAAATGTTATTTATTGTAGTAATAGTTGTTTTATTTATCGGAAGAATGTACGAATTCGTCGTTCAAAAAGATGCCGCAACAACGTAGATTATTATATTTTTGACACTAATCATAACAGAATGAGCTCCACCTAAACCCGTATACAGAAAGAAAGCCGAAAACTTATCGGCGCCGATAAGCGCCGATCGGCGCCCATCGGCGCAGGTAACCGGCGCAGGCATTTATATGAACAAGCGCCGCGGCGCTTGTCGGCGCCGGTCAGCGCTGGACGCTGGTGCCGCCCGCCAATCATCGTACGACATTTTGCTCGCTCTGCTTCAATCTGCTTGCTTTCTGTAGAATGGACCGGCGCCGACAAGCTTTCAGCTTTCTTTCTGTATACGGCTTTACGTGCATATGTCTCTTTAATCCACGTGGTGAAATTACCGTGGACTCCCTTTCTAAGAGTACGAAATCGTTGAGCCTGAATCCAGAAATGTGCTATACCAAGCTACAGCCGTAGCACAGAATAAACTTAAGCCTGACTACAAAAAACTACTATACTGTTAAGTTTTAGGTTCACATGTGAAGTTTACGCTTGCAGAATAAACTTCACAATATTATTCGTGGAAAACTACAAATGAAATCGACGATTGAATTGGATTCATTAGAAGTTGTATTATGCAGAAATAATATTTTAAGACAGTTGACAAGACAAGTCAACAAAGCATCGCTAAGCAACAGAAACTTTAAGACATATAAAACATAAATATATAAAAAGGTTGTATGTCTTCACATCCACGATACTTTTTAGAACTTGGACAAATCTTGAAGTCCAATTCTACTGCTTAGCATGTTCAGTCTTGGTCCAAATAATGGCTTCGTAAACATATCTGCTAATTGCATTTCTGTTGAAACTTGTTTCACTGCAAAGTCCCCATTCTGTATGCATTCTCGAATAAAGAAATTTTTAAGCTTGATGTGTTTCGTTCTTTTATGAAACTCATAAGGTGGATTTTCAGACAGCTTGATCGCAGACTCATTGTCAACATAAATTGTTGGTTTCTCACTGAGATCTATCAAGTCTGTTAATTCTTGTAGGAGCTCTTTTAGCCATAACGCTTCTCGCGCAGTTTCCGTCAAGGCTACAAGTTCTGCCTCCGTTGACGAGATTGCTACCGTAGGTTGCTTTTGGCTTTTCCACATTATGGGACCAGATAATAGGAAAATCATTCCTGATGTCGAATGACCAGTCGTTGTGTCGCCACCGAAATCAGCGTCACTGAAACATATCAGCCTCTTGTCCCGGCTTTTTGCGAAGACAAGGCCTTTGTCTAGACTACCACGAAGGTATCTAAAAATCCGCTTTACTCTCATTACGCACAGCTTCCAGATTCCTTGATGCAACGCTCACGGCGTAACTTATATCTGGTCTTGTAGCGACCATTAAATATGCCAAGGCTCCGACAGCTTGACGATAGGGAAAATGTGTTTCTGTTGTATCATTTCTCTCGTTTTCATTTCTTTCTTCGTCTTTTGCTATCGGTGTTGGAGCAGGTTTGCAACTTGCCATTCCAAATCTTTCGAGTATCTTTTTTGTATATGACCTTTGGCTTAAGGTGATACTACCATAATTGGTTTTCTTAATTTCAAGTCCAAGAAAATAAGAAGCAGGTTTTGTGGTTATTTTAAACCTATTTTTCAGCTCTTCAATGAACTTTCTTCCAACATTTTCATTAGCTGAAGCCACCAAACCATCATCTACGTACAGGGCTACCAAGATCTGCTTGCGTAAGAAAAGACAAGGATCTTTTGTGCTTTGCTTGAACCCAGAACTTATAAGGTACTCTGTAATGCAAGAGTTCCAGCATAGAGGAGATTGCTTAAGTCCATAGAGGCTTCGTTTAAGTTGGCACACTTTCTTGGTGCCATCGTTGAATCCCTCTGGCTGCTTCATGAAGATTTCCTCTTTCACTGCACCATTTAGAAATGCAGTTGATACATCGAACTGTTGAAGTACCAGATTTTCGCTAGCTGCTATTCCTAAAACAGCTCTGATAGTACTAAGGCGGGCTACCGGACTAAAAGTCTTCTGATAATCGACGCCTTGTTTCTGTGAAAATCCTTTTACTACTAATCTGGCCTTATAACGCTCAATTGTATCATCTGGATTCTTCTTTATTTTGTAGACCCACTTGCATGGTAGTGGTTTACGGTTTTTAGGAAGGTCGACTATTTCCCAAGTGTTCATTTCATTCAATGAATTCATTTCAGCCTGCATAGCCTCCAACCATTTAGATTTATCTTTGCTATTCATAGCATCTTTAAACGTTTGAGGTTCATTTTCAGTTTCTATGTCCATAGCTGCCATGACATAATCCTCAAATTTTTTTGGAAACTTAGTAGTTCTATCCCGAAGATTGTATCTCCTTTGTTCTTCATGAACTTGTGCAAATGCATCGGTATTTATTCCATCTTCTTGTTGCACAATTGTTTCGTTAGGACTTTCTTCCATGTTGTCAATTTCGAAGGTGTCATAAAATAGGTCGTTGTAATTTTCGTTTTCATTTTGAATATTATGTTCTACAGTAGAGCTTACAGTAACATTGTCTGGTTCTGCTCGTGGCTCTCTGTCATTTTTCTTTGTATTATCTTCAGAATAAATTTCTACTTCTTCTTCACTTTCAATCTCATTTGATTGTTTGTGATTATTTAATATTTCAAACGGAATTGAAGTAGAATTTTTATTGTCTTCATAGAAGGGCAAGAACGCGAAAAGATGTACATTGGACTTTTCTACGTGTCCCCAAGTAATATCGTAATGCTACGCGACTTTGATATGTTTTACAAGAGTTGTTTCGATGTTATTTGATTTAAGATAAAATTGGCATATTATATTTGTTAAAATATTAAGCATTTAACCATATTAACATATAAAAAATCAAGTTTAAAAAAATGCAATTTTGCCCTGTAGTACTGTCCCCAAAAAAAAACCCGGCATTTAACAGCGTTTTGTAAAGAAAATCTGTTCTAGACTGTTAAACTTCTGGTTACATATTTGAAATTTGGCGGGATTTTTATTATTGTTCATGTTTAATTTGCTGCTCAAGCCAGAATTTCTACTAAATAAGTAATTTTTAAGTCTGTCCCCGCCATATGGACCTGCTGGACATGTCCGGGTTTCGTTACCGCATTTTCGTAATATTTCATAGTATTTTTGTTCGATGTGGTAGTATTTTTTTTATTTTAAAGGCAACATTGTATTGAGACAGACAAAAAAGTAAAAGGGATGTCTATGGTTAAATCCGCCGTTTATTCAAAACAGCTGTTTCATTTTCGGCGTTCAGTGAGAGGTTGTGTTTTTCCGGGCACTGTCCGGTGAGTAAATTTAGTTGTTTTTTGATGTTAATACGTATTTACAAGGCATATCTTTTTTCTACTACTTACTTAACTATCTAGGATTACTTTAGTGCAAGATAATGTGTGCTGAATATTAGCAATTGTAGCAATTTTATAGTTTTGTTTAAGAAGTACCCGATTCCGTTACCTCCTATTCGTTACCATCGCGGTGGTAACGTATATGTCGGACTTGAAAGTCACAAAAAGGACCACGTAAAGGAAGGTTTACATGGTGTAAACTGGGATTTTTCTTTTATTTACGACACATATTTTCTTACTGTGTGAAGGCAAAAAATTTTAAGTATGAGTGCTGTGTGTGCATTAAGTAGGGTTTTAATGAAGTTGTATTTTTTGGTAGTTACCTCAGAACTTCGTATTTCTCAAAACCAGTTCAGTAGTTTTATTTTGAAGTCAAAATAGCTAGAAAAAGTATGATTTTTTTTATATTTTAGCTTTTGTTCCATAATTAAATAAAAATAATAAATAATCTCACGCCGTATATCCTCGAGGGAGTAGGCAGAGGTATTCCATTTCTGGATATACCCACTTTTCACCAAATATTCTTTGGACCCCTAAACGTGATTATTAAAATTCCTAAAATTATTATATTAAACGATCTCATTCTAAATAAATAATAATGAATAAAAATATTTAACTTAATATTTAAGTGTTATGTCAACTCAGCCTTACAGGGTCCTGTTCGTTGTGAGCATGTCCTGTTACGAGACTGTACCCTAAACCTAATTTGCTAAAAATTTTGATATTAAATTGAAAGTTTAAAATATTATACATAATGTTTAAAAAAATTAAGTAGTTTCTCAAAATACAACAAATTTAAAAATTTGAATATTAGAACAGTCAGATTGGAGATGTTATGAAGATTTTTTAGATAAATTTTAGACCTGAGTAACGTACTGGAATGGAAAAGTGGATTGATCTCGTTAATTTCTAAGTTATAAAACTGATTAATACATTTTATAAATAAAAAAACATGTTTCCTTTCATTTAATCAATAACACTAATCTACATTACAGTTTTATACTATCCTAACAAACCAAAAACGAGTGGTAACGAACAGGATTCAAATTAGTGCCTACTGTAAGAAAATTGCTAATTTCTCACAAAATAACGATTTTACATAAAAACTTTTATGATTTTCAGAAAAAAGAATTATTAGAGATAATATTTCAGTAAAATATCCAAGAAAATTCTACCAAAAAAAATTCAAGCTCAATTTCGAAGCAGTGTACATCTTTTCGCGTTCTTGCCCAGAACATCTTTTTCAAAATACGAACATCCTTCGAGATGATTATTTGTTTTTTGAAAGGAACGTATATTCTAAATGCTTTTGAAACTTCCGAGTAACCGGCAAACATTCCAGGTATTGCCTTCGAGGCGAATTTGTGTTCATGTTTTCCTTTCTTTAGGATAAACGTTTTAGCACCAAAAACATATAGGTGATTAACGCAGGGTTTTCTACCTTCCCACCTCTCGAATGGTGTTTGGTTTTCAATACTTTTGTTTACGCTTCGGTTTGACAAATAGTTTGCAGTATAAACTGCTTCTCCCCATAAACAAAGAGGCGATTTTGATTCCAACATCATGCATCTTACCTTTTCTATAATCGTTCTGTTTTTCCTTTCAGCGATTCCATTTTGATGCGGCGTGTATGGAGCCGCGAGCCTTCTTGTAATGCCATTTTGCTTCAGGAATTTGTCGAACTTCAAATTTCGGTATTCAGTACCATTATCGCTTTGTAGACATTTGATTTTCTGTCCTGTGAAGTTCTCTACCTCTTTTTTAAAATCAATGAATTTTTCGAATACTTCATTCTTATTTTTAATAAAGTATACTCGGCAATATCTACTGTAGTCGTCGATGAAGCTAACAAAATACTTATTACCATTAAGTGTTTCCTGTTTAAATGGCCCACAGACGTCACTGTGTACGATTTCAAGACGTTGAGTTGTTCGTGAGATGTTCTTATCACTTGGCTTGCCAGGTACTCTGCTCAATTTTCCTTTTATGCATATATCGCATTCTCCCAAGGAACTATTTTCGTTAAAATTTAAACCAATTAGGCATTCATTCTTAAGAGCGAGCTTCAAGTCCCTTTCACTCATGTGACCCATTTTACAGTGCCATTGTTTAATATCGTCCGACTTATTTTTCTTTGGCTCATCATCGCTACAATCTGTAGCATTGGCTTTATGTCTGTCAACATAACCTTCTTTGGTATGTAGGTAATATAAACCATCTTCTTCTCTTATTACTTCAATTTTGTCTCTTTGCTTGTTATTTTGAATTATTGCTTTCTTCTTACTAAATAGAACAGTGTATCCCATATCAGTAATTTTTCCAACTGATAGAAGATTAGCAGACAAACTTGGTACATAAGGTGTATCATTAACACCAATTTTTCTTCCTTCAATTTGTATTTCTGCATGACCTGAGCCTTTTATTTCAGCTGTTTTATCCTTCGAAGCAAGATTAAGCGTTTTCGAAACAGGTTTCATCTCAGTAAAAGGTTTATCCGAAAATGTCATGTGTGACGTGCATCCACTGTCTAGTATCCAGTGTTTTAGTGCTTTTTCATTAATGAAATTGCAACTGTAAAGGTTTGTTTCCTTTTTGGTTGGCTTGTTTGGCTTGTTACTTTTCTTAGCTGCATTTCTATTCCTTGACCAGCATTTAGAAGTATCATGGCCTTTCTTCTTACAAATTTTACAAAAAGTATACAAACATTCTACAGTGTTATTCATGTTACTAGTACTTGGAATGTCACGACGACGTGCTTCACTCTCTTCAATTATTTTTATCTTTAACTTTTCAGGGTCTGGTAGTGAGTCCTGAGACTCGATTGCAGTTCTGAAATTTTCATATTCTTAAGATAAGCTATATAGTATCATTATAGACAGTAGGTCACTGTTGATGTCAATATCCATATCTTTCAATTTATCAACTGTATCCATTATCTGCTTCAAGTGCTCACGTACATCATTCCCTTCCTCTAGTTTTGCTAGAATTAGTTTCTTCAATAGGGTGGCCTTTCTAGCGGGACCCTTACTAGCAAAAATTGATTCAAGAGTCATCCATACATCTTTTGCATAATCACAGTTTTTGACCTGTTTTAATTCTGAAGGTGCTATTAATAAGAGCAGTTCAGATTTTGCCATTTCATCATTGTCAAGATCAGTTTGTGATGCGCCTTCTTTAGGTTTTTCTTTTACGTATTTCCATAGTTTATTTTTAACTAAATATGCTTTTGCATGTATACACCAAGTATCGTAATTTTCTTTACCTTAGGCTTGCACTTTAACAATCGACATATTTTCGGTTGTCGTAATTTCCATTTGCAATTTTATTTACATTTTTACCTTTCGCTCTGCTACCATGTTAAGTTTTAGGTTCACATGTGAAGTTTACGCTTGCAGAATAAACTTCACAATATTATTCGTGGAAAACTACAAATGAAATCGACGATTGAATTGGATTCATTAGAAGTTGTATTATGCAGAAATAATATTTTAAGACAGTTGACAAGACAAGTCAACAAAGCATCGCTAAGCAACAGAAACCTTAAGACATATAAAACATAAATATATAAAAAGGTTGTATGTCTTCACATATACTCTTTGAAAAAACCTATCCTATGTCACCCAAACCGACTAAAATATAGAACACAAATTGCAATAACCCGAGGGAAAAGACGCTGAATCTGCGCGAGTAGAAAACGCGGCCGTCTGTACGCGCCCTTATAACGAATCTATTAGGTCCACCGCATTCATCAAAATCGGTTGAGTTGTTTCACTTGTTTCTACTCTATGGGCCATTTACACGAGGACAATCCTCTAAAAAAATTCAATAAGACTGCATCCAAAAAAAAGTTTTTATGTGGATGTCCACACCACACACCGTCTTAGCATTTTAATTAAAAAAGAATACAACTGTGTGTCAGTCTGTCACTGTCAGTCAAACAAAAACTGTCATGTCAGATATCAAGGCGAGCAAGGCTGTATGGGCTAGATCCCTTTGCCTTTCCCTAATGGGATAAATTAAAAAAAAAAAAAAAATCAAGGCGAGCATGTTATTTTGAAAAATCTTGAAAGCAAAATAAAAGATGAAAATCGTCGAGAAAAATAAAGAAAAAAAATCCAAAACCAAGAAAAAACCTATCGCAAAACCCAAAAAAGAGCACGTGTTAATTGTAGCTCAAGAAATAAAGTTCGCGCGGTTGCTGGCAGGCAATGAAAAGAAAACAAGGGATAGAGCGTTGAAAACCCTGAAAAAATGGCTTCTGAGCTGTTTCCAGAAAGGATACGGTATGTACTAACCTTTAAAGACACAATTTGTTGTGTTTATTTTCTTGTTTACTTAAAAAAATTGCTAAACGCACACGTTGAAACATAACCTCAAAATACAAACGATTTCTTGAATTTTAGTAATAAGCCCCGTTGGGTCAGTTGGTAGTGAACCTGCCTTCAAGCGTAAGATCGATCTCCAACATAGCCATGACGGATAAACTTTAGTATATGGACCGCTGATTTAGATTACGGCAATTTTATAGCAAAAAGGTCTTACCCTAAAGAGTCTTTCAGCAAAGTTTCAAATTGCGGAAAATTATAGTTTTTCCAAAAAAAAATCATTAAGTTTCGTCTTTTGTATGAAAAAAAACGCAACTATGGAGGTTAGGGTATATGGACCGCTGATTTGGATTCCTGCAATTTTATAGCAAAAAGGTCTTATCCCAAAGAGTCTTTTTGCTAAGTTTCGAATTGCGGAAAATTAGTTTTTCCAAAAAAAATTATCATAAACTTTCGTATTTTTTGCGTCGTTTCACTTTTTTGGGATACATTAGGCCTCGGTTTCAGAACCGAATCTGCTTACCCCAAATGAGATAGATTAGGTCACTAACAGTTTCAGAACCGAATCTGCCCACCCCGAATGGGATAGATTAGGTCACTAACTGTTTTAGAACCGAATCTGCCCACCCCGATTTCCACGTGGTCTTATCTGTCCTACCCCTAGAGTGTTTTTTATAAGCCGGAGGCGCGTAGGGAATGCAGCCCCCGCCCGCTGTGACTAAGCACAGGCATTGCGCGAGCCGAGCGGCGGAGGCTGGTCGCCGAAGGCGACCAATAAAGCCGAAGCTGCGTAGGCTGGCGCATATGCCTGTGCTTAGTTACGCTAGGGCGGAGGGGCTGCAATTTCCGCAGCGCCGGAGCCGTCACGAATTCGAAATTTGGTACTGACGACCTTTTTTTTAACAAGCGGTAGTGATTTTCCATACGCAACATAACCTCAAAATTAGTTTTTTGTTTTTTTTTCAAAAACTATAGTGTTCCGCAACCCCTCCCCACCAGGGGGGGGCTCCTACCCCTCCCCCCCTCTCCCTCCCCCCTCCCCCCCCTTAAATTATATACTAAAGTTTTACCGCCATGACACATGACGGGTTTGTTTTGTCTAAGTGTTTACATGGGCACTTAGCAAAGAGATTTAATTTGAAGACATAATAACACCTTGTTAATGCTATCGTTAATGTTGGTGGAGATAGACTGCTGTTTGCAATTAAATGCAACTAAATAAAATTAGGTCAATTGCCTACTTTGTCGACCTCAATTTTCGCTCTAGTAACATATCAATGTCTTTTTATATCTAATATCTTTGTACAGAAATAAATAAATTTGACTTTGACTCTTTATGTTCTAGAGTTCAAAGAGGAAGACTTCTCAAGGATATGGAAAGGATTGTTCTATGCCATCTGGATGTCGGATAAACCTCTCGTTCAGGTACCGTCTTGCCATTGACCATGATAAATTTTATCATAGAGTAATTCATAACATAGGAGTAAGAAACCGACTTCAACTTATATGGTTTTCTCATGGATGCCATTGTTAGAACTGGACCAAATTGAAAGAAGACTCCACGGGATGCACCAGCTTTCAATTAAAAAAATAATCATCAAAATCAGTTCATCCAGTCGAAAGTTCTGAGGTAACAAAACATAAAAACCCATACAGTCGAATTGGGAACCTAATCCTTTTTTTGAAGTCGGTTGATAAACCACTTCGAGATTATTCAATTACGAGCCTTATTTTCATTTCCCTAAATAAAAAAGTAAAGGATTGAAGTAAAATATGCAAAAATCACAATTGTAATGACGTCATCTTGTCACAAGCATGTTCGTTTCTTAATAGCTCCAGACTCTTACTCTCACGCCACATGCACTTTAGAATTTTGTGACAAGATGACGTCTAAGCACAAAATCTTTAAAAAATATTATGATGCACTACGAAGAGTACATGGGCAAAACAAGAAATGTCACAAAAACAAAAAGTTGTGTAATTAACATTTTAATTTTTCAAAGGTTATTTTTAAGTGTCACTTAAAATTATTAACTAGTAATAGGAACTTTAGTTTACCTTATAAAGTCTTATTTTCAGGAACATAAAATATTGAAATGTTTTTTTTTTATAAATTTTGACAGCTTGGACATTCCTTCTTACGTTCCGTTACACTATGGACCTTCACTGTTTTGTTCCTGTATACAGTTTTGAGACTTAAGTAATACATCTGACTATACTTGTTTTACGCTTTTTGTGTAATGCCAAATAAAAATACGAGCAAAAATGAAAATATTGCCATCAAAACTTAACTTTTTGAATTTTAGTGACATTCCTGGTTCTGCACCTGTACCCTTCTGTAAAGCTTCCTGTGCTCTTGACTGTACCAAAGAAAAAAAAGGGTATTTCCAAGAACGGAGTACCTCTGCCCACCCAAGTGAGCTTCCACACATGACTTTCATCATATTTTGTAGTAATAAGTTATTACGAGCATTCACTAAACTATCCAACAGGAAGAACTATGCGAAAACATAGCGGCCCTCCTCGATATATTCCCTGAGGAGCAGCTGCGAGCAGCTCTGCTGCTGTTGAAAGTTGGCCTCCGGGTGCTGGCTACGGAGTGGTACGGGATAGACCACCACCGCATGGACAAGTGTCTCATGGTAAGTTACATTGAGAATCAAAGTAATGTTAAAAAATGCCCATTTCGAGGTTTAGTTTGTACTTTAGTCAATGCATAAAAATAAATAAATAATCTCAAGACTTTTATCCCCGAGGGGGAGGCAGAGGTATTTTCCATGAGTATATTTGACCCCTAAACTTGATAGATGGTGAGCCCATCGCCGGACCGGCGTATTCACGGAGATTCGATACTCGATATCGGAAAATTTGTCGAATTCTTATGTCAAATATGACATCTGTGTATAGCCCATCTGAAACCTTTCGACAGATTCTCCGATTCCGAGTCGAATATCAAGTATCGAATCTCCGTGAATACGCCCGCAGGTCTGTTACACATGCCTCAGAAATAATTCTGAGGCCTGCGGGCTTCCTCAGTTTGCCTTCACCGTCAAGCTAATGATGAATATGTATGTGTAAGTTTTGCAAAAAACTCATTGGTACATGCCAGGATTTGTACCCGAGCCTCACTGATTATCATCATGAGAAGCAGGCTCTTTAACCGGAAGTCTATTACTGCTATACCACTAAAAATTGTACAGTCAAGCGCACAAAGCTTTACACTTGTAGTGCGAGTCTGACCTCTAAGGCGATTGTAATAAGAACGTTTCAAAATCCAATGTGTCAAGCTCCACATGCTCTCGACTGTACATGTAGCCACTCGTAGCAGAACAATATTCAAACGCGCGCAGTATGAATATAAGTCATCCTTACTTTAATATCTTTGATAGCAGTAGGATTCAGTGTATTGTTGCTGTTTCCAGCTGGTCCGCCGCTATCTTCGCGGCGGCCTTCGATGCCTGAAGCGCTGCAGCTGGAGCTTGGACAGCTGCCAGCTGTTCGCCAGCTCGCTCAGCGGGGCCGATGGTGAGTCATCCACAGAGCTGTTTTCCATCGACATAAATACAAAAGTTGAAGAATGCGAAGAGATGCTAGAAGCCATTTCATGAATGTATGGAGACTGGGCGTGCACCATGTACACCAGTTTTTTTTAGATAAATTTAAATAAAATAACTAGTTTTATTCATGATGTTGCTCATATTTGTCTAGTTTATTGTACTTACAATAAACTTTAATTTTCATTGAACTAGCATGGCGGTGACCAAAAAAAAAATGCGACCTGACCGGTAAATGACAAATGACATTATTTTGATGTTTGTCGGTTGTTCACAATAACATGGAAATTGGGCTTAAAAAGTTAGAAATAATATTACTTCAATATAATTTATTGCGGATCCATACAAGTTTTTATTACTTTTGTGCAAGTTAAATAGATGGAAATTATTTTCTTAAATATTTTTCTGATAATCAGTAGATTTTTCTCTATATTATATACTTGGCCGGTTTTTATTCTGTCCTTTTTTTTCAGGCATATTAGCGGTGAAGACGCCCACGTACGCTCGTAATTCCACCTCGATGATACTGCACGTCATCGACTGCTTTCTAGAGGAGCTTGCAAAGGTATAACACTCATCATCATCTTCGTGACAGCCCACTGCTGAGCTAAGGGTCTTTCCTCATGCATGAAGAAGCGTGGGCTATAATTAAAATTTTATTATCTCACGCCTTTTATCCCCGAATGGGTAGGCAGAGGTATTCCATTTCTGAATATACCCACATTTCACGAGAACATTCGACTGACGTGATAGGTAGTGAGCCCATCGCTGGATCTGTATATTTGCCTCAGAATTAATTCTGGAACCTGCGGGTTCCCTCACGATGTTTTCCTTTACCGTCGAGCTAGTTATAAAGTGGGCTATAATCTCAATGTAATAATTGGATTATCGTAAGATGAATAAATAACCAAGTGTGCTGGATATTGGAAATGAAATAAATATATATAATAATAATATAATCTCACGCCTTTTATCCCCGAGGGGGTAGGCAGAGGTATTCCATCACTGGATATACCCACATTTCACGAGATACATTGGACCCCTAAACAGGGTGGTGAGCCCATCGCCGGATCGGGTCTATTTACACATATATCAGAATCAATTCTGAGATCTGCGGGTTTCCTCACGATGTTTTCCTTCACCTTCGAGCTTGTGATAAATATGTACGTAAGTTTTTAAAAAACTCATTGGTACATGCCAGGATTCGAACCCGAGCCTCACTGATTTTCGACCGGCTCAAAGAGATTTAATACTAGGGCATAGAGGGGACAAAGCCCGAAAAATTTGAAGTCAAAACTTATTCCACAGTGGAATAACTTGAATAAGTCGTCCGAATAACAACTCTCGTTCGTATCTCGCCAAAATAAATAAATATGCCGAGATGCGCCTTGCTAGGTTGCAAATCACGCTACGGCAAAACGCCTGGAAGGGATTTTAGTTTATTTTCGTAAGTATTTTTCATATTTACTCAGAAAAAAGAACAAAATTAATAATTTTCTTATATTCGTTCTAGAACATTCTGCTGATTTTGTAAATTAACGCCCTCTGCTGTTGAGTAGCTTATACCACTACTTCACTACTAATTAGTGATGTGGTGCTGTTTATCGACTTTTGTTATCGATATTTATTTATTAGGTAGAAAATATAGGCATACTGTTTTTAAGAATACAAACAGTTTAATAAATAATTTTATATCAATATAGAAACATATATTTTTTAGTTCAAAAATGTTATAGATTTCCTGCAGTAATTAATGAAGCGCATCAAAAGTGGATTCAGTTTGTCCAAATAGAGCACAACGAAGATAATTGGGTTCCATCTGCTGAGTCAAAATTATGCTCGAAGCATTTTAAAACTACTGTCCGAAGAGTTTATTAAAGGTACTTAGAGACTGGCGGCTTCGTTTGTTGTCAAGGAAGACCGCGATCTCGTTTGACAACCTTTTTAAGCTAGGGACCGTCTAAACTTAAAACACTAGGTGGCCCGATAGATGTGTCCGGGAGTGTAGTAGGTATAATTGAAATTGATTTTGTTGATTATACGTATACTTTGTCAATAAACTGATATTATCGATACCTTGGTATGAAATAGTAACATCCCTTTTAATCAGCGTGACCTCTACCGGTCGATAGCTGAAACAACTTCTAATTGTTTGAATACTTGTTTCAGCTATTGAAATCTAGATACCAGCACTGACGCTTAGGCTTCAAAGTTTTGTATGAAAATATTCCCAATGCCCCCTCTATGCCCTAGTATTAAATCTCTTTGGACCGGCTCTTTAACCGTCCGGGCTATCACTGCTCTAAATAAATATATCAAGTTGAACATTACCGAGGTCAATAAATAAGCATTACCTACGAGATTTAGCTTAGCTCGTTCTAACACCACGCCATCTGCCGGTTACTGGCCGTATTATGTCGCTAACGCCATCTGCTAGTGAGTGGCTGTATTATTTAAAAATTAATATTAAAAGTTGCGTTTTTACAGGAAATACAACTATGCAGTTGAACTTAAAATGCTAAACTATCTGTGTACAAAATTTCATTAAAATTAATTTGTAAATATTTATGTAAATACAAGAATTGCTTGATTAATTTGTATAGATAAGAACTTTACACTTTTTTTCATTCCTTACAGGGTAGGCAAAGGCATTACGCCATGCAGCCTCGTCATTAGTTAATCATATCCTTGAGTCTATTTATCTAACTTGAATCTTAGTTAAATGGCTCTGCTTCAGAGTCCATGCACAAAAATACAGTGTCTTTAACACTTTCTACATCCCTTGGTTATCAACAGTAAAATGATAGCACTTTTACTGAAGACTTCATTGCAAAGAGATTTAAAATTTTAGTCTCTTTGCTTCATTGTGACTATTTGTGACTTCTTGAGGCAATCCATAAATGTCCATCCTACGCATTTTATCGAATTTCCCATTCACTGCACACCTTCACGGACACTTGCCACATAATAAACTATCACTATTATGAGTCAAAACCCGAAATACACAGTAAAATGATAATTATACAAAAAAACATGACGTCTCTCTTCAGATTCTCGCCAAAACCCTTTTACTTTCGTGTTTGAAGTCGTTTTTATTTTTTTTTCGTAGGTCTCCGACGGCGAAGTGTCAGCCGAGGGCGTCTGCTCGCTCCTCGTTCCGTTCTGCCTGCTGGTCTGCGGGGCGGAGGGCCCGAGGGCGGAGGCCTCGCGGAGGCTGTTGACGGCTTTGCTGAGGCAGAGCGAGGCGGGGATCAAGTACCGACACGCCGCAGGGGCCTGGGCCAGGGTGAGTTGCTCATGCAGTATAGTCTATTTCACACCAAGTGGGTTCGTTGACAGTTCACTGTTGACAGTTGAAGTGATGTGTCCTAATGAAATCCAATCGATTTTTCTAAAGTTTCGAGTAACTTTGTAAAGGAAGTGGAATCGATTTTATACTTTATTGATAGAATGATTTTTCAAGATTACTTTTTATTGAATATTTTTACATTTCACAGGTTATATAAGGGAAAAACATTTTTAAAAAAAAAAATTGTAGCAATACGAAAATATCATACATTGTCGAATCTACAAATCAATAGTGTTATATCGTGCAATTAGACAGTAACAACATTAGTTGTTGGGTGGTCAATAATTATTTAACTATGTCTATCAAGACATACTTAAATAAATATTTAACAACTAGACACGAAGCCAACAGCTATGTTTATGAAGGAAGGAAGGAAGGAAGTTTATTATGCATTAGTGGAGTCTAGAATACGATATAGCGTTAAATATTGGGGAAACAGCTATAAATAAATATTATATGAATAGGGCATTTATAGTACAAAAAAGAGCAATAAGAATCCTAGCACGCATTCCTCCATGGGAGTATTGTAGGGACTTTTTTCGAAAGTACAGGATTTTAATGGTTCCTAGTCTTTATATTTTTTATACCATCTATTCGAAAAGTGACGTTTTGGTCCTCAATAAAAGGGATCAAAGTAAATCTTTTCCGATAGGATTGTAATAAGTGCGAATAAAAGTGTTTTGAATTTGGAATGAAAAATATCCCGCAACATTCTTAGCCAAAGAGATTAACAAAATAAGTTTGCATCTAAGGTAGGCGCCACAGTAGCTTAAGTACTATAACAAAACATTAGTTCCATTTTTCGCCGCATTAAGCTGACAAGCATAGCGTAACTTATATGCTGACAAGGCTGAATGGGGTTCGATGGTTGTGCCACACTGTCAGAAAAATTGCTGTGGCAATGCGCGCGCTCTCGTAGTTATTTTTCACAATTTTCATTTTGTTGTATCTTTTGGGTTTAAAATAGTAATTGTGTATTTGGCAGGGGTCTGTGAAAGTGTGCAGTGATTGGAAGATTCGATAATTTATGATATTTTCGTATTGCATCAAAAAGTCGATGAAAAATCATTCTATCAATAAAGTATAAAATCGATTCCACTTCCTTTACAAACTTACTCGAAACTTTAGAAAAATCGATTGGATTTCATTAGGACACATCACTTCAATTGTCAACAGTGAACTGTCACCGAACCCAAAAAAAAAAAAAAAAATAATCTCACGCCTTATTAATCCCCAAGGGGGTAGGCAGAGGTATTCCATTACTGGATATACCCACGTTTCACGAGATACATTGGACCCCTAAACGTGATAGGTAGTGAGCCCATCGCCGGACCGGGTCTGTTTACACATGTCTCAGAGTTAATTCTGAGACCTGCGGGTTTCCTCACGATGTTTTTCCTTCACCGTCGAGCTAGTGATAAATATGTACGTAAGTTTTTGAAAAACTCTTTGGTACATGCCAGGATTCGAACCCGAGCCTCACTGATTTTCAGCCGGCTCTTTAACCGTCCGGGCTATCACTGCTCTAGCCGAACCCACTTGGTGTGAAATAGACTATAGTGGTACATATTACATTCAATCAATACAATGGACTTTTGGCAATCGTATTACGGTACTTCGTGTGTGAATCCGACTCACGCTTGGCTGTTTTTTAAAATCTTATAAAAGTGGTTTGTTTCCAGATGGGATGCCCTCCAGGTGGTCCTGAGGCCTTGGAGTTGGTGTCAGATGATGAAGCTGACGAGAATGATGAGGGAGATGAACCCGAAGATGATGATAGGTGAGTAAGAACTATTTGCTATATTTACATTAATCACTTTACAAATAGCGCCCCTTTGAACCATACTCTTACTTATTAGCGCCCCTTTGATCCTCACTTATAAGCCCCTTTAATGTTTACCCAGCTTCCCCTGCTCCAGTCAAAAGCGCCCCCTTAATTATTTCTCACGTATTACCGCCTCTTATTCCCTTGTTGTTGATCCCGGTTTACGTTGTATTTACGCACAATGGAAGTCGTTAAGCCATGTCAGATACCCTTGGGTGGCTTGAAAAATTCTGACTGTTATGTGGCCACTAGCTTAACACCATCTCCCAATCTGCGGTGGGTTAACGTGGGAGATTATAGCCCATACTTCCTCATATGTGAGGAAAGACCCTTAGCTCAGCAGTGGGCTGTTACGGGTTGACGATGAATTTCCCTCATTAATTACCGCCCCCTTGAACCATACTAATTATTTCTATTACAATTATGAACTTCCCTGTGATCAATACTCTAAAATCTAAATCATCACCGCTCTCTTGAACCCCACTTATTATCCATCCATATTCCATCCTATTTCTCCCGATTACAGCAGCTTTTCACAAAAATGATAAATAGAATAAATAAATAAAATAGAATATTAGACCCCTAAACGTGATATATGGTGTGCCCATCCGGACCAGACCGGGTCAGTTACACATGCCTCATATGCCACTTCCTATTTTCCCCTTATTCACCAATTAGCGCCCCTGTAATCCCCATAGCGCCCCTTTGAACCATACTATTTAACTCCCTCGATCAAATCCTCGAGCGCTCCATTGATCCTAACTCTACCTCATTGCTATCTCGATCGCACTTATTACCGCCCCTATGAACCACACTTATATCAACTCCCTTATGTTTTGTATCGTATTAATGTTATTTTTAACCTCCGACCCAAAAAGAGAGTGTTATAAGTTTAACGTGTCTGTCTGTGGTATCGTAGCTCCCAAAAGGATGAACCGATTTTCGTATAGTTTTTTTGTCCGATTGTTCATAGCTATGGTTCATGAAAATCTGTTCAGCCGTTTGTGTTTATGTGTATTTCTTGTGTCGGAGGTTTTATACATTTTTAATTTATACTCAACTAGCGACCCGCCCCGGCTTCGCACGGGTGCAATGCTAACACTAAAACCTTCCTCTTGAATCACTCTATCCATTAAAAAACTGCATCAAAATCCGTTGCGTAGTTTTAAATATTTAAGCATACATCGGGATATAGGGACAGAGAAAGCGACTTTGTTTTATACTATGTAGTGATTTCATGTATACTTTCGGTAAATTATTATCTCATCCCCGTATTCCAGCCGGGATCGCCCCCTGGACCCCCGAGCGGGCCGCGTGGACGTGTTGTTGACGCCTCTGCCGGTCCCCGCGGACCAACTGGCGCGGTTGCTGCGGAGGCTGCTGGCTTCCACGGGGTCCAAGGCCCACAAGAGGACCAGGATCTGCTTGGAGAGGTCAGTGCTTTCTCTCTAGGGTCCTAGAAATAAATAAAACAAATAAGACCAGTGACAGCCTTACGGTTAAAGAGCCCGCTTCTAATGATGATAATCAGTAAATAGTGAATATTAATAATTGTTGTCATTATGTTAAGAAATATGTAATGTATGCTATTGATTTTAATAAGATGGATATTGGTACATAATAAATATAGAATTTAGGTACAGTCAAGAGCAAGTCTAGCTTGACACTACCAGTTTAAGCTGAGCTCTGATTTGTACTGCGCGCCATAGAATCCAGGGCCGGGTCAAAGTCCAAAGTGTCAAGCTTAGCGTGCTCTTGACTGTACTTCAGTTAAAACATTGTAAATTTATAATTGCGGTGCCCTTACAGGGTACTTGTTGATCTTATGAATAATTATTTAATACCTTTTTTTGTACAACAAGAAAGCAATAAAGATTATTATTATTATTATTATCAGTAAGGGGGCAAATCTTGTCATGTATAAATTAGTTTTTCAAAATTATAATCAGTTACCAGCCTCGCTAAAATCTGAACTAATAAATACGTTTCATAAAAAACTTAAAAATATTCACAAATAAAGTTGTTTTTTTTTTATTTAAATAATGGTGAAATTAACGTACTTACAAGATAATAATATTTTTAACTACTACTGAAATTATCCATCTCTTTCCTAAAATATACTATGCTCTTTAGCAAGGTCCATAATGTGTATTAATGTACTACTTATATTGTAAGTGTACCATGTATAATTATGGATGTGCAATAAATATTTATCACTAGCTCGACGGCGAAGGAAAACATCGTGAGGAAATCCGCAGGTCTCAGAATTAATTCTGAGACATGTGTAAATGGACCCGGTCCGGCGATGGGCTCACCACCTATCACAACACCTATCACGTTTAGGGGTCCAATGTATCTCGTGAAATGTGGGTATATCCAGTAATGGAATACCTCTGCCTACCCCCTCGGGGATGAAAGGCGTGGGATTATTTATTTGTATTATTTTTTGCAATGAATAGATGAATATGTATTCCTCCAGATTCGAACAGCTGGCCAAGGACGAGTACCCCCTCCGTCTGTCCCCCCCCCCTGCGGAACAAGGCTCGCTCAAGGAGCAAGCGAGGCGCTCCGCAGGCTCGCTGCGCGCGCTCGAGAAGAGGCTCGTTGCTGCATCCGACGACCTGGCTCTTAGAGGTCTGTTTACTTAACAATTTTATGATCTAAAATGTCCAAAAGTCCTTACCCTTTCAAGTTTAAATTTTTAAATAAAAGAGATTTCATATGTTTTTTTTAACTGACTTCAAAAAGAAGGAAGGTTATCAATTCGTCTGTATGTTTATTTTTTATTTTTTATGTTTGTTACCTCAGAACTTTCGACTGAGTGAACCGATTTGGATGATTCTTTTTTTATTTGAAAGCTGGTGCTTTGGTCCCATTTTTATGTAGTCCAGTACTGACAACGGCATCCATGAGAAAACCATATAAGTTGAAGATTAAAGTAGTTTTTTTTACTCATTATTAACTTCCTCCTGCGTAGCAGTCATAGCATTATAAGAGGAAGTTAATGGTTTGAGTAGGATGTCTCTGTCTGTGTGTGTGTGTGTGTCTGTCGACAGGATATCTCCGGATCTACTGGACCGATTGACTTCAAATTCGGTCAGTAGATACCTTAGGTCAATACCTCGATCGAGTTTGAATTTCAGACCCGTGGGTCAAAAGGGACTGGGCATTTCAAACCCGTGGGTCAAAAAAGTCAAAAATTTCAAAAATGTAAAAAAAATGTCATAAATGTCATAAATGTCAAAAAGGTCAAAAACGTCAAAAATTTAAAAAAAATGTCAAAACGGTCAAAAAAATGTTAAAAAGGTCAAAAATGTCAAAATTTTAAAAAATTTCAAAAATGTCATAAGGTCAAAAATGTCAAAAACGTCAAAAATGTTGTTGGAAGGGTGGGTGTTGAAAGGGTGGGTGGGTGATTGATTCATCATCAATCATCATCAAAATTATTATCATCATCATCATCAACATCATTTTCGTTGTTGGCAGTAAACAGGTGGAAGTTTGTCCATAGAATTACATTCTCTGGTTGTTTTTACAACTCACACACGACTATTCAGTCCCAAACTAGGTAGAGCCTGTACTATGAGTACTATACAACTGATAGACATAATACTTCAATATATATTAAACACTCAGAAACCTAGAGACGTGTTCATGCACACAAATGTTGGACCGAACCCGTGACCTCCGGCTCAGAAGGCAGAGTCACTACCAACTGAGCCAACAGGCCCGTCTTTTGATGTGATATGATTTGATATATTATCGTTTTTAAGCAATTATTATTACTATATTACGGAGGAAACAAGCTTTAGACGAGGTAGAGCCATGCTTCTTTACGCTTGGGCCGGCTCGACCGGAGTGATACCACGGCCTCACAGAAAACCAGCGTAAAGCAATGCATTGCGTTTCGTTGACTGAGTGAGGTAACCGGAGCCCCAATCCTCCCTCCCTTCCTCTCCCCCCCCCCTACTCCCACCTGAAAGGTCGGCAACGCAGTTGTGACCCTCGAGTTGCATAAAAAAAAAAGAAAAAAAAAGAGAGGCACGATCGGCCTAAGCGTTCGGCTTGTGACGAATCTATCTCTCTTCCATTTCAGTATGCAATTTTTCATCAATGTTTTCTTATGACGTTATCACGTAAAATTATCATCTGTAAACAGACTTTACAGGCAACCAATTTTTTTTGTTATTTTATCAAAAATTTTGTTGCAGGCTTAAGCCGCAAGCACCGCAAACGGCTTTTGGCCAAAAGCCGCGCCGGCCTCAGCATCGTAGAGGACGTAGAATCTATCGTCAGCACCGCATCCGCTGTGAGTTAAATATGTTTAATGTTACACCGTCAATTTCACCATTAATTGGTATGCAACTTACACAGTAATGTTCCAAAATTACAATTTAAATTAAATTAACCGAATAGAAGCATCTGTCAACAATCCAAAAACACCTTTAAAAAAAACTAATATAGTAGAATGACGTCACTTTTAAGACATAAATGACAGTTGAAGGTAGACAAATCACTCATCATTAATTCGTTTACTTTTTTACAGAATGGCGACTGGCACATAGACGATGCAGAGCCAAAAATCAAGAAGGCAAAAAAGCCGGACTCCGACAAGCACAAGGAATCAAACAAACGGAAACACCAGAAAAAAAACGGCGAAGCCAGTATTAAGAAACGCAAAGTGGACAAAGAAAAAGTAGTAAATAATGAAGAAAAAGTAAAAAAAGTTGAAGTAAAAGTAAAAAATGACAAAGCTAAAGTAGAACAAATTGAAGAAAAAGTAAAAAAAGCTGTAGAAAAAATTAAGGAAACGCCGAAAGTTGAGAAAACTAGAGAAATTCACGTTAAAAAAGACAAACATAAGAAGAGCGTTGACACAGAGTCTAAATTAACAAATGGTAAAAAGAATAAAAACGCGCCAGCACTTATTCAAGAGACAAGTAAAAATAGAGTTGTCAACAAAAAAGATGAAACAATTTCCATCAGTAAAGTAACCGAAACTAAACCGGAAAAAACTGGTAAAACAAAAACCGGACCAACGGTTCTTGTAAACAAAGTGAAGAACTTTCAAAAACAGCTGTCTCCGAAGGCGGAGAAACATGATAAGAAATTGTCTATGCTCACACCGAAGAAAGTTAAGTTCGTTTTAAAAAATAATTCAATGCAGGGACCAGTGGATTATTATAAAAGCGTTCGGCAAAGTCCAAGCATCCCTTTTGACAGCAGCAAAATGCCATCGAAAACAAATTTGAAGCCATCAACGCCATCGCCGATAAATCCATTCTTCAAGAAGAAGCTGAGGATGAAGAATAAGTTTTAAACAATTTCTCGTTAAGTTATTGAATATTGTTTACGTTTTAATGTGAAGGAATACATTGATTTAATTCAGAGGGTGTTTTATTATTTCTATATCAATAAAAATCAAGTGTTGATTATTCAAATTAAATTGATTTAAAATATAACTTGACTTAAAATATTCTAAGGGGCCGTCTCCAAGAGCGAGAACTTCTCGCCGCGATAACATCGTCGTGTGGAGACGCGTTCATAGCGAGTGTATAGAAATACGTGGCACGACGATTGTTTACGCGCCATCGATTACCGCTCCACATCATTCGTTCGTTCGCTCCACATTATCGCCGCGATTCTCTCGCTCGTGGAGACAGCCCCTAACAGTTGCAAGGTCACTAGTCACTCACTAGCCTAACACCATCTTCTAAACCGCGATGGGCTCGGGCTGGGAGAGTATGGCCCGTCCTACTAATTATTATATCCTACTACTATTATAAATGCGAAAGTTTGTATGGATGGATGTTTGTTCCTCGTTCACGCAAAAACTACTGAACGGATTTTGATGAAACTTTACAGTTATATAGCTTATACATCAGAATAACACATAGGCTATATTTGAATAATAATATAATATAATCTTACGCCTTTTTTATCCCCGAGGGGGTAGGCAGAGGTATTCCATTACTATATATATACCCACATTTCACGAGATATATTGGACCCCTAAACGTGATAGGTGGTGAGGCTATATTTTATCCCCGTATTCCCTTTTGACTATTGACTACGCGGGTGAAACCAAGGAGCGCTGCTAGTACCTACTTCATACATGAAAGACTCAGCGCAGCAGTAGGCTATGAAGGATTGATAATGATAAGAAAGAAGAAAAATCATTCTTTATAACAAATATACGAAACTAACTGGTCTGACTGGACAAATTGAATGCTAGCTTTTCTAGGAGTAACATGGGCTATAATTTTCCCACGGGAATGGGACTTACGCATATAAAATCAAGGTGAACAGTTATGTAAATCTTATCTAAAATGTTATTCGCTCATGTTAGAATCAGGAACTTGCGAAGAGACGACCAAAAATAAAGTAACTAAAGATGTACATAGAAGAAAACGTTTAAAGATATTTTTATTATTATTTTTGCGTGCTATTAAATCGAAATACCTAGACTTTGTCATACCTACTTTTCAACACTTATTCTCTAACAAAACAAAACTTCTTTGTCGACGCTCGATTTCACTCTTCAAATTCGAACCGAGTGAGAAAGTTTTAACTAAAAACATTACCCTTTTTCTAAGGCAGTCGAGTAAACGTAAGTAACAAAACCGCTGCGGTTAAAAAATCGCTCTTGTATAAAAACAACTGTGCCATGTATCCGAAAACACATTATTTTGATTGAGCTATCAAGTGGCAACACTCGTCGCTAAATGTCAAATAAAATCTTGCTTCACTCTAGAAACTGTGATTACGATTATAATTTTCGTTAATTTCCAACATTTCACGTGCGAAACTTGAAGATTTATCGGGTCGTTTGGCTGGAGTGCCATCGAAATTGAGTGCTGAGAGCGTAAACTGCGTGGTGCGATTGCTATAAACTCCATCGTCGGGCCGAGTTGTCATTACTGTTTCGAAGGTATATTTTTGTTGTGGATGGTTTCTGCTGAGTAATTTCGGGGCTCCGGCTTTGTTCCTAATCTTGTCAACGTGCCAAGTGTACAAACAAGTGCCAATAACCGTGCAATGCGTGCTGGCTGGCGGACGAATATTTTTTCAGTGCTAGTTAATCTTTGAGGTTGGTTTGTATTTGCGCCCTTTAAGAACTCCGTGGGTTTGAATCCAAAATTTAAGTGCTCCAGAGCTTTATAGTTGTGTTTTTAGTGCCTCGAAGTGTAAACAACTTGTTTTGGTGCAGGTATGAAACAAAAAAATAATGTGAATTCTGTGCAAATGTCAGAGCTTATAGTGGCCTAACCCTAAAAGACCTTTATCAAGGATAACTAGCGACGCATATTTCATAACCATAAACATCTCATTTAATGCGACTATTTTGCTGTGTCATACAGCCATACTTGAGGCTGACTGAACATAATATAGGTATTCAATTATTTTTCTTGGAGTTTAGAGTTTCAATAAGTAGATTTTATATGTCCGTTGTCCCTACTTTGAATAACACTTTGACTTCTTTAACTCCTAAATATAATAATGTTAAAGCCAACAGTCCATACATGCACCCATGAGTAAGTTTGGGCTATAAATTTCCACAATGTCGGCAGGAGATGGGAGTCAGGCCAGAGCTTAGAGATCAAAATGCCTTTAAATTTAGTAGGCATTGCCTACCTTGTGTGGTGTCTACTATCTTGATAGTCTATGATTATATTGCAACAAGTTTCATTAGATCCAATTCCGTATTCCGCATTTACAAACAATCGATTCATTTGTTAAGAATACATTGACCTTCTAATGTATACAGCAAACATATTATTTACATAATAAAATGATAATGATGAAATATACAGTGTAGGCATCCACTAAAAAAGGATTTTGCAAAATTAACGTGCGCAAGCGAAGCCAGCCAGAAAAGCCAGTTATTTACATTTCCCTACATTACTGACGTTTTTAATGATATTTTCCAGGTGCATGAACTGAGTTTCCGATGATGTCCTTAAAGCCAAGGAACGTGGACTTCCAGGAGACATGGGCCAATCTCAAGGAGACGGTTAGTGGTCAAACACTTCCTCATATACTGGTCACATTTGTAACTCTGTATTAGTTTTTGGTTGCGAAACATAGCAACACTCGTTGGTAGTTATGCGTAATGTTATACTGGCAACCCAGTCAGTTTGGCGCCTTTCGTGAGATCGTTAAATTAAAAATCAAAAACCATTCCTTGTGGTTTGGTGCGCGTGTTAATACATCTGCCTTCGAGCCTCACACCTTCGAGAAGCCCTGCATCAAGATTATCTTCGGCATAAAGCAATTAAATGCGACATAGTGGTATCGTTTTGCACAATTTATAATTCCTGGCCAGTAATTGTTAAGGGTACGCGATATTTCTATGCTCGTATTCCTCGGCGGAGATCCGGCTCCAGAACAAGTGAAGCACCTCTGATATTAATCTAATTAAAATAAGAAAGTTTAAATTTTGTCATAGCCATTTTGCCAACCGCCATTTTGTAGTAATGAAATTACACATGAATGTTACAGTTCTACTTAACATATACATAAAGCCCTTGTGACTGTCTTTTAATTTCGAATTTCCAATATTGAAATTGACTGCTTAATCAAAAGACTTGCTTTTAATAATCTAAAATTAAAAGAACCATAAAAAGTTTTAAAATTGTCATTACACAAAGATATTTGAATTTGAAGTTTTGAACTAAATAAATATTAGAATAACATAACGAGTTACGACTATACCACATAGTAGGAAGTTGATATTTTTTTCTACATTTCTACACTAATATTATAAAAAGGAAATATTTGTATTTTTGCACGTTTGTAACGAATAAACTCAAAAACTACTGGACCGATTTTAAAAATTATTTCACCAATGGAAAGCTACAACATCCCTGATCGCAATCCCGTTTGTTAGTAATTTAAGTAGCTACGTAACTAATAATGTAAAGTACCGTTACATTGCAGCAAGTGGTTCGTATATTAAAATACACCACATTTAAAGTACCTAATAGCTTGTACTCTGTTAAGTATGAAGTAATCTTTTATGTTGTTATAGCGGGTGCCCAGCGGCGTTGCCCGCGCGGATCCAGTTTATTCCTGTTCCCGTGGGAATTTCCAAAAATCCCTTTATAGTGGTTGCCTATGACATATATATAAGACACCTACATTACATACCATATTTCAAATAGCGGGTGCCCATAGCGACGTTGCCCGCGCGCATCCCGATTTTTCCCGTTCCCGTGGGAATTTACGAATATCCCTTTATATGGGTTGGCTACGATGTATAAGACACCTTCACACCATATTTCAAGATTCTAGGTGTTATCGTTTCAGAGTAGTACGTATTTTTCTTTTTACCCAGTTTTTATATTTTCCCGTGGGAATGAGATATTTTTCTGGAATAAAAAGTACCCTAGATGTTGACCCGGGTACTCAGCTATCACCACACCAAATTTCATCAAAATCCGTCCAGTAGTTTTTGCGTGATGCGTGCACAACCAGACAGACAGACAGACAGACAAAAATTCCAAAAAAATGTGTTTTGGTATCTATATCGATAACTATATACACTACCGTTAAAATTTTCAAAAAATATTTAATGTACAGACACGGCCCCGTTAGAGTTTTATTATATGTATAGATAAGATAATGTATGTATATTGAAACCAACTCGGACAGGTGTCACTAGCCTAAGCAAGTAATTCAACATTATTTTGTTATTTTTTATATATTTTTAGCTGTATATAAAAATGCATTACGTGTATCACTTTGTTAAAAATGCATTACGTATAAAGAATTTTGAAAATCAAAACAAACAACATCCCTGAGTAACATAGATTTTATTTTATCCCCGTATTCCCACGGGAACTACGCTGGTGAAACCGAACAGAACCGCTAGTAATATAATGCAGCCGCCACAGTCAAGACTGTAGTTTTGGTTTGTTGGCTTAGGTGGCGGGCGTGGTTGGACTACGTGCGGTAGAGAGAGCCGTGTGGAACACGCGTTTCTCGGATGTCTACGCGCTATGTGTCGCGCACCCGGAGCCGCTCGCCGACCGCCTCTATGACGAGACCAGGTGAACCCATACCACAGAATATATAATAGTATAAAATACTGGATGTTTTTTTTACCGCCTGGAAAAAAATATGACGTATAAGGTATCTAGAGCCGAAGTTATACACGAGATTAATTGTTAAATATAGTCATGTTTAGTGCAAATTACAAAATCTAGAAAACTACGCACACTACTATGTAGCAGCAGGGGCGTGCACTGGTTGATAGTACCGGTCATGCTATTAGAATTTGATCTGCTAGAATACCTATACAACACCAGCACGCTGCCAGCGTCGTTACCCGCGCAGATGTTTATTTATAGGTAGTTTTAATAAATCGTAACTAAAATTATTTAAGAGACCTTACGATACAGCTAACTGGTAACTATTACATCGAGGTTTCCTTGTGGGTTACTGTAGTGTACCTACTGTACCTTTCCTACTGTAATTATTTCCAAGTATGCTCACACTGCATACTCGTGTGTAGGGAATCCAATCCCGCAAACGCGGGATCCCGCATTTGCGGGATCGAAAATGCGGGATCACTAGTGCGGGATCCCGCACGTTTGCGGGATTGAGAAAAAGACCTCAGACGACGTTGTGATTACTTTTAAGACTTAGTACAGCCTCGTCAATAAGTGATTTAAAAAGTTCCCCATATAGCTCGTGCGTGACATTTGAATGGAGAACACCTTTAGTTTTGAATTTACAAAAAAAATATATTGGAAGTTGAAAAAATATAAACGATTTTTTCGTGGCTCTATAACTAATAAATATGTTGAATTTTCAATACAAATCTAAAAGAAAAAAGGTTTAAAATTGTATTAAGTGTATCATTTCTTAAAAGTAGCTGATTATTGTTACCTTTAAAGCATAATTGAATTCCATTGTTGATTAGTAATTAAGTAGTAATAACTCTAATTATTAATAATAATGATAATAAAAATAAAAGGCGTGAACATATGTATGTATGTAAGCAATCCAATCCCGCATCAAAATCGCGATCCCGCAGGCCTGCGGGATTAAGGTCATCAATCCGGGATTTGCGGGATTGAGATTTTTCTAAATATTCTTTTGTTTTGAGTAGTTATTTAAAAATAACTGAAATAAAGACAAGTATATTTTTATTTAACGTTTGAAAGAAACAAAATTTTAGTTTTTAATTTAAAAAAAATATGATGTGTGAATCCTGTTTCGGAACGGAACGTCAACCTCTCAAACCAAGAATCATAGACACAATCGATTTTTTATTGTTACGGTGCGCAATTGTTAGTTGAAATACTAGAGCTATGACTAGGGATTCCCCCACGGCACGGGAATACTTTATTATTAAATTATTTCTTCGGAAGTATTATCCTTGAAAGTTAAAAATATCAGTTCCTTTTAAGGAACGAAACACTTAGTTAGTACAATTTTCAACCTTTTGTCTTTTAAATTTGTATTGACAATAGATAATATTTTTTAGTTTTAGAGGCATGAAAAAAAATTTTTTTTTAATAATACTTCCGAAGAAATTATTGCTCCACGGGAAAGTTTCTAAAACACTTATTAATGGGGCTGTAATGGGTCTTAAAACTAATCAGAACATCGTCTGAGCTCATTTCTTTATTTTCAATCCCGCAAACGGGCGGGATCCCCCGCACGAGTAATCCCGAATTTTAGATCCTGCAAAAAAGGTGCAGGATGCGGGATTGGATTCCCTATATGTATGTATGTAAAAATTAAAATTTACTTGTCTTTATTTCAAAAAATCTCAATCCCGCAAATCCCGCGGGATTGATGACCTCAATCCCGCAGGCCTGCGGGATCGTGATTTTGATGCGGGATTGGATTCCCTACTCGTGTGCATAGCCTTTGGTATTTGACATATTAAAAATAGCTGAAATCGAATAAGTAGCCGATACTTCTTAAATAAAGAGCAATAATAGTACGATTTCCATAGGTAGCACTGAATTCAGCTATGCTAATTCATTTTTCGTTTTAGCTGAAATCGAATAAGTAGTCGATACTGAACAAACTAATTTCAGGAATTGCGCTTATTCTGTTACATATTGTATAAGGATAGACACATGAATAATTTCTATATTCTGCAGGAACTTCTTAGAAGAACACGTGTCGGGGCTTCTACAGCGCGTGCGCGGAACTGCGCCTCTGGAAAACCACGACCACAATGACGGCCTGCTCACCAGGTAACTCCCAGGGTTGTCTGGAGGAGATCGCTTTAGATATACTTTTTCAGGTGTCCCTAGTGAGAACTTTTACGATTCCATAAACATCACGTCATTAGGTAGTAAAAAAATGATCACGCCCTTGCCACGAGAGGGTCGGCTGATGTATATTCTTCGGAGACCAGGGCGCTGTAACGGGTTAAGTTAGTGATGAATTAGATATGTATATAAATTTGGGTATTTTGTCCACCAAAAAAAAAATATATTATGTATGTCATAAAATAAAAACTGTAAAATTCGTTACAGAAAAGATGCTTACCGATGTTGCCTACTAACCTTCCTCCTTACTCAGGGGGTAGGCAGAGGTATTCCATTTCTGGATATACCCACTTCACGAGATATTCTTCGGACTCCTGAACGATTATTATTATTATACTCACAAAATTTCGCGTTTATAATATTAGTAGGATAACTCTGCATCCCTCTCCCATGTCTCCAGCGTGATGATACAATTTCAGATACGTGGCGGCCTGGCGCGAGTACAGTCAGGGCGTTGCCTATCTCAACAGTCTATACTCTTACCTCAATCTGCAGCACGTTAAAAGGCAGAAGGTAGGATTTCAAAAACACTCTCTCACTCACAATCACAACCTCTTGACACACATACTTCTTTTGTGACCAAAGTTTGTTTAACGTCAACATTCTTGCTTTTTACAGCCTTTCGTTGACAATCAAATACCTTCGCTTACACACACAGACATTCTCGATTTCACAAGCGACCTTTCGTTGATAGATACACATTCATTTTGTCTTACACACACACCCCCTCGCACTTAAGCATATCAATCACAAGCATAACATTTAAATGAAATATATTAACAAAACTTTAGGTAAACCAGCTAAAATACCAACAACAATAAACACATCTCATGCTCACAGACACACACAGATACTTTCATTAATTCGCTAATGTTTTTCCAGGTGTCCGACGCGGAGATAATATACGGATCGGCGGCAACTGTCAGCTGTCCAGAACACGACTCCAGACAGCTGGAGGTGAGTTAAAATGTCACAGGTCTTCCAGGTCTTCAGTGGGTTACTTAGTCGTGTGATATTGGCATACCTTCTATTTATTCTTAATTTCAATACCATATACAGGGTGAATCTTTCAAGGGGGCGTGGATGGCTAAATCAGAATCTATGAGGAATAGCGAAAAGTACTAAAAGGAGTCTCGGGCCGATTTTGATGTAAACTAAAACTGCATCTTTGGATATTTGAAAAATCTATATTCCTAGCCGTTGATTTTGGAAAAAAACACCCTGTATGTACACCATTCGATAGTGCCGTAAGGATCAAATATCTCCCCGTGTGCTCCCAGGTGGGAGAGTTGGGCCTGGTGATCTGGGAGCGGGTCCTAGTGCGCCCCCTGTCGAGCGCCCTGTGCGGGCGCGTGGTCTCCGCCCTAGCGGCTGCGCGTGCGCATTCGCCTGACCCCAAGCACGCAGACGTGCTTCGCGCAGCCATACACAGCACCGTGCACGTGAGTACCATACACTATTATACGCTAATAGCTGTTTCATCCGAGAAAGTTCCGTTCCCGTGGGAAAATTACTCCCAGAAAAGTAAGCTTTCCAGGTGAAATAATTTTTGAAATCTGTCAGGTAGTTTTTTATTTCCTCTTTATAATATTAGCATAAACTAGCGACCCAGCCTCGCTTCGCTTCGGTTTATATCTATACTTCTACACTAATATTGTAAAGAGGAAAGATTTGTATTTTTGTATCTTAGTTACGAAAAAAGAGCAGTGATAGCCCGGACGGTCGAAAATCAGTGAGGCTCGGGTTCGAATCCTGGTATGTACCAATGAGTTTTTCAAAAACTTACGTACATATTTATCACTAGCTCGACGGTGAAGGAAAACATCGTGAGGAAACCCGCAGGTCTCAGAATTAATTCTGAGACATGTGTAAATAGACCCGGTCTGGCGATGGGCTCACCACCTTTCACGTTTAGGGGTCCAATATATCTCGTGAAATGTGGGTATATCCAGTAATGGAATACCTCTGCCTACCTCCTCAGGGATGAAAGGCGTGAGATTATTTTATTTTTTTACGAAAAAACTCAAAACTACTGCGATTTTAAAAACTCTTTTACCAATATAAAGCTAGAATATCTCTAAGTTACAAAGGCCATATTTCATTCCCGTATTCCCACGGGAACGGGAATAATCGGTACCCCCCCTCCAGGTGCAGTCGTTCCGAGTCCGCAGCCCCCTAGCCCTGTACCACGAGCTGGTCCTGGAGCCGTATTTGGCTGCGGCTGCGCAACACCACGCCGCATTGGCTGCGGAGTTGCTCAACAAGGGGGACGTGTCGCATTACATGCGGCACGTGCTCGACGGTGAGATAAAACTATCTTAGGCAGGCAAAATGCAAAATGGCGTCCCAATAAATAGTTTTTTAGAAGTTGCTTATCGCGATAAAAGTTAAGACCAAAAGTTGTAACGACCGACACTTTTTGCTATAGTTGAAGTTCTATGATAAATCTAATGATGGTGATGATGGTGATAATGGTGATGACGGTGATTATGGAACTTCGTTCCATCCGGGTGTCCTTTGACACCTCTCAAGTTTTTTTGTGTTACATACAAGGGGACAAAAACAATTGCTATATTTTATTGTTACTTGTTAGCCCTATGAAGACGTGTGCGTTTATACATATATAACCCCCCTAAACCGGGTGCAACCGAAACGCTTTAAACAGGTGGTTATTCTGGTGATTCTTAACACAATTCCATAAAAAAAATATCAAAAACTGTTTATTTTTATTTAAAAGAAATTCATTGAAAATCGTAAAATAAAACGATAATTAAATTTTTGCAAATTAAGAATTCCTATGAAAATTATAATAAAGACATTGTAGAACACAATTCACACAGTTATTTAATCCCAAACTAGGAAAAACGGTTTCAACTTTCTCCTTCGATCAAGAAGCGTTTCCCTTACACCCTGTATACGCCCGTACTTTTGTTAAGCTATAAATACACTACACCCCCAGGCCTGGAACGCGAGGTGTCACTCGGAGCTCGATTCCTCCACTCTTCATCAGCGGAGGCAGTTCGAGCGTGCTACGAGCGAGCCGCAGTGGCCGCTCACTTGCCCGCCCTGCACGCGCACACCACCAGGCTGCTGGCTGAGGCTGCTGGGGACGGGCCCGGGGCTGAAAGCGTGAGTGGGGTATTGGGGTGTTGGAAGGATGAGTCGGGAGTTGGCCGAGGGTGTTGGGGACGGGTCAGGGGGGTCATTTTGTGGGTGGGGTGTTGGAAGGATGAGTCAGGCGTGCTACGAGTGAGCCGCAGTGGCCGCTCACTTGCCCGCCCTGCACGCGCACACCACCAGGCTGCTGGCTGAGGCCGCTGGGGACGGGCCCGGGGCTGATAGCGTGAGTGGGGTGTTGGCAGGATGAGTCGGGAGATGGCCGAGGGTGTTGGGGACGGGTCAGGGGGGTGTTGGGGTGTGAGGTGGGGTGTTGGCAGGATGAGTCGGGAGATGACTGAGGGTGGTGGAAACGGGTCCGTTGGGGACTTTGTGAGTGGGGTGTTGGGTGGGGTGTTGTTAGGACGAGTTGGGAGATGGAAGAGGGTGTTGGGGATGGGTCAGGGGGGGCTGTGTGAGTGGGGTGTTGGGTGGGGTGTTGGAAGGATGAGTCGGTAGATGGACGAGGGTGTTGGTGACGGGCCCGGCGGGATTTTGTGGGTGAGGTGTCGGCTGGTGTGTTGGAAGGATGAGTCGGGAGATGGCCGAAGTTGTTTGGGACGGGTCAGGGAGTCAGGGGGATTGTGTGAGTGGGGTGTCGGGTGGGGAACTTGTGGGTGGGGCTGTTGGAAGGATGAGTCGGGAGATAGGCGAGGGTGTTAGGGACAGGCCCAGTGGAAGTGGGATGATAGAGTGTAGAGTGGGGTGTTGAGGAGGGAGAGTCGTGAGATCGCTGAGGCCGCGGGGGCCGAGCCTGACGTGGACGGTGTGAGTGGGGTGTCGGGGTGTCGAAGTTACCCGCCTCCTCGGTTGCAGCGCCGCGTGGACCTCCGGCGCATGTACACCCTGCTGCGCCCCCTGAGTGCGCAGAACGCGTTGAGGCCTCTGGTGGAGGCTGCGCACGCGCAGGCCGCCGCCGAGGGGCACGCGCTGCTCGACGCCAAGCACGCCAAGGACGAGGTGAACACATCCGCTAAATCTATATCTATACTAATCTGTATCTATCCTGCTAATATTATAAACGCGAAAGTTTGTATGTATGGATGTTTGTTCCTCTTTCACGCAAAAACTACTGAACGGATTTTGATGAAACTTTACAGTTATATAACTTATACATAAGAATAACACATAGGATATATTTTATCCCCGTGTTCCCTCGGTAACGGGAACTACGCTGGTAAAACTGCGGTGCCCTGCTAGCCTGAGACTTTGTTGGCTTTAGTTAAAAATACATTTTTATTACTTTAAGAATTTATTATTTATTTCCCAAAGAAAAAAAAACATTTGTTGTCCTCAGGCGCACACGCACTTCGTGAACGCGATGCTGACTCTTCACGGGAAGTACAGCAAGCTCTTCGCGGAGGTCTTCGACGGAGCACAAGCTTTCATTGGGGCACTCGACAAGGTTAATGCTCTTACGTTATTGCTAAAACACCTAATTAGTACGGATGTGACGTTGATCGAAAAAACATTTTTTTTTTTCTTTTTAATAATAATAGACCTTTGAAAAATCGATTAATTTTAATATAAATAGTCGATTATTAGCAATTGATTATACGAAAATAAATCCCAATTTATATGAAAAATTCTCTAAATTTCTTCATTCGTCACACAGATAACAACAAAAATCTATTAAAATGTCTGAAAATAGGCTTTTTGGCGAGTATCCGAAGAGGGTCATCATGCTTTTTGTATAATTTTCATTTTGCTGTAAATTTCGGGCTTTGACTCATATTAGTGATGGTATATTATGTGGCAAATGTGCAGTGAATAAGAAATTCGATAAAACGCGAGGGATGTACATTTTTGGATTGCCTCAAGAAGTGATAACGAAGTCTTCTCATTCTCACTTAAAGAAGAGAAGGATGTAGAAAGTGTTGAAGACACTGAATTTTAAAGCCGAGCCATTTAACTAAGATTGAAGTGTAAAATAAATACTTGAAAACTAAATTACTTGACATTTGCAAAATACAAAATGCGGTGCCAGAAAAAAAAAAAAATTAACACCTATAACCACCATTTATTTATTTATTGAACTTCATGTACAGTCAAGAGCACGTAGAGCTTGACACATTGGACTTTGAACCGGCCCTGTAATCTATGGAGCGCAGTATTAATCAGAGCTCAGCTTAAACTGGTAGTGTAAAGCTTGACTTGCTCTTGACTGTACCAGAAAATATACAAATGTACCATTCTCCATTACCTACATCCACCCATACACGCAATTTAAAACACTTACCATCACCCACATCCACCTCACCATCTCCTACATCAACCCCCCAGTTCCCACTCACTGTCACCCCCCTCCTACACAACCTCTCTACATCAAATACTGATCGCCGTATCTGGTCCATAGGCCTGCAGCCTAGTGGTGAACGCAAGAGCGGGCCCCTCGCAAGCCGCCCGCGCCCCCGAGCTCCTTGCCCGATACTGCGACTGCCTTCTACGCAAGAGGGCGCAGCAGGACAACGACGTGGACGAACGCCTGGCTGCCGCCATCGTCGTCTTTAAGGTCAGCCACCTCCTACCCCTCCTACTTGCTCGTTTTAGCTTCTGAGGCTGCCTTCTACGCAAGAGGGCGCAGCAGGACAACGACGTGGACGAACGCCTGGCTGCCGCCATCGTCGTCTTTAAGGTCAGCCACCTCCTACCCCTCCTACTTGCTCGTTTTAGCTTCTGAGGCTGCCTTCTACGCAAGAGGGCGCAGCAGGACAACGACGTGGACGAACGCCTGGCTGCCGCCATCGTCGTCTTTAAGGTCAGCCACCTCCTACCCCTCCTACTTGCTCGTTTTAGCTTCTGAGGCTGCCTTCTACGCAAGAGGGCGCAGCAGGACAACGACGTGGACGAACGCCTGGCTGCCGCCATCGTCGTCTTTAAGGTCAGCCACCTCCTACCCCTCCTACTTGCTCGTTTTAGCTTCTGAGGCTGCCTTCTACGCAAGAGGGCGCAGCAGGACAACGACGTGGACGAACGCCTGGCTGCCGCCATCGTCGTCTTTAAGGTCAGCCACCTCCTACCCCTCCTACTTGCTCGTTTTAGCTTCTGAGGCTGCCTTCTACGCAAGAGGGCGCAGCAGGACAACGACGTGGACGAACGCCTGGCTGCCGCCATCGTCGTCTTTAAGGTCAGCCACCTCCTACCCCTCCTACTTGCTCGTTTTAGCTTCTGAGGCTGCCTTCTACGCAAGAGGGCGCAGCAGGACAACGACGTGGACGAACGCCTGGCTGCCGCCATCGTCGTCTTTAAGGTCAGCCACCTCCTACCCCTCCTACTTGCTCGTTTTAGCTTCTGAGGCTGCCTTCTACGCAAGAGGGCGCAGCAGGACAACGACGTGGACGAACGCCTGGCTGCCGCCATCGTCGTCTTTAAGGTCAGCCACCTCCTACCCCTCCTACTTGCTCGTTTTAGCTTCTGAGGCTGCCTTCTACGCAAGAGGGCGCAGCAGGACAACGACGTGGACGAACGCCTGGCTGCCGCCATCGTCGTCTTTAAGGTCAGCCACCTCCTACCCCTCCTACTTGCTCGTTTTAGCTTCTGAGGCTGCCTTCTACGCAAGAGGGCGCAGCAGGACAACGACGTGGACGAACGCCTGGCTGCCGCCATCGTCGTCTTTAAGGTCAGCCACCTCCTACCCCTCCTACTTGCTCGTTTTAGCTTCTGAGGCTGCCTTCTACGCAAGAGGGCGCAGCAGGACAACGACGTGGACGAACGCCTGGCTGCCGCCATCGTCGTCTTTAAGGTCAGCCACCTCCTACCCCTCCTACTTGCTCGTTTTAGCTTCTGAGGCTGCCTTCTACGCAAGAGGGCGCAGCAGGACAACGACGTGGACGAACGCCTGGCTGCCGCCATCGTCGTCTTTAAGGTCAGCCACCTCCTACCCCTCCTACTTGCTCGTTTTAGCTTCTGAGGCTGCCTTCTACGCAAGAGGGCGCAGCAGGACAACGACGTGGACGAACGCCTGGCTGCCGCCATCGTCGTCTTTAAGGTCAGCCACCTCCTACCCCTCCTACTTGCTCGTTTTAGCTTCTGAGGCTGCCTTCTACGCAAGAGGGCGCAGCAGGACAACGACGTGGACGAACGCCTGGCTGCCGCCATCGTCGTCTTTAAGGTCAGCCACCTCCTACCCCTCCTACTTGCTCGTTTTAGCTTCTGAGGCTGCCTTCTACGCAAGAGGGCGCAGCAGGACAACGACGTGGACGAACGCCTGGCTGCCGCCATCGTCGTCTTTAAGGTCAGCCACCTCCTACCCCTCCTACTTGCTCGTTTTAGCTTCTGAGGCTGCCTTCTACGCAAGAGGGCGCAGCAGGACAACGACGTGGACGAACGCCTGGCTGCCGCCATCGTCGTCTTTAAGGTCAGCCACCTCCTACCCCTCCTACTTGCTCGTTTTAGCTTCTGAGGCTGCCTTCTACGCAAGAGGGCGCAGCAGGACAACGACGTGGACGAACGCCTGGCTGCCGCCATCGTCGTCTTTAAGGTCAGCCACCTCCTACCCCTCCTACTTGCTCGTTTTAGCTTCTGAGGCTGCCTTCTACGCAAGAGGGCGCAGCAGGACAACGACGTGGACGAACGCCTGGCTGCCGCCATTGTCGTCTTTAAGGTCAGCCACCTCCTACCCCTCCTACTTGCTCGTTTTAGCTTCTGAGGCTGCCTTCTACGCAAGAGGGCGCAGCAGGACAACGACGTGGACGAACGCCTGGCTGCCGCCATCGTCGTCTTTAAGGTCAGCCACCTCCTACCCCTCCTACTTGCTCGTTTTAGCTTCTGAGGCTGCCTTCTACGCAAGAGGGCGCAGCAGGACAACGACGTGGACGAACGCCTGGCTGCCGCCATTGTCGTCTTTAAGGTCAGCCACCTCCTACCCCTCCTACTTGCTCGTTTTAGCTTCTGAGGCTGCCTTCTACGCAAGAGGGCGCAGCAGGACAACGACGTGGACGAACGCCTGGCTGCCGCCATCGTCGTCTTTAAGGTCAGCCACCTCCTACCCCTCCTACTTGCTCGTTTTAGCTTCTGAGGCTGCCTTCTACGCAAGAGGGCGCAGCAGGACAACGACGTGGACGAACGCCTGGCTGCCGCCATTGTCGTCTTTAAGGTCAGCCACCTCCTACCCCTCCTACTTGCTCGTTTTAGCTTCTGAGGCTGCCTTCTACGCAAGAGGGCGCAGCAGGACAACGACGTGGACGAACGCCTGGCTGCCGCCATCGTCGTCTTTAAGGTCAGCCACCTCCTACCCCTCCTACTTGCTCGTTTTAGCTTCTGAGGCTGCCTTCTACGCAAGAGGGCGCAGCAGGACAACGACGTGGACGAACGCCTGGCTGCCGCCATTGTCGTCTTTAAGGTCAGCCACCTCCTACCCCTCCTACTTGCTCGTTTTAGCTTCTGAGGCTGCCTCCTACGCAAGAGGGCGCAGCAGGACAACGACGTGGACGAACGCCTGGCTGCCGCCATCGTCGTCTTTAAGGTCAGCCACCTCCTACCCCTCCTACTTGCTCGTTTTAGCTTCTGAGGCTGCCTTCTACGCAAGAGGGCGCAGCAGGACAACGACGTGGACGAACGCCTGGCTGCCGCCATTGTCGTCTTTAAGGTCAGCCACCTCCTACCCCTCCTACTTGCTCGTTTTAGCTTCTGAGGCTGCCTTCTACGCAAGAGGGCGCAGCAGGACAACGACGTGGACGAACGCCTGGCTGCCGCCATCGTCGTCTTTAAGGTCAGCCACCTCCTACCCCTCCTACTTGCTCGTTTTAGCTTCTGAGGCTGCCTTCTACGCAAGAGGGCGCAGCAGGACAACGACGTGGACGAACGCCTGGCTGCCGCCATTGTCGTCTTTAAGGTCAGCCACCTCCTACCCCTCCTACTTGCTCGTTTTAGCTTCTGAGGCTGCCTTCTACGCAAGAGGGCGCAGCAGGACAACGACGTGGACGAACGCCTGGCTGCCGCCATCGTCGTCTTTAAGGTCAGCCACCTCCTACCCCTCCTACTTGCTCGTTTTAGCTTCTGAGGCTGCCTTCTACGCAAGAGGGCGCAGCAGGACAACGACGTGGACGAACGCCTGGCTGCCGCCATCGTCGTCTTTAAGGTCAGCCACCTCCTACCCCTCCTACTTGCTCGTTTTAGCTTCTGAGGCTGCCTTCTACGCAAGAGGGCGCAGCAGGACAACGACGTGGACGAACGCCTGGCTGCCGCCATCGTCGTCTTTAAGGTCAGCCACCTCCTACCCCTCCTACTTGCTCGTTTTAGCTTCTGAGGCTGCCTTCTACGCAAGAGGGCGCAGCAGGACAACGACGTGGACAAGCGCCTGGCTGCCGCCATTGTCGTCTTTAAGGTCAGCCACCTCCTACCCCTCCTACTTGCTCGTTTTAGCTTCTGAGGCTGCCTTCTACGCAAGAGGGCGCAGCAGGACAACGACGTGGACAAGCGCCTGGCTGCCGCCATTGTCATCTTTAAGGTCAGCCCCCTCCTACTTACCCTACCTCCTCCCTTTGCCTCCTACAAGCTGCAATTGCTGGAAAGATTTTGTGATTCTTGTGAAAACTATTAAATCAATTTAAAGAATATGTCAGCCACCTCCTACCTTCTCCCTCTTGTGTGAATTCTGCATTACACCAAATAAACTTATTTTAGTTTAGTCCTCTCATTTCCTTTCTCCTAGAAAAGAAAAGAGAGGAGAGATATTTAGTTCTGTCAAATTAAAAATTGTCCTGTCAACTAAGGCATTTCATAACATAAGTAAAGTAGTCACGACTAAAATACAGCCTCTGACAGGACTAAATTCGGTAGGTTATCTTGTATCCCTTTTCTTTTTATGAGGTAAGACAAAGACAGGACTAAACTAAAATAAGTTTAGTCGCTGTAAAGCAGAATCGAACCCGTTATCACGTCAAAAACTTGTTATTGCTAGGATTCTAATCGTTTTTTTTATCCCATAGTACGTGGACGACAAAGACGTGTTCCAGAAGTACTACGCCCGCGCTCTAGCAAGGAGACTCATACACCAGCTCTCCGTGTCTATGGAACAGGTGAGATCACTTTACTAGCTTCTGCCTGCGACTTTGTCCGCTTTACCAGATGAAAAGTAGCCTGTATCCTTCCAGAAGATGCGAGCTATAAGTATGCCAAATTTCATAGAGATCGGTTCAGTAGTTTTTGATAATTTAATAAGATTTCAAATTGCATATGTTGCACTTTGTATGTATGGCACTCAACATTAGTTTTTAACTACTTTCTTCTTTCTTTACTTCCAGGGGTACTGAAACTAGTTGCATGAAAGTAATTTCGTCATAACACTAGTTTCGTAATGTAAATTCGGTTTAAATGTATATCTACATACACTCCTACCTCATGAAAATCAGTGAGCATGTACCAATAAGTTTTTCAAAAACTTACGTACATATTCATCGCTAGATCGACAGTGAAAGAAAACATCGTGAGGAAACCCGCAGGTCCCAGAATTAATTCTGAGGCATGTGTAAAATCCCCGATCTGGCCATGGGCTCACCACCTATCACGTCTAGGGGTCGAATATTCTACTGAAAAGTGGGTGCTTGAAGAAATGGAATACCTGTGTCTACCCCCTCGGGTATAAAAGTCGTGAGATTATTATTATTTATTACTCCTACCTCTCCTACAGGAAGAAGCGATGATAAACCGCCTGAAAGCCGCCTGCGGATACGAATTCACCAACAAACTCCACAGGTAATATAAGAATTTTATAACGCCCCGCGGTTTCACCCGCGTAGTTCCCGTTCCCGTGGGAATACAGGGATAAAATATAGCCTATGTGGTATTCTGATGCATAAGCTATATAACTGTAAAGTTTCATCAAAAACAGTTCGGTAGTTTTTGCTTGAAAGAGGAACATACATCCATCCATACATACAAACTTTCGCGTTTATAATATTAGTAGGATCTATGAACTGTGTATTTTTTATATACCATATTTATAAGAAACGGCTTATGTATTTAAAATCCATTGTTAACTTTAGTGAACCTATCATCTGTTTATCTTAGTTACATGCATCCTAAGGTTGTCAGGAAGAAATCGCTTATAGCGAAAATACCGCCCGTCGCACTTTATTAAAATCGTTATGTGACTAATTCTTCTCGGGGTACTGCATTTGGAACCAGCAACTCGTCGGTGGAGATGGGCTGCTGTTTACATTTAGCCAATCTTCATGGACGAGCTTAGAGTGCCTTGTTATTAGACTATTGACTTTTCTAAGTGTAATTTTTATTACCTACATAATAAAATACATTTTCATTTTTCATTTTCACAGGATGTTTACAGACGTGGCCGTGTCAGCTGATCTGAACACCAAGTTCCAACAGCATCTAAGGGATACAGGGCACACTACTAGTGCAGGGTTCTGTGTTCAGGTGAGTCAGATTGGAGTCAGATTGACTCAGATGTTACGTTGGCAATCTGAGTTGTAAAGTCATTTTGTTGTGATTCAAATGGGATTGACTTTGATGTTACTATAGAGTCAGATTTACTCAGATGTAACGTTGTTAATGTGAGATGTGAAGTCAACAAAAATTGTTGTGATTTAAATGGGATTGACTTTGATGTTACTATAGAGTCAGATGTAACGTTGTTAATGTGAGACGTGAAGTCAACAAAAATTGTTGTGATTTAAATGGGATTGACTTTGATGTTACTATAGCAATCAGGTTGGCAAGTTTTTTGTATTCTGAATGAGATTGACTCAGATGTTACGTTGGCAATCTGAGATTTAAAGTAATTTTTATTACGGTCGTTGACTCAAATTTTACCCAAACTCATTTTGCAATGACTCAAATGTTACCCTAGCAATCTGAGATGAATTTAGTAATTTTAGTAAATTTAGTAAGTCCGATTGACTCATGTTGTCTTTAATGAAGATGAACAGTCCGTGCTTTGGCCAGTCAATAGTTGAATACAATAATCTCCGTAGGTATCTATGAACACAACCTACTTAACTTACAATCATTTTCTTACTCATAGCAAATTTTGAAAATAGTATTTTTATGTTTCTACAGCTCATAGAATTAATTTTTATGCGTGAAACCTGAAGGTTCGGTGAACAACATACATTGACGTTTCACTTTAAAGATTACTGGATCAGCCACTTGCGTCAACCGTAATGTATGTTGTTCACCGAACCTTCGGCGCTGCACGTTCCGCAGATGTGTCGTGACCCTTAAGCGTTAGGCTTGTGATGCATCTATCTCTCTTCCACTCTCTTCCTCTCTTTCATCACTGTTTTCTTATGACGTCATCACGTAAACCCCCCAGGTTCTTCAGGCGGGCGCTTGGCCCCTAGGAGGGGCGATGGCCCCCTTGGCCCCCCCTCTACAGCTGGAGAGGCCCGCGAGGCTCTTCGAGGGCTTCTACCGGGCTTCCTTCAGTGGACGACGCCTCGCCTGGCTCCACCACCTCTGCACCGGGGAGTTGAGAACCAGATACACGCAGAGGATGTATCATCTGTCCGCCACCACGCCGCAGGTGACTAAATATTAGGGGTAGGGGTTGGTAGTGGCTACCGACTTGGCAGTGGCTACCGACTTGGTAGTGGCTACTGACTTGGCAGCGGCTACTGACTTGGGTAGTAGCTAGTCATGCAGACCCTGCCACCCATAGCCGCTGACAAAGCGTCTGCGCTGGCTTCAGAACAACGGAGTCAGCGCATTCTTTAGATAAGCCGCCTCCTGCGCATGGCCTAGCGTTAAGTTGGTTTAATAAATAAAATCAGTCTCTACCGAGCTTTGAAAGAGCATCATCTCTCTTATAATTCTTTTTAAAAAGCCCTCTCCCGAGTGCCCCGACAAATCTAGCTACCTACTTGGTAGAGTTGGCAGTGACTATCGACTTGGCAACGGCTTCCTACTTGGTAGTGGCTACCGACTTGGGTAGTGACTACCTACTTGGGTAGTGGCTACCTACTTGGGTATAGTGGCTACCGACTTGGTAATGGCAAAAAAAAAATTACAGTGGCTGTCGACACGACAAGGACGACTTTCTGACAATAGCTATGAACTGGGCTTAATGTAGGATGGTCATTTTCGTATCTATACTAATAACTAATTAAAGATTTGTATTTTTGTAACGAATAAACTCAAAAACTACATGTCCGATTTTAAAAATGTTTGTACCAATGGATAGCTAGAATATTCCTGAGTAACAGACTATATCTTTTATTCCCGTATTCCCACGGGAACGGGAACTAAGCGTGTGAAACCGTGCAGAACCGCTAGTTTCTTCTACATATTATTATTTAAAACATTGTCCCGTTGGCGTTTTTTGGCGTAACTTATTTTTTATCCCCCTTCAGTGCGCCCTCCTCCTCTGCTTCGAGAGCGTGGACACAGCTCCAGCCAGGGAGCTCCGTGAGACTCTCCAGCTCACCGGGGAGTCTTGGACGAGGCACATGAGGCCTCTGGTGGAGGCGGGGCTGCTCACCGCCGAGGGGGACGTGGATGGGGACGAGGGGGACGGCTCTCTGTCCCTCAACCTCGCCTTCAGCTGCAAGAGGACCAAAGTGAGGCTCACCTGCGCCAACGCACCCAGTCAGCCCGGTGAGTACTTTTAAGCATGGTACATGATAAAACTGAGGCATGCTATACACTATCATTGAGGCATACATGACACTAGATCTGAGGATTAGACGTACTCCATTCTAAGGATAAGGATGATACACGCTATATCTGAGCACATTACACGCTAGAAATAAGGCTTGCTTGACACTATATCTGCTGGTGAGGCATATTACATATAAGGGTGAGGCGCACTACACACGAAATCTGAGGCATGTTATACACACTATTGAGGCTCGTCAAACACTAAAAATGAAGCAATAACTCAACCCAGCACCATCTCAGGCACACCCACTATATACATATATTATAAAGTGGATAAATTTGTATTTTTGTATGTAAAAACACTGGACCGATTTTAAAAATTCTTTTACTAATGGAACGCTTACTTTTTTGGGAATTACATGAGCTATAATTTTCCCAAGGGAACGGCACTTACTCTTGTGAAATCGCGTGGAAGAATTATATATACGTATTGGCATAGGCGGCGGCCCCGGTGCTTCGGGAGGTGCGGAAAGCCAGGAGGCGGCGCACTGCGACGACGACAGAAAGATGTACCTCCAGGCTGCACTCGTGCGCATCATGAAGCAGAGGAAGGTCAGTGACCTATTGTTAAATCAATTTAAAATAAGCTCAAAGGCCTGTTAGAGAAATGCTGCATTTGCTACAGGAGTTTCTAGAACGAACAATATTGCTGTTTGCAATTTGAGATTTGGACAATGTGAGAATTAGACAATTTAAGATTTTGACATTGTGAGAATTGGACATTTTGAGCCTACAGTACATTTTGCTAATTGGACGTAATGCGTCCAACCGCAATTTTTTTTTTAACCACCCAATTAACTGTAAAAGAAAATTACACTTAAAACAACAATAGTCTAATGAAGGCACTCTAAACTCGTAGTTGAGTACTAAAAAGGGATTGTTGTAAATTACAGAACAACAGATAAGAGTTTGTATAGTAGGGTTAAATATAATTGTGTATCGTAATTTCTTTAATTAAAAAAAAATAACGGTGAAGGAAAACATCGTGAGGAAACCCGCAGGTCTCAAAATTAATTCTGAGACACGTGTAAAAGACCCGGTACGGCGATGGGCTCACCACCTATCACGTTTAGGGGTCCAATATATCTCGTGAAATGTGGGTATATCCAGTAATGTTATACCTCTGCCTACCCCTCGGGGATGAAAGGTGTGAGATTTTTTTTTAATTTGCTGCTGTGTCAATCAATTAGTAGGGTGTAGGTACTAGGGTGTCAATAATTGGGTGTTTTACCTTAGATATTTTTTCGTAAACCGATGTGCAACAATAGATATATTTCCAGGTCCTCAGACACACGGAGCTGATCCAGGAGGTGGTCTCGCAGGCGCGGGGCTCGTTCGCTCCCTCCGTGGCCATGATCAAGAAGTGCATCGAGGCGCTCATCGACAAGCAGTACCTCGAGAGGGCGCCCGGGACGCTCGACACCTACTCCTACTTAGCGTAGACGGTAGGAGACCGCTTTTACCGGTTACCGGTTATTATATGAAAAAAAACCGGTTTTGTAGTAAAAACCGGTTTATCAAGTAAAACCGGTTTCTTGTAAATCGAGCAATACAGTGTTGATTTTTGCGGAAAGGGTACATTGCCGCGATATTTTTACTTCTTAAGCATCAAATGCGGTAGCTCGACAATACCGGTATTTACCGGTTTTTACAGATACTCCGTTATGGGCAGATTCTTGAAATTAAACATCATTCATTAAGTCCGCATCAGACAGGATGGAAGCTGTCTCCCTACATCCATCAATATCGGTTTAGCCGAGAAAGACAAAGTTACTTTCATATTTATATTAATAGAAGGTATTTTAAAGGTAACGATGTTGCTAGTTTTATTATTAAACATTCATTGAGGGCGATTCTTTACACCAACTAAACCTATTTTAGTTTATTCCTGTCTTTATTTTACCTCAAAAAAGAAAAGGGATAGAAGTTAACCTACCGAATTTAGTCCTGTCAGAGGCTGTATTTTAGTCGTGACTTATTTACTTATGAACTAAACACGTTATGAAATGCCTTATGGACAGGACTAATTTTAATTTAACAGAACTAAATATCTCTCGTCTCTTTTTTTCTAGGAGAAAGAAAATGACAGGAGTAAACTAAAATAAGTTTAGTCGCTGTAAAGCAACATTATCTTATTTAATGGCGCGTCGTCATATACCGTCAAGAAATAACCTTTACAATAACTTTGTTACGTATTTAGATGAAATAAATACTAATAAATGAATATTAAGAATAATAAATATTTGTAACTTACCATATAGACCATAGCAAGCAAGTAACCGCGGCCTTATCGTTTTAGGGGAAATCTTCCAATAGTTAAATGTATTATTTTATCAACAAGCATGCAAACAGAATTCAAACTAAAACAAACACAGACCTAGAAGTAGATAAGTAAAGTTTTCTATTCTATTTCTACAAACGCTTACATATGGATCGGGCTCAAAAAGTTACCTAAAAAAAAATCGTTGTTCTTAGAAAAATGATCCATTCTCAAAAATTTGCGTATTTACAAAATGAAACATTTGCAAGAAGTAAGAGATCTTTTCTTCCCATCTATTCGAAAAGAGTCGTTTTGTTCCTCAATAAAAGGGAGCAAAGTAAGTCTTTTCCGATAGGGTTTTAATAAGTGCGAATAAGTGTTTTAAATTGGGAATAAAAATATTTTTCTTTCTTAGGTAAAAATATCGTTTTGCGACACAATCTACTATTAGCTTTAGCTGCTTAATATTAGCAATATAGCAAATAGTGTTTGAAATATTGTTTTTAAACATGTCTTATTTCATTTTGTATTTGATGGCGTGTTTTTACTGAGAACACAGCTGTACCACAGACGTGTTGAACTGGTAGACCCCGCATGAAGCTTACCAAGCTTAGGCTCTGTACCTACATTATGTCATTGCTATTTACCACCTGTCACGATTAGGGGTAGGGAAAGTTTATATGTATCATTAATTATTGCTTTTTCCTTTTTTTTTTACATAATTTTAGTTATTGGACATGGTATGGATGCGACAAATGGGTGATTTGCTGAAATTTTTACCAATTAAAAATTAAATGTTTTGAATACTTTCCAGAATGAAAAAATACTACTTAATGCTTAATGCTATAACTAAATGGTACTTTCAATAATGCAATATCTCTACCGACCCCAGAGAGGAGAAATCGTCAGGGTATTATTTATTATTATTGTTTAATTTTTTTTTGTCTTTAACATTTTATCTTTACAATACATACTTCATTCTCTATATTCGAAGGGTAGTAGATTTTTTGAGTATTTTTTGAAATTATTTTTTTTTGTTTTTAGGCTTACTCCTGAATGAGGCCGAGGGAGCTCGCTTTATTTACTTAGATACACACTCGAAGATAAGCAGGTTGTATTGGTTCTTAATTTATACAATCTTATGTTATGTTACGTATCTTTAATACTGAGGAGTTTTTATTATGAGACGAAGGAAAGCTGTTAACAATAATGTATAAAAATTATGAGCAAAAATTTTTTTACCGCCATTTTTATTTTTTATTTTGAAAGCAAAAGGGAAAAAAGGACACTTTGTTTTAATAATAAAAATTATGTGATTATAATTTGGATTTCTAAAATGCATTCTATTGTCTATTAATGAAATTATAATCTGTGAAAACGTCAATGTCAAAATGGCATTTTCCTCGTGGCAATGACAATGAAAACATTTTTTATAATCGCCAAAAATAACTCTCAAAATAATGGTAATAATTTTCAGAATACAATTTACTGTATTCAAATGGCTTTTATATTTTAAATGAATTATTGTACATTTTCCAAACAGATTTTTGTGTTTTCTATGTTTCTCTTATAATAAAAGTTTGTCAGTACCAACGGTACATTGATCTTAAATACTTGCTAATTTTACCTTAAATAAAATAATACCTTAAACGATCCCCTATGTACGCAGGCCCTTAAACAAACTGTTGTATATTGTAGTATAAATAATAATTATTAATTTTATTATAGCTAATTAATATATTGTTGAGCTTAACAGTGGTGAAGTTGAAATTTGACTATTTAGGCGCCTTAGATGAACTGTGAAAGAGATGGACTATGTTATTAAAGCAATGATAGACAGGGATAGCTATTTTACGATAATATCTTAATTTAATTTCCTTAATATTGAGTCCTACCCATGAAATTGTATGGAAAAAATCAAGAAAACGACTTTCCATCAAAATTCTGTGCGTCTGCTAAAAAGTGTTTAAGATAGAAGATGAGCTGTCAATAATAAAACTAATCTTAGTATTGAATCGGGCAACACTTGGAAAGAACTCTTATCTATCTTATTGATTAAATTCAAACACAAATCTCTTTTTGGGCATAAATATTTTTTTCGATATTATAGTCAACTTTTGAAATAAATAATCATGTAATTAATTCCAAAATTAAAGAAATTCTAAACAATAACATTAGTCATAATTTTTCGGCCAATTCATATAAATAATCCGATGTATTATTATTTTAAATGTTGTAAAAATATGTATTTGACTATATCGAAATTAATTGTTAGAAACATTCATTGAAAATATTATAATTATCTCAAAACATCTCTAAAACGTATTTCGATTTTAATTTTACAATCACCGAAAATTTTAAAAATCAAAAAAGTGAATTAAATACTAAAAATTGTTACGTCGCAGCATTCGCAGCTGCAGTACATTTTCCATAGTAAATTTAACTCATTTGAGTCAAGTACCTTATTTGTCGTATTTATTAGTATCGCTCGGGATATTGGTACAGTGAAGAGCCCGTAAAGCTTGACGCATAAAACTTGGTAACGTTCTTATTACATTTGCCTTAGAGACCAGACTCGCACTACAAGTGTAAAGTTTCATGTGCTCTTCACTATACATGTTGCCTTACCATAGAGCAGTTTTAAAATTCAGGCGCAGCTTAAAACCATGTTTTATAGTAATAGTTACGACTATATTTTTGAGTATGGACTGTAGTGTAGTGAAATATATGATTAGTAAATGAGTATTTATGTTTCCGATGTAGGACTTGTATAAAAAACAAAACTGTTTAATGTTGCAATATTACTAAATAACATATGTGATTTTCTATGATAAAATAAAATATTTATCATTTGACTTAATCATGTTTTTTTTAATAGTCTATAATTGGTCAAATTAGGAATGTAATTCCAAATAATGTGGTGGCCATATCTTAGAATTCATCACTTCATGACGTGGTTAGGTAAGGATAGACTATTTCATGAAATGATAAATTCCAATATAAATCAAAGAATCTTAGCATTAGGTTTTTTTTTTTTGTTAAAAATTTAATCGCCAATACATATTCGATCTTCCGTACTTACGTAGATTCAGTTTATTCTTTATGGCGTACAACCTAAGGTCTAAGTGTATGACGTCACTACATTATAAGAATACAATATAACATTGACGCCGTGTTACTTTTCGTTTGTAAAGATCAACTTTTTAACCGAATTTCATATGGAATAAGCAAAACAAACTTATTCTTATCATTTAACTAGCGACCCGCCCCGGCTTCGCACGGGCGCAATACTAACACTAAAACCTTCCTCTTGAATCACTCTATCTATTAAAAAACGCATCAAAATCCGTTGCGTAGTTTTAAACATTTAAGCATACATAGGGGCATAGGGCACAGTCCCTATATGGACAGAGAAAGCGACTTTGTTTTATACTATGTATTGAAGACACACGTCAAAGTAAAACGGGAGCCAATGTATGTAGCTGCAGAGCCTAAGCTCGGCGAGGCTTCTAGCAGTGTCTATCGTAATATTGTCTGTGGTATTACTACAACTAAAGCGGCCCGTATATGACCAATTACCGTATAGTGCAATTGATGTAATTTTAATCGACGTGTCAAAGTTTTGGGCCTTATTTCTTTTCAGTATCAATTAAAATTCTCGTCAATTGCCGTCTAAGGTAGTTGTGATTGACAATTGGTTCAATTGGACTTGCAAACGATAAATCGCGAACATGAATCACGTATTGACAACCGCCATTATTGTCTCGGGGTCTAATACAGTACCAGTCAACTAAGGTTGGCGACATTGACATTGACCTGGCAATGCCAAAAAATAACATTCACAATGAGGGATGATTCTGCTTCACACCGACTAAACTTATTCTGGTTTGGTCCTGTCTTTGTCTTACCTCAAATAAAGAAAAGGGATAGAAGATAACCTACCGAATTAAGTCCTGTCAGAGGCAGTATTTTAGTCGTGATTTCTTTACTTATGCACTAAACACATTATGAAATGCCTTAGTTGACGGGACTAATTTTAATTTGACAGGACTAAATATCTCTAGTTTCTTTTTCTTTTCGAAGACAAAGAAAATGACAAGAGTAAACTAAACTAAGTTTAGTCACTGTAAAGCAGAATCTGCCAATGATAGCACGGGAATTAGATAATTTAGGATGGCGTGCGAATTATAGTCATCACCATCTTGACAAAAATCTTCAATAGTCCAGGAACTTTTTGTTTTAAGCTTAACCTGTCTGGCCGACAACCAACGTCTCTTACGTAACGTAGTAAGACTAAAACTTCAAACTAAACTCAACTTTTTAAAACAAGATTAGTACAGTAACATTTTGGTTTCGCTTCCTTCACACCATAACGTCTTTATGAAATTCAACAACTTGCTTTAATTAATATGAAAATGAAACTGTAACAATATGTAACACAGTAAGCGCACTTCCTAAAATTAGTTTGTTCAGTATCGACTAATTAATAAATTTCAGCTAATGTGTAATGTGTTAATTTTTTCCGAAAAATGAATTTAACGCAATCTGTGGAAATCTTACTATTATTACTCTTTATTTAAGACGTAAAGAAGTTAGATACAACTAAAGTACGAAGGCATGATATTTTCTTTATACTAAGTGGGGTGTATCAATCAGGAATTGCGCTTATTTTGTTACGCATTGGTTGGTTTTGATGGCATGTTAGTATTCACCAATGCTGTGTCTATCTCATTTGTAAGTCCATGGAAGTGTCTCAGAGTGGTCTCAGCTGATGTAAACTATTATTATTAATAAATGAACTTGTACGATGCCGTTACGCGTGTGTTTTATTTATATTTCTCTCTCTTTCGCAAATTTTGTGAACTATAAGGTAGTGTCGCCGAAGATGGCCCGGCTCCTAGGATAGCCCACTTTAAAAAAAATACAGTTATGATTATTCGAAACATTTGAAGTTTCGCGAGTATATGCTACTAGTACCATAGACAATACTACAAGTGTGTTACATTACCAGCGTGTCCCTATTTTGAAGACAGATGACAGTTTGCTTGGTCATGTCAAGACGATACGCGTTTTATAACCTCCATTAATCTAAATCCTTTTGAAAATATACAAATTTAAAGCAAATTTCTCTGCTCTAAATTGTGAAATTCATATTTTATATATTTTTCAGCGAATTACAGGTGAATGTTATCATTTTATTGACTTTTTTGTATTTTTACGAAATTATACTTAACCCGGATGTAATTTCCTATCATGGCCCATACTATAATTCCCGAACATAGCCCGGGCTTTTCTAGGATTATTGAAATGTAGTGTTAGTATATTTTTGTGTTTGTATGTTTGTTTTTTTTCACGTTTGTCTGCTCATGTTTCGGAAACTATGTTGGATTGCAATAAATCTAGTGTAGAATAAATATAGTCTAACTTGAAAATAGTGCAAGTTTCAACAAAATCGGTTTAGTGGTTGTTGAGATTGAATAAGCATTTATTAAATTTGAAGTTTTTTTTTTAATTAGGAGTGTAGACAATCAATTAAAGACAGTAGCGTCTAATTTTATAAAACTAATTAAGTATATTTTAACTAATCTCAAAGTTAATTTTCATTATTCCTAAGATAGCCCGCCTATTAATGATATTAAAAAAAATATTTTAGAAAAAAAAACTGATTTATTTTTATTTTTGATAAGTTACTTTCAAAGTTGATCTCAAAGTTAAATTTAATGTTTTTTTGTAGTTTGTTTTTATTTTATAGTTGATTTTTATTTTGATAGATTTAAGATAGCCCACATTTAAATTGTTGGTAGATTTTTTGCCTTTTATGAATAATTTTATGAGAAGGATGCGTTTTTATTTTTATGTTTTATGTTGAAAGCGTTTCATTGTTTATAATGCATATATTTTCAGTAATATTTTTCGGGCCATCTTCAGCGACCAGCTTCCCAAGATAGCCCAATACCAAGTTTTTAAAAAGTGTTTACATTTGTGTTAAAATGCCAAAATCTGTACTACTTTTTTAGACATCTTGTTTCTCAAATAAATATATTACAACTTCCATTATGTTTTTTCTTTACTTTACTTATCTATAAGATTTTACGAGGTTTTGAAATTAAGTGGGCCTTCATTGGCGCCTGTACCTTACATAGATATAACAGTTCCCCCGCTTAAGGTCCGTTCCCGTGGGAAAATAATAAATGAATCCTATGTTCCTTATGTAATAGTACATTATGATATAAGTGCGGTAGGTTGAAAATTACAGCCGAGGCGACATTGCTAGCCCGAGCCGTAGGCGAGGGCTACATGTAAGCAGAGGCTGTAATTATCAAAGCGCACGTATGTCATACGACGTTTTATAACACATTTGCGAGGAAATAAAATAAAACTCCGACTATGGTAAACGAATAAAAACAATACAGCGTTAAGAAAAAGCGCGCGGCGCGCATCATCATTTTTTTTTAGGCAAAGGCACAAAAAACAGCCAGTATTACTAATAAAGTAAATTAATATTTTTGTTACAGATTAATTGGTTGTAATTTACTGTCAAAATTATTTAAATTAAATAATTATGTACATAAATATTTCTTTATTATATTTTATCTCCCAAAGTTAATTTTAATCATAAAATGTTGACAACTTTTTTGACATAAAAACTCGTTGCTGAGATTTTAAAAAGTACCGTTCGTTTTTAGACGGAGCATCTTGATAAACCGTGCGTTTTACTTTACACTTACCGCACTTGGGCGTAATGAGATACAATACGATATTGAAATTGGTGAAATAAGACACCTTTTACGAGCAAATGTGTTATAAAAGTATTTTTTAAATCGGTCCAAAAGTTACGGACCCTATTTATTAAAACCAAAAAAAAAAATCTTTTTTCTTTACGTACCTATATTATTAGTGAAGAAACTAAATAAATAATAAAAAATACCGGGGCAGTGATAGCCCCGTGGTTAAAGAGTCCGCTTGTTATTCGTGAGGCTCAGGTTCAAATCCTGGCGAGGATCCACATGAAAACTTAAGTTCATGTTTATCGGACGGACGGACGGACGGACCTGTTGGCTAAGTTGGTTGCCTTAAGAGTCGGAGATTGCGGGTTCGATCCCCGTTCGGTGCCAACATTGGTATACATGAACATGTATGTTGGCTTCGTGTCTGGTCGTTTAATATTTATTTAAGTATGTTTATCAGTTGTTTAGCACCCATAGTACAGGCCCTGCCTAGTTTGGAAATAAATAACCGTGTGTGAATTGTGTCCCACAATTTATTATTATTATCACTAACTCGACGGTGAAGGAAAACATCGTGAGGAAACTCGCAGGTCCCAGAATTGATTCTGAAACATGTGTCACAGCATCCCAGTCCAGCGATGGGCTCCACCTGTCACGTAGGGGTCTAAAAATATATCTAGTGGGAATATAAAGGAATCCAGGAATACCACTATCTAAAACAGATGATAGCTACCAGGTGTGTCTTGTACCTATCTATGTAATAAATAAGCGATGTCATCGAATTTGAGGAGAGTCACGTCCAGCGCTGATAAGTAAACACTTTCTCAAGAAAATATTCTACTTATATTACATACAGACCTACATTACTCTGCTATTTCAACATATTAGGTAATTGATCAATTGCATTAGATTAGAACTCCTACTCTACTGAAGTCATTAATTTTAATTTTGCAATTTACTTACTGAACTCTACGTATGCCGGTCCGATTCGCACTTGACCGGTTTTTTTACTGACTTCAAAAAAGAAGGATGATGTACATCTTGAATTTTTTCATGTACTTTTGATCATTCGACATCGGATAGTTTCTTCGTCATTTATAAACAGATTTCTGAGATTGATAGATTATTTTTTTGGTTAGCAAGATCAAAGGATTTCGGCACCCTTCGTAGTTGGCCCCAGATAAATTTTGTGATGATCTGATGATGAACTTCGTTGATGGACAACGGCACTCCTCAATGGACACCAGAAAATCAGCCGCAATAAGTGCGATAGGTTTACTTAATAGGTAACAGTAAGTATTAGGTAGTTGCTGATATTGCAAAGAATAGGTACCTCTACCTAGTAGAGTCGTAGCTTTACCTCTAAAACTAGTGAACAATACACATACATATCTACATATAGCTCACGCCTTCTTCCCATAGGGGTAGGCAGAGACGAATGATCGCCACTTTGCCCGGTCTTCGCACACTTCCCTCGCTTCCTTCACATTCATAAGCCTTTTCATGCACGCTCTTTTATTCTTCGCACTCGGGACCCCAGCTTTTTGAAGTGAACAATATTTTGTCTTAACAAAAACTCGATTTCAAAAACACAAATATACAATCGTAAAACATTATCCTCCTTCTGGGGCTGCCGGGTAAAAAGCACTAAAAAGAAAGCAATAAAAAAAACTTCAGTACCCACCTAGTTATTTGTGATAGTATTTCTAAAAATCGATGCTAGTATTTAGTGGTTTTACTATGCAATTTCATGTTCAGTGTCGCAAGTGGTAAGGTTCATAATATTATATAGGTATAGTTCATAATTTATAGTTCATATTATCATAATATTCATTGTAAGTAGTATTGTCACAATTTTTGTCTGACATTACTAAACGTAAGCTACAGGCGGAGTGTCGCAAGTGGTAAGGCAACAGCCCGCGCGGCGATAACCCGCGGAATATAGGCCGACGGGCACCGAGACTCAGCACTTCGCCCATCGCCTTCGCCATGAACGCTTTGCTCGCCCTCTGCTCCCTGGCTCTGCTGCAGGTAATGACGCCTCCACTATAGCTGGGACACACTTCCTCTTGTGTCTCTTTGTATTTCACTCAATAGTTGTTACTCCAGAAATCTTTGCAGTAAGACTTTCTGTATTTTACAGGGACACACTTGTTGTCTTGTGTTTCTTTTAGAAAAAAAACAACTTACGAAAAAATTGTCTTGATTTTGTGACTTAACTTTAAAAGAAATAAAGACGACTCCAAAATCAGGATTGCCTGCATTTATAAGGGACACACATGCCATAAATGTTAAATCACCTACAGTTTATAGAACTAAGTCAGCCTCTGCTTTCACATGATCAGGTCGGTTAATCTCCTTTAACAGGTCCTCATGCTCTGTTTTTATTGAGAGACAGGGACACACTACGTCCATTTCTTTTAATGGACTAAGGCCTCTTTTATTTTTTATATATTTATAGGAAACGGTTTATGTAAATGTAAGTACCTTAATCCATTGTTAACTTTAGTGCACCACCTACCTTCATCTGTTTTATCTCAGTTACATCCATCCTAAGGTTGTCGAAATCGCTTAAAGCGATAAGACCGCCCATTGTGCTTTTTTTGTATCACTGTGTCACTTGTTGCATATTTTTATTGGTGTACAATAAAGAGTTGTTACTTACTTACCTCTACAACTGCTGAATTTTAATGTACCTAGTCATTTTTATTTATTCTTTTTATTCTTTTCAGCAAGCATTAGGCCAATGTTTGCCGGCCTGCCCCTACGCCCCTGCGGCACCGGCCCCGCTCGTGCTCCCCGCCCCTGCGCCCGCTATGCCCCCTCTAGCTGCTCTAGCCCCCACCCTAGCTAACACTCTGTCTGCCTCCATCTCTGCAACTTTGCCCCCTCTGCTCGGCGCTGCGCTGCCTTCAGTCTTGACTTCAGCGTTGACGGCGGCCGCTCCGTTGTTGGCTTTGCCCCCCGCTGGCTGTGGTGCCCCACCCGCTCTGCCCCCCGCTCTGCCCTATGGCTACGGTGCGTCCCTCGCGCTGCCCGCCGCTCCTCTAATACTACCCGCTACGCCTCTCCCGCTCCCAGCAGCTCCAGCGTTGCCGTATGGCTGTGCTGCCCCTCCAGCCCCCCTTCCGTGTGGCTACGCAGCCCCCTCTGCCCCTCTAGTGTTGCCTGGTAAGCCTCTTCCTTTGGCCCTGCCCGCCGCACCCGCTTGCCCGCCCGCTCCTGCCGCGCCAACTTGCGTGCCAGCAACCATCTGTTTCTGAATTGTTTATTTGATTTAAATAAAACTTATAATTATTATTTTATGCGTCTTATTGAAGTTGTTTCGGCAACTGGTAAAATGTACACCTTTAGAATTAGAATAAATGTAGGTATATTGGATGAATTATTCGACAAAAAATATTTGACAAGCAAGATCCAGCCCAGAAAAGCACTAAAACCATTAACGTGAAAGAACTTGGTATTGTATTGTGTTTGTTTAAAAAAATAATGAGTTGAGGACTTTTTTGCCACGCTTCTTTTACTAAACTATACATTACAGTACAAGTCGCAGTGAATTTCAATAAAGACTTCTAGGCCCCTACATTGAATTAAAACATTTTGACTTGGATGCTCAGTTCAGAAATTTCATCTGAGTGTTCGAGATTTATCTGAAGAGTATAGACATATAAAAGTACTGAAATCCATGGGTACCTATTAAGATATATTACGAAAAATACTTAATAAACTTAGAGCAACTTGATTGACAACATCGATGCGACTTGATTGAAACTCATGGAGTTTTTTTCCAGTATCGTCCCAAAAATACCAATAATGATACAATTTATTGTTTTTAAAAACCATGTCTTTATATAAAGAAAAAGAGGCTCTGAAAGCTAGCTTGGATTTCAAGAGCCAATTAGTTACCATTATTTTGGGTTTCAAATACATATAAGATCTTTTTCTATTCAGCACCGATTGTTATAACAAGTACCTGGAATAGAACGAGCGAAGTACCAGTGTCGCTGACGCCATCTGCCGGTGAAAGAGCGTAAAAAAAGAGCAGTGATAGTCTTACGGTTAAAGAGCCCGCTTATCATAATGATAATCAGTGAGTGAGGTACGGGTTCAAATCCTGGCATGCACCGATGAGTTTTTAAAAACTTACGTGAATATTCATCACTAGCTAGACGGTGAATAAAAACAGCATGAGGAAACCCGCAGGTCTCTGAATTCTAAGTCATGTGTAACGAACCCGGTCCGGCTATGGGCTCACCACCAATCACGTTTAGGGGTCGAATATTCTCGTGAAAAGTGGGTATTTCCAGAAATGGAATAGATACCTCTACCTACCCCCTCGAGGATAAAAGGCGTGAAATTATTTATTTATTTTTATATTATTTTAAAAAATATATTGTCAAATTGCGTTTTTACAGGAAATTACCTGGTAGGTACACAAAATTTCATCTAAGTAAATACATATTTAGCCAATCTTCACGGACGAGTTTAGAGTGTCTTGTTATTAGACTATTGACATTTCTAGGTATACTTTTTGTAGATACCTACAGAAAATAATAGATTTTTTTTATTTCATTAGTATCCTCCAAGTAATCCAAGGACAGATCCAGCAGTCATGAGGGCCATTACCCTCCTCCTGTGCTGGATCTAAGTCGATCACTCATAATTTTTCAAATTTAATTAATAATTTTAATAGGTAAAAAAAATACTTTAAAGGTATAACGGCAAACACACGACAGTGATAATATTTTAAAAAACTTGTCTTAGATTTATTTGTTGGCCTCGCGCGGCTTGCAACACCTCTCTCATAAAAGGGGAAAAGAGATTAAGTAATTTTTAAAATAACAAAAGAACAGAATTTGGTACAGAAAAATAAGGCTTAAGTAGTTAAGGGAAAATATATTGTCTAGAAGGTTAGACCTTGTACCTACCTTAGATTTCTTATTTTTAGCAATCAATATTTTTATTTTTCAATTTGAAACATGAACACATGCCATTCCTGTTCAGTATTTTTTTGGTTAATTATCTACCTTTATCGTTCATAATCCAAAAATATAGTCAAAGGCATGTGTTTTCAGTAAGTATTCAATATACACTTAGAAAAGTCAATAGTTTATAATAACAAGGCACTCTAAACTCGTTCATGAAGAATGGCTAAATGTAAACAGCAGCCCATCTCCACCGACGAGTTGCTGGTTCCAAATGCAGTAACCCGAGAAGAGCCAGCAAGAAACTCAAGAGCAGCTCTTTTTAATCTCATGTCTTTTTAATAAATATGGTTTACAATTAGGTAAGTAGGTACCTACGAGTATATATGTATATTTAACAAAGGTGGGTTAGTTACATGGGTATTTCCAGGAATAGAACACCTCTGTCAACTCCCTCGGGGATTAGGCTTGAGCGCATTGAATATATTATTACGAAACGAACAATTAAAACCGGTTTCCGCCTGAACCATGTCAACTTCTAAATCCTTAAACTTTGGGGTTGTCTAAAAATAAAGTGTTTTATTCGTAATAAATAGTAATAGTGTCAGTAACAAACAAAAACATAAGTGACATTTATTTTATTATAATAACGAACACAGCATTATTTATACAACAATATAACAACGCTACTTAGAAGCAAATATTAACGGGTAGGCAAGTCGGAGCGGGTGGAGCGCAGGGGTACGCCAGTGGTGCTGGGGGGAGAGCAACTGGTGCGGGAGGCAACGCTAGAGGGGCGCCGTAGCCGTACGACAACGGAGCTGGGGGCAGAGCAACGGGGACGCCATAGCTGTACTGCAACGGAGCTGGGGGCAGAGCGGGTGGGGCTCCACAGCCACAGGGGAGGGGTGCAGGGGGCAGAGCGAGTGGGGCTCCATAGCTACCAACAGCGGGGGGCAGCGCCAACAAAGGAGCAGCTGCTGTCAACGCCGAAGTTAATACTGAAGGCAGCGCAGCGCCCAGTAGAGGGGGTAACGCCGCAGAGATGGACGAGGACAGAGTATTAGCTAGTAGAGGGGTGAGACAAGTCAGAGAAGAGGATAGTGGCGCGGGCGCAGGGAGCACCAACGGGGCGGGCAGCGGCGCTGGAGCGTAGGGATAGGCCGGCAGACATTGGCCTAAGGCTTGCTGGAAAAAAAAAGAAGATATTCTAAAAACATAATACTAACTGTCGTTATTATGAGGTTTTGAAGCCAACTGTGTTAATAAAATAGGCATTCTAAGTACCTACAGTCTACCAATCCTAGTACCTATCTGTTGCGTGAAGAAAATTATTTAAGGAAATAAAAAGGATGACTTTATGTTCCACTTAGAAAAGAAAACAAGTGTGTACCTTGGTTGGTTATTTATTTCAAATCAGGCATCAAGTCGAAAGGACACATTAAGGACATGTGTTCCTGTAAAATAAAAATAGCTAGAAGATCTCTTATCTTCTTATCTATCTCAACCTTTTAATTAAGACTTAATCGCAAAGTAGGCTTTTTTTTCGAAGAGAAACGCAATAAGTAGGTATATCCCTGTAAAATACAGAAAGTCTTACTGCAAAGATTTCTGGAGTAACAACTATTGAGTGAAATACAAAGAGACACAAGAGGAAGTGTGTCCCAGCTATAGTGGAGGCGTCATTACCTGCAGCAGAGCCAGGGAGCAGAGGGCGAGCAAAGCGTTCATGGCGAAGGCGATGGGCGAAGTGCAGAGTCTCGGCGCCCGTCGGCCTATATTCCGCGGGTTATCGCCGCGCGGGCTGTTGCCTTACCACTTGCGACACTCCGCCTGTAGCTTACGTTTAGTTGTGGTTATGTCATACCACTTAGGTAGGTACATGAATATTATGAAAAGGACCTTTTGCAACACTGAACATATTGTTAAAATGTAAAACTAGCCTGGAACGTTATAATACTCGAGGATTATAAATACAGTAACTACAAAAATTTATTATTATATACAGAATAGACAGCATTCAAACGTTCAGTTCAGCAAACAACTTCTTTGATAACACTGGCTGATTTAAACTGAGTGCACATGTGTTCTCTAACTGCATTGATTAGGTATGAAAATAATTTTGCATTGTTAAATAAACAACATTTTTGAAGTAGTTAATTTGTTAACTTATAAACAGTCCTGTTACCAGGAATATTCGGGAAAGAGTCCTAGTAGTTCTGTTAACAGAATAATGGGCAATTTACACGAGGCCATTCCACTAAGACAATACAATACAATAAATTGTAGGTACACCAAAAACAACACAATATGGATACCAACATTAACTAAAGTACAATGGGCGGTCTTATCGCTTTTAGCGATCTCTTCCAGACAACCTTAGGATGGATGAAACTGAGAGATTAGAACTAGGGTAGACGGTAATCCACTAAGCCATTCTAAACTGCATACAAAAAAAGCTTGAGGACAATCCATTGCAGTGGACTGTCCATTTACACGAAGCCATTAGTGGAATGGCCTCGTGTAAATTGCTCATTAGTAGGAATAAGCCAAGCAGTTCAACCATTCCCGCAAGTTAACCTCACCCTTCTTATCGCATTAATGTTGTCGCCACCTAGGACAGACCAGCCAGTTTGATGACACCCTACATTATTGAGGATTTTGTGTCTCAGTACTAATAAGTAGGTAACTATGTACCTAAGTATATAAAAAAAAATGTAAAATCAAGCTTTTTCTTTTCTAGTAAAATATACCTAAATAAATCAGTCTAAGTACTTTATAATAAGTCAAATAAAGTCATCACTCAAAATTGTACTCGTTTGCGAAATGTAAAAAGCTAAAAGCCGGACAGGCCTGACACCGTTTATTTTGGCCGGACAAGCAATCAAAAAGCCTATGTCCGGCTTCATCCGGACGCCTGGCAACGCTATCGCCATCTAAGGCGCAGTATGCAGCGATCAAGCTATACCACTTCTGCCTCGCCTTTGTAAATTACATACATACATAGAGCTCACGTCATTATCCTCCAGGGGTAGGCAGAGACGATGGATCGCTACTTTGCTCGATCTCTGCATACTTCTTTCGCTGCCTTTACTGCCGTTTCCGGAAAACAGATTTTTGAAGGACACCACTAATTTGATCCATGAACGTCCTTCTGGCGTCCTCTTTCCATGCATCCTTCCACATTTGCACCATAAATTTCTATCGTCACTCTTCTTTCATCCATACGTTCCTATTCGTTGGTTCCGTTGTAAATAAAAGCCAAATAATAATAAAATCGTATAATAAACTTTGGTTACAGAATTTAACAATCATTAAATTCTAAACACATCGGTCGGTCGACGGAGTCTCGCTTCGTTTCCGAAGAAGCGAGCGAAGCAGCCGCGCCGACCACAGCCATAGTGTAACAATTACTAGCATCGATCTAGAAGATTCTATGATTACTATAGTACAGGGGGCCAATTCCACTAAATGTCAACGCTTACAGTTGGATGACAATACAATAACTCTTTAAAAATAATATAGAATAAATAATCTCACGCCTTTCCTCCCCGAGGGGGTAGGCAGAGGTATTCCATTACTGGATATACCCACATTTCACGAGATACTTACATTGGACCCCTAAACGTGATAGGTGGTGAGCCCATCGCCGGACCGGGTCTGTTTACACATGTCTCAGAATTAATTCTAAGACCTGCGGGTTTCCTCACGATGTTTTCCTTCACCATCGAGCTAGTGATAAATACGTAGGTACGCAAGTTTTTGAAAAACTCTTTATTGTACACCAAAAACAACACAATATATATTGACAATGACATGTCAATGGTCAGTCGATGGTGTTATTTGCTTGAAAAGTGCCAAAATAAAACCATTGACATTTCATTGTCATCCAACTAAAACCGTTGACATTTAGTGGAATTGGCCTCCTGTTGTGTTGCCGATCGATAGAGCAATATAAATAGTATCGATAGCCCAATAGCGTAAATACTAGTGCTGCCTATTGAATGCACTATTAATAATAATAAATTGTGTAATTGAAATGCATATTGTTAGAATAGTTATATATGCCATAGTATAAGAATATACTACGCTAGGTATTATTTACAGCCCATAGTACAGGCTTTGCCTAGTTTGGGACTGAATAACCGTGTGTAAATTGTGTCCCACAATTTACTAGCGACCCGCCCCGGCTTCGCACGGGTGCAATGCTAACACTAAAACCTTCCTCTTAAATCACTCTATCCAGTAAAAAAGCCGCATCAAAATCCGTTGCGTAGTTTTAAAGATTTAAGCATACAAAGTGACATAGGGATATAAGGACAGAGAAAGCGACTTTGTTTTATACTATGTAGTGATTTAATCCACTTGACAAATTTTTCAAAGAAATAATACCTAGCGTAGTATAGTCTTGTACATACTATGGCTTAGTAATATAACTATTCTAACAATATGCATTTGAATTACCTATTAGTTAAAAATAACATACAAAATATTAACTAAATATTCAATACCAAAGTAACAGAATACAGTTGAAACTTTCGCCTACATTTTTCATAAGTGAAAACGAAACGTATAAGCTATTTCTTCATAGTCACACGTTTAGTTCGACATACTGATTGATAGATTAACACATGTGTTTTGTTACTCAATAATATAATGTTATAGATAGATAAAACACCACAGTTTGATGCGCTAGCGCATAGTTGAGGATCTATTATCAAATGTGTTTCATTACAACCACTAGATGGCGCTAGTAGGTAGTGCAGGCACAGAGTACAGGAATATCAAGGAGTATAAAAATCATAAAATTAGGGATGGGTATGGTACGCGGTTAGAGTATTTTAAAAATGGCAGTTTTTTTTAACCTTTGACTAGATTTAATAAGACTGTTGGAGGTAAAACATTTTGTTGAGATTCTAATAAACGAGGGCAAGGTCATTAAATATTTTAAAAATAAAAAAAAATTGTGGGTAAGTTGATTGTTAATGTTGTAGTTGTACTGGTACGGGTTCGAACCGTAACCAGCAATCTACTTCAAAGCGGCAATGTACAGCGAAGCAGTGGAATGCGGTAGCTTAACGCGTAGCGGAAGGTAAGCGGAGAAATGCACAGCGAGTTATGGTTTGAATCTATATTGTTCGATAATACACAACCAGGCTTTTACATTTCACTGTTTAGAAGTTAAAGCACTAAATACTGGACTGTATATAAAACTAAACCGCGTAACAAGCTGACGGCGAAACGCAAACGAAATGCGAGTTAATTTAGCGAGTGCAAGACGCGGAGTGCAGGCAGGTAAAACCCAGGCGGGGGTCCGCGGTACATGCGCGGGCGCGCGGTGCAACTCTTCGTCCATAACAAAGGCACATGAGTAAAGAAACGGAACAGAGACAAAGCTTCTAAGGAGCGTGCAAAATTCTTACCTATTTTAGTAGGGTTGGCAAAGGAGAATAATATAAACAAAACGTCTATTAGACTTTTATTTGTACATCAGATTATTTACAAATTACCAACTCTATCTTTTTTTATAAGTTTTTATTTTTAATAATTTCTAAAATCTTATAATCTAATGATAAATTCTAAATGTAATGGATATAATGTTTTTTCAAATAATCATTAAGGACGCTTCCACATGGCATAATATTAAATTTACAATCTTACACTCGTTTCAGAATATCATTAGGTAAAAATATTTACAATGTTTACGTCGAGTTCTTTGTAATGAGTAAATAAAGAATCTTTGCCCATATTTATAGGTTGTTCAGGTCTATTAACAAAGAATTTTATTTCGTCACATATGTGATTTTCGAGACATTCATGCAAACTGTACAGTAGGTAACCATTTTACACCTCCGAATCTAATTATTTACACTTTCTTGACTTTATATTTTACACTTTATTCTACCATAAACAATTTAAAATAACCATTTCTCACTAAGCAGGAGCGCGAAACAAATACGACAACCGTTGCGCGGCCCTCGGCTTTTCTACTGACCGAGCCGGTTTTATCCAGTTGCGGCGCGTACGTGACGCAGCGCTAGTAGAAACGCACACAAGCACTGCATGCTTGTAGTAGTGTACCTACGACAGCGCGGTTGTATGAAGCTTTGTCTCTGTTCCGTTTCTTTACTCATGTGACAAAGGATCGAACGATCATCGTATGATTTAAGGCTGAGATCGGCTGACGAGCGGAGCGATAAGATGTAGCGGATGTGTCGCTACAATGTTACAATTTTTTGTTACAGTTTTTATAATACAATTAAACGATTTCGAAATACAGCCAGACTTACTTAACAGTGTTTAGAATTATAAATAGATGCTTTTATTTTTAAACATTGTCAAAAAAGTGTCACTTCAGTGGTAAGGCATTCTGTGTAAGATAAAAAAAATAGAGGTGTACTATAGATTGTATGAATGCATGGAAAATCCTCATATAATAACGCGATGACTTCAAACTGTGGCGTTATACATGGTTTTGACAATATATTAATTTTATATTTCGAAAGATTACACACTGAACGAACAAAAACAAAAAATAACTTTATGAACGACATTTGTGTAATTCGAAATCAGATTTTAAAAACATTGCATTTTTAAACATACTGTATAACAATTTACATTGGTGTGAGTACTGTGAACGTCAACCAAAGAGGTTGGAAGTAGATCATTCTCTTAGAGAGAAACTTTTTCTTTAAACGTCTTTGGTGACAGCAAAGAGATTAAAATATAATAGGACATAGAGGGGGCATTGGGAATATTTTCATACAAAACTTTGAAGCATATTTGAAGCTCAAGCGTCATGTCAGTTAGTATGAACGCGAGCTGTCATTCGGTCGAAATTGTACTAGACTTATTCGACTTGGAATAACTTTTGGCTTCAAATTTTCCTCGCTTTGTCCCCTCTATGCCCTATTATATTTTAATCTCTATGGGTGGCAGCTTTTATTAAGAAGTTTTTGCTCATTCAACATGTCATTTTTATTTGATAAACCACTCTCATGTTTTTTTTATTTTTTTGTAAATTCCATAATTTTGTTGAGCTAAAGCTACTAAGAAACTTAACAAACTCCAAATCTTACTAACTAATTTGGCTTAATTATTGCACTAATAATATAATGGCATAATACATGACACACTTTACTAATCCTACTCAGAAATAATTTGAGAAATTCATTTTTTTAATTACATTATAAAATGCAGAGGTTGGGTCCACATTCATATCATTTTAGTATAAGTCAAAGTTAAAAAGTTTTTATTCAATGTAGGGGCTTATAAGTCCTCTTATTAAAAGTCATTGCGACTCCATCGTGTGTACATCTTAGAATATAAGTAGGCACTCGATCTAGGTAAGTAAATATTTACAAATATGGACCCAGCCTGACTTAACGTAATTGTATTACCACAAAATGGCGTACAAAGTTAAACACTTGTTAAAGTATTTTGTATTAACTGTTGTTTAAAATGTCACAGTAACTGTTTTAGACATTATCTAACTTCGGATGCAGTTTTGTGGTTAAACCGTAAGGTCCATTTTGACTATGGACCCTAAAACGCTTCTGGTAGTCTGTGGTAGGTGGTCAAATATTTAGGTTAATGGTCTTCACTGTTACAAGCACTCGTATGTAACGTGGCATGTCACGTGACCTGACTTTTGTATACACGCAGCGCATGAATAACTACTACTGGCAGTAACACGCGTTTGAGTAAATAACCTAACATCACGTAGATATTGTGATGATGTATGAAAATTACCGCATACAAATTTCAGATCACGTGTGATGTGACTTGAATAGAAGGCACTTCTTGCAGCGCCGCGCCGTGCTAGTAGAATTGAGTTCAATGTTGCTACAAATGCTTTATTTTTGACAGTTAGTAGGTTTTTTTTACAATTTTGCCCGCTAGATGATTTAAAATGCAAGCTTTTTGCATAATTCTATCACAAATAGAAGTTTACAAAGACAGATTTACATTCGTATTTTAATGTGATTCTGGTAATGAAAAATATAGATGTTAGATACTTATACAAGATTATGATAAACATAATCTTAATAGCAAAATGTCATCAAAACACAGCACTTGATATGTGATACATCTTTATGATAAAAAAAAAGAATGTCACATAATTAGTGTATGGTAGTCAAAAACTGTTACGAAAAAAAAATATTGGAGAAATTGGGAAGTTTTTTTTTAAATGTCACATTTTCACGATCTTTTTCGTATTTAAAATTTCAAAGAAGGAATTTTTGGAAATTACCACGGAAACAGAAATAGGCAGGATTCAGGCAGCGCTGCTGGGCATCCACTAGTATACTTATAAAACAGCTTGGCCTACCTCAAGATGTATTCACCCACCACAGACCACCCAGACTAGCAGTCTTACCCCGGAGGCCAGCCCATCTGCCGACCCCCAATAACATGGAGATGTAGGTGGTAGACGGACTGGGCCCCATCACGGCCATTGTTGACAACGAGACGCCATCCGCTTGGGGCCTTCTGGGCCCCGAGGGAGCGTGCCACCAGCATCAGGTGGCCCAGGAGCTGGAGACAGAAACAATAAATTGTGGGACACAATTCACATACGGTTATTTAGTCTCAAGCCAGGCAGACCCTATGGCCAGGTTATAGGCATATGTACTTAAATAAATCATCAAACGTAAGTTTGGCGAAGTTAGAATTAAGTAACACCGCTGCATATTATAAATTTATTTCAATAAAATATAACAAATTATTTGGTGCAGTGATAGGGCTCCACTTCTCTTTCGTGAGGCTCAGGTTTGCACTCTGGCTAGGACATGTACCACGGAGGTTTTAATAAAAATATCTATCACTTTTATCCCAGAGGGTGTTGGCAGAGGTATTCCATTTCTGGATATACCCACTAAAGGGGATAAAAGGCGTGAGATTATTTATTTTATTTTTATATTTATCAATAGTTCGACGGTAAAGGAAAACATGGTGAGGAAACCTGCAAGTCCGTGAATAAATTCTGAGGCATGGGTAAATAGACCCGGTCCGGCGATGGGCTCACCACCTATCACGTTTAGGGGTCCAAAGAATATATACTGGTGAAACATGGGTATTTATAGAAAGTGACCATTATTTTATTGATATGATAAACCAACATGTCTAACAAGTTTTGTCTCAGTTGCAACATCTTCAATGTAATTAAAGCACATTCCATTCCGTTATCAGTTATCTATAATCGGCTGTTATCAGCATTCTCTGAGCTGTTCACTGATAACTAGTCATTACTTGTTATCAATGTTATCATCTTGCAGTTGTAATTGTAACCTTGCTAATTTAAAAATGATTCTGCTTCTTAGAACTCTAAGGAGATTACTTTAAAATCTGTTCTAATAATATAATTAATCGCAAATGTTAATCTGTATGTTATCTTTTCACAGATTAGCTGCTGAAACAATTAAAAAAAATTGGTAGGAAGATGACTTGTGTAAGCTACTTTTCATCCCAGAACGCGGACAAAGTCGCTGTCAGAACCTAGTTTTAAATAGCAGCTTGGTACAAATGTAATTTTAAGGTTATGTTTTATTTATTGGAAAAGTTAAAAAAGTACGTATTAATAACTATTTCATTATGTATGGCTGCTAGTTGATTATAACCATTCATAGGTAGGTATTAGTTTCAAAATCAGTAAATTTCTCAAACTTTCAAGGGTCCAACTTTTTAAATGTTTTACCGCCAAAACTACCTATACAACTTTGCCGGGTTACCTCTTTATCGGGCATTTCGGCGTCCTGCAGTCGCGGAATCCTCCGCTTTGGAATCACAAGAAAGTGGACGGGCGCTTGCGGAGAAACATCGTTGAATGCGAGGCATAATTCGTCTTCGTAAATAATATCCGCTTTGATTTCTTTAGATATAATCTTGTCGAATATCGTGGGCCCCGGCGCGGCAACGCTCTGCGCCTGCGCGCGGCGGACCTCGTCGCTATACGGTCTCCTTACAGCTATCGCTGACCCGCGGGACAAATCGTAGATGTTCGTAGGATAAGATTTCTTTAGGCGAAATTTTAGAGCACGCTGCAACACTTTATTGAACATTTTAGAAGCTGTCGGACATTATTTCGGGTTTGAATGCGAAATGCGTAAAACTTTTGTTTGAATTTGACACTCTACGTCGACAGTGACATGTGACAGTTGTTGTGACAGTGACAGCTGATGATTTTTTAATATATTTTAGTGATGCTGTAGTAGTGTGCAAAAGAACTACTACCAACTCAAATGCTGATAGGAAAACTGCAATTGCGACATTTATTTGAATAAGTAAATTATTGTTTTGTAAAAGCTTTCAGAAGAGAAGTATATCAATTTTTTTTCATACCTGTTAGATTTGCTAATAATAATTTTGATTTAATTATCAGTACAGGAGTTTGCTTTGAACGGACAATAATAAAATGCAATGACCTTATAAAATACATTTATTGAAATACCTTTTACACCACAATTATTTTCATAATTCATTAAATTAACAATTAAATACGTAAGTATATGAAACTTTACTATTAAAGCTAATTAATATTATCAACAACTTTGTATGTATTTGAGCCTATCCCAACCTTTTCTCATTATATTTATGAAATATAAATAAAAAATAGACGGACATCTTCAAGTAGGTACTTAAGTACTTACATAACTTCATATCACAACATTCTTACGTTTATATAAATAATTCTTAACTAATTTCCTACATCTAAAAAAATTTACAGAGGTTTTGATGGGTAGTCAAAAAACTTCAATATAAGGGACAAAACTTAAAAGACAGCTTTCATTTCATCTGTTTTTCACTAGATTAAACCTGTTATATTAAAATAATGTCATTCATAACATATACCACTCTCTATTATTCGTCTATGATGCGGTAATACGTATATACGCTGCGTTAAACAGAGAAATCAGCAATCTGAAGGTTCCGTATACGATATCGCGGGCAATTTGGTTCTGTAGGACTAATCGAATGAACAAGAGCAAGGAAATGAATAGCACAGCTCGATGGAGGTAGCCCATTCTGAAAGTAAAAAGAATTTAATTATTTTACGTGATTTCATCGTTTTTTGTTTTGGGTACTTGCAGCCACAATAGCCCCAATCCACGGTGGGCTCGCGTGGGAGATTATAGCCCATACTTCCTCATGACGTGTAAGGAAAGACCCTTAGCTCAGCAGTGTGCTGTTACGGGTTGATGATGATGACATGAATGGGTAGATAAACAAGTGACTTCTGTCTTATTTATGGTTAAACTACACCCTCGATTCAAAATTAGCTGTCAATAGTGAGTAGTTGATCAACAGAATAGTCGTTGAGGCGGCTACATGGCCACGTTTTGAAGTATGGGGTTCTGTCAGCATCTTTGCCGGTATCGACGTTAACGGACGGTTGGTCTCTCTCTGATTGTATTCAAGGAATATAAGGTATTCGTGTTTATATTGACCTTCTAGAGTGTTTCCGAGCTTCTGGCAAGTCTTGGTCCTTTTCCTTCAGCAAGTACCGCCTTGTGCCGATCACGAAGTTTGTGTAGTGCTCGTCCCAGCTGCAAGAAACAATGACAAATACACTTTAATAATCTAACAATATTATAATCGCACTGCTGGCATTATCTTGCATGTCCGAAAATTTAACACGGGTGCTTTTTTCAAAAATTGCATACCTCTGTAAACGCACTCGGGGATACTACGATAATTGTGATCAAATTAAATATGATGACATCTTACTTAATAGAATGTGGATCCAAATTGTATGTCTCCGCGTCTTCTGGAGAGAGGCGCTCGCGCAGCCGCCGCCAATTGCCAGTTTCGAATCTCCATTGATACCGCGAAAAGTTCCTCAGCGCTTTGTTCATTGCACGTATTCTCTGGTCTGCTGTTATAAGGCTCACCCTGAAAATGAGAGATATACGTGAAAGTTAGCGGTAGCAAATGCAAAAGGCGTATGCTACTTAAAAAAAAAATTAAGTTTTCAAATTCAAGACAATCTTAACAACACGCCAAAAGAAAGTGTGATACAGATTAGGACCTTAATACATGTTTACATCAAGATCAAAGTTGAGTGAGATAATATGTCATGCGTTTAATATTATAGATTGTAGTCCATATTATTAGAGTTTGTTTTAGTTCCGTATATTAGTAATAAGAAAAGTTATACTTACTGCATTTTTACTCCAAATAGTTTGATCAAATACTCCGCCAAGTACAGGGGAATGGTGTGTAGCAGCACTTCTAGCACCTTGCCCGCAACCCTGAACATTTTTGCGCAATTATTTACGTTATTTTGTTCTAAACAAAAATAATCAAAATGGATATAGTTTGTTTAGCGGCTGAATTTTCCGAATAACAATAGTAGGTAGTTATAATCTTTATTGATAATAAAATATTTCAAAATTTTAAACAAAAATACAAACCGACTTCAACGAAATCACTAAAAATACTAATATTTACATATTTAACATAAATTACCTACCTACCTACTCAACCTAAACCATACGTCTCTGTACCCTTTCGGGAATAGGCATTAGCCTGCATTAGCATATGTATTGTATGTTTGTATGTATGTAAATCTACTACGCTGATAGCGAGTGATTTGCTGATGTCCGTGGAGTAGTTCCGTTCTCCACCTAAAGTTCTTCCATCAGATTTTCACAAAACTTATATGCCGTATACTCTAACAAACAAAAAAAAATCAATATCTTTTTAGATTTAAGAGAATTATGGATTAAAATTAACAAAATCATAAAAAGCATAGGTACGTGACCAATTAAGAACCTTCTCCTTTTTTGAAGTCCATGGTTACAAGGAGATGTTCAGAAAATCTATATATATAGAGGCTGGCATAATAATAAATGAAATATACTAAAGAGATCTGAGTAAGTAGCTACTGCTAGGCACAGTCTCTATATCTAAATAGATGCACAAAATCTGTCCTTTAGCTTTACTTTACACATTTAAATCATCCTCTCGATAAGATTATGCAATGGGTAAAAAGTACCAAATATCTTACGTGTTCTCAACAGAAGCACCGGAGGGATACCAAAGAGTGTTATCTAGCGGGTGTTTGCGCAAATTGGTGCGGATGGCCTTTTCAAAAGCTCCCCACGTCGTCGGGTTGTCGTACGTGCTGCAGTTGTACACGCGGACTTCTGGTAGTCTATAAGAAAGAGAGTTGGAGGTATTCAATGTCTGGAAATACTCAGTCAGTCCATGATATTTCCGTACGTCTAACGAATGACATAATGAGACAAAACAGAAATAAATGTTAAAGCAATTAAAAACTACAAAAACATGTCAAGCACGAACGCGAAAGCTGGATTTTCGAAACCACCCCTCATGTACGCCCATGGGTGCTGCACAAGCTTCAAATCCAATTTCCTGATAGTATTTTCCTTCATTGGTGATGTCGGTTAAAAATAATTTATTTTCTGTTGTAAAAATACACGTAGTAAATGTCAATAGTCTAATAACAAGACACTCTAAACTCGTCCATGAAGATTGGCTAAATGTAATCAGCAACCCATCTCCGAGATTTGCTGGTTCCAAATGCGGTTCCCCAAGAAGAACCAGCAAGAAACTCAAGGGCAGGGATGTAGATTGTGTAGAACGTTAAGTATTTCATCAACATAAACCTGTAAGCGACTTCTTAGCTATAGATCCTCACAAATGAACAAGAATCGAGCCACTGCGGATCAGAGTGGCTCAAAGATTTCACTGGTCCAAGGTTGTCTGCCGAAACATCGAGCTCGTGCTATACTGAACAGTAGGCGGTTACCTATAATCTTAAGGTATGGTTTCAGCGTCAACTAACTTGTCAATAGCAGTCTCCCAGCCAATAGCCAGCAGGGTGTCTATGGCGATGTCCACGGGTAACATATCTGCCCGTGCGTCGGCCTTCGAGCAGAATATGTGCAGGAGACCCTTGCCGGCCCCCACGATGACCCCGCTGGGGCCGTTTAGGTTCTCTATCCAGCCGGGGAATGGGTGCTTACAAGCTGAGATAACTGGAAAGGTGTGACGTTGTGAGGGTACTTCTGTATATTATGCGTCAATGGTAGTAAATGGTAGTATGGTATTAAAAAATTAATGACAAAATATAGGATGTCATAGGCACACAGTCTCACTTGAGGGAGAAAAAACTGTGATATTTGCTAAACTCACCGTCTTGACAAATATGTCATTTTTTTCCCGCCAAACACAGCGTAAAAAAATAACAATGAAGCAGAATTAAATTTTTTTTAATAAATCCAACGTAATGAGGCATAAATTAACGTATCTAGGTACACTAAAAATACATATTACGTGACTTGAGGTTAGGTAGTTATAGTGACGCTATATGACGGCACCGCTATCCTAGGAAACCAAAAGACCGAGCCAAATCTCACGACATCTCAATCCTGCAATGGTTAACATCTTTTTCGACCACGTAGGCGGTAGCGTCAACCCCAAAAAATAAAAAAGGACAAGATGATCGAATGAAAAAAGACCCCCGCAAAAAAAAGCTTAGTTCACTTATGTACCCATAGATGGCATTAGTAAATAAGCTCCTGCTCACAAAGTGAGTTAGTAAATATGACGTTAATGACTTACCAATGGAAGGTCTGAATATAGCAACGGAGTACCCTCTGTTCGTGTGCTGCTCCACCACGCTCTCTGCCACCGCCTTTGTGAATGTGTACGTGTTTGGTTTTGGGTGAATGTATCTGGGAGAGATAGTCATATTTAAAAGACTTGCATATCACAGATGGTCAATTAAAATAGCAGATTATTTTTATTGAGAGGAAAGGATACTTTAAAAAAAACAGAATCGAAACCAAACTAACTTAATAAAGACCAAGACCAATTGGATAAAAACTTCAGACCTAGGCACGCCTAGGTATCAACACATAGGCACTGCTTGACGACTATTCCTTGAAAATTTGCTTTTTGATCAGGTCTTAGACATATTCTCAGTAGTTCACTCACTTAGCCGTGATCTCAGCTAGCAGATGCGTCGGCGCTGAATCCACTAACGCAAGGAGCTGATCTACGGGCGCTGGCGGCGGATACACTCGTTCCTCAATGCATTCCAGCTCCGAGTTGCTGTACGCCGTTGACACGTGTATAAACGCCTGTGGAGACAATAAGAAATGTAATAGCTGTCTTTCATACTTATTTCAACTCGTGGGTGCCATGAGAGGAAATCTGGAGCCCTATTTGGCATATTTATCACTAGCGCGACGGTGAAGGAAAACATCATGAGGAAACCCGCAGGTCTCAGAAATAATTCTGAGACATGTGTAAATAGACCCGGTCCGGCGATGGGCTCACCACCTATCACGTTTAGGGGTCCAATGTATCTCGTGAAATGTGGTTATATCCAGTAATGGAATACCTCTACCTACCCCCTCAGGGATGAAAGGCGTGAGATTATTATTTATTTGGCCCTGGTGCTCGTAAAATGGCATGTTATGCCTACTACAGAATTCTCAAGCGGTTGGCACCATTGAAGGTATAAGGCAAACATCTGGTGTTTTCTTACGCTAAAGAACTCAGTGAAGACCAGCACCATGTTCTTTCGACATGACATTTCCATAGGAAGAGGAGAAGTCGAGGAGAATGGGACTTAGAAACCTTTTTTTTGACAAATATTAAAATTACACATGCTAAACTCCAAAGCAGTTTGTCTACACATTTGTAAGCCCCGTTCTCCTTCGCTTCGTATTCCTTGCTTTTGGTTATTATATTTATAATCACCTCTACGTTCGGAAGCCGGTCACAAATGTCCATAATCCTTATAGCTGAGCGGACATTCTGGTCGACCGCTGTGCGAAGCTCCTCGTCGAACTTTACCGTCGCCGCCGAGTGAAATACGATTGATACCTGTGATAAAGAAAGTCAAAGTCAAGTAGTTATGTAAACAAATTTTTCTCTCTTCAAGGTTAGCACAGACCAAAGAGCGCTGCTTCTACGAATAATTAGGTCTGATGTTTCATTTACGTTTATGAAACGTTTCATTCATGTAGGCTTGGTGCTATCTATATTATGTCGCAAGTTAAGAAGAATTTCATGCGTAAGGAATGTTTTGCAAAACGGGCCTAAGGTAACAATTGAGGATTCAAAACATTATTATCTGTTTCCTGATGCCTAGTGAAAGTCTTCTATCGTTCATCAAAATTATCACGATTTATCAATTCATCCACACCAGCATACTTAACTTTTGGTATTTTCTGATATTCTTATTGATATTCTGATATAATATCCTACAGAACCCCTGCCCCCCTTTCCTCTAAGAAGTTGAAATCTAGATGGATCTTAACCTTGACTCAAGAGGTTGGTTATTGATGGCTACTTTACTGACCTCTTGCAATAGAGCCATGGACTCTGGTGTGACTCCGCACTGAGGCTGTGTAACATCGCCTGGGATTATGCAGAGCTTCTCCAGCTGGGATGGGTTCCTCTCACGGATCGCGTCGAACACCTGCACCAAATAACGAATGCGATCGCCTCAAATGAGGGTAAGTACATGTTTTCGGTGTTTGGGGTGAAGATTAGAGGCTATAAGACTGAAGCAATGCTGGTGTGTTAAGTCGAAGCTTCGCAGGAGTAGGTGGTTAGCAAATATCTACAAAAAAAGAAATATAACTACTTTTCTGGACTCCTCTTGGTTTATGTTTGGTTTTTCTATGAATAGCTTTTTAGAGTCTCATACTAAACTGGGAAAAATGCAATCTGTCTGTGTGTCACAGGTGCTTATCTCGGTCAAGCTGCAAGTTCCCACGGACGTAGGAGTACAATACATAAACCTATTTTGCCTAGGAATTATTATCAGAACAGTTATTTAGTAATGTAATTAATACTAAATTAATAAATTTTAAATTGCAAATGAAAGAATTGTAAAAGATTTGTATTTTTAAATCCCTAAAAATATTTATGAAATAAAAAATCGGTTGTCTATAAAGTCGGTTTACTGACGATAGTCTGTTGAACGTAACAACTTCATAAGAAAATACTGATGGAATGGATTGTGCCTCTTTGTCGTTCGTTGCGCGCTATCGCTTGCACTTCAAGCCTAAAGGTCACAGCACACTTATCAACTCGGAAAGGGATCGTCACCGTATCGCCTCGAGCCGTTCAGTATTGTTTGTATGAAACTCCCTACTGCAACGCACACTAATTGGAAACGTAAATCGCCTCGCCTCGGAACAGGCTCTGAAGCGCGATGCGGTGAGTGGTCAACTTGCAGTTCCCGCGCTTACGGCTCGCTGTTCCCCCGCTTACGTCTCTCCGTACGCGAGCTCACGGCTCTTCGTCCACCCTTGCCCCTCAACGTTTGGATTCAAACTGATTTGGTGCCAACCCGGTCAGCCAGCGGTCGGCGAGGCGTAAGCGCGGTGACGCCTAGCCGTAGCCGAGTTGACGTACAGGAGCCGCTGCTACGCTTTGGTTACATGCATACGTTAGGTTGCCGCCTGGTTGACGGCGAGGCAAAAGGCGATACGGTGCCGATCCCTTTCCGAGTTGATATGTGTGCTGTGACCCTTAAATGGAACGCCTCAGAGCGAGGTAACGCCGCATGACGTCATGTTTTTTCGTGCGTGCAGTCGGCTCTATCAAATTATAAGACGTTGTCACGTCAAAAATGCGGTGCCATAGAAACTTTTGTGCATACTAATACTATTATGAGTACCAATAGATGTTCATGTAAACGTACAACACAGAGAACTTACACTTGTTCGCTTCACACTTGGCTATTATTTAAACAAGCCACATACCTGTGTCTGTTTGAGCTGTAGAAGTCGTTTCTCAGGAAGTATACCTCGTTTTGTTCGCATCAGCAGATACAGCCGACCGATATCAGGACATGTAGATAGGAGCCGTTCTACTAACACCTGGAAGCAAAAATGAACAGACAAATAAAAACATTTCATTTACATACATACATAATCTTACGCCTATTTCCCATTGGGATAGGCAGAGATAATTGACTGCCACTTGCCACGATTCTGGCAGATCTCTCGTGCTTCCTCCACATCCATCAAATGACTCATGGATGCTCGTCGGTTTCGGTTACTCTTTATCTGGCTGGTAGGTACGCCTAGGTCATCCTCTACCGACTCGCCCATTCACAACATAAACATATTTCATTTATATTTTTCTTATCTAATATTCAACTTATACGAGTAGGTATGTGAGGACTTGAGGCCCTATTCGTCTTCTTAACTTACGTACATATTATTATTATCACTAGCTCGCCGGTGAAGGAAAATATCATGAGGAAACCTACAGGTCCCAGAATTAATTCTGAGGCCTTTGTAACAGCACCCGGTCCAGCAATGGGCTCATCACCTATCACGTCCAGAGTTTCAAACAATATACTGGTGACATGTAAATATGGAATACCTCTGCCTAATCCCTCGGGGATAAGGCGTAAGATTGTTTATATAATTTCTTTTTTAAACTGACCTTTCCCATAAAACCCGTGGCTCCTGTGATGAAGATGGAGCGTCCCGCGTAGAACTGCGGGATTTGAGGTCCCGTGGACCGTCGTTGACTCATGGTCACTGCTTCAATAAAAAAAAATATACATTTAAACATAAATAGAAACTACTAAAATGGTAGGATTTTTCTTTCATTACCACTCTAGATTTAGTTGCGTTGCTGTTTGAACCTAGAGCCACAAAATATACATTAAAATATAAAACAAAACACTGTATGTATTGCGATTGGTGCGTTTATGATTGCCATTTTCCATGGCTTTTTCCGATGAAAAAAGTATTTATTAAATAAAAAATATTTTACCACTTTACAGTGTTGATACTCAAACAAAGTAAACGCGCCTATTTGCCAACCTTGGCGCGCAAACAAGTGACCATCAATTAACATCATTGAGAACTACGTCTTTCTACGAGTAATATTTGTTTTACTTATTTGGGATAGCAACAGTATACACTACATTATTAAAGTAAACTTATATTAGTAGGAAGGTTGTTCTTCAGTAAATCCCAGACAAGGACGTCTTTAACCTGGGACCCGGGCCATGTCTTTAACATTACAGAATCATTATTAAATGCCGATCATCGAGTCTGGTTGGGTGGGACGTGTTCCAATTTTCCCTACATAAAATTTCTAAATTATTTAAGGGAAAAACCTGGAAGCTACTGTTTTATGCACCTTGTTTATTAGAATACCAAAAATCTGTGTAATGTCAGAGACCAGTTTAAATAAAAACTGGTCTCTGGTAATGTCATTTGAAGCAAGGAATAAGAATATGAATATAAGGTGAGGAAACTCACAGGTTGCAGAAATAATTCTGAAGCGTGTATAAGAGCGCTCCAGTTCGACCATAGACTAGGTATACTCTGGACATTTCAATACCGGTCATTTTGTACAACTGGACGACATTTTGATATTTCGGTCATTCTGATACATAGGACTTTATAGACCGAAAGGCTCACCACAAATCACGTTTAGGCGTCAAAAAATATATTTACATTTTATTACATAATATATTTACATTGGTTAAAAATGTGTATTTCCAGGATTAGAATACCTCTGCCGACTTCCTTGGTATTATAGGCATGAGCATTATCATTTAATTCCTGGAATAAAATATTTATCTTTGGGGATTTGGCAGAAACTACTTAGATCCAAAAAGATCAATAGAAAAGAAGAGCCTGCATCAGTCTGTAATAATAATTTGTGGGACACAATTCACACACGGTTATTTAGTAACAAACTAGGCAGAGCCTTTACTATGGGTACTAAACAACAGATAAACACACTTAAATATGAAACACCCAGACACGAAGCCAACAGACATGTTCTCGCACACAAATGTTGGCCGCGATCGGGAATCGAACCTGCGACCAGGGTCACTACCAACTGAGTCTATCAACTAAAGTAGATATAATTTTAAAGTGGTGAATAAACCAGTGATTTCTTACAAAATTACACCTATTAAGTAATGGTCTTACGGTCCAGGTAAATAACTTTCTACTCTCCTGAACGCTTAGAATAGAAAGATAAATGCAAGACATTGACATAAACTGAAAGAAAAGACACTCAATGTTCACTGTAGTGTATCATAATCATTGAAGTGCGACCAAAGACAAAGTTACTAAGTACATTGACGCAACAACTCATTGACATTTTATATATAGATAGACATGTTGTACTCTTACAAATGATAAAGGTATGTAATTTTATATGTAACTAGCGTTTCTGCGCGGTTTCACCCGCGTAGTTCCCGTTCCCGTATAAAATATAGCCTATGTTACTCAGGGATATTCTAGCTTTCCATTGGTAAAAGATTTTCTAAAATCGGTAGTAGTTTTTGAGTTCATTCGTAACAAAGATACAAACATACAAATATTTCCCCTTTATAATAGGTATAAGTATACAACCCGTAACAGAAAAAGCGCAATTCCTCATACAACCCAATTTAGTACCTATATTAATATAAAAAAAAATATGATGCAATCGAACTTTAGTTGTGTCTAACCAATTTTCTTAAATATCGATTAATAATAGCACGACTTCCATAGACAGCACTAAATTCAGCTACGCTAATTCATTTTTGGGAAAAAATTAACACATATTAAAAATAGCTGAAATCCAATAAGTAGTCGATACTGAACAAACTAATTTCAGGAATTGCGCTTATTCTGTTGTATATAAGTAGGTATAATATAGAAATATAGGTATGGATAATTATGCCTTTTTTTATATAATTTTTGCATAACCTAAATAAAATTGTATCTTCGTACAATTTTATTTAGGTTATTCAGACTTCAAATGATCGGAAAACAAATAAATTTCCCGATGACTGGTTGGTACGTGATTTCTTATAGCCATATTTTGATCACAGATAACGCATCTACCTCAGTATAAATAGAATATCATTTCAACAACCCAAAGAACACACAATCATTGACACGTAGCATTTATTAGTTTACTTGACAGTTATGGTGATGAGAAGCGGTGTGGTTTTGGGCACTCTATCATTGTTCTAGCTGTCGTTAAGTGTTGGTGAACTTGAACCTGAGGTCCATTTGACCCTGGCCCTTGCGGATCGCCTATACTGCCAATGGGTTCGATTCTGCTTTACAAAGCAGACCCTGGCGCTGGGCTGCTTTGTAAAGCTTTTTTTTTGTACTTACTTTTTCACTCCTCATGCTCTAAAAGTAGGCCGCCAATATAATAATAATAAATCTTTATTTCAGGCAATATAGCCCAACGAAGCGGGACCCCTAGGGAGTAACGAGTAATTCGTTTTTTTAATTTCCTTATTGAGATGTAGGTCAGACAAACTCAAACAACCAGTAAATATCTGTGGAGTGTGGACCATCTTTATTGCGAAAATGTTGAGAGTTTTAGTTCCATGGTTTTTCCGCAAAAAAAGGTGGCGCCACGTGTTTTAAATTGTTTAAATGTCTTTGTTAATCTGTGACAGGTTTAGAAGAAAAAATTGCCCGCGAAAATTTCAGAATTTTTGTTGAGTGTAGGTATTTGTTCGGTTTTAAATAAAAGATACTAAATTGTGAATTTATCTACAGTTTGCACCTCGAGACTAAACGCCAACTTAACATAGGTACCCTCGGTTTCATTGACTCCCTCGCATAATATAATGGCTTCGTGTAGTCCCTCGATACAAAATATACTATAATGCTGTGGAGTGTAGATATAGCCACCGTCAGATTATCTTGGTTTCTATTATCAATCGCACTGTCGTTCTTTAGCACAAACGTGTTCGCCCAATAGTACAGTCAACAAAGTTATTAGTGTTACATGACCAGAAACTAAGATTCAGTTTTCTCTTAAAGCCTTAAATGTATTTATAGTTTTTTTTTGTAAATTATAGGGATCAAAGATACCTTTTGAAATAAACAATAATGAATAAGATTTAGTTATGACTACCCCAGAAAAATGAGTTCTTAGTTACTGGCCATGTAACCCTAACAACTTTGTTGACTGTACTTTGGACAATCGTCATTCGAACTTGCGTAGTAGACCCTCTAATACTAGCTGTTCTGCGCGGCTTCACCCGCGTAGTTCCCGTTCCCGACTGAATACGGGAATAAAATATAGCCTATGTTACTCAGGGATCTTCTAGCATTCCATTGGTGAAAGAATTTTTAAAATCGGTCCAGTAGTTTTTGGGTTTATTTGTAGCAAACATACAAAAATACAAATCTTTCCTCTTTATAATGTTAGTATAGTTATATAGAAGTATTAGTATAGAAATAGGTATAGACCAAAGAGATTAAAATATAAAAGGACATAGAGGGGGCATTGGGAATATTTTCATACAAAACTTTGAAGCATGTTTGAAGCTCAAGCGTCATGTCAGTTAGTATGAACGCGAGCTGTCATTCGGTCGAAATTGTACTAGGCTTATTCCACTTGGAATAACTTTTGGCTTCAAATTTTAATCGCTTTGTCCCCTCTATGTCCTATTATATTTTAATCTCTTTGGTATAGATTAAGATAGAAAACCAAACCATTTTAGTGAGTGATTTCGGGTTTTTGTGTCTAAGTGTATAGATAGATTCGGTCTAAAAATAGTCTGTCTGTTTGTTTTAGTTTCCACTAAACAGTCAAGCCCATGCACTCAAGTTCAATAGAACTACTTACAAGTACAGGTACGTATACCTAACTACTTTAGAAACGGATGTCAAACACAATATGCAATGCAATCAATCAATATGTAGATATGTACTAAGTTGAATACATAATTTAGTGAAGTAAAGTAAGTACATAGTCATTCATAATAATGCACTTTATTTATTTTTCTTCTAACCTATCGGCACAGTATAATAAATAGTACTCTATTGGGCAGCTAATTCGTTTTGCCGCGAGCCTTACACAGGACAGACATTAGGTACCTAGGTACTTCTAAAAGGCCTTAATTCAATTAAATTCGTTTATCATCACTACATAGTATAGAACAATATAGAGCAGTGATAGCCCGGACGGTTAAAGATTCGAGCCGGTCGAAAATCAGTGAGGCTCGGGTTCGAATCCTGGCATGTACCAATGAGTTTTTCAAAAACTTACGTACATATTTATCACTAGCTCGACGGTGAAGGAAAACATCGTGAGGAAACCCGCAGGTCTCAGAATTAATTCTGAGACATGTGTAAATCTGGTCCGGCGATGGGCTCACCACCTATCACGTTTAGGGGTCCAATGTATCTCGTGAAATGTGGGTATATCCAGTAATGGATTACCTCTGCCTACCCCCTCGGCCCTCGGGGATGAAAGGCGTGAGATTATTTATTTTTATAGTATAAAACAAAGCTTTCTCTGTCCCTATATCCCTATGTATGCTTAAATCTAGCTTAAATCTTTAAAACTACGCAACGGATTTTGATGCAATTTTTTTTAATAGATAGTGATTCAAGAAGACGGTTTTAGTGTTAGCATTGCACCCGTGCGAAGCCGGGGCGGGTCGATAGTTCATAATAAAAATTACATGTTTATAATGCTGCAATGACAGATGAATGATGATATAAGTGCTAATTCATCTTAGTGTTATGCGGAAGAAATCATTGGCTATTATTAGATAAACTAAATAGTTACTCGATCGTGTATGCGAATTTTAGACAATTTACAAATTACCGGAATTCACACCTTGCTGCTTGTTTGCTGACGATATTTTGTATCAATATTTGACGGCTACCTAACGATGTGTAGATCGGTAGGATGTTATTTAAATGCCCAAATAACCAGATAAAAAGATATGAAACAACGATTTTATTAAAAAAAACCTTGCATAAGTACAAGTAGTTAAATACATTTATTACTGGCTCGACGGTGAAGGAAAATATTGTGAGGAAATCTGCAGGTCCCAGAACTAATTCTGCAGCATGTGTAACAGCATCAGGTCCAGCGATGGGCTCATCACTACACTCATTTTAGGGGTCCAAAAATATACTGGTGAGAAGTGGGTATTTAAAGAAATTTGCTTACCCCTTCAAATGGCGTATCAAAATGAAAGTAAGAATATGATAAATATACCAGATTTTACCACATTTTTATTTAATTTTTTTTATACCTGCAACAATACCTCAGAGAATCCCGCATACTATTCCGTGCAGTAATATAGACAGACATACAATAAAAATTCTCAAAAAATCATCAATCAATCATCTCTGGCGGAAAGCGGCAACAATCGGCCCTCTGCGCTAAACGAAGTTGCCGCTTTCTGCCTCCGTCGAGCAGAAAAAAAGTATACCTACCTACCACACCTCGGGAAGTAAACAAGAAATCCTCAGATCACATGTTTGTCACATGGCGTCGGTCGACAATTACACGTGATCTGAGACATTTCTTATTTTACTTCCCTTGGCATGTAATATACTAAGTCTTTTATCTTTCCGCCTCCGTCGATAAGAAACAAGTATACACACCTCGGGAAGTAAATTAAGAAATGTCACAGATCACAGAGGCGAAGTCGAGGTCTACAAACATGAAGCTTTCTTATTTTACTAGGTGTGTAATATAATGCCTAAACTATTTTGCTTCTATCGCTACCACCATTTTTTATATATGTATTGTATTCATGTTGTTATAGATACTGTATTGACGGGCCTGTTGGCTCAGTTGGTAGTAACGTACCCTGCCTTCTGAGTAGGAGGTCGCGGGTTCGATCCCCGCTTGGGACCAACATTTGTATGTTTGAACATGTCTGTTGGTCTGCGTGTTTAATGTTTATTTAAGTATGTCTATCAGTTGTTTAAGTACCCATAGTACAGGGTCTGCCTTATTATTAGGGATTATATAACCGTTTGTAAAATGTGTCCCACAATTTATTATTATTGTTTAGTTATAGAATTAGATACCTACCTGCTAAGGAATAAGATTATTACCAATCCAAATTAAGCATAAATTTGGAACAAAAATACATGGGTCTCATAATAGCAAGTTTTTTAATATCTCATACAGTTCTCGGCCAGTTACAATTCCTGATCATCATCATCAACCCGTAAGAGCCCACTGATTAGGAAGTATGGGCCATAATGTCCTACGCGAGCCCACTAGGCTGTGTTAGGCTAGTATGGCCACTTAACAGTCAGAATTTTTCAAGCCACCCAAGGGTATCTGACATGGCTTAACGACTTCCATTGTGAGTAAACACAACGAAAACCGGGACCAACAATTTAACGTGCCTCCCGAAACACGGAAGCGCTCGTAAATACATGCCACTAGGTCACCCATTCACTGACTGACCGCACCCAACTTTGCTCAACCAGTGTGATCGACTGTCAGATTTTTTTTATCCACCATTACAACCGGGTCCAACAATTAATTTAACGTGTCTTCCGAAACACGGATTTTATTCCCTACCCACATGTATACTTGTAGAATACATATAGCTTACTTATGTAAGTAAATTATGGACCATATTATAGGGCAATGTATTGGTCACATCAAATTTTTTGTCTCTCTTGACAACATGTACATACCTACTCATACCTACCTACGTGCAACGCATTTTGATATAACGGTTTTCACTTACTCGTACGAATAATAAACTTGCAGTACCAACCTAACCGTCTGTGATATCAAATTGCCAAAATTCAAATGAACTCTTTATTACATTTGGAACCAGCAACTCGAAGAGATGGTCTGCTGCTTCATGGACGAGTTTAGAGTGCCTTGTTTTAGACTAAAAATGAAAAAAACATTTTCATTTTTAGAATTTTTGTCTGTAGGTATATATCGGTCTGAAAGTTTGCCTCGAATAGGCTTTCACCAATGGAAAACTTACTTTTCTGAGAGTAGGTCATGTCAAGTAGGTAGGATATTGAACTAGAATTTTTGCCACGGACCGGGACTTATGATGGTAAAATCGAGGGGACTAGGAACTTATAATCTATTAAATAAAAAAAAAAACATACCTGATCGTGTGCCGAAGATAACTCAAAGAATTTCACACCACTAACTGTCAAAGTAGGTATATTAAACAACGCAAAATTTCATTAGTTTTATATCAGATTCGTACTAATACTTACATGAAATTGATGTTTTATCCTAATAATACGGAATTGTGAGATCTTTCTCTCGATGTTTAAGATATTCCACTTTTCTATTAAAGATTCTTTTTTTGAAATTTCCGCGATCCCGCAGTGAAATTACATCAGTTTTATTTCATGTATCAGTACGTTTCGGATATAAATCGAATAAAAAATTACCATGTACCTATATTGATAATTGTTAATGAAAGGCACAAGCACCTGTGGCGGGGTGAGGATGTACACTGAAGCTTGGTCAGCCAATTTTAGACGTACTAAGTAAGGAAACACGCACAGTAGGTAGGTATAGTAAAGTCAACAAGAAAAGTGGACGCCTTCTTCAGAAGGGAGCTGCCCCTCCTAGCCAAGGTGCAAACGAATTTGTTTAGCTTAGTTGGCAAGCTCAATTGTAATACAATTACTAGGAACGTATGTATTTGACGAAGGCCGGTGTGGATTATTATTATAACTAGCGACCCGCCCCGGCTTCGCACGGGTGCAATGTTGATACTAAAACCTTCCTCTTGAATCACTCTATCTTTAAAAAAAAAACGCATCAAAATCCGTTGCGTAGTTTTAAAATATTAAGCATACATAGTGACATAGGGACAGAGAAAGCGACTTTGTTTTATACTATGTAGTGATGATGTGCAATTGTGCATGACATAATTACTTCTGAATAAATGACTTGACTGGAACTACGTCCAGTACCTTTTAGAGTGTTGCGTCAATTTTAGGTACGTCTACTTGCACACGTTATAAAGCCGCGTGGATGACAACTCGAGCGCTATAATGTCAAGGGCTTTTTGGCGGGAATCCGAAGAGGGACGCCATGTTTTTTGTAAAATTTTCATGCTGCTTTGTTTTCGGTTTTGGATCATCGTAATAATGATAGTGTTGTGTGGCAAATATAAGTGACAGTGAATGGGAAATTCGATAAAATACGTAGAACGGACGTTTTTGGAGTACCTCAAGACGCTCGCGCTGATTCAATCGTCAGTAAAAGAGCACTATCTTCATTTAGCAATAATAGACAATCACAAAACAAAAATAGCTACAGTTGATCTCTATTTTATCTATGGGTGTTCGGTGCCATTTTATGTTCAAATTCAAATAGGAAACATCAAACTGATGTTAAAGAGTAACTACATAAGTAAATTACGAGCATGGATGAGTCGTTTGATGGATGTGGAGGAAGCACGAGAGATCTCGCTTCGTAGCAAGTGGCAGTCTGTCTCTGCCTACCCCAATGGGAAATAGGCGTGAGATTATATGTATGTAGGTATGTTCCCTCATAGAGACAAAACTCTCAACCGTCGACAAATTACAACCGTAATGGACACTTACTACAATAGGTACTAAAATAAAACTTCCCATTCATTGTAGATTTACTTTAAATAGAACATTCAGATGTAGGTACAAAGGAATAAAAACCACAGCGTAGATAATATATATAACTATTATGTATTATACCATAACACTGCTTTGTAGCCGGTTTTAGAAAAATGGCATTTGCTAAAATGACCACATACGAATAAATTACAATACGAATACTTAGTATAAAACAAACTCGCTATTTGCCTGTCTCCGCTTACATTTTCAAAACCACGCAATTGGTTTTGATACAGTTTTCACTGATAGAAGAGACTATTAAACGAGGAAAGTTGGTATCGCAGTTTCATTGTAAAAAAAAGCAGTGATAGCCTTACGGTTAAAGAGCCTGCTTCACATGGTGATAATCAGTGAGGCTCGGGTTCGAATTCTGTCATGTACCAATGAGTTTCTCAAAACTTACGCACATATTTATCACTAGCACGACGGTGAAGGAAAACGTCGTGAAGAAACCCGCAGGCTCAGAATTAATTCTGAGACATGTGTAAAAGACCCGGTCCGGCGATGGGCTCACCACCTATCACGTTTAAGGGCCCAAACAATATCTCGTGAAGAGTGGGTATATCCAGAAACCACCTATCACGTTTAGGGGTCCAAACAATATCTCGTGAAGAGAGGGTATATCCAGAAATGGAATACCTCTGCCTACCCCCCTCGGGGTTAAAAGGCGTGAGATATTATTGTAAAAGCTGTGATGATATAATTTTACTAGTGGTATTATAATTCTACGGACTTTTGTGAATCGTCTTCATTTCATACTATACCATAATTTCTAAAAGCCGATTCAGTAATATTGTAATTACGCTACTTAAATTATCAATACTAGCAACACTTGAACGTGTCGATTCATTTTGATTGGTCGATTACTGACCACCGCGCCATGCTGCCCAAACACTCCAATCAGAGACCGTTTTGAATCTGCATAATTAAATTTTAATGTATTTTGCAAAGAGATTAAAATATAATAGGGCATAGAGGGGACAAAGCCAGGAAAATTTTAAGCCGAAAAGTTTTTCCAAGTGGAATAAGTGTAGTACAATTTCGACCGAATGACAGCTCGCGTTCATACTAACTGACATGACGCTTGAGCTTCAAAGTTTTGTATGAAAATATTTTCAATGCACCCTCTATGTCTTATGATATTTAAATCTCTTTGGTATTTTGTGATATTGTATGTTGGAAATTGGTTGGAAAAAATTGACAAAAGTCCGTGAAATCATAATACCTAATAAGGAAAATACCTACCACTAGTGAAATTAAATTATCATACGTTTTATCGATCGTTAGTTATTATTAATTCTTTAGCTGAGTAGTGATTTTCGCAAATGCCATTTTCTTTTTTACCGACTGATACAATATGGGGTGTTCCAAAATATACACTTAATTTATTTATTATTTATTTTGCTTATTTAAATTGAATTATGCAATGGGTATTTTGGAACACCCGTATTGAATAAACTATACAACATCTATAATTTTACACGAAATAGGTACAGTTAAAATTTATATAATAATATCATTATTCTAACTATTATATTTTGGTGTTCTTGTTTTCAATTTTATAAGTACGTTACACTAGCAAATACACCGTGGCACAGAAACGGCGATGATGTTTATATTATTTTTTTGTACCCGACATTTCTGAGCACGGCGTTTAAAAAATGGGACTGTCCTTCGGGAGCCATGGGGTTTTAAAAAGTACATATTCATACACACATACGCATTGTACACCAGCGTGAAAGATAGAGAAAAATCTAGTGATTATCAGAAATTTATTAAAAAAAAACATTTCCATCTATTTAACTTGCACAAAAGTCATTTTACTTCGATGATGGTCCATGGAATCATATTGAAATAATACTATTTCTAACTCCTTAAACCCAATTTCCATGTTTAAGTGAATTAGACAGACGTCAAATAATGTCAATTCATGTCATTTTACCGAGGTCGCCAATTTCGGTCTTCTTGTTGCTAGGTTAATGAACATTAAAGTTTGTTGTGCAACGAAACTAGACAAATATGAGCAAAATCATGAATAAAACTATACCTAATCATTTTATTTATATTTATCTAAAAATGCGTACATGTTTCAGGCCCAGTCTCCATACATTCCTCAAACGTCTCCTTTTCAACTGCCGGTTAGTAGTGGTATTTAGGGAGATTTTCCCCAAATAATTCATAATTTATAGAATGACCTTCATAAAGGACTGTCCCATTTTCTTGTATAATTAATAATTATCAATAAATACATTTCATACGTCAACTATTATTAACTACTTACTAGTTATTTACAATAATGACATTGATGGCAAATAAGTTATTCTTTTTCTATAAAATGATACTTCACTTGTTTGTATCTTTTACTAGTACATATAATATTAGTATTTACGATAAATAAATAGCCCTAAATGATAATATCGTCGCCAAGGTGGGCAGATATACCTAAACACGAAAGAATAAGTTATATACTATCTATATTTACAAAATCTGTATTATAAATTATAAAAAATACTTTCCTGTAATAGTTATTCACAGATAAAAAATATATAATCATTAATAGGTACTTATAAAGTAAAAACAAAATTAAAATTTAAAAATAAAAACAAAAAGGTTTTTTAGCAGTATCACGAGGACTCCCCTAGAAATGATTCTGAGCTAGTAGCCCAGTCCGGCGATGGGCTCATCACATCACCTGTTAAGTTTATTGTATGTATCATCCTTTGGCATGTGGACCAGATTTACATTACGTACCTATTTCGTACTGGTTTAGGAGATATAGGAACGGTTTGGTGGCACTGCCAGAATGACGTCTTTACAGCAGCGCCACCGCAATATATCGGTAAGTATATTTCTGCATTTGGGCTACACGACGATTTCGTATTTTTAGAAAGGGAATAGAATCCACAATTAATTCCCCGTAGAATTAAAGAATGACGAGTAGAATCCACACTCAATTGTCCGTGGAGAGGCACATTGGTGGCGCTGCCAGAATGACGTCTTTACAGCAGCACCACCGCCTGTATCTCCGTAAATAAAGGACCTTCATAGTATATGACTACACCAACATTTAGTACTCGTGAGTACCTACGTTAGGTACGTAATGTTTCCGTTTCAGTTTGCAAGTTACCTGGAAAGATATAGACCCGAACAAATATTTGAGGTTATATGACCATATCTTTAAAAGTTCATCATATTTCTAAAATATGATTGCTGCCACGAAATCAGCATATAAAGATGCCTCGGTACTACTTTCGAAGTAAATTATCCACTAGATACCGCAGCTAGGATGACGTCGAATTGTGAGTTTTCCTAGTTATTTGATGAAGTATGTGCTAGTGGCTTACGCTAGGCGAGATAACTGCTAGAATTTTCGATTCCGCTAAGTTATTTTGAGCGATAATGTGACGGGCAAATTAATACTATTAATAGGGGTTAAGTTGTTAAACCTTTGACATAATGCAGAGTCAATGAGTGATGCATTATGTATTGCATTTTGATTGGAATAAGGCAACTCACACACTGTTAAGGGTGTGGCCGAAGTTACACCAGCACTACGACTTAAGCCAAGGGCAAATTCAAATTGTTCCTTGCCTTCATGTGTACGTTCCAAACTACCCCTGCCTTCTTAGGCCAGTCGTTTCTCTGATAGTTTGTAGTTCGCATGGTAGGGTGTCCTGCGTTCCCTCTTCGCATTTTGGTGAATACTGTCTAACTAAAGTAAGGTTAAGTAAAGTCCGTCTACCGTAATTTTACGTGATAACGTCATAAGAAAACATTGATGAAAAATTGAATACTGGAGTGAAAGAGAGATAGATGCATCACAAGCCGAATGCTTAGGCCGATCGTGCCTGTCTATAGCTTGTTTCGCGCTCTCGCTTGGACGCTGGCTCTGCGGAACGTGACAATGAGTCATGGTTTTTCGTGCGTGCAGCCGGCGTTCATCGATTTATAAGACGACTTTCTCGACTTGATAGTAGAAATTTATAACTTTTTATTATTATTTCGTATCGTATGTTTTACACCCTGTATAGGCTGTTAGTGTTTTTTACCGTTGCTCTATATTGTTTAGTTAAATGCGTATGTCCTTTAAATCTGCATTTCGTTTAAAAATACCAACTCGCCAAATTACTTATGCATAAAACGCACCTCAGACCTACTCTTGTATATTTATTGGCGAGATCGTCAAGTTAGAAGCCTCACCATGGAATTGAGCTGTTCTGATAATGTCAAACAACTCTTCCTAAATAGTGCCAAATAGTGCCCGAAGCATATAAATAGTGCTATCATACTTTCGGAGATATTCAGGTCGTTCAGTGAGGCTGCTATCTTGACGTCAAGATAGCAGCCTCATCTCTGTACACAAAAACCACAGCACTGTTCTTGAAGAACTATATACCAAAAAACTCTTCTTAAATAGTGCCTTGGATTTGCAAAGTTTCAGAATTAGTGCTTCAAAGGAACCGAAGATATTAGGGTACATTGATGAGGCTTCCAACTTGACGTCAAGCTGGAAGTCACATCATCAACGAGGAAGAATTTCGAATCGAGACTAATGCCAAAAATCTCTTCCTAAATAGTGCCTCCGGAATCAAAACAAAGCGGAACGATTTAACTTGTATTTTAGTCAATAAATGATGATAAACTTCCACGTACATTTTGGATTCGGTACAGATAGGAATAAACCAACTAGATCAAAATGGAGGCTCAGCTTTATAAAGAGCAACATCTCAGTTTTTTTTTTGTTTTTTTTTTGTAGATAGGGGTACAAATTGTGATGATTTATCAAGTATCAGGATGCGAACTGGTTTAGTTTTTGAGATATAATTTTTTGAAGAATTATAATTAACTTAATCATTTATAACCTATTTGAGGTTATAAATGATTAAGTCAGTAAGATCTTACGCAATGTCCAATGTCAAACTTCAAAAAGGCGTTTTAAAAAAATTTTGTTTATTGATAAAAATCTATTGGTTATTTATATTAAAACCTATTTTTATTTAATAGTTAATGTTTTGTTACGTAATACATTTATTAAAATATTTAAATTTTCTTTCATCGCCATGTCCTAAACATGTTTAAACAATATTGTTTTATCTTAGGATGAATGTCAACAGGTCCATTAAAATCTTCATTTCCGTGGATTTTTATTTTTAGTTTTTCAAACAAAACCGAGTTTTTTTATAATGTATTCTAGCTTAATATCTAGCAGATGAGGGTGTATTTCAACAGGCCCATAAAAATCTTCATTTCCGTGGTTTTTTTATCCTTAAGTTTTTTTAAAAACATCGCTTTTATTTAAATTTTCTTTATATTGTTTGTATTCTTGATGAATATGTAGCAGATAACTTTAAAAAGTAACGAGATATACTCGGGCCACATCGGTTCCTCTCGCATTTTCTCGACTATTCTACTGCCAATCTGCGTTTAGCTAGCAAAACGTACAAAAATATGCATTAGCATAACGGAATAAGGGCTATCCCCAGTGCCAATAATAGTGAAGCACTTAGTCTTATGATAAAATAAAATAGGTCTAGCTATGCGGTGGAAGCGCGTCTTTATGACATAACAATGTTCTAAATAGTCTAGAACGCTGACCGGAAAATCAATTACAGTAGCTAGGTATTATTATAACATGTCAGTGTTAAGGATAAAAAAACCACGGAAATGAAGATTTTTATGGGCCTGTTGAAATACACCCTCATCTGCTAGATATTAAGCTAGAATACATTATAAAAAAACTCGGTTTTGTTTGAAAAACTAAAAATAAAAATCCACGGAAATGAAGATTTTAATGGACCTGTTGACATTCATCCTAAGATAAAACAATATTGTTTAAACATGTTTAGGACATGGCGATGAAAGAAAATTTAAATATTTTAATAAATGTATTCCGTAACAAAACATTAACTATTAAATAAAAATAGGTTTTAATATAAATAATCAATAGATTTTTATCAATAAAAAAATTTTTTTAAAACGCCTTTTTAAAGTTTGATATTGGACATTGCGTAAGATCTTACTGACTTAATCATTTATAACCTCAAATAGGTTATAAATGATTAAGTTATAATTCTTCAAAAAATTATATCTCAAAAACTAAACCAGTCCGCATCCTGATACTTGATAAATCATCACAATTTGTACCCCTATCTACAAAAAAAAACAAAAAAAAAACTGAGATGTTGCTCTTTATAAAGCTGAGCCTCCATTTTGATCTAGTTGGTTTATTCCCATCTGTACCGAATCCAAAATGTACGTGGAAGTTTATCATCATTTATTGACTAAAATACAAGTTAAATCGTTCCGCTTTGTTTTGATTCCGGAGGCACTATTTAGGAAAAAATTTTTGGCATTAGTCTCGATTCGAAATTCTTCCTCGTTGATGATGTGACTTCCAGCTTGACGTCAAGTTGGAAGCCTCATCAATGTACCCTAATATCTTCGGTTCCTTTGAAGCACTAATTCTGAAACTTTGCAAATCCAAGGCACTATTTAAGAAGAGTTTTTTGGTATATAGTTCTTCAAGAACAGTGCTGTGGTTTTTGTGTACTGAGATGAGGCTGCTATCTTGACGTCAAGATAGCAGCCTCACTGATCGACCTGAATATCTCCGAAAGTATAATAGCACTATTTATATGCTTCGGGCACTATTTGGCACTATTTAGGAAGAGTTGTTTGACATTATCAGAACAGCTCAATTCCATGGTGAGGCTTCTAACTTGACGGTCTCTTATTGGCTGGGTGCGCGATGACAGCGCCAACTAGTGGTAACAATTAGGGCGGACTTTGAAATGTCAAATGGCTGGCTGTCATTACGAAAAGTAAGTAAACACAAAAATAATTTCAGTGAAACAACGTTATTTACTTAGGTCCTGTTGGATATTGTAAGTCTATAGCGTCGATAATAATGTTGACCTTTTTTATTTCCCGTCAAAAATGCCACAATCAGTAAATTTCAGGCAGTACACGGACTTTCTCATGGCTTCACGGGAAATAAGTAAATAAATGGACAAAATTTATCGACTAGAGCGTTTCATGTATCTTGTAGACCATTATTTATAGCAGTACTGTCGACAATAACGCAGACTGTTGTGTAATTTCAGTTCAACATGGCCAAATTGATTATAAAAACTGGATTCCGGACAATAACGCACAATATAGTTTTTCAGCCACAAACCACCACAAAAGGCAAACACTTAGTTTTGGCTCAACATGTGCAAGATGTAAAAGAAATAAAATGTGAAAATCAAATGAGCCACACCATTGAAGCTAGTGCTAGTGCTAGTACTAAATAGACAAACTTCAGTGACATCAACGCCATATAAAAGATCATTGAAATCGTTGATCTTGTTTTCAACTTGCTCTTGGAAATTTTTAGAATTTCCGATCACTATTTTTGCCATTATTCTTGCCGTTGATTACGCAGCAGGTTTCGTTACCCATGTTCAAGTATTTATTTTCACTAAGAATGCACGAATACGCAAATTTCTCTAGTAAAAAGTGACAGTTCGTCCGTCCCTAGTTCCTTTTTTAGCCCCCATGGGCGCTGCGATCGATTCGTGGTTCCCCCACCGCCTACTGCGCACCCAGCCAATATAGTTTTCTTTAAATCAATGAATCGCAGCCACGCGGTAATTTTAATAGGACCAAACAAACGAAAAATATATTTTATAAACATGAAGTGGATTTGGGTGAACGCTTACCTTATAACACTTTTCTATATTACTTAGTGTCACTGAATTATAATGTACTAACGTACATAGATGAGCTCTATTTTCAAACGAGGCTGTCCGTTTTCATAGAAAAGTATGCAAGGCATGATATGCCTTCATAAAGGACCACTTTTTGGAACGATATTAAAGTCTAACGTGCTCTCTTGTACGTAATACATAATAACTCAATGATTATTACTAAATTTTGATATAATATATAGATACTCGACTTATATAGGTATATTTATAAAAATCGACGTGTTTGCCGCCAGGTCAAAAGACTGTATTAAAAAAAGAAATAATAATTTGTACTATAATTTATATTTTCTCACCACATAGTAATTAGTGTTCAAAGTTAAAAAAACATATTTTATAAGCAAAAGTTATTTACAATAATTAATAATTAAATGCTGACTAAGTTCTTAAAACTAGTATATATTTGACAGAAAAATAAAATAAATTAACACACTCTAATAATAATAAATTAATACAATAATATTCTATTTGAAACAACTAACACCTAAACACATAATGTACAATAGGTCAACTACATAAAAATTGTGCGAAAAAATACAATTTGCTAAAAATGTACTCACATTTTTGGTAAAGACATTTAGTTTGACTTAAATTATAAATTATGTATCTACATAATGATATTGGGGTCCATAAATTATTACAGGGACCATTTTAACACGTTACTCAGTCCATTTATTAGGGTTCCGTACACAAAAGGTTCCAACGGGACATTGTTACTAAATTTTCAGCGTCGTCTGTTTCAATGCGCTATATTTCGGATATCTCTGAAACGGCTTCAACCATTTTGATTAAGTTTTGAATACAGATACAGTTTTGCATTTTAAGTTCAACTGCATAGCCGTATTTAATTTAAAAACGCAATTTTAGACAATATTTTTTTTAAATAGTACGGCCACTCACCGGCAGATGGCATTAGCGACATAATACTAATATCACCGGCAGATGGCGTGGTTTTAGAACGAGCTCCAGGATACTTTGTTGTTATAGAGGCAAAAGAAATACACTATGAAAATTTCTACTATCTACCTATTACGGTTCACGAGATACAGTCGAATGACAGACAGACAGACACACTTGTTTCTATAAAAAACAGAAATGAGGTTATCGTGACATCATTGATGACAAATGAGGCTCACAGCTCACTTGACCTCATGGACTGTAATGTGTCAACTTGGTCTCATGATATAACATGTCTCTGTGCACAAGTCACTTTAAACTAAAGAGTCGCTGTTAAAACAAGCAGCTACTCGAGATGCACTCAAGAGTGACGTTGATCTTGAGATTGGCTTAAAGTGTGCTTCAGCCATTTTAAATAATAAATATATGCGGAGGTCAAAACTAATATATTTAACTTATAAGTACGAAATAGTTCTCTCATGTCCAACTGTATAACTAAAACAATGCTTTTTGTGAAGGTTATCTACACTTATATATAGAAGATTTGTATGTTTGTTTGTAATGAATTGGCTCTAGAAACTATTGTATTGATTTTTTAAATTCTTCCTCCAATGAAAAGCTTACTTTTCTGTGAGCCACATGGGATATTTTTCCAGTGTAAACAATAGGCAGGAAAAAACAATTTGGTTAGTTGTTGACTAAAACAACGTAGATAGGTGTGTAATATAACTATTAGTGTTGTTTAGCGGTTAGTCGCTAATGTTGTTTGAGTTCCGGTATTTTTTTGATGTGTTGATAACACAAACCCGTATCTCTGGTTAATGACACGTGAATTTATTTGACGTTAAAAACAGTACAAAATGACAATATTTCATTTTTGAAGTATTAAAAGTCAAAAACAACTTATTCAGTATTTTATCGTCGTATCTGAGAATTGTTTTCGAGGATTAAAGAAATATTTCTGCATGAAAAATATACATGTTTACTCCTTTATACATTCTATTCCTGACTAATTCTCGTGGTGTGGTACGGCTGTAAGTTCTTATCGGTCATATTTATTACATCAATCCGGCTCGAAGGACCAATTTGTAACGGATAATAATCCTTGTAAATCATTTTCAGATTTCTACATTACTTTAAATAACGACGATAAGGCATGTAGCAGCACCTCGGCGATGGGCTCACTACCTAAAAAAAAATTTAAAAATATCTTACGCCTTTCATTCCTAATTAACATCATCATCATTACTGGATATACCCACATTTCACGAGATACATTGGACCCCTAAACGTGATAGGTAGTGAGCCCATCGCCGGACCGGGTCTATTTACACATGTCTCAGAATTAATTCTGAGACCTGCGGGTTTCATCACGATGTTTTCCTTCACCGTCGAGCTAGTGATAAATATGTACGTAAGTTTTTGAAAAACTCATTGGTACATGCCAGGATTCGAAACCGAGCCTCACTGATTTTCGACCGGCTCTTTAACCGTAAAGGCTATCACTGCTCACTACCTGTCTTGTTAAATGGTCCGAAAAATACCCAGTAGTTTTTCCAGGAATGGAAGAACCTGTCATGAATAAGATGTCAGCTGTATTTCTTGTTAATTAGGACCTAAATCTATCTTGTAGAATTAAGACCAATGCAAAATGAACGTACGTCAATACTACTCCATACGTACGTCATATGGTTTTTCACTTGACATTAACATGCGAAAAATACGAGCAAACAATGACCAATATCTAAGTATTAAAGTATAAACAGCAAAAAAAATACGAATTCTATCTTTGGCCACGTTTTTAATACGGTATTTCTAGTTTTGAATTATTTTTAGACGTACCTACCTACCTCAACAAAATTGGTTTTAAATATTTTTAGGGTTCCTAGCCGCTCCGAAATCGGTCGGTCCGTGGTTGTCATCTATCACTACATAGTATAAAACAAAGTCGCTTTCTCTGTCCCTGTATCCCTATGTATGCTTAAATCTTTAAAAGTACGCAACGGATTTTGATGCGGTTTTTTTTTAATAGATAGAGTGATTTAAGAGGAAGGTTTTAGTATCAACATTACACCCGCGCGAAGCCGGGGCGGGTCGCTAGTATAAGTATATAAAATGATAAACTGACTGATTGGTGATACATATATCAAAGCACAGCCTAAACCGCTGGGTCTAGAGACTTGAAATTTTGCACATATATAGCTTATACAGTGTAGGCATCCACTAAGAAAGGATTTTGCTAAATTCAACCCCTAAGGGGGTGAAATAAACGTGCTCGAACGAAGCCGCGTTTAAAAGCTATTGGTGTATATGAGGGGAATGGCTTGAGAAAGTGTTAGCAAAATAGTGTTTGTTTAAATTGATTGTTTCTATTGGTGATTACAATTCTTTCTTCTTATGAAGTGAGTGAAATCAAAGCCCATAGTCCTTAGAAAAGTAAGCTTTCCATTGGTGAAGGATTTTCTGAAATCGGCCCTCAGTTTCGGAGCCTATTCATTCATTACAAACACACAAAAAAATCAAATTGTTTCTGGTCATAATATTAGTGTCGATGTAGATAAGTGACCAATAATATAACAAACACGAAGCAAAATACATGAAAAATGAAGCTCAAAAATATCATTCCCGAATGTTTTATAATTATCATTGCTACCAACCAAGGATGTTTAGAGAAAAAGTTTCTCTAGGAAAGAGAATGATTTTCTTCCAACCTCTTTGCTACCAACATTCTCAATAATTCGGTGATGACAATTAATTATTTCCAAATTCGGTGGTTTGGCCTTTTTGAGGTCCCTTGTAAATCACAATACTATATTTGACATGTTTCCATGCTCCGTGGTTACAAACATAAACAAAAATTTCATTACCACTATGAAGTCATCTACATAAATCACAAAATGCATTGTTCCTTGGACAGTTATCACGAAAATTTGAATAAATAAACTTTGTATATCACAAAAAAACTAAAACAACTAACCTAGCTATAAATTCGTCAAACACGCCTGCTCGAATAAACACAGAACTTTGTGTATCAACTCGTATTGTTCTGAGTTCTGTACCATCCCTCCCCTATTAAGCCTCATGTTGCAAACTATGCCTAAAACATCTACTTTCTGTTCTATGATCAGCTGTTTAATTCCGTTCAAGATCGCTATGAGACAGCCAGTCCTTCCTATACCCGCTGAGCAGTGGATGATTGTAGACGGTGACCGGTCTACAGAAATGTCAAACGGAATAGATATATTAACATTTACCTCGCATTTCGCGTTCGCTTGTGTTTCTAAAGGAGGAAACACGAATTTCGAGTCCGGTCTCGGGCTTTCACACTTGCACAGTTCTTGTACCTCATCCGTTACACCGTCAAAGTTGTACTTTGAGTCTTTTAGAATGTCCAAACTCAGATTTAGCAAGGCGTTAACGTCTTTCGGACACTTGTGGTCGGCCCAATTATGGAACCAGTAGTGGTACACTATGATTTCGTCACCAGATTCACTTTTATCACTTTTAAATTCACTATTCGCACTGTCACTTTTCAATTTCGTTTGATATCTTACGTCTAACTTCCTAATAGTATAGCCGGCTTTTTTGACCATACCAGTGTTTTTTATTATAAAACTATTCCTGAATAGTTCGGTGTCCTCGAAAAAACTAGTAGACTCTGAATACTCTGGGCTATGGAACGTGACCTCCTCATTGAGGTCCAGAGGGAAGTACTTTTCGCACTTCTGCCGATTGTTTTCTATGAAGTTGGTGAGCATAACGACTTTTTGGACCCCCTGGAAGGTGGAGGGTCCAGGGTCAGGGGGTCGCTGGTTCCAAAAGTCCAGCTGGTTCTGGTGCACCATAAGCCAGAAGTCGTAGATCGTGTTCTGGAGAGGGCCCTGGGTTGCTATGTAGCTGTTTTTGCTGTATTCATGCCCCTGCAAAATGAAAAATGTTTTTTTTTTAAACTAGCATTTGACTGTAACAAACTCAAGAGCGTCACATTGTCAGATACAAGTAAAAGTGACTTTTGGATTGACATTTGGCACTTCATTACCCAGTATCCCTGAATCACTAGTTTAGGACACTACGATTTCTCAAAAGTAAGCACCATCTCATAATATTAAGAGATGTAAATCGGATCATATAAAATTCTTTCTTTCCAGGGTTCCTCACGCAGTTTTCCATCGCCGTTGAGTTAGTGAACGAACATAAAATTTACTGACCTTAATAAAATTGGCATTGATGTATCCTTCAGTGTTCCCAGCGTCAACTCGCAGAATAAACCGTGAATGCTCGTTGGGCAGTATCGTCTTGTACCTGTTCTTCGGATGAGAGCCAGACACTATTGGTTTCTCCTGAAAATTCGTGGGCATATCCCAAAACTCCTGATGCAAATTCCTCAACAACATCTTCTGGTATTCAGAGCAGGGTTGAGATAAAACAGGCGGTATCACCATTTGGGGATTTTCTTTAGACAAGTCAGTGTCGACTCTGCCCGAACAACAGCGGTGGCCTTCCGTAGATATATGACATTTGACTTTGGAGTAGCCGTTTTGGAAAACGTCGTTTATATCTCGTAACTGCTGTCGAGATAGCACGCTGGACGCGTTCTGTAAATGTTGCATGTTTGCTAAATATAATCGGAAATCTTCGGATGTGCTCTGAGGACTGAGAGGTTTCGTAGTTATGTTTTTGACGAAACTCTGCTGGAAATTCGGGTCCTCTTGCCTTCCGAACGCGTAGATGATCTCGTTTTCTTGGTCCCCGCAAACGTATGTTAGGTTCTGAGGGTAATCTTGCTCTGTCGCGTATGATGTCGACCACAAGTTGTCATGGGAACCAAAACCTAGCCCCTTTTCTGTGCTCCGTAACCGGGTACGGTTCTTATACGATTTCGGTAATAGATTCTCTGTGCTTAACGATTTTCTATGCTTATCCCTATGCGGCATATCTTTGAGGTTAGGCTCTAATAAGTTCTCATCTATCTCTAAATCTCTGGGTTCTTGCGGCTGTATGTTCAGAGTAAGAGAAGTGTTTGAGCTGCGTCTCTCCAAAATGCCTTTCTTTGGTTCCGTTGTAGGGTTGTCTATGCTATGGTTGCTGTTGTACCTACTCAAGTTGCAAGTGGAACCGTTGAGGTTATAGTTCGATATGCTAAGTCCTCTATTACCAGACAACTGTGGGTTGGAGTTATTAATGTTTAGTGTGAGGGAGGTGTTCGAACTTCGGCGCTCTAGCAAGCCCTTTTTCGGGATAGGTTTTGCCTCTTTATTTAAAGAGCTGTTGCTTGAATGTCTGCTTAAGTTGGACGAGCAAATATTCAAGGTTAGACTATTATTCGAGCCACGACGTTGTAACAAACAGTTTTTGTTACTTTCCCCACTCAAGCTCGTATTCGAAGAGCATATCACTCTGGTGGTAGGCGTCATATGCTCTGTGTTAGTGAGTGAAGTGTTTGAATCTCGACGTTCTATAGACAGTTTCTTCTGCCTGGAATCAGAGGTCAGACTGAAATTGCTGATGCTTGTTCTGACTGTAGTTAAGTTGTGGCATGACGTTCCCCCGCTGCTTAGGGAACAGTTGGAGCCCTGAAGACTGTGCGTGCTGAGCAGAAGACTTTGGTTTGAGTTCCTTCGATGCAACTTCTTAACAACCTTTTCGTCTTCCGCACTGGGTTCAAAATCATCTGACGGGACGCCCTCTGGCAAAGTCTTCAAATTCGTACTGGAAACCGAGAGGTTTTGTTTGTAATTTAGCAAGTTCGAGCCTAAAGTCTGACTAGGCTCTTGGTAAGTCGTTCGGTTGTCGGCTCTAGAAATGTTTATTTCTGGCGTATTTTCAATATCCGTAATGTTCTCGTCGAAAGACCCCATGGTTCTGGAACCCATACGAGACGTCCCTGGTTGGTACAGCATCAGATTGGCATGGTTTTCCCTCAGAAATATCCCACTGTCTTGCCCCTTCATGAACAATCGTCGTTCAGTTGTACCCTGTATTGAGTTATACCCCATTTTGCTAGAGAAATCGTGTTTCGGGTTTTTCTGAGCTAAAATACGTTTTAACTGCCGCTTTGGTGTGTTCGGGACTGAGACTGAATTCTGTGGGACTTCCAAAGTTTTCTTTTGCGGTAGGGAGAGATTGACAGATTCAGATGAATCTAGAGATGTAGCTTTTACTTTTAAAGTTGGCGTTTTAACCTTCTTCTCTTCAGCATTGGTGTAGAGTTTCTCAAACTCTAGAAGTTCTTTTTCGAGATCACTGTCGCGTTTTGTTAAGTCTATTGTCAGGTTGCGCAGGTTTTTGCCTTTCCGCCGCGTCTGAGCTTCAGCTGTGAATGTAGCCCCTTCCTCACTAGTTATGGTTATCTCGAATTCTTTGGGAGAAAATCTTGGCATGTCCAAGAAAGATTGAGTATCAGAACTCTGCCGCAACGTCTTCTTTTTTAAGTCTGGAGATTTGAGTTCCTCTTCCTTTTTGGGCTCAACCTCGAATGGGAAGGCGGGTTCCGCCGGCGGCGTTTTAGGGTACCGCTCCATGCTCTCGCAGGACGTGCTTACGTCCTTATTTTTGTATGCCTCGTTCATTTGATCCTTCATTTGCTTGGCGATGGGCAGCCCTAGGTTTTGTTCGATGATTTTCGCGTTGTCAGAGTCTAACGATATAGATTTTAGCCTCTGTCGTCTAGCGTGCGCCGAATTCGAATGCGTTGGCGCCAATTCAACTTTTTCCGCTTCGTTTTCGATTTTTAATGTCTCCATTTTGGCGCAGCAGTCCACCACATCTTCATCTTGTTCGATTTTCGTTTCTATCTTGTTATCGTCTAAATTCGTGATATTAAGCTCGATATTCTTGTAGTTTGTATCGCAGCTGTTATGGCGACGATACTTCTTTATTTCCTTGTCCACTGGGGGTGTGAATCTTTCTCTTTCAATCGAATTTCTGCCTCCATATTTCCTTGGACGTGGAGACATTCGGGTAGCCCCATCTTCCGTCACAATAACGTGTTCAAAAGTGAAGTAATTCTCTTTGTTTCCTATGTGCACCTTCGGGCTGGGTTTAGCACTCAATACTTTTGGAGAACTAGGTTTTTCGTGGCCATTTCTGTTCAGATGATCGCCCAAAGCCTTCGGGGACTGCGGCACTTCGGTATCCCTCGGGGTCTCAGCGAAGAACTTCGGAGACCTAACAGTGTCGTAGTAGACGGACCTCGGAGAAGGTTCAGCGAAGAACATAGGGGAAACCGTCTCCGGAGGAGTGAAGAAGCGCGGAGAACTGATGGTGTCTGCGAGGATTTTCGGGGAGAAATCGAATTTTGGTGCGGAAGACTTCTCCTTGGCCGAGCTGCACTCGAGGACTCGTGGTGAGTTCTGCATCTCACCTTTCTCTTGCTGACCTTCAAGGGGGCTCTCGTTTACGCTGCACATGTTCAACCTGGTGCTGACTGACCTGAACCTTCTTAAGTTACTCGGCGAGTCCTTATCCCCCATTTCTTTGGGCGACATCATTCTTTCACTCGCTTCTGCTTCCAACTTCTTCACACTATCCGGGTCGAACCCGAAAACCTCGTTGTCTATCGATTTGGCGCTACAAAGGAAAGGGCTTTTATCGTCTTTCTCTAAAGACGGGGACCTGGTGGCACTGAACTTCTTAGCTCTGGACTCTTGGGTCAGATCAGCTCCTAGGTCGGAGTTAATCTGAGCGAGTGGTCTGGGGATAGAGGGGTACTTGTAGTCGAACGGTCGTTTATGGATCCACTGCTCAGGAAGTGGGAGCTTGGGGAGGCCCCTGAAATCTGTGGTGCTGGGGGGCCGACTTTGAGGTTGGGAGGTGGATGGGGGGGTGTTCTGCGGGATGGTGGTCTGCGTGGAGTTCTGGACGATCACGATTTGGGGAGGTACCGGTGCGCGGTCGTCGGCTGGAGCGGCTAAGAGCGCGAGGGCGGCTCTTGGGGTGATGGGGGGGCAGAGAGGCGTGGGGTAGCGTGGGGTACGGGCGAGGTGGGGGGGCGGGGATGGGACCGAGGGGCGGCAGGATCGCCACGAGCCGGGAACTGCGATACGCACTATCTGCACCTGGAAAAAATAAAATAACCGGTATTGATTTATTTGATTTTAGATATTGGAATGTTAAATACACTTATAGGAGGTAATAGTTATCTACAACCGATTGCTTGTGCTAGCTGAGGAAAAGTAGCATTTGTCTGTCACTGTTTATTTCAGCAAGTATGAACTTGAAATTTGAAATAGTAAATAATGCTAGCAAAACTATGTATATTGCAAATAAAAGAATTTTTTGAATGGGACTCCATACAGTGGAGTTAGTGGGGCAAGTGGGAGTATCATTTTTATACCTCATAGTTTAAGATTTACTATGAAAATGAACTAAAAAAAATACAATATTAATTACTGCAGTTTGCAAAGCTAACAATTCGGTACAATTACTAAAGTTAGATTTCAGTAAAATTACATGAAAAACAATACAATACAACAACTCTTTATTGTACACCAAAAACAACACAACATTAACTAAAGTACAATGGGCGGTCTTATCGCTTTTAGCTATCTCTTCCAGACAACCTTAGGATGGATAAAGTTGAGAGATTAGAACTAGGGTAGATGGTGCACTATATATTATTGAACATACTCTTACATACTATCACATAATAGTACATTATGATACAAGTGTGCTAAGTTGACCATTATATACAAGGCGATATTGTGTGCCATAAGAAAGCCACGTATATTATGGTCACAGGCACACGTGTTTCATACGACGTTTTTCAACACACTTGCTTAAAACGACGTTTTTCTGAGAAAAAATGGGCGTTCTTGCCGGTTTTCCATTTTAAAAAAAATTCATAGGCCGCTAAATACATTTCACTCGATTTTGATGGCAAAAGACTATCGCACGCGTTTTTCATCTCGTTACGTATGTCCGGCGGAGTTAATAATAGGTTTTCTTCATTTTCTTCACTTGAAGTCGACATTTTCGTTAATATTAAACTTCACAATTAATCCAAACTTCGTCACAGCCGACAATTATTTACGAAAAATGGCGCGTTGTTTTTTTTTCTTGCCGCGATACCGATGCGCGCGCAAGGCTAAGGTGCGAACTAGATCGGCCAACAGCCAAGATTAAAAATATAATTAAATTTAAATGTAATGTTTAAAACAAAAATTACAGAAAATTTCAAATGAATTTAAGTTATTTTTTAATAATAAAGCTGGATTTACCATTTACTGTTATTTTTCGCATAAATACTGTTTGTTGAAAAAATAAAAAGTTATAACCCGACTAAATTATATCGCTTCTTCTTCTTCTTACAGCACGGCCGTTTTAACTTGACAACTCTGAAGTTGCGCAAATGGCTGCGCAGTAACATTTTTTAGCGACCATATGGCGGTAGGAGGGGGATTTGCGCAGGCGAAGCCTATGTTCAGAGAAGCCAAGTTAAAACGGCCGTACTGTACTTACGACTTGGTACTAGAATACAAATATAAATTGGTCGGGTTAATTAACTAAAGGCACTCGTTCAATAATATACTGAAAAAGCACGCGTGTTTAATATCTAGGATTATGAGCCAAAAATCGGCGGAATAAAAACGTCGTTTTGAGCAAGTGTGTTGAAAAACAATTTACACTTTTACAGATTTTTGGAAATCAACAAAACTATGGTATAATTCCTAAAATAAAACTTTATTGTCTACTAGCGACCCGCCCCGGCTTCGCACGGGTGCAATGCTTATACTAAAACCTTCCTCTTGAATCACTCTATCTATTAAAAAAACCGCATCAAAATCCGTTGCGTGGTTTTAAAGATTTAAGCGTACATAGGGATATAGGGATATAGGGACAGAGAAACAGACTTTGTTTTATACTATGAGTATGTAGTGATAGTGATTACGATGTACTCGCACCCTACGTACTGCTGTTTACATTCAGCCAATCTCCATAGACGAGTGTAGAGTCCACATAAAGTCCCTTGTTATTAGACTATTGACATTTTAATTATATATAGTTTTTTAAATAAAAAATTAATAATCTCACGCCTTTTATCCCCGAGGGGGCAGGCAGGTAGGCAGAGGTATTCCATTTCTGGAAATACCCACATTTCACCAGTTTTAATATTTTTGGACCCTTTAGCGTGATAGGTGGTGAGCCCATCGCCGGACCGGGTCTCTTACACATGCCTCAGAATTGATTCTGTGACCTGTTTTTTTTAACTAAAGAAATCAATGATATTTGACTTTTAGACCTTCTTGGGCCGGTTTATTTTTCTACTAAAATAATAATATAATATAATCTCACGCCTCTTTTATCCCCGAGGGGGTAGGAAGAGGTATTCCATTACTGGATATACCCACATTTCACGAGATATATTGGACCCCTAAACGTGATAGGTGGTGAGCCCATCGCTTATTTATTAATTAATTCTGAGACCTGGGTTTCCTCACGATGTTTTCCTTCACCGTCGAGCTGGTGATAAATATGTACTTACGTAAGTTTTTGAAAAACTCATTTATTTATTTTTCTATCATCAAGATAAGAATTACCTTTCGTAAATATCGGATATCGGGAATATCTCTATGACGATGCATTAGTTATCTGATAAGTACCTATCGTTGACAAACGAAAGGGAAGACGAAATATAGCCTATGCTACTCAGGGATCAAAGACATTTCAAGAAAAAAATTCAGAATGATTTTCTTCCAACCACTTTGTCTGAGATATTGTTGCTTTTTATTGGTGAAAGATTTTTTAAAATCTGTCCAGTAGTTTTTGAGTTTATTACATTATATATATTTTTTTTATTTTAAACCCTATTTTCTACGATGATTCAGTCTCAGATATTTTTAAAAATCACAAAAGTGCGGCCTCTGCCTGACTAAACAGCCTAAATTATAATCGTGCATTCAGAGGACCTCAGAAATGTTCATTTTCTCGCAACTACTTAGTACTTTCCTATCGACATAAACACGACAGTACTTCTCAAGGTGGTAGTGTACTATCAGCAAACGCTAAGCCTGATACATTTGGAAGAATTGTCGCTTGTAAGCTCCAATTTTATTACCCCGACCCTAATTAGAGTTCCACAATGAGAAGCCAGTAAAACCGTCTTTTTTTTATATTCCGATCCATTCATTGACACTAAATGGTCGTAAACATGAAAGAAACACTTTTTTGTAATTGTCATTGTTACTATAAGTGAGGGCTTTCTCGCGACGGGGTGGGAAAAGATAGCTGCTCGCTAAAATGACACTTAGGTGTATCAGACAGAACTTTTTTCGATAGTACCTGGCCGGGCTTAGCTCGTCGCTTCGGTCGCCTCCTGCGCCTGCGCAGCGCCAGCGCCAGCAGCAAGGCGCCGGCCGCCAGCGCCCCGCACGCGCCGCCCCACCACCCCGCGCCCCACGACCACATGCCGCGCTCACATCTGCAACGGGAACCACTGGTTACGTACCATATTCATATTCTTTATTCCTTGAACAGTTCATCTGTGTTGGAAACATAATAACATTAAATAATTCAATAAAAAAAAAATACAAGAAACAACAGATAGCAATAATAAGTAGTACAAATAATTAACAACACAACAAATATAAAGAAGTGCAATCAAAAATGTCAAGATTGGTGAAACAATACAATATTTTTAAATTAGAATGTCAACATTATTACCTCCCGAAGCACTTGCCACGCGACAGTGTGGGCCACATCCCGTGGGAATACTGTGTTACTCTCTAATAATGTAGGTTTCCATTAGTAAAAGAATTTTTCAAATCGGTCCGGTAGTTTAGGAGACTATTCAATGTATATTTATGATATCGTGGAAATGGTTCTAGCAATATTGCATTGTAAGTTCTATTCTAGTTTAACATGTTGTAGCAAAATCTACATCAACACTAAATTATTATAAAGATGAAAGATTAGCATGTTTGTAACAAATCAACTCAAAAACTACGACCTACATCAATTTCAAAAATTCTTTCAGTAATGGAAATTTTTCTATTCTGGGAGTAATATGGGATATAATTTTCCCACGGGAACGTCGGTCGACAAAGCTGAAATCGTGCAGAACAGCTAAGAAATTATATTGTTCATATGTCTTAAAACGTCATTACACAATTTATTATGTAATAAAAGCTTGTCGCGAGATCTGAGTAGGTACCTACTCATATTTAAGTAAATATATAAGTAACTAACTGATTGAATGAAATTTTTAGAATTTTCAGACTAAGTTAATATGGGTAGTTACCTAATTAATCCCGCGACAAGCTTTTATTACATAATAAATTGTGTAATGACGTTTTAAGACAGTTTTAAAGGAAAAGTTTATTTTGTTCTTTTTAGCGCATTAAAATAAAAGCTTGTTTTAAAAATTATTTTTTACTTAATTTATTTTATACTTTTTAGTTGGATTTAGAAGAGCGTCACATGGCTAACCCTGCATTGTTATCCAAACTAAACGTGTATACAAAGTTTCAGCTCAATTGGTTATCTTTAAGCTCCATCATCAGACCCTGGTTACCATCTAGTACCAAAGTACTCGTCAAGATGAATCAAACGAGCTCAAACTAAATGGGGTTGTGTCGTTTAATTACCGAGTTCCTATGGCCATCTTCCAGCTCCATCATCAGATCAGCTCGGTGGTACCATAATATTGCATTGTCACCGCACTTACATAAGTATACCAAATTTCAGCTCAATCGGTTGAAGATATCTGCTTCAAAATTGAGTTGCAAGATTCCACCCGAACATACATAGTTACTTACATACATACTTAAATACATACATTGCAAGTTAAATAAAAGCTTTTAATAATACTGATTAAAATAAATAAAAATAAATAAATAATCTCACGCCTTTCATCCCCGAGGGGGTAGGCAGAGGTATTCCATTACTGGATATACCCACATTTCACGAGATATATTGGACCCCTAAACGTGATAGGTGGTGAGCCCATCGCCGGACCGGGTCTATTTACACATGTCTCAGAATTAATTCTAAGACCTGCGGGTTTCCTCACGATGTTTTCCTTCACCGTCGAGCTAGTGATAAATATGTACGTAAGTTTTTTGAAAAACTCATTGGTACATGCCAGGATTCGAACCCGAGCCTCACTGATTTTCGGCCGGCTCTTTAACCGTCCGGGCTATCACTGCTCTTATGAATACTGATTATGGGTTCGATTCTGCTTTACAGCGACTATCTCATTTTATTTTAATCCTGTCATGTCATTTTCTTTCTCCTAGAAAAGAAAAGAGACGAGAGATATTTAGTCCTGTCAAATTAAAATTAGTCCTGTCAACTAAGGCATTTTATAACATGTTTAGTGCATATGTAAAGAAGTCACAACTAAAATACAGACTCTGACAGCTGACATGACTAAATTTGGTAGGTAATCTTCTATCCCTTTTCTTTTTTTGAGATAAGAATAAGACAGGACTAAAGTAAAATAAGTTAAGTCGCTGTAAAGCAGAATCGATCCCTATATGTACGTACATTGGTTTTGGTGGTATACATTTTCATTTTTAATAAGAATGAAGTGTCTTTCTGGGATTTCAAAATAAATAAATTTTAATCAGAAATTGGGGGAGCATTCTTATTGATTTTGACATTTATTGTAATAAAATTTAAATAAATACGACATTATCAATGTATAACTAACTTAAAAAAAAAATTAAGCTTAATTTTTGGGAGCAATACGAATTATCGTAACAAAGTGTTCAGAAGACATTTGTAATAATCAGAAATAAATGTTTAAAAGTTTCTGGTCTGGCTGCCCTGTCTGTCTATCTGAAAATTTGTCTTGAATAGGCTTCGAAATCGCTCAGGAAATTTATAAAGTTAAGAAGAAATGTTTTGAAAAGAAGAAGTATTTAGTATTTTTGTCATTTTGTAAACGAAACACATGCCTTTGTAAGATTTGGGCCCTATTATAAAAAAAAAATGGCTGAGGTCTCTTTAAAGAGGAAATACGGGTACTCCAAGTTGCTGCATGATTTCTAATAAAATATATTTTAGTCATATATGCACAAAGTGAAGGCCACAAACTCATTGAGAACATCTGAACATTAATAAATTTTTCATGAATCAAAAACATCACAGAAATAGACTTTATTTGTGTGAAATGGCAACGAAAATATCAACATGTCAATTAGACGGCTTCCCTTAGATGCTGATGCCAAAAACCGTTATATGAATGAAAAAGTTAATAGTCTGATATGTATAGGTAATTTAATAACACTTTAAGTGTAGTGTTGTATCTAAACCAATTTCCTCATGCCATTAGAGATGTTATGGCATGAAATTAAGATTGAAATTACTTTGCAGTTCGTAATCTTGATATGATGGAAATGGAAGATAAAAATATGTTTTAACAAGACTTTTCTAACCTGCTTAGGTAGTTGATTTTTAGTGACAAGACGAGCTAAAAATATTCACAATATCGGTAAAAATCGTTCAGGGTTCTGTACCAATGGGTCTACTATTGACCCTTTGTTGTCTATCGTAGTAGGCTATATCTCATAAAACGTTATTATAAATTAAATTAAAGTGGCTCCCATAGAAAAAACATGTTCTTTGATTGATTTATTTAATGGCAATAGTTAGATAATGTTCTTAGAGCGTGAATTACTTTAGTTTTTTGATTATTATAGCAAATGGTATAATTAAAAATATTTCTCAGTGCAAAAATATTCCACAAAATTATTTCTGCTTAGCCTGATGGTTGACTGGTAGATAATGCCTTTAGGCATTAAGTTTGCCATGTGTACATTTTCGTGGTACATGAAGTTAAATAAATAAATAAAATAGTTTCTTTTTCTTCAACAATATGTAGTGTTAAATATTGTATGGTAGGAACCCTTCTTGTGCAAGCCCGAATCGCACTTGATCGGTTTTTTTGCAACATACGGAAACGGAACATGTAGTTGTCATAAAGGCGAGATTTGCTTGCGATTCTATTTAGAGGATCTGACAACATTGATGACATGCAACCACAGTAGGAGATAATCATCAAATTCATCGATAATTATGTTTTATTTACTCAGTAACATCTTTATCTATCAATTCCAAGGCGAATTCTTTGTTTTCGCGAATTAGCAAGGCCTTTTTGAAGGTAAAACGTATAACGAAAACCAGCGACTTCGCTACGAAAAATAGGTACCTTAGTTTTACTGTAATTTAGGCCTTTATCTTGATAGTTATCAGTAATAATGATAGCTAAGATCTTCTTACAGAGATTTGTGTAGTAAGTAGTAGTAGATAATAGGTGGAAAATACGTACGGTGCATTTATATCTACGGCCTCAATCGTAGACAGGGTTCCTCGGTCACCATACACAAAGCAGAAGGGATATCCGAAAAAACACTATACCACGGACACTAGCACACGTCACTGTATCCAAAATTGCACTTTTCGTTTGGTTTTCTTGGACAAATCACACGTTTTCAGCGTAAGCAGTCGTCTCAGCAGTTTTGACGTTCCATGAGTCGGCCATTTTTCTTTTGCGACAACAAAAGCGGGGAGTGTTGCCCGTTTCGGGACGGAATCTCCCAGAAATATAATTAAAATTTTAAACCATAATAAAACACTTAAATGTGCCTAATGGGTACACTACGTTGTATAATAAAATTATTTGATATTGGTACATTTTTTATTTGAAATTCTGTTACATACTTGTAAAGATTTAGTTTGTAAGAAATATAATAACTTTATATAGGTATGTAGTACAGTACGGTTACGGTAACGTATCATACAGTCATGCAAGACTGCATGATTCATTCTTTGTTATATCCAAATTTAATATCATTGGTTCCCTATTTTGACATTTATTAAACCTCATCAATAAATAATATTCTAATTTAAAGCAATTAACTTTCGAACTTTCCCAGAATATTAAACGAACTCGTCATTAGGTAAATAAAGGAGGAAGTGACCGACTGACTAACTAATCTAATTATTATATGTACCATAATATCGAAAGCATGTTAATTTCGAATATTTAAAGTCTTTTACAATACAAAAATCCTTAGGTACTTGATAGTAACAATAACAATACTACAATACAAAGTAAATTATAAATAATAATTTATTATGCTCACGTCATATCCCTGACGGGATTGGCTGAGAAATTCCATTCCTAGAAGTATACATGTAAGTTTGTATTTTTCGGATCCATAAACGTGACAGCTAGGTGACGAGTAATATAATATTACTTCCCGGAATTCTGAAAACACCTCAAAAACCAGCAGAATTTTTACCCCATCTCTCTGTGGGTCTCGTGCAGCGTAGTCGCTGGGCTCCATTCAACCCCTGAAGGGCATGCGCAGTGCCCCAGCTAAATGGGGCAGTGGGGCATCGACTGCCCCAGCGAGGGCTCGCCGTTGCATGTAGTATACCTAACTATCTGGGTCACAGGGTTGGACTAGATTTCATTAATACTTGCTATTCATTAGCTGTTACTGTCTACCTAGTTGTTAGTGATACCTACATATAGGTAAGAATAGCTCCGTTCATTTATACTTCGAGGTATTCCCATGTTAATGGATCCCATTTATAACATATTTATGTGTGCATTTCGAAACATATACACACACTTTATTGCCCACGGGGTTAGCAGAGGTACTTATTCCAATTCTGGGAATACCCACGTTTCACCAGAATAATCTTTGGAACTCTAAAAGTGATGAAAGATAGGTGGTGAGCCCATCATCGGATTGGGGCGCTGTTACACGTGCCTCAGAATTAATTCAGGGACCTGCAGGCTTCCTCACGATGTTTTCCTTCATCTTCAAGCTACTGATATTTATTTTATTTATAGCTAGTATTTTTTTGAAAAACTTATTGGTACTGCCAGGTTGTGAACCCGAGCCTCACGAATGAGAAGCGGGCTCTACTTTGCAATTTCAAAAATATGTACAGTCAAGAGCACGTGGAGCTTGACACATTGGACTGTGTAACGTTCTTATTACGATCGCCTCAGAGGTCAGACTCGCACTACAACTTAAAGCTTCATGTGCTCTTGACTGCACCTAGGGTTAAATATTGTACAGTGGTACCTTTGGAACAATTCGAGTGCGAGTACTTGGCCAAGTGTTATATTTAAATTCACGTACATGACCCACTTGCATATCAAATGCTACTTCCCATCCGCCCATCGCCGGACCGGGTCTTTTACACATAATTCTGGGACCTGCGGGTTTCCTCACGATGTTTTCCTTCATCGTCGAGCTATATGTACGTAGTAAGCCATTTATATTGATAATAATACCTACAGTAAATGCAGCTTGTGTTGTCAAAGGTGACCCTTTAACTAAGGGATTACTATAAGCTCATAAGAATCAAAGAACAATACTTGTTTTGAATGTCTTTTTATTGTTGAGTTACAAAAGTCTTAGCCTAGTCAATTATATTCACTAGTGCTATAAGGCAATGTAATATTACAATAAAAAAAGTGTTGGTAAATAAAAAAATTGATCATACTTAAAAGCTAAAATATACCATTTCATGTCCTTTACATAACACTAAATTCTTCCATCATAATTACCTACTGGGCCCAAATTCGACTAAATGTCAACGGTTACAGTTGGATGACAATGACATGTCAATGGTCAGCCAATGGACCCTTTACTAATAAGATTATCCCATAAGGCCTCTAAAATGTACTTCTATTTTCATTTTACAACTTTAGACATTTATAAAACAATAAAACAACCTAAAAAGTATCGCAATTGAGTACTGAAAATAATGACGTCACAACTCAATGCTCAGTACATTTTTCACAGTAAATATTCGTTTTGACAGATCATAAAAATTACCTCATTTGACTTGGCAGTCAAATATTACCCTATTTCATTGTGTAAGTTAAAGACAATCTTTAAATAAGCACTTATAGCATTTATAGTACCTATGTATATTTTTTGTATTAATTTTTATTCCAGCATGGTTGCGTCTTCTTCAAAATAGCGGACTGAATATTTACTGACGTGATATTTTATTAAAACCTTGACATCTGCTGACTCACAGATTATAAATTGCATTTTAAAACATACTAGGTACATACTATGTAATAAAAATGCATTGTTTTGATTACTGCGAATGTACCAGCTTTCAGTAAAGGATCGTAGGTATTTTACCCACATATTACCTATGAAAATGCATTTTTATTTTTATTTTCGATAGCTAAAGTACAGTCTATTGAATAATTTTATCACATTACTTACTACCGAGCCTATTCACAGCCTATATTCGATATTATATTATGTGTTTTTTTTATTTATGTCCGTAAACGTTTCATTGAAAGAGATATAAGTAAGTGCCATGAATAAAGTCCAAGAAGCGGCCCTATTGTCTAAAGCGATACCTTCCAAACAACCTCAGGCTGAGACACAACAAATTATGTGTTAGGTTGTTCTGTACATAAATCTATAATAAGTTCATAAGGAAAAAGTTCATAAGAAAATGTAATAATAATGAAACGTAAAATAAAAAAGCACCACATTGCGCGAGGGAGATGGCAAGGTAAGATATAGGTATAGACGAAAAAAGAAAGCAATAAAATAGTGTTGTCAGGCAAGTTTCATTTCATGCGAACAAACACAACAAGACTATTGTCTCTGCCTACCCCTCCGGGAAAAGGCGTAAACAAAACAAATAATAACAGATAATTTTATAGTAGTATGAAGTGGCATTTGTGAGGAAAGACCCTTAGCTCGGGTTGATGATGACTAAATAATATTAAGTCGAACAAGAATAAAAGTATCGATTGAAATCCAAGTTCTAAAGTAACTGAGTTGCGTAAAGTACACAACACAATAAATCTTGACAATAAGTAGTATATAAGGTACAATTTTATCACTATCTGTAAATGGACTCGATTCTGCAGACCAGCTAAAATTCCTAATTTTAAGTTAGCCTATCCTTCTCCATTGAATACGGAAGAAAAAGGACAGAAACAAACAATAGATTATAGAGTTAATGTCAAACATGTAAAAACCAACTAGTTTGAACCTGAATGACCTTGTTACATCGTCACTAAAATTGCCAAACACGCCTCAGTTGACAGGACTAATTTTAATTTGACAGGTCTAAATATATCTCGTCTCTTTTCTTTTCTAGGAGAAAGAAAGTGACAGGAATAAACAAAATAAGTTTAGTCGCTGTAATGCAGAATCGAACCCAATGTCCAACTAATTATTATAAAATCACTGAGAAAGAAACATAATAACAAATAATATAATTTAAAAGTAAAAATACATCATATAATTCAAAGTAAAATTTCATATTTTATTTATAACTTACATAAGAGAAGTTGATTCATCCTTTGGTTTAAATTTCTACAATTCGTCCTAATGATTCGATAAAAAATACACAATATTATTATAATTTATCATACAAATAGTTGGGAGTTACGTACTTAAATACTTAGCCAGTAATTTTTATTTTTGTTGTTTTTACTTTCCCACCAGACAGGATTCTGTAAAAAATAAAAATACTTTGACACAAAGACTTATCGAAAGTTTGTGAGTTCAAAAAAAAATTCAAAATCGTTTATTTTCTATTGGTATTAAAATATACACTTAGAAACGTCAATATTTTATAATAACAAGGCACTCTAAACTCGTCCATGAAGATTGGCTAAATGCAAACAGCAGCCCATCTCCACCGACGAGCTGCTGGTTCCGAATGCAGTACCCCGAGAAGAGCCAGCAAGAAACTCAAGGGCAGCTCTTTTTAATCTCATGTCAGTCTCAGTATTATTGTTACTCTTTTAAGCAAAAAGTACTGAACGGATTTTGATGAAACTTTACAGATTATACATCAGAATACTACATAAGCTATTTTTTATCTCCGTATTCCCACGAGAACGGGAACTACGCGGGTGAAACCGCCGGGCGCTGCTAGTCTATTTAAATCGGTTCAGTAGTTTATTCGTCACTGTGTAACACACAGACAGACATAGTTACTATCTCTTTTGCATTTATAATATTAGTACTTATTATGTCTTACGGCTGGTTAGGTACTTCTAGAAACATATTTTTTTAATAATTTAACTTTATAAATGTAAACATTAACATAGCTATAAGTACATACTAACAATAAATATGACGCTGTAAAAGTTACTCGAAATAAATGAATATTATTATTATTATAATATTAGTAAGGAAAGTAAGGAATTAGTAAGGCTCTATAATATATACAGGATGAATTTTTCAAGTGGGCGTGGATGGCTAAAACAGAAACTATGAGGAATATCGAAAAGTACTCAAAGGAGTTTTGGGTCCGATTTTGATGAAAACTAAAACTGCGTCTTTGGAGTTTTGAAAAATCAATATTCCTAGCCAGGAATCGAACACGTTGATTTTGGAAAAAAAAACACTCCCTGTATTATTACACCATTCGATAGTGTTGTTAAAAAGATTAAATTATGGAAAGAAATGACATACGGCTAGATTACAATACACGACAATACGGTTGGATTTTAATAAAATGATTCATATTTTGTACTTTAGTGAGCTTGACACGACACCACCAGTTTAAGCTGAGCTCTGATTTATACTGCCCGCCATAGAATACAGGGCCGGCCGGGTCAAAGTCCAATGTGTCAAGCTTAGCGTGTTCTTGACTGTACAAGAAAAAGTTATTGTATTATATTTTAAAGTTATCTGAACAAGGTACCAAAAATGAAACAAAGTTTCAGTGGCAAAAAGAGATTTTTATATTTCCATTTGCTTATATCTAGCGTTGCGAAAATCTTGCTAGCGTGTTTTAAAAATAACAGAAAAGCGCCATCTAGCGGTGAGTAGCAGAAACGCATACGGAGATACAATAAAGAAAAAGGTTCAAATAAAAGGCGTCTTAACATGTACATACCTGTACCTTGTCCGAAAATTTTAAAGTCGTATGGAAACTTACTCAGAACACAGGAATGAGGTTCCTAGGAGTGTCCCGTAGAGAATCGTCGATGGTGAGAAGCATGTTGAAGGAGAAGAAGAGTGCAGCAGCGGATGCGAGATGCCACAGATCGTGGGTGTCGTAGAACTGCATCGCGGTGCATTCCGCGTTGTGGCGGCGGGACATAGCAGGGGTTTGCTAGAAGAAAAAAAACTCACGCCTTTTATCCAGAGGTTTTATAAAGAGTAAAAAAACCGACTTCAATCTTCAACTTATATGGTTTTCTCATGGATGCCGTTGTCAGAACTCGACAAAATTAAAATGGGCAACAGCACCAGCACTGTTTTTTTATTTGAAAGCACCAGCTTTCAAATAAAAAAAGAATCATCAAAATCGGTTCACCCAGTCGAAAGTTTTGAGGTAACAAACATAAAAAAAAAAACAAAAAAAAATACAGACGAATTGATAACCTCCTCCTATTTTGGAGTCAGTTAAAAAAACAAAAAAAATATTTAGAGTAAGTATATAAATATAAAATACACTTTAAAAAGTCAATAGTCTAAACAAGGTCTACTCACTTTTATATTATCTACACTAATATTAAAAACACATTTGTATTCTTGTATGTTTGTAACGAGTAATCTCGAAAAGTATGGGAAACCTAAACCATGGGAATACGGGAATAAAATATAGCCTGTTACTCAGGGATATTCTAGCTTTCGATTGGTAAAAGAATTTCATATATCATACAAAAATTAATCTTTCGATGATATAACTAGTCTGGTTCTGACAACGGCGTCCGGCTTTTTAGTCTTCAAAGTTCTATGTAATATACAGGGTGACTTTTTTTACAGTCTGAAAAAAAATGTGGTGTGATAGGTAAGTGTAATAGATTCATTTGGCAATGTTACTTATTTTTTTTTCTTGCTTAAACTAATATACATTACTCAATTGTAGTCAATAATACACACTGAAATAGTATTTTAAAAAGAAACAGGCTCGTAGCTTCCATTTATGCGCAATCTACCTACAACCGCCAGCTGCGCGTAGTACTGTGTGCAGTTTTCTAGATTTTGTAAATTGCATTGAACATGACTATATTTAACAATTAATTTCGTGTATAACTTCGGCTCTAGATACCTTATAGGTCATATTTTTTTTCCAGACGGTAAAAAAAATCATTCAGTATATACATATTTATATATATATATATATATATATATATATATATATATATATATATATATATATATATATATATATATATATATATTTATAGATAACGGTCCCACTCACCGACCACTTGGTCTTTGACGCCAAAAACAGCTTCAACGCCCCCAGCCAGGCGCAGTGGGCCAGCACGAGGTACACTGCAGCCCTTGGGGGCAGCCGTTCGCGGTGTAGCAGCTTCATGGCCGAGTAGAACAGCGTGTAGAGCAGCGTGTTGCCTAGGAGCACGGCTAGGAGGTGGCGGGCGAAGTCCTTGTTGTGCTCGTATAGGCTGGGTTAAGATGGGAGGAATGTGACATTTGATGATGTCGTATTCTCAAAAGATCATCATTCTCAAAGGTCACTTATGTAAGTTCTTGATAGGTCATATTAGAAGAGTGATATTTCTCAAGAAGTCATATTCTCAAAAGGTCATTCTCAAAAGTCATTACTTAAAAGGTCATGCTAAATAGCATTTCTCAAAAAGTCGTTAAAGGTTATATCAGCATAATAACATTTCTCAAGAGGTCGTAAAAAGTCATATCAGTAGAATGTAATTTCTCAAGATATCATTTTTGAAAAGCCATAATTCTTGAGGCATTTCTCTATAGGTCAAATTAGTAGAATGAATTTTCTCAAAAGGATATAATATTCGCCAAACGACATATTCTCAAGAATCAATCGTAATGGAGGCTATACATTTGTATCATAACATCGTGGTATTGTCAATTCGTGACAAATCTTGTTATATCTCACCCGTATGCGGCGAGTGCCCAGTTGGCGGCGTTGGCGATGGCGAGCAGAACCGCGCGCGCGACATAGTTCGGCACGAAGGCCATCCGCCCGTGCCTCTGCAGAGCGGCCCACGCGTGGGATGGGATACTCCACTCTAAAATAAAAGTAAATTGGTATATAGGGTGGGTCTGACGCAGAATGTGCACTTCGCACAAAAAATGTGCATTTCGCAGTTGGTGCACTTCGCAAAATGTGCACTTCTCAAAATGATCATTTCGCAAAATGTGCACTTCTCAAAATGATCATTTCGCAAAATGTGCACTTCGCAAAATGCGCACTTTCTAGGGTATGAACCAATGGTTAGTAACAAAATGAAAACGATATTATTTGTATTTAAAATAAAATAAACACTGCGAAGTGCTCATTTTGCGAAGTGTACGTTATGAGAAGTGCCCCTTGTGAGAAGAGCACCAACTGCGAAATGCACATTTTGCGTCTAGTGCTCATTTTGCGTAGTGCACATTCTACGTCAGACCCTATAGGGTTAACACATTTTGACAGTTGTTGCCATTTTTACGAATCAAATAAAAATGAAGTGACCGGGAATTAACAAGATCCTCGCCGACAACGCCGCTTGGCACCAGCTAGTAATAAATAAATAAATGTGTGACGAAAGGCACAGAGACGAAAGCTCAGCAGTGGCCTGTTAAGTTTTAATAATGAATCGATGTAACTTACCAAGCTTGAACTTTCCCACGTAGTATATCTTGAGGGTGAGCACGAAGCACGTGGCCAGGTGGAGGATGGTGAACGCCACCCAGAAGAATATGCTCGGGTACATTATGCCGATCAAACCTGAAATAACATACATAAACTAGTGTCCGACCAAAAGTTCGGTTTCGGCTAAAAATCAAGTTTCGGCGGCAGTTTCGGTTTCGGCCGAAACTGAAGCCACGGCCGAACATTCGGTTTCGGTTTCGGCTAGAAAACTAGTTTCGGTCGGACAATAATAAATACCTAATTATTTAAAGTAAACAAACACTGCTCCAAATAAGAATAGTAATAATAATATTATAATAAATTGTGAGACACAATTTAAACACGGTTATTCAGTCCCAAACTAGGCAGAGCCTGTACTATAGGTACTGAACAACTGATAAACATACTTAAATAAATACTAGCGTCCGACCGAACTGGTTTTCAGTTTCGGCCGAAATCGAAACCGAAACTCACGTGGTCACTCAGTTAGGCGAGCGTGCACGACAACTTCTGAAATCAGTTTCGGTTTCGGCAAAAGTTTTAGCCAATTCTGGACGTAACCGAAACTGCCGCCGAAACTAGATTTTCGGCCGGAATTCGGCCGAAACCTAACTCTCGGTCGGACACTAATAAATACTAATTACCCAGACACGAAGCCAAGAGACATGGCTCAGAAGACAGGGTCACAACTGTTAACCCATAAATATCGATTGGAGCAACTCTATTGGAACTACGTCTCTACGCGTGACGTCACGAGGAACTGTCCATAATCCCGCGCATTATGTCTGATGTATAGTTAATTGATATAAATGTTTGCCGGAGTCTATGAAAGTCTGTAACTTTATAATAAACCATAGGCTATCGCGTTATAAATTAATCTTTATAACACATTTGCTCGTAAAAGGTGTCTTATTTCACCAATTTTAATATCGTTACCTATCTCATTACGCCCAAGTGCGGTAATGTAATGTAAAACGCACGGTTTATCAAGATGTTGCGTCTAAAAACGAACGGTACTGTTTAAAATCTCAGCAAAGAGTTTTTATGTCAAAAAAGTTGTCAACATTTTATGATTAAAATTAACTTTGGGAGATAAAATATAATAATAGTACATTATGGTACAAGTGAGTAAAGTTGGTGATTACCGCTGAGGCGCCATTGAGACCCGAGCCGTAGGCGAGGGTCATAAGAGAGCCGAGGACGGTAATCATCAATACACACGTGTATCATACGACGTTTTTCAACACACTTGTGAATAAATAATACTAAAAAATCATTTTAAAATAATCATTCGCAATGGCGGGGAAAATTAATTGGTTTTCCAATTTTTTATTTATATAATTTGGAAAAGGCAAAAGGATCTAGGCCCATACAGCCTCGTTTTCCTATGCGCTCGCATCTTACAATGGCGATCGGCCATGGACTAAAAAAATTAGGTTTCTTTTTCTTTGGTTTGTCGTGGATAGCGTTTTAGCCACGTACAAAATGGGGTATTTAAAGTTTTTACAGAGAAAACCAAAGTTATATTTGAGTGAAAGTTTTGTTTATTAAACACGTACAAGTTGAAATGATCTATTTAAATACGAAGTTGCATGAAATGAGCAAGCCATATTTGTGTATTAATTTATTAGTACGATTGAATACGATCTTTTTTGTATCGAAACTTTTTTAAGAACAAAGCAACTCTAGCAACAAAATTGAAAAAAAAAATCTATAACTCACTAGTGAATAATAGCAAACAAAAAGTCTCAGTTTGATTATAGGTGTCATTATGTGCCTAATTGCAGTGAAATTAGAGCCACTTTATGAGCAAGTGTGTTGAAAAGAAATATTTATGTACATAATTATTTAATTTAATTAATTTTGACAGTAAATTACAACCAATTAATCTGTAACAAAAATACAAAAATATTAATTTACTTAATTAGTAAATACTGGCTGTTTTTTTGTGCCTTTCCCTAAAAAAAAATGATAATGCGCGCCGCGCGCTTTTTCTTAACGCTGTATTGTTTTTATTCGTTTACCATAGTCGGAGTTTTATTTTATTTCCTTGCAAATGTGTTATAAAACGTCGTATGTCATATGCGCTTTGATAATTACAGCCTCTGCTTACTGCAATATCGCCTCGGCTGTAATTTTCAACCTACCGCACTTATATCATAATGTACTATTCCAATACTACCAACTTGTATAGTCATTTAGTTAGCAATACGCCATTATGAAACTACCCTTCTTTCCCAGTGGGGTCTAGACCCATCCCACTAGCCCAGTATGCTCACCGATGGCCATGATGAAGGCGAGCAGCAGGAAGGTGGCGTGGGCACTGGCGTTGACGTCAGGATGGCGGTTCTGGTAGAGCTTCACCATGCACAGCACCGCGATCACGTACATGAACGACGAGTCTGTGGGGGTGGGCAGAGGCGACGTAAAACCAGATTTTCAAAAAAAGGAGGTATGTCAATTCGACTGTATATTTTTTTATGTTTGCGGATAACTTCATCGTTTACGAACCGATTTGATGATTCTTTTGTTGTTGGAGGAGATATCCCAAGGGTACCATGATAAGGAAATGGATCTGATGATGGAATCCCAGAGAAATCGAGGGGAACCTTCGGAAATCTTAGTGGCGACAAGTGCTTTTTTACTTTTTTTAGTTTCCTGTTTAGTCGGTATTTTTTTTGTTAATAAATTATATATACCTATATAAATATAATAAATTGTAATATAAATATACAAAAACTGGCCAAGTGGGCGTCACACACAAAGGGTTCCGTACCCAAAGCCTGAAGCAGAGCGATTTAACTAGTATACAATAATAAAGACTTGAAAACTAATTTTTCATATCTCATACTTGGAAAGTAGTGTATGTTTGGTCTAAGTACCGGGTCGGAAGCGATGATTCCCATCACAGAGAGATTTAGGGCTGTGATTCCCGCCCTCGGGCGGGAAAGACTCATAGTAATTGCTTCCCTCCTTAGGGCGGGAATGAATTAAAAAAATAGTAGTACATTTGGTTAGGTGGTCGGATACTAAACTTTTTACATAGATTAAAAAAAAAAGGTGCGGCATTGGAAGTTTAGGTATAAAGAACTAAAAATAACCTACGCGCGGCGGTGACGTGTTCCATATTTAAAATTTTAAAAAGACTAATAATTTGGTAGGCTGTTCCAAAACTCTAAATCTTGTTTTTCATCGACACTAATAAATACATAAAGAGGAAGGATTTTTATATTATTTTTGTAATGTTGTATTTAAAGACGTTTAAAAGAAAAAGAATCTCTTTCTTCCAACCTCTTTGGTTGTATTGTTGACATTTTTGTTTTTTTTGTAGGTATTATTGATCTTTGCATTTTTGAATTTTTGTAATGTTGTATTGTTGAAATTTTTTTGTTTACTTTCCTTGTATTCGATATGAAAAGTAGAGTGTTTAACGCGGGTGGAAGTTATCAATTCCTACTCGGACTATATCCGTCTAAACACCTTGTATAGGAATTGATTCCTTCCGACCCTTGTATAACAATCTACTATACCTACCTGACATTGGCAAAATGCGGTGCGATCATAAAAAAAAAGCACCAATATCGACGTACCGAATTGGAAGTTCATCTTGTTGGGGCAGAGGTGGTAGCAGGCTGACAGGACTCCCTCCATGGCCAGCGCCAGACCCATTGAGTAGAACAGACCCGCGTGCTGAGGGATTCCCCGACCCTGGACAGAATAGATAAATAGATCGATAGATATAGTATATTTTGTATTGAGGGATTAAATCATTATATACCTGCGAGGGAGTCAATGAAACCGAGGGTATATTAAGTTGGTGTTTAGTCTCGAGGTGCAAACCGTACTTTTCACTTTGAGTGTGTTAAAAATTTACAATTTACTACAAATTTATTTAAACCGAACAAATACACTCGACAGAAATTCTGAAATTTTCGCGTTTAGTGTTTTCATCTAAACCTGTCACAGATTAACACAGAGATTGAAATCTCTTTAAAAACACATGGCGCCACCATGTGTTTTTAAACTTTTTTTTTTTTCACTACCACCACCACCGCGCGGAAACACCATGGAACTAAAACTCTCAACATTTTCGCAATGAAGATGGTCCACACTCCACAGATATTTACTGGCTGTTTGAGTTTGTCTACATCTGATTAAGGAAATTAAAAAACTAATTACTTTTTGGGCTATATTGGCGTACTTTTAGAGCATGAAAAGTGAAAAATCATTTTATTGCAACACAATACACACACATACATTAAAATAAGAGAGAAAAAAGATAAACACATATAAAAAAGAAAAAAAAAGAACATAATACAAATCTACATTAAATAACAAAATACCTACTTACTAACTAAACATTGCAATGTATGTGGATACGGGTATAGCCAGCGTTCAGAGGCAGTATGCAGAAATACCGGTATAGCCAGTACTGACTGTATGCCACAAGTGATCAGGTATGGACAGAGACAGCAGTTATACAGATCAACATTTAATTTTGACAGCACGGTATTATTTTGATCTCACACAAAAACAGTTCCACAGAGAAGACAATAGAAAAAAAACATACGCCTTTTATCCCCGAGAGGTAGGCAGAGGTATTCCATTTCTGGAAATACACACTTTTCACGAGTATATTCGACCCCTAAACGTGATAGGTGGTGAGCCCATCGCCGGACCGTGTGTGTCTCGAAGCCAGCTCCTAGGAGCACGTAGTCAGGACCCAGCAAAACGTAGTCAGCATTTGGTCACGTTTGCCGTAGACACGCGTAGGCCATACCACTGGCCCTGCCCAGGTCTACAGGAATAACACCACCCACCAACCAAAAAACACGAAGGCAGCACGTAGTCAGCACCCAACATACGTTGTCAACACCCTGCATCGACTTATCCAGGACCCAGCATCGCGTAGCCAGCACCTAGCCAGGACCAAGTATCGCGTAGCCAGCACCCAGACCTATGTATTCAGGTAGTCAGTACCTCTGGCCTGGCCCTGTCAGCCAGCTGCCTGGCCCTCGTCTGCAGCATGAAGACCAGCCCCAGCAGCACGTAGCCAGCGTTGGACAGCACGTGGTTGAAGTCAGAGAGCTGGCCCAAAGGGTGGGCGCAGAGGAAGTTGTAATAGCACAGGTCTTGGTTGCCAGTTTGGAACACCATCTAAGGAAATTTGAGGTCTCACTGAAGTGGGATTGAAAGTAAATAAATGATAACGCTTGTATCAACGAGGGGTAGGCAGAGGTATTATTTTCCTGGAAATACCCATGTCCTCCAGTATATAAACATGTCTCCGTATCAATTCTGGGACCTGCGGGTTTCCTCACGATGTTTTCCTTGACCGTTGAGCTGGTGATAAATGTGTATGTAAGTAGGTCCGTAAGTTTTTTAAAAACTCATTGGTACAGTCAACAAAGTTGTTAGGGTTACATGGCCAGTAACTAAGAATTCATTTTTCTGGGGAAGTCATAAATAAATCTTTTTGATTAATGTTTATTTCGAAAGGTATCTTTGATCCCTATAATTTACCAAAGAAATACTATAAATACATTTAAGGCTTTAAGAGAAAAGTGAATCTTAATTTTTGGTCATGTAACACTAACAACTTTGTTGACTGTACATGCCCTTTGTGATAAAAGGTGTAGCAATATATGTATCATTTATTTACAGTAATAAAAAATAAAAAGGGAATTATATTTTTAGCCCTGCGGTTAAAGAGTTTCTCATTCGTGAGTCGCGGGTTCGAATCCTGGCTAGGCTATATACCAATGAGATTTAGCACTAGCTTGACGGTGAAGCAAAACATCAGAATTGATTCGGACCGGTGAAAACTTTCACGAGAAGAGGTCCAAAGAATACACCAGTATTTCTAGAAATGGAATACCTGTGCCTAACCCCTCGGGTATAAAAGGGCAAGGTTTTTTTTAAATCACTTGTGTTAAAACTTTATGGCTTATACAATACTAGCGACCCGCCCCGGCTTCGCACGGGTACAATGCTAATACTAAAACCTTTCTCTTGAGAATCACTCTATCTATTAAAAAAACCGCATCAAAATCCGTTGCGTACTTTTAAAGATTTAAGCATACATAAGGACATAGGGACATAGGGATATAGGGACAGAGAAAGCGACTTTGTTTCATACTATGTAGTGATGTAACAGAATAAGCGCAATTCTTGAAATAAGTTTGTTCAGTATCGACTACTTATTCGATTTCAGTTATTTTTAATATGTGTTAAATTTTTCCAAATAATATAATTAGCATAGCTGAATTTAGTGCTATCTATGGAAATCGTGCTATTATTGAAAGATATTTAAGAAAATTGGTTAGACCCAACTAAAGTCCGATTGCATCATATTTTTTTTATAATAATATACTAATTTGAGTGTATAAGGAATTGCGCTTATTCTATTACGCGTTGTATATAATTTAATTAATTTAATGTAATTTTAGTTTACTAACGTATTCGGGAATTGCTTAGTTAAGACCGACAAACTATGGTGTTAGCTGCAACTTCGGACCAAGAGGCGCCACCAGTCACTCACTCACTCTCTCTGCCTATACAGTGTGAGTCTCCAAAAAGTGCACATATGAAAATGGGTGAAACTAGACACATTTTCATCGACGGAAAAAATGATAAAAAAAAAAACTGAGATTTTTTATTTATTTTTTATAAATATTTTTTCTTTTGATTACGTACTGTTGACTTTATGTAAATAAATCGTTATAACTTTTTAACTAAGAAGTATATCGTGATAAATTAAAAACAGTAATGATCTCTAATAACAGACAATACTAATAAAATAAAAAAATACCCAAAAATGGTGCCAAGAAATAATAAAAAGGGACTTTTTGAGGAAAATCTGTAATTTTATTCGTGTTTTTTAAATTAATTATCAAATTTCTCTAAATAATGCCCATATTACAGGTAGTTTTTGTTACTTTATGTTATTCTCCATTGTATTACCTTTCAAAAAACAAAAACCCCGTATCTTTATCCATATCAAAACGTTTACTATGAGTGTTTGAACTAAGTCTATCCAGGCGCACCATTCAACGCTTCGTTCTAGATCATTTTATTATTTCTTAGTACCGTTTTTTGGGTTTTATTTTTATTTTATTAATATCTTCTGTGATTTGACATCATTACTGTTTTAATTTTATCACGATATACTTCATAGTTTAAAAGTTATAACGTTTTCTTTACATAAAGTCAACAGTAAGTAATCAGAAGTTAAAAATATCTATAAAATATAAAAAAATAAAATATCGGATTTTTTTAAACATTTTTTCCGTCGATAAAAATGTGTTTAGTTTCACCTATTTTCATATGTGCACTTTATGAAGACTCACACTGTATAAGCTGAGGAGCACCAGTGTAAGCCTCTTTTTCGATCCGGAAGCGTGCACTCAACATTGGTCTAGGACCGCGTTATTATCGTCATTTTTGTAAATTAGCAATTATCTTATTTTAGTGATTTTTCTTTGTAAATATTTGTAATTAAAATTATTTTGTGTGTCGTGTTATTTTTTTTTTAAATAAATTATTGTCTCATTTCTAAAAACAAATCATTTTTTTTTATATATAGAAAATGAGATAGTTGGCATGCAGCCTGACTGACCTGTTGGTAGGTGGCCAATAGCTGCACCACGGGCAAAGCATACACCAGAGCCACGGTCAGAGAGCTCCAGAAATACCTGCAGACCACAACACTCAAATTACTACATGAAAAAAAAAACTCTCACGCCTTTCATCCCTGAGGGGGTAGGCAGAGGTATTCCATTACTGGATATACCCACATTTCACGAGATACATTGGACCCCTAAACGTGATAGGTGGTGAGCCCATCGCCGGACCGGGTCTATTTACACATGTCTCAGAATTTATTCTGAGACCTGCGGGTTTCCTCACGATGTTTTCCTTCACCGTCGAGCTAGTGATAAATATGTACGTAAGTTAAAAACTCATTGGTACATGCCAGGATTCGAACCCGAGCCTCACTGAATTCCGGCCGGCTCTTTAACCGTTCGGGCTATCACTGCTCTCTACTACATGAAAATATTTTTTTTTATATGGAAGATCATTTATTTAGCAAACAAAAAAATATCGTGGTATTACAATCCTACTAATATTATAAATGCGAAAGTTTGTATGGATGGATGTATGGATGTATGGATGTATGGATGTCTGGATGTATGGATGGATGTTTGTTCCTCTTTCACGCAAAAACTACCGAACGGACTGTGATGAAACTTTGCAGTTATATAGCTTATACATCAGAATAACACATAGGCTATATTTTATCCCCGTATTCCCACGGGAACGGGAACTACGCGGGTGAAACCGCGGGGCGCATCGAGGCAGCTTTGCCCCTTTGCGCAGCTATGCAGAATAGGGGGGGGGGGGGAGGGGGGGAAGTCAGATCGTCCGCGACTGTTTTGTCATACACACTACACAGAAACATATCGTTTACATTTTGTTACCAACTATTGAATCATCGTTCATACCCTAGAAATGTGCGCATTTTGCGAAGTGCACATTATGAGAAGTGCCCCTTGTGAGAAGTGCATCGACTGCAAAATGCACATTTTTCGTCGAGTGCTCATTTTGCGAAGTGCCCATTCTGCGTCAGACCCTTTGTATTTATATCGGCTATAGTAATACACATTGTGTGAAAATGTCATTATTTAAAATTCATTCCCGTACGTCCGACTCGCTCTTGGTCGTTTCTTTCTAATGAACTGACCTGTTGGACCTAGTGGCGTGCTTCTGAGGCCTAGCGCGGCTCAGCCCAGCTAGTGTGAGCGGTGCCGCAGCATCGGCAGCTAACTCCGTCTCACTCTCTGTTAAAAATCTCCTTTTTGTAATCTTATTACTTTAAACGAGCGTTACAGCCACTCGCCGACAGATGGTGTTACAATAGTACGACCCCTCACTGGCAGATGTCGCTAATTTAATACGCCTACTCACTGACAGATGGCGTTACACTAGTACGGCCACTTACCGGCAGATTGCAGTTCAATAATACAGCCCCTCACTGGTAGATGGCGCTTAAGTAATACGCCTACTCACCGACAGATGGCGCTACAATGATACAGGTCCTCACCAGCAGATAGCGCAAAAAGAATACGGCCACTCACCGGCAGGTGGCGTTATACTAGTACAGCCACTCGCCGACAGACGGCGTTTCAATAGTACGGCCACTCACCGACAGATGGCGTTACAGTAATACGGCCACTCAGGTGGTGACACAGGTTTCAGAATGAGTGAAGCTCAGTCTTTCAGGAACGTTTATGGATTTACAAAGAAATAAATACGTTTTTTTTATTCGACCCTGGTGTGACCGGCCTGCTGGCTCAGTTCGTAGTGACCCTGCTTTCTGAGCCAGAGGTCGCGGGTTCGATCCTCGCTCGGGGCCAACATTTGTGTGAATGAACATGTCTTTTTATGTTTATCAGTTTTTCAGCACCTATAGTACAGGCCTTGCCTAGTTTGGGACTGAATAACCGTGTGTGAGTTTTGTCCCACAATGGCTACAATACATTCTGTAACGGTGTCAACTGACCTTCCAGTGGATCGTGCTTGATTTCGAGAGTATCCTCGAAGGCGGTGTTTACGTGAGTCGCGGAGGGCCCCGGGGCATCCTCCACCTCCACCGCCACTGGCTCATCTGAAAGATTGGCATTTTGTTTGATAACATTCAAAATTAAAAGAAAAAAATTGGTTGTCTGTAAAGTCGGTTTACGGACGGTAATTTGTTTGTTCCGCGCTCTCGTTTGCACGCTAGGCTCAGGCGGAACGTGACAATTATTCATGCTTTTTCGTGCGTGCAGCCGGCGTTCGATTTATAAGATGTTAGCACGTCAAAAGCCGGCCAAGTGCGAGTCGGATTCGCGCACGAAGGGTTCCGTACCATTATCTATAAAAACGGCAACAAAATCACGTTTGTTGTATGGGAGCCCCCTTAAATATTTATTTCATCCAGTTTTTTAGTAGTTGTATAGCGGCAACAGAAATACATCATCTGTGAAAATATCAACTGTCCAACTATCACGTTTCAGGAGAAACAGCCTGACAGACAGACAGACGGAGGGACAGCGGAGTCTAAGTAATAGGGTCCGTTTTACGCTATGGTTCCATAAAAAACCTATTATCCTACGGGTAAGCAGAAGTATTCAATTTCTGGTAAAACCCACGTTTCGCCTAACTTGATAGGTAGTGCGTCCATCGGCGATATGGGTCTATTGTCTATTGGTCTTGTGTAACATTTCACATAATTTAATTCTAAGTCATGTGTTGCCTTATAATAAATTCTGTGACCTATGGCTTTACATCACTATCGAACTAATACTAATATAATAAAGTGCAAAAAATTTAGGTTTTGTTGTTTGTATTGAATAGGCTCAAAAACTGGGCCGATTTTAAAAATTCTTTCACTTATTTAAAGCCTACTTATCCAGGAGTAGCATTAACTATAATTTTTTCACTGGAACGAGACTTACGTTGGTGAAATCGCGCAAAACAGCTAGTGATAAATAATAATTGAAAAACAGTTTTTTTAAATAAAGTAATATAGCCTATGTGTTATTCTAACGTATTATAATGTATAAGCTATATAACTGTAAAGTTTCGTCAAAATCCGTTCAGCAGTTTTTGCGTGAAAGAGGAACAAAAATCCATAGATACAAACTCTCGCGTTTTTAATATTATATAAACATACAAATCTTTCCTATTTAAAATATTTTTCACCCTCGTAGTTCCCGTTCCAGTGGGAATACGGGAATATAGCCTATGTTACTCCACGATAATGTAGCTTTCCATTGGAGAAAGAATTTTTTAAATCAGTTCCCAGATAGACAGTTACATTCGCATTTATAATATTAGTAAGCATTTATTTATATTTATTTATTTATTTATTTATATATTTAACAATCAATACATGACCTTACAGATATAAAATCTAAATTGGTCATGTTCTTATTTCTAAATAATACAAAATACTTATAATAATAAATTAAAATTATACAAAACATTCTAAATTATTTATCCCTATTTTACTTCCATATAAACTATAATACTACTTATAACACAGGCGGAGATTCCAATAATGAATAGAGTTGGGTACATGAGCGGGAAAAAAGGAAAAACCCCATATTATTGTCGGTAATAAAGATGTCTCAAGAATTTATGTTGTATTTTCTCAATCATCAGATTATATTATATTTTGTTTCATGAGGATTCCAAACTATCGCGCAGTTCTCCAACTGGCTACGAACTAATGCATTGTACAACGCTTTTATAGTACCAATATTCTGGAAGTCTCTAGTTTGCCGCAATACAAATCCCAAGTTCCTAAAAGCCTTTTTGCATGTATTTGTAATATGCTCTCTAAAAGTTAAATCCTGAGCAATTTGAACACCAAGGTCGCGAACCGAGGTCACTCTTTTCAATTTCTCCCCGTTAATTAAATACTCATAAGAGAAAGGACGTTGCGCGCGAGTACATGACATTAAACTACACTTCGAAATGTTAAAGTCAAGCTTATTCTTTTGACTCCATTTTACAACACTATCAATGTCTCTCTGAAGCTGTTCACAATCTTTATCATCTAATATTTCTTTGAACAATTTAAGATCATCCGCAAACAATAAACAGCCTGACCCTTTAACTGATTCTGGTAAGTCGTTAATCATCAAAATAAACTCTAACGGGCCCAAATTACTCCCCTGGCTTACCCCTAATGTAGTTATATAAGTTTCTGACGAGCAACCCGCGTATTCTACATATTGCCTGCGATCTGACAAATAGTTTGCAAAAAACTTTAGAAGAGCGGTTCTGAAACCAGCTGATGCTAGCTTTGACAAAAGGATCTCTAATCAAAAGCCTACAAAAAAGTTTCAAGCTTCTAGCTTTAAAAATTGCGTAATTTCCATACAAACTTTCGTCCCCTATTTCAACCCCTTACATCCCTTTTTTCGCATTAAAAAGTAGCCTCCTTTCTCAGGCTTCAGACTATCTCTGTACTAAATTTCATTTAAATCGGTGCTGTAGTTTAGGCGTGATTACGTAACACATACAGACAAAGTTACTTTCGCTTTTTTTTTTGGGACACAATTCACACACGGTTATTTATTCCCAAACTAGGCAGCCCGTACTACCGGTACTAAACAATTGATAGACATACTTAAATAAATATTAAACGACCAGACACGAAGCCAACAGACATGTTCATACACACAAATGTTGGCCTCGAGCGGGGATCGAACCCGCGACCTCCGACGCAGAAGGCAGGGTCACTACCAACTGAGCCAACAGGCCCGTCATTTGTATTCAGGTGTAAGCAAAAGACCGCCCATTGACTTTAGTTAATGTTGATATCTATACTGTATTATTTTTTGTGTACAATAAAGAGTTGTTGTATTGTATACTCACAGCTGCGCGCGCAGAGGGGTAAGTAGAGCAGCAACGCAAACGCAGCAACAAGAGCGACCGCCCCGAGCAGCGCCAGCGCACCCCAAACGTACTCCTTGTACGAGATCGTTGCTATTATGCGGAACCTGGGTCAAGGGAAGGTCGTATGAGATGACGTTTGTACCCCAAAGGACTGAGGAGTCGACCTTTTGGTGTAAAATTGTCGAAATATCGATCGTTTGGGGTAAAAAGGTTCGATAAATCTTGAGTTTTGGGGTAAATAGTAAATCAAATAGTAAACTTTTTTGTTTTAAAATTGATGGACGTATTTGTTTTTTTGGGGGATCGAAATATCGGTCCTTTGGGGAAAATAGGATCTGGGGATATCAATCTTTTGGGGTAAACAGAACTAGGAATCAATCTTTTGGGGTGAAATTGGTTTTTTAGGACTCTATTAACACACGGTTATCTTAGTCCAGGCAGTGTATAGATATTAAATACATGTAAGCACTGAGATACGAATCTAAACAATTTTTTAACAATATTGGCGGCATCACACCCGTAACCTCTGGAACAGAAGGCCTTCACTACCAACTGATCCAGCAAGGCCCTATTTTTTTTACCGACTGTACGATGACATCGCACATTTGCTGAATCTGCGTTTTACTTTAAATATATTGTTTTTGCAACTAGCCAATAAGTTCAGTTCACGTTCACTCTCTATTGTGTGCACACATTTTATTACAATTAAATATTTTACAAGATTTTCAAGAGTTTTTTCCTGTCTACTTCATCTAGTTATCAAGTCTATTGCACGGAGCAGGCAAGTGCCCGTACACCGACTTCAAAAAAGACGGAAGTTCTCAATTCGACTGTATGTTTTTTATGTATGTGATTATGAACCGGTTTTGACTGTTCTTTTTTTAGATCATATTAAAGAGGTGGTCCCATTTAAATTAAACTTTTTAAAAATCACCAAAAGTCTAAAAATAGTATACATCGGAGATATGTTTTAGTGCTATTCGTCGAAGTAATTTTTAGTCATTTTCTTTTAACCTGAAGTTCTTGACTCGTCCATCGTCCCCCTTCCCCCCCACAGTCCACTGGTCGAGCGTCAAACCCTGCTCCGTCCTGCTCACACCCGTGCACTCTTCATCGCTCTGTTTCACCATGAACACCACGTAAAATCCGACTGGGAACATTGATTGCTGAAAAGAAACAAAAAATAATTAGAAAAAAAAATATACTTAATCAGTAAGAGCCTTACGGTCAAAGAGCCCGCTTCTGATGATGATAAATCAGTATAGCATATACGAATAAGTTTTTCGAAAAAATAATAAACATACCTACATCGACCAAATCGGCGATGCGTTAAAGAAAAGCCACATAAAGAGTACCCGAAACCGACGAGCATGCATGAGTCGTTTGATGGATGTGGAGGAAGCACGAGAGATCTGCCAGGTTCGTAGCATGTGGCCGTCTGTTGTCTCTGCCTACCCCAATGGGAAATAGGCGTGAGATTATGTATGTATGTAATAAAAATATTCATTCAATCCTTCAAAAACTTACTTACATATTCATCACTAGCTCGACGGTGAAGGAAAACATCGTGAGGAAACCCGCAGGTCTCAGAATTAATTCTGAGACATGTGTAACAGACCTGGTCCGGCAATGGGCTCACCACCTATCACGTTAAGGAATGTCTCGTGAAAAGAAAATGTATACTCCTGCCGACCTCCTCGTATATGAAGGCGTGAACCTATTTATTTTAATTCATTTACCGTGCTTACCGTTAGAGTGATTCCTCCAAGCGTTGACATCGTTAGGTGGTAGCCCTGATACAGCATGTCTTTTTCATTGTCGAACACTGGACACTGGAATCAACGTGAAATTTTGATGAGAGTAAAGTTCGAGTCAGGCTCTCGCACCGAGGGTTCCGTACATACAATACAAAACCACGGTTCTTTTATGGGGAACACCTTTAACTTTTACAGGAAGGGAAAATTTTCCTTTTTCGCGGAAAGGGTTGAGTATCCTATGATGAGGTACTTCCCAAATTACAAAATCCCTTAGAATATAAGTTATGACATAGTTTTATCTTATTAACCTAATGGATCTCTGTTGTCCGCAATAAAAAGATTTGAATTTGAATTTACAAGCTTTTCTTTAACCTGCAATGTATGTTTGTTTGGGGGAATCTTGGAACTAAATTTTGAAGCAGATATCTTCAATTGAGATATTGCTACTAAGTTGAAATTCAGCATACTTTGTAAGTTCGGTGACAATGCTAAACTAACTCTGTTGTCTGTTTCTTTTCACGGCAAAACCATTGACAAAGTTTGGCAGGACACACAACAGTTTACATCTCGAGGGAGGATATTGAATACTTTTCATCCCGGAACGCGCACGAAGTCGCGAGCAACAGCTAGTCTGCCTAAATGTACACTAATATTAAGAAGAAGATTTTTTTTTTATGTTTGTTTGTAACGAATAAGCTCCGAAACTACTCGACCGATTTCAAAAATTCTTTCACCAAAGGAGAGGTTACTTTTCTGGGAGTAACATGAGACAATATTCCCACGGGAACGGGACTTTTGCGGGGAACTGATAGTACATTAATAAACTCACGGAGTTGTTCTGCACAGACACGATGGCGCACACGTCGTCATCAGACTCTATTATGAGTATCACGCTTTTCGGTATAGTGTAGTTAAACCTGCAACAGACAGAACAGAGGGTTGTTAACTTTATAGAATACTAGCGACCCGCCCCGGCTTCGCACGGGTGCAATGCTAACACTAAAACCTTCCTCTTGAATCACTCTATCCATTAAAAAAACCGCATCAAAATCCGTTGCGTAGTTTTAAAGATTTAAGCATACATAGGGATATAGGGACAGAGAAAGCGACTTTGTTTTATACTATGTAGTGATAATGAAAAATGTTACGTCATCACGTGATATTTATCCCACTAAAATACCTTTGCCCGATCTTTGCACACTTCCCTCGCTTCCTTCACATTCAAAAGCCTTTTCATGCGCGCTCTTTCATTCTTTGCACTCTTGACCCCAGCAGAGATCGGGCAAAGTGGCGATCCATCGTCGCTGCCTACCCCTGTGGGAAGAAGGCGTCAGCTGTATGTATGTATGTATGTAGAATACCTTAAATTCAGTAAGTAAACCAATTAATAATTCACAAAGGGTAAAGATATAGTGAGTGAGTGAACGAATGACTGACTCACCCAGCTAATAATGCAATGGCTGAGAGAACGACAGACTCTTTAACATAAAAATACATTAAGTCAGTGAAGGAATTACTAACTTTTGTTAAATCAAAGAGATTTAAATACAATAGGGCATAGAGGGGGCATTGGGAATATTTTCATACAAAACTTTGAAGCCTAAGAGTAACTATTCTCTAATCTGTGGCCTAAGCGTCATTGTCCTTGTCATGTCAGTTAGTATGAACGCGAGCTGTCATTCGGTCGAAATTGTACTAGACTTATTCCACTTGGAATAACTTTTGGCTTCAAATAATCCTCGCTTTGTCCCCTCTATGCCTTATTATATTTTAATCTCTTTGTGTTAAATTATAGTGCATAAACGAATAAGTGACTTACTAATATAAAAATACAGTGAATGAGTGAACGAATGATAAAGATAGGTGAAAATACAGTGACTAAGAAACCGGTCCGGAGATATCACGTTTAGAGGTCCAAAGAATGTCTCGTGAAAAGTGGGTGTATCCAGAAATGGAATACCTCGTACCCCTTCGGGGATAAAAGGTGCAAGATTATTAAGAGACCAAATTAGTGACTATATAATAGGTAAAAATACAAAACAAAAACTCTCGCCTTATATCCCCGAGGATGTAGGCAGAGGTATTCTATTTCTGGATATACCCACTATTCACGAGATATTCTTTGGATCAGACATGTTCATGCACACAAATATTGGCCTCGAGCGACTTTCGAGAAGCATGGGCGTAGCTAGGGGGGGGGGGGGCAGGGTGGTCCGGGCCCACCCTAGACAGCTGCTGGCCCACCCTAGAAAAATACCCTTTCTCTTACATAAAATAACTTCATCCTAAATTAACGAAACTGAAAACCGTATTCAAAAGCTAACATAATTACCTACTCATCACTTGTATATCTCGCTCGCCAACCTGCGATCCACGGATACAAACAAACAATCTGCATATAATTGTTACAATACACGGATGATGATTGATTGATTGAACCTTGTCGTTGGTAATTTAAGAGCGGAGCTCTTGTTGGTGTATACCTAGCTATATTAGCGACTTAAACTAAATAGTTAATAGGTCAGCACACAGATAAAATAAAAAGAATAGTATAATAGGATAGGATAACTGAAATCCATACTTGATACCTATCATAGTTGCGCTTGCGCCGATAGTCGTGATCACCTTGCTGTGGGGCCAGCGCCATGGCCCCCCTAGGAAAAATCCCTAGCTACGCCAATGCCGAGAAGGCAGGGTCACTACCAACTGAGCCAACAGGCCCGTCAAATGAACGAGTGCCTTACCTAGGCAGAAACCCAGCCTCCCCCCGTGTGTAGTTCCAGGGGTTGCTGTCGAAGGAAAAGTAGTAGTACTTTGGCGTGCTCGGGGTTACACTGAAGGAGACAACCTGGTTTACCTATAAACAGACAGAACCTTGGTTAACAGTGATAGCCTTACGGTTAAAGAGCCTGCTTAACATGATGAAAATCAGTGAGGCTCGGGTTCGAATCCTGGCATGTACTGGATGTTTTTTTTTACCGTCTGGAAAAAAATATGACGTATAAGGTATCTAGAGCCGAAGTTATACACGAGATTAATTGTTAAATATAGTCATGTTTAATGCAATTTACAAAATCTAGAAAACTACGCACAGTACTACGCGCAGCTGGCGGTTGTAGGTAGATTGCCCATAAATGGAAGCTACGAGCCTGTTTCTTTTTAAAATACTATTTCAAATATTTCAGTGTGTATTATTGACTACAATTGAGTAATGTATATTAGTTTAAACAAGAAAAATTGTTTTTGAGAAAAAAAAATTTTTTTGCCAAATGAATCTATTACACTTACCTATCACACCACATTTTTTTCCAGACGGTAAAAAAAGTCATCCTGTATATTAACTAAAATATAATATATACATATATATATATATATATATATTACTAGCGACCAGCCCCGGCTTCGCATGGTGCAATGCTTATAAGAATTTTCTTTGCAATAAACCTCGCGGAGCCCGAGACCTTTCCAACGAATGCAAAACCGTGGAAATCGGTTCGTGCGTTCTGGAGTTATAGCGTCAGGAAGGAAAACCCGACTTATTTTTATATAGTAGATATATATATATATATATATATATATATATATATATATATATATATATATATATACAGTGGTGGTCATATAATTAAGAACGCTTATTTAAAGGGCAATTTTTTTCAAAGTAACAAGTATATCTAACTGCATGTATTTTTTTGTATTTATCTCGGTATCGTAAAACTCTTCCATACTAGCGGTACATTCGTTAATACACATGAATGGCTAAAAAATAAATAGATAAACTTTATACATTAGATCTGAACCTAGTATTGCTACTTATAGGCTGGTCATATAATTAAGAACGCTGAATAGTAATTTTTTTATTCAAATTTAAATAGAAAACACTCTATGGCTCTGTGGTTGTAGGTCAGTAATTGTATAATTTTTGCGCCATTTAGTGCTCTAAACGTCTCTTCATATGAAAACAATAGTGAAAAACGAAAGTTGTGATTAATCTACAAGGGAAGTAATAATAAAACTTCGCGAGAAGAATTGGTCTTATAAAAAGATAGCCGACCATCTGAAATGCTCCATAACGATGGTTTTCACCGCTGTAAAGCATTTTGATACGTATCAAAAAACTTTAAATGTTCCGCATGTACCTAAACAGAGAAAGTCATCTCGTCGAGATGATCTAATTATCGTCCGTTTGGCAAAACCAAATCCGTTTAAAGGGTCTAATGAGCTGAGAAAATAATATTTTGATTAAAACAACGCTCCAGCAATCTCGGCACGCACTATTCGAAGGCGTTTGGTAGAAGAAAAGTTGCACGGATGGATAGCACGGAAGGTGCCCATGTTGTAACGGTGCCATAGGCAAGCCCGGCTTGCATTTGTAAGAAGGTATGAAAACTGGGCAGTTAGACGGTGGAAAAATATGATTTTTTCTGACGAGACAAAAACAAACAGGGTATGTTCTGATGGAAAACGATGTGTACAACCTCCTCCGAATAAAGCATTCGACCTTAAGTACACAAAACAGACATTAAAGCATGGTTGGGGAAATGTAAAAAATGGACGGTCCTTTTCTGGACATGGTGTTAGACCTGTTAAGCTGATAGAAGGAAACATGGATCAATTCCAATACAAAAATATACTGGAAGAAACAATGTTACCTTAAGCTGAAGACGTGCTTCCGGTTATTTAGACATACCAGCACGACAATCATTCAAAGTATACTGCCCGCACCGTTAAGGAATTTCTCACAATTCGATCAGTTTCTGTCTTAAATTGGCCAGCTAACAGCCCAGATTTAAACCTAATAGAGTATCTTTGGTGCGAAGTCAAGACAAGGTTTCAAATCGACAGTGTGGCAATTTAAGAGAGCTGAACGGCGGTTTCTTTAAAGAATGGAACTCTATCTCGCTTGCAAAATGTCAAAAATTTATAGAGTCAATGCCTCGCCGGTGTCAACCAGTAATTAAAAGCCGTGGACATATTACTAACTATTTATTTTAGTTTAAAATGTATTAAATTACTCTTTCTCTACGCACTTCACATTAATGTGATTTATTTAATCTTAGTTTGTTATAAACCAACTCTCGATCAGTTTTATAAATCGTTCTTAATTATTTGTCCAGCTTCATTGTTATTTGAATTTCTTACTATAGAGAATAAATTAAATTATTTAAAAAAATAGTTAGCGATTTTATTTTATATTCCTAATCCCATTTGCTCTATTCATGTGGCTATTTCATAACATAACATGTTACTTCTAAGAAGGAACACATAGCTACACATGACATAATTTAGATAAACAAATCTGGAACTTCAAATCGTTCTTAATTATATGACCACAACTGTATATATATATATTCCATTACTGGATATACCCACATTTCACGAGATACATTGGACCCCTAAACGTGATAGGTGGTGAGCCCATCGCCGGACCGGGTTTGTTACACATGTCTCAGAATTAATTCTGAGACATGTGGGTTTCCTCACGATGTTTTCCTTCACCGTCGAGCTAGTGATACATATGTACGTAAGTTTTTAAAAAACTCATTGGTACATGCCAGGATTCGAACCCGAGCCTCACTGATTTTCGGCCGGCTCTTTAACCGTCCGGGCTATCACTGTTCCCTAGATGTATTATAATTATAGTATTTCATCTCTATGGGCGGAAAGCGTCAACTTATGGCATGCTGCTTTCCGCTTGCTTTCCGGGATCCCGGGATCGAATCCTCTAGTCATGACACTCTAGTATGTACCTTGTGAATACCATTACCTGTAGATAAAAGTTCTGCACCCGTCGAAGCTTGATGTTGACGGAGACATTCCTCGGGTTGGACGTGGTCAGCTGTATGAGGGGCCTCGTCTCTGATGTTATGTCTGGAATATGAGCTTGAATGAGCTCCACAGTTGCTTCAGAGGTTATTGCAAAAGCCGGTGAATGGGCACACTGTCCAAAAGTATACTTCTGAAACTGTGTACTTCTAGTTCGAGAAATGGATGAGTGAGTGAACGGGAAGGAAGAGTGAGTTAATATTAATGATTTTTATTGAGCAGTGATAGCCCGAACGGTTAAAGAGCCGGCCGAAAATCAGTGAGGCTCGGGTTCGAATCCTGGCATGTACCAATGAGTTTTTCAAAAACTTACGTACATATTTATCACTATCTCGACGGTGAAGGAAAACATCGAGAGGAAATCTACAGGTCTCAGAATTAATTCTGAGACATGTGTAAACAGGCTTACCACTTATCACGTTTAGGGGTCCAATATTTCTCGTGAAATGTGGGTATATCCAGTAATAGAATACCTCTGCCTACCCCCTCGGGGATAAAAGGCGTGAGATTATATTATTATTATATTAATGATTTCATTTAAACTTCGTGAGAAGTGATAGCGTTACGGTTAAAGAGCCTGCTTCACATTATGAAAATCAGTGAGGTTCGGGTTCGAATCCTGGCATGTACCAATGAGTTTTTCAAAAACTTACGTACATATTTATCACTAGCTCGACGGTGAGGAAAACATCTCGAGGAAACCTGCAGGTCCCAGAATTAATTCGGAGCCATAATATGTAAATAGGTGATCCGGCGGCCCGGTCCGTCGATGGGCTTATCACGTTTAAGGGTCTAAAGAATATCTCTTGAAAAGTGGTTATATGCAGAAATGGAATACTTCTGCCTACCCCCTCGGGGATATAAGGCGTGAGATAATTTATTTAACTTTTATTTATTTATTACTAGCGACCTGCCCCGGCTTCGCACGAGTGCAATGCTAACACTAAAACCTTTGTCTTGAATCAATATATCTATTAAAAAAAACCGCATCAAAATCCGTTGCGTAGTTTTAAATATTTAAGCATACATCGGGATATAGGGACATAGAAAGCGACTTTGTTTTATACTATGTAGTGATTATATGAACTAGGGTTTACAAAAGAAAAAAAGTTTTCTCTCATATGAAATCTTTAAAAAGAAGTTACACAATTTCAAAAGTTTGTAACTTTAGTAACGTCATAGTCAAATGTAAGTCGTCATAATAAAGACTAGATTAGTCGTTGGACTTGAAATTTTCCTTTGGGAAAACGGTGTTATGATTGACTCACTGGTCCCCGCGTCGTGAGGGCATAGCGTCCTCGCCATGTCGTCGAAGACCATGCCCGTGCTGCTCGTCTGCACCACCAGGGGGAGCTCCCAGGACGATACACCTGTAGAAAAATAAAAAAAATTCTGTTACATAGCAATCTGTTGATTTCAACTATCGGCCATCACTACGTTGGATGCCTTCCCATAAAATAGACATGTTAATCTTGCAAAAACTCGAAAATTTTAAGATTTTAATAAAATTCTTTGTTGATGATTTTTTACTTTAAGCAAGAAATTCTTGTATTTATGTATCGGGTATCTACGATACGGCTCCATCAATTTTGATAAAATTTTGTATACATTTAAACAACAAAAATTCTATAATAATATACATATTATTACGTTACGTATTAGGTTGCGGTGAGTGATACGGCTACTCAACGACAGATGGCGTTATTAAGTTAGCGACGTAATACGGCCACTCACCGACAGATGGCGTGGTGTTAGAAAGAGCGAAGCTTGATCTCCTAGGTACTTATTACTGATACACCATCTTTTTCTTTCAATGGCTTTTCATCGTGGTTTTACTTACAAAAAGAGTTTTTATGCAATAAAAAAAATACCTTTCTGCTGAGTAGCAGTGATGAACAGAGGGTAGTCGCCATCGATGGTGTCATTGGAGGACACATGCACCCTCGTGGGAAACCCCCGCCATTTGTCGGAGTCCTGAAATAAAACCGGCCAAGTGTGAGTCGGACTTTCCACCGTACAATAAAAATACATGTGTCATGGATGTGGATACCCGTAAGCCCTTTTTCACAAGTAGCGGTTGCCGGGCAGCCGGCATATGTATATGGCCATGTACGTTCGCTTTCATACGTACCGGCAGGGAACCGGGCAATCGGATATATATTTCGCCGCCGGGCAGCCGGCACCGGCCCGGCGGAAACCGGTACGTGTGAAAAGCAGCAATTGAATAAACATTTTGTAAAAAAAAACACTGTGGTTCATGATATATACATCCACTGACAGACAGATGGACAATGGAAGCTTAGTAATAGGGTCCCATTGTCACCCTTTGGGTACGGAATTTGGGTCAAAACAGTCCAGGACACGACAATTCTATAATTCTACAGCTATACTGACAAAGACAGAACATAATCTTATTGTAATTATAACTTTTACACTAGGGATACTAGAAGCTAGTGCCCAAGGCAGTAAATTCAATGTGTGAGAAAAGCAGTATTTTTTCTCTTTGTGGATTTTTTTTTTATTTTTTGGTTTCGTCCAAAAAATACACTGTGATATTTGTACCCACTTCCGGGAATGGAATAGCTCTGCTATCCCCCTCGGGGATAGAGGCATGAGCGTTTAAATATATTTAAAATGTTTATCCTTACTTCATAAAACTCTAGTATCTGCTCCGTAGTGTCATTCACCATCACATTGATTAGAGTATCATATTCATACCTGAAACATAGATATAAAATAAAATATGTATATAACAAATAGACCTGAAACACACAAGTATGTAGCGACACTATATAGAACGCTCCAATAGACAGCAGACATCTAAACCGCACTATTGAAGTTTTTTAATGAGTCTGTATAAACACAATGTATAATAATAATATAATCTCACGCCTTTCATCCCCGAGGGGGTAGGCAGAGGTATTCCATTACTGGATATACCCACATTTCACGAGACACATTGGACCCCTAAACGTGATAGGTGGTGAGCCCATCGCTGGACCAGGTCTATTTACACATGTCTCAGAATTAATTCTGAGACCTGCGGGTTTCCTCACCATGTTTTCCTTCACCGTCGAGCTAGTGATAAATATGTACGTAAGTTTTTAAAAAACTCATTGGTACATGCCAGGATTCGAACCCGAGCCTCAGTGATTTTCGGCCGGCTAATTAACCGTCAGGGCTATCACTGCTATAAACACAACTGTCCAATATAAACCGTTGGTCCCCAGGCACAATCACCTTGCCTCTTCCCTCTATCTTCCCTTTTCCAATGGAGGAGCATTCCACCTCTGCTCTTCCATATTGGGGTTTTCAGAAAGGTACAAATATATAACAATGATAAAAGAGCAGTGATAAAAAATTGTGACAGATTGAGACTACCACCCTCCTCGGGGTGCTGTTACACATACTGGTTTAATAAATGTTTTCCTTCATCAACCGAGTGGTAAATATGTACACATAAATAAAAAAATACATAAATTATAGTTGGTTTGTGTTTGTTTAAATGTTAATATATAAAAGTTTATTACTTGTTTATTACCCATAGTAGCTCTGCCTAGTTTGGGACTAAACAACTATATTCATTGTTATTATTAATTATTGCATAATTATTAGCTAAAATGTTTTTCTTATAATAGTATGAACTAAGGGATTTCCCTCTGATAGTGACTCATTCTTTGGAACTAAAAATCACTATCAAATATTTGCTGTAATGAAGTGACTTAAGTTAAACGAACCGATAGAAGCTCAGAATGAGACCTCCTCGATTCATTATCACAGAAATAAAGATAAGAAACAGAAAAATAACAACAATCTTACTTGTTATAAATAAAGTTTCTTCCCGAATTATTTTGGGAATTTACTCCAATGTCATGACTATTGCAGCTAATTACACTTATAAATAAGACATACAGCTTTCCCATGCTGTAAGTTTTGGGAAATTGCGCACAATATTGCTAAATATTTTGGAAAATTCAACGTAGCTACGAATTTGAACTCTCTTTTTGACATGACATTTGACAGTATTGATCAGTGTTGCCGTTCTACAAAAGAAAAAGAAAAGTAGCTAACCTAGTTAATCTGAAAAACTCCGCTAGAAAGAGGGGAAAATATGTTCAGAAAATCCGCTAGATGACTCTAGATAAAATATCACTGTCGCTATTGGCTGGGTGCGCGATGACAGCGCTAACTAGTGGTAACAATTAGGGCGGACTTTGAAATGTCAAATGGCTGGCTGTCATTACGAAAAGTATGTCATTACAAAAATAATTTCAGTGAAACAACGTTATTTACTTAGGTCCTGTTAACTCCTGTTAAATATTGTAAGTCTATAGCGTCGATAATAATGTTGACCTCTTTTATTTCCCGTCAAAAATGCTACAATCAGTACATTTCAAGCACTATACCTACACTGGAAATAAGTAAAGAAATGGACATCGACTAGAGCGTTTCATGTATCTTGTAGACCATTATTTATAGCAGTACTATCGATAATAATGCAGACTGTTGTATATTTTCAGTTCAACATGGCCAAATTGATTATAAAAACTCAGAGAGATTTAAATATAATAGGGCATAGAGGGGACAAAGCGAGGAAAATTTGAAGTCGAAAGTTATTCCAAGTGGAATAAGTCTAGTACAATTTCGACCGAAATGTGAAAATAAAATGAGCCACCCCTTGAAGCTAGTGTAATTGGACAAACTTCAGTTACATCAACGCCATACAAAAGATCATTGAAGTCGTTGATCTTGTTTTCAACTTGCTCTTGGAAATTTATAGAATTTCCGATCACTATTTTTGCTTACGCAGCAGGTTTCGTTACCCATGTTCAAGTATTTATTTTCACTAAGAATGCACGAATACGTAAGTTTCTCTAGTAAATAGTGACAGTTCATCCGCCCCTAGTTCCTTTTTTAGCCACCATGGGCGCTGCGATCGATTCGTGGTTCCCCCACCACCTACTTCGCACCCAGCCAATAGTCTAATCTTATTTTTTACTTGTCTGAAAAATAAGTTTGCATCCACATATTTTTATTCCATTACAACATTTTTTTAAATTTCTTAATGTGTCTTTTGTTAATTTATGTATGTTTAGTAATTGTTTACAACAAATAATTAAATACCTAAATTAATTAATTCCTAATCAGACAATAAAAAGCAAAATAAATAGAACATGATTATTGAATGAACAAATTCAGTGACAAAAAAGATAGACGAGATAGTAGTAAGCCTTCACCTTTAAACAAATGCACAGATATCTTTAACTGGTTGATAATTAGCAAGGTACTTGCACCTTTTCTTTATTTATTAAATCATGGGCTTACTTTTGACCCCAGACTAGCTCGAAGGAAAGATGGTCGAAAAGCGCTTCGTGCGTATTGACGGGATATCCACCAAGTAGGGGTCATCTAGGGATTGGGTATTTACAATTATAGTTCCTCTTGATCGGTCAAGAAATTTAGCTATTTTATTAACTTAACTTCGATATGAGTATTGTTCAGTCATTTATAACCACATCTGAAAACAAGGACAACCATTTTGTTTATATTAGGGGAATTCCCGTTTAGTTTCATTCTACGTGAGTGATACCAGTCAGTTGAAAATCAGACGTACAAATTAAATGAGTTTTACTTATTTGCCACGACTTTTAATTCTAAAAAAACCAACCCTACGGTCCTAAAGTAACTAATTGTCGCTAAATATTTATTTGTCGCTAAAACGAAAATATATACCGCTAAACAGTTAATTAAATTAACTGTTTTGCGGTATTATTGTTATTATTTTATATAATTAGATTAAATAAACAAGGTTTGTTTTTTATTATATTTTGCTTTTTGGTTTTTTCGGCGGTTTAATTATTTTTTTAATTTGATTTTATTTTATAGTTTTTTGTAATACACAACTTAGCATTGAAATCAGCGTGAACAATAAATCACCCCCATTTTCCCACCCTTAAGGTAAGAATTTTGTTTATCAAATTTATATGGGACCAATTTCGGGGTACATCCTATCAAATAAAAAAAAGAATTATCAAAATTGGACTACTCTGTAAAAAGTTAAGCGTAGTAATACATTACAACATGCGAGTGAACAATCAATCATCTCCTGTTTGTGTTTTTTTTTAATTTATATGGGACCAATCAACCATGGGTATACCCTTTTCAATATATATATTTTTTATCAAAGATAGGGATGACGTTTGTAGTGATGGGAACACCAGATTATTTCCCACAGTAAACTCACTATTAACACTTATTCGCACACAGTATAATATCACACGCAATACTATAAGTATGTATAGGTACGGACGTACGTAACGTAACACTAGGCACTTGTGTTGCCTCCGGCGGTCGGTAGCGGACTGAGCGCTCGCACACGTGTTCATGCTATTTATTGGGTCGGTGGCGTGATATTGCACTAAGGGAAAAATAAGTAAATAGTTGGTACCTAAATTCACAATAATTAAAGATATGAATTTAGCTATATTCTACATCTCTCCCTTTTTACGATAAATAAAGCTAGGCACTAAATAGCATGATTAGAGGTTGGTAAAAATAAAACATTTGTTTGTGTACATACATGCAAAATCTTTTGACACCAAACTTTATTGTCTTATTCTCTAATGAACTTACAAAACCAAGTTTAAAACTAATAATCAATAACTACATCAATGGTCTCATTAGACCTGCCTTCTAAGTCAGTGTCTTGCTCTCGTACTGGGTCATCGATATTTTCTGTCCTAGCAACTCTCCATTCTCCTCCTACCTTTTTAAGATGTACTACATTTCTCCTATATTCTTGGCCAGTCTCGTCATTTCTCACATCCACATCTCCCGATTCTGGTCTAGCTCTTGTGACTGTATGTGTAGTAGGGCAGAAATTTGGCGCTAGCTTATTTTCTTTAGTCTGATTCTGTACAAAAACTTTGTCTCCTGCCTCAATATGATGTTCAGTTGCTTTTCTCTTCCGGTCACTATATTCTTTACCTAACTGTTTGTTCGTTGCATCTTGGTCTCTGATTTCTGAATCTATACCTGTGTTTTCAACATCCACAAGCGATGGGATTTTATCTCTGAACAGTCGGCCATAGAATAATTCGGACGGAGATTTACCTGTGGTTTGGTTCGGGGTGCTGTTGTACATCATCAGATAGTAAAACAGCTCCTGTTTCCAATCTCGTTTCTCGATTTGGCTGATTCGCAGTCGTTTCAATATACTTCGGTTCTGCCTTTCTACCTCACCGTTTTGTTGGGGCCAGTAAGGGATACTGTTGTACAGTTTGATGCCACACTCTTGGAAATAAGTTTTCAGCTCCTCACTGGTAAACTGCCGTCCATTGTCTGCAGTCATCGTCACAGGATAGCCCAACCTTGAAAAGATCTCTTTCAAGAGTTTGATTATTTCACTAGAGGTTATATTTTTTGTTATCTTTATTTCCTTATAGCGGCTGTAATAATCTATAACCACCAAAATATGTTTTCCCGATGGCAGAGGTCCTAAAAGATCCATAGAAACATCAACCCAAGGTGCCGTCGGGAGTTCCCTCCGCTTCATCGGGTTTGGTGGGTTGGGAGCGGATACGAGAGTGCAACTATTGCAGTTTTTTACCATACGTTCTGCTTCTTTGTCAATTTTAGGCCACCATACCTTTGTGCGAAGTCTCTGCTTCATGGCCACTATGCCAGGGTGTCCTTCGTGAGCTGCTTCCAACACTTTATTCCGCAGCTTGGTAGGTATTACAATCTTACTACCTCTAAGAAGAATGTTGTCATGAAAGCAGAACTCTGTAGAAAAAGGTTTATAGCCAACAACAGCTGGATCCCAAGATTGTTTAAACAAACCTGTTCGCACCTTGAGGATTTCGGTGTCTTCAGCTGAAAGTCTAGCTATGTCATCAAGGGGGACCGCACAAGGTCTGGAGTGCTCAACGATTTGATTTATGGTGTCATATTCCAATGAATCAGGCGTATTTATCGCGTTGACACATAGTCGAGAAATGGGGTCAGCTATATTGGTTTTTCCAGGCCGGTACACCACCTTATAGCGGAAAGATTGAAGACGTAGCACCCACCTTTCTATCCTGGCGCAAGGCTTCGAGTTTTGTCCAAATATGACTTCCAAAGGCTTGTGGTCGCTAATAAGTTCAAATTCTTTGCCGTAGAGGTATATTTTGAAGTGCTCCACAGCCCACACAAGGGCAAGTGCTTCTTTTTCGGTTTGGCAGTACCTTTTTTCGCAGTCCGTTAAACTCTTGCTGCCATAAGCTATAATCCGGGGACCATTAGAATCAATTTGAATCAAAACTGCCCCTAAACCTACAGGACTAGCATCAGCAACTACTTGAGTCCTGTCAGCAGGATCGTAATAGCCCAGTGACTTAATATTGGATAGTTGTTCTTTTAGCGTTTGAAAGGCCTCTTGTTGTTCTGATGCCCATTCATCTGAAAGGGTAGCTTTCTTACCAGTCTTTTTCCGCAGCACTTTTCTTAGTGGCTCTGTTTGTGTGGCAAGGTTTGGTATCCATTTTCCAACATAGTTGACCAATCCTAAGAAGCTTTGGAGTTCTTCGGTTGTAGATGGAGCCCTGAAGTTTTGTATAGATTCCACGTACTTGCTCAGGGGTTTGATGCCTTCCGGGGCGAGCTCATGTCATGTCCTAGAAATTCAATTCTGGAAATGCTAAACTTGCATTTGTTCTCGTTCAACAACACACCATTTTCTGACAATACTGACAGCGTGTGTTGTAGGTGACGATCATGTTCCTCTTGATTTGCTCCGTAAACTACGATGTCATCGATAAAATTCACCGTACCTTCACATCCCAAAAGTACTCTTTCCAAAGTCTTTTGGAAAATTTCCGGCGCGCACGAGATCCCGAACATGAGCCTTTTGTATCTATACATACCTTTGCTGGTTATGAATGTTGTTATCTCGCGGGATTCTGGATGAATCTCTACTTGGTGGAAAGCATCTTTTATGTCTAACCGTGAAAATACGTTCGCCTTTTTGAAATGCGGTAGCAGTTGGTCCATAGTTGGCAAAGGATGATTTTCACGCATGATAGCTGCATTTGCCTTTCGCATATCCACGCACAGGCGTAAGTCTCCGTTTTCTTTTAGTATAGGGGCTATTGGTGATACCCACTTGGACGGCTCTCGCACTTCCTCTATGATGTCGGCGTCAATAAGATCCTGTAACTTCTCACTGACCTTTTTTTCAAGTGGAATAGGTATCCTGCGATACGGTTGGCAAACGGGTTTGATGTCTTTGTCTACAGGAATCTCGACGAGAACATTCTTGAATTTCGCGAAAGGTTTGATGTCAACTGAGTTTACTTTCAGACCGACCCGTAGCACTCCTAGTGCTATAGCGGACTCTTTACCCAATAGGTCTTTGGAACCATTTTGAATCACATAGAACGTTGCAGGCAAATTTTTGTCACTTACTTGAACAGCAGATTCAAATGATCCAATCACAGTGAGTGGTTTATTGCTCCCGTAGGGAAGGAATACCTTGTTTGGGTTTCTGTTCTGTTCACTCACTTTGACACCCAATTTTTTCAGGTGATTCCACGTTTCTTCAGTGAGAAGATTGCATTTACTTCCAGAGTCTATCAGAAGGTTTGATTTCACTCCTCCGATACTACATTCTATAAGACAATCTTCATCAATACGAAAAACATAGTGTACCTCCTCGCAATTCTTCTTATCATCGTCCCTTTTCGATTTCTTAGAGGGTCCTGGTCCTGAGTCATTATCGCCGTGCCTGTTAATGTGGGGACGTTTTTGTGGGTTTCTAGTTTTACAACATTGTTGAAAATGTCCCATGATATTACACTTATGACATCTCACCTTTCTAGCTGGACATTTAGGGTCTTGTGCGGTGTGCGTATTTTTTCCGCATCTCGTGCACCTACTAAAATTATTTTTTGAAAATTTCAAATGAATCTTATTTACCGCTTCAGGATCATTGACCTCTTCAACCTCGTTTACGGTGTTAGCTTGAGATGGCTGAGACTTGAGATCGAATTCATCCAACTGTCGATTAACACTTTCCAAAGTATTTGCTTCTATGATTATGTCATTTAGAGTTAAGCTGTCACCGCCTTTTAGAATTTTTCTACGTAGATCCTTAGAAGAGCATTTTTCGGCAATCTGGTCAATAAGGCTTTCATCTTTACTAGCAAACTGACATTTGTCGGCCTGTTTGCGCAACCTTACCAAGAACTTTTCAAAATTTTCACCTGGTTCTTGTCGCATTAGTCGAAAGAGGTGTCTCTCATAGACTCGACTTTGTTTAGGCATAAAATAGTTATTTAATTTTTCTATTGCTACTTGATACACATCCACGCCAACGCCACCAGTCACATTTGCTCCAGGAATGTTATGAAAAATCTCCTGAAGACCAAGGCCACCAATATGTAGCAAAGTAGCTCTTTTAATATTTGGATCAACAATACCTGCGGCTTGTAGATAGATTTCCAAACCTCGCATCCATTTTTCCCACCTCAGCCCGATGCTGCCAGGATCGCTGTCACAGTCGAAGCTCTCCAGCGGGGCCAGGTTCAGTTTAGATGCCATGGTAGTCTCTCGTGGAGCTGGAATTTGAAAAACCATAACAAGTATATGCTTCCGTAAAAACCACTTTTGAACTCAAGATTATGGCTTAGTACATTAAAGTCTATCGAAATCGTATTGGTGTACTAATTTGCAAACTATTTCAATCATACTTCAATCAGTGTCCAGTACAAGGAACTACATCCTTAAGGTCGCTGCGAACGAACATGTGTCTATAACTTGTAGACCGTCATGTCTTCGCTTGACTATTGTCTTCAAGAGGACAAAATTGGACCGTCATGATCGAAGTTATGACTGTATAAATAGCATGCACACTGCACCCAATGTTACAACCCGATGTACTCAAAAATTTTTAAAGCCTACTAATATGTTAGCAAGCCATAGATATTTTAGAGGTAGGTATACGTAGGTATCCTACATAAGTGATAATAAAGTGAACGATAGTAATAAGGATCCGAAATGAATAATTAAACTGAGAAACCAAGTCGGTGAGTACATAATTAGTAATTTTCATTCGAAATGGTTCTACAGATTTTTAGTAGGTACATTCTAAATTATTTTATATTTTACATTCCGTACGGTAGCTCTTGACCTCAATTTTGCCTGGTTTCAAGCGAATCTCATGCTAGGGAATGGTAATTTTATAGGAAATTCTTTACTTTGTTCAATTATTGTTAAAAATATCGATAGCACCTACCTACCCACTACACGTCTACAGAATGACCTTGTAGTAATGTAATTGTAGTAATGACCTCTGTAGTAAACAGCCAAATTTTGAGGCTTATTGCACGATTACACCATGTTTGTACCTCATCAGTTCCTATAACTTGATGTAAAAGTCCTGGCCTTATGTCTTTCCTTTGCGAATAAAATGTTGCGTAAGCCAAGCTTATATTTCGGCAAGGCATAGCACAATAATTTGGCCAGTTGTTTTAGAGGACATGGTATAATTTTGTGCTGTTGGATTTATTTTTGAAATAGTAAATGAAAATGAAAAATGAAAATGAAAAAATGCTTTAATTTTTCTCCCAAAAACAAAAATGTAACAAAGATAAGGCTAAGAAACTAGAGGATAGGTGGGAGACAGGAGCCCAAACTAGGATAACCTGTGCTATGGCACTCCTGGCTCCACCTCTTAGAAAGTACCAATACAATAAGTTTTTTTTTTTTTTTTTTAGTAATTAGGGAAAATATTCTATTTTACTAAATAAAATGCAATTATGGTATGTGACAGTTTGGTGGATGTGAGAGTGTCGGGAGTGTGAGTGTGTGTGGATGATTAGTGTGGGTGATTGTATGAAGGGTGTGTGCATATGGTATGGGGGTGTGTTTGTATATGTGTGGGGGGGAGGAAAAAGAGGGTTTTTATATGGGGGGAGAACATGGGGGTAAGTATTGAGGCATTACGACGGAGCCAATAATAGTTCTTCAGTTTTGACATAGTCAAGCTTTTGAAGCCAATTAGAGACGACAAGCTTGGTATCCCTTCGTGATTTAGGGTAAATATTAGAAATTTTGTTAGCTATGTTATAGAGTCTGGCGCCTTGGTAGTCGAAAAATCTTTGGGCAAAAGATGAAGTAATAGGTCTAGCGACACAGACCTGATACTCACGTCTGGTTTGGGCACGAATATGATCAGGGGTATATATAATTTTTCCATGTTTACGGAGGATGGAGGAAAGAATAAATAACTGTCTGACTGTTAGGACTCCAGTCTCCTTGTATAGGATAGAAGTAGGATACAGCCGAGGTTTCCTTAGGCAGACCTTCAAAATAAGCCTTTGGGATCTTTCCACGTGTAGGAAGTGAGACTTGGAGGAGCCACCCCAGACAGAAACACCATAGGACAGTATAGATTGGCACAAGGACAAATAAATTGATTTCATCAGTTGAGGTTCAGCAGCATACCTGAGACTCTTGAATATGTAAGTTAGTTTGCGAACTTTAGATGAGAGAGAATCAATGTGTTCCTTAAAAACTAAATTTTGATCGATAGTGATACCCAAGTATTTAATGCTAGATGCAGATTGTAGGGGAGGACAACCACACTGGGAATCACTTTGAATGGAACAAGAATGAATAATTAACTTATGAGGTAAATTACTTATGGAGGGATCGCTACGGATCGAGAAGTTTAGATATTTAGTTTTAGATGCATTTAGAGTCAACGAATTCGAAGTTAACCATTTAACAACCCTGTTTAGGCCAAGCTGTGCGTAATTATACACTGAATCCCAATTATCTCCATGGAAAGTCAAGGATGTGTCATCAGCGTATGAAACAATCTTACAGTTTTGTAGCTTAAGATCACAGAGGTTGTTAATATAGCAAAGAAATAGTGTTGGCCCCAAAATACTGCCCTGAGGCACACCGTAAGTAACGAAGCTATCATCGCTCTCATAGTCAGAAATTTTGACGCGCTGGGTACGATTTGACAAATAGTCATTGAAAAGTTTGAGCTGGGTGCCCCTGATACCCAAGGATTCAAGTCTTCGAAGAAGGATGGGAGAAGAAACCGTGTCAAATGCCTTCGCGAGATCCAAGAAGATGGTCAGGCATTTGCACTTACCATCAAGCTTCTCTACAAGGTGGTCGACTAAAGAATGGACAGCATCATCTGTGGATTTAGATTTACGGAAACCAAATTGACTATCAGACAGTATTTGATTTGATTCAAGGTAATTAGTGAGTCTAATGTTAATGATTTTTTCCAGGATTTTTGACAAGGATGGGAGTAAAGAAATTGGCCTATAATTGGACACATCGTCTCGCTTTCCCGCTTTATGTATTGGAATAACAACAGATTTTTTGAGAGCGTCTGGGAAAATACCCTGATGGAGACAACGATTGAAAAGATCTGTGAGCGGAGAAACTATGAAATTTTTAGCGGCCTTTAGTACGTTGGAAGAAATACCATCCCAGCCAGAACTACAGTTTGATTTTAGACTTTTAATTAAGCCATCCACTTCAGCTTCGTTTGTGTCAAGGATCACAAAAGAGTCTAAATTGTTCCTTAGGGACAAATCATGGTCTAATGTCATAGAAGAAGAGAAAGGAAGGTGCTTTGCCATATTTGAGCCTATGTTAGAGAAGTAGTTATTTATAATACCAACTGAGTTTTCAGGCGAAGAAGCAAGTTTCAGTAGGTCAAGTGAGTTATCCCTGGACTTTTTGCGGTAAGTAATGTTATTAATAGCCTTCCACAGTTTCTTGCTGTCTCCAGCAGCAGATTTAAGCTCTTCTTTTTCATAATTAGATTTACACTTTTTTAATAAATTGTTGCAGAAGTTTCTGTAGCGTTTGTAGGTTAGTGCAAGAGTGACATTTAATTCGTCTTTTTTCGATCGAGCGTGCATTCTGTCTCTATTTCTTATGCATCTTAGCAGTCCGATAGTAATCCAGGGTTTGATTGTAAGTTTGCTTCTCGGTAATGTAGTAGTAATCGTGTTTTTCAGAATTAGGTTTTGGGTATATTGAATAAATAGATTTGTAGCTAAATTTAAATCTTTGGTATTGTAAATGGTTGAAAAGTCAACATTTAGAAGGTCGTCATATAATTTAGGATAATTTACTTTAGTTTTTAATTTAGTGTTAGTGAATGAATTTGGAACTTTATTAAGAAGGGCAAATAGAACGGCGTTATGGTCGGTTATTGTAGTTTTTAAAATAAATGCATATGAGGGTAGTTTAGTTTTAATAATAGTATGGTCGAGACAGTTATTACCTCTAGTTTTAGAGAAATAAGCAGGTATCATTCCCGAGAAAGCAAGTGTATCAAGATAGAACGAAGTGATTGTATTTGAGTTAGTAATATTAATGTTTAGGTCACCTACAATAATTATGTTTTTAAAAGAGGATAGGCTTGCTAAAAGATTATTAAGAGAGATTATAAAATTTTCAATATCAGTAAAGCAGGGCGGACGATATATAGCAATAATGACTGTGCTCGGATTTAACTTGATTAACAAGCAATTTGCATTAAAAAGTGTGGGTTCTTCCATACTAAAATTAAGCTGATCCCTAATCAAAATCACTACACCGTCATTTTGATTAAAATTCAACGTAGTGCTTAGTGTGCAATAGCCATCAAGGATAGGTAAGCGAGTGACATAGGACAGCCAGCATTCAGATAAAACGATTATATCACAGGTAATATGACGTAACCGTGATAGGAGAATACATAGCTCGTTAAAGTTTTTATTTATGCTACGGATATTTTGTTGCAGTATTGTTAGGTATGACGAGGGGCACGGTAGCAGGTCGCAACACTGCTCGGGATCAGTAACAAAAAGTTCAGTTTTACCAAAATTATCTAAATTATTTAAGGTATTATTTATGTCCGGGAATGTTAACTCGATTGGAATAACAGGTACTAGTGCATCGTTCGGTAATACTTAAAATTAGTGCAGAGTGCGGGTGGTAATAGCGAGCAGAATAATGTGTTGTTTGAGTAAACAGTGATGTAAAATAAAAGTCAATTAATGTGATATGAGAAAACAATTTATGATATGTGACCTCGTGTATTATGAGTGTTGATTTGATATGGTGATGCGAGTGTCGGTGTAGAAAAAACATTAAATGTGAGTAAGAAGAGATGGAAGGTAAAGCGGTACGTAGGTTAATTATTTTTACTAGGTTATGTGGTAATAAGGTGAGTTGTAAGTGGTGATTAATTAAACAGTGTGTTATGTTACAAAAAGTGTGAAATTGCATTTTAGTTAAAATGAAGGTATACAAACATGCAAAAATAGTTATCATAAAATTTAACAATAAAAACATGAAAAACAGTAGGAGTCATTTTTGTTTCTTAAAATTTAGGAAGTCTTCTTCATCTTTGATACGAATGTATTTTTCGCCTTCTTTCAAACGTAGGTAGATAGCTCCAGGGGTAGGCCAACAGTACTTGTATCCGTTGGTTGAGGCAAAGTCTCTCACTAAATAGGTAGGTACTCACTTTTTCCTGTCGCCAAAATGTAGTGATGGGAACACCAGATTATTTCCCACAGTAAACTCACTATTAACACTTATTCGCACACAGTATAATATCACACGCAATACTATAAGTATGTATAGGTACGGACGTACGTAACGTAACACTAGGCACTTGTGTTGCCTCCGGCGGTCGGTAGCGGACTGAGCGCTCGCACACGTGTTCATGCTATTTATTGGGTCGGTGGCGTGATATTGCACTAAGGGAAAAATAAGTAAATAGTTGGTACCTAAATTCACAATAATTAAAGATATGAATTTAGCTATATTCTACAACGTTGTTTATTTGTTTTTATCGTAATATAAAGAGATCTTCTTTTTATTAATAACGCACTGTCACGACTGCAAAATAAAGCCGTATACAGAAAGAAAGCTGAAAGCTTGTCGGCGCCGATAGGCACCGATCGGCGCCGGTCCATTCTGCAGAAAGCAAGCCGATTGAAGCAGAGCGAGCAAAATGTCGTACGATGATTGGCGGGCGGCACCAGCGCTGACCGGCGCGAGTCGGCGCCGATCGGCGCTTGTTCATATAAATGCCTGCGCCGGTTACCTGCGTAGACCGGCGCCGATGGGCGCCGATCGGTGCTTATCGGCGCCGATAAGTTTTCGGCTTTCTTTCTGTATACGGCTTATGAGGGGTACATCAATATAATGCAGTAGAAAACACTTTAAACCCTTTTAACCAAAAACTTGATCACGTGCTCTGCAAAAAAAACCTGACTTACAAAATTCGCTGGGAGACCTCGCCATCTATCGAGAAAACACGAGAACTGGTTATTATTATTTTTAAATTCTGGAGACTGTTCTGTTCTAGTAGTCTAGTTGTACGGTATGTAGTAGGTATTTATTTACAACTCTAAAGTGATTTTTCATACCGGCTCATTACATTACATACCAGAGAAATCATTCATTGTTGTTTTAAAATAATCGTCATAAAATTATATTGATTTTCATTTATCAAACTTGCGCAAAATGTTGTCGTTTGTCAATTTCTCAACTTATTGGAAATTAGTACAACGAAAACAAAGATTCTTCCATATACAGTCCGAATATTACTGAAAGCCCCAAATGTCACTAAGTAGTTGTAACACGAGGAATCTAGAAACTTAAAAATGCACAGCGTTCTGTAAAGATGATTTAGAAAACAAATATAAAAGCTTGAAAAATGCAATTTCTTTAAGCAGTTGTCATACATTTTTGGTACTTTTAAATAATTCTGCGGTTCAACCCAAGCTTCCTAAGTACGATTCGGACATGTTATCAGAAAAAGTTAAGTGCCAATGAAAACAAATCACAGTACATGATTGAAAATGGCGTCGCTTTGCCGATCAAATGAATCAAAAGTATAATTTTTTCATATAACTTCACGTTGTTCGTTACTTCTGTGTGTTTTAGTATCCAATCTTCCAACAGAAGCGTTTAGTGTTATTTACTGCGTGTTACACAAGTGGGGAAGCTGTTAAGTTTCCACAATAAGCGGAATGGGTTGCGGAGAGGGTCCGTGTGCTGCATCGGGGTGATATCAGGACTGTGTTTACATGAATTCGGCGCGGGGTTGTTGGTCAAAATGCTGCCGACAGTGGAGGAGAGTCGCGGCTACGACTTCCAGGACCCGGAGAACGCCGAAAAATGGCGGGGTTTATTCGTAAACTCTCTCCGAAAGGTTTGTGTATTTTTGCGACCGATTATTTTCTCACATTTTTTGGGTATCCTTCTGAAATATTCGTTTAATACTCTAGCATACACGTCTTAGATTAGTTTCTGGGTATGTTGGAATAGATTTAGAAAGGAATGGCCGATTCCCATGTGTGTAAACCCATGAAGGTTTCAGTTGCGAATGTCAAGGCCCTGATACGTTATCAGGTACTGTAGTATTGAGCCATGATCGTAAATGGCACGTTTGTTTACCAAATAGTGTGTAACCGCCATGAGGAAGTCCTTTGAGCCACTATATGAAAGTTTCTGTGCTTATTTAAGTTGTTTTCATGCTTTTTGTAAACAATAGAATTGAATCCTGGCATGTACTAATGAGTTTTTCAAAACTTACGAACATATTTATCACTAGATCGACGGTGAAGGAAAAACATTGTGAGGAAATCCGCAGGTTCCAGAATTCATTCTGAGATATGTGCAAACAGACCCGGTTCGGCGATGGGCTCACCTATTACACTTAGGGGTCCAAAGAATATCTCGTGAAAAGTATGTATATCCAGAAATGGAATACCTCTGCCTACCTCCTCGGGGATATAAGGTGTGAGATTACTGTAAACAATAGAATGTTTGTGTTGAAAGAGATTGTAATTAGTTGCTCTAAGCGTGTTGCACCACACATATTGTGCAGTATTCCTTGTAATACATTGTGAATTAGGCTATGAAACAATACAAGCATGTGTTGCACAAATATTCTAGAAAGATCATAGTAGGTACATAACATACTTGTTTAATTAATCATCATAAATATTCCCGTATGTACACAGGGCGCATGGCACATAAGGATAATAGAGTTGGATTTCAGATGCTATAATAATAATAATATAATCTCACACCTTTTATCCCCGAGGGGGTAGGCAGAGGTATTCCATTACTGGATATACCCACATTTCACGAGATATGTTGGACCCCTAAACGTAATAGGTGGTGAGCCCATCGCCGGACCGGGTCTGTTTACACATGTCTCAAAATTAATTCTGAGACCCGCGGGTTTTCTCACGATGTTTTCCTTCACCGTCGAGCTAGTGATAAATATGTACGTAAGTTTTTGAAAAACTCATTGGTTCATGCCAGGTTTTGAACCCGAGCCTCACTGATTTTCGGCCGGCTCTAACCATTCGGGCTATCACTGCTCACTGGATTTCAGATGTTAATATCTTAAAATATTATTTTGATTGATGGATTATGAAATGACATGTGATGTTATGCGGTTGCACTCTCATAGTTCCCGTTCCTGTGGGAATATGGTGACAAAATTTAGACCATGTTACTCTCAGATGTAGCTTTCCATTGGTAGAAGAATATTGAAATCGGTATAGTGGTTTAGGCGTCAAAGATGTCATCATATGGTAAAACCTATTTTTCTGGTACACATCCAGAATTCAGCTTAAAGATTGAAATCAACATTGGTGTAGGGAGTTAACAGTGTCACTAGGATTTTGCATCAGGTTAATGTGATAATTCTGAGGCATTCATAGCATTAGCTTGGTTGGCGATGGGCTCAAAACCTGTCACGTTTAGGGAACCGAAAATATACTGGTGCAAATAGGGTATTGCCAGGAACGGAGTACCTCAACCCAGGCACTCCTCGATGCCTGCAACCAGCGATGTTTTAGTAGGGTGGACTGTATTCGTTATTATTTAGACCTGAATTTATGGTGAATAAAAAAAAATCAAAGAATATTAAACTGAACTTTCACTAATTTTGCCAGTGTGTTCACTACAGATTATTCAAATGTTGCCATAGTTGCAGTTGCAACAGATATGACACTAATAATTATTGTTTTTATATTTCATCTCAGGTCCTGGAACAAGTCCACCCGACTCTGAACGCGGAGGAGAGTGCGCTTCAGTACGTCGAGTCGCTGTGTCTGCGGCTGCTCGCCATGCTGTGCGCCGTGCCCTCTCCACTGACAGTGCAGGTAACTTGTAGTGCACCGTTTATCCTAGTTCTAATCTCTCATCTACTATATAAAAATAAGTCGGGTTTTCCTTCCTGACGATTTAACTCCAGAACTGACGAACCGATTTCCATGGTTTTGCATTCGTTGGAAAGGTCTCGGGCTCCGCAAGGTTTATAGCAAAGAAAATTCAGCATTGCACCCGTGCGAAGCCGGGGCGGGTCGCTAGTTTTCAAGAGATTGCTAAAGGCGATAAACCTGCCATTGGACTTTTTTATTGTACAGAGTTATTCCATTTCTGGATATACCTACTTTTCACGAGATATTCTTTGGACCCCTAAGCGTGATAGGTGGTTAGCCCATCGCCAGACCGGGTCTGCTTACACATGTGTCAGTATCACTGCTCTCCCTCTACAAATAATAATAATAATTTATTTGATACCAAAGAGATTTCAATATAATAGGGCATAGAGGGGGCATTGGGAATATATACAAAACTTTGAAGCCTAAGCGTCATGTCCTTGTCATGTCAGTTAGTATGAACGCGAGCTGTCATTCGGTCAAAATTGTACTAGACTTATTCCACTCGGAATAACTTTTGACTTCAAATTTTCCTCGCTTTGTCCCCTCTATGCCCTATTATATTTTAATCTCTTTTTTTGATACAAAAAATACATAATAAATTTTTCTTATACATTATTTAATAATATTTTATATATTCACAGTAGCGTATTATATACCCAGAATATACCTGCTTAAGGTCTCTAAAGACCGATTGCAAGTGGCATTATATTAAGAAAAAAAACAGTAGTGTACTTTTGAGAGCCCTGTCTCCTAAACTAAGAATAAAAACTCCTGTATCTTAGGAAACAGTGATCAACCATGCACTTAGTACTATTTTACAATAAAAGCTTGTTAAAAATAATCCAATCTAATCCGCGGTGGGCTCGCGTGGGAGCTCAGCAGTGGGCTGTTACGGGTTGATGATGATAATGAAAATTAATCCCTCGTATGTCCGTAGGATGTGGAGGATCGCGTGGCTCGCACGTTCCCCACGCCGCTGGACCGCTGGGCGCTGGCTGAGGCGCGAGAGAACGCGGCTCAGAGACGACGCCGCGCCCTCTTGCCCCACGACAAGCTGCACCACATGCTGCAGAAGGTGGGTCATCACTACATAGTATAAAACAAAGTCGCTTTCTCTGTCCTTATGTCTATGTCCCTTTGTATGCTTAAATCTTTAACACTACGCAACGGATTTTGATGCGGTTTTTTTAATAGATAGAGTGATTCAAGAGGAAGGTTTTTGTGTTAGAATTGCACCCGTGCGAAGCCGGGGCGGGTCGCTAGTTACATAGTATAAAACAAAGTCGCTTTCTCTGTCCCTATATCCCTATGTCCCTTTGTATGCTTAAATCTTTAAAACAACGTAACGTATTTTGATGCAGTTTTTTTAATAGATAGAGTGATTTAAGAGGAAGGCTTTAGTGTTAAAATTGCACCCGTGCGAAGCCGGGGTGGGTCGCTAGTTAAAATTAATTCCGTTTCACCCGCGTAGTTCCCGTTTCCGTTTGAATACGGGAATAAAATATAGCCTATGTTACTCAGTGATAATGTAGCTTTCCGTAGATGAAAGAATTTTTAAAATTGGCCCAGTAGTTTTAGAGTTTAATAGTTACAAACGGTACAAACTTACAAAAATTCTAAATCTTTCCTCTTTATAATATGAGTGTAGATTGTGGGACACTATTCACACATAGGCAGAGCCCTTACTATGGGTACTAAACAACTAATACACTTTCATAAATAAATATTAAACACCCAGACACGAAGCCAACAAACATGTTGATGCACAAAAATGCTGGCCCGAGCGGGAATCGAACCCACGACCTCCGACTCAGAAGGTAGAGTCACTACCAACTGAGCTAAGAGATCACATGTTATTGATTACAAATAGCGCCAATATAGTGAACTTTCGAATGAATGAATAATTTTCGGATAAATCGATAAATTTGAATCAAAAACCTATTTCAGAATTTTTTCCCTTCGAGCTGATAAATATGATCCCTGTTCTCTCAGGAGGTACTTCTATACAAGATCGACGTGTCCGTCTCCGTGTTCATGACCGCGATCCTCGAGTACGTCAGCGTGGACATCTTAAAGCTGGCCGGAAACTTCGTTAAGAAGATCTCGCAGAAGTCCGGCTACGAGACCGTCACCATGCGGGACATCAAGACTGCTATGTGCGCGGACAAGGTAACGTAATGGACGCATGTGGATTGATAGTGACGTAGGGGACATATGCGTTTGCATAGTAAGGGGATATATGCGCGGACAAGGTGACGTAATGGACATAATATTATGCATTGACAGGGTGATGTAGGGGACATAATATGTTCTGACAGAGTGTACGTAGGCGACACGTGCGTTTACAAAGTAACGTAATGGACATATCCGTTGACAGGGTGACGTAGGGCACACATGAATTTACATAGTTATCTAACGAGATGCATATTCTGGCATGGTAACGTGGGGACAGATGTGTAGTAACGTAGGGGATAAGTGCTGATATATACTGTAGGGGACAAAAGTTGGCATGGTAACGTAAGCGACACTTAATTAATTTTTATATCTGTACTATGTTGTTTTTAGAGTACCTACAATAAACAGATATTGTAGTGTGACATAGGCTCTGGCGTAGTAGCCCAGAGGTCACGTGCTCTAGCATGGTAACGTAACGGACACATGTACTAGCACGGTAACGTAGGGGATATCCATGGACGAGTTTAGAGTGCCTTACAGAAAAACACCTCGCCAAACGTCAGAAGGTGTTTTGCGCCTTTATAGATCTGGAGAAGGCCTATGACAGAGTGAGGAGGAATGAAATGTGGGATGTGCTGTCCAAGTTTGGGATCCCCATCCCAAGCCGGTTGATAGATGCACTGAAATCACTCTATGAGGATTCCAGTGCATGTGTCGGACTAAATGGCGCCTACACAGACTGGTTTAACATCTCAAGGGGTGTTAGACAGGGCTGTGTAGCTCCGTGGCTCTTCAACCTATTCATGGACAGCTGTTTGGGTGATTTGCGTGAGAGTGATTGTGGATTGAAAATGAGTGAGACCACCATCAAATGCCTCTTGTACGCCGACGACCAAGTCATCCTTGCATCGTCGGCGTCCGAGCTGCAAAAGATGGTGGATATGATGGATGCAGCATTTGAGAAGAAGGGCATGAAAGTAAATGTTGCAAAAACGAAAGTGATGATTTTTGAAAGAGAAGAGCGTATGACAGAGTGTGATATAAAGATCTATGGTGCGAAAGTTGAGCAAGTGAAAGAGTTCGTGTATTTGGGTAGCGTGTTTACAAGGGACGGCAAGTTTGAGAAAGATATTGAAAGAAGAGTAATGAAAGGAAATGCAGTGAATGGGGCCCTGAATAGCCTTGTGAGTAGCCAGGTCGTGTCCAACGAGGCAAGGATGGCTATGCATAACGCGGTTCTGGTTCCAACTGGTTCTCTGGTTGGGTGTGGCAGAAGAAGCATGAAAGCAAAGTGAACGCCGTGGAGATGAGATCGTTCAGGAAAATGTGTGGAGTGAAATTGTGTGATAGAGTAAGGAATGCTGATATACGAGAAAGGTGTGGTTTGAAAGAAGATGTAGTGACAAGAATAGAAAAGGGCATGTTACGCTGGTTTGGTTATTAAGAACGTATGGATGAAAGAAGAGTAACGAAAGAAATATATCGTGCGAATGTTGAAGGATGCTAGGAAAGAGGACGCCCCAGAAGGACGTTCACGGATCAAATAAGTGACATCCTTCAGAAAGCTGGGGTCCGGAGTGAAAAGAGCGTGCATGAAAAGGCTTATGGATGTGAAGGAAGCGAAAGAAGTATGCAGAGATCGAGCAAAGTGGCGATCCATCGTCTCTGCCTACCCCTGGGGGACAATGGCGTGAGCATTATGTATGTATGTATGAGTTTAGAGTACCTTGTTATTAGACTATTGATCTTTTAAATTAATTATATTTAAAGATTAAATTTCATTTATACATTTTAATTTAATATGTTTGCATTTACCGTTATGTATTGCGGTTGAATAAACGGTCATCGTATCCCCCCCTTTTCCAGGTGCTGATGGACATGTTCTATCAGGAGTCGGACCTGCCCCCCCTTGAGGCTGGGGACAAGCGGAGAGCGTCCCTCTCGTACGGGGAGCTGGTCAGGGACCTCATGACTGACGAGAAGCATTTCTTGAGGGAACTGCACCTCATCATCCGTGTCTTCAAGGATGAGTTGGACAAGATACTAGACAATGATGCCAGGGTGAGTATTGAGAGAGAGAGAGAGAGAGAGAGAGAGGGGGGGAGAGATAGGTAGTCTTCCAGGACGAGCTCGATAAGATACTAGACAATGACGCCAGGGTGAGTATTGAGAGAGAGAGAGAGAGAGAGGGGGGGGGGAGAGAGAGGTAGTCTTCCAGGACGAGCTCGACAAGACACTCGACAACGACGCCAGGGTGAGTTTAGCTCTGGTTTTGACTATGGCGAAGATTATGACTGTGACATGAGTGGTAAAATAGAAGGAGGGAGGGAGAGAGAGAGAGACATAAAGAGGGAAAGAAAGAAATTTACTTAGTCTTCAAGGACGAGCTTGACAGGCTGAATACGACGCCAGGTGAGTTCACCTTTGGTTTTGACTAATATCGAGAGAGAAAGAGAGAAAGTTAGTCCGAGCGTCCCTCTCGTACGGGGAGCTGGTCAGGGACCTCATGACTGACGAGAAGCATTTCTTGAGGGAACTGCACCTCATCATCCGCGTCTTCAAGGACGAGTTGGACAAGATACTAGACAATGATGCCAGGGTGAGTATTCAGAGAGAGAGAGAGAGAGAGGGGGGGAGAGAGAGGTAGTCTTCCAGGACGAGCTCGATAAGATATTAGACAACGATGCGAGGGTGAGTTTAGTAATGGTTTTGGCTCGTAGGCAGGGATGGAGGGGGGGAGAGCGGGGGAGAGAGAGAGGGGGGGGAGAGAGACAGTAAGACATGAGACTAAAAAGAGCTGCCCTTGAGTTTCTTGCTGGCTCTTCTCGGGGTACTGCATTTGGAATCAGCAACTCGTCGGTGGAGATGGGCTGCTGTTTACATTTAGATAATCCTCATGGACGAGTTTAGTGTGCCTTGTTTATATTGACATTTCAAAGTGTATTTTTTATACCTACTGAAATAAAAGAATTTTGACTTTGAGAGAAAGTAAGTCTTCCAGGAAAAGCTCGATAGGATACTCGACAACGACTTGTGACTATGTCTGACATATGAGTGGTAAAACCGAAAAGAAGGAAGAAGGGAGAAATAAAGGGAGAGAGTACCGATATAGACGATTTCTTTTGTGTTATGGAGGAGCGGAGGTGGAATGATCCTCCATCGTGAAAAGGGAAGATCTTTATTAAGGCGAGGTGATCGTGCCTGGGGATTAAAGTCCAACGGTTGATGTTGGACAGTTGTATTTATACAAACTCATTAGAAAACTCCGATAGCGCGGTTTAGAACTCGGCCGTCTATTGGCGCGTTCCATGTAACTCGGCCTTCTATTGGCGCGTTCTATGTAGTGTCGCTACAGTGTGTATGTTGGTATCTTTTGTTACGATTAAACTCAGAAACTACTGGAGCGATTTTACAAATTCGTTCACCAATGGAAAGCTAGAAGATCCTTGAGTAGCATAGGCTATATTCTTTCCCCGTATTCCCACGGGAACGTGAACTATGCGGGTGAAACCTCACAGAACCGCTAGTATTGGGTAGTTGACAGCATCGAAATTAAATTGCGAGTAGTCATACATTAAAAAGATTATCCCAAAACACCTCAAAATATGTATTTCGATTTTCAATTTACAATTATAGCAAATTTAAAAATAATAAAAAAAATTAAAAAAAGTGCTGCAATTGAGTACTAGAAACTATGACGTCACGGTTTGCTATTTCAGTACATTTTCCATAGTAAAATTTCGTTTTGACAGATCGTAAAAAGTAACTGATTTGACTAGGTAGGACACAACCCTATTGAATAAACTTGTGTCCTCAGACGATATCCCTGATCTTCGGCAACATCGTGGACATCTACGAGCTGACGGTGACTCTGCTGGGGAACCTGGAGGACGCCTGCGAGGTGGCCCAGGACTCGCCCGCTCCTTACATCGGCAGCTGCTTCGAAGGTACCCTAAAGACCTCATAGCCTAGTCCAACGGGGAGAGAACCGCCTCACATTCACGGTTTTTTTTTATAAATACACTGTTTTTTAAGCCTTTTTATCCCCGAGGGGGTAGACAGAGGTATTCCATTATAGGATACTAGCGATCCGCCCCGGCTTCGCACGGGTGCAATGCTAACACTAAAACCTTCCTCTTGAATCACTCTATCTATTAAAAAAACCGCATCAAAATCCGTTGCGTAGTTTTAAAGATTTAAGCATACATAAGGACATAGGGATATAGGGACAGAGAAAGCGACTTTGTTTTATACTATGTAGTGATAGACACTTTTCACGAGATATTATTTTGACCCCTAAACGTGATAGGTGGTGAGCCCATTGCTGACCAAGTCTGTTGCACATGTCTCAGAATTAATTCTGGGACCTGCGGGTTTCCTCACGATGTTTTCCTTCACCGTCGGTCTAAGTGATTAATATATAAGTAAGTTTGGATTAACTCATTAGTATACGCCAGGATTCGAAATTGTTTTATAATTTTACGCAAACGTCGTGCGTGCCTAATTTGCGAGCATAAATGTAATAGTTTTAGTTTACTAAGTTCAAAGTTTTGTGTTATGTTTTGCTGTAAGCATACCTAAATAAATAAATATCCCTTGTGTTCCGCAGAGCTGGCAGAAGTGGAAGAGTTCCGAGCGTACGTCCGTTATGCTAACATCGTTACCAAGAAGGAGTCGAGGGACGCTCTGCAGAACATCGTCGATGACCCCGTGGTGAGTGGACGCCCACTGCCCACCGCTGGGCATAGACACTGTTTCGCTATTGGGATGTTTCCTGGATAGAAAGAAATCGATTCCATTTGGTCCCTCAGTTAGATTATCAAAAAATATTGAACACGTATTTCTTGGAATAAAATATAGCCCATGTTACAGATATTGTAGTTTTCCATTGGTGAAAGCATTTCTAAAATAGGGCCAGTAGTTTTTGAGTTTATTCTTTACAAACATACAAATCTTTTCTATTTATAATATCACTTTAGAATATATATAGATAAATCACATCAAGTTCAGGATTTCGACTTGTTATGAAAATTTGTAGCACGGCGTGACGTCACGCGGAATTTCGAAGAAGTAAAACGGGACCCCATTACTAAGACATTAATGGAGTAGTGTCCTGCCTAGTCAAATCAATTACTTTTTATGATTTGTCAAAACGAAATTTAACTATGGAAAATGTACTGAATTAGCAAGGTGTGACGTCATAGTTTCTAATACTCAATTGCAACACTTTTTTTTATTTTTTTCAAATTTGCTATGATTGTAAAGTGAAAACCGAAATAAATGTTTAAAGGTGTTTCAGGAAAACCTTTTTAATGAATGACCGCTCGACGGTGAAGGAAAACAGCGTGAGGAAACACGCAGGTATCAGAGTTAATTCTGAGACATGTGTAAACAGACCCGGTCGGGCGATGGGCTCACCACCTATCACGTTTAGGGGTCCAATGTATCTCGTGAAATCTGGATATATCCACTAACGGAATACCTCTGCCTACCCATGGATAAAAGGGTAGGCAGAGGTATTCCATTACTGGATATACCCACATCATAGGTGGTGAGCCCATCGCTGGACCGGGTCTGTTACACATGTCTCAGAATTAATTCTGATACCTGCGGGTTTCCTCACGATGTTTTCCTTCACCGTCGAGCTAGTGATAAATATGTACGTAAGTTTTTGAAAAACTCATTGGTACATGCCAGGATTCGAACCCGAGCCTCACTGATTTTCGGTCGGCTCTTTAATCGTAAGGCTATCACTGCTCACTTTATTTTTTTTTTATTTGCTTTTTTCCCATTCCCAGCTGTCCGAGCGCCTAGACACGGCGGGTCACGGTTTCCGTCTGGCCGTCAAGTACTACTTGCCTAAGCTTCTGCTTGCCCCCGTGGGTCACGTGTTCCTCTACCACAACTACGTGCTGGCTCTGATGCAGATCGCACCAGTGGCCGAAGACAGGGAGAGCTTCAAGCAGGTACTCTTCATTACATAGTATAAAACAAAGTCGCTTTCTCTGTCCCTATATCCCTATGTCCCTATGTATGCTTAAATCTTTAAAACTACGCAACGGATTTTGATGCGGTTTTTTTAATGGATAGAGTGATTCAAGAGGAAGGTTTTAGTATAAGCATTGTACCCGTGCGGAGCCGGGGCGGGTCGCTAGTTAAGAGCTATAGAAGTGAACCCGCTATCAACCAGACTTCCAAATCGATTAGTGTACAATACATACATTTAGTATACTTAGATTGGCAATGCGAGAGAGAAAGAACATAGGTACCCGTGTGTTAGAGCGAGATAGATATATGAGACCATTTTCGTAAACAGGTACCCCTGGGGGAGCGTGGGGGAGGGGTGTCTGTGTGGTTGGGTTGACGTTTGCCCCACCTGGCTGGACGCCTTGTAATAGGTATTTGACTGCTTAGTCAAATGAGCTACTTTTTCGTCATTGAGCTAAGCGTCTTACAATGTGGGAGATGATCCACCTGCCTGGGAGTTGTCACGCCAATGTGGGAGATGATCCACCTGCCTGGGAGTTGTCACGCCAATGTGGGAGATGATCCACCTGCCTGGGAGTTGTCACGCCAATGTGGGAGATGATCCACCTTCCTGGGAGATGTCACGTCAATGTGGGAGATGATCCACCTGCCTGGGAGTTGTTACGTCAATGTGGGAGATGATCCACCTGCCTGGGAGTTGTCACGCCAATGTGGGAGATGATCCACATTCCTGGGAGATGTCACGTCAATGTGGGAGATGATCCACCTGCCTGGGAGTTGTTACGTCAATGTGGGAGATGATCCACCTGCCTGGGAGTTGTCACGCCAATGCGGGAGATGATCCACCTTCCTGGGAGATGTCACGTCAATGTGGGAGATGATCCACCTTCCTGGGAGATGTCACGTCAATGTGGGAGATGATCCACCTGCCTGGGAGTTGTCATGCCACGAGATGATGATGATGTACTATCGAACAAAGCTAAGCCTGATACGTTTGGAAGAATTGTCGCTTGAAAGCTCAAGTTTTTACTACCCTGACCCAAATTAGAGATAAACAATCAGAAGCCAGTTACACCGTCTTTTTTCCCTTTAGGATCCGTTCATAGACACTATATGGTCATAATCATGAAAGAAACTCTTTTTTGTCATTGTCATTGTTGCTTTATGAGAGGGCTTTGTCATCACCGCGTGGGAAAAAATAGCTGCTTTGCAAAAATTACAAGTAGGTGTATCAGGAAGAACTTTTACTGATAGTACCTACCTAGTGGGGAGTCGTCTCAGACACGTGACGATTTATATAGTTTACTGGCGACCCGCCCCGGCTTTGCACGGGTGCAATGCTAACACTAAAACCTTCCTCTTGAATCACTCGATCTATTAAAAAAACCGCATCAAAATCCGTTGCCTAGTTTTAAAGATTTAAGCATACATAGGGACATAGGGATATAGGGACAGATAAAGCGACTTTGTTTTATACTATGTAGTGATAGTGATAGTAGTGATATTATATTACTATGCCCTTACGGGGTGTCATAATTACTTAAAGAAGATCTGTATTTATTCGTAAGAATGTACTTATTAATTATTGTTTGCAATAAATGAATGGAATTGAATTGGAATTAAATTGAATTTGATTTGAATTTGAATTGAATTGAATTTGAATGGATTTGAATTTTAAATGAATTTGAATTGAATTGAATTTAAAATGAATTGAATTGAATTGTAACATGAATTAATTCGAGTTTGTTGTTGCAGGTGGAGTGCAACCTGCATCCGATAAAGAAGTTACTAATGAAAGCTCTAGGGAATGGACCAAAGATGTGAGTATACAGGGTGATTTTTTCAAGTGGGCGTGGATGGCTAAATGAGGAAACTATGAGGAATATCGAAAAGTACTCAAAGGAGTTTTGGGCCCGATTTTGATGAAAACTAAAACTGCGTCTTTGGATTTTTGAAAAATTAATATTCCCAGCCAGGAATCGAATAAGTTGATTTTGGAAAGAAAACACACCCTGTATTAGCATTCTACCATTCGATAGTGTCACTAATAAAGATCGAATTCTGGCAAGAAATGACATACGGCAAACTCCTTTTTTTGAAGTCGGTTAATAAAATACTTGAGATTTTTTTATTATCTGTACTAATAATATTATAAAGAGGAAAGATTTGTATTTTTGTATGTTTGTAAAGCATAAACTCAAAAACTACTGGACCGATTTTAAAAATTCTCTCACCAATGAAAAGCTTCAATATCCCTGAGTAACATACATACATACATAATCTCACGCCTATTTCCCATTGGGGTAGGCAGAGACAACAGACTGCCACATGCTACGAACCTGGCAGATCTCTCGTGCTTCATCCACATCCATCAAACGACTCATGCATGCTCGTCGGTTTCGTGTACTCTTTATCTGGATTTTCTTCGACACAACATAATAACATAGACATACATACAGACATACATAATCTCACGCCTATTTCCCATTGGGGTAGGCAGAGACAACAGACCGCCACTTGCTACGAACCTGGCAGATCTCACGCGCTTCCTCCACATCCATCAAACGACTCATGCATGCTCGTCGGTTTCGGGTACTCTTTATCTGGCTTTTCTTCAACACATCGCCGATCTGGTCGATGTAGGTACGCCTAGGTCGTCCTTTACCGACTCGCCCATTCACAACACCCTTGCATATTTGTCTCGTTAGACGACTTTCATTCATCCGCTCAATGTGACCAAACCACCTGAGCATTCCTCTTTCAATCCTAGTCACTATATCATCTTTCAAGCCGCAACGCTCTCGGATCACACTATTTTTCACTCTATCTATCAATCTTACTCCACTAATGCTTCTTAATGAACGCATTTCGACTGCATTTATTCTACTTTCATGCTTCTTCTGCCATACCCAACACTCACTGCCATACATCAACGTAGGTACTAACACACCATCATGTACAGCCAGACGTGCTTTATTTGTCACATTCTGGCTCTTCATAAAGGAGTGCAAAGCTCCGTTAATCATGTTCCCTGCATTCACCCTCCTTTCAATATCACTGTCACACTTTCCGTCTCTTGTAAACTTACTTCCCAAATAAACAAACTCTGGCACTTGTTCTACTTTCTCGCCTTCAATCATAATATCACATTCAGACATGTCCCTATCTTTCTCCAGAACCATTACCTTCGTCTTGCTTACATTCACTTTCATGCCTTTCTTCTTAAAAGCCTCATTTACAAGAGTTACAGTGTCCTGCAACTTACACGCCGATGGTTCAAGTATTACTTGATCATCGGCGTATAACAGGCATTTGACACGTACCTCTCCCATTCGTACTCCACAATCTCGCTCTTTCAAATCTGTCAAACAGCTATCCATGAAAAGGTTGAAAAGCCATGGCGATGCTACACAACCCTGTCTAACACCCACAGAGATGTCAAACCAGTCCGTGTAGGCGCCATTAATTCTGACACAGGCTCTAGAATCCCTATAGAGGGATTTCAGACCCTGTACCAAAATAGAGTTCAACCCATGCATGGCCAGTGTTGACCATAGCTCATTCCTTCTCACTCTATCGTAAGCCTTTTCCAGGTCTATAAAGGCGCAGAATATTTTTTGGTCTTTTGCCAAAAATTTCTCAGTGACGCACCGTAAGGAAAAGACTTGATCTATGCATCCCATCCCCCTTCTAAAGCCTGCCTGAACATCCCATATCCTCTCATTCGTTTCAGTCACGACCCTATCAATCAATATCCTCGCATATAGTTTGCCGACCACACTTAAGAGACTAATGCCACGATAGTTCTTACAGTCCTGTTGCGACCCCTTTCCTTTATATAGTGGTACAATTACCGCCTTAGTCCAGTCATCTGGTACTCGGCCATGTTCCAAACACAGGTTAAAGAGTCTTTGCAGCAGGCCTGTTACCAACGTGTCACCAGCCCGTAACATTTCTACCGTCACGCTATCATATCCTGCAGCTTTACCTAGTTTCATACTTTTTAGCGCTTCCACAATCTCTTTCATACTTATTTCGAAATCTTCCGGTGGAATTGATATCTCACAAATTTCACTCTCATGCTCATCCTCTTGCTTTTCAAACAGACTTTCAAAGTATCTTTTCCACCGCTCTAGTACATGCCGTTCTTCAATCATAGGTTCACCACTTTCATCACGTATTACACTCAGAGAAGATTTTGTGGATTGCCCCTGCGCTTTCCTTACAAGTTTCCAAAATAACTTTATGTTATTTCGAAAACTAGAGCAGAATTTTTGATCCAACTTATTATTCTTCTCTTCTTTCTTTCTCGCCACGCACTCTTTAACTTTCTTTTTAAACTCTGCATACCGCTCTTTTGTTCTTTTTACATTCTCCCTATTTTGTTCACAATCATACACTCTGCAGTCGGCTTTCACCGCCAACAAGTCCAGCCATGCTTTCTTCTTATCATCTACTACACTTTTCGTCTCCCAATCCCACCAGTCAGCCATCATGTTCTTTGCATTCCTCCTTTTACTTACACCACACACCTCCTTCGCAATATTTACCGCATTCTTCTTCAAAACATTCCAGATCAAATCAATATCATTTCCACAGTCATCCTTCAATTCTTTTTCAAAATTTTCTCTCATTTTATTTTTATACTGCTCTTTCACGTCAGGGTCACTCAATCTCTCTACTTTTATACGTTCTGGCGCAGTCACATTTACCCGTGCACGGTTCTTCCAACGTGAAAACAGACCGCTAATTCGACACACTACCAAGTAATGATCTGTGCCCACGTTGGCCCCCCTATATGCTCTGGTATCTGTGACTTTGCTTCTCAGTCTTTCATCTAAAATCACAAAATCAATCAAGCTTCTCTCATTACCTCTCTGCCACGTGTACAGATGGACCTGTCGGTGCTCAAACATAGTGTTTGTCACATTCAGATTCATCTCTGCACACACATCTAACAGTCTTATCCCATTCTCATTAACTCTTACATCACCGAAAGCCCCCAGTACCTTTTCATATCCATCCCTTTTCATGCCAACCCAAGCATTAAAATCCCCTAACATTACCAATCGTTCATTGGGCTTTCGCTTCAGACATACTTCTCTTAGACCTTCCCAAAAAGATTCTCTTTCTTCTTGAGGTTTTGACATGTCGGGAGCATATACACCAATTATAAAAATTGATGTTATGCCCACTTTCAGTCTAGCCCAAAGAAGACGAGAATCTACACACTCATACTCTCTCATGCCTATCATCATTCGCTCAGAAAGGACAAGTCCGACACCTCTACTGCCATATTCATCATCAGCGACCCCTGACCAGATGGCTGTGAATTGGCTATGCGTCGACAAGTCCTTCCCCTTTCTCTTCGTCTCATTCACACACAGGATATCAATATTCCTATCACACATCATCTCACATACTTCATCTAGTTTACGCTCCATTCCTCCGCAAACATTCAAAGTAGCAAACCGGCACTCTGCCGTCCGCTTTTCGCCCCTCCGGGAAATGTTTCGGCGTGACGAGTGGCGAGCTGCGTCGCCGCCTACAGAAAACGGAACTTTGTCCCCCCCAGATACGTCGGGACTGCCCTCACCGAAGACGTCGAGTGAGGGAAAGGATTCTCCGACCAAGTCGGTACCTTTCTGGGGCAATGCGTCTTTTAAAGCCGTTTTCATTTTCCCGTACTAACATTTTATTGAGGGCATCTATGATAGATATATGTTTTTGTGCCCTATTCCCTGTGGTCGCCTCTTACGACCCCCCGGAAGAAAAGGGGGTGGGTCTATTCTACTCTGCCGGATCCCACACGGCCATATAACATAGAATCTGAGTAATATAGGCTATATTAAATTCCCGTATTCCCACGGGAACCGCTAGTTTATTTATATATTGTATGTTCATCAGGGACGCGACATTACGCATGGCGACAAGAGCGAGAAGGCAACTGGCCGTAGAGAAGTGCAACGAACTCGCCCGTTTGGTGGACAACTGGGACAACAGAGACATCGGACAGTGCTGCAACGAGTTCATCAGAGGTATCAGTGATGATGATGATGGGGGTGATGACTGTGGTGATGATGATGGGGAGTGATGATAATGATGATGATAGGGAGTGATGATAATGATGATGGGGGGTGATGAGTGATGACCGTAGTGATGAAAACGAGAGACGTCATAATATTTTGACAGGCCTGTTGGCTCAGTTTCACCCTGCCTTCTAAGTCGGAGGTTGCCAAAAATTGTCTGTCTGTATATCAGTTGTTAAGTATCCATACAGGCTCTGCCTAGTTTAGGACTAAATAACCGTGTGTGTATTGCGTCTCACAATTTATTTAGCATCAGCTTGAATGGCTGATGACGTTTTGATAGAGGGAGCGACAATGTTTGACATCATCGATGATGATGACGTAGTGATGACAATGATAGACGTCATCCCCCTCAGGGATAAAGGCATATTTATTTACGTAAGAGTATTAAATAAATGCTATTGATATTTTAAATAGAAAAGTGATTTATTGAATCACAAGCACACAGTTTTAGTTACATGGCAGAAGCTGAAAGAATATGACAGGAAATGACATACAACTGTCATAAGTAATAATGTTTCCAGAACAAAGAACTTCAAGTATTACTAAATTATTATTACCTAATATAATTATTTTATGTTCTGTACTGAACAAACAGTTTAACACTCTAGAAGGCAGAAGGATAGTTACCACCATAAATTGAGCTCTATGTAATTGAAATAAGATTCAAAACCAATGAAAAGTTGAAACTGCCTAGGCCCGTTAAAGGGTCAAAGCACTTGAGTATCCTACTAATATTATAAACGCGAAAGTTTGTTTGGATGGATGTCTGGATGTATGGATGGATGTTTGTTCCTTTTTCACGCAAAAACTACTGAACAGATTTTGATGAAACTGTACAGTTATATAGCTTATACACCATAACAACACATAGGCTATATTTTATCCCCGTATTCCCACGGGAACGGGAACTACGCGGGTGAAACCGTGGGGCGCTGCTAGTATTCTAATATGTTGCAGAGGACACACTATCAAAGATCGGTCCAGGCAAACGGATAGCGGAAAGACGGGCTTACCTCTTCGACGGACTGCTGTTTCTGTGCAAGCCCATCACTAGTCTGGTTAGTGCTGTTACATATTTAAATCTATACTAATATTATAAAGATTAAAGGTTTTTTTTGTTTGTATTGAATATGCTACGGAACTACTAAACAAATTTAAAAAATATTTTTGAAAGAAAGAAAGAAACAAATTTCGGCACCTATAACCTCAACTTCGGCAACTATATTGAGTCCAAGGCACAAACTGCGGCCAAAAAACTGGGCATCCTTAATAAGGTTAAGCGATACTTCACACCTGGACAGCTTCTAACACTCTACAAAGCTCAAGTCCGATCATGTATGGAGTATTGCAGCCACCTTTGGGATGGCTCAGCTAAATACCAACTCGCCGCTTTAGACTCTGTAGAGCGCAGAGCCAGGAGAATGATTGGTGACGAGATGATGGTGACTAAGCTGCAATCTTTAGCCCATCGGCGCAAAGTTGCCAGTCTGTCGGTATTCTATAGATTGCATTTCGGGGAGTGTGCCCAAGAGCTGCACGAGCTCATTCCACCCTCCCCTTTTTACAATCGGACTTCCAGACGCACGGCTGGGCTTCATCCCTACTTGGTGGATATCCCACCTATACGCACAAAGCGCTTTTCAAGTTCTTTTATTATGCGCACCGCCAAGGAGTGGAACTACCTGCCGGCGTCTGTATTTCCGAGTTCATATAACCCACAAGCCTTTAAGGATCGAGTGAACAGGCATCTTCTGGGCAAGCTCGTCCCAACGTAGGCCCCGTCTTTGCTCTCGGGCTAGTCTGGGGTCAAGAGCAAGCCCATTTTTTAGTATAAAAAAAAAAAATATTAGACACAACATTACAAAACAACAAAAAATGTTTAACGCATGTCAGTAGGTAGTGCCTAAGGGGACCCCACTCAGCTTGTGCTGCAGCTTTTGCCACAGCGCTGGTATTGCGCGCACACTGCACATAAACTTAATTTATAACTTATAGCTATATATGTGTGTATATGTATACATATAGTATATACCAATATAAGTATGTTTAATATATATTATAAATAGTAATAAAGACATAAAAGTAAAGATAAATAAACAAAATACGATAAAATATAAACACATAATTAACTGCCATATAAAATAAAATAATCTAATCTTGCTCTTAAATCTAACTAATATTAGAAATGTTAATTTATGATTAATTTAGTTTAATAAATGAGAAAGTTTAGTGTTTGTGAATAAAATCTATACTAATATTATAAAGCTGAAGAGTTTGTTTGTTTGTTTGAACGCGCTAATCTCCGAAACTACTGGTTCGAATTGAATAATTCTTTTTGTGTTGGATAGTCCAGTTATCGAGGAAGGCTATAGGCTATATAACATCACGCTACGACCAATAGGAGCAAAGATATAGTGGTAAATGTGTAAAAAACGGGAGAAATTATTTCATCTTACGGGAACTACGCGGGTGAAACCGCGCAGAACCGCTAGTAAATAAATAAAAGACTCGCAGTTCACACACCACACACTCAAATTATTCAATGCTGCTACTATTGGGAAAGAAGAAGGTGTTTTCGAAGTCCTTCTTTAAATGCTAGGATTTCACCTATGGAAAGCTACATTATCAGGAAGTAACATAGGAAAAATTTTATACAAGTATTCCCCCGGGAACGGAAACTACGAGGGTGAAAAATATTATAAAGGGGAAAGATTTGTATGTTTTTGCGTAATATTAAAAACGCGAGAGTTTGTATCTATGGATTTTGGTTCCTCTTTCACGCAAAAACTGCTGAACGGATTTTGATGAAACTACAGTTATATAGCTTATACATTAGAATAACACATAGGCTATATGTTATCTCCTTATTCCCACGGGAACGCTAGTAGTATAATATATATGTTGTACAGGTGGGCGTGAACAGCGTTAACGGCGGCTCTAGCGGTGGAGCTCAACAGTTCAAGCTCAAGGAAAAGCTGCACGTGCGCAAGATGGAGCTCGTCGACAGGCAGGACACGGAAGGTGAGCAAGCCCACCGCTGGGACTAGGCCCACGCTCGATCACCCCCCGATAGTCCCATTTTTGTGACATAAAATATAGGCTTATGAGCAGATCATTAGTAAAATGTCTATTCTCAAATTGTGGCGTTTTTCGCTTCGATTCCCCTTCGCAAATAAAACCCTTTTCGAATTAAGAGTTTGGGTGAGGCCAAACGAGCGTAATTTTGTGAGTCGTGAGTAGCAGAATATATCTCATTTCTCACTCCCTCTTGAGTGATCCGTCACATTCCACTGTAGTATCTCTTTCACACATTGTCCATGTCTACCCCCTCGCCCCGCGAACTCAATTCGGTCCGCATAATGCATGTGAGTCGGCAGACAACTCATTTTGCGTCGCCGTGTCAATCAAATAGGACTTTTGTATGAAATCGAATGCAGCAGAATTACAGCGACCGAAATTCTGCTACTCACGACTCACAAAATTACGCTCGTTTGGCCTCACCCTTTATGTTGTCAATTGGACTCGATTCTGCAAACCACCTAAAATTCCTAATTTTAAGTTAGCCTATCCTTCTTTATAGAATACGGAAGAAAAAGGACAGAAACAAACCATAGATTATAGAGTAATGTCAAACATGGAAAAACCGACTAATTTGATGGCTTATCTATCACTTTTATCCATAACCTCCTTACAGCGTTGCTAAAATTGCTAAAAACGTGTATTTTAATGCGTCCATAAGGTTCAATTTTGTTATTTTGACATTTGTGACTTTGTAAATAAATATGGCGCTTATTTCTGTCCCTTTCCTTTCCAAAGCGGTGGAAAAGTATTCTTTTCCACCGCTTTAGAAAGGAAAGCCACCTAAAATTCTTAATTTTAAGTTAGCTCTATTGAGCTAACTTAAAATTAAGAATTTTAGGTGGTTTGCAGAATCGAGTCCATTGACATTTTAAAATTGTCTCGATCGTAATATAATCCTTTTTGAAATTGACACTTTCACTTTGTAAAATGTCGCATCGCATTAATTGATAAATCATTGTCTTGATCAATTACGCCATTACATTTTACGAATGTGACACTGTTCGAAAAGCCATCCTATCATTCCATGCCTTGGCTGAGTCTTGAGCCCAGTCCTATGAAATGGCTCAACAATTTAAATTAATTCTGAGGCATATATGTAACAGACCCGATCCGGCGATGGACCTATCACGTTTAGGGATCCAAAGAATATCTCGTGAAAAGTGGGTATATCCAGAAATGGAATACCTCTTCCTCATCTCACGTCTTTTATCCTCGTTTCTTTTTTAAATTTTTTTTTCTATCCCCAGAGGGCCGCCACATGGTGGAGCTATGGCCACGCGTGGGCGCGCCCGTGGTGTTGGCGTGCGCTTCGTGCGCTGAGAAACGCAACTGGATGTGTGACTTGGTGATGCTCAACACGAAACCCATGCTGGACCGGAGCTTAGACAGGTGGGTTGTATGATTGAGTGATTGGGTTGGTTGATTGAGTGGTGGGGTGGGTTGAGTGAAGAGTTGGTAGTTCGAGTGAAAGGGTTGGTATGTTGAGGCACAGGGTTGGTTGATTGAGTGGTGGGGTGGGTTGAGTGACAAGTTGGTAGTTTGAGTGAAAGGGTTGGTATGTTGGGGGACAGGGTTGGTGGATTGTTGGTAGGGTTGGTTGAAAGAGTGACTGGGCTTGTAGATTGAGTTGTGGGTTGGGTGGGTTGAGTGCCAAGAGGTGGTAGTTTGAGTGAAAGGATTGGTATGTTGAGGGACAGGGTTGGTGGATTTAGTGGTAGGGTTGGTTGAATGAGTGAATGGGTTTGTTTGAGTGTCAGTGTTATCGGATTTATCAGATTGAGTGCTGCCACTCAATCTGATAAATCCGATAACACTGACACTGGCAGATTGAGTAAAGGCAGATATACATACATTTTATGTCATCAATTAACAGACAATTCCCTTTCCAATCTTCCATTCTATGTAACTAGCTAGCCCTCGCTTCGTTCGGTATACGATATACACGAACCTTCCTTGTTTATCGCTCTTTCTATGTAAAAAGAGCATCAAATTCCTATTTGTAGTTTATAAGGAGTTAGCGGATGGACATGGCGGACAAACGTGGAAAGCGACTTTATTTTATACTATGTAGAGATTGATTCATTCATTCATCAGTGAAGCCGTCACTTAATCTACCCATCCCGCCACGCAATCCACCAACCCCATCCTTCAACCTCCCAACCCCGCCTCTCAACCCACCAACCCCGTCACTCGAACCACCAACCTACCACTCAAGCTCTAGCTGAAAACACTGTACTAATTGTTAATTATTAAGACCTTTTTTTGTTGTTTGCAAATAAAAATATTATTATTATTACCCCCTCCCTCAGCATCCTGCTGGACCTGGAGCGGCGTCATCCCCTCCAGCTGCCCCCCCTCGCGCTATACAGGTTCGCGGCCCCGGACTCGCCCGACAACATCGTGCTCGAGGAGAGGGCCAAGCACCCCGCCGCGCCTGCGCCGCTCATCAAGGTACCGAAAAGTCAAAAGTTGAAAAGTCAAAAAGTCAAAAGTTGAAAAGTCAAAAGATGAAAAGTCAAAAGTTGAAAAGTCAAAAGATGAAAAGTCAAAAGTTTAAAAGTCAAAGTAAAAATTGTATATTACTCACCTAGGCAAGTAAAATAAGAAATGTCGCAGATCCCATATGCAAACATGTGATCTGAGGCTTTCTTATTTACTTCCCGAGGTTAGCACAGTTTTTGTCTTATCGACGGAGGCGGAAAGCTGCAACTTTGTATAGCGCAGCGGGCCTCCGTCTATCTATCTGTCGTAGTGGATTGTATCTCATTAAGGAACCCTAATAAGTACAAAAATCGTATCTATACAAGAAAAGTATTTTTATTGTATGAAGAAAAGGATCACTAAACCGGTATTTTCCTACAAATACCATCTCGTAAAACTTAAAAAAAAGTAAAATATGAATATTTTTTCTTCTTCTTTGCTTCTTTCACCACGTATCCCTCTCCTAGACACCACGCTCCTTGTCACCTTTTTGGGTACGGAACCCAAAAAGTTAAATGGGGCCCCCACACTCTAAATTTGGTTTTTAATAAAACCCATACATATTTATCACTAGCTCGACGGTGAAGGAAAACATCGTGAGGAAACCCGCAGGTATCAGAATTAATTCTGAGACATGTGTCAATAGACCCGGTCCGGCGATGGGTTCACCACCTATCTTTAGGGGTCCAATATATCTCGTGAAATGTGGGTATATCCAGTAATGGAATACCTCTGCCTATCCCCTCGGGGATAAAAGGCGTGAGATTTTTTTTTCTTTATCAAACCCGTAGCACCCTAAAGAAGTTAAATTTGAAACTGTTTTTAATTCTGTCATTCTGTCACCATCCCTCAGGGTGCCACGCTCCTGAAACTGGTTGAGCGTCTAACGTACCACATCTACGCTGACCTGAACCTGGTCCGCACGTTCCTGACCACTTACCGCTCGTTCTGCTCACCCTCCGAGCTGCTCGATTTGCTCATCGAGAGGTTCAAGATACCGGAGCCCAGTGAGGTGTACGACGCGCCGCGGCAAGGTGACTGTATATTTGTTTTGTTTTTTTAAGCTATTGCATAGCTTCTATCGAGGGCCTTGAGCGCGGGGACCGAATCCAGAAATTCCGTAACGAAAAAAAACCTCACGCTCCCCACTCCGACGGGCACGGAGGTGTGGCTTGAAGGCCGTGCATTGTCCAACGTCGTTTCTTTTCGGCAGTCTTGTTGATACAAAATGCTATGCAATAGCTTTACCGCGGCAGTCCCCGAGGGCCACACGTCTTTTTTTTTATGAGATAAGGGGGCAAACGAGCAGACGGGTCACCTGATGCTAAATGACTATCGTCGCCAAAGAGAGGAAAATATAATAGGGCATAGAGGGGACAAAGCGAGGAAAATTTGAAGCCAAAAGTTATTCCAAGTGGAATAAGTGTAGTACAATTTCGACCGAATGACAGCTCGCGTTCATACTAACTGACATGACAAGGACATGACGCTTAGGCTTCAAAGTTTTGTATGAAAATATTCCCAATGCCCTCTCTATGTCCTATTATATTTTAATCTCTTTGATCGTCGCCCATTGACACCTGCAACTCGAGAGTCACAACTGCGTTGCCTTTGAGGTGGGAGTAGGGGGAGGGGATTGGGCCCTCCGGTTACCTCACTCACTCAACGAAACGCAATGCATTGCTTTACGCTGGTTTCCTGTGAGGCCGTGGTATCACTCCGGTCGAGCCGGCCCAAGCCTGCCCAAGCATGGCTCTCCCACGTCAAAGTGTTAGCCCATAAATATCGATTCGAGCCAACTCTATTATCTACGTCTCTACGTGTGACGTCACGAGGAACTGTCAAGAATCCCGCGCATGGCTGACGAGCTAGGCTTTGGCGCGTAATAAATGTTTGCTAGAGTATCTGAAAGTCTGTAATAACAAACCATCATAAGACTATCGCGTTATAAATTAATTCTCTTAATAGTTTATTCACCAGCGCAGGGTGACACTGAACTTTGGTTGTTCACTATTGGGGTGTGACACTACACTTTGGTTATTCACTGGGGCCGGGTGACACTACACTTTGGTTGTTTACTAGGGCCGGGGGACACTATACTTTGGTTGGTCACTAGGAGTGACACTGCACTTTGGTTGTTCACTATTGGGGTGTGACACTACACTTTGGTTATTCACTGGGGCCGGGTGACACTACACTTTGGTTGTTTACTAGGGCCGGGGGACACTATACTTTGGTTGGTCACTAGGAGTGACACTGCACTTTGGTTGTTCACTATTGGGGTGTGACACTACACTTTGGTTATTCACTGGGGCCGGGTGACACTACACTTTGGTTGTTTACTAGGGCCGGGGGACACTATACTTTGGTTGGTCACTAGGAGTGACACTGCACTTTGGTTGTTCACTATTGGGGTGTGACACTACACTTTGGTTATTCACTGGGGCCGGGTGACACTACACTTTGGTTGTTTACTAGGGCCGGGGGACACTATACTTTGGTTGGTCACTAGGAGTGACACTGCACTTTGGTTGTTCACTATTGGGGTGTGACACTACACTTTGGTTATTTACTGGGGCCGGGTGACACTACACTTTGGTTGTTTACTAGGGCCGGGGGACACTATACTTTGGTTGGTCACTAGGAGTGACACTGCACTTTGGTTGTTCACTATTGGGGTGTGACACTACACTTTGGTTATTTACTGGGGCCGGGTGACACTACACTTTGGTTGTTTACTAGGGCCGGGGGACACTATACTTTGGTTGGTCACTAGGAGTGACACTGCACTTTGGTTGTTAACTAGGGCCGGGGGAAACTATACTTTGGTTGGTCACTAGGAGTGACACTGCACTTTGGTTGTTAACTAGGGCCGGGGGAAACTATACTTTGGTTGGTCACTAGGAGTGACACTGCACTTTGGTTGTTCACTAGGGCAGGGTGACACTACACTTTGGTTGTTAACTAGGACCGGGTGACACTACACTTTGGTTGTTCACTGGGGGTGACACTACACTTTGGTTACTAGGGGTGACACTGCACTCTGGTTGTTCACTGGCGCTGGGTGACACTACACTTAAGTTATTCACTAGGGCCGGGTGACACTACACTTTGGTTATTCACTAGGGCCGGGTGACACTACACTTTGGTTATTCACTAGGGCCGGGTGACACTATACTGGTTATTCACTAGGACTGAGTGATACTACTCTTTGGTTGTTCACTAGCGTAGGGTGACACAGGACACTACACTTTGGTTGTTCACTGGGGGTGACACTACACTTTGGTTACTAGGGGTGACACTGCACTCTGGTTGTTCACTGGCGCTGGGTGACACTACACTTAAGTTATTCACTAGGGCCGGGTGACACTACACTTTGGTTATTCACTAGGGCCGGGTGACACTACACTTTGGTTATTCACTAGGGCCGGGTGACACTATACTGGTTATTCACTAGGACTGAGTGACACTACTCTTTGGTTGTTCACTAGCGTAGGGTGACACAGGACACTACACTTTGGTTGTTCACTAGGGCCGGATGACACTACACTTTGGTTGTTCACTAGTTCCAAGCGATTTCACTTATTGTACACGAAAATTACAGCACATGTTACTCCTAAAAAAGTTAGCTTTCTATTGTTAAAGAATCTTTAACATACAAGACTTAATTTATTAGATAACCTTATTTAGTTGGTAAGGTAATGTACCAATCTTACATCTATTGCGCATGCTAGCCCCAAGGAATAAAGTCGTGAAGAAGGACATCAGTCCTGGCTCCCTACTCGACGCAGACTTGGGTAACTATAGCTATGCGCAAGCGCATACCTTTGTTTCATTTAACTAGGATTTACCGTAATGTTCTGTTTCATTAATTAGTAATAGAATTTGTATTATTTGCGGCCCATTCCGCCAAATTATTTCTGCTTAGCCTGATGGTTGACTGGTAGATAACGCGTTTAGGCATTAATTTCGCCATGTGTACATTTTCTTGGTCGGTCCCATTCGCAAAACGTCCCACCGAAAAAAAATGTCCTGTTCGTGAAACGTCCCATTCTCAAAAGGTCCCACTCGCATGGGACTTTTGCTCATCAAGTCCAATTCGCACAATGTCCTATTAAGCATGATACCAATAAACTATAGGAGAAATAAAATGTTACTCTTAATTCAAAAAGTAGTTTTTATAAAAGTAGTTGATGTCAATGACATAAAGACTGGACCAAATTGAAATGGGACCACGCGAGAACACCAGCTTTCAAATAAAAAATCGGTTCTCGGTAAAGTCGGTTTACTGACGATAGTTGAACGTGACAACGTCATAAGAAAATACTGATGGAATAGATTGTGCCTCTTTGTCGCTCGTTGCGCGCTCTCGCTTGCACTTCAAGCCTTAAATGGAACGCCTCAGAGCGAGGTAACTCCGCATGACGTCATGTTTTTTCGTGCGTGCAGCCGGGTCTCAAATTATAAGACGTTGTCACGTCAAAAAAGAAACACCAAAATCGGTTCATCCTGTCGAAAGTTCTGAGGTAACAAACATAAAAAAAACCGTCGGATTGATAACCTCCTCCTTCTTTGAAGTCGGTTGAAAATGCATCTGATTTCCAAGCGTATATATATAATCTCACGCCTTTTTATCCCCGAGGGGGTAGGCAGAGGTATTCCATTACTGGATATACCCACATTTCACGAGATATATTGGACCCCTAAACGTGATAGGTGGTGAGCCCATCGCCGGGCCGGGTCTATTTACACATGTCTCAGAATTAATTCTGGGACCTGCGGGTTTCCTCACTATGTTTTCCTTCACCGTCGAGCTAGTGATAAATATGTACGTAAGTTTTTGAAAAACTTATTGGTACATGCCAGGATTCGAACCCAAGCCTCACTGATTTTCAGCCGGCTCTTTAACCGTCCGGGCTATCACTGCTCTTTCCAAGCGTGTTTGAGCGAATTTAATTATGAACATCTGAACTTCATCATTGTGAACGTCTGTCCATACATCCTCAGAGGAGAGCATAGAGAGCGTGGCCAGCAGCGATGCGGAGAAGCTGAGCAAGAACACGGCCAGGGAAGACTGGAAGAGGTACCGGAAGGAGTTCCAGCAGCCAGTCATGTTCCGGTGAGTGGTACATACATTACATAGACAATTGGGTAGTTGACAGCATCGAAATTAAATTGCGATTAGTCATACATTAAAAAGGTTATCCCAAAACACCTCAAAATATGTATTTCGATTTTCAATTTTCAATTACAGCAAATTTAAAAATAATAAAACAATCAAAAAAAGTGCTGCAATTGAGTACTACAAACTATGACGTCACGGTTTGCTATTTCAGTACATTTTCCATAGTAAAATTTCGTTTTGACAGATCGTAAAAAGTAACTGATTTGACTAGGTAGGACACAACCCTATTGAAACCATTGAAAATGTATTTTATTCTATAGGTAATAAGAATTCCACTTGGAAAAGTCAATCTATACTGGATGATTTTTTTTATCGTCTGGAAAAAAATATGACGTATAAGGTATCTAGAGCCGAAGTTATACACGAGATTAATTGTTAAATATAGTCATGTTTAATGCAATTTACAAAATCTAGAAAACTACGCAAACTACTATGTAGCAACTGGCGGTTGCAAGTAGATTGCTCAGGAATGGAAGCTACGAGCCTGTTTCTTTTTAAAATACTATTTTAAATATTTCAGTGTGTAATATTGACTACAATTGAGTAATTTATATAAGTTAATAAAGGAAGAAAAAAATTTTTTGTAAAAAAAAAAAAAAATTCAGTAACACTGCCAAATGAATCTATAATCACTGCCAAATGGATTAGGCGCAAAATGCCACATTCGCAAAATGACACTCTCGATTTTCGCAAAATGTCACATTCTCAAAACGCCACATTCGCAAAATGCCACATTCTCAAAATGCCATTTTCGCATAATGCCACACTCTCGAACATACTGCAAGAAAGGGAGTTGAACAAGTATGGCACTTTGTTAGTGTGGCATTTTGCTAATGTGGCATTTTGCTAATGTGGCATTTTGCGAATGTGGCATTTTGCGAATGTGGCATTTTGCGTCAATGTGTCATTTTGCGAATGTGGCATTTTGCGCCTAATCCGAATCTATTACACTTACCTATCACACCATATTTTTTCCAGACGGTAAAAAAAGTCACCTGTATATAAAATGATAAACTGACTGACTGATCGGTGATGTATCCACTAAGAAAGGATTTTGGAAAATTCAACGCCTAAGGAGGTGAAATAAACAGGCGCGAGCGAAGCCCTTCTTAGTGGATGCCTACACTGTATAAGCTATCTATGTGCAAAATTTCAAGCCTCTAGACCCAGCGGTTTAGGCTGTGCGTTGATACATCACCAATCAGTCAGTCAGTTTATCACTATCACTACATAGTATAAAACAAAGTCGCTTTCTTTGCCCCTATATCCCTATGTCCCTTTGTATGCTTAAATCTTTAAAACTACGCAACGGATTTTGATGCGGTTTTTTTTATAGATAGAGTGATTCAAGAGGAAGGTTTTAGTGTTAGCATTGCACCCGTGAGAAGCCGGGGCGGGTCGCTAGTCATTTTATAAATAAATTTTGACTGACTTTATGACGTTTCCCCTAAAACGTCATAAAGCCATAGAATATACTAATAAAACGTGGGTATTTAACTAGATACACAAATAGAATAAAAAGTGTCAGTTTTTTTTAACATTCTTAATTATCTTTCCGAGGTTGTCTCTAATTTACCTGACTACTAGCGACCCGCCCCGGCTTCGCACGGGTGCAATGCTGATACTAAACCTTCCTCTTAAATCACTCTATATATTAAAGAAATTCGTTGCGTAGTTTTAAAGATCTAAGCATACATAGAGACAGATAGACAGCGGGAAGCGACTTTGTTTTTAACTATGTAGTGATACACTAAATATAGAAATAGATGTAGTAAGGCAATTCTTAAATGCAATAACGAACATGATAGACAAAGCATATTAGATTGTAACAAAAATATTAAGAAAATATGGGATAAAATTCAATCTTTACTAGGAAAAACACAGAAATCTTTAGACAGTATTATTCTAAGTAGCATGGACAAGCAAGGCAGTGAAAAAGAAATTTGCGATAAATTTGCTCTAACCTTTTCGAGTGAAATTACACAATTAAAACATTCATGTAACGACAAATGGCTAGACAGGGATAGTTATATTACTAGAGCGGACTTGTGTATGAGATGGCAACCGGTATGTAGCAAATACGTCAAACGCATCATTACGAATATGGATAAAAACAAAGCACCGGGAAGCGATCTCGTACGTATGTCCGATTTGAAACTGGTTATTGATAAGGTTAGCCTAGTAATAGCCAAACTAATAAACTTGTCAGTAAAGTATCATCAATTTCCAAATAAATTAAAGGAAGCCATAGTTCGTCCAATTCATAAGAAAGGTGAACGTAATGTTTTTTCTAATTATAGACCTATTGCAATACTATCAAGTATAGACAAAGTAATGGAGAAATGCATAGTTAATCAAATCAGTACTTTTCTACAAAAAAATAATATTTTTCAACACACTTGCTCATAAAGTGGCTCTAATTTCACTGCAATTAGGCACATAATGACACCTATAATCAAACTGAGACTTTTTGTTTGCTATTATTCACTAGTGAGTTATAGATTTTTTTTTTCAATTTTGTTGCTAGAGTTGCTTTGTTCTTAAAAAAGTTTCGATACAAAAAAGATCGTATTCAATCGTACTAATAAATTAATACACAAATATGGCTTGCTCATTTCATGCAACTTCGTATTTAAATAGATCATTTCAACTTGTACGTGTTTAATAAACAAAACTTTCACTCAAATATAACTTTGGTTTTCTCTGTAAAAACTTTAAATACCCCATTTTGTACGTGGCTAAAACGCTATCCACGACAAACCAAAGAAAAAGAAACCTAATTTTTTTAGTCCATGGCCGATCGCCATTGTAAGATGCGAGCGCATAGGAAAACGAGGCTGTATGGGCCTAGATCCTTTTGCCTTTTCCAAATTATATAAATAAAAAATTGGAAAACCAATTAATTTTCCCCGCCATTGCGAATGATTATTTTAAAATGATTTTTTAGTATTATTTATTCACAAGTGTGTTGAAAAATATTTTAAATCACTGTCAACACGGCTTTCAAAAAGGCAAAAGCACAAATACATTACTATCAAATTTTACAGATGAGATAAATTCACACTTGGAAAATAAAAAAAATGTTGTAGCCATATTTTATGATTTTAAAAAAGCTTTTGACACCTTAGAAATGGATACTCTTTTAAATGGAATGGACGAATGCGGTGTGGGGCAGCCACTGAACGAATGGTTCCGTGACTACCTTACATCGCGCTCCTACCGGGTGAGAGTGGGTGAAACGCTCAGCGAGGAGACGGAGGTTCGGTGCGGTGTGCCGCAGGGCTCGGGATGTGGACCGGTGTGCTACCTCATGCACGTCAATGGCTTGTGTGGAGTGCTACGTCACTGCTCAGCTCACATGTACGCCGACGACCTATGCACACTTCGTGCCGGTACCGATCTCGCTGAGACGTGTCATTTGGTTCAACAAGACATTGACTCAGTAGTAAAGTGGTCCCATGACAATGGAATAGTTCTAAATTCTGATAAAACAAAACTTATTATTTTCAACTCTCCGTACATAAGCCTACCGGAATCTCCACCTCCCATGATTACTCACAGCTTTCAGTGTATTCATAATAAATTATTTAATTGTCAGTGTAAACCTATTGAAAAAGTAGATTGTGTAACTTATCTTGGAGTTAAAGTCGATGTCAGTTTTTCCTGGTCTCTCCATATAGACTATATTTGTAATAAGTTAAGAATCCTACTAGGCAAATTTTACCATTTAAGTTATAAAGTACCGCTGAGTACATTAAAATGTTTATACTTCGCATTAGTAGACTCCATAATAGGATACGCTCTTGACTGCTATGGCCTTACGTTTAAAACATATATAGATAAATTGGAAACCCTACAAATTAGATTTTTAAAATTACTTGTTAAGGCGAAGGGTGAGGCAAATGACCTTGGAGGTTTGAACATTTAGAGCCATCCCTTTTTAGGCCATCTATCGGGGCCGCGGCGGTATGAGGTAGCGTGCGTCACTGTTACCCTATCGTGCTACTGAGCTTTTCGGTTAGATGGCGCACCGGTAGTCCTGCTTTTTGTGCTTTTTTATCATTAGCAAGACGTGATATCCGTTTTTTATGATTTCATTGATAATCTTGGTTTCCGTCCTTTTTTATTACCCAATTTCATCAAAAAACTACATAAACAGCACGCGCGAATGAATGAAGCTGACTAACTATTATTATAATAAAAAAGTACTCTGTGAGGCTGAACCAACTGGCAACGTCGCGCGATCGCGGCGGATGGGCCAGCCGCGGCGCGGCAACGTCGCATCCCGGACAGCTGAACACCTGATGACTTTTTGCGAGCAAATGCGTAGTTACAGTTTTAGTAGGCACAAATAGTTTATACGCTTAAAATCCATATTTGTATTAATGTTCGTTACTAACTGACCATCAGGGACAAGGTATGAACTATAGAAATATGTATATCGAGTTTCATTCGAAACGGATTTGACATACCGTTACACGATCTGTCTAGTTAAATTCATAACTTGGCTTTTCAAATAAGTTTTGAATGCTAATTAAAACGAAAAACAAGCATTTTAAACCATTAGGCAAATATTCAAGATATGCTTTACAGCATGTTTTGTTTCCAAAGTCCCACATTCTATAACTTAGCTAGGACACTTGCTGAAAAACACCTCGTTTACGTGTTTTCTCTTACCCCTTCGCCTTAACACAAAAACAAAAAATAACTGTAAAGGCAACTATAAAAAATTATTTAAAATCTGTAAAATTCTACCAGTCAATTTACAACATAAATACTTATTAGCTATTAATAACCATGGCAATCAGGAGCTTAACCTATCTTCAGTAAACCATAGTCATGGTACAAGGTCGGTGTCCACGGGTAAATTTAATGTACCCAGAGTCAGTAACTACTTTGGTGATAGGACTTTAAAGAAACGAATACCATATCTGCTAAACAGTTTACCCAAGGATATCCGCCTTGAGCCAAACAAAAATAAGTTTAAAATTTTACTTAAAAAACACCTTTTAGAGACACTCACAGAATAAATTAAAATGTAAAAATAATATAATACCAGAGACTCATACCTGCAGACAAACTGTCATAAACAGTTTTGCAGGGAACTGTATTAGATTATAAGATTGAAATTTGTTTAATAAATAAATAATAATAAAAAAAAAATTGTAATATAACACTCTGGCAAATAAAAACATTAAAAAAAACTTTTTTTTTTTCTTAATGCAGGGTCATCAACGTACTAAGGCACTGGGTGGACCAGCACTTCTACGACTTCGAGCGCGACCCGGCGTTGCTCGAGAAGCTCTGCGAGTTTCTAGAATCTGTTGAAGGCAAACCTATGAAGAAATGGGTTCAGAGCGTGCTAAAGACAGTGCAGAGAAAGGTGAGCTGATACGCTATTTATTTTTTAACAGATTTCAAAAAGGTGCGGGTTCTCTAATAATAATCATAATAATAGTAATAATCTCAGAGGTAGGTAGAGGTATTCCATTACTGGATATACCCACATTTCACGAGATACATTGGACCCCTAAACGTGATAGGTGGTGAGCCCATCGCCGGACCGGGTCTGTTTACACATGTCGCAGAATTAATTCTGAGACGTACTGGTTTCCTCACGATGTTTAATCTTCACCGTCGAGCTAGTGATAAATATGTACGTAAGTTTTTGAAAAACTCATTGGTTGCCAGGATTCGAACCCGAGCCTCACTGATTTGCATCATGCTCTTTAACCTTTTAAACGTTTATGTAAGCATCTAGTCAGCAATAAAGTATTTTTCACAAGAGAGTTATAGTTTTTTTTTTCTAACCTAACGGCTAGGGTCTCAATAGTGCCTCAGCGGTAATCACCAACATTACGCACTTGTACCATAATGTACTATTATTTTATTTATTCTATAATTATGTCCTTTCTGTGTCCCCCAGAGTTCCCTGCCGAGCGAGTCCGAGTCTAGTGGCGTCTCGCACGTGTTCGACCGTCTGCCCCCGTCCGTGCTGAGACACGTGTCCGACCCGGACCGGCACCAGTGGCACCCTTTGGCTCTGCACCCGCTCGAGCTGGCCAGGCAGCTGACACTGCTCGAGTTCCAGCTGTACCGGCTGGTGAGGGGACGGGGGGTGGGGGTGTTTGGGGGAGTGGGGGTGTTTGGGGGAGTGGGGTGTTAGTGGGGGAAGGGTGTTAGTCGGGGAGAAGTGTGGGAATAGGAGTGGGGTGTTAGTGGGAACGGAGTGCTGATGAGGTGGGGTGTAATGGAGACAAGGGTGTTAGTCGGGGAGGACTGAGTGGGAGAGGGGTTTGAAATGAGGTGGGGTGTGAGTTTGAAAAGGGTGTTAAGTTGGGGTCTGAGCGATGAAAGGGTGTTAGTTCAAGAGGGGTGTAAGTATAACAAGGGTGGGAAAGGGAGAAGCGTGGTAGTGGGGAAGGTCTGAGAAAAGGGGAAGGTGTTAGCGGTGTGAGGTGTGAGAGGGAGAAAGCGGTTAGTGGGAAAGGGTGTGTATGTGTATTTGTAGTAAAAGAGTAGTCAGAGTTGAATGGAGTCTTTAAGTTAAATCATACAAGTAGACGACTATAGTCTAATTCACATAGCATGAGTTCGGTGACAGTTAAATTTTTTCCATTTTACGCTTACTACTTTCGACTAATACAAAAATTTTACTAAAAATAATTAACATTTTATTATTTTATAATTGCAAAAATGCAATATTTTTTTATTAGTCAACAGTAGTATCAGTAAAATGGAAAAATGTAAACTATCGCCGAACCCATGCTACGTGAAATAGTCTATATAACCACTGAATAACGGTCTCTTTCCAATGTCTTAACAGGTGAAGCCATCCGAGCTGGTGGGCGCGGTGTGGACCAAGAAGGACAAGGAGAAGACCAGCCCCAACCTGCTTAAGATCATCAAGCATACCACCAACGTGAGTAGTTACACAACTGTTATATGGATGACTTTTTTTACCGTCTGGAAAAAATGTGGTGTGATAGGTAAGTGTAATAGATTCATTTGGCAATGTTACGTAAAATTTTTTTTTTTTTAAATTTTTTTTTTCTTGCTTAAACTAATATACATTACTCAATTGTAGTCAATAATACACACTGAAATATTTAAAATAGTATTTTAAAAAGAAACAGGCTCGTAGCTTCCATTCATGATCAATCTACTTGCAACCGCCAGTTGCTACATAGTAGTTTGCGTAGTTTTCTAGATTTTGTAAATTGCATTAAACATGACTATATTTAACAATTAATCTCGTGTATAACTTCGGCTCTAGATACCTTATACGTCATATTTTTTTCCAGACGGTAAAAAAAATCATCCAGTATACAGTGTGACATTTAAATCGAGGGAATCCTCTACGGAGATAAAAGAGGAACCAACATTCCGCATTGTTTAAGTAGCTTAGGGCTTCCTTTCTAATAGTTGTTTTTGTGGTGTTTGATTTACGGGTGCTTTTCAATAAACAAAAAATTATAGGTAGTTACAATACAATACAATAACTCTTTATTGTACACCAAAAACAACACAATATGGATACCAACATTAACTAAAGTACAATGGGCGGTCTTATCGCTTTTAGCGATCTCTTCCAGACAACCTTAGGATGGATGAAACTGAGAGATTTGAACTAGGGTAGACGGTGCACTATATATTATTGAACATACTCTTACATACTATTACATACATAAATAAAGCAATAAATATATAAATAATAAATATTAAATAAAATAAACAAGAACAGAAAATACTTTCACACATACTTGAGGATAATAATAGATAAAAATTATAACAAATAAAACAGAAAATTAATTCACATAATGCTTGCAAGATAGTGAGCCTTCAGTCGAGTTTTAAAAATGTGAATCTATTCAGCACTTCTGACATACAGGGGTAATGCGTTCCACAAGCGAACAGCCTGAACGGTAAATGAGTTACTGTAAAATTCTGTTGTAGGTATTACAAGGAAATTGTAGAAGATAATTTAAAGATAATTTAGTAGTTAATTAAATCCTATTAGGTATTGTTGCGTTGAAAGTCGATTCGACAAGAGATAGTGATAAAGATGGCGGGCGTTCAATTCAGACAGCTATTCTTCCTCTCGTGACGTCACACAGTAGTGAAGCATGCTCCTTAACACGCATCAATATAAGAAGGTTAAAAAAATGGTTGTCTGTAATAGTACATTATGATATAAATGCGGTAAGTTGAAAATTACAGCCGAGGCGATATTGCTAGCCCGAGCCATAGGCGAGGGTTACAAGTAAGCTGAGGCTGTAATTGTCAAAGCGCACGTATGTCATACGACGTTTTATAACACATTTGCGAGGAAATAAAATAAAACTCCGACTATGGTAAACGAATAAAAACAATACAGCGTTAAGAAAAAGCGCGCGGCGCGCATCAGCATTTTTTTTAGGGAAAGGCACAAAAAACAGCCAGTATTACTAATAAAGTAAATTAATATTTTTGTGTTTTTGTTACAGATTAATTGGTTGTAATTTACTGTCAAAATTAATTAAATAAAATAATGATGTACATAAATATTTCTTTATTATATTTTATCTCCCAAAGTTAATTTTAATCATAAAATGTTGACAACTTTTTTGACATAAAAACTCTTTGCTGAGATTTTAAAAAGTACCGTTCGTTTTTAGACGGATCATCTTGATAAACCGTGCGTTTTACATTACATTACCGCACTTGGGCGTAATGAGATACAATACGATATTGAAATTGGTGAAATAAGCGACCTTTTACGAGCAAATGTGTTATAAAGTCTGTTTACGGAATATAATCTCATTTCCCAGTTCACCCGCTGGATGGAGAAGTGGATAGTGGAGAGCGAGAACCTGGAGGAGAGAGTGGCTGTTCTCTGCCGCTTCCTGGAGGTGTCCTGTGCTCTGAGGGACCTCAACAACTTCAACGGGGTGCTGGCCGTGGTGGCGGCCTGCGGGAGCGCGTCCGTGCACAGGCTGAGGGCCACTTTCCAGGTCAGCTGGACTGTACTACTATGAAGTAATACACTCTCATACAGCCACAACAAAATGTTTTTAGTTTTTAAGTTTTTTGTGCAATTCAAATTCCTCGCGTTGTTCAACTTTCCCAAAAAAATTATCACCTAAAAAAACTACTTTGATTATTATCCTACTGTGAATGTATTTTTGTCTATGGATAGATTATGTGCTGCCACATGTAAAAAACAAAGGGGTACTATGAGTCCAAGTCATTAATTTCTGTTCGTAAATAAAAACCCAGACCTGTTTCGAGAATAATCACAGAATAATTTCTACCAATATTCAATGTACTAAAATTTATAAACAATGTTACTAAACACCAACTAGAAAGATCGTATTATCGGCTAAGATAAACAACTCAACCTTTGGAGGCCACTTATGTTCATAATTGAACACCACTTGAAATCCGACACCGAAAATTTACTATAAAGTGGCCATTTTTTTATGACTTGTCACATGGCGCGTGTTTGGAAGCGTTTTTATATAAATAAAACCAAAAAATATTTGTATCTTTGGATATCAACGGATTCAGAATTTATTCTAGATCACGGAAGTAAATTATATTCAATATCATGTCTTTAATGGCGATACAAATAAGGTTTAAAATCGTCCGGGTAGGCCAGCCCGCCGGCGGGCTCCTGCGCCTCGTTGGGATAAGGATATCGGTATATACAACGCATAACAGAATGAGCGCAATTCCTCATACACCCCAATTAGTTTACAGATTCAACTATAGTCTATTTCACGTAGCATGGATTCGGTGACGGTTCACATTTTCAATCGACTTCAAAAAAGAGTAAAAATCCGAATTCAACGAATAATACTAAAAAAATACAGTCGAATTGAAAACCTATTACTTTTTTGAAGTCTTTTAAATATCGAATCATCGAAACCGGTTAGCGTGATATTTAGTTATTCGTCCATTTTGTAGCGCACATCCTTCATCCTAATTTAAGACATGGTTTTCTCGAGGATGCCGTTGTCAGAATTGGACCAAATTAAAATTGGACCAATCTGGAAGCACTAGCTGTCAAATAAAAAAAGAATAGAAAGAATAGAAGAAAAAAGAACAGTCAAAAGTTCGGAGTTAACAGACATAAAAAAAAAAACATTCGAATTGAAAACCGCCTCCTTTTTGAAGTAGTCGGTTGAAAAAGTGGGAAGGTTTGTCTCAATACGACCCGTATATATTTTTTATGTGTGTTCGCGGATAACTTCGTCTTTTGTGTACCGATTTTCATCACTATTTTTTATCGGAAAGCACATATCCCAAGGTTGGTACCATGATAAGGAAACCAGGATCTGATGATGGCATCCCAGAGAAATCTAGAGGAACCTTCTATTTTTTTTTTACTTGCTTTAGTCTTTTGTTTGAAGTAGTTTTTTTGTAATCCCCCCAGCTGGTCCCTCTGCGACTGGTCCGCGCCCTGGAGGAGTTCCGGGAGCTGAACTCTGACCACTTCCGGCGCTACCAGGAGCGCCTGCGCAGCATCAACCCCCCCTGCGTGCCCTTCTTCGGGATGTACTTAACCAACATCCTGCACATCGAGGAGGGGAACCTAGGTAACAACGACAAACACCGAGTCCGATACACATGCCTCAGAATCAATTCCGGGATCTGCGGGTTTCCTCACGATGTTTTCCTTCACCGTCGAGCTAGTGATGAATAATGTACATACTTACTTTAGTCCCAAATTAGACAGGGCCTGTCTATGGGTAGTCAAAGTCAAAATATATTTATGAAAATAAAATGTCGAGTGATGAAAGTACTTTGACTCCAGAGTCTATTAAACTAGATGCCATAGGCATTGTCAATAATCTACTACCATGCAATTGCATTTTATTGTCTCGCATAAGGTGAGAAAAGTAGAGTATATAACTCGGGAATAAAACTGTTTTTGTCTTGGGCGCTTAAATCCCTCACTAAACTCAGGACTCAGTCTTAATTATAACCTGGGAGTCCTTCGTTACGTTCAGGATTCAATGTCGCGCCCGTAACATAAAACAGTGCTTTATTCCCTTGTTGTATAATCTACTATTATCAGTTGTTTAGTACCCATAGTACAGGCCCTGCCCTAGTCTAAGACTAAAAGAATGGGTTGTCTGTAAAGTCGGTTTACTGACGATAGTTAAACGTGACAACGTCATAAGAAAATACTGATGGAATGGATTGTGCCTCTTTGTCGCTCGTTGCACGCTCTCGCTTGCACTTCAAGCCTTAAATGGAACGCCTCAAAGTTAGGTAATGCCGCATACGTCACACTTTTTCGTGCATGCAGCCGGCTCCATCGAATTATAAGACGTTGTCACGTCAAAAAATGGGTTGTCTGTAAAGTCGGTTTACGGACGATAATTTTACGCGATAACGTCATAAGAAAACGTTGATGGAAAATTGCATATTGGAGTGGAAGAGAGACAGATGCGTCACAAGCCGAACGCTTAGGCCGATCGTGCCTCTCTGTCGCTTGTTCCGCGCACTCGCTTACACGCTCGGCTTAGGCGGAACGTGACACTTTTTCGTACGTCAAAAAGTCTAACAATGTAATTGTTTGTCTACAGACTACCTCCCCAACTCGGAGCTTATAAACTTCTCGAAGCGGAGAAAAGTTGCGGAGATCACCGGTGAGATCCAGCAGTACCAGAACCAGCCGTACTGTCTCACCGTCGAGCCACGGACCAGGGTACGTGTAGAAAAACGGAATTAAAAGTCATATTTCACGAAATTGCACACCCATTTATTAACTTCCTCCTGCGTAGCATTATAAGAGGAAGTTAATGGTTTGAGTAGGATGTCTCTGTCTGTGTGTGTGTGTGTGTGTCTGTCGACAGGATATCTCCGGACTTCAAATTCGGTCAGATACCTTAGGTCAATACCTCGATCGAGTTTGAATTTCAGACCCGTGGGTCAAAAGGGACTGGGCCTTTCAGACCCGTGGGTCAAAAATGTCAAAAATGTCAAAAACGTCAAAAAATGACAAAGGTCTAAAATGTCAAAATGTAAAAAAAATACAAAAAGGTCTTAAATGTCAAAAAGGTCAAAAATGTCAAAAAGGTCTTAAATGTCAAAAAGGTCAAAAATGTCAAAAAGGTCTAAAATGTCAAAAATGTCAAAAAATTTCAAAAATGTCAAAAATGTTTTGTTGGCAGTAAACAGGTGGAAGTTTGTCCATAGAATTATATTCTCTCGTTCACTCTTAATTAATACACTTCCCGGACACATCTATCGGGCCACCTAGTGTTTAAAGTTTTGACGGTCCCTAGTTAAAAATAAATGTTATGTGGAGCAATAAGTTGGTATGCAGTTTTGAAGCTGATTTATTGGTCAACCTTTTGGTATGTTTTTTTTAAATTTCGAATTCAGAATTGTGATAAAAAAATAAGAAAATTCGAGTCTGTTTATTGTTTTCAACGATGCAAGGGAGGAGAAAACTTTTAAGCTATTACATAGCTTCTATCGAGGGCCTTGAGCGCGGGGACCGAATCCAGAAATTCCGTAACGAAAATAAACCTCACGCTCCCCACTCCGACGGGCACGGAGGTGTGGCTTGAAGGCCGTGCATTGTCTAACGTCGCTTCTTTTCGGCAGTCTTGTTGATACAAAATGCTATGCAATAGCTTTACCGCGGCAGTCCCCGAGTGCCACACGTCTTTTTTTTTTAATTTGCGAAAGTTGGATTTTTTTATTTATGTTTCTGATTATTGGTTCAATAAAGTTTGCAACTTTGAGCCAGTGTTGACCAAAAAATATGGATACTCGGCCTGAATAGCACTTCTGCAGGCCGGGCATAGCCAAAGAAATGTGAGTGCACAACTGAATTTAAGCCGTACTACTGTCCGAAGAGTTTATTGAAGGTACTTAGAGACTGACGGCTTCGTTTGTTGTCAAGCAAGACCGCGATCTCGTGTGACAACGTTTTTAGCTAGGGACCGTCAAAACTTAAAACACTAGGTGGCCCGATAGATGAGTCCCGGAGTGTATTTACATAAAAACTGCTTACTCACCACTTATCACTTCTCACAGCAACACTGTCCGAATTACTATTTCATACACTTTCGATGCTACCCCTTCCTTTCCCCACTCATAACCAAAGATGGCAGCCAATCATAAATGCCGATTTAGACAACCAATCAAAACAAAGTATTCAAATTAAGTATAGTATTGCTTTATTCAATGAAATGCGTATATACACTAAGAATAAGCCGCCATCTATTGGTTGTTAACAAGAACAATATTTTATAATAATACAATTACTTACATACGATACTGGTTCACTTGGTCATTGACGATCTGGTTCACTTGGTCCGCTTGCGAAGGCCTTCTTAAGCAACTAGCTCACTGTGTCCACTTGGGTAGTTCGTTATTTGAGTAATTAGTCCATCTGGTCCAGTTGCGAATTTGGCTCACTTGGTTTTCTTGAGCAATTCATGATCTAAACCTAAGTTGGTTCACTTGGACCATTTGCCTAACTGGTCCATCTGGTCCACTTGTGAATTTCACTCCTTTGGTCTTCTTATGCAATTGGTTCAGTCGATCCACTTGTGACGTTGATAGCTTGATCCATTTGCGTAACTGGTTCACTTGTTCCATTCGATAATTTCTATGGCTTGGGCCATTTAAAAGTGTATTTTCTGGCAGGCGTTCCTCGAGTCGCTGGATCCGTTCCCGGGGCAGGACGACAACGAGATCACCAACTACCTCTACGCGAAAAGCCTGGAAATCGAACCCCGACCGCCCGTCAAGCAGATGCCCAAGTTTGTAAGTGTACTCTTAGAATAAGTTTATTAGTAAGATGTCTATTTTAGCAGTAATAGCCTTACGGTTAAAGAGCCTGCTTCACATGATGCAAATCAGTGTGACTCGGGTTCAAATCCAGGCATTTATCAATGAGTTTTTCAAAACTTACGTCCATATTTATCACTAGCTACCAGAAACCGAATTCCTCCCTATCCCCGAGGGGGTAGGGAGGAATTCAGTTTCTGGTAATAATTTACTCTCATTTCACGAGAATATTCGACCCCTAAAGGTGATGTGGTGACCGGGTCTGTTTTACACATGTCTCAGAATTAATTCCGAGACCTGCGAGTTTCCTCACGATGTTTTCCTTCACCGTCGAGCTAGTGATAAATATGTACGTAAGTTTTGAAAAACTCATTGGTACATGCCAGGATTCGAACCCGAGCCTCACTGATTTTCGGCCGGCTCTTTAACCGTTCGGGCTATCACTGCTCTCTAAACATAAATGTTACGAAAGTAACTTAAAGATGTAAAGGCGGCCTTATGTTAACAACACGTTCCTGTTCCAGCCTCGGAGGTTCCCGGAGCTGTCCCTGAAGCAGGTGAAAGTCTCAAGAAGGACGCAGCACGATGCTCCCTCCCACCACTCCACCTCCAGCAACGACGACAGCCTCAGTATGTATCTGTAGACCCCAAGTACAAGTGTAGCCTCAGTCAGTGCCCTTTTATTAAAAGCTTTTTAAAATACGAGGGCGGGATGATAGGTAACTAGCCTCTGCTATTTAAAAAGTTAAAAAAAAAAAAAAGACGTGTGGCACTCGGGGACTGCCGCGGTAAAGCTGCATATCATTTTTTATCAACAAGACTGCCGAAAACAAATGACGCTAGACAATGCACGCCCTCGATAGAAGCTATGCAATATCCATCCATCCATCCGTCCGTCCGTCCGTCCGTCCGATGGACCGACCGACCCACCGACCGGTCGGTCGGTCGGTCGGCCGGTCGGTCCGTCCATCCGTCCGTCTGTCCGTCGGTCTGTCGGTCGGTCGGTCGGTCGGTCGGTCGGTCCGTCCGTCCGTCGGTCGGTCGGTCGGTCGGTCGGTCGGTCGGTCGGTCGGTCGGTCCATCTACTATCATAACTTGGCTTTGGATTATGCCCAATAAACAAGCCACGCCTCCGTGCCCGTCGGAGTGGGGAGCGTGAGGTTTTTTCGTTACGGAATTTCTGGATTCGGTCCCCGCGCTCAAGGCCCGCGATAGAAGCTATGCAATAGCTTAAAAATGTCATTTTTAAATTCGTATCTCTGGCCGCCTGTGTTCTAAATTTGAATTTGGTGGCGTGAAAATTTTATAGATTTTTTGTCCTTTGAAAATATATTTCGTCGACTGTTTTCAAAAAATCATCTCCACCAAGACAAACGCTAGGGTTCACACATGTCATGTGTTAAAGCTATGGCAAAAATCAACGAATTGAAGTATGATTTGCTGCCCCCCCAGACCAAGCTGGGTGGTCTCTCGCCTTTTATCCCCGAGGGGGTAGGCAGAGGTATTCCATTACTGGATATACCCACATTTCACGAGTATATTGGACCCCTAAACGTGATAGGTGGTGAGCCCATCGCCGGACCGGGTCTATTTACACATGTCTCAGAATTAATTCTGAGACCTGCGGGTTTCCTCTCGATTTTTCCTTCACCGTCGAGCTAGTGATGAATACGTACGTAAGTTTTTGAAGAACTCATTGGTTGCCAGGATTCGAACCCGAGCCTCACTGATTTTCGGCCGGCCCTTTAACCGTATAAGCTATCACTGCTCTCAATAATAATGAAAAAGAACATTGTGTTGAAGAGTTTCTAGCCCCGCTTCTTCTCAACCATACATGCTGAAGCTGTGGAGTTGAAATGACTTTCAGAGGACTTTTAAATCCCTATTTTGAATAAACCATTTTGTCTTTGTGTTTGTCCCCCAGGCGTGTCCCAGCTGTCCCCCACCAGCAGCACGTGGGACGGGCAGTCAGTGGCCTCTCTGCCCATCGACGATCACAGGGGTGAGTTACGTCCACTTTTAGTGCGAGTCTGACTTCTACGGCCATTGTAATATAGTACAACGCGTAACAGAAAAAGCGCAATTCCTCATACACCCCAATTAGTATATTAATATAAAAAATATATGATGTAATCCAACTTTAGTTGTGTCTAACCAATTTTCTTAAATATCGATTAATAATAGCACGATTTCCATAGAAAGTACTAAATTCAGCTACGATAATGATTTTTTTTTTAAATGAACACATTAAAAAATAGCTGAAGTCGATACTGAACAAACTAATTTCAGGAATTGCGCTTATTCTGTTACATGTTGTATATTTCATTACGAGTACGGAAAGCCTGTCATTGCAAAGAGTTCCGACCAAAGAGATTTGAATATAATAGGGCATAGAGGGCGCATTGGGAATATTTTCATACAAAACTTTGAAGCCTACGCGTCATGTCCTTGTCATGTCAGTTAGTATGAACGCGAGCTGTCATTCGGTCGAAATTGTACTAGACTTATTCCACTTGGAATAACTTTTGACTTCAAATTTTCCTCGCTTTGTACCCTCTATGCCTTATTATATTTTAATCTCTTTGGTTCCGACAAATGTCTACCCGAGGCACAGTCGGAACAAGTTGCAATAACGGTTCCGCACGTGTACTGAACAACTATTTTTAATACAGTTGCGGAAAAAATAAGCAATTTAATTTTAAAAATTAAATAATAAAAACACAATAATCTCAACTATCATTTTTGGAAAATGGCGCCAACCGTATAAGAATTTATGCAGAGATTTTTTTGTGTTTTCTTCACCCATTCTGCGTAGGCAAAGCGAACTATACAGCCAAGTCTTCAGTAGATTTTTTTATTGATATGAAATGAGAATGAAATTTAATGAGAGGAAATGAAATGAAACCTAACCTAACTCATTGAATCAAAATAAATCATTAAATCTGATATTGAAACAAATTAATAGCTTCTTCTTAAAAATATTTGCATTCAGAATCATAAAAACTTCAATGATTTTTTTAGTAAAAACCTCGTGGTTGGTTTTTCTTTGTGATAGACATTATTTTGACAGTTGGGAAAGAAAACGCACGAGTGCGGAAAAGGTAAAGAAAAAGCTCGAGTGTGTAATAGCCCTCTTCCCGAACGCTATACTTCCCTGCAATGTTTTTGTACTAAATTGTAAATTTTTCTCGCACTCAAAGTGAAAAGTACAGTTTTGCTACTCGAGACTAAACGCCAACTTAACACCCTCGGTTTCATTGACCACCTCTGGTATATTATGACTCCGTTTAGTCCCTCGATATAAAATATACTATGTGTTTGAGTTTGTTTATGTCTCATTAAGAAAATTAAAAAACTTGTAAGTACCCACCTACAGGGTTTACTAAAATGTGTCTACCCTCCTTATTTATGTACACAGCTTGTATAAATAGAGGTAGCCCATTAAAGGAGGTCAGATTCGATCACCGATCACATTCGATCTCGACTCTCGACACGAGCAACACCTTTCATTCTGCAACCCTCATCGCCCTCGACATCGCTTAGTGGCAGTCCCAATCGCTGCCCCTAAAAACTACATACTTTTTACTCCCTAGGGACTATATTGGCGTACTTTTAGAGTATGAGAAGTGGAAATAAATGAATATAAATATTGTTGTAATAATAAGAATAAACTTTATTTCCTTTAAAAGATTTTTACAATACAATGCTTGTCATTGAAGCCCCCTTTTAAGCATAATATGCCTGTGCCAGGAAGCTCCGCTCTTCCATAACTGTATTATATATTAATTACAATATTACTAACAATTTAGATAAAAAGAATAAAAGAATAATAATATATAAACATATTTTCAATGTGAGTGAAGAATGTGTTCGCAGAGTGATTGGGATGTGAGTGGTGTGTGGGGTAGGGTGGGATGTGTGAGGGGGAGGGGTGATGTATGTGAGTGGTGGGGTTTGTGTTCGCAGAGTGATTGGGATGTGAGTGGTGTGTGGGGGGTTGGGGTGTGTGTATGTATGGGGTAGGGTGGGATGTGTGAGGGGGAGGGGTGATGTGTATGTGAGTGGTGGGGTTTGTGTGTGTTTGTGTAGGATGTTTGTAGGTGTGTAAACAAACAATGTATTTCTTTGTTTATACGAGTACGTTGTATAGGTTCCCGGTGCGATGAGCGCAGTATCGGAGGCAGCGTGGCGGCCAGCCCGCGGCTGGAGCGAGGCTCGGGGAGCAGCTTCAGCCTGCTGGACAAGGGGCTGGCGCTCTTCGACAAGACCGCCAAGGCCGGCAGGTCAGAGCAAGTTTCTTTGAGTATTAAACCAACCGGAGACGCCACTGACAGGCGTTCCCCTCTGCCAAGAAAAAGTGTCGGTCAACACGCATACCTGTTATATACAACTAGTTTTTTTGAGTTCACGGAGTGCTCGGATTGGTGAATGTATTTGTGTGCATCTAGTTCAAGCTAGTGTTTAATTGTTTTGTCAAAAAATGCGTTTGTTTTAACATTATTTGTGTTTGTTTCCCGCGCAGAAATTGGCAGACTTTTTTGCAAAGAAACTAGTGCGCGTGACGTCTCCTGTTGGTTTAATACTCAAAGACAACTAGCGACCCGCCCCGGCTTCGCACGGGTGCAATGCTAACACTAAAACCTTCCCCTTGAATCACTCTGTCTATTAAAAAAAACGCATCAAAATCCGTTGCGTAGTTTTAAAGATTTAAGCATAGCGATATAGGGACAGAGAAAGCGACTTTGTTTTATACTATGTTATTAATTATTAATTTGCATGAAAAATAATTATGTGTATCTCTAATATTGCCACGCCCCAACGGGGCTCTACATTATATTTTAACACTAATGCACCTACCTAGCTGGATAATGTCTATAATATAATAATAATAATAATATAATCTCATGCCTTTTTTATCCCCGAGGCAGAGGTATTCCATTACTGGATATACCCGCATTTCACGAGACATATTGGACCCCTAAACGTGATAGGTGGTGAGCCCATCGCCGGACCGGGTCTGTTTACACATGTCTCAGAATTAATTCTGAAACCTCCAGGTTTCCTCACGATGTTTTCCTTCACCGTCGAGCTAGTGATAAATATGTACGTAAATGTCTATAATAATAATCTATAATAATATCCGGGGATAAAATATAGCCTATGTTACTCCATAACAAAATATAAAATAAATATCTCTCAGAGTATGTCGGACTAGCCAACAAAGTAAAAAAAGACGTGTGGCACTCGGGGACATTTGTATCAACAAGACTGCCGAAAAGAAACGACGTTAGACAATGCACGGCCTTCAAGCCACACCTCCGTGCCCGTCGGAGTGGGGAGCGTGAGGTTTATTTTCGTTACGGAATTTCTGGATCCGGTCCCCGCGCTCAAGGCCCTCGATAGAAGCTATGCAATAGCTTAAAAAAACATAATAGCGTACCAGAATTTAATATAATCTTACACCTTAATAATAATAACGTATTTTTATTTACTCTCCACAATAGGTACAATGCAAAGTCTTTATTGTAGGAAACTGGAGCCTAAACCAAGTCTAGCCTGTATTATAGGTGTGTATAACACGTGATCTGTCAACAGGGGCACGAGAGACGAACCACCTTCTCCACGAGACAGGCATTCTCCACGGCATGATCGGTAAGACTAGAACTATACATATTTTTTTATTTATAACAACAGTGAGAGCCATACGGTCAAAGAGCCTGCTTCACATGATGATAATCAGTGAGGCTCGGGTTCAAATCCTGACATATACAGTCAACAAAGTTGTTAGGGTTACATGGCCAGTAACTAAGAATTAATTTTTCTGGGGAAGTCATAAATAAATCTTATTGATTAATGTTTATTTCGAAAGGTATCTTTGATCCCTATATTTTACCAAAAAAATACTATAAATACAGGCTTTAAGAGAAAAGTGAATCTTAATTTTTGGAAATGTAACACTAACAACTTTGTTGACTGTACCAATGAGTTTTTCAAAAACTTACATACACATTTATCACTAGCTCGCCGGTGAAGGAAAACATCGTGAGGAAACCCGCAGGTCCCAGAATTAATTCTGAGACATGTGTAATTTCTTGATTTTTCTCATCAGCAGAATTTATGACATACCATCTATGCATCAACACACGTTACAATGAATAAATGGGGTCGAATATTCTCGTGAAGAGTGGGTATTCCCAGAAATAGAATGTCTCTGCCTACCCCCTCGCGGATAAAAGGCGTAAGATTATTTATTTTATTTGACGGACCTGTTGGCTCAGTTGGTAGTGACCCTGCCTTCTGAGCCGGAGGTCGAGGGTTCGATCCTCGCTCGGGGCCAACATTGGTGTGCATGAACATTTCTGTTGGTTTCGTGTCTGCGTGTTTAATATTTATACTAGCTGCATTACTAGCTGACCCGACAAACGCTGTCCTGTAAAAGGACCACTTTTAAGCAAACTTCACATAAACCATCTGCTAAATAGTCCGAATAAAGCCTAAAAATTTAGTTTGGATAGGTGAGCCCTTCTTGAGTTATAAAATAACAACTAAAAGTGGCATTGATTTTTATATATACAGGGTGACTTTTTTTACCGTCAGGAAAAAAAATGTGGTGTGATAGGTAAGTGTAAAAGATTCATTTGGCAATGTTACTTAAAAAAATGTTTTTTCTTACTAAAAAAATTTTTTCTTTCTTGAATAATACATTACTCAATTGTAGTCAATAATACAAACTGAAATATTAAAAAGAAACAGGCTCGTAGCTTCCATTTATGCGCAATCTACCTACAATCGCCAGCTGCGCGTAGTACTGTGCGTAGTTTTATAGATTTTGTAAATTGCACTAAACATGACTATATTTAACAATTAATCTCGTGTATAACTTCGGCTCTAGATACCTTATACGTCATATTTTTTTCCAGACGGAAAAAAAAATCATCCAGTATATCAGTTGTTTAGTACATTCTCTGCCTAGTTTGGGACTGAATAACCTCGTGTTAATTGTGTCCCACAATATATTTATTATGATTTGTTTGTGCAGAAGCGTAAGCGCGGGCGCAATGCCTCTAGGCGAGCGCAAGGCCCTCTCCCCTCGAGGGGCCATCGTGGACGCGGAACTATTCTACTCGAGGAGCATCGAGCATCTGGCTGGGGTGGGGACCAACACCACCACCACCACCACTAACGCCAGGAAGCAGAACCAGGTCTTTAAACATAATGCTGTCTTTAATCATGAGACAAATATATAAGGGGATTGTGAGTGGCCGAGTCGGCAGAGGGCGATCTAGGCGTACTTACACCGATCACATATACGGTGATGTATTGAAAAAAAGCCAGATAAAGAGTACCCGAAACCGATGATCTATGAACCGATTGATGGATGTGAAATTTGCCAGGATCGTAGCTGGTGGCGGGATATTGTCTCCGTCTACCCCTACGGGAAAAAGGCGTGAGCATATGTATGTAAAACAAACAGTTAACCAGTGTGATCGTTACAAATACACTGGTACCGCAAGGGCACGAGAGCCTCTTTCTTCTTGCTCTCATATTATTCGAGGTCTCCGTATTTATTATAAAACACAGTTTTATTCTATTTATTTACTAGTGGGACTGGCGGATCTTGTCCTCTCTACACAAAAAAAATTTATTAGAATCGGTTCAGCCATTTCATATCCAGACATATTTGTGTGCGTGAATATATCTGTTGGTTTCGTGTCTGGTCGTTAAATATTTATTTAAGAATCTTTATCGGTTGTTTCGTACCCATAGTACAGACGTAGCGTATGTTACGACTAAATAACCTAACTATATAACAAGTATATTAATTTTAAAATTCCTGAATACTGTAAAAATGACATTAATCGAGTCATTAATATAATTTGTATAAACAAAATATGTAATGTAACCCGTGTTCCGTGGTCAGGAGCGCGTGCCGCCCCTGCTGCCCCGCACCGGCGCGTGCGCACCCTCCGGCGACGGGGACAGGCCGCCCGCGCTGCCCCGCAGGGACACGCTGGGGCACAACTGTGAGGCACCACACTCGCATTCTACTTTCCCATGGAATTGCCATTTTGTATAGACTATTTCAAGATATTTTTTACTAGCAGCGCCCCGCGGTTTCACCCGCGTAATTCCCTTTCCCGTAGGAATACGGGGATAAAATATAGCCTATGTGTTATTCTGATGTATAAGCTACATAACTGTAAAGTTTCATCAAAATCCGTTCAGTAGTTTTTGCGTGAAAGAGGAACAAACATCCATCCATACATCCATACATCCAGACATCCATCCATACAAACTTTCGAATTTATAATATTAGTAGGATAATGACGTTTTTTTATTTTATTTTGGCAACACACAGTCATATTATAACAATATTTACAGATTCTTAAGTAATGATGGACCTGGAGTGTAGAATTTTAGCTTAATTTTAACAATATTATTGTCATTATCGAGCAAGGATGAGATACAATAAGAAAAAAATTATAGGTACTTGATTTTAACATAATTAGAATAAAGTAAAGGATGGATGCGGGCTGCCCAAGACCGGAATGGTTGGCGCTCCTTGGGGGAGGCTTTTGTCCAGCAGTGGACAGCAATTAGCTGAGATGAGAATTGAATTAGAAAAAAAAAACTGTCAATACCAAAAAAAATTTGAGCTGATGGCACGACCTCTTTTATTAGGATTCCGTACTCAATGAGTAAAACGGGACCCTATTACTAAGACTCCGCTGTCTATCTGTCTGTCTGTCCGTCTGTCACCAGGCTGTACCTCATGAACCGTGATATTTAGACAGATGATGTATTTCTGTTGCCGCTATAACAACAAATACTAAAAAACTGAATAAAATAAATATTTAAGGAGGCTCCCATACAACAAATGTGATTTTTTTCAGTTTTTATAGACAACTGGCTGTTCTGCGGGGTTTCCCGCTCGTAGTTCCCGTTCCCGTGGGAATACCGGAATAAAACATAGCCTTTGTTACTCAGTGATAATGTAGCTTTCCATTGGCGAAAGAATTTTTAAAAGCGGTCCAGATATTTTTGAGTTTATTCGTTACAAACATAAAAATACAAATCTTTCCTTTTTATAATGATGGTGGACTCGATTCTGCAAACCACCTAAAATTCCTAATTTTAAGTTAGTTCTATTCTTTTCCACCGCTTTGGAAAGGAAAGGGCGTGCCAAATTTATTTAGAACGTCACAAATGTGAATATAACAAAATTGAACCTTATGGACGCATTAAAATACACGTTTTTAGCAATTTTAGCAACGACGCGGCGACGTAAGGAGGTCATGGATAAAAGTGACAGATAAGACATCAAATTAGTCGGTTTTTCCATGTTTGACATTACTCTATAATCTATGGTTTGTTTCTGTCCTTTTTCTTCCGTAGTCTATAAAGAAGGATAGGCCTCTAAGACCATGAATCACAGACACAATAGATTTTTAATTGTGTCTCGGTTCCAATTGGAACCGGCGGTTCTTAACTGATTAAAATTAGGAATTTTAGGTGGTTTGCAGAATCGAGTCCATTGTAGAAGTGTAGATGGTACGGGACCCTTATTCGCGAGTCCGACTCGCGCTTGGCCGTTTTTAATGATTGTATGTTGTCTCAGCGACGATAGGCAGCGAGCCGCCCGAGCCTCCCGATAGACCTCTGCCCAGCCCCAAACATCACGACCTCTTCAGGTGAGATATAACTATAGATATTTAATAAAAAATAAATAATCTCACGCCTTATATCCCCGAGGGGGTATACAGAGGTATTCCGTTTCTGGAAATACCCACTTTTTACGAGATATTCTTTGGACCCCTTAACGTGATAGGTGGTGAGCCTAGCCTAGCCTAGCATCGCCGGACCTGGTCTATTTACACATGTCTCAGAATTAATTCTGGGACCAAATGATGTATAGTCAGACGTGGGTGTTACCAGGAATTGAATATTCCTCTGCCTACCCCCTCTGGGATAAAAGGCGTGAGATTATTTATTTATTTCATTTTTATTTATTGTAAAGCAGAAAACGCTTAACATATCAATTTCCAAAAAAAATTATTTGATAATTCGTACGCGTGGCAATGAACTCTTTTAAATCTATTTTTTTTTAAAGTCAAAAGTAAAAAAAAGTTAAACATCATCTATTTGTGTGTGTGTATCTGTGGCAAAAATAAACATTTTTTCTTTCTTTCTTCTTTCTATTTTCTGTAGGTACAAAAAAGCCTAATAACAAGGCACTCTAAACTCGTCCATAAAGATTGGCCACATTACTTTCTTTCTGGCGCTGTCGGCTAAAACCCGCCATAGCATACTGGATAGCAGAAATCATTTTTATTACACAACAATATTATCAACCAAATTTATTGCTGTAACTCAATATTTCATAGATAAAGTTATCAGAAAACGCGTGTCTGTTCAACTGTTAATTTGCGATGAATGCGAGGAGAGACTGGTGTTTTATATTGCTTTATTATTAGTAATATTTTAAATTCAAATTTGGATTTTAAGGTAGGTTCTTTAGGAATAACTGTATTTATGTAATTTACCTTTACCTTGTTTTTGGTGAGGGCGTGTACCAATGAGTTTTTCAAAAGCTTACGTACATATTCATCACTACCTCGACGGTGAAAAAAACATCGTGGGGAAACCCGCAGGTCCCAGAAGAATTAATTCTGAGGCATGTGTAAAAGACCCGGTCGGGCGATGTGCTCACCGCCTATCACGTTTGGGGGTCCAAAGAATATCTCGTGAAAAGTAGGTATTTCCAGAAATGTAATACCTCTGCCACCCCCTCGGGTATAAAAGGCCCCTACTTTCTGTGGCGGATTTGCAGTTTTAGCCGCCCTAGACCCCAGACCCCAGGCCATGTAATAAGTACCAGTCCCCCTTTTTCAGTACTCATCATATAGGTAACATAATGTATTTTTCATTTCTACGGTCGAAAAGCTGCAAATATAGCCCGCTGCGCTAAACAATGTTGCCGCTTTCCGCCTCCGTCGAAAAGAAAACAGTATACACTCCTCGGGAAGCAAATAAGAAAGCCTCAGATTACGTTTGTATCTCAGCTTCGCCTCGGTCGACAACTACATGTGATATGAGACATTTCTTATTTTACTTCCCTAGATGTGTATTGCCAACTTTCATTTCTTTCAACATAAAATGTAGAGAGTAATTTAAGGAGATTATTGTTATATACGATTCAGTGCAGTGCGACCGAGATAATTATTTAGGGAATCTGAGTTATTTTGCTACTGACTTTTTTTGTCAGTGCAAAGAGCAGTGATAGCCCGGACGGTTAAAGAGCCGGCCGAAAATCAGTGAGGCTCGGGTTCAAATCCTGGCATGTACCAATGAGTTTTTCAAAAACTTACGTACATATTTATCACTAGCTCGACGGTGAAGGAAAACATCGTGAGGAAACCCGCAGGTCTCAGAATTAATTCTAAGACATGTGTAAACAGACCCGGTCCGGCGATAGGCTCACCCCCTATCACGTTTAGGGGTCCAATATATCTCGTGAAATGTGGGTATATCCAGTAATGGAATACCTCTGCCTACCCCCTCGGGGATAAAAAGGCGTGAGATTATATTATTATTATTATATATATTTTTTTGTCAAGATTGGCCTCCCTAATATCTGGCTGCCCTAGGTTCGTCTTAGGGCAAATCCGTCACTGCTTCTTTGAATTAATTTTGATAAGATGAATAACCCATGGCACATTTCAGGGCTCCCGCGATGTCCCCGAAAAGGTCCCCCGCACCGCAGCCGCCCGCGTCTCCGCTCGTCCAACAAGACAGGTCTGTATTCCCACAATACGCCGATGGCTCAGTTGGTAGTGACCTTTTGAGCCGGAGGTCGCGGCTTCGAATCCTGGAATGAACATTTGTGTGCGTAAACATGTCTGTTGGCTTTGTGTCTGGTCCATTAATATTTTAAGTATTTTGTTTGGTATCTATAATAAAGGATCTGCCTAGTTTGAGACTGTATAAAGTATGAATTGTGTCCCACAATAATTTATACGTAAAAATAAAGGTACACTACAGTACGGCCGTTTTAACTTGGCGGCTCTGATATTCTCTACACTATGTTTTTTTTAACGTCTGGAAAAAAATATGACGTATAAGGTATCTAGAGCCGAAGTTATACACGAGATTAATTGTTAAATATAGTCATGTTTAATGCAATTTACAAAATCTAGAAAACTGCGCACAGTACTACGCGCAGCTGGCGGTTGTAGGTAGATTGCGCATGAATGGAAGCTACGAGTCTGTTTCTTTTTAAAATACTATTTCAAATATTTCAGTGTGTATTATTGACTAAAATTGAGTAATGTATATTAGTCTAAGAAAGAAAAAGAATTTTTTTTTAAGTATCATTGCCAAATGAATCTATTAGACTTACCTATCGCACCACATTTTTTTCCAGACGGTAAAAAAAGTCATCTTGTATATAAATGGCCGCTAAAAATGTTATTGCGCAGCCGTTTGCACTTGAGAGCTGCCAAGTTCACGTTACGTTAGTACATATTCTTATCTGAGTGTGAGTCTCCAGTCTCGGCTGGTGTAGACACGTCTCTGCCCACCCCCAGGGCGCTGGCGTTCAGTTTCCCGGCCAGAGGCGCCCCCACGCCGTCGCCGCCTGCGCCCGCGCCGCCCCTCACCCCCGCACCGCACCGTGAGTACACTGTGTTTAGCAGATCTGTGCGGTGTCACCACCATAGTTCCCGTTCCCGTCCGAATATGGTAATAAAATATAACCAGGGATATTGTAGCTTTCCATGGGTGAAAGATTCTTTTAAATAAATATATAACATATTATTAAGACGAAAGATTTGTATTTTTTGTTACGAATAAACTGAAAAACTACTGGACCGATTTAAGAAATTCTTTCACCAAATGAGAAGCTACAATATCCCTAAGTAACATTGGCTATATTTTATTTCCGTATTCCCACGGGAATGGGAACTACGCGGGTGAAACCGCGCAGAACCGCTAGTAATCAATAATCTCACGCCTTATATTTCTTAAGCGATAGCCTTATGTACGGCTAAAGATATTATATAAAGCTATAATATTTATCATATTTATATTTATTGTGATAGGCCAGACGGTTAAAGAGTCTGCCGAAAATCAGTGAGGCTCGGGTTCGAATCCTGGCATGTACCAATGAGTTTTTCAAAAACTTACGTACATATTTATCACTAGCTCGATGGTGAAGGAAAACATCGTGAGGAAACCAGCAAGTCCTCGAATTCATTCTGAGACATGTGTAAATAGACCCGGTCCGGCGATGGGCTCACCACCTATCACGTTTAGGGGTCCAAAGAATATCTCGTGAAATGTGGGTATATACAGTAATGGAATACCTCTGCCTACCCCCTCGGGGATGAAAGGCGTGAGGTTTTTTTTTAAACATTTACGAAGAAAACCAAAAATGACCAAGACCAACTGTAATGTCGCTTGCAGCGGCGTCGTGCGGCACCCCGCCCCCTTTGCCGCCGCGACGACGGAAAGACTCCGTCGCGCCTCCCACACCTCTGCACCAGGTACTGACATGTTTTAATAGACTTCATCGAAACTATGATGGTAAGAGGAGAAATATCTTTTTCATCTTACCGGGCGGGAAGCGGCAATTTTGGGCCGCTTTGCTAAACGAAGTTGCTTTCTGCCTCCGTCGAAAAGAAAAAAGTATACACACATTCTATAGAAGTAAAATAAGAAAGCCTCAGATAACATTTTTGTAGACCTTGGTTTCGCCTATGAGGCATTTCTTATTTTACTTCCCTAGGTGTGTAATATAATATTTCACTTCTCATGCTCTAAAAGTACGCCAATATAGTCCCTAGAGAGTAACAACTAATTGGTTTTTAATTTCCTTAAAGAGATGTAAACACAAACAGCCAGTAAATATCTGTGGAGTTTGAACCTTCTTCATTTCGAAAATGTTGAGAGTTTTAAAAGAGATTTAAATCTCTTTGGTAATCTGTGACAGGCTTGGAAGAAAAAACTGCCCGAACGAAAATTTCAGTATTTTTGTCGAGTGTATTTGTTTAATACTAATTAGTACTAAATTGTCAATTTTTCTTGCACTCAATGTGAAAAGTACAGTTTGCACCTCGAGACAGGGTGAGGCCAAACGAGCGTAATTTTGTGAGTCGTGAGTAGCAGAATTTCGGTCGCTGAAATTCTGCTGCATTCGATTTCATACAAAAGTCCTATTTGATTGACACGGCGACGCAAAATGAGTTGTCTGCCGGCTCACATGCATTATGCGGACCGAATTTCAGTTCGCGGGGCGAGGGGGTAGACATAGACAATGTGTGAAAGAGATACTACAGTGGAATGTGACGGATCACTCAAGAGGGAGTGAGAAATGAGATATATTCTGCTACTCACGACTCACAAAATTACGCTCCGTCTGGCAGCCCAACAGAATTTCTGTCGGGCAGAATTTCTGCAACCGAAATTATGCTCGTTTGGCCTCGCCCTAAACGCCATTCTTTTGATGTATGATGTATGAATCAATATGGTTTCATTGCAACTGGTATATAATGGCTTCGTTTAGTCCCTCGATATCTGTCTATCTATATAATATATAAAATAATAAACTGACTGACTGATTGGTGATGTATCAACGCACAGCCTTAACCGCTGGGTCTAGAGACTCGAAATTTTGCACATAGATAGCTTATACAGTGTAGGCATCCACTAAGAATGGATTTTGCACCCCCCTAAGGGGGTGAAATAAACTTAAACGTAGGGGGTAAAAGCTATAGAATATCCAATTGAAGCTTGTTTCTGTGTGTAACAGGCGTCGTCCTTGCCCCCGCCGCTGCCCCCCCGGCCCCTGCCTGCGCCCGCGCTGCTCAGGCCGGCTCATTCCACCATCCTGCTGAGGAGGCACCACAACAACGCGTAAATATCACCACTATACATGTCTATACTTCTATACTAATATTATAGAGCAGTGATAGCCCGGACGGTTAAAGAGCCGGCCGAAAATCAGTGAGGCTCGGGTTCGAATCCTGGCATGTACCAATGAGTTATTCAAAAACTTACCTACATATTTATCACTAGCTCGACGGTGAAGGAAAACATCGTGAGGAAACCCGCAGGTCTCGGAATTAATTCTGAGACATGTGTAAACAGACCCGGTCCGGCGATGGGCTCACCACCTATCACGTTTAGGGGTCCAATGTATCTCGTGAAATGTGGGTATATCCAGTAATGGAATACCTGTATTATTGTATGTTTGTATAAACTCACCCGATTTCAAAAATTCTCTCACCGATGGAAAGCTAAAATATCCCTCAGTTACATCCTATTAATATAAACGTGAAAGTTTTTATGTATGGACTTTTGATCCTCTTTCACGCAAAATCTACTGAACGGATTTTGATGAAACTTTACAGGTATATAGCTTATACATCAGAATAACACGGGCTATATTTTATCCCCGCATTACCAATGGAACGGGAACTACGTGGTTAATTCCACCACCTCGTACACCCTTAATCTGTTATTATAAACAAATGACCGCCCCCAGGGTGGAGAACTGCGCGTCGTCGATGGTGGCCCCCCGCCTGCCCCCCAAGCCCCCGCCGGGGGGCGCCCCCCGCCCCTAGCGCCCCCCCCTCACCACGCTCACCGCCACGCACATCGACGACGAAACCATCGAGATATATTACACCTGCGACACGCTGTGAACCCTACGGGCCTCTAAGATTGTCTAAGCTCCGAGAGGACTCTGGTGAGCTGCTTTGGTTTACTGCACCTGATATGCGCTGTGAACCCCACGCGCCTCTAACTGTAAAGCTGCTCCGAGAGGTCTCTAAGGTCCCAAAGGCTCTAAACTGCTCAGAGAGGGCTTTAGTAAGCTGCTTTGGTTTACTACACCTGAGATGCGCTGTGAACCCTACGGGCCTCTAAGATTGTCTAAGCTCCCCAAGGCTCTACGCTGCGATGTTGCTCTAGGGAGAGCTGTATAGCCCCGAGGGGGCTCTGGTGAGCTGCTTTGGTTTACTGCATTTGATTTGCGCTGAGAACCCCACGGGCCTCTAAATTGTATAGCTCCGAGAGGGCTCTAAGTTGCTTCGATTGGGCTCTAGTGAGCTCTTGTGGTTTACTACACCTGATAGCGCTGTGAACCCCACGGGCCTCTAACTGTATAGCTGCTCCGAGAGGTCTCTCAGGTCCCCAAAGCTCCAAGCTGCTCCGAAGGGGGCTCTAGTGAGCTCTTGTGGTTTAGTACACCTGAGATGCGCTGTGAACCCTACGGGCCTCTAAGCTGTATAGCTGCTCCGAGGGGGCTCTAGTAAGCTGCTGTGAACCCCACGGGCCTCTACAAGGCTCAAGGGGGGCTTTAGACCGATGTTAATAGCGATTTATATGCAACTGTAAAAGTATTGCTGTGTCGAGGCTCCATAGGACTCTAGTGTCTTATACCCTTTTGAATTCAAACCGGAAAATAGTTCTCACAAATTTAAGAAAATAAACAGTTAAAGTTTAATTTCCGGAAAATACTTCATACAATCCGTCAGAAAGTTTAGTTTGGGCGATAGTGACTGTTGAATAACCATTCACTTCGCTTCGACGATCGAAGTCTACAAATAGAGGCCCAGTGGTAGTGGACCCCAGTAGAGCCCAAACGGTACTAAATCGAGTTCAACCAGGGCTCTAAAGCGCATTGAATTCTGAGCAATCAGTGGCCTAAAGACTGAAGACACATTTCCTCATGTCTACTCCAAAACAGATTCTATTATCATCTCTATAACCAGGTGTATAAAGGCGAAATTGAAATGGCAGCAGTGAGTGCGTGAGATATGGACAAGGTAAATTGTAAAAACATATATAGGCATTCCATGTTGTATAGTTTTTTGTATAACGCGAATTTGGAGAATGTACAAAGATATAGATGTGGGTACTGCATAATGTCAGTGAGGTATGTGTTAAAAAAACGGCCAAGTGCGAGTCGGACTCTTAGTCGGATTATCTATAAAAACGGCAAAAAAACATGTTTGTTGTATGGGAGGCCTTAAATATTTATTTAATTTTGTTTTTAGTATTTGTTGTTGTAGGGGCAACAGAAATGCATGATTTGTAAACATTTCAACTGTGTAGCTATCGCGGTTCTTGAGGTACATCCTGGTGACAGACGGACGGACAGACAGCAAGTTTTAGTAATGGGGTCCCGTTTTTACCCTTTGGGTACGGAACCCTAAAAGTGCTCACGCTTTTATCCCCAGGGCGGTAGGAAAAGGTATTCCATTGGTTACTGTTACACATGCCTCAGAATTCTGGGACCTACGGGTGTCCCCACGATGTTTTCCTTCACCGTCAAGCTAGTGATAAATATAATATTACAAAGAGGAAAGATATGTTTTTTATGTTATTGTTTTTGACGTCTTATAAATCGATGAACGCCGGCTGCACGCACTGAAACATGATTGTCACGATCCGTCTGAGATGAGCGTGCGAGCGAGAGCGTGAAACAAACTGACTTTACAGATAACTATTTTTTTTGTATTGAATAGGCTTCAAAATTACTGGACCAATTAAAAAAAACACCAATAGAAAGCTTACTTTTCATGGAGTAACATAAACCATAATTTTCCCACGGGAACGCGACTTACGCGGGTGAACTCGCGCGGAAATGCTAGTGATAAATATGAACATTGTTTGAGAAACTGATTCGTATTAGTAGGCGTTGAGAATCAACATGGGTGTGTTAATTTCTTGTGTTATTTAAAGGTCACAATAGCTCACTGACATCTTATATTTAAGGGGTACGACAACTGGGAACGACAAAGTTGTACAACTAAAGTTGTTGAAGCGTACCCATAATGGTGATATAATGTACTATTATTGTAAATAACATATGATTTAGTAGTCGCTATGTTTTGTACATTCTCATATAATTATTAGCTTAGAATTTTAATGGCTCGGTGTTTGCCTCTCCCTCTGGTCTTACGACGACGCTACAAGCTAGAGAGAGACGCAAGTATACCGTAGTCAGAAAACAAGAAATCGAAAATTATAATAATCTGTGCAGTGCCAATAATAGTACGAGACTGTAGTAATAAATAATAATACAAATTATTATTATTAATAATATTATGTTGATAGTCGAGAAATATGAAATTGTAATTATTGTAGATGGACTAAATGACAAAATATTGTATAAGACGACAAAAATGCATTTATGTACAAAGTTGTATGTGTGTATATTGACGATAGGGTTGTATTGTAAGGTATATGGCATATAACGACAAAGTAGTGAAATTTATAATGTAAATATGTTAAGGGATCCACGCTTCAGTTTCACCGGTGAAATCACCTCTTATATCACATTATACAATATGTAACAGAATAAGCTCAATTCCTGAAATTAGTTTGTTCAGTATCGATTACTTAATCGATTTCAGTTATTTTTTTAAATTTAGGGCTATCTATGGAAACCGTACCACATTGTTTGCTCTTTTAAGAAATTTGGTTAGACAAAACACGAATTCATCATATTTTTTTATATGGATGTATGAGGAACTGTGCTTATTCTGTTACGTTTATGGTACTGTCTTGGGGTGCAGCCAGGGTTCTGGCTAGGGAGGCAAAATCTAGAAAGCAGACCACATTGGGCTCACAGTTTTGTATTTACTACGACTTTTTTGGTGCGACAATAATTTCAAAGCGGGTATTTAAACTAGAATCAATACTCCAATACAGATGAGATAATGTTTAATGGGTCATTTACACGAGGCCATTCCACTAAGTCAATCCACTAATGGCTTGGTGTAAATAGAGACAATCCACTGCATTGGATTGTCCTCAAGCTTTTTAACCGACTTCAAAAAGAAGAAGGTTGTCAATTCGTCTGTATTTATTTTAAGTTTGTTACCTCAGAACTTTTGACTGGGTGAACCGATTTGGATGATTCTTTTTTTATTTGAAAGTAAGTTCTTCCAGATTAGTCCCATTTTAATTTCGTCCAGTTCTGACAACGGCATCCATGAGAAAACCATATAAGTTGAAGATTGAAGTCGGTTTTTTTTACTCTTTTTTTTTTGTATGCAGTTTGGATTGGCTCATGGAATGGCCTCGTTAAATGGCCCATTAAGACATAAAGGCCGAATAAAGAAGCTCCGAACGATTTTGAAACTCTAAAATGCCATAAAGATATGAAATAGATCACTATGTAAATAAATAAATAGATACGAATCATGAAATTCCTATGTAGATGCCATAATAAAAATATATGTATTATAAAAAGTTGAATCACACATTGTAAAGGGTTCCGTGACATTTTGAAATGTATTTAAAGTACACTTTCTGTATTTATTACAGAAGGAAGAAGATAATTAGTTTTGAGGCATGTGTAACAGCATCCAGACGGGTATAAGTCTTAACTCTTAGCCAGGCATAGCTGTTTAAATTTACCATCGGTTTTGATTGTTATTTCAATTACATAGAGTTCCATTTAAAGTGGTATTTTTTCGTCCAAAGCCTGGCTAAGGGTGAATATACTCGTTCGGCCGCGCGGTTTCACCCGCGTCAATAGAAAAACTGTCGCTCAGGAGTAGTGTATAATATGTATACTATGTGTCAGTTTAATTTTTTTATATCTGATCAGTAAATCCGTAAAGATTGACCGTGTACTGACTCCTCACTGTTGAGCTAAAGGTATTTAAGTAGTTATTGGACTCGATTCTGCAGAGCAGCTAAAATTCCTAATTTGAAATTAGCCTATCCTTCTCCATAGATTATAGAAGAAAAAGGACAGAAACAAACAATAGATTGTAGAGTAATGTCAAACATGTAAAAACCAACTAATTGGATGTCTTATCTGTCACTTTTATCCATGACCTTGTTACATTGTTGCTAAATACGTGTATTTGACTAAGATGTGAAAGCGTTCATAAGGTTCAATTTTATTATTTTGACATTTGTGACATTGTAAATAAATATGGCGCTTATTTCTGTCCCTTTCCTTTCCAAAGTGGTGGAAAAAAATAGAGATAACTTAAAATTTGGAATTTGAGCTGGTCTGCAGACCGAGTCCATTATTTAGTATAATGATATAGGGATTGAATTACAAATAAAGGTATACCTTTTAAACATTTTCGTAAGGTACGGAACCCGAGAACACAATAATATATCATATTATGTGTTGTTTATTAGAAAATTTACATGTACTTGGTATTATGCAAATGACGTATTAAAAGCGAAGCCGGGGGAATGTCTTGTATAATAACAATATTGCACTTTTATATAACAGTTTGTGTTACTACAAAATCTTTTTTTTTAAATATAATTTTAGTTTGACTTGCACTGATTGTAACATTTATAAATCTGCTCTTCTCTGACTCTGAATTAAAAATTATAGTTTAAAGTTCAAACTCGAGGTGTTTACGAGTAGCCATGGAAAAGTTCCTATATGCACCTCCTGGCTTCATCATCAGATCAGCTCGATGACACCATTGTATGAAACTACATACACTTTCAAAGTTTGAAGTCTATACTAACAATAAGAAGTACATTAAATTCAACTTCCCAGATTTGTTTACTCTATCGAAGCTTATAAAGCTTGCAAAGTCCACATACATTATTTACACAATATTTACAGATGAAAAACTACTCTCAAAGACGCTTTCTTACATTCGCAAAAGTCGCATTTTTCGCAGAATCAAATGCGACATTCACACTAACTGACACATTTGTAAAACTTCACATACTCGAAATGTCACATCGTTAAACTGTCGCAATAAGTTGTAGATTCAAAAAATTTACTGACTCACATTAACTTACACATTCGCAACAATGTCACTTAACTGTCACATTAAAAATATCATGTCTAGTGTGTGTCAGAGCCGCACATTTATGTTAAACCTATATAAAGATTTATACAAGCTATTCCCCCGGCGTCGCGTAACCAAACAAGGGTAGTAATTAAGAAAAGACCACCTGTATATAAAATTAGATTTAATGAAGTGTAAATAAATAGGTAATATAGCGATTCATATTATATACACAGTTATAACAGTTTGTTTTATTTCTATTAACCTCTGTCTCATTCAACGCTATTATACTTCATCGGGAAGAAAAGGGACGACATTATATTAGAGACTTCGTACACGGCGATCTTCACGAATTGTATTTGAAAAAGAATCTTCGATAACGCCAGAAGAATGGAGAATATGACCGCGTAGTGAAGATACTTCATCCTGCAAGTATAAAATAAATGGACAAAGTTTTTGCGAAAAGCATTAATCACACAGTTTAATAACCAAAATCATTAATTAATTAACACACAATTGCTTCAATTATTTATTTAATGTTATTTATTATTTTATAAAAAAAAATCATTCTATTCATTAATTCTTCGTTAGTAGGTACTGAGGTAGGTACTAAGGTACGGTCTGCCCACTACACCGTAACATACGAGTACTATGACCGTGCTATGATCGTATCAGGATCGGAAAGCAACACGATAAGTTCTACTAAACCAGAGTAGAGTAATCGTATGACCAGTGAACGCCAATCTCATACATTTGGGTTTATGCATAAATTACGTCACACGTTAAGGGGGGAGGGGGTCGAAGAATTTTGACATTGTGTGACCAATAAGGGACTCTTTAGTGACGTCATATTTCAACATCTAATATTTAGTTATTTTTTTAAAATGTTTGATTTTATTACAAAAAAAAATTGATGGAAATAAAACTAATTTCAATTCAGTCTAGATGTAAAATGGCAAAATATCGTCACACTATGGAGGGGGGAATTAGCAAGCGGAATTGGCAGTGGGCCGGCCATGTCTCGCGAAGAACCGACACGTAAACGTGTTCTGGAGTGAGACCCGGCAAGCGTAGTGTAGGACGCCCTCCGCCCAGATAAATAAATAAATTGTGGGACACCATTTACACACGGATAATCAGTCCCAAACTAGGCAGAGCCTGTGCAATGGGTACTAAACAACTGATAGACATACTTAAATAAATATTAAACACCCAGACACAAGCCAGCAGACATGTTCATGCACACAAATGTTGGCCCCGAGCGGGGATCGAACCTGCGACCTGCGACTCTGAAGCCAGGGTCACTACCAACTGAGCCAACAGGCCCGTCAGATGGGATGACGACCTGCGAAAGGCTTCAGGCAGATGCGTATGCGTCGGTAGACAGGGCGCTATGGCGCTCATTAGAGGAAGCCCCTTTGTCATTCTATTCGTCCGACGTTTACTTTTGACTTCGACCTTACCTCCGCAGGCGTATTTTTGCTGCTGGCAAATCGTGGTCCTTCGCCTTCAATAAATACTTTCGCACTCCCACCACGAAGTCCTGGAGGTGTTTGTCCCAGCTCCTGGAACACGCCTTGATTAACACATACGGTCTTATTAATAAATTCCGACTAGAGAAAGATTAACTTTACTCCAAGTATTAACTCATTACTAACCAATTTCAGTATTAATAAACACAGAGTAAGCAAGGAGTAACCTAATCCATGCCTACTCCCGGAGTAAAAGTTACGCCTTGGTGTCACCTAGTTTAAGCAGGGATTAGCCATGGTTTAGGTTTTATGCTAACCTAAAAGTTACTTTGACATTCATCGATGACGGAAGGATGACGGTAAGGCGATGGGATCAAAGAGATTTAAATATTATTATATTTTAATCTCTTTGCTACTCACTAACCACAAATACGGATGTCAGATAGTCAGCTGTCACTTGTGAAACACATTTTTTTAGGGTTCCATACCCAAAGGGTAAAATTGGGACCCTATTACTAAGACTTCGCTGTGTGTCCGTCACCAGTCTGTATCTCAAGAACCGCGATAGCTAGACAGTTGACATTTTCACAGATTATGTATTTCTGTTGCCGTTATAACAACAAATACTAAAAAACAGAATAAATTAAGGAGGGATCCCATACAACCAACGTTATTTTGTTGCCGTTTTTATAGGTAATGGTACGAAACCCTTCGTACCATTACCGACTCGCACTTGGCCGGATTTATTCCATTTTGGAAAAGTTCTTATCTCTCTTTTTACTTTTAAATTCATCAGTATTGCCACATTTCAGACGTAATCTAAGTGTAAGCTAGGTGTAAGGAATGTATAGTTAGTCCGAGGATACTCCGTGTTTATTAATGACATAAAAAAAACTGAGGTAATACTTGGTTACTCAGGGATTAACTACTTCTAGCGTAACCTCTGATCATCCTAGGAATAGGCCATTTTTATTAATAAGACCGATAGATTTTGAAGACAGCCATTTTTGCCCTACCTATCTCAAAGATTATTGTAATACAAGGTAAAGGAGGACTAAATTAAATTTATTCTGTTACATAGCTTGGATGTTCTTAAGGAAACCCGAAGGTCTCAGAATTAATATAGAGACATGTGTAAATAGACCCGATCCGGCGATGGGCTCACCACCTATCCCGTTTAGGGGTCCAATGTATCTCGTGAAATGTGGGTATATCATGTAATGGAATACCTCTGCCTACCCCCTGGGGGATAAAAAGCGTTAGATTTTTGACGTGACAACGACATTTTATAGCTTGGATTATATAAATTTCAACAACATAGGTTTTAAGTATCATCATTATCTTCTTGTATCTCGTTCTTATATCGTCTTCACCACCTATCACGTTTAGGGGTCCAATGTATCTCGTGAAATGTGGTTATATCCAGTAATGAAATACCTCTGCCTACCCCCCCGGGGATAAAAGACGTGAGATTTTTTTAAATTTTATAGCTTGGATGATATAAATTTCAACAACATAGGTTATAAGTATCATCATGATCTTCTTATATCGTCTTCACCACCTATCACGTTTAGGGCCCAAAGAGAATATTTAACGTAGATACGAGTATATCCAGAAATGAAAATACCCCACCCTCTGGTATGAAAGGCGTGAAGTTAGTAATAATAATATGTGGGACACAATTCACACACGCTTATTTAGTCCCAAACTGGACAGGGCCTGTACTATAAAAGAAAGAAAGAAAGAAATACACTTTATTCGGCATAAACAAAAATAAATAGAAATTCCAGTAGCACGCATAAGAACAATTTTATTTTTTATTTTATATATTTAAGGGCCACAGCTCAGCATAATGCCACAGCCTGGGCTGAGGCGCTGATTTTCAGCTGCAGCCGTTAATGAGGCCAGATGACCACATACAAAATAAACAAGTACCTACAAACTTATTTTATTATATACTCGTCGTAACCTACATTCTACTTATTAATCTAATATAATAGGTATGTAATATATAGTGTAAAAAATGATATTTGAGAAGGTGTATAACATGGAGCAATGTGGGTGTGTGATATAATTATGTAAATGCTAAATGTGTAAAACTGAGAATGGCAATAATTAAATAACGATTTGATTCTGAGAGAGTTGGAGAGTTAAAAGAATTTGATGCTAAGCTAGCTGTCGAGACCGCCCAGTTGAAGGCATAAGAAATAAATATAATCTATATAAATAAATATAATCTCACGCCTTTTTTATCCCCGAGGGGGTAGGCAGAGGTATTCCATTACTGGATATACCCACATTTCACGAGATATATTGGACCCCTAAACGAAAGAAATATTCTTTTATTTTAAAACTAAAAGTAGTCGTAGACAAAGGGCTACGCAAGGGGGGGGGGGGGGGATATTATTCCAAATTTTTGCGTCGGAGTATTTGAAACTAACTGCCTTTTAAAGCAGCTGTTTTGTGGGGTGGAATAGTAAGAACAGGAAGACGAGAAATTCGAGGCAGTCGTAATCGAGAAGACCAAGTAAGTTTATTATAAAGGTAGAGAGGTTTGCAACTTTTTATTATACCAAAGAGAAGGAAAGCGAAATGCACAGATCTCCTCGATGCCATATCCAGTTGTTTGGCTTGATTAATGAATGGTGAAACATGATTCACACGCTGTATTAAAGATTTAGTTTTCGCCAATAGCCTTAGTCCATAAACTGTATCTGCATAATTAAATTTGGAAAGAACTAAAGACTCTATGAGTACTAAACAACTGATAAACAAATATAAAACGACCAGACACGAAGTCAACAGACATGTTCATGTACACTAATGTTGGCCTCCAGCGGGGGTCGAACCCGCGACCTCTGACTCAGAAGGCAGGATCACTACCAACTGAGCCAACAGGCCCGTCAAAGTTATCGATTGATTTATGGCTTTCTTGGTACTCACTCAATAGTCTTAGGATCCAAGTTGTAGATCTTAGCGTCATCCGAAGAGAGGCGCGCGCGCAGCCGACGCACGTTGCGATTGTCGAAATCCCACTCCCTCAGCAGAAAGTACGAAAACAAGGCCGTCATACTGCGTTGTTTCTTTTCTAATGATATCAGGTCCAGTCTGTAATTATTTTTTACATATCTATTGTAGAATTCTACGTACCTACGGTCTTTTAGTACTTATATAACTAAGACTAGCTATTGACAGCGACTTCGCCCGCGTTCCGAGATTAAGGTATATAGGTTGTGGTGATGTATCAAATATTTAATTTTTTTAATTGCAAAATTCTTTTCATACACCTTTTCTGGACAATAACGAACACAGCAAAAGAACAGACCAATCGAGCCGTTGCCAGTTTTGCACTTAGCAACACATTTAACGATTATTTTCTTATTCATTTATATTTCTAGATTTAGCGAATGCAACATGCATGACACGAGCATTATTTTAAAGCGATAAAAATCTATTGACGAAAAGACACTTAACGCTGTATCAATATGATTGTGTTATGCAAATTCTTACTTAGACTTGATTCCCAGCAGCCTCATTCCAAATGCGACCAGATACAGCGGTGTCGTCTGCAGCAGAAACTCCAAAACACTCGCCAGCCGGCTGTACAAGAGAAATCCAGTTGTTATAAATCAAAGTCAAAACAATAGTTAAGCAAAAATTACATAAAAAAGGCTACTATAAAATTACAGACTACTTAGTAGACCATCATGCATGGGATTAACCGACTCGACGCTCTGTAAGGCTATTAATTATAATTGTAATTGTAAACCATATTTACTAGTAAGACATGAGATTAAAAAGAGCTGCCCTTGAGTTTCTTGCTGGCTCTTCTCGGGGTACCTACTGCATTTGGAACCAGCAACTCGTCGGTGGAGATGGGCTGCTGTTTACATTTAGCCAATCTTCATGGACGAGTTTAGTGTGCCTTGTTTGTTATTGACGTTTCAAAGTGTATTTTCTATACCTACTGAAATAAATGTTTTTTTTTTAAGTCAAAGTCAAAAGTTTTTATTCAATGTAGAGACTTTTATGTCAACTTATCGAAAGTCATTGTGACTCCACCGCTTCGGTATGAGTAGTTGAGGAGAAGAAGCGGGGCAAGAAACTCCTCAATACATTATTCTTTTAAACAATCAATACAATACAAAGTACAAGTTACACGGTTTCAGTCGGGTTTTAGTGTTTGCTGACCGAATCATAATAATTATAATAAATTAGTAAGTAATATATTATGAAGTTAGAAGAGCCCTTGAGTTCGTCGCTGGTTCTTCTCGGGGTTCTGCATTTGGAACCAGCAACTCGTCGGATGAGAAGCTGCTGTTTACATTTAGAAAACCCCTATTGATGAGTTTAGAGTCCCTTGAAATTGACTACCTATTGACGTTTCTAAGTGATTAAAGCAGTGGAAGCATGGCAGGTCGCTGGTGTGGGATGCCACATGTGCCGACACATTGGTCCCATCTCACATCGATGCCACCTCTGTGGGCGCTGAAGCGGCGCAAGTATACCGACCTCAATGAGGGCTACATATTTGTGCCGTTTGGGGTGGAGACCATGGGACCGTGGGGGCCGGAGGGGCGGCAGCTCCTCAAAGAGCTGTCAGTGCGTTTGGTCGAGGCTTCAGGTGACCAGAGGGCTGGCAGCTATCTCTGTCAGAGCTACTAAGACTTATGACAATTCAAGAGGAAAAAATTGACAATACCCTTAAAGAGATAGTATTAATAAGAGAGTCCCTAGTAAAGCAACAAACTAAGACCACCTACGCTAGCGCTGCAGCAGCTTCGGTCAAAGGACCGACGACAGAAAAGACGGCGCTACACTCAATAGTTGTTGCTTCTAGGGACGAAAAAGAGACTAGCGAAGAGGTTTTGGACCGCATAAGAAAAACGGTTAACGCCAAAGATGGGTGGGTGACGGTCGAGAGAGTCCGGAAGGTCAAGGATCGAAAAGTGGTGGTGGGCTGCAGGACCGAAGAAGCGCGGGAAAAAGTAAAGGAGCGACTGAGTTCAGCGGGAGACCGGTTCCTCGTAGAAGAATTGGCGAATCAGGACCCTATGGTAATCCTGAAGGATGTCTTGCTGTATAACAGTGATGAAGACATCTTGATGGCATTACGGAACCAAAATAGGGAACTATTCGCCGATCTAAACAAAAAGGACGATCGGGTGGAAATTATATTCAAAAGAAAGACGAGGAACCCCCATAGCAACCATGTCGTAATAAAAGTCTCGCCGCAACTGTACAGCAGGCTTATGACTAGAGGCTACGTGCACATAGACATGCAGAGAGTGAGGGTAGCAGACCAGTCGCCGTTAGTGCAGTGCTCCATGTGCCTAGGCTATGGGCATGGACGCAAGTTCTGCAAGCAGACTGTGCCAAAGTGCAGCCACTGCGGTGGACCTCACCTGCGCGCGGAGTGTGACGAGCGGAAAGCCGGAACAACACCGACGTGCTGCAACTGCATGGCCTCAAATGTAGACGACATGGGTCATAACGCCTTTGACTCGGATTGCACGGTGCGTAAGAGGTGGGACGCACTGGCCCGAGACAAAGTAGCGTACTGCTAAAGGCAGCCCCACTAGCACAGACAGATACGGTCAGAGAGAATATCGCGTTACTCAGGCCAATCTCCAACGCAGCAGAACGGCGACGGACGAGCTCATCATGGAGGCGGCAAAGAGGAAGATAGCTTTTGCATTGGTCCAGGAGCCTTACGTTGGAGCAATAGGAGCCATGAAGAATTATGCCGGTGCTCGGATCCTCCAATGTAGCGGCAGTATACCGGACCAACCGGTGAAGGTGGCTATCGTCCTCTTCGATGATACGATCGATGTCACCCAATGTCCCACACTAACTACGAAAAATATAGTTGCTGTAAAGTTGAGAACTAAAGCGTGGGAGATGGGTGTGATTTCTGTCTATCTGGAAGGCGAAAAACCGATTGAGCCGTACATCGACCGTATTAAAAAGGTCGTCGAGGGGATGGGTTTGAGCAACGTGATATTAGGAGGGGACGTGAATGCGTGGAACATATGGTGGGGAAGTCGGGAGACAGATTTCAGAGGAGAGGAAGTGCAATCTATGATAGAGGGGATGGACATGCATATCCTCAACCGGGGGACTGAGCCTACTTTCGACACCGTTAGGGGCGGAAAGAGGTTCTCCAGCAGGGTGGACATAACGGTGTGTTCCGCGGACATTCTCGGACGGATCGAAGGATGGAAAGTAGACGATAGCGTCACCTCTTCGGACCACAGGGCAATTCTGTTCGTCATAAAACATCAAAATTCAAAGGGAGTAGATATAAAAAGAACAACAAGAAAATATAACACAAAGAAGGCAAACTGGAGTCAGTTTCGTGAGAAACTGACCCAATTGTGCGAAGATGAAAATTTAAACAAAATAGAAATGGATAAAATTAACAGTAAAAGTAAATTAGATGAAACGATAAATAAATATATATGCGATGAGCAGTGATAGCCCGGACGGTTAAAGAGCCGGCCGAAAATCAGTGAGGCTCGGGTTCGAATCCTGGCATGTACCAATGAGTTTTTCAAAAACTTACGTACATATTTATCACTAGCTCGACGGTGAAGGAAAACATCGTGAGGAAACCCGCAGGTCTCAGAATTAATTCTGAGACATGTGTTAACAGACCCGGTCCGGCGATGGGCTCACTACCTATCACGTTTAGGGGTCCAATATATCTCGTGAAATGTGGGTATATCCAGTATTGGAATACCTCTGCCTACCCCCTCGGGGATAAAAAAGGCGTGAGATTATTATTATTATGATAAATAAATATACAAAATTAATAGAAGATAGTTGTTTGGAAAGTATACCATTTTTGAGTAATAAAAACAGACGAACAGAGTTCCCCTGGTGGAACGAGAAATTGGCTGACATGAAGAAGGACGTCATCCGGAGAAAGAGGAGGATTAAAAACGCGGCTCCGATCCGCCGAGAATGGGTCGTGGAACAGTACACCACGGCAAAGGCCGACTACCTGCTGGAGATACAGAAGGCTCAGACGACAAGCTGGAAGGAGTTTTGTGAGAGACAGGACCGAGAGTCCATGTGGGATAGTATTTATAGGGTCATTGGCCGCACAACACATCGACAGGAGGATCTGCCTCTAGTCCAGAACGGCAAAGTGCTCGAAGGAGCTGAGTCAGCCGAACTGCTGGCATGGACCTTCTATCCGGAAGATAGAAAAGAGGACGACAACGCGGAGCATAAGGCAGTGAGAGAGGTAGCCATTGGGGTGAATAGGAGGTCGCATGATGAAACATGGGACCCTCCTTTCACGGCGGAGGAGCTGAAATGGTCCGCGTCGAGTTTCAACCCGAAGAAGGCCCCGGGGTGCGGATGGCTTGACGGCGGATATCTGTTGTGTGGCAATTGATCTGAATCCGGATCTCGTCCTGTCTCTCATAAACAAGCGTATGTCCCTCTCACACTTTCCCACCATGTGGAAGGATGCCGTTGTGGTGATCCTGCGGAAGCCCGGCAAGAGCGATTATACTCTTCCCAAGTCATACAGGCCGATTGGGCTTTTGCCTGTACTTGGGAAGATGTTCGAGAAGATGCTCATCAGGCGCATCAGGTGGCATATTTTACCCACGATGTCCACCAGGCAGTACGGGTTCACACCACAGCGCAGTACGGAAGACTCCCTCTATGTCTTGATACAATACATTCGGCAAAAATTAATGGCAAAAAAGGTAATGGTGGTAGTATCGTTAGACATAGAGGGAGCCTTTGACAGCGCGTGGTGGCCTGCCATCAAATGTCGGCTCGCCGAAACAGGTTGCCCACCGAATCTGAGGCGAATGGTGGACAGTTACCTGGACAATAGGAGCGTGCGCTTGAGGTACGCGGGAGCGGAGTGCCGCAGGGTCACCACAAAGGGTTGTGTGCAGGGGTCAATAGGTGGTCCAACATTTTGGAACCTTTTGTTGGACCCCCTATTGAAGGATATCGAAGGCGAGGAGCTTCGCTGTCAGGCGTTCGCGGACGACGTGGTTCTGGTCATTTCGGGCGACAATGGACAGGAAGTGCAGGGACGGGCCCATGCGGTCCTCGACCGTGTCCAGCGTTGGGGGGTCGAAAATAAGCTGAAATTTGCACCTCACAAAACAAGCGCGATGGTTGTAACGAGGAAGCTAAAATTTGACTCCCCAAGGTTGGCCATGGGCGGGGTGCGCATCGACCTTTCAAAGGAAATTAAGTTGCTGGGCCTCACAATTGACGATGGGCTGACCTTCAACGCCCACGTATCAAACGTATGCAGGAAAGCCATTGGCCTCTATCGCCAATTGTCGAGGGCAGCTAAAGTGCAGTGGGGGTTGTCGCCTCAAGTGATCAGGACTATATACGTCGCAGTGGTGGAGCCTGTTATAATGTATGCCGCGAGTGCATGGTCACCGGCGGCCAGCAAACTTGGGGTTCGGAAGCAGCTCGACACTGTTCAGCGGGGTTTCGTGCAGAAGCTGATAAAGGCTTATAAGACTGTCTCCCTAAACTCGGCCCTGTTACTCGCTGGAATACTGCCCCTGGATCTGAGGATCCGAGAGGCCGCTGCTCTTTACGAAGTAAAGAGGGGCTACTCTCAGCGAGTGATAGGGGACCGGGAGGTTGAGACTCCAGTACCTGTAGTCAGCGCACCGCATCCCGTTGAACAGCTCGGGTATGGTTTTGAATGCGTGGTAGATGGTGCAGAGCTACTCCAGAATGATGGCTCCGTCTGTAATATTTTTACGGACGGAAGCAAAATCGAAGGAAATGTTGGGGCTGCGTTGTCTTTATGGAAAGACAATGCGGAGGCAACGTCCCGAAAACTTAAGCTGGAGTCGTTCTGCACCGTATATCAAGCAGAGTTGTTGGCCTTAAAAAAGGCTACAGAACTGGCCTTATCACACAAGGCAAAAGTTTTTAATGTTTACTGCGACTCAAGATCTGCGCTAGAGACTGTAGCAGACGGAGTCTCCCTCCACCCAATTGCATCGGAAATCAGAAAAAATTTAAACAACATCAATAAATTTGACAAAAAATTGAAACTTTTTTGGATCAAGGCACATGCAGGGTTGGAGGGAAACGAGAGGGCGGATGTCTTGGCAAAGGAAGCCGCAGTAAACATTAAACGCAGGCCGGACTACGACGCTTGTCCTGTTTCATTCGTCAAGCGCCAGATACGTCTGGACACGATTGACGAATGGAACAGGAGATATCAGGAGGGAGAGACGGGCGCCACAACGAAAATGTTTTTCCCTGATGCCAAGGAAGCTTTTAAAACTATAAAGAAAATAGTCCTGGATCCGACCTTAATACAGATGTTCACGGGGCATGGCGGATTCTCCGCGTATTTAAATCGCTTTAAGTGATCGCGCCTGTGATCCAGCTACAGAGGAAGACGTCCGGCTTATAATTATTGACTGTCCAATTTATGCAACCATGAGGCAAGACTTTGTAATTAAAATGGGTATAAATTTGACGACAGAAAGTCTGCAGGAGATGATGAAGGAGACAAAATTAAGAAACGAGTTTTTGGCGTTTTCAAAATTAATAATAACAAAGGTGATAACAAGAAATAAAACAGTTTAGGCCCCGAAGATCCAGACACTGGGGAGTATAAATCAAGTATACCCCTCCAGTGAGGATACAAAATTCCTTTTAGAATAAATTTTTATTACAATGGTAATTTTTTTATATATATCTGGCACAAAATTAATAGACTTAAAAAGCAAATCTGTCGAAAACGACACCGCGGAAACATGGCGGTGGAACATTGAAAAAAAAAAAAAAAAAAAAAAGCTATCTCTGTCAAAGGATCAGCCTAGCTATCCAGAGAGGGAATGCTGCCAGTCTTCTGGGCACTGTCCCACATGGTTCCTCTTTGGAGGACATTTTTTATCTGTAATTATTGTAAATGGATGTATATTTTCTTTGAAAATAAAGATTTGTTTTACCCCCCAGTGATTAAAAAAACTATATGTCCAAATTTACACTTAGGTCAACAGTCTAATAACAAGGCACACTAAACTCGTCCACGAAGATTGGCTGAATGTAAACAGCAGCCCATCTCCACCGACGTGTTGAAACTCAAGGGCAGCTCTTTTTAATCTCATGAATTGTAGTAAACTAATTTAAAGATTATCACAAACCTATTCTCGATGAGGAAATTCTTGGGGTACCAAAGTGGTTTGCAAGTGGGATAGTTGCGGATACCGCGCAAGGCACCCATGTGAAACTCCTCACAATTAATCGGCCTCTCTTGTGAGCTGCAGTTGTACACGCGGACCTCTGGAGACCTGGAAATGTGTATCAGTGATGATATTTATTTATTTGACTTTCAACAGGACATAAGTGCAATACACATGGTCAGTGTACATAAAAATATAAATGGTCCTTTTAAGTTAAATAATTAATAAAATTCAAAATCATTTATTTTCTATAGGTATTGAATATACACTTAGAAACGTCAACATTTTATAATAATATATATTAGTATAAGTAATATGACGGGCCTGTTGGCTCAGTTGGTAGTGACCCTGCCTTCTCTGGTCGTGGGTTCGATCCCCGCTCGGGGCCAACATTTGTGTGAATGAACATGTCTGTTGGCTTTGTGTCTGGTCGTTTAATATTTATTTAATTATGTTTATCAGTTGTTCAGTACTCATAGTACAGGCCCTGCCTAGTTTGGGAATAAATAACCGTGTGTGAATTGTGTCCCACAATTTATTTATTTAATTAAACTTCCGTGGATCGCGGGCGTCGCGGCCGATCGCAACCGCACGCGGTCGATTGCGTGCGACTGACGGGCGCGACTGATGCGTCAAGTCAATGTATGAAAATGACAGACGTCGGCCGCACGCGTCTGTCGCAGCAAAGGCTGATTCATGTTACAGCGGGTCGGGTGTCCGCAATAGTAGGTATATTTTGTATCGAGGGACTAAACGAAGCTATTATATACCAGAGGTGGTTTGACTCCCTCGCAAGAGGCTAGGTATATTAAGTTGGCGTTTAGTCTCGAGGTGCAAACTGTACTTTTCACTTTGAGTGCGAGAGAAATCTATTTAAAACGGAACAAATACACTCGACAAAAATTCTAAAATTTTTGCGGGTAGTTTTTTCTTTTAAACCTGTCACAGATTAACAAAGAAACTCTTTTAAAACACATGGCGCCACCTTCTATGCGGAAACACCATGGAACTAAAACTGTCAACATTTTCGCAATGAAGATGGTCTACAACACTCCACAGATATTTAGTGGCTGTTTGAGTTTCCTCTATGTCTCAATAAGAAAATTAAAAAACGAATTACCTACTTTTTACTTCACTTTAGTCCCGCTTCGTAGGGCTATATTGGCGTACTTTTAGAGCCCGGCCCGGTATAACCTGAATCAGCCTTATGCATGCTGTGCAAACACGTTTAGGGTTGCTACCTAGATCGTAAGCTTAGTCTGTTAGGTGTAGGAGGGTATAGTGACCTTTTGTGTCTGCCTTAAATAAATTAATTAATAAATAATTATATTGTCTTACTTATCGATCGCAGTTTCCCAGCCAACAGCTATCAGCGTATCAATAACTATATCCACAGGAATGATATCGGTGCGCAGGGATCTTTTACTCCTTATTACTGGGAGCAGACCGTATCCCATCGCAACGATGAAGCCACTGGGGCCATTGAACTTCTCTATCCAGCCCGGGAACGGGTCTCGAAGGGATGAGATCACTGGAATAATTATTGAGAAATTCACTGCCTATCATCACAGTTTAACAATCATACAGTTGGCTCACGAATGTACTTGTGCAAAGCAACGGAGGGGGCCTTGCGGGGAAGCGAGCGACGCGGACCGCTTCATACAAACTCGCTTAGTTTGTCAGGTTAATCGTCGAGGGATATCGTGTTTTAATTTTTCGGAATTCGAAAATCGTTGTGACTAGAACAAATCCTCATGATGGTTTTACCGTCATTACAAAAATTCTCAGAGACCTATTCAACTACTTATAATGAACAATAAATAATAATAACTGTTTTGTGCCATATTCAAGTTAATTTTTTCGCTGTGTGCGTAATAAATTGCGGGTCAGTGAATACTTATTTATTGTGATCTTTAGTTATTCTGGCTAGTAACACGGTCACAGAATGTTATTTTTTATTTTACCCAGAAGAGCAATTTATCTCCTGTAGACTAAACGGTTAGACGGATTTTTTCTTTATTTTTTATAAGTTCTTAGCCATGTTTAACGAAAATCTGTTCAGCCGTTTGTGTTTATATGTACCTATTTATTTTGTCAGGGGTTTTATCTTTTTTTAATTTAATGTTATTTAATAATTGTTGGTTTGCATTCGAGGATGTTTTGTTTTTTTCATCTATATTTACTACTTATTTCAATAAGTGATTTTATGATTGTAACAAAAAATATTTTATTTCGATTTTTGTGACAACCCTTGCATAAATAGTCAATACCTACGCCGGCGGCGGCTCGCGCGCCCACAAAGGCGATAACCAACTGTATGATTGTTAAACTGTGCTATCATTTAAAGCTTTAAAAATAACGTTCAGGCTTTCTTTCCAAACGTAAATAAAAAAAATAAAAATAAAATCTCGAGATTTTATATAAGATTTTTATAAGGGATATAAGTATCCCAGAGGGGGTAGGCAGAGGCATTCCATTTCTGGATGTACCCACTTTTCACCAAACATTCTTTAGACCCCTAAACGTGATAGGTGGTGAGCCCATCGCTGGACCGGGTCTGTTTACACATGTTTCAGAATTAATTCTGAGACCTGCGGGTTTCCTCACGATGTTTTCCTTCACCTTCGAGCTAGTGATAAATATGTGCGTAAGTTTTGAAAAACTCATTGGTACATGCCAGGATTCGAACCCGAGCCTCGCTGATTTGCATCATGTGAAGCAGGATCTTTAACCGTAAGGATATCACGTTACTGCTCTTGTAAATGTAGTAATAATAAAAGTAGAACTTTTATTATTACCTACTATCGACAATCTTTGCGTAAAGCATAACGTCAAATTGCATTCGGTTACCATTTAACGTTCAATTTGACATTCGCTATTTGGAATTGGGTTCCAAAATGGCGCCTACGCTTAGAAAATGGAGGTGAACAGTTATTTTCATTTTATGATTGTACATAATCTAGGTACACTATCTACACGTAATATTAAAAAGAGGAAAGATTTCTATGTTTGTATTTTTGTTACGAATAAACTCAAAAACTACTGGACCGATTTTAAAACCTTAAACTTACTTTCCAATGGAAAGCTACATTATCACTGAGTAACATAGGCTATATTTCAGTCCCTTATTCCCACGGGAACGGAAACTACGCGGGTGAAACCGCGCAGAACCGGTAGTAGCTAAATAATGTGGCGGTAAAATAAATATCCTGTATGAAACATAGATGGTACCTACAGCTACTGAAAATAGTTTTGTAGAGGAGCGGACGTGGAATGCTCCTCCATCGTGAAAAGGAAGCTTCTTTTAGGCGAGGTGATCGTGCCTGGGGACCAAGGTCCAACCATCGTTGGACAGTTGTAGGTATACAAACTCGCGTGAACACTTCGATTGCGCGGTTTAGAACTTGCCGTCTATGGCGTTTTAGTTAGTTCTATGTAGTTTCGCTAGATGTCGCTGCAGTTTTAACAAGGCAACAGGGGCCAATTCCACTAAATGTCAACGGTTATAGTTGAATGACAATGACATGTCAATGGTCGTCAATGGTGTTATTTTGGCACTTTTCAGAGCAAATAACACCATCGACTGACCCTTGACATGTCATTGTCATCAACTATGACCGTTGACATTTAGTGAAATTGGCCCCCAGGTTACTAACCTATCGTTGGTCGGAATATTGCAGCTGGATACTTCCTCTCTCTATGAGAGATCACGGTCTCGGCGATTGCCTTTGTGAAGGTATAGGTATTAGGCTTCGGGTGGATGTATCTGTAAATAAAATGTCTAATGAGTCAGTTTCGAATAGAGTGACGGCGAAGAAAGGCGACCGGACGACTCAATCTTAACTCGACTCACTAAAATGAGCGCTTTTAAACGTGTTGCATACAAAAGTCAAGAAAGTCAAATGAGTTACTTTTTATGATCTGTCAAAACGAAAATTTAGTTTAGCCCACAGACCATTAATTTAGCCAATCTTCATGGACGAGTTTAGAGCGCCTTGTTATTAGACTATTAATTTTTCTAAGTGTATTTTATATACCTACAGAAAATAAATGTAAGTATTTTTATTTGGAATAAACATGGTCGGGGCCAAAAGCAACTTGCCGTGGAGTGATCTCGTCAAGCAAATGCGAGGGGACAGAGTCGACGAGCGCGAGCAGGTCGTGCAGCTGCGCGGGCGCAGGGTACACGCGCTCTTCTACCCGCTGCAGCTCCGCGTTGCAGTACGCCGTCGAAACGTGCACCAGGGCCTGCGCATACGCAACTGGTCAATCATCCTACTAATATTATAAACGCGAAAGTTTGTATGTAATGATCTGATTCTCTTTTACGCAAAAACTAATGAAAATTTACAGTTATATAGCTTATACTTACATCAGAATAATACATAGGCTATATTTTATCCCCGTATTCCCACGGGAACGGGAACTACGCGGGTGAAACCGTGGGGCGCTGCACTACTACTATATGTAACATAGTTCCACCACCTCGTACACCCTAATTCTCTATGGTTTAATACATTTATACAATGGACCCCGGGTGTTAAAAATGGCTCCCAAAGATAATTAATAAACGACTAAACGATAAATAGACATTTTAAACACCTAAGGGTGTTTAAAATGCCCCCAAGTCTTACAAAATGCACCCTGATCTTTAAAATGTCATACAAAATGCACCCTGGTCTTAAAAATTTCATACAAAATGCACCCTGGTATTAAAAATCCCGACAAGTCATAAAAACTGCTCCCTGTTGTTAAAAATGTCCCCCAAATCTTAAAAATGCCCCCAAGTCATAGGAAATGCACCCAGGTGTTTAAAATGACCCCCCCCCTCCCAAGTGCTAAGAACGCCCCCTAGACTGTACGATATACCTGGAGATTGGGCAGCCGGTCGCAGATGTCCAGCAGTCGCATCACGGAGCGTACGTTCTGGTCCACAGCTGAGCGTAAAGACTCGTTGAACTTCAGCGTCGCAGCTGAGTGGAAGACGACAGACACCTGCACAGACAAGTCTTGTATTAGCTTCATATTAGCTTTGTAGTAGTAGGGTGCATACCGACGAACGCGTTTTCTATTCACTTTTCAAGTTATGCAATTTGGGTTCAATTCCAATTGTATATTTCGCAGATCGTCGCTCCATCTTGCCGGAAGACATCTTACACTGCGTTTACCGAAACGTGGTCGTGGTTTAGGTTAGGGGTTTAAATAATACCTATGTTGGTGAAAAGTCAAGTTGCAATGCTGGTACCCGTTGGAATAAGGCGCGTCAGTGTCTTTTTTAAAGGTATGAAACCCAAATTTGATGATCACCTCTTGCAGCTGCGCCAGCGCCTCTTGGGCCATCCCGAGCTGCGGCTGCGTGACGTCCCCCGGAATGAGCACCAGCTTGGCCAGCTGCCGGGGGCTGCGCTCGCGCACCACGTCGAACACCTGCGTTCAAAAGCACCACCATAATCATATCAGCTGAAAGGGATGCATAGCATGCAGAAAGTGCAAGTCGCAAAATGTGCAAATCTCATGATGAGCAGATCGCAAAATGTGCAAGCAGAACTAAAAATTTTTGTTAAATTTTTTTGTTGGTATAAAAAGTACAAAGTACAAATCGCGTAACATATTAAAATTAGTTTTACGGCGATTCAACCCTCAATGAGACTGGACTTCTTCACTATGTAGAAAGTAAATTTGATAGCACATATTGGAATATTTAATACTTCCCGTATCACATATTTGTGTGCCTAAAGTTTTATACTGCATGTTTGAATTATCACCCTATATAAGCCTAAGTTATATAGCTTATCGGTGCCCCTACAGGGTGTCGTATGTTTTGAACAATTCTAACAATAAGATCCTATGTAACATACCACGTGACAAGCTATGAAATAAAATAAATAAAAAATAAATAAAGTAATCTACGACATCTTGGACTTTCGTAGACCACTGCATACATACCTGTGACTGCTTTAGCTTCATCAGTCGCTCGTTTGGTAGAACACCCTGTTTGGTGCGCATGAGTAGATATAGCCGACCAATGTCAGGGCAGGTCGATAGCAGTCTCTCTACCAGTACCTAATAATAATAAATTGTGGGACACAACGCAATTCACACACTGTTATCTAGTCCCAAGCTAGGCAGGGCCTGTACTATTGGGTACTAAACAACTGATAAACATACTTAAATAAATTAAAAGACCAGACACGAAGCCAGCAGATATGTTCATGAACACAAATGTTGGCCTCGAGCGTTGATCGAACCCGACTAGACCTCCGACTCAAGAGGCAGGGTTCTACCAACTGAGCCAACAGGAAAGACTGGTTGTTCCGCGTGATTTCACCGTTCCCGCGGGAAAATTATAGCCCATGTTACTCCCAGAAAAGTAATATTTCCATTAGTAAACGAATTTAAAATCGGTCCAGAAGTTTCTGAGTTTATTCGTTACAAACATTCCAAAATACAAATCTTTCCTCTTTATAATATTAGTATACTTAGATAATAATAATGTCATTTATTTTCATGTTCATTCATGTACCACGAAAATGTACACATGGCGAACTTAATGCCTAAAGGCATTATCTACCAGTCCACCATCGGGCTAAGCAGAAATAATTAGTATCACTTCTTTTATTCCCGATGGGGTAGGCAGAGGTAGTCCATTTCAGAAAATCATAATCACATTTCACCAGTATAATCTTTAGACAATAAAGTGATAATAATAGTACATTATGATATAAGTGCGGTAGGTTGAAAATTACAGCCGAGGCGATATTGCTAGCCCGAGCCGTAGGCGAGGGTTACAAGTAAGCAGAGGCTGTAATTGTCAAAGCGCACGTATGTCATACGACGTTTTATAACACATTTGCGAGGAAATAAAATAAAACTCCGACTATGGTAAACGAATAAAAACAATACAGCGTTAAGAAAAAGCGCGCGGCGCGCATCATCATTTTTTTTTAGGAAAAGGCACAAAAAACAGCCAGTACTTATTACTAATAAAGTAATAGTACATTATGGTACAAGTGAGTAAAGTTGGTGATTACCGCTGAGGCGCCATTGAGACCCGAGCCGTAGGCGAGGGTCATAAGAGAGCCGAGGACGGTAATCATCAATACACACGTGTATCATACGACGTTTTTCAACACACTTGTGAATAAATAATACTAAAAAATCATTTTAAAATAATCATTCGCAATGGCGGGGAAAATTAATTGGTTTTCCAATTTTTTATTTATATAATTTGGAAAAGGCAAAAGGATCTAGGCCCATACAGCCTCGTTTTCCTATGCGCTCGCATCTTACAATGGCGATCGGCCATGGACTAAAAAAATTAGGTTTCTTTTTCTTTGGTTTGTCGTGGATAGCGTTTTAGCCACGTACAAAATGGGGTATTTAAAGTTTTTACAGAGAAAACCAAAGTTATATTTGAGTGAAAGTTTTGTTTATTAAACACGTACAAGTTGAAATGATCTATTTAAATACGAAGTTGCATGAAATGAGCAAGCCATATTTGTGTATTAATTTATTAGTACGATTGAATACGATCTTTTTTGTATCGAAACTTTTTTAAGAACAAAGCAACTCTAGCAACAAAATTGAAAAAAAAAATCTATAACTCACTAGTGAATAATAGCAAACAAAAAGTCTCAGTTTGATTATAGGTGTCATTATGTGCCTAATTGCAGTGAAATTAGAGCCACTTTATGAGCAAGTGTGTTGAAAAATAATATTTTTGTGTTTTTGTTACAGATTGGTTGTAATTTACTGTCAAAATTAATTAAATTAAATAATTATGTACATAAATATTTCTTTAATATATTTTATTTCCCAAAGTTAATTTTAATCATAAAATGTTGACAACTTTTTTGACATAAAAACTCTTTGCTGAGATTTTAAAAAGTACCGTTCGTTTTAAGACGGAGCATCTTGATAAATCGTGCGTTTTACTTTACTCTTACCGCACTTGGGCGTAATGAGATAGGTAACGATATTAAAATTGGTGAAATAAGACACCTTTTACGAGCAAATGTGTTATAAAAAATAAAAAAACTTTTCCATCGTAATAAGTGTAGTGAGTCTTTAAAATGTAATTATGTGTACTAATCTTTATTTACAAAGAAAAATATACATTCATTTAAAATAATTACAGATAAAAAATGTCCTCAAAAGAGGAACCATGTGGGACAGTGCCCAGAAGACTGGACGCATTCCCTCTCTGGATAGCTAGGCTGATCCTTTGACTAACCTATGTAGGTACTATTTCCTTTGTGTATTACTAACCATTTATATGAACATCCCATGGTTCGAAATAAAATGATTCTATTCTATTATATGACTAGCGACCCGCCCCGACTTCGCACGGGTGCAATGCTAACACTAAAACCTTCCTCTTGAATCACTCTATCTATTAAAAAAACCGCATCAAAATCCGTTGCGTAGTTTTAAAGATTTAAGCATACATAGGGACATAGGGATATAGGACAGAGAAAGCTAATTTGTTTTATACTAATGTAGTGATAGTGATGTCACTTCTTGTGCGAGTCCAACTCGCACTTGGCCGGATTTTTTATTCCCACAAGGAACACTTACCTTTCCCATAAACCCACTTGCCCCAGTGATAAAGATGGCCCGCCCCGCGTAGAACTGCGGTATTTGGGCTCCACTGGGCTCTTGAATCATTGTGCTGCCAAAAAAAGTTATAGAAGGCCTTTGACTGATGAGTTATATAAGTTACTAGCGGATGCCCAGCGGCGTTGCTCGCGCGGATTCCGTTTATTCCCGTTCCCGTGGGAATTTCCGAAAATCCCTTCATAGTGGTTGCCTACGACATATTTAAGACACCTAAATACCATATTTCAAATAGCGGGTGCCCAGCGGCGTTTTCCCGTTTGTATTTAATTTATTCCCGTTCCCGTGGGAATTTCCAAAAATCCCTTCATACCAATTTCCTATGACATATCAGACACCTTCTTACCATTTTTCGGAGTAGTACGTATTTCTCTTTTTAACCAGTTTTTTTATTTTCCCGTGGGAATGAGATATTTTCCTGGAATAAAAAGTACCCTAGATGTTGACCCGGGTACTCAGCTATCTCCATACCAAATTTCATCAAAATCCGTCCAGTAGTTTTTGAGTGATGCGTGCACAACCAGACAGACAGACAGACAGACAGACAGACAGACAGACAGACAGACAAAAATTCCAAAAATTGGTGTTTCGGTATCTATATCGATAACTATATACACTACCGTTAAAATTTTTAAAAAAATATTTAATGTACAGACACGGCCCCGTTAGAGTTTTATTATATGTATATAGATATTACAATACATTCGAAGTTGATAATAATAATCTCACGCCTTGATCCCCGAGGGGGAGGCACAGGTATTCCATTTTTGGAAATACCCACTTTTTACGAGGATATTCGTAATTCGACCCTTGATGTGATAGGTGGTGAGCCCATCGCCGGACCGGGTCTGACACATGCCTCAGAAGTAATTCTGGGACCTGTGGGTTTCCTCACGATGTTTTCCTTCACCGTCGAGCTAGTCTATACATATAATAAAACTCTAACGGGGCCGTGTCTGTACATTAAATATTTTTTGAAAATTTTAACGGCAGTGTATATAGTTATCGATATAGATACCGAAACACCAATTTTTGGAATTTTTGTCTGTCTGTCTGTCTGTCTGTCTGGTTGTGCACGCATCACTCAAAAACTACTGGACGGATTTTGATGAAATTTGGTATGGAGATAACTGAGTACCCGGGTCAACATCTAGGGTACTTTTTATTCCAGGAAAATATCTCATTCCCACGGGAAAATAAAAAAACTGGTTGAAAAGAGAAATACGTACTACTCCGAAACGATAACACCTAGAAACTTGAAAAAAGGTATGAAGGTGTCTGATATGTCATAGGAAATTGGTAGGAAGGGATTTTTGGAAATTCCCACGGGAACGGGAATAAACTAAATCCAAGCGGGAAAACGCCGCTGGGCACCCGCTATTTGAAATATGGTATGTAGGTGTCTTAAATATGTCGTAGGCAACCACTACGAAGGGATTTTCGGAAATTCCCACGGGAACGCGAATAAACGAAATCCGCGCGGGCAACGCCGCTGGGCATCCGCTAGTAATGAATATGTACGTAGGTATGTCGTGAAAAACTCATTGGTACATGCCAGTGATATTACAAAAAACAAATTTAAAAAAATAATTAGGTACACTCGCAGAAATAATGACGTACATACCTGATTGAGGTATGAATGTAGCAAAGTAACTAAAATGAATTAAATTTACTTTGAGTAACGTCGGATATTGGAGGATTAGAAATTTATACTGTGGATTTCTATATCTGTGAACTTAAAAAACTACATGCGTCTTATTAGCGGCAATAAAAATACTATGAAACGTTAAGAGCCGCAATCTGATGGTTCAAATGGTAATCAAAGACAACTATTGTGGCGTTGCCAGATCCAGTTTATTCCCGTTCCAGTAAAAATAATAATCATAAATTGTGGGACACAATTCACACACAGTTATTTAGTCCCAAACTAGGCAGAGCCTGTGCTATGGGTACTAAACAACTGATAAACATACTTAAATAAATATTAAACACCCACACACGAAGCCAACTTAGCCAACAGACTAAGAGACAGACAAACAGAAAATATTCATTCAAAATTACCAAAAAATCATTCATATAACATGCCTACGACATATTATATTATAAGACAAGACACCCACTCACCATATTTCAAGTTTCTAGGTGTTATCGTGTCAGAGTAGTAGGTAGGTACGTATTTATCTTTTTTAACTAGTTTATATATTTTCCCGTGGGAATGAGATATTTTCCTGTAGTAAAAAGTTGTTTTTGATGTTGAACCGGATAGGTACTCTATACACCAAATTTCATCAAAATCAAAAAAAGTGATGTATGCACTGCACACACAGACAGACACGTGCAGACAGACCGACGGACAAACATTTCAAAAAGTGGTGTTTTGATATATCTACCTACATCCATAACTACTACACTACGATTGAAATTTAAAAAAAATCTAGTACAGTTTTATAATATTATGTATAGATGGGAAAATAAACGGTGACCTCGCTCGCTGGTTTTGTACAACCTGTACAAACGGGACGATTGACATATCTATTAGAAAGAAAAAAATATCATATCGGAGATGGAGAAATAAAAAGTAATGAGTATGGTTTAGGATGATTTAAATACACAAGAATATCAATGGATAAGTGACACAAAGACACAGACAGTACAATGGAGTAATTATAGATTGAAAAATCGATTTTAACTACATTGTAGAGACGCCACATTGTATATAAGTATGTAAAGTGAGCAATGATATTTTTTAGTCTACATTGACTGACAGATATCACTTATAGGTACTTACTTATTATAATATACAATATGTAACAGAATAAGCGCTATTAGTGAAATTCGTTTGTTCAGTATATATCGATTTCAGCTATTTTTAATATTATTATGTGTTAAATTTTTCCGAAAAATTAATTAGCGTAGCTGAATTTAGTGCTATCAAAGAGATTTAAATATAATAGGGCATAGAGGGGGCATTGGGAATATTTTCATACAAAACTTTGAAGCCTAAGCGTCATGTCCTTGTCATGTCAGTTAGTATGAACGCGAGCTGTCATTTGGTCGAAATTGTACTAGACTTATTCCACACTTGGAATAACTTTTGACTTCAAATTTTCCTCGCTTTGTCCCCTCTATGCCTTATTGTATTTTAATCTCTTTGTTATTGATCGATATTTAAGAAAATTGGTTAGACACAACTAAAGTTCGATTGTATCAATTTTTTTTATATTAATATACTAATTGGGGTGTAAGAGGAAATGCGCTTTTTCTGTTACGCGTTGTACGTGGGCGCACTAAAAGTTTCCGGAATGAATAAGAAAAAAATACTATTAAAGGTCAAAAATGAATTTATTGTTTCTCAAAATATTCTCCCTTTGCGTCAATGCACTTTTTTGAAAACTTTTGTGCCATTCCTCCGTGGTGACCTCAGAAACGTGTTTTTTATACATTCGACAGCCTCTTCTGTTGATGAAAATCGTTGACCGCGTAATTGGTTCTTAATTTTTGGGAACAGAAAAAAGTCACAAGGTGCCAGGTCGGGGCTGTATGCAGGATGGCTCATAAGGTCTACGTTTTTCACCTTCAAAAATTCGTTTGTTTGTCTGGCCGTGTGGGAACTAGCATTGTCGTGGAGCAAGATGATACGACGTTTCCGGTTATTTTTACGGAGTTCGCCAATAATTGCCGGCAAACAAATGATCGTGTACCAGTCACTATTCACGGTACGACGATTCTCTAAAGCAACAGTAGCCACGTGTCCAGTTTTATTGAAAAAAGAAGCAATCATCCGCTTAGATGCACTTTTCACGCGTGCCGCTTTGGTTGGCTTCGGCTCATCTTGAAAGACCCATACCGTCGATTGCTGCTTAGTTTTGGGATCGTAGCAATAAATCCATGTTTCGTCAACGAAGGTACGTCAAATTTGGTGTGGGACATAGTACTATGTCCCACACCAAATTTGACGTACCTTCGTTGAATCTGGTAAGCATGGCACTGCACCAAGTGATGCGGTCCGTTTTTTGAGCCTCGGTCAAATTGTGTGGGATCCACCGTGAGCACAGCTTTCTCACACCCAAATGTTTGTGTATTAGGATTGATTGTATTTGACTCATGCCTATGTCTAAGGATGCGCGAATCTCATGGTAGGTCACATGCCCGTCTGTTTCAATCATACGGCGCACAGCATCGATGTTTTTGTTGTTCACAGCGGTGAACGGGCGACCATCGCGAGATTCGTCACTGAGATTGACACGACCGCGCTTGAATTCTGCAAACCAGCTATAAATAGTCGTCTTGCATGGTGCTTCATCCCCAAAAGCAGATTGAAGCCGAGCGATGCTCTGTTGAGCTGTCAAATTACACTTAAAATCGTAGAAAATCATACTACGAAAATGTTCCCTAGTTAAATCCATGTTAATGTAGACACGCAATTTTTAAAATGGCGCCACAATGTAAAAACAATTTGACAGTCAGATGAAACAAACTGCATTCTACAGCCAAAGAGTTCCATTTTCAAATGTTGTAGTTACTTTTTAAATATTGTTTATGTAAGTGGCCAGTTCCGGAAACTTTTAGTGTGACCTATGTATATGTACTTATATGATTAAAATTCGACCGACCTGTTGGCTCAGTTGGTAGTTGGCCTCCTGAGTCGGAGGTTGCGGGTTCGATTCCCGCTCGGGGCCAACATTTGCGTTCGTTCGTGTCTGGTCGTTTACTATTTATTTAAGTATGTCTATCAGTTGTTTAGTACCTACCTATAGTACAGGCCCTGCCTAGTTTGGGACTAAGCAACCGTGTGTGATTTAGAATCTATCTATATGAGAAAAGAAATCAAAAAATATTATTGAGATAGCTGGGCAATAAGCAGTCGGAAAATGTATTTCACAAAAAAACATAATAAATTTTGAAATTTGGTACCTGCTCTACACTCAAAGTGAAAACTTTTAAAAATTAAAAAGTTTCTTTAAACTGTTTTTGAACACCATGAAATACTCACTAGTCGCCATGTTATTACGTCATACGGCTGTGTAAAGAAAAATGTGTCAACTGAGCATCGTATTTGATTTGAACTTGCATTTGTTTGCAGCCAACTGAATGACGTCAGATGACCATAGAGCAATATGGCGTCCACTGCGTCAAGCGAGTTGGTAAATTTTCTATTCATCCGATAAGAGGACGAATAATTCTATTTAATCGTCCGGTTATCGGACGCCTAGCAACAGCCTTCAACTTTTGAAAATGTAAAGTTTAAATGCATTTCATGGTACATTTCGATTGAATAAAAAAAAGACGTGTGGCACTCGGGGTATAGCATTTTGTATCATCAAGACTGCCGAAAAGAAACGACGTTAGACAATGCACGGCCTTCAAGCCACACGGGTGTTATTTAAATGGTTAGCAGAGTATTCGTATTTTTGTAAGCAGAAAAATATAATCTGTAAGCAGAAATAGCTAATTGGTCAGCAACTCATGGCCAGCAAACATTACAAAACCTATCAGCATTTTATGTCATTCTGGATGGCTGTAATTATTTTTGAGCTGCAATGAGCTGCTACTGTTTAATAAAGTTTTGGTAAGCATTCAGAGGGGAAGCCAAAAAATATTTTGCTGCATATAAAAGTAGCAAAAATAATCTTAGCAAACTTGTCATGCGCAAAATGGGCGCATTCCTTACAAAGATTAAGAAGGACTTTGGATTATGCAACTTTTATCATTATAATTATTATTACCATTACAAGTAGTGGTGGTGGTGGTAGTGGCGGTGGTGGTAGTGGTAGTGGGAGTGTGAGGTTGTGTGAGTGGGAGTGGGGGTGGGTTTAGGGTGGGAGTGGGAGTTGGAGTGGGCGAGGCAGTGGGAGTGGGGGTGGAAGTACTCGGACTCGGACTCGGACTCGGACTCGGACTCGGACTCGGACTCGGACTCGGACTCGGACTCGGACTCGGACTCGGACTCGGACTCGGACTCGGACTCAGACTCGGACTCGGACTCGGACTCGGACTCGGACTCGGACTCGAACTCGGACTCGGACTCGGACTCGAACTCGGACTCGGACTCGGACTCGGACCTCCGTGCCCGTCGGAGTGGGGAGCGTGAGGTTTTTTCGTTACGGAATTTCTGGATTCGGTCCCCGCGCTCAAGGCCCTCGATAGAAGCTATCTATCAAACCACTAAAAAACACCAAAGCTTAAAATTTGGTGTTTTTTAGTGGTTTTTGGCAGAGTTTTCTGTGGTCGAGTAGCCACATAAGCCGTTCATTATCACTATAGTTTCTATCTAATTGATACACTTTTCAAAAATGGATGTAATACCCTATTGTGCCTACCATTGTCAAACAATTTGCATAGCAAATAAGAATGTAGAATCAGAAATAAGCTATATAATTTTCCTTCCATAGCAATAAATAAATGTTTGCTATGATGTCGACAAACATGCATATACAGACGCGGTTTATTATGCAAATAAATCGTAAGTATGTACAGACAGACCCGCATTCAGAACTCAGAACTGAAGGGAATCACACTGATAGGCTAAAGAGCCCGCTGTGATGATGATGATCAGTGAGGCTCGCTTCGAATCCTGGCATGTAAATGAGTTTATCAACACTTACGTTACATATTTATCACTAGCTTGACGATGATGGAAAACATCGTTAGGAAACCCGCAGACTCGGAATTAATTCTGAGACATGTGTAACAGACCCGGTCTGGCGATGGGCTCACCACCTATCACGTTTAGGGGTCCAATATATCTCGTGAAAAGGTATGTCCAGAAATGGAATAAGGCGTGAGATTTTAATCAGACAGACAGACAAATACAATACAAATACAAAATAATTTATTTCAGTAAATTACATGTCATAACATCTAGTTGTAGAGGCCTTCTTTTAAGTATAATAATACCTGTGTCAGAAGACCTCACTCTTCCATAGCCACCTCTATTTGATTACCACAATAAACAGAAAAAGGTAAGTTGACACAATGAAACTTGAAACTAAGTAGATACTTAGAAAGGTGAAAGTATTACACAAGAATTTGCATGAATGTGTCTTGGGGTGGGGGTGAGTGTAGGGTGGGAAGTGCGGGTGTCGGGGTGTGGGTGAGGGTGGTGTGTAAGTGTACAGACAGAAAGAAAGAATGAAAGAAAATAAATTTATTACCAGTTGGATCGCGGTTTCCAGGCATGATCCCCTGGCCTGATGGAAGCTCTTCCCTTTTCGCAATGGAGGAGCATTTCAGCTCCGCTCCTCCACATTGATGACCCTCAACACCTGGACATCATCGAAGATTCATCAACTCGTCGGTGGAGATGGGCTGCTGTTTACATTTAGCCAATCTTCATGGACGAGTTTAGAGTGCCTTGTTACTAGACTACTGTGCTTTTTGTATGTACTTACAGAAAATAAAAGATTTTTGACTTTTGATTCATTCACACGAGCAGTGATAGCCCGAACGGTTAAAGAGCCGGCCGAAAATCAGTGAGGCTCGGGTTCGAATCCTGGCATGTACCAATGAGTTTTTCAAAAACTTACGTACATATTTATCACTAGCTTGACGGTGATGGAAAACATCGTTAGGAAACCCGCCGACTCGGAATTAATTCTGAGACATGTGTAACAGACCCGGTCCGGCGATAGGCTCACCGCACCTATCACGTTTAGGGGTCCAATATATCTCGTGAAATGTGGGTACATCCAGTAATGGAATACCTCTCCCTCCCCCCTCGGGGATAATAGGCGTGAGATTATATTATCTACTATATAAAAATAAGTCGGGTTTTCCTTCCTGACGATTTAACTCCAGAACTGACGAACCGATTTCCATGGTTTTGCATTCGTTGGAAAGGTCTCGGGCTCCGCAAGGTTTATAGAAAAGAAAATTCAGCATTGCACCCGTGCGAAGCCGGGGCGGGTCGCTAGTTATATTATATTATTCATTCACCTAGCTTCGACCCTGCCGTGTTTCTCGGATATTAGCAAGCTCTAAGTATGGAGATACCTACTAGGAAAATATGAGGTGCTATTGAATAGTGCTCAGTAAGTATTAAACTTCCTGAACGCAGGCTACAGAATGCTGACAGTTGTTTTTATACAACGCTTCACCCCTATTAGTATATTATTAATTATAAAAAATATTTAGTAAGTAAGTATATTACACATCTACGTAAGTAAAATAAGAAATGTCTCAAATCACATGTAATTAATAACGGGACGAAGCCAAGGTCTACAACATGTGATCTGAGGCTTTCTTATTTACTTCCCGAGGTGTTAATACTTTTTTAGGCGGAAAGCGGCAACTTCGTTTAGCGCAGCGGGCCGAAATTTGCCTCTTTCCGCCCGGAGAAATGAAAAATATACTTATTATATAATACTTTAATTTTGTCTCATCAAATTTCTTAAATAAAGAGCAATAAGTAATAGTGCGGTTTCCATAGTTAGCCCTGAATTCAGTTATAGGTGCTTACTAAAATTCATTTTTCGGAAAATTTAGAACATAATATTATAAATAGCTAAAATCAATTAAATTCAAATTCAAAACTTTTTATTGCGGACAACAGAGATCCATAAGGTTGTTAGTTAGGCTTAAAACTATGTTAAAAATCTCACGCCTTTCATCCCCGAGGGGGTAGACAGAGGTATTCCATTACTGGATATACACACATTTCACGAGATATATTGGACCCCTAAACGTGATAGGTGGTGAGCCCATCGCCGGACCGGGTCTATTTAGGTACACATGTCTCAGAGTTAATTCTGAGACCTGGGGGTTTCCACACGATGTTTTCCTTTACCGTCGAGCTAGTGATAAATATGTGCGTTCGGTTTTTAGGGTTTATTTATTTATTTAACTTCATGTACCAAGAAAATGTACACATGTCGAACTCAATGTTAACCAGTCAACTATCAGGCTAAGCAGAAATACTTTGGCGGAATTGGCCACAAATAGTAAAAATAATCAATGAAACGTAACACTACGGTAAATTCTAATACTTATATAATATATAAGTATTAGTTTATTTTATTTTATCAACATATTATGTTGATAAAATAAAATAAACTAATACTACTATATATCGTAATAAACCTAAAAACAAAATAAATAAAAAAATAAAAATAAATAATCTCACGCCTTTCATCCCCGAGGGGGTAGACAGAGGTATTCCATTACTGGATATACACACATTTCACGAGATATATTGGACCCCTAAACGTGATAGGTGGTGAGCCCATCGCCGGACCGGGTCTATTTAGGTACACATGTCTCAGAGTTAATTCTGAGACCTGGGGGTTTCCACACGATGTTTTCCTTTACCGTCGAGCTAGTGATAAATATGTGCGTTCGGTTTTTAGGGTTTATTTATTTATTTAACTTCATGTACCAAGAAAATGTACACATGTCGAACTCAATGTTAACCAGTCAACTATCAGGCTAAGCAGAAATACTTTGGCGGAATTGGCCACAAATAGTAAAAATAATCAATGAAACGTAACACTACGGTAAATTCTAATACTTATATAATATATAAGTATTAGTTTATTTTATTTTATCAACATATTATGTTGATAAAATAAAATAAACTAATACTACTATATATCGTAATAAACCTAAAAACAAAATAAATAAAAAAATAAAAATAAATAATCTCACGCCTTTCATCCCCGAGGGGGTAGGCAGAGGTATTCCATTACTGGATATATTATACCCACATTTCACGAGATACATTGGACCCCTAAACGTGATAGGTGGTGAGCCCATCGCCGGACCGGGTCTGTTTACACATGTCTCAGAATTAATTCTGAGACCTGCGGGTTTCCTCACGATGTTTTCCTTCACCGTCGAGCTAGTGATAAATATATATGTACGTAAGTTTTGAAAAACTCATTGGTACATGCCAGGATTCGAACCCGAGCCTCACTGATTTTCGGCCGGCTCTTTAACCGTCCGGGCTATCACTGCTAAAAACAAAAATAATTACATAAAATAATCTAAAGATGATAATTTTCTTTCGAACGATTTTTGTCTGACCTGATAAAAACGCACGAATTTTCCTCTTAAAAGAAAACTTGCATTTGGATTTCCTAATGCAAACGGGGAGGGTGTTCCAAAGCCTGATGGCATGCACATTGATTAGAGCCGAAGCAGCACATTCGGCTAAAGTCAAAGAGATTAAAATATGATATGCTAAAGTGTTAGTAAGAAGGGAGCATGCCCAAGTTGTCGCAGGTTCGAATCTCCGTGAACACACAAGTTTGTTCATTTATAAAAATGTTCAGAGTAATTAGGCCCAACACCACTGCATCCTATAATAGGTTAAAATAATTTTAAGGAACCTCTAGGTCTGTTGTCATACCTAACTTATTATATTAATAACATACATGTAAATAAATAAAATAAAAATTATGAACGTAATGCCCAAATAAGTTAATATAGACATAGAGATAGTTTTCTACTTATTACATGGCGGCACAAACTGAAGTGGCCTATACGTAAGGAAAGTGAAATATATATATTTTTAAATAAAATGTGGGACACAATTCACACGTGGCTGTTTACTCAATACTCAATCATTTATTGCATCCCATTAGTTTACAAGGTGGTCTTGAATAGGTAAGCGAGATCAATTTATGGACCCTGTACAGGGCATGGCATCTAGTCTCAAACTATTAGGCAGTTGTGAACTTACTACTTACTGTAAGTCTATTAATTATAATTGTTATTGTAAACCATATTTACTAGTAAGACATGAGATTAAAAAGAGCTGCCCTTGAGTTTCTTGCTGGCTCTTCTCGGGGTACTGCATTTGGAACCAGCAACTCGTCGGTGGAGATGGGCAGCTGTTTACATTTAACTTCATGGACTAGTTTAGTGTGCCTTGTTATTGACGTTTCAAAGTGTATTTTGTATACTTACTGAAATAAATTAATTTTGAATTTGAATATCATAATCATTCTCTCATAATTTGCAAGTATATTTTTTTAATATACCTATTGATTGTAACTAATCCAAGCTCCGGTAGGTAAGTACTGTGTTTTTGTTACTTAATATATGTACCTACCAAAATTATAAATTGTAATAATTGAATAATTTATTTATCGAACAAAACATGATTGCTAGTAGCAATTTAATGTTTTTTTTTTTTTTTAATTAATCATGCGATCAGCTTTTTCAGCTATTAGCAGATGCGGTCTGAGCAAGTATTTGGCATGTGAGGTCTGTCTTCCAGTGAAGATTCTGCCTCTCTGTGTTTATTTATAAGTCCTCATTGGTGAGGTCCCAAATATATTGGCGTTTAAGTCGTCTAGTTTGTAATGTTTCGCCCAGAACCGTGGCCAGGCTGTTTGTATGTGAGTTAATACGATCTTTGTATCTACTTGTTCTGTGATCTATTTCAGCCTTTATTGTTTTTATATTCAGGTACTCATGCAGTTCCGATATCCTAGTGAACCACGGTGCGTTTGTTATAGTTTTGAGGACATTGTTTTGGAAACGTTGTAGAATCTATATGTTCGAGTTTTTAGCTGTGCCCCACAGTTCAATCCCGTAGGTCCATACGGGCTTCAGAACGGTTTTGTATATGAGCAATTTGTTGCAGAGTGAAACCTGGGAATGTCTTCCAAGTAACCAATACAGTTTTCTCAGTCGTTGATTCAAGTCGTCACGTTTCTTTTCAATGTGTGTTCTCCAAGTTTGTCTTCTGTCTAGGTGCATGCCAAGATACTTTGCCGTCTCATTATGGGGTAGCACGTCGTTTCCGAGCAATTTAATGTTAAACGAATAAGCCTAATCACGAACTGACCTTTTGTTCGTATTCATTCATTCATTTCATTGAAATTGTTGAGACTAAGCGAGGGTAAATATTACTTAATAATACTTAGGTATTTGGTTAATCTATGTATATATAAGAAAGTCGTGTTTGTTACACTATTTATAACTCAAGAACGGCTGAACCGATTTGGCTGAAAGTTGTTGGGAAGGTAGCTTAGAACCAGGAGACGGACATAGGATACTTTTTATTTCGATATTCCCATGGGAATGGGAACGGGAACTACGCGGGTGAAACCGCGGGGCGCTGCTAGTTTATAACTAAATAGCAGCGCTCCGCGAAAGCTTGTATGGATGGATGTTTGTTGCTCTTTCACGCAAAAACTACTGCCGTTTACAGTTTTATAGCTTATACATCAGAATAACACAAAGGCTATATTTTATCCCCGTATTCCCACGGGAACGGGAACTACGCGAATGAAACCGCGGGGCACTGCTAGTATCATGTAAACCGAAGCGAAGTCAGGGCGGGTCGCTAGTGTCCAATAAAATTATCCTTGTTATAGGTACCTACTTACTTATGTAATGGCATGTATACCTTTTAGACGGTATTCTAATAAGATTATGTGTACTTCCATCAAATGCGAAATACTGGCATGTACCAATGAGTTTTTCAAAAACTTATGTACAAAAGTATTTATCACTAGCTCGACGATGAAGGAAAACATCGTGAGGAAACCCGCAGGTCTCAGAATTAATTCTGAGACATGTGTAGTCCGGCGATGGGCTCGCCACCTATCACGTTTAGGGGTCCACCGTCCAATATATCTCGTGAAATGTGGGTATATCCAGTAATGGAATACCTCTGCCTACCCCCTCGGGGATAAAAAAGGCGTGAGATTATATTATATATATTATTAATATATCAAATGCGACGAGCCCTTTTTTTTCTCCTCGACTATTAAGTTAGGTATATTGAATAGCCACTACATTTTAAACATTTTGGTTTAATTTAGTAGCAAACGGGACGTATTGTTCTGCAGTAAGTAGTTTGTCTGGCTATGTCGCCTATACAAAGAGATTAAAATAGATTAAAATATAATAGGACAAAGCGATGAAAAGTGGGCAAAACTCTAGTGGGATTCTACCGAATGACAGCTCGCGTTCATACTAACCGACATGACGCTTGAGATTCAAAGTTTTTGTATGAAAATATTCCCAATGCCCTCTCTATGTCCTATTATGTATATTTTAATTTGTTTGCCCTTATACCAACAAACTCGAGTCGCAAGTAGGTACTACTAGTGGATTCGCGCGAATATTTATACTTCAGTACCATTTCGTTGTTCCGTATTGAAGGTATTCAAAGTGATTAAAAATATATTAAGTATTCATTGTGATCTTTATATTCTCTATGAACCTATTTTAAGAAGAAGATTTAAGTAGTAAGTTTTTTTATGTATTATAACAATTTTCGTGACACCTTTTTGGCAGTGAGTTTTGGTACATCATCAAAAGTAGACGTAGTGCCGTGAAGTAAAGTACATGTTTTTTTTAAATTTAATGGTAGTGTAGATAGTTATCGATACCAAAACACCAATATTTGTAATTTTTGTCTGTCTGTCTGTGCACGAATCACGTAAACACTACTGTACCAATTTCGGTGTTATGGTATGGACGTACCTGGGTCAAAAATGTCTCATTCCCGCGGAACATTTAAAAATACTGGTTAAATACCGGATTCAGTACTATTCCGAAACGATAACACAAAGAAACTTGAAATATGCTATGTATGTGTCGTATAGGTCGTATTCAACCACTACGAAGGGATTTTCGGAAATTCCCAGGGGAACGGATTTTTTCCCGTGGGAAATTTATTTAAACTGGACCCGCGCGGACAACGTCGCTGGACTCCCTCTAATCTTCAACAATAATTTACGCTACCGCCGTATCCTAGTCGTTTTGGCAAAGGTATTCGATTTCTGAATCTTGTGTCCGACAAGTAAAGGCCGGACGGGCCCCCGCCCCGTCCGTGGCACGGTCAACATCTATAATATTATATTTTTGGTATGAAGCGCTGGCCCGGACGGGGCACGGCGCGGCGTCGACATGTCGAGGCGTAGTGTTAGGATGATTCACCCTTGACGGGGCCGGGCCCGGTGTAACATGAATCAGTTCATGGTTTTCTTAAAATATTATAAAGTTTATAATGGTTTCGATTCTGCATTACAGCGCCTAAACTTATTTTAGTTTAGTCCTGTCATTTTCTTTCTCATAAAGAAGAAAAAAAACGAGTGATATTTAGTCCTGTCAACTAAGGCATTTCATAACGTGTTTAGTGCATAAGTAAATAAGTCACGACTAAAATACAGCCTCTGACAGGACTAAATTCGGTAGGTTAACTTCTATCCCTTTTCTTTTTTGAGGTAAAATAAAGACAGGAATAAACTAAAATAGGTTTAAGTAGTCGCTGTAATGCAGAATCGAACTCAATAATAGATTATAAAAATGAGTCTTTAAATAAAAATACGCCTAATATATACTTAGGTGTTAGAAAAAACAAAACCTATAAGACATTCTTAAATAAATATGAATTTTCTTTGAGAAACTTACAGTCTAATTTACAAAATAACATAAAAAGTATCGGAGGTCGTGGATTCGATCTCCGCTCTGGGCCAACATGAACAATGAACATATCTGTTGGCTTCGTGTCTAGTTGTTCAAAATATTGTAGATATGTTTATCAGGTTGTTTAGGACCCATTGTACCCAGTACCCACCGGCCCTGCCTAGTTTCGGAGTTGGGACTAAATAACATACATAATCTCACGCCTTTTCCCATTGGAGTAGGCAGAGACAATATAGACTGCCACTTGCTACGAACCTGGCAGATCTCTCGTGCTTCCTCCACATCCATCAAACGACTGCATGCTCGTCGGTTTCGGGTAGGTACTCTTTATTTGGCTTCTCTTCAATACATTTTCATTTGGACTAAATAACCGTGTGTAAATTGTGTCCCAAAATTATAATTAATTGATTAATATTTACTACTTTCAATCCCATTACAATCTTTCACGTATTATTCTGTTAACAAAAAATTGCTACATATGATGTGTATACTTTTTTTCTTATCGACGGAGGCGGAAAGCGGCAACTTTGTTTAGCGCAGCGGGCCAAAATTTGCCGCTTTCCGCCCGGATATATGAAAAAGCATTTTGCTAAATTATGAAAATAGAGGACCTGTTTCATTTAGCAAAAAAATATATATGTTTAGCATACAGATTAACACGCTCGCTAAGAGGTTTTTATGGCAAAACCAGTCTTATTTCGTGAGCAGTAGGTTCAAATCTTTTTAAAGTAGATACTTGCATTTTAGAAAGCGGTACATAACATCAATAATACCTAGCTGCCTACTGTTGAATAATTCATAGTTTATTTCTAGAAATTTATTTATGCCAGTCCTTTATATATCCTTTACTAGCAACGCCCCGTGGTTTCACCCGCGTAGTTCCCGTTCCTGTAGATATACGGGAATAAAATATAGCCTACAAGGGACCCGCCCCCGGCTTCGCACGGGTGCAATGCTAATACTGAAACCTTCCTCTTGAATCACTCTATCTATTAAAAAACCGCATCAAAATCCGTTGCGTAGTTTTAAAGATTTAAGCATACATAGGGACATAGGGATATAGGGACAGAGAAAGCGACTTTGTTTTATAATATGTAGTGATAGTGATGATGTTACCCCCTAATATGTATCCAGTTTATTCCCGTTCCCGTGGGAATTTCCGAAAATGCCTTCATAGCGCCTATAGACATATACCTACCTAGACTAGATATACAACATGTAGCAGAATAAGCGCAATTCCTGAAATTAGTTTGTTCAGTATTTCATAATATGTGTAAAATTTTTCCAAAAATGAATTAGCGTAGCTAAATTTAGTGCTTTCTATGGAAATCGCGCTATTATTGATCGATATTTAAGTAAATTGGTTAGACATAACTAAAGTTCGATTGCATTATATTTTTTTTATATTAATATTATACTAATTGGGGTGTAGGTATGAGGAATTGCGCTTTTTCTGTTATGCGTTGTATATATGTATAGATGTTACATTTATGTATAAAATAAACGTCACTTTAATATTTATTTATACGGGAACGGGAATAAGCAGTGAAAAATATTTTTTTACAGATTACAGTGGCAATATGACCCCACACCAGACCTCAAATCCCACGGGACCTCAGATCCCGCGGTTCTACGCGGGACGCTCCATCTTCATCACAGGAGCCACTGGTTTTATGGGAAAGGTCAGTTTTGTTTCTTTTCGTTTCGTTTCATTTGGTTTTATTTTCTTATGGGAGGTTACAGCCTTGTACAGCAGCAGCAACTTGGAACGGTATAAAAAAAAACTCACGCCTTTTATCCCCGAGGGCAGAGGTAACTCCATTTCTGAAAATACCCACTTTTGACGAGAATATTCGACCCCTAAACGTGACAGGTGGTGAGCCCATCGCCAGACCGGGTCTATACACATGCCTCAAAATTTATGTCTGAGACCTGCAGGTTTCCTCACCATGTTTTCCTTCACCGTCGAGCTAGTGATAAAAATGTGAGTAAGTTTTTAAAAAACTCATTGGTACATGCCAGGATTCGAACCCGAGTCTCACTGATTATCATCATGAGAGGCTATCATGCACTGCCGTTGTTGTTATACTGGATGATTTTTTTTACCGTCTGGAAAAAAATATGACGTATAAGGTATCTAGAGCCGAAGTTATACACAAGATTATTTGTTAAATATAGTCATGTTTAATGCAATTTACAAAATCTAGAAAACTACGCACAGTACTACGCGCAGCTGGCGGTTGTAGGTAAATTGCGCATAAATGGAAGCTACGAGCCTGTTTCTTTTTAAAATACCTTTTCAAATATTTCAGTGTGTATTATTGACTACAATTGAGTAATGTATATTAGTTTAAGCAAGAAAACATGTTTTTCAAAAAAAATTTTTTTATGTACCATTGCCAAATGAATCTATTACACTTACCTATCACACCACATTTTTTTCCAGACGTTAAAAAAGGTCTATCTATTTCTATTTCTTTTGCCCAGGTGCTAATAGAACGGCTTCTGTCAACATGCCCTGATGTCGGTCGGTTGTATCTGCTCATGCGACCGAAAAAAGGAGTACTTCCGAACGAGAGGCTGCTGCAGCTCAAACAATCCCAGGTAGCGTTGCCAGGCGTCCGGATAGAGCCGGACATAGAGGTTTTTTGATTGCGTGTCCTGCCAAAATAAAGGATGTCCGGCTTTTAATAGGCTTTTTGCATTTCGTAAACGAGTACAATTTTGACTGATGACTTTATTTGACTAACTAATTTATATTTCACTAGAATTTAACAACATTTATGGTAATAATAAAAAATCTAGATTTGACATTTTTTTTTTGTAAAAATCCTTAATAATGTAGGGTGTACACTGTTCGGCCTTTAAACCTTAACGGGCCATTTATACGAGGGCAATCCACTAAGACTGCATACAAAAAAAACGTTAGGACAATGGAATGGATTGTCCTCACGTTTTTTTTGTATGCAGTCTTAGTGGATTGTCTTAGTGGAATGGCCTCGTATAAATGGCCCATAATGTCCGGCCAAACTGACTGGTCTGTCCCAGGTATGGACGGATATATTTTTTTGACGTCAATGCCAGTGGCGGATTTGCCCTAAGGCAAATTAGGCCCGGGCCTGATACTACAGCCAATAGTGACCAAAAAAATCGGTTGTCTGTAAAGTCGGTTTAGTGACGATAGTTGAACGTGACAACGTCATAAGAAAATACTGATGGAATGGATTGTGCCTCTTTGTCGCTCGTTGCGCGCTCTCGCTTGAATGCGAACGCCGCATACGTCACACTTTTTCGTGCATGCCCCCGGCTCCATCGAATTACGTTGTCACGTCAAAAAGTGAGTGATGATCACAAAAAAAATACTCCGAGTTCCTAAATATTCTAAGGGATAGTGCAAGTTATGGCGGCTCTCACTCCACTGCATCGAATAACAATAATCTCAATTTTGGAAAAGTGACAGATAGATAGATAATTATGATGAATAATTATAATAATTATATAAATAATATAATCTCACGCCTTTCATCCCCGAGGGGGTAGGCAGAGGTATTCCATAACTGGATATACCATCATTTCACGAGATACATTGGACCCCTAACGTGATATGTGGTGAGCCCATCGCCGGACCGGGTCTATTTACAAATGTCTCATTAATTCTGAGACCTGCGGGTTCCCTCACGATGTTTTCCTTCACCGTCGAGCAAGTGATAAATAGTACGTAAGTTTTTGAAAAATTCATTGGTACATGCCAGGATTCGAACCCGAGCCGTTAACCGTTCGGGCTATCTGCACTGCTTCAATTTAATTTGAATTGTTTGCAAAAAATTTGGAAAATTGACAGATTGATAATTATGATGAATAAATATTTCTTTTAATTTTATGCAAACATTTTTTTTTCTTTGGTGAGAAATGGGTTCAATTCTACAACACCGTCTAAACCTCTTAATTTAATTTGACAGCTGCTAAAGCATTTTGCTATTCTAGGCAGTACTGTCAAAATCAAATGACAGGACTAAAAATGAATCTGACGTTCCTAATTTATCTGGCCAATTCAATTTAGGTTTAGCGACCTTATGGCTATTCTGTGGACGCCATTTTAAGCATTTTAGAAATGTCATCACGACTAAACCTCCTAAATTTAGCGGCGATTAAAATGGTGTCGCTTAAATTAGATTATAGGAAAAATCCCGACATATTTGTGTTTGTGTTATTTTTCAAGATATGTTCCATATTTTTAGAAATAGTCAAGAGGGTTTTTGGTGGAAATACGAAAAGGAGGATCATGTTTTTTTTGTAAAATTTATATTTTGCTGTATATTTTGGGTTTTGACTAATAATATTTTGTGTGGCAGGTGTCTGTGAAGGTGTGCAGTGAATGGAAAGTTCGATAAAATGCATAGGATTGACGTTGTTAGATTGCCGAAGTCATTTAATGAAGCCTTCAGTAAAAGTACCTACTATAATTTTGAAAGAGATTAAAATATAATAGGGCATAGAGAGGACAAAGCGAGGAAAATTTGAAGTCAAAAGTTATTCCAAGTGGAATAAGTCTAGTACAATTTCGACCGAATGACAGCTCGCGTTCATACTAACTGACATGACAAGGACATGACGCTTAGGCTTCAAAATTTTGTATGAAAATATTCCCAATGCCCCCTTTATGTCCTATTATATTTTAATCTCTTTGATAATTTTACTGTCGATGATCCAAAAAGGGGTGTTGATGACTCAGTATTTTTGTACATGGACTCCAAAGCAGAGCCGTTTAACTAAGAAATTTGAAGATTGCTGGAGATGTTATTGAATTAACAAGAAAACAAAGACTGAGGACGAGGCACATATCCATTTAAAGATAAACTTAACTGAAGACGAGGCAGTACGGTCTATGACTCTAGCCTGTCCAAAGAAAAAAAATCTATTTGATAATACCTTTTCAGTGTTGCCCGAATAATAGTGACTTTAGTATTTTAAGTAAAACAAGAAAATATAAATTAAACCTATGTTAAAATGATAAAAATGGCATCGAAAGTAATCGTTGAGAACTTTATTTACATATTAATAAATATATACACATTTATTAATGTATTTTTTTTAGATTTCATTCATTCGTTCACTCAGCTCTTTTTTTATTTGTAATTGCAACACTATTCAACTTAGGCATTTTACGCTGTGGTTATAGACTATCTAAATTTAGTAACCATGGCGTTCTAGAATTGCATTTGGCTTAGCGGCTGCGTAAAACTAAATATAATTTAAGAAATTTAGTTTTAAGCTATTTAGGCAGTGGACGCGTAGAATTGAACCCAATGTTTACCTTTCATAAGGGCCCCCAAACAATTTTTATACGGGGCCCCGCCCGCCAAGTGACGCTACGCCACTGCTGTGAGCCTCAGAATGGCTGGTTGTCTGTGGGTGGCGTTGGTCAATGAGAGTTTATTCGACAATTGCTACATATTTGCTACATACTATAAATAATTGCTACATAGCATGTGTAGATATATTTAGGTATTGGTTTTTTTGTTTTTTGACCAGCTATTCTAACGTCAGGTTTGCTGGTCACCTCCTAGTTTAGAGTCAAGTACGTAGAACGCTTCAGGTAAACTGCCGAGACGACACGCTTTATATCCATTATACTTATTTGTATTCCATTTCTGGATATACCCACTTTTCACGAGATATTCTTTGGACCCCTAAACGTGATAGTTGGTGAGCCCACCGGACCGGATCTGATCATGTCTCAGCATTAATTCTGGTAATTACTTGTTTCCTCACGATGTTTTCCTTCACCGTCGAGCTAGTGATGAGTATGTATGTAAATATTTCTAAAACTCATTGTTACATGCCCGGATTTGAAGAACCCGATCCTCACTGATTATTATTATGTGAAGCGGGCTCTTTAGCTAGGCTATCACTGGGTTCAATTCTACGCGTCCACTGCCTAAATAGCTTAAAACTAAATTTCTTAAATTATATTTAGTTTTACGCAGCCGCTAAGCCAAATGCAATTCTAGAAAGCCATGGTTACTAAATTTAGATAGTCTATAGCCACAGCGTAAAATGCCTAAGTTGAATAGTGTTGCAATTACAAATAAAAAAAGGGCCGAGTGAACGAATGAATGAAATCTAAAAAAAATACAATAATAAATGTGTATATATTTATTAATATGTAAATAAAGTTCTCAACGATTACTTTCGATGCCATTTTTATCATTTTATCATAGGTTTAATTTATATTTTCTTGTTTTACTTCAAATATTAAAGTCACTATTATTCGGGCAACACTGAAAAGGTATTATCAAATAGTTTTTTTTTCTTTGGACAGGCTAGAGTCATAGACCGTACTGCCTCGTCTTCAGTTAAGTTTATCTTTAAATGGATATGTGCCTTGTCCTCAGTATTTGTTTTCTTGTTAATTCAATAACATCTCCAGCAATCTTCAAATTTCTTAGTTAAACGGCTCTGCTTTGGAGTCCATGTACCAAAGAGATTTAAATATAATAGGGCATAGAGGGGGCATTGGGAATATTTTCATACAAAATTTTGTAGCCTAAGCATCATGTCCTTGTCATGGCAGTTAGTATGAACGCGAGCTGTCATTCGGTCGAAATTGTACTAGACTTATTCCACTTGGAATAACTTTTGACTTCAAATTTTCCTCGCTTTGTCCCCTCTATGCCCTATTATATTTTAAATCTCTTTGCCATGTACAAAAATACTGAGTCATCAACACCCCTTTTTGGATTATCGCCAATAAAATTATAGTACTTTTACTGAAGACTTCATTAAATGACTTCGGCAATCTAACAACGTCGATCCCATGCATTTTATCGAAATTTCCATTCACTGCACACCTTCACAGACACCTGCCACACAAAATATTATTAGTCAAAACCCAAAATATACAGCAAAATATAAATTTTACAAAAAAACATGATCCCCCTTTTCGTATTCCCACCAAAAACCCTCTTGACTATTTCTGAAAATATTGAAAACATATCTTGGAAAATAACACAACCACAAATATGTAGGGATTTAGTCAAAACCCAAAATATGCAGCAAAATATAAATTTTACAAAAAAACATGATCCCCTTTTCGTATTTCCACCAAAAACCCTCTTGACTATTTCTAAAAATATGGAACATATCTTGAAAAATAACACAAACACAAATATGTCGGGATTTTTCCTATAATCTAATTTAAGCGACACCATTTTAATCGCCGCTAAGTTTAGGAGGTTTAGTCGTGATGACATTTCTAAAATGCTTAAAATGGCGTCCACAGAATAGCCATAAGGTCGCTAAACCTAAATTGAATTGACCAGATAAATTAGGAACGTCAGATTCATTTTTAGTCCTGTCATTTGATTTTGACAGTACTGCCTAGAATAGCAAAATGCTTTAGCAGCTGTCAAATAAAATTAAGAGGTTTAGACGGTGTTGTAGAATTGAACCCGCTCTCTTTAGTTTTCCTTTAAATTGATAAAAATAGGTATTCAAATGAAGGTAACTTAATCTAAGCAGTCTTCCCTTGTGGGCCCCTATCCTTAATGAACTACAAAGAATTAAATAAAAAAATATATTTTAATGTATGAATTGAGGTCATGACTGCGACCGAACTGAACGTCAAAGACAATTTCAAACGTTCGGATTTTAAAGTTGTTTCGTTTTTTTTCTTGTCTTAGTTATAAATTATTGTAAAAAATTGTAAATTTAATTGAAATTACTTGTAATATAATTCAACTAAAAAGATTCTATTCTATTTTATTCTATTCCGTTCCGTTCCGTTCCGTCCCGTCCCGTCCCCTTCCATTCCCACTCCCATTTTATTCCATTCCCATTCCATTCTATTCCCATTCCATTCCATTCTATTCTATTCAATTCTTTTCCATTCTATTCTATTCTCAGTCATCTCTGGTACCCCCTAGATGGGATGTCCTGCAATTGCTTAACATGTCTAGATAGCTTATAATAACCTAATCCAAAATTTCCCTACACCGCCACTGAACGCAGGTGTTCGACGTGGTGCGCGAGCGCAGCCCCCGGCAGCTAGACAAGCTGGTGCTCATTCCGGGGGACGTCACGCAGCCGCAGCTCGGGATGGCTCAAGAGGCGCTGGCGCAGCTGCAAGAGGTAGTTAGTGTAGTTCTTTTGAAAAAGGAAATGAATTTATTTCCGTAGGTACCTAATTGATAATTACACTTAAAAAAGTCGATAGTCTAATAATAATAAGGCACTTTGAAGTTTTCCATGAATATTGGCTAAAATTAAATGTAAACAGCAGCCCATCTCCACCGTCGAGTTGCTGATTCCAAATGCAGTACCCCGAGAAGAACCAGCAAGAAACTCAAGGACAGCTCTTTTTAATCTCATTTACAGGTGTCCCTAGTCTTCCATTCAGCTGCGACCTTGAAGTTTGATGAGGCCTTGCGAGTAGCTGTGGACCAGAACGTGCGATCCGTGATGCGACTGCTGGACATCTGCGACCGGCTGCCCAATCTCCAGGTGAGTTCTAACACCTGCTTCTCAGGCTATGGATAAGGTTACGTGATAACTTCAAAAGAAAACATTGATGAAGATCGTGCCTCTCTGTCGCTTGTTCCGCGCTCTCGCTCGCACATTCGGCCCAAAAGGAACGTGAAAATGAGTCATGCTTTTTCGTCCGTGCAGCCAGCGTTCATAGATTTATAAGACGTTATGTCGTCAAAAACATAATTCATTTGTACATACATACAGCTCACGCCTTCTTCCCACAGGGGTAGGCAGAGACGATGGATCGCCACTTTCCCCGATCTTCGCACACTTCCCTCCCTTTTCATGCACGCTCTTTTATTCATCGCACTTTTGACCCCAGCTTTTTGAAGGACGTCTGCACTAATTTGATCCGTGAACGTCCTTCTGGGGTGTCCTCTTGCCTTGTATCCTTTAACATTCGCACCATAAATCTCTTTCGTTACTCTTCTTTCACCCATACGTTCTAAATTACCAAACCAGCTTAACATACCCTTTTCTATTCTTGTCCCTACAATCTAGGTAGGTACATCTTCTTTCATTCATTTGTTTCTGTGTAAAAAAAAATCAAAACGCACTGTAAATCAGTTCGATCCTATCTCCACCGAGGAGTTAGTGCCAAATGCAGTACCACGAGAAGAACCAGCAACACATTCAAGTGCAGCTCTCAAGAATTTGTACGTACAGTCAAGGGCACCTGAGACTTTACACTTGCAAAGCGAGTCTGACCTCTAAGGCGATTGTAATAAGAACGTTACAATGTCCAATGTGTCAAGCTCTAGATCAGCCATACTCAACCTTTTTTTTATAGGGGCCACAAACACGTTTCAGTCATGGTGTCGAGGGCCGCAAGCAAAAACTATTTAGGTCTTATTTAAAAAAACGTGATTCCAAGTTAACGATGTAGTTAAAAAAGAAGTTTTAACAAAGATGTTTATATGTTTTAATGCGATTTTTGATACTGTGAACACTTTTTCAGTACTTTATCAAGGTCTGGCTGGCGATTAGATATTTTTCTTTTGTATTTAGAAGACACTCCTGACATTATATTGACACTAAAACCACAATTAACTGCAATTACTGGGCGAGATTAGCTATAGCTGATAGCGCTCGGCTCACATTCCCGTTCTGATACACCCATTCTTTGATGGGCGTGAAATTTAAAATGTTTTACAATAAATTTGTAACTTCAGATGAGCCAATAACAAAGGTCCGGCGGGCCGGATGCGGTCCGCGGGCCGCAGGTTGAGTATAGCTGCTCTAGATGCTCTTGATTGTAGATCACATTATCACATGAGTAAAGAAAAAAAAATCTTTTAAAACTTTCGTAACTACATATTTATCACTAGCTCGACGGTGAAGGAAAACATCGTGAGGAAACCCGCAGGTCTCAGAATTAATTCTGAGACATGTGTAAACGGTCCGGCTATGGGCTCACCACCTATCACGCTTAGGGGTCCAATGTATCTCGTGAAATGTTGGTATATCCAGTAATGGAATACCTCTGCCTACCCCCTCGGGGATGAAAGGCGTGAGATTATATTATAATTATTATAAAGAAACGGATCATTATGTCGTAATGTGCGCAGGCGCTGGTGCACGTGTCGACGGCGTACAGCAACGCTGAGTTGGATCGCGTGGAGGAGCGCGTGTACCCTGCGCCTGCGCCGATAGACGAGCTGCTGGCGCTCGCTGACTCCGCACCGCCGCATTTGCTCGCCGAGATCACTCAGAAGTAAGGATATTACAAAGAGATGAATTTTGGGTTCCTTTTACCTATGAAATTGTCCTGTTGTATGGAGAATTTCAAGAAAACAAATGTTTAATTAACATTTAATTAGACTTGACGGAAAAAAATCAAGAAGATTATTATTTAATTTAAATTGTTTGTAATTTTTTTGGAAAAAGTGGCAGATAGATAATTATGATGAATAAATATTTCTTTTAAATTTTATGCAAACTTTTTTTTTTCTTTTGTGAGAAATCTTTATCCTTCATAAGGGCCCCCAAACATTTTTTATAAGGGGCCCCGCCAAGGCACGCTACGCCACTGGATTACAATGTTGTTATGTGTATAGAGAGTTATATAGATTATAATTATTTTTTGTTAATTTAAAATAAAATGTATTTCAGGTACATACATCCCAAGCCAAATACATATACATTTACAAAAGCGACAGCGGAGAACGTACTCAGTCAAAGTGAGAGACGGTACGCAGCGGCTATATTTAGACCCACCATTGGTAAGTACTTTGAGCCTTATCCAAATGGTGAACAAAAACCATGCATACCAACAACCACGGGGCGTAAGGGGCGGTCCGCCCCGGGCCTCTGGTGCTGGAGGGCCTCCAAATTTAAAAAGTTATCTTAATCAAATCGAAAACAAGGATAAGAGGCAGTTGGGTGTTGGTTGGAGGCTTCAAATACGATTAAAGCTACACTAAATTTGGAGGCCCCCAAGGACTAGAGGCCCACCCTGGGTCTGAGGGGCCTCCAAATCCAAAAGTTCTAAGACCGGGGGGCCTCATTCAGTTTTTCCGCGCGCAGCTTCAATTGAGCTAAATTTTTTTCAACGATGGTTCGTTTCATCGAAAATCTGTTGGTCGACAGAACATAGGCTGTTACGTCGGTGTGTACCTACCTAAAGATTTGTCTTTATTTTTTACTAGCAGTGCCCCGCGTTTTCAACCGCATAGTTCCCGTTCCCGTGGGAATATAGGAATAAAAAGTATCCTATGTCCATCTCCTGGTTATACCTCTCCACAAACTTTCAGCAAAATCGGTTCAGCCGTTCTTGAGTTATACCTAAATAGTGTAACTAACACGACTTTATTTTATATATATACTAGCGACCCGCCCGACTTCGCACGGGTGCAATGCTTATACTAAAATCTTCCTCTTGAATCGCTCTATCTATATCTATCTATATCTAGGGACAGAGAAAGCGACTTTGTTTTATACTATGTAGTGATTATTATCTTATCTTATACCGCCCCACTGCTGAGTAAAGGCCTCTCCTCCCTCCTTCCACTTATCCCTATCCTGTGCCTCCTCCGGCCATGTCCTCGCCTTTTCGAGGACATGGCCGGAGGAGGCACAGGATTGGTGCAGACATGTTCATGCACACAAATGTTGGCCCCGAGCGGGGATCGAACCCGCAACCTCCGACTCAGAAAGGCCACTACCATAATATAAATAAATAAATATAAATATAATCTCACGCCTTTCATCCCCGAGGGGGTAGGCAGAGGCATTCCACCACTGGATATACCCACATTTCACAAGATACATTGGACCCCTAAACGTGATAGGTGGTGAGCCCATCGCCGGACCGGGTCTATTTACACATGTCTCAAAATTAATTCTGAGACCTACGGGTTTCCTCACGATGTTTTTCCTTCACCGTCGAGCTAGTGATAAATATGTACGTAAGTTTTTTGAAAAACTCATTGGTACATGCCAGGATTCGAACCCGAGCCAACCGAACCAATAGGCCCAACAAACGCTTTGCTTGTAGCTTTCGGTGTTAAAACTGTATCTAATAATTCCAGTGGTGTCCTCCCTCCAACACCCATTCCCTGGGTGGATTGAAAACCTGAATGGGCCGAGTGGGGTCGTAGTTGGAGTCGGGAAGGGTTTGCTGCACTGTTTCTGTTGTCGTTCGACAGCCAAAACTGATCTTCTGCCTGTAGACATCGCCATAGACACACTGCTAGCTGTTGGCTGGGAGACAGCGGTTGATAAGTAAGATTTAAAGTCTTTAGAGGAACTCCACTCTCGGAAATACCCACTTTTTAGAGAAGGATTTTACGGACCTTTAAACGAGACAGGTGCCCCTCAAACTAAAAGGAAAAGTAGGTATACAAACAAAGCCATGATAAGACCTGTCGCCACGTATGAATTTTGGGGCCTTAAGAAGGATAATGAAAGGAGACTGCATGAAGCGGAGATGAGAGTGTTCAGATGGATGTGTGGAATGACAAGAATGGATAAAATTAGGAATGAGTACATAAGAGGAAGTCTGAAAGTAGCACCCGTGATGGAGAAGTTGAGAGGTAGTCGTCTGTCTTGGTATGGACATATAATGAGGAGGGATGAGAGTAACGTTGTAAGGCGAGTGCTTGATATGAATGTGGAAGGTTATAGAAAGAGGGGTAGACCAAAGAAAAGATGGATGGATTGTGTGAAGGATGATATGTGCAAGATGGAAGTGAATGTAGATGACGTATGATAGATCTAAATGGAAGGGAAAAAACATACTGCGCCGACAGCAAATAATAGGAAAAGGGCAAGTAAATGATGAAACGAGACAGGTGGTGAGCCCACACACGACTCAGAATCAATTCTGGGACCTGCGGGTTTCCATTTTCTCTTCACCGTCGAGCAAGTATAAATATGTATCTAGGTACTTAGGAACGTAAGTTTTTTCAAAACTCATTGGTACATGCCAGGTTCGAAACCGTGAGCAACGGGCTTTTTAACCGCAGGGATATCAGTGCTCATCAGCATTATCATCAACCCGTAACAGCCCACTGCTGCGGTCTTTCCTCACACTTGAGGAAGTATGGGCTATGATCTCCCACGCGAGCCCACCGCGGATTGGGAGATGGTGTTAAGCTAGTGGCCACTTAACAGTCAGAATTTTTCAAGCCACCTAAGGGTATCTGACAAGGCTTAACGACTTCCATTGTGCGTAAACACAACGTGCTTATTGTAACTAAACATGGTGAAATCCTGCAATTTATTATTTTCAGGACTCCAGAAGTTCGCGTGTACAACTGCAGCACTTGCGAAAATCCCACCAACTGGAAGGACTTTGAGGTGGCGATGATTAAGTACTTGAGGCAACATCCTTTGGACAAGGTGCTCTGGTACCCTTTCGGGACCACTGTTCAGAACAGGTCAGTGTGTTTTTTTTATAAAATATATCTAAGGTCTTTTTTATAAAATATATGTAACTAAGGTTTTTTTATAAAATATACCTTTTTTTATGATAAAAAAAGGGGGAAACGAGCAGACGGGTCAACTGATGGTAAGTGACGTCCGTCGCCCATGGACACCTGCAACTCAAGAGTCACAAATGCGTTGCCGGGAGGGGGGATTGGGGCCTCCGGTTACCTCACTCACTCAACGAAACGCAATGCATTGCTTTACGCTGGTTTTCTGTGATCTAAGGTTTTTTTATAAAATATATCAGGTAGGTACTGCATTTGGAACCAGCATCTCGTCGGTGGAGATGGGCTGCTGTTTACATTGAGGAATTAATCTTCATGGACGAGTTTATAGTGCCTTGTTATAACCTAGCTAGACTATTGACTTTTCCAAGTGTAATTTTCAATTACCTACAGAAATAAAAAAAAAGACGTGTGGCACTCGGGGACTGACGCGGTAAAGCTATTGCATAGCACACGTCACGACATCAAATAAAAGTATCGCGTCTGTGCCGGTCGTAGTTCGTAGGGGAGTGTTAGGTTAATTTTCGTTACGGAATTTCTGGATTCGGTCTCCACGCTCACGGCCCGCGGTAGAAGCTATGCAATAGCTTAAAAAATATTTTTTCAAACAATATTGTAATTTTTGTCTGTCTGTTATCCCGCAAAAACTACTGGACGGATTTTTATGAAATTCGGTGTAGAGATAACTGAGTAACTGGGTCAACTTCTAGGGTACTTTTTACTTCAGGAAAGTAGAAATTTTGTGAGTTTAGTGGAAATTTATTTCTGGTTAAAAGCGTAGATGTGTTATATGTCGTACTAGCGACCCGCCCCGACTTTGCACGGGTGCAATGCTTATACTAAAACCTTCCTCTTGAATCACTCTATCTATTAAAAAAAACCGCATCAAAATCCGTTGTGTAGTTTCAAAGATTTAAGCATACAAAGGGACATAGGGATATAGGGACAGAGAATGCGACTTTGTTTTACACTATGTAGTGATGATGATGAAGCAACCACTATGAAGGGCTTTTTAAGAATTCCCACTGGAACGCGAATAAACTGGATCCGCGCTGTCAACGCTCGGCTAGTCGACACTAATATTATAAAAAAGAAAGATTGGTATGTTTGTATGTTTGTTACGAATAAACTCAAATACTACTGGACAGATTCAAAAATTCTTTCACCAATGGAAAGCTACAATATCCTAGAGTAAAGGCTATTTTTTATTTCCGTATTCTCACGGGAACCGGCACAGAACCGTCTGTAAAGATCCGCGGTTTCCAATTGGAACCGAGACACAATTAAAAATCTATTGTGTCTCGGATGCTTGGTCTTAGAGGTTAACAAATATAAAGAAACTCAATGGAGGATCCAATCATGACCCGCCTCCTTGGCTGGGCCTTTTTAGGGTTCCGTACCTCAAAAGGAAAAAACGGAACCCTTATAGGATCACTTTGTTGTAAGTCCGTCCGTCCGTCTGTCAAGACCCTTTTTCTCAGTAACGCGTGGAGGTATGAAGCTGAAATTTATATCAATTACTCAGGTCTACTGTCCCTTGAAGCTGTGAAAAAATCAAACTTCTAAGCCAACGCAATCAAAAGATACAGCCGTTTATGCCGCAAATTTTCGACACTTGCAAGGGAATCAAAACCTACAGGGTGCTTCCCGTGAACTCAGAATCTTGAAATTTGGTACGAAGCAACGTCTTATAGCATAGATAAAGGAAAAATTACGAAAACCATAAATTTGCAAGGTTATACGGAACCCTCGGTGCGCGAGTCCGACTCGCACTTGGCCGCTTTTTTTTTTGTTACCCAGGTTAAAATGCGTTACTGGACACGCACCCGTGACCCGACCCATTGAGCTGTCGGGGGTAGACTAAGTATTGAGGTTGCCAACCATAGTGTTAAAAACAGTATTATACTGTTTTTCGCTCGCTTATACTTTTTACTGTTCTATCAAAAAAAAGTATCCAAAATACTATTTTCAGGACCGCTGGTATTTGAAGCTATAGTAAAACCTAAAAAGTAAACATTAACCATAATGTCAGAACGCACGCGGAAACGGAACCATCTCAAAATGTCAGATAAGCAAAATGACGGATTCGCAAAATGTCAGATTCGCAAAATGACGGATTCGCAAAATGACATATTCGCCTATTCGCAACTACACGAAAATGCCGAAAACAAATGAAAATTTGTTGGTTTGAGAAATGTTTTTTATGCACAAAAATTTTAAATAAGAATGAGTCATGATCATAAACTGTTGAATGTTGTTAGAAGCTCTAAAAATATGTTTTTAAAACGTCTTTCAAATAAAATACTGTTTAATTTTCTAAAATACTGTTCATTTCATTTCTCCGACCTCATTAGGTACCTATACTGTATTTTTCGTATTTAAAAAGTTGGTCCCCTAGTCGGGGGTTATGTGGGGCTCTGCAGAATAGTGCTGCCATAACCCCTAAAACCCTGGGGTGTTCCTCCTCGCCGCTTCGGACCAGCCATGGCGCCAGTTATGCATCCGCAGCTGGGTCATCCTTGGCTGGGCCTAGTTCAACCACAGATCATTTATGTAATTTAAAACTAAATAAGAAATATGCTTGCCCCTTTATGGTACATCTATAAATGTGTAAACTTAACTTACTACTTAAATTGACTCCTGTTCCCAGGTATGCAAAGAAAGCGCTGGAGGTGTTGCTGCAGACTGTACCACTCTACCTGGCGGAGTATGCGGCGCGACTGCTCGGGATTAAGACACGGTGACATGGATTTGACGTTATAGGACAAGTTCTTTTTAAGACCTTTTCTGCATTTGTCCATTTCTTACTATGCCCACTTCTGGTTATGACTATTTCTGTTTGTGACCAATTCTGTATTCGTCGACTTCTGGATTGGTCGACCCTCGGTACAGCCAGCATGTGCATGAGAGTTGGAAAATTACCTTTGGCCGTATAACCCAACCTTTAACCCGGGACAGTTGGATAGACAGAACCTTTAGAGATGTAAAATTTTAAAATAAGATTATTTGGGCTTTTTGTACCTTTCAATCCACAATACCGGCTGTGACGCATGTCCGGACCGTTTAGGAGGAGTTTAGGAGGCCCTGGGCTAATACTACTTAGGGGGCCCACCTTTCTTGCTGGTTCTTCTCGGGATACTGTATTTGGAACCAGCAACTCGTCGGTGGAGATGGGCTGCTGTTTACATTTAGCCAATCTTAATGGACGGTTTTAGAGTGCCTTCTTATTAGACTATTTACTATTCTAAGTGTAATTCTTATTACATACAGAATAAAATACATTAATAATAATAATAGTAATAATAAATTGTGGGACACAATTCACACACTGCTATTTAGTCCGAAACTATGCCGGGCCTGGAATATAGGTACTAAACAACTAATAAACATACTTAAATAAATATTAAACGACCAGACACGAAGCCAACAGACATGTTCACGCATACAAATGTTGGCCCCGAGCGGGGATCGAACCCGCGACCTCATACTCAGAAGGCAGGGTCACTACCAACTGAGCCAACAGGCCCGTCAAACATTTTCTTTCTTTCTTTCCTAACTACTCAGTTCAGTTCGAAGTACCAACACTACCAACACAACATAGACTTGAAGTAAATGAATTGAATGGGTTTGATTAATCGCAGGATGGCTGCAAACCTTACGATCAGTTTAATTTAATAATATTATAGATTTTTTCGCATTATCGTCTATTTTTACTTCGACTTGACTTAGCTGGGGGCCCCTGGAATCCACGGGGCCCTGGGCTGAAGCCCTAAAAGCCGTATGATAGATCCGGCCCTGCTGTGACGTCAGTGACGTAAATAGGGCAGTAGGTGCCCAGGCATAGGGTGTAGACTCTGGGGGGCGCAAGAATGGCCAGACCAGGGGGTCTAAAAAGGCCGTTTCGGGTGAATCATAATAAGATCCTATTTCGATTCATATTCAAAATTTTCACTGAATCACTAATTGTCAGTGAATCACTAAAATAAGGGACCATTTTACGAAATTTAGAGGAATTGCTTAGGATTTGCAGGGAATTCATAAAAGGAGGAATTGCTCAGAGGAATTGCTCAAAGTGGCCATTTTAGACCCACAGGCAGGACTATTATTTTTCGGTTTACTCCTGATAAGTTCCCGCTGCGCCCCTAGTGATCGATTCCAAATTCCAACACATACGTACCTATATGGAGGAGTGGAGGTGGGATGCTCCGCCATCGTGAAAAGGGGAGAACTTCCGCCAGGAGAAGTGGTCGTGCCTGGGGACCGCGGTCCAACGGTTGATGTTGGACAGTTCTATTTATACAAACTCATTAGAAAACTCCGATAGCGCGGTTTAGAACTCGGCCGTCTATTGGCGCGTTCTATGTAGTGTCGCTACACGTACATTCATGCCATGCCAGTATCGTCAAAAACGTAGGTAAGTGCTTATTTTTTTGGCGGCGTACGAGCGTATTCGTGTATGTGTGTTTAGGGGTCGTCGAATACCTACCTACTCGTGAAAAGTGAGTAAGTACCTATTTCCAGAAATGGAATACCTTTCCCTACCCCCTCGGGGATAAAAGGCGAGAAATTATTTATTTAGTTCTCGTTTTCTCGATAGATGGCGACGTCATAGCAAAATTTATAACTGTCATGGTATTTTTTAATAAATACAAGGTGCTCATTTTTGGTTTGGAGTGTTTTCTCTTGCATTACATTGATTAGGTATAATTAAAATAAAAATAACTTACACCTGATTAACCGAGGGGGTAGGGAAAGGTATTCCTATTTTTGATATCTACCCACTTTTCACGAGATATTCCTTGAACCCCTAAACGTGATAGGTGGTGAGCCTATCGCCGGATCGGGTCTGATTAGATGACCTGCGGGTTTCCTCACGATGTTTTCCTTCACCGTCTAGCTAGTAATGAATATGTACGTATACGTAAGTTTTAAAAAACTCATTGGTAGATACATGCCCGGATTCGAACCCGAGACTTACTGATTTTCATTATCTGAAGCAGGCTCTTTAACCTTAAAGCTATCACAGCTCGATCACTAGGTATTATTTTTAGTGGTATTTTGAACTTTGGTCTCCAGGTATAGCCTAATAACAGCTGACCAAAAGCTGAGGTCCATGAGTGATGCGCTACAGTTTTTCGCGCGAAAAGAGTGGCATTTTGACAACAGCAACGTGCAGCGGCTGCGCGCGCGCCTCTCATCGGACGACGCGAGGATCTACAACTTGGACCCTAACACAATTGAGTAAGTTCTTTAATAAAAACTGAATGTCGTGGCATTATTATTTAAGTATGACTAGGGGCTTCATTGTATATTAAAATTTATAATTATTGTAATCGTCTTTATTGAACACTAGCGGTTCTGCGCGTTTTCACGCGCGTAGTTCCCGTTCCCGTGGGAATACGGGAATAAAATATAGCCTATGTTACTCAGGGATATTCTAGCTTTCCATTGGTGAAAGAATTTTTAAAATCGGTCCAGTAGTTTTTGAGTTTATTCGTAACAAACATACAAATCTTTCCTCTTTATTATAGTTATTAGTAGGTAGGTATAAATATAGATTTGTTACGCGATCAGGGGGCTAAAAAGGCCGTTTCGGGTGAATCATAATAGGATCCTATTTCGATTCATATTCGAAAGAACAATGGCAAAAGTCCATGTGTTTTGGGTACCCCACTTACACCTGCCCACGGAAGACGAAACCGTGTAAAATCGATAGTTCTTGGACAGACTAAGATAATATGTAATCATACCACATTTTTATAAGTTGAGGTTTAAAAGTTATTCGTTACCTAGTGAATTTTGTAGGTTATTATGAGATTTTAGGTACCAAAGACGTGTAAATAAAAAGTTTCTCTAGGAAAGAAAATGATTTTCTTCCAACCTCTTTGTTAGAAAATAGCACTGCCTACCACATGCCATATAAGTTACTCTATGCCAGTGAATGATGGCTTTGGCAAAAAATATCGATACCTATATTAAAATATCGATACCTATATTAAAATATCGATATTTTTCCAAATACTAAATTAGCATATTATTATATATATCGTCGATATTTTTAATGGCGATATATCGACATTTATTTTACAGTATCGAATTCGTATCAATTTTAATATATTTTTAACGCAATTCTGGTTTCGTGTTTCATTTCATGTTAGGTACTAGATACTTGCCGACTCAAGCATTTATAAAAATATACTATTTTCATCGTCGTTTTTTACGAATTTGGGAATATGTATATGTAGTAATAATAATGTAAAACTGACGATATATCGATATTTTTCACTCGATTTTTATATTATATATTTTTTTATTATATTTTTATAGTATTTAGAAATGTCGATACGATAAATATCAATTTATTTTTTCACTTGGCCATCCGTAGTGAATGACATGGTTGACGTCATGACACGACGTTCAATTTTACCACAACAACAAAAAAGTTTTTGTATTAATCAAAGACATTAAAATATAATAGCATAGAGGGGGCATTGGGAATATTTTCATATAAAACTTTGAAGCTCAAGCGTCATGTCCTTGTCATGTCAGTTAGTATGAACGCGAGCTGTCATTCGGTCGAAATTGTACTAGACTTATTCCACTTGGAATAACTTTTGGCTTCAAATAATCCTCGCTTTGTCCCCTTCATGCCTTATATTATATTTTAATCTCTTTGGTATTAATAGATTTCCCAATCGATCGATTCGTGTTTCTATGATATTTCTGTTTTATTTGACTCAATATTTTCAACTGCTAGATTAATTTAAAAATATGGAAAATTTCGACTTGTTATGAGTCAATATAAGCATAGTGTGATACCCCGTGGGTGTCTATTTCAGTGGGTACCAAAGCTGCCGATATTCTTTCACTAAATACGAATCTGCTCATGAATTGAATTGTCATTGAATCACTAAAATGAGGGACCATTTTACGAAATTGGGAATTGCTTAGAATTTGCTGGGAATTCATAAAAGGAGGAATTGCTCAAAGTCGCCATTTTAGACCCACAGCGCTTGCTTTCAATCCCACTGGCTGTATAGACAGATGTACAGAAGAAGCAAAATATGTCAAAATGATGACGGACAATAAGGCCCTAGTGGTGTGGCGTGTAAATAGCCACACCTGGCGGGGAGAAAAACTCTTGGGCAATTATACGAGGGGGGAACCGGTGGCGCAACACAAGTATCTACGAAATTAAATATACACAAGTGTAGCAGATAAGCACTCACCAGCTCCAGGCGTCGCACAATTATGGACTGGCCAGCCCCTCTTTAGGATAAAATATTTATTATTATAATTAATTATATTGTCCAGTGCATCAGTCACTATTTTCTTTGTAATGTCAAGTTTATTTCTTCTTTTACTTACCCAGAGACTAGCGAGGGCCGCACGTGCAAACAGATGGTATATTGAATTAAGTAAATAGATTATGCTGCGCAACCATGCTCCCCGCCTTGAAAGTTCCTAGAACTTTCAAAGAGTCCAAGGGTGAAGTAAGAGAATAGCGGGAGAAATAAGCAATATATATATATATATATATATATATATATATATATATATATATAATCTCACGCCTTTTATCCCCGAGGGGGTAGGCAGAGGTATTCCATTACTGGATATACCCACATTTCACGAGATATATTGGACCCCTAAACGTGATAGGTGGTGAGCCCATCGCCGGACCGGGTCTTTTTACACATGTCTCAGAATTCATTCTGAGACCTGCGGGTTTCCTCACGATGTTTTCCTTCACCGTCGAGCTAGTGATAAATATGTACGTAAGTTTTTGAAAAACTCATTGGTGCATGCCAGGATTCGAACCCGAGCCTCACTGATTTTCGGCCGGCTCTTTAACCGTCCGGGCTATCACTGCAATAATAAGCAATAATAGCAGAAATATAACTTAAATAGCGGGAACATAGAGCAAGTACATATTTATAGAGCGGGAATATAAGTATATAGCGGAATATAAGTAATAGAGAGGTATATATACAATAAAAATAAAACTGTACACATAAATACAATTATTGCAAAGGTAAAGGATAGAGTTTTACAACGGGACGCTTGAATTGTCCACTTCGGATATTCACTAGAGCGACCCGCACCACACCGTCAGCTCCAGGGAAAATCTGAATAATAACACCCAATGGCCAATTCAGCGGTAGAATATAATCGTCCCCCATCATAACGGACTGTCCAAACTTGGACAGGGTTGTCAAGCGTATTCCATTTCTGTTTGACAGGGAGCGTATGCAAATATTCTTTACGCACTTTATTTTAATAAGTACTCTATAAAATATGTACTATCAAAATAAATTTGCGTGGCTTGTAAAATTATACCTAGACCAAAAATTAACGCGGCTTAATATGTCTAATCAGAAGGGAGCAAAAATTTTAAAGATAAGTTTTAAAATAAGAAAATATAAATTATAAATGCAAATGGGGTAAGTTATATACAAAAGCGCGTATAAAATTTATGGACACTTGCCCTTATAAGAATTTGGGCATAAAATATCTAAAAGGCGTTGGCGGATAAACACCAGAATGTGAGTTTCCTAGAAGACTGGCAGGATCCTTACTACAAGGTATTCCAGCCGAATCTCTATTATAAGACCTACTAAATTTATTAAGGCCCAACTCCAGATCAGTGACCACGTGTGCGGTGAAAGAAGGCGAGTATGATGTGTCCGGTTGACATAATACGTCACCCATTAGCACATATCCAAAGGCGGTTAGTAAGGCGGGCGGTGTGTGAAGACTAGGCTGCACTTTGTTTCCAAAATAAATATATGGGAACAAATGAGCACCCAGAACAACGTCTATACCTCCCGGGATATTCCAGGAGAGGTCAGCGAGCGGAATATGATCAAGATGACCCATGTCACATTTACTAATAAAACGTGAGGGCAGTTGATCTGTTATACAATCAACAACTAAGGCTTTAACATAATATTTTTGATTTTCAAAAACGCGTGATTCTATATTTACATAAACATAACCGTGTATTGGTCGAGAAGTTAAACCAACACCCTTTATAAAAGAATTATTTAAAGGTATAACCGGAAGATGAAGAGCTTTGCAGCAATCCAGCGTTATTAAATTATTTTGCGATCCGTTATCAATAAGGCATCGTATAATCATTTTGCCATTACCATTATTAGGCTTAGCATACTTGAGCGGTTGACACTAAAGTTGTTGTGCTGGGTATCGAATTAGCAGAAAGAGAGACTGCAGCATTCTTGGGCGATGAACCCTTGATATTGCATTGCGTCGATATACCGTGTGCATCAAGTGAAGGCGCAGGAGCGGTGGTATGCATAAGAACTCGATAGAGAGCGGAAGCGGGAGCGTGAGTGGGAGCACGACATAGAGCGGGAGTGGAAGACGTGCAACATAGAGTGGGACCAAGACTTAAAGCAGGAGCGGGAATAGGACATTTAATAGGAGCGGCTGCGGAAGCACGACATAAAGCGGTAGCGGGTGAAGAATATATTATAGCCTCCGACGGACCAGCTCTTCGTGTGTTTCGACGCTTTGGGGACGGACCACGAACCAAACAAATTCTTAGAACCAAGAAGAGGCGGCTTGAGGAATGTTAATTACAAGATACACTCTCCTGAGAAGATCCACGGAGGGGAAAACAAGAATGAGGGTTATGTGAGTAAATACTTGTCACTATCCTTTCCGATTCCTTTCCGTTTATTTAGGGAACTATATATTTTTTTTCTATGTTAAATAGTTGTTTTTTTTTAATAATAATGATCATAAAACTTAAAATAAATAAAAAAATATATCAAATTTATTAAACGTCAATTTTGTAAGTTAAAATAAAATGCGACTGTAACAAATTAAGTCTATGTAGGGATCCGTATACTTAGGTACATCTTCGTAAAAAACCTAGGGACCGTATTATACTGATTTAAAAGACACCTCGCTTTTATTCTTTATAATACCCAAAATAAAAATTATTTCCTTGTCACGAAAGACACCTCGCTCGACTGGCAATTTAATAAATACATAGGTAATAATAAATATTTAGGAATAGGTGTTATATATAATTACGGACACCTCGCTTTGGTTTTATATAACACACAAAATAAAAATTATTTCCTTGTCACGAAAGACACCTCGCTCGACTGGCAATTTAATAAATACTTAATATAAGATAACAAAACTAAATAAATAGCTAAGATAAATAAATATTAAAGAATGGACGAGACATTAAATCAATTATTAAAATTATACCAATACCTAGGTATACAAGATCCCTTATCTCTAAGAACCCTATTTCCTAAGTACCCATATATAAGTGACAGGTACGAAATACATACCTGTTAAACGAAAATGTATGGACATAGTTGAGCAGCTGTTTTGTGCGAAGATGACAACCCTACGGAGACATATGGAGCAACTCATGCTTTTGACGAAGGAGCTAACTGAATATATGTATATACCTCTACAGACATTACTTTAAATTTCAAGATAAGTGTATGGACAGTAATTTTATATGTAGGTTTTTTTTATGTTTGTTATACTCATAGTATATATAATGTATACCTATATTTTTTAATTTACTTCGGTTTTTTCTGAAACCTATTCTAGATTCTGAAAAAACCTGTATTAGGGATGGAGAAGTTAAGGAAGCTACTACATCGGCGGCCTTGAAGAAGACCGATGTCAGCTTTACTTAACACATGTTTAATTGTACTAGTTTTAAGGAGGTTGCTACATCAGCAACCTAGTAAAATAGTAACCTCAACTTTAATCTGTGTTTGTTTTAGTGTTATGTTAGCATTTAATTAGATATAAATACTATTGTAATTAGGATTTAAGTGTTCTTACTCATCGGAGTTATCTCTAATAAACATTACTCCCATAAGTCTGCCTTTCACTTGTTCTTAAGTCGCGCACATTTATCAATATTAGCGTTATTAGCGGAGCGTTCTAATACCTTAATGTGGTCCTGAATAAAATCAATAAATTCTTTGCAGGTGGGAATTTCTGTATTTCTTACAGACATTTCGAAATTCTGTGCTACCTGCGAGTCGATTTTTCGAAGACCACTATGTAGTAATACGAAATCAATTGGATCCTTTATTTTTAATTGTTTAAAAGCGGCTATAGACGAGGAATATATTTCAATAAAGGCATTTAAATGGTTAGCAGAATTTTCAGTGTTTTATATCCAAAATGTTATTTAAATAAAAAGTTCCTAAATTTCGTTTATCTTGGTATTTTTTGACCAGATTATTCCAAATTATAGTATAGGTATCCCCGGTTGGTATAATACCTGCAGTTATCTTCAGAGCGCTTTGTGTCAATCGTCCCATAAGATATTGCACACGCTCCGAGTCATCCAAATTAGGATTGTTGTGGACACTCGCTTTGAAGCACTCGTAAAAAAGCGGCCAGTTTTCTTGCTTCCCGTCAAAACTAGGCATTTCAATCTTGGGAAGCCTAATAGCACTTCGTTTAGGCGAAGCAGCGGAATTTGAACATGAGTTTGCAATAATTTTGTTTCGGATTCTTTTTACTTTTGTGAAAATGTCATCGAATGCGTCGAGCGGTGCGTAATTTATTTTATATTTCGGATCATTTTTTAAACAAATTACGTTTATTTGATCTACGATGGATTCATACTCCACTCGTAAATCATCAACTGTTTCTGAATTGGCCATGAAGTCCTCATTGCTTCTGGACTCGAAAGACGAGATATTTTTCGAGGCGGTATGTAGGCGGGACACTCTATGAAATATCCGTTCCTTTTTGGAATCGAGAATAATAAGTTTCTCTTCATGCGTTCCTTCCATTTTAAGTAGAAATAATTAAATTTAAATAAATAAAACAAATAAATGGTAATTTAATAAATGTACAAGAAAATTCCAAAATGGCGGAGCGGGTGAAATATATGAAAAAATTACGTAAATTAAATAATTAATCTGGATCTTCATCCAAGCTCGCAAAGGACCATACAAATGATGTGGCGTGTAAATAGCCACACCTGGCGGGGAGAAAAATCCTTGGGCAATTATACGAGGGGGGAACCGGTGGCGCAACACAAGTATCTACTAAATTAAATATACACAAGTGTAGCAGATAAGCACTCACCAGCTCCAGGCGTCGCACAATTATGGACTGGCCAGCCCCTCTTTAGGATAAAATATTTATTATTATAATTAATTATATTGTCCAGTGCATCAGTCACTATTTTCTTTGTAATGTCAAGTTTATTTCTTCTTTTACTTACCCAGAGACTAGCGAGGGCCGCACGTGCAAACAGATGGTATATTGAATTAAGTAAATAGATTATGCTGCGTGTGCGCCACGCACCTCTTTGGAAGCCTTTTTATTCTGTATTTTGTTTTAAGAATCTGTCTTTTTATTGTCTGTAGTCTGTTCTTTAGCTTCTCGGAGTAAAGATGTATGTTTAATTCTACCAGTGCCTATTCTTTGGATATTTCCACCAGCAACATTTGGTCCATCGTGGATTATAGTATTATAAGAGAATGATACAGACTCGATCAAAAACCAAAGCGATGAATATGGGTAATGACAAAGAAATTAGTGAAGGTAAGACCGTTGCGAGTAGAAAATCGGAGCAGCCAGCCGCGCCCGATGTCTCATTTGCCGCTTCGGCAAGCGCACCCACGGCGCCTTCCCACCCCGTAAGTATGGTATCGTCCCGCTCATCCGCCACAGTGGTGGCTAAAAGGTTAGCAGCTGAGGCGCAGCACGCGCGCCGCCTCGCCGACTTGGAGGCGCAAGAGATGCGCCACCTCGCCGACATGGAGGCTCAGGAAATGCGCCGCCGTCTCGCCGACCTGGAGGCCCAACAAGCCAGTCGCCTCGTTGAGCTAGAGCGTGAGACCGCAGAGCTAGAGCACCGTGCAGAACTTGCCGCCATCGAGGCAGACGCGAGTCAGCACAGCTCTAGGAGCAGTCGTACTAACGTCGAAAAATGGTTCAGAAAGTCCGATATTAGTAAACCCGCATTAAATAAACCTAATGTTTTCAGGTTACCAGACCCTATAATGAGCGTTGCGCCCCTTATCGAAGCAGCGACAGCGCCCCAGACCCGACGTGCTGCCCCGGCTGCGGCCGCGGCACGCAGCGACGGCGCGGAAGTTCCGCATCTTATTAAAAGTCTCGAGGTTTTGATTAATAACGTTAATAAAGGCAATAGCCACGCAATAAATATTTTACCTCGCTTCGACGGCAAATCATCTTTAGACTGGCTCAGTCTGAAAAAGTCTTTCGAAAATACGCAAGATTCATACAGTCCTGTGAACAACCTGGCAAGACTGAACGCGGCGCTGACGGGCGCGGCGCGTGAGGCGGTCGCCGCGCTGCTGGTGTCGGCGCGCGAGCCCGGCGTCGTGTTGCGCGCGCTCGACACGCGCTACGGCCGCCCCGAGCTGGTGGTGGCGCACGAGGTAGCCGCGGTGCGCGCGTTGCCGCGAGTGAACAGTGAGGGTAAGGATTTTGCTATCTTTGCTAGTCGTGTTCGCAATTGCGTGGAAATCATTCGGTTGTTGGATCATACGGAATATCTGTCATCGCCCGAACTCTTTCAGGCAATTATTTCAAAGATTTCCCCCCTATTGCGAGCCAAATGGCTAGACTATGCCGCTCGTAATGAGGCTAGTGGTCTATCAAAGCTAGAAAATCTAGCCGATTTCCTAGCACACGAGATCGACCTCCAGTCTCGCTTTGGCATGTTACCTGAGCCGGCTACTAAGTCGCACGCGGTAGATAGTAGGCGGGCCAGGGACAATGTGCATGTTGTCGCTGAAAATCGGTTCAATAGCAATTCAATTTCATCAAACAATAAATTGAATTCATCGACGACTGCACCTAAAATTAAATCGTGCATTGTATGCCAACAATCGCATGATTTAATTCAATGTGATAAATTTGCGTCACTGTCAGTCGATGACAGATGGAAGTTGATTAAAAAGAAAAGAGTCTGTCATCGATGCCTCAAAGTAGGTTGGCATAAATTAAGTTTGTGCAAGGCAAAGAAAACTTGTGACATTGACGGTTGCGCTTTCCGTCATCATTCGTTGTTGCACAACCCGAATTACGAGCGCGCCGCCGCCGCGCACGTGGAAGTGGAGGATGACGAGGCCGCCGCGGGCACGTCCAGCGCCGCGCCGCGGGCGGCCGCGCCCGCCGCAGGCCCCACCGCCCGGCTTGCACCCGCTTCATACTACGATGAACCCAAGGAGATCCTGTCTCATACATCGACTTCAATTGCAACGGAATGCTCAGTGCAGCCATCGTTTCCCCGTCCGTTGTTAAAGGTCGTGGCTGTGACCGTTTCCGGCCCGTCAGGTACCGTAGACACCTATGCATTGTTGGACGACGGTGCATCAGCGTCTTTCTTAGATTTGGAGATTGCTGCCAAATTAGGAGTATGCGGGCCCGAGAGACAAATACGCCTCGACTGCGTAGGTGGGTTAAGCAAGGAGACGACTGTTCAGTATGTTGATTTTCATATAAAGGGACGCCACGCAAAAGAGACGTATATGATTCGTAGGGCCCGAGCAATTAACGGGTTAGGTTGTGCAGCGCGACCGACTATTGACAAATCTGACGTGTCCAAATTTAGTTACCTTTCTGATATAAAGGACGAGTTTTGCTATGACAACGTAAAACCGACGATTATCATTGGCATTGACAACTGGCATCTTACTATGTCTAGGGCCACGCGTAAGGGTTCTAGGACACAACCGGTTGCAATTCATACCGCTTTAGGGTGGGTTTTATTCGGTTTTGGCTGTAGCAAGACGGCGCCGGTTGACACTGTCAACCATTCGACGGTTAGTGACACCGCGGTCGTAGATGTTAGTGATCGCGAGGTATTAGAACAGTTAATTCGTGAGCAATACAATATAGATTCGATTGGCATTTCTAAACGCGGAGCGCGCAGCTCCGATGACGAACGAGCTGTCCAAATTCTTGAACGCACGGCACGTCGCCTACCAAACGGTCATTATGAAGTCGGGCTTCTTTGGAAAGCTGACAATTTATTCGTGCCTGACAGTTTTAAGCTTGCCTTGTCTAGGTTTGAAAAAAAGATGTGCAGGGACTCTAACTACGCAAATCGATACCGTCAAAACGTACACGACATGATTCGGAAGGGTTATGCCGAATTGTGCTCGGAAGTGCATACCGCCAAGTCGCCCGTCTGGGTTCTCCCGCATTTCGGTGTAACCAATCCGAATAAGCCGAATAAATTAAGAGTAGTCCATGATGCTGCTGCAAAAAGTCAGGGTGTTTCACTGAATTCGCTTCTGCTAACCGGTCCTGACCTTTTGCAGCCCCTGCTCGGAATTCTTATGCGTTTTAGGGAAGGCAAAGTCGCCCTGACGGGAGACATTCGCGAGATGTTTCCTCAAGTGAAAATTCGCGTGGAGGATCGTGATGCGCAAAGATTTTTGTGGCGCGACAACCCTAAAGACCCGATTAAGACATACCGCATGTCATCAATGATTTTCGGGGCCGCGTCTAGTCCTTTCACTGCCATTTACATTAAAAACAAAAATGCAGTGGAGTGGCAAGAGCGCTATCCAGCCGCGGCTCGAGCCATCATTATCGATCACTATATAGATGATTGTATAGTAAGCCTAGACTCAATTGATGAAGCTGCTAAACTTGCCGAAGAAATTCACCATATCCATCGACATGCTGGCTTCGACATGCGTGCGTGGGCCTCAAACGAACCCTCTGCTCTCTCACTTTTGCCAAAGGAGAGCTTGGTTGAGGTCCCTGTAGCTAGTAACGATGTAGATGTTGACCTTGGCTGCCTTGCCACGCCCGTGCGCACTCTTGGGCTTATTTGGCAACCCGTCGCCGATACAATTGGTTTTAACACGGGAATAAGCAAAAATTGTGTGTTGCCTAATAAGTTTACCAAGCGCGAAGTATTGGCTCACGTCATGCGGGTTTTCGACCCACTCGGAATCCTAGCGCCAATAGTAGTGACAGGCCGCATTATGTTCCAGAACGCATGGCGAAAGGGTCTCGACTGGGACGAGGAGCTCTCGCAGAATGACAGTGCGGCGTGGAGGCATTGGTTTGAAGATCTATTTACTGCTTCCCGTTTGCAGATCCCACGCTGCTACTGTCCTGGCGATTTAAAAGTAGATAAGTGCGAGCTTCACGTTTTCTGTGACGCAAGCGAGTCTGCCTTTTCTGCAGTCGCTTATTGGCGTATTATTATGGGAAACGGTGACGTGAAGCTGGCGCTTATATGTAGTAAGGTTCGCGTAGCTCCTCTAAAGCCAATTTCCATAAATCGTTTGGAACTTCAAGGAGCTTTGGTTGCAGCTCGCCTCGCCGCCACCATTTGTGAAGCTCACAGACTCAAACCTGTGAAACGCATATTCTGGTGCGACTCTATGACGGTTTTGGGTTGGCTCCGAAGCGAGGCGCGTTTGTTCAAGTCGTTTGTGTCACATAGAGTCGGCGAGATTGTGGAAATAACTGACGTGAAGGAATGGCGCTGGGTGCCAAGTCATTTAAATGTTGCGGACGATGCAACTCGTACCAAGCGCGTCACGTTGTCTCCTGAATCACGCTGGATTTCGGGGCCTGAATTTTTGTTCTCTTCGGAGTGGCCCAGTGAGCCCCGCGCACCTGAGTATACAGGTTTAGAAGAGATCAAACACGCAGTGCGTCCCGATTTAGTTCACCTCATCAATGACGTTGCCCAGCCTGAGCCAGTTTCAGCCGATCCTGAGCGTTTTAGCTCTTGGCTCAGACTGGTGCGTGCAACTGCTACTGCGCATAAGTATCTCACATTACTGCGAATGCGTAGTCTAACTCGAAGGGGATTATGTGTAGATTATTTAGTCCAATTAGAGGGAGGGCTTTGTACCTTTATGTTTCAGCCTTCGAGTCAATGGCAACAGTTCACTACTCCAAGGTCTTCACAGGGGTCAGCTAGAGATTTGACCGCCACTGACATTCGTCTAGCAGAGACGCACATCTTGCTCAAGTCTCAGTTGGGCGCATTTTCCAGCGAGATGACGCACCTCAATAGTCGTCCTGCTCAGCTCTTGCCACGCTCCAGTCGCCTGTCCAAACTGTCGGTTTTCATCGGAGAAGACAGATTGATGCGATTGTCCGGCCGCATTAAGGCAGCGTCACACGTACGTCACGAAACTAAAAGTCCAATTGTACTGGACGGAAGACACCCAGCAGTGCGCTTGCTTGTGGAGCACCATCACAGGAGAGCCGCGCACGCCAATACAGAGACAGTGGTAAATGAGCTCCGACAAGACTACCACTTATTGAGCCTGAGAAGTACCGTCCGCGCAGTCGCCTTTCACTGCCAGTTTTGCCGCATTCGCCGAGCCGTTAACTTCCAGCCACCTACAGGAGACTTACCTGAGGCACGTTTGGGACACCACAAGCGCCCGTTTACGTTCACGGGGCTCGACTACTATGGTCCAGTTCAAGTCTCTATCGGCCGAAGACGAGAGAAAAGATATGTCGCCCTTTACACTTGCCTCGTCGTCCGTGCCGTCCATCTGGAAGTGGTTGACAGTTTGTCCACTGGCGATGATGAGCCTCCGCCGCTTCATAGCCCGGCGAGGCACGCCAGCAGAGCTCTGGTCAGATAACGGAACTGCCTTTGTAGGCGCCAACCGAGAGCTCCGTCGCCTCTACGCCGAAGCCACAGCCCAGTACGCTGCTTCAGAGAAGATTAATTGGCGTTTTATACCACCAGCCGCTCCTTTTATGGGCGGATCTTGGGAAAAACTGGTGAAGAGCGTAAAAGTGGCTCTCAAAGTGACACTCAAAGAACGTGCCCCAACGGACGAGGTGCTTCGCACGCTTTTGGCAGAGGCTGAGGCACTTGTCAACTCGCGCCCACTCACCCATGTCACCGTGGATCGCAACACAGAAGAAGCGCTCACTCCCACACACTTTCTTCTGGCTGCGTCTTCAGGCCGCCCGATACCAGTCACATTATCTGATTCAGATTTTGCCTCGAGAAGCAGCTGGCGCAAGGCCGTTCGATCGGCGGACCATTTCTGGCAGCGTTGGGTCAAAGAGTACCTGCCAACACTCATCCCAAGACGCGGGCGTGGAGTAGCTCCTGAGGTGGCCGTTGGCGACGTGGTGTTGATCGCAGATCCAAACTCGCCTAGAGGCACCTGGCCACGCGGACGGGTGACAGCAGTTTTTCCGGGCCCCGACGGCGTTATCCGGGTGGCTGACGTACGAACCCTGATGGGTATCATGAGGCGGCCCCTCCGTAAGCTGATGAAGCTGCTCCTTTAGAAAAGGGGAGGAATGTGCGCCACGCACCTCTTTGGAAGCCTTTTTATTCCTTTTTGTATTTATTTTGTATTTTGTTTTAAGAATCTGTCTATTTATTGTCTGTAGTCTGTTCTTTAGCCTCTCGGAGTAAAGATGTCTGTTTAATTCTACCAGTGCCTATTATTTGGATATTTCCACCAGCAACACTGCGCAACCACCCTAGCTTCAACCACCAAAAGGAAAAAGAGCGGTTGCACTTTTCTTGATTAAGAGTGCAAACGCTCTTTTCAGAGCGACCCAAAGGTTTCATTATTATGGGCGTGATACACCGCCAAAAAAACAATACCTATCTACTCTCTATTTTCAAAAATGTTTAATAGGTACTCAGATTGTCCAACTGGCAAGTTTCATCGGTAGGTACTTGTGACATATGCTGTATGGTGGGTAGTTTTGTTTCTTTCTCTCGAATAATAAATGCTGAACGATACGGACGTGTTTCCTTGTGCTCTTCTGCAATTACGGGAATATAGCCAGATATTCCTCACTGGCGACGAAAACGGACTTATTCACGTGTGTGTTTAGTGGAAATTATAAGTACCACCTAAAAATGTCTGTGAGAAAAATCGCGCCGTTTGACCTTCTCAAGGATAATTGGGACTTGTATGTGGATCGGCTCGAACAATATTTCATTGTCAACAGTGTGAAAAGTGAAATGAAAACTGCTACGTTAATTACAGTGATCGGTAGTGAAGCGTACGAACTTATGGTTAATTTGTGTACGCCGGACAAACCATCAACAAAGACTTACACAGAGCCCGTCAAGGTTATGCAAGGTCATTTGCTACCTAAACCTAGTATTTTGGGTGAGCGGTACAAATTTCGTCAACGTAAACAAGGACTGATGAAAGCATAGCCGAATTTGTAACAGAATTGAGGAAATTATCCAAAGACTGCAGGTTTACGGAGGTTAATTTAAAGGAAAATCTGCGAGATCAATTTGTTTGCGGCATAGTAAGTGAAAACATACGGCAGCGATTGTTTGCGGAGGACGACGTGGCGTTTGATAAGGCATATAAACTTGCTATAACATTGGAGGCAGCGGAGAATGATTCGGCGTTGGTAGACGGCCGTGCCCGAGGGAGTGACGGCATACCAATGTCAAGATCATCAGCTTCAGTGCATCAGATATCTGGTACAAGTCGAGAACGACCAGATAATATGACTCGAAAGGGCGCGAGCGGCAGTACGATGCGAGCGTCGCGTGATTCACAGTCGTATGGTAGGTACAAGTTTATCGAGCGGAGCGGGTAGCGTGAAAAGGCAACATCACAAAGTGCAACCGTCGCGATTGGATCGTTCAGGGGAGATTTGCGGAGCTTGTGGAGGTCAACATGCTAATGGTAATTGCAAGTTCAAGATGTATGTTTGCCGAGTTTGCAATAAACAAGGACATTTGAAGAAGATGTGTCCAAATTTGCGAGGCGCGGCACCGGTAAACAATAACACGATGGAAGAGGAGGTTATGTATACGGACAGTGATGGCAGTCTAAGTGACGAGGTAAATAACTTTTCTATTGACACAAAAAAGTTGAAACAGTTTATACCTTACACCACCAATGTGTGTGTCAATGGCGTACACTTAGTTATGGAAATTGATACTGGAAGTGTAATACCTGTATTAGTCATGATTTATACAAAAAACATTTTTTGAACTGTAAATTAAAAGAAAGTGACCAGTTATGTTACGATACTATACTGGGGAAAGAGTGGAACCGGTAGGTAAAATAACGCCGTCCGTGACCTACGGCAACAAAACTATGTATCTAGACTTGTATGTTTTAGAAAGTGGAATGAGTAATCTGTTAGGCCGTCAGTGGTTGAGTGAGTTAGGGATTGATTGCCCAGTAGTTAAATGTCATAGTGTTAAGGAATCTGACAGTCGGTTTAACTTAGATAAATTCAGTTCCAGATACTCTGATGTTTTTGCGGATGGACTGGGAAGATTTACTGGTGGAACGGTGGCCATCTACCTGCGGCCCGAGGCGCGGCCGGTGTTCATGCGCGCGCGGCCGCTCGCGTACGCGCTGCGTGAGCCCGTGGAGCACGCGCTTGACTCCCTGGTGCGCGATGGCGTCATCGAGCCGGTAACCACATCTGACTGGGCTACGCCAATCGTGCCAGTTATGAAAAAGGATGGTGCGATTGCGCGCAATGCCTGGAGGTGGATCGTTTTCCTTTGCCAAGAGTCGAGGATTTGCTAGCTAAATTGCATGGTGGGGAAAGGTTTACCAAATTAGATTTGTCACAAGCTTATGCGCAATTTGAGCTAGAAGAGGAATCCAAAAAGTACACTGTTATCAATACTCATGAGGGCTTGTTTAGGTACAATCGATTAATATATGGTCTATCTTCAAGTCCGGGGATATTTCAAAGGAAATTAGAGCAGTTGTTTTCAGATATGCCTCGAGTAGGTGTCTTTCTGGATGATTTGATAATCACAGGGGTGGATGACAAGTCGCATCTGGATAGTGGATACGCTTCATGAGGTGTTTAGTAGGTTGCTTAAATTTGGTCTGAAAATTAGAAAAGACAAGTGTACCTTCTTTGCCGAATCAGTGACTTATTTGGGATTCGTTATCAATAAACAAGGTGTACATACTTGCTCAGACAAAATTGAAGCAATAAAAATGGTTCCCCCACCAAGCAATGTATCGGAATTAAGGTCATTTTTGGGTCTCGTTATGTACTACGCTAAGTTTGTGCCTAACATTAGTACAGTGTTATCGCCCTTGTATAATCTGCTGAGGAAAGAGGTTAAATACCAGTGGAATGAGACTTGCGAGGGGGCTTTCAGGGAGGTTAAAAGGTTGTTAACTTCTAGTCAGATATTAGCTCATTACTCACCGGACTTACCTCTATTGTTGACGCCGGGCGGGGAGCGGCCCATAGCGTATGCGTCGAGGGTTTTGAATACAGCCGAGAAGTCATACTCTCAAATTGAACGAGAAGCACTGGCCATAAAATATGGCATTAGAAAATTCCACCAGTATCTTTTTGGTAGGAAATTTACGCTAAAAACGGATCACAAACCGTTAGTTACCATTTTTGGGGACAAAGTCGGCGTACCGGTGATGGCTGCGAGCAGAATGCAGCGTTGGGCGGTTTTGTTAGGCGGCTATAATTATTTATTTATTTTTTTAGGAAAACCAACAGCCATTTTAAACATTATAGTTAAAAATATTAAAAACATAAAGACCAATTACAGGTTTTCACAGATAGAAAACAGAATATCACCTGACACTGAAGACAGAAAGTTATCACACGCACAACAAGAAAGAGTATAGGTTATTATTAGTGATAACTTACGAGTTAGGTACATTTAAGTATTTGAATTTATATATATAAAGAGTGCGCTCAGTCAAAGAAACAGTTTACCAATTTTTGTCTCACTGAAGATGTGTTGCAATTAAATATGTCAATGTCTAACTCTTTTGTCAAATCATTTACGCACTTGCTTGCACGCACCAAGAAACTATTTTGTCTATAGTTGGAGGATGCGAAAGGAATTGAAATAGGGAGGTAATATCTAAGAGATCTAGTGGGGAGATTAAAAGACAGATTGGCTAATAAGTCCGGACAATCAATGCTACCATTAGTGATGTTCAGAAAAAACATGATATCTGTAATTTCACGTCGCTTATTTAATGGCATAAGGTGGTATTATGACATTCAGTATGTTCGGAGCGAGAAGAATGCAGCAAATGCATTGTCACGTTTGCCGGTAGGAAATGCAAAAAAAGAACACGAAGAAATTACTTACATTAATTTCAAACAGGATTTTTTGCCAATTACTAGTGTTGCGGCGTCCAGACTCCTTGGACTTCGAGGTTCTACATACGAATTTTGACAGAGACAGGACGACGATTTGAGACATGACAAGACAGATATTTTTCTTGAACTTAATTTATTAGTTTTATTCTTTTAATTAAGTTCCCGACCGTTCAACTAGGAAGACAGTCGAAACTCATACCAGCAAAGATGAAGTCTTCAAGGTGGTAATGTTTTTATAACACATTTGCTCGTAAAAGGTGTCTTATTTCACCAATTTTAATATCGTTACCTATCTCATTACGCCCAAGTGCGGTAAGTGTAAAGTAAAACGCACGGTTTATCAAGATGCTCCGTCTTAAAACGAACGGTACTTTTTAAAATCTCAGCAAAGAGTTTTTATGTCAAAAAAGTTGTCAACATTTTATGATTAAAATTAACTTTGGGAGATAAAATATATTAAAGAAATATTTATGTACATAATTATTTAATTTAATTAATTTTGACAGTAAATTACAACCAATCTGTAACAAAAACAATATTATTTTACTTTATTAGTAAAAGTACTGGCTGTTTTTTTGTGCCTTTTCCTAAAAAAAAATGATGCGCGCCGCGCGCTTTTTCTTAACGCAGTATTGTTTTTATTCGTTTACCATAGTCGGAGTTTTATTTTATTTCCTCGCAAATGTGTTATAAATCGTCGTATGACATACGTGCGCTTTGATAATTACAGCCTCTGCTTACTTGTAGCCCTCGCCTACGGCTCGGGCTAGCAATATCGCCTCAGCTGTAATTTTCAACCTACCGCACTTATATCATAATGTACTATTACAGACAGGTTGGCCAAGTAGATGCGAGGAAGAGGATTTAAAACCATACTTTTTGCGACGAAACGAGCTGTACTTGGATAGGGGGTGTGTAGTATGGGGTTTATCATCATCATCATCATCATCAACCCGTAACAGCCCACTGCTGAGCTAAGGGTCTTTCCTCACACATGAGGAAGTATGGGCTATAATCTCCCACGCGAGCCCACTGCGGATTGGGAGATGGTGTTAAGCCAGTGGCCACTTAACAGTCAGAATTTTTCAAGCCACCCAAGGGTATCTGACATGGCTTAACGACTTCCATTGTGCGTAACACAACGAAAACCGGGACCAACAATTTAACGTGCCTTCCGAAACACGGAAGCGCTCGTAATATAAATGCCACTAGGCGGTCACCCATCCACTGACTGACCGCACCCAACTTTGCTTAACCAGTGTGATCGTTACAAACACACTGGCACCGCAGGGCTACGAGCGCGAGTATGGGGTTACAGAATAGTAATACCACGTTCACTTACCTCCACTATGTTAAAGGAGCTACATATAGGTCACATGGGGGTTGTTAAAATGAAGTCCATTGCTCGCAGCATAGGGTTGTGTCCTACCTAGTCAAATCAGTTACTTTTTACGATCTGTCAAAACGAAATTTTACTATGGAAAATGTACTGAAATAGCAAACCGTGACGTCATAGTTTGTAGTACTCAATTGCAGCACTTTTTTTGATTGTTTTATTATTTTTAAATTTGCTATAATTGTAAATTGAAAATCGAAATACATATTTTGAGGTGTTTTGGGATAATCTTTTTAATTTATGACTACTCGCAATTTAATTTCGATGCTGTCAACTACCCAATTATGTGGTGGGCAGGGATAGACGCGGACATCGAGAGCGCGGTGAAGCAGTCCGCGACGTGCGCGGTAGAGGGCGCGGCGCCGCCCTATGTGTCGGAACCTTGGACGAGGATTCACGTCGACTTTTTAGGCCCATTTCACGGTAAAACGTTCTTAATAATGATTGACTCAACGTCGAAGTGGTTAGAAGCATTCGAAATGCAGAGAACTACGGCTTATTCAGTTATTAAGGTAATGAGAGAAGTTTTTGCTAGATTTGGTTTACCAAAAGAAGTGGTTTCCGATAACGGCCCTCCGTTAACGAGTAAAGAGTATGAAGAATTTATGTCTAAAAATGGAGTAAAAATAACATTTACTGCACCATCCGTCTTCCAATGGAGCGGCAGAGGGCGCGGTAAAACTCGGCAAGCGGGCCGTGAGTAGGGTTTGCAATCCGAATAATTCGAATATTCAAATTATCCGAATATCCGCCTAAAATCATATCCGAATTATTCGGATAAATAATAGCAAATTATTCGAATATTTTGGATAATAAATAAAATACAATAATCTTTACGTAATATTAAAAATCTATACATATAATAAAACTCTAACGGGGCCGTGTCTGTACATTAAATATTTTTTGAAAATTTTAACGGTAGTGTATATAGTTATCGATATATAATAGATACCGAAACACCAATTTTTGGAATTTTTGTCTGTCTGTCTGTCTGTCTGTCTGTCTGGTTGTGCACGCATCACTCAAAAACTACTGGACGGATTTTGATGAAATTTGGTATGGAGATAACTGAGTACCCGGGTCAACATCTAGGGTACTTTTTATTCCAGGAAAATATCTCATTCCCACGGGAAAATATAAAAACTGGTTAAAAAGAGAAAAACGTACTACTCCGAAACGATAACACCTAGAAACTTGAAAAATGGTATGTAGCTGTCTTATATGTCGTAGCAAACCGGTATGAAGGGATTTTTGGAAATTCCCAAGGGAACGGGAATAAACTGGATTCATGCGGGAAAACGCCGCTGGGCACCCGCTATTTGAAATATGGTATGTAGGTGTCTTAAATATGTCGTAGGCAACCACTATGAAGGGATTTTCGTAAATTCCCACGGGAACGGGAATAAACCGGATCCACGCGGGCAACGCCGCTGGGCACCCGCTAGTCCGTTATAAAATAACAAAAAACCGGCCAAGTGCGAGTCGGACTCGCGCACCGAGGGTTCCGTACAACCTTGCAAATTTATGGTTTTCGTAATTTTTCTTTTATCTATGCTATAAGACGTTGCTTCGTACCAAATTTCAAGATTCTGAGTTCACGGGAAGCACCCTGTAGGTTTTGATTCCCTTGCAAGTGTCGAAAATTTGCGGCATAAACGGCTGTATCTTTTGATTGCGTTGGCTTAGAAGTTTGATTTTTTCACAGCTTCAAGGGACAGTAGACCTGAGTAATTGATATAAATTTCAGCTTCATACCTCCACGCGTTCCTGAGAAAAAGGGTCTTGACAGACGGACGGACGGATGGACAGACGGACAACAAAGTGATCCTATAAGGGTTCCGTTTTTTCCTTTTGAGGTACGGAACCCTAAAAAGAGTAAAACAGTTTAAAATATTGTATACAATATTTAATTTCACATTCTAAAATGGCATTTAATAAAAATACGGGTGGTGCGGGTATTAAATCATTAAAGACAATACATTTACAAATAAAATATGATGGAATACTTAATCACAACACAACTCTGTATAAGATCATACTACCTACTATTTATGTGTTTTGATCTTATACAGAGTTGTGTTGTGATTATTTGATCTTTTTTTTTCACAGTAGTACCTATGTTATATTACAGTAATATAACATCAGTAGTATGAATCATTAAAGACAAGAGAATATCAAAAATATATAGTTAAATAATCACAATACAACTCTTTATAAGATAAAAACACAGTCAACATCAACAAAACACATCTGGAAAAAAATCTACATCGAAAAATTAACAAAAGTAATTTTCAACACAGTTGCTCAAAACAACGTTTTTATTCCATCGAATTTTGGCTTATAATCCTAGATATTAAACACGCGTGCTTTTTCAGTATATTATTAAACGAGTGCCTTTAGTTTATTAACCCGACCAATTTACATTTGTACCCTAGTACCAAGTTGTAAGTAAGAAGAAGAAGAAGCGATATAATTTAGTCGGGTTATAACTTTTTATTTTAGCAACAAACAGTATTTTTGCGAAAAATAACAGTAAATAGTAAATCCAGCTTTATTATTAAAAAATAACTTGAATTCATTTAAAATTTTCTGTAATTTCTGTTTTAAACATTACATTTAAATTTAATTACATTTTTTTAATTTTTTTTTCTCAGAAAAACGTCGTTTTGAGCAAGTGTGTTGAAAAACGTCGTATGAAACACGTGTGCCTGTGACCATAATATACGCGGCTTTCTTATGGCGCACTCGCTTTCGCTCGTGCGCACACAATATCGCCTTGTATATAATGGTCAACTTAGCACACTTGTATCATAATGTACTATTTCAAAACCATTTAAGACAAGACAATATCAAATTTTTTTATCAAAACACATAAACAGAAGTAAGTAGTTATGTTATGTTTCAGTAATATCACATTGTACTGTTTATGTGTTTTGATCTTTTACAGAGTTCTGTTGCGATTATTTCATCATTTTTTTATTGTCTTGTCTTTAAAGATTTAGAAAACTACTTTTTAAATGTTGATTTTATAAAAAAAAGAAATTCTAGATGTTGATTTATACTGATTTTCACTTTTTTACTTAGTATAAGCAAAATTATACGACTTGCAATTGTCATTTCGTTAAAATTTTCATTAATATTCAAATTATCCGAATATTCGAATTTTAGGAATTTGCCTATTCATATTATCCGAATACTAAAACTGGACGGATATTGCAAACCCTAGCCGTGAAGAAATCACTGCGTGATGGTAATGATTTGGATGCCGCGTTGCAGTCATACTTAATGGCGTACCGTAATGTCGAGCACAGCACTACTGGTGCCTCACCGGCCAGCATTTTGCAGCGTAGGAATTTACGTTCTCGTTTGGACTTATTAAAAGGTGACAGACAGATTGAAGATCGGGTACGGGCGGCACAGATTAAGCAAACAAATTATGCAGGTGGTAGGACGAGGAATTTACAGAAAGGGGACACTGTGATGGCAAAGGATTATACAGGGAGGAAATCATGGGTTCAAGGACATGTTAAAGCGAAGGTAGGGTCTAAGGAACTATGTTATAGGCAGGGAAGATGGTCCACTCATGAACAGGCATATCGATCAATTAAAAGGTAGATGGCTCGACTCGTATGACCTAGATTCAGATGGGGGCGCGGGCGCGGGCGCGGGCAGGCGGTCGCCCGGACGAACCCTTCCTTGGTATTGGTAATCAAACTGTTCCACCAGTAAATTCTCCTGGGATGGTTCTAAGACCTAGAGATAAGTTGAAACCTGTTATTAGATATGGTATGGAGATAGATTAATATTTATGTCGTTAGTATTACCTATTACTTAAAGTAAGTGTGTTAACGTGAGATTCAGATAAGAAAACTGCTGAATCGTTTATTTATTGTTTCTGATTGTAAGATTAAATATACCATGTTTAATTGTTACATACATACATACATACATAATCTCACGCCTATTTCCCATTGGGGTAGGCAGAGACAACAGACCGCCACTTGCTACGAACCTGGCAGATCTCTCGCGCTTCCTCCACATCCATCAAACGACTCATGCATGCTCGTCGGTTTCGGGTACTCTTTATCTGGCTTTTCTTCAACACATCGCCGATCTGATCGATGTAGGTACGCCTAGGTCGTCCTCTACCGACTCGCCCATTCACAACACCCTTCTGGCGCAGTCACATTTACCCGTGCACGGTTCTTCCAACGTGAAAACAGACCGCTAATTCGACACACTACCAAGTAATGATCTGTGCCCACGTTGGCCCCCCTATATGCTCTGGTATCTGTGACTTTGCTTCTCAGTCTTTCATCTACAATCACAAAATCAATCAAGCTTCTCTCATTACCCCTCTGCCACGTGTACAGATGGACCTGTATAATTAATTTAATTGTTAAGTGTAAAAAATCACTATTCAATACATACTAGCTAAAAATTATTATAAAGCTACTGTATACTGTACATGTAAAATGGATAGAACTAGATATTATTAGTACGTAGGTTATATGCGTATAAGGGTACGTACTATTAATTAAGGGTGAGGGTGTGACATATGCTGTATGGTGGGTAGTTTTGTTTCTTTCTCTCGAATAATAAATGCTGAACGATACGGACGTGTTTCCTTGTGCTCCTCTGTAATTACGGGAATATAGCCAGATATATGTTGGTTCCTCCTTAATGTATGGTAGCGAGAGTTGGGTATGGCAGAAGAAGCACGAGAGTCGAATAAATGCAGTAGAAATGCGCTCGCTAAGAAGCATGAGTGGAGTACGATTGATTGATAGAATGAGGAATAGTGTAATCCGAGAGCGTTGTGGCTTGAAAGAGGATGTAGTGACTAAGATTGAGAAAGGAATGCTCAGGTGGTTTGGACATGTCGAGCGGATGGATGAAAGGCGTCTAACGAGACAAATATATAAGGGGATTGTGAGTGGCCGAGTCGGCAGAGGGCGACCTAGGCGTACTTACATCGATCAGATCGGCGATGTATTGAAAAAAAGCCAGATAAAGAGTACCCGAAACCGACGAGCTTGTATGAACCGATTGATGGATGCGGATGAGGCACGTGAGGTATGCCAGGATCGTAGCAGGTGGCGGGCTGTTGTCTCTGCCTACCCCTTCGGGAAAAAGGCGTGAGCATATGTATGTATGTATGTATAGCCAGATATTCCTCAGTACTCAGATAGATATAAGTATCTCCAGAATGTACCATAGCTAGGTAGGTACACAGATTGTCCAATTTCCAGAATTTGCAATAGGTAGGTACCTACTCAAATTGTATTTTCAGAATGTCCAATAGGTACTCAGATTGTCCAATTTCTAGAATTTCCTTTAGATTCTCGATGGTATAATTTGTAGGATAGGTAAAAGGGACGCAGATTGTCCATTAGGTAGATACACAGATTGTATAATATCCAGAATATATTTTTTGCCTTACACTAAAAATCTTTTCTTTGAACAGCTGGGAAGAGCATTCTAGTAACTTCGTAAAGGGCACCCGGAGGTACCTCCTGAAGGAGAAGGACCAGGACATGGAGAAAGCTCGTAAGCACTTGAGGAGGTAACAATAAAAACTCACCCCTTTTATACTCGAGGGGGAAAGGGAAAAGCAGAGGTATTCCATTTATGGATATACCCACTTTTCACTAGATATTCTTTAGACCCCTAAACGTGATAGGTGGTGAGACTGGTGAGCCCATCGCCCCGGACCGGTTCTATTACACATGCCACAGAATTAATTCTGGGACCTGCGGGTTTCCTCACGATGTTTTCCTTCACCGTCGAGCTAGTGATGAATATGTAGGTAGATAACTACGTAAATTATGAAAAACTCATTGGTACATGCCAGGATTCGAACCGGAGCCTCACTGATTATCATCATGTGAAGCAGGCTCTTTAACCGTAAGGCTATCACTGCTGCTTGCCTCTTCTCTTCTGCGAAGGTAACACTTTGATTCAAACTCTTAGGAGAAAGAAGAAAAATAAAATCTTACAATTTTTTTTTTTACATTCTTTACCGTCAAGAGCAAAAATGGAGCTTGACACATTGGACTTTGTAACGTTCTTATTACAATCGGCTTAGAGGTCAAGACTCGCAATGCAAGTGTAACGCTTCATGTGCTATTGACTGTACTTAAACTACTGACTATTGAGAAAAGATGACAGACTCTGTGTCACTTGTTGATTGGCTGACTGATCTATCAATGCACAGATAAAACCATTGGGTCTAGAAAAAAAAAATTTTGCGCATATGACGTAACGTACCTAAGTGAGCACTAAGAAAGGATTTGTAGAAATTCCCACAGGAACGAGAAAAAAAAAAGATTCGCGGGGAACGCCGCTGGACCCCCGCTATCTAGCATTGTAATAAAAACGGTAGGCATTCATTAATGTATGCTTTTTGTTTCAGAATGGGGTATCTACACTACTCAATGATGTTGTTAGTTTTTATAATTACTACCAGATCTTTACTGCGGATAGAATTCGTCCGAAGCGCTGTAAACGAAAGAGTGAGGCAGTCGTTGTATCTTTTCTTCACGTTGTATTCACGTATAAGTGCGTAGAGCAAGGTTGTGCTCAAAACTAGACGCAGAGATGCCAAATAGGCTATTTTATTTGTCTAGTCAGATCAGTTACTCTGTATAATACTGAACTAACTAGTTACCTAGTCTTCAATTTTTAGACAACCTAACCTGCAGGCGTATTCACGGAGCTTCGATATTCGGAATCGGAAAATCTGTCGAACACTTTCGAGATGGGATGATGTTGGTATCATTGGCGTAGCTAGGGATTTTTCCTAGGGGGGGGGGGGCATGGCCCCATGCCCCCCCCCCCTCCTAGCTACGCCCATGGTTGGTATCGAAAACTTTCGAGATGGGCTGATGTTGGTATACAATAAAGTTACCGAAGTCGATAGATTCGACTTCGTGAGATACAAAATCAGTTATTATCCACATAATAATAAGTATTATATTGTATTACACATGGTAATTTTATATTAAGTGCAAATATTGAAAGGGCAGGTCAAATAATTAAAAAGAAAAATTTTTTTGGATACATTTTTTATTTTTCACACACTACTTTACTAAATAACATCAATTATTACAAACATTAGAAAAACAAACTAAAACGCTGAAGGTACATAAACAATACACGTACTAACTACCCCAATCAAAAATTGCGCGAATATTTAAAAAAAAAGTGGCGTTGTAGTGCGGTACCTACTGAGGGTTTATGCAAAGCATGTTTACAAAATAATTTTGTTTTCTTATAAAAGAACAACAGAAAAAACTATCTATTTTCTCTTTATCCTACATACCTACTTGTAAAATTAGAAGGACCTTATATTTATAGTTGTTTATTATTGAGATACCAACCGAACAGCTTTAACCAACTAAGTATTTATTTTGTTTAATTTCATTAATTTGTATATATATTGTAATTGTAAAATGAAATAAAGTATTTTATATATCTCGTGAAAAGTGGGTATATCCAGAAATGGAGTACCACTGCCTCCCCTCTCGGGGATATAAGGCGTGAGATTATAATTTTTAGTTATTTTTTTTTATATAATATTTTGTGTGGCATGTATATAATGACTAATGTAACTTGATGTAATTTAATTTATTGTGGTATGTGTTTACTTCTTTATAGCTTTATAATATGGACGAATAATCTGGAATTTAATAAATGTTTTATAATTTTTATTTAGGTAAAGGATTAAATTTAATTTGAAACCAGTGAACACCCTCTGGTGGATGTAAATTATTTAATTTAGTAGAAGTTGTTTATATAAATCTAGTTAAATAACTAGGTAAGTAGGTAGGTACTGGCCCCGATTGCAGCGACTAAACTTATTTTAGTTTACTCCTGTCATCTTCTTTCTTCTAAAAAAGAAAAGAGACGAGAGATATTTAGTCCTGTCAAATTAAAATTAGTCCTGTCAACTAAGGAATAGGGTTGTGTCCTACCTCGTCAAATCAGTTACTTTTTACGATCTGTCAAAACGAATTTTTACTATGGAAAATGTACTGAAATAGCAAACCGTGACGTCATAGTTTGTAGTACTCAATTGCAGCACTTTTTTTGATTGTTTTATTATTTTTAAATTTATATAATTGTTGAATTTATATAATTGAAAATCGAAATACATATTTTGAGGTGTTTTGGGAAAATCTTTTTAATGTATGACTACTCGCAATTTAATTTCGATGCTGTCAACTACCCAATTTCATAACGTGTTTAGTGCTTAAGAAAAGAAGTAACGACTAAAATACAGCCTCTGACAGGACTAAATTCGGTAGTGTTAGAGAGGATAGTATTTTTAGAATAAAAAAAAAGAATATTCAAATTCATAACGACTTTTAATTCCAAACTAAATATGAAACTTATAGAACTTTAATATTTCAAAACCATTTTATCAATTATGTTAACAATTACTATGCCTCAACTAGAATCAGAAGTGGAGCAAACTCTGACAACAGACACAACTCAACAAAAAATGAGTCAGGCGGCAAGAATTGCGTCTGCACAGTATCTATGACTGTCTAGAACGAAGTATGAGCGACGAATGAGCCTGTTGTCAGGGCACGCTCCGTTTATATAGTTTCGGTCGGGGAGGGGAATGACGTCATCGATCACCCCATCACGTGCACAACTTGTTCATAACACGGCCTCTCCTGACAGGGCAGCGTCCTCGCGCCCATTGAAGAGTTCAGCCACAACTTCCAAGGCACGCAGTAGCGCCCTCTCAAAGCGCGCAGTATCACCATTTCAGGGCGCGAAGTAGCGCCCTCTCAAGGCTTATTAGCTCCGCACATTGATCGCTTTCTGTAACATAAGGCTGATGCACACCAACACAGTGTCAATGAGCATCGGTTAACGTCTGCAACACAGTTATATAAGCGGCCAAAAAGACTGTTACCTATTTGTCAACTTGTAAGCATTAAAATCTGAAGCTTCATTGAGAGTTTTATCTCTACAATTGAATATTATGCAAAAATAAGCTGCTATGCCACGGCCGCAAGCGTGCACTCAAGTGTCCGTATGCACCTTCCTTGCCAATAAATTACAAAGAAAAATGAAATAGCTTAAGTGTTTAAGGGCATTTGAATATACTTCTAATGCAATAAATAAATAGGAAGCCTGTTTAGTAAATAATACTATGAGTGTACTGGACAGCAACTGATAGGTTTTACTCATCTGGTTTGTTCTCGACTGCGCAGCAGTACTGCGTCAATGTGTAACAGCACTCGGACCAGTCATTCACAAGCAGTAGCGGCACCTTTGTTAGGCGCGCACCCTTGTTAAGTACGCAAAGTAGGTAAGCACACTCGTAAGGCGCGCATCGAGGCGCCACGGTGTAAGGCGTGCAGAGGCACCATTGCCAGCCGTGCAAAAGCGCCTTCGACAGCAGCACAGAGGCACCTTCGAGATCAGCGCAGAGTCAGCGTCACAGGCGCGCAGAGGCAACGTTGTAAGCGCGTGGCGGCGCCCTCGTCAGCCACGCAGAGGCGACGTCGTAGGCGCGCAGAGGCGCCCTCGTCAGCCACGCAGAGGCGACGTCGTAGGCGCGCAGAGGCGCCCTCGTCAGCCACGCAGAGGCGACGTCGTAGGCGCGCAGAGGCGCCCTCGTCAGCCACGCAGAGGCGACGTCGTAGGCGCGCAGAGGCGCCCTCGTCAGCCACGCAGAGGCGACGTCGTAGGCGCGCAGAGGCGCCCTCGTCAGCCACGCAGAGGCGACGTCGTAGGCGCGCAGAGGCGCCCTCGTCAGCCACGCAGAGGCGACGTCGTAGGCGCGCAGAGGCGCCCTCGTCAGCCACGCAGAGGCGACGTCGTAGGCGCGCAGAGGCGCCCTCGTCAGCCACGCAGAGGCGACGTCGTAGGCGCGCAGAGGCGCCCTCGTCAGCCACGCAGAGGCGACGTCGTAGGCGCGCAGAGGCGCCCTCGTCAGCCACGCAGAGGCGACGTCGTAGGCGCGCAGAGGCGCCCTCGTCAGCCACGCAGAGGCGACGTCGTAGGTGAGCAGAGGCGCGATAAGCATAGCATACAGATTACTACAACAGAAGCATGCGATACAGATTACTATGACAGAGGCGCGGCTCGCGCACCATACCGATTACTATGGCAGAGGCGCGGTTAGCGTACCACACAGATTACTATGGTGCGGTTAGGCACCATACAGATAACTATGACAGAGGCGCGGTTAGCATGCCATACAGATTACGCTCGCTCCACGCCGCCAACGTGCCCACGGCTCGAGCGCTCACTCTGCTCAATCACTTTTTACTTCAGGTCCAGGATGTCGACATTTTTGACGAATATTTAGCTGTATTTATTAATAAGCTGCGAATGTATTTGTGCCGTCTGTAATTTTAGTGTTTTAGTACTGTAAGTAAGGGTTAAGGGTTAAGGCAACGGGCGCTTTGGTGTAAACTGTAAGTCTGTTGCCGAAATGTATATAAATAAATAAAATAAATAAAAATAAATACTATGACAGAAGCGCGGCTTGCGCACCATACTGATAACTATGACAGAGGCGCGGTTGCATGCCATACGGATTTCTATGGTGCGGTTGGGCACCATACACATTACTATGGTAGAGGCGTGGTTAGCGTACCATACGAGATATTATGGTGCAGTTAGGCACCATACAGACAGATTACTATGGTAGAGGCACGGTTAGCGTACCATACGAGTTACTATGGTGCGGTAAGGCACCAAACAGATTACTATGGCAGAGGCGCGGTTAGAGTGCCATACGAGTTACTATGGTGCGGTTAGGCACCAAACAGATTACTATGGCAGAGGCGCGGTTAGCGTGCCATACGAGTTACTATGGTGCGGTTAAGCACCAAACAGATTACTATGGCAGAGGCGCGGTTAGCGTGCCATACGGTTACTAAGGCAGAGGAACATGCCATAGCTGAATCAACTCGCAGAACACACAACCAAGACATTGAAAGAATTTAAAAGTAAAGAAAATTCTATCTTACATCATTGGACAGCTCAGTAACCGCACAGTAACATCACAGATAACTTGTTAGGTGCCATAATCATCAGAGTCATATTTATCCCTGTGAAACACATAACCGCTCGGTCATCCTTTATTAACCTCCATAAGCAGAAATATTCAAACTTAACATTTTGTTACTACATCTCTGGTGTGACAGACAGTAGCTGAGCACAAAACCTACGAAGTAAAGTCACTGGTGTCACACTCACATCGTCATCAACCCGTAACTGAACACTGTTAAGCTAAGAGTCTTTTCTCACACATGAAGAAGTATAGGCCACAGTCTCCAACGCGAGCCTACCGCGGATTAGGAGATGGTGTTAGGCTAGTGGACACCTAACTGACAGAATTTTTCAAACCACCCATAAGTATCTGACATGGCATAAATAATTCCTTTGTGCGTAAACACAAAACCGGGACCAACGGTTTAACGTCCTTTCCGAAACACGGGAGGCGCTCGTGATACTATAATGCCACTAGGCGGTCACCTTTTCACTGACTGACCGTGCCCAAACACCCGCTAACCAGTTCGATTGTAACACTCACATCGGTGTTAATTTCATACGAGAATAGGTAGGTACAAAACAAAAACATAGCATTTTGAAAACTACTCGGATCTCTGTAGTAGATGCGCATAAGTAGGTCCTTGGTAAATAGATCGTAGATCTACGACTAATGGATTGTACAACTTCAGCCTTAATTTGTAAATAAAATAAGCTCGTAATTGCAACAATGATCTCGGCATGTACACTTAATGTAGGTAGCAGGGAAAACTATCTGAGTCGCTGACTACCTCGAAACACATACGTGGGTAACTACCAAAGATTGCTAGCTTTATAATAATGATCTCAGCATTTACTTAGTGTAGGTAGTAGAGAAAATTATCTGCAACTACCTCGAGAAACATACGCAGGTAACTGCTAAAAAAACGATTATCATCAAGTAGTTTACTAGCCTTATAAGTATATAACACTGCAAATAATACCCACATCATAAAATTTGATGAAATTATGGAATATGTTTACTGACTTTATACTGTAGCGCTTCCTCAGTCTGCCACAACCTCATTGTACCTAGTCGCAGGTACGGCAGCAGTTGCTACTTCAAGCGATTGTCCAGCCACTCGGTGAACCCTCAAAGTTGAGAAGCCTGTTCGCACATGCACTGTGCGTATTTTGCTATTCTGAAACCAATCGAACACAATTCCCTAACACACAAAAACAAGGGATACTTTTTCCCGAAAATATTCCTTTCTGGTGTATAGGGAACATTCCCTTGCGTTGGTCCTTTAGCCTTGCTCGCTAAAACTGCACTGATGTTTACAACACTTCAAACACAAAATGAACACTAATTATAAATTTCACGAATCAAACGGCTAATGGTCGGAAAGCAGTCACGTGTTGTATTTATTGCATTTACTGTAATTTAGCAACATCAACCTAAACAGATCAGGTTGATCATAGCCTTCCTTAACCCACTAGAGGCCCTGGGAACATAACGATATTGGGACCCCTATGACCTTGACACAGCATTATTTTGTAAGAATAAACTGAAAATAGATTAGCAAGGTTGTAGGTATCTTTATAATTCATTACAGTCACATAAATTCTTTTAGCATTCACAGGTTACTGCTTTAAAATCTATGCTGGTTGAAGAGGTACCCTTCTAGATTTGAAATTTGAAAATGGGCAAATTCTTAATCCAATAAATTCTATTGACGTTAGCTACATACAGTTTAATGTTTTGAAACATTCTAATGCTTTTTCTTTTCTCGGAAAAGGGGGGCCCCCATCGATCTTGGGGCCCTGGGCTTGTGCCCAGAATGTGCGGTGGGAATGAGTTTCTGTTCGTGATAACATCATAAAAGATTTAGATAAAATCAAATACAATAAATCTTATCTTACCGGAATCACTTAGTGAGACAAATAAAACACTCCGTAACGTTTCTTCATCCAGTTGTGATGCATAACGTCGAAAGTAGCACGGACTTCACCCAGTAATCTAATAAGACACTCCGATTGCAAGGGTAGGTACATGTCGAAAACATACCTCGATAATAGCACAGGTCTCAACCGTATATGCGGCAGAATTCCGCATACTGACGCTGGGCTCGCTGATTACCTACACTGGATTGAGCTCAGAAACCAAACCTCAAAATCAGAAAACTTGACAAGTGGGCAAAAGCAAGTCCTATCCCACTTCTGATGTTAGAGAGGATAGTATTTTTAGAATAAAAAAAAAGAATATTCAAATTCATAACGACTTTTAATTCCAAACTAAATATGAAACTTATAGAACTTTAATATTTCAAAACCATTTTATCAATTATGTTAACAATTACTATGCCTCAACTAGAATCAGAAGTGGAGCAAACTCTGACAACAGACACAACTCAACAAAAAATGAGTCAGGCGGCAAGAATTGCGTCTGCACAGTATCTATGACTGTCTAGAACGAAGTATGAGCGACGAATGAGCCTGTTGTCAGGGCACGCTCCGTTTATATAGTTTCGGTCGGGGAGGGGAATGACGTCATCGATCACCCCATCACGTGCACAACTTGTTCATAACAGTAGGTTATCTTCTATCCCTTTTCTTTTTTTGAGGTAAGACAAAAGACAGGACAAAACCAAAATAAATTTAGTAGGTGTAGCAGAATCACCCCCACTGATTCATTTGGTGATTTTTTACAAAAAAAAATAGAAAATAAATTAAAAAGTGGAATTTATTTGAAACCATTACAATTAGTCAAAGAAATTAAAATATAATAGGACATAGAGGGGACAAAGCGAAGAAAATTTTAAGCCAAAGGTTTATCCAAGTGGAATAAGTCTAGTACAATTTTCGACCGAATTTCGAAATTTCGACCGAATGACAGCTCGCGTTCATACTAACTGACATGACGCTTGAGCTTCAAACATGCTTCAAAGTTTTGTATGAAAATATTCCCAATGCCCCCTCTATGTCCTATTCAAAGAGATTTAAATATAACAGGGCATAGAGGGGGCATTGGGAATATTTTCATACAAAACTTTGAAGCCTAAGCGTCATGTCCTTGTCATGTCAGTTAGTATGAACGCGAGCTGTCATTCGGTCGAAATTGTACTAGACTTATTCCACTTGGAATCACTTTTGACGAGGAAAATTTGAAGACATAGGCCTTATTATATTTTAATCTCTTTGGTCTTATTATATTTTAATCTCTTTGCAATTACTTGACAGCATTAGTAGTTGCTTGACAAGCACACTTGACATCGCGTCAAGCTTCATTAGTAAGCATAAGCAGCTTGTCAAACAATTTTGCCTAGTTCTTGATTTCAGTTGTTTAGAGAGCTTTAGATGACAGCACTGCCACCAACGAGATCAAAATATATAGAGGGGACAAAGCGAGGAAAATTTGAAGCCAAAAGTTATTACAAGTGGGAAAAAGTCTAGTGTGATTCGACCGAATGACAGCTCGCGTTCATACTAACTTACATGACGCTTGAGCTTCAAAGTTTTTGTATGAAAATATTTCCAATGCCCTAATCTCTTTGACTGTCACACACACTAGGGATAAAATTAAAAAAAGGAAATTTTAAAATACACGACCTTATCAGGGCGCTTTGAAAACCCAGGACGCTGCTTAAAACCTATCCAGGACATTCCAGGACAATAGAAAAACTAGGACATGTCCTGAACAAAAACAACCCTACCATTTCTTAATCTTTGCCTTCATGGACGAGTTTCTTGTGTTGGCACAGATTAGATCGGTAAATATAGGCCTTCCCGCACAATTCACATGTATAACACCTCGTCCCAGAATGAGACTGTTCGTGTTGAATTAAAGTAGCTTTTGACCTGAATTTTTTCTTACATATTTTACAACTGAACTTATCGGAATGCAAATTCATGTGTACCAACAATTTTTTTAACGTCCCAAAACTTTTCCTGCACTCACAAGTGAACTGTTTCGAATGGCTGCTTCCAATATGGTGGGCTAGAGTCGTTTTGTCTGCAAAACGTTTCTTGCAAACGTCACAAGACAACGGCTTTTGTTTGAAAATTGTTTCATTGCAAAACAATTGGTGTTGCTTAAAATGAGCTGATGTATAAAACTGTTTGCCACAAGAAGTGCAATTTTGTGGATTTCCTGTCGTTTTCCTCAAGCCACTGTGGGTACGAATGTGTCCATCCAAATGGGGTTTTTTTAAGAATTTCTTTTTGCAAATTCCACACGAGTAATTCCTAATACCTGTGTGACTTCGAATGTGCATTATTAGGTCAGTTTTGTACAAGAAATTCTTATTGCAATAGTCGCAGATAAAGTTTTTCTTGTAGCTAATCGGTTGAGATTTCAATGGATTCTTTTGGCATCTCTTCGTGTGGCGATTTCTATTGAATTCATCGCAGAATACTTTTCCGCAGAGCTCGCACTTGGAATGTATTCGCTCAGCTTTCTGTTTTTGAAGTTCTTGGCTATGAGTTTGTATATGAGCTTTCAAGGATGCTTTTATTGAGTACTGTTTTGGACAGTCGTTGCAGAAATACATCTTTTTAGAGTTTGCAGTTGACTTCGCAGTCGAGGAAGCAGTCGATTTGGGAGTTGAGCAAGCAGTCGAGTTAGCAGTCAAGTTGGCAGTCAAGTGTGCAGACGATATGTGTGTTTGGTAATTCTTTTTATAAGTAAACATTTTACCACAAACCCGACATGTCTGGTCGTTAGCTCTGTTTTTGTTGCGTTTGTTTTTTTTTATGCTGATTTTGTTTGCTGTTCCTTTAGCCTTAGACACAGGTTTTCGGTTTACATCTAAAACAATAACACAAAATTAACACAATCTTAATTTATGTAGAATAATCCTACTTATATTATAAACTACTTATATTATAAATGCGAAAGTTTGTATGGATGGATGTGTGGATGTATGGACGGATGTTTGTTCCTCTTTCACGCAAAAACTACTTAACTGATTTTGATGAAACTTTACAGTTACATAGCTTATACATCAGAATAACACATAGGCTATATTTTATCGACGTATTCCCACGGGAAAGGGAACTTAGCGGGTAAAACCGCGGTTCGCTACTAGTAAATAATAAATTGCGGGACCCATTGTGTACCAAGGGAAGTAAAATAAAAAACGTCTCAGATCACATGTAATGCCGAAGTCTACAAACATAATATGACATACATACATACAGCTCACGCCTTCTTCCCACTCGGGTAGGCAGAGACGATGGATCGCCACTTTGCCCGATCTTTGCACACTTCCCTCGCTTCCTTCACATCCATAAGCCTTTTCATGCACGCTATTTTATTCTTTGCACTCTTGACACCAGATTTTTGAAGGACGTCACTAATTTGATCCGTGAACGTCCTTCAAACATAATATGATCTGAGGCTTTTTTATTTACTTCCCTTAGTATGTAATATAATCTAATCTCTCAGTTTCATCCATCCTGAGGTTGTCTGGAAGAGATCACTAAAAGCGATAAGACCGCCCATTGTACATTAGTTAATGTTGGTATCCATATTGTGTTGTTTTTGGTGTATAATAAAGAGTTATTGTATTGTAATAATATACTATTGCTTGCTACAAATGTGGGTATCGAATTGATATAAAATGTGGAGAAAAAAGGTTTATGATCTAATACGTCTCTCATTCACGTCTAGAACTGGCCCTTGGGATCTCCACTAAGATTATAAAGCTGAATAGGCACTAACCACTAAGTACGGGCCTAGTTTGGACCTCCTCCGGTCCGATCACCATTTCCTCCTTGACCTTGTGACCTTCGTACAGACTTCTTAGCACAGATTTGGAAGGCTCGAAAGATATATCTGAAAGGGACAAAATATCTGATGAGTGTAAAACGGACGGATTTATTTAAGCTAATCTAAACAAGATTATAATGAAAACCAACTTGGGGTCAGAGTATGCCAAACTTACTTAAGTAGTTATGAAAAAAAATCAGCTCATTCGGACGTTATTAAGGCCTAAGGTTACTGAGGTCTAAAATTCAGTCGTAAGATTTGTATACAGTCCGGGGAGGCACACTGCGTGACGTCATCGCGCCGATACAAGTACATGCGGCCGGCCGCCACCCGGCGGTCTAGTAATGGTTGCCGCGCATTGGTTGTTTAGATATTGAATTTTAATAAACTATTTTTCTTTACATTATAGTATAATGTATGTATGTAGATAACCCAGTTGTATGTCTTTGTCCTAAATTTTGCAGAAACAGGCAGTTTTGAAGTCATAATATAACCTAAAGGCAAATTACACAGCTTTTGTTTAGTTGGGTGGTCTTTAGTACCTAAATAAAGAATAATCGTAATATCGTAGGTAAAATACACTTTTATACTAACTACTACTACTAACTTATAATTTAATGGGTCGAGGAGCCGGCAACCCCAGATCTAAGGCTCCGCCTCCGAAAGAGCGCGTTGCATGCGATAGAAAGAGATGGCCACATTTAGGCACGTTTGACATACCTAATCAGAGGGAATTTGTTAACAGTGAACCTTCTGTACGTAGTACTATTACTTAATCTGTGCATAAACTAAGAAATGTATTATCTGAGCGAGCACGCTCACGCTAATTAGATATTAATTTATTTATTTATTGAAAGACGAACACAACAGAAAACGTTAAATAAGTGTAGTCTAGCCATTATGTTATTGATACCAATCACATGATGGATAGACTACACTTATTTAACGTTTAGCTCGCGATTGTAATCCAAAAATGTGTACAGTCAAGAGCAAGTAGAGCTTGACACATTGGACTTTGTAACGTTCTTATTACAATCGCTTTACAGGTCAGAATCGCTCTACAAGTGTACAGAGCTTCATGTGCTCTGACTGTACAGCATGATTTAACATAAGCTCTGCATGCTCTGATATGCAGGCACTTACCATTATGTGAAGAATCTACATCCGTCTCTTCTTCAACATCTTGTGTTTCCGTTTCTTCAGTTTGCGGTTCTTCCTTAACACGTGTAAATGCTGATTCTTCTGTTGGATCCTCTTCAATTATCAGTCTAGATGAATATCGCTGGAATGTATTATATTTTTTACTGTCATCTTCCAGTCTTTTATTTCCTTTGCTATGCTTAGTATAGCTTTCATTATGATGATTTCTAGATGCTGGAAACACAAAAGTAAACGACATTAAGTACACAGATTTATTATTTTTAATCAGTTAAGAACCGCGGGTTCCAATTGAAACCGAGACACAATTAAAAATCTATTGTCTGTGATTAATGGTCTGAGCTAGACGCAAATAGTGATTTCTAGAGTTGCACTGAAAGACATATATAAGTACTCACCAAAGATTATTAAAGTAAAGATGTTTTATAATCAAACTGCGCGTTTGGATATTGTTTCGCTACGAGTGGATACAACATGTAAACTAACCTACTACTTACCTCTCAGCGTATGTAGATATAGGATACAACAATGACGGTGAAAGATGATGCGGAACGAATGATAAAGAAAGAGACAGTTATCTGTCAAGAGTTGCGCTTGAAATAGGATTAGGTTAATATTGCAAACATTCGCTGCTACGCTCTCTACGCACAATGACCAATACGCAAAATGACAACTTCATTTCTAGCTTTCAATACGCAGAATGACTATACGCAAAATGACTACATGCGTACGCGTAATGACCAAAACGCATAATGACCACTTCATGAAATATACGCATAATGACTCGTACGCTTAATGACCAATACGCGAAATATTCGCATATTGACCAATACAAAGTTGAAGACATAAACATAAGAAAAAAAAATCTCACGCCTTTCATCCCCGAGGGGGTAGGCAGAGGATTACTGGATATACCCACATTTCACGAGATAAATTGGACTCCTAAACGTGATAGGTGGTAAGCCCATCGCCGGACCGGGTCTATTTACACACCTGTACAATGCGACTGAATAAAATCAGACCAATTATCTACATTTGTCTGCCTCAATTTTCGCTCTCTAGTAAGATCTACCTATCTCTTTTTATATAAGACGTATAATATCTTTGTACTCACCAATATCTGTAGCTTCTACATCTGTCTCTTTTTTAACATCGAAAAATTGCGCCGTCTCTTTCTTTTGCGGTTCCTCTTTAATTGGCGTGAGAGAGACAGGTGTGTCTTCTATTATCAGCCTCGAAGAATATCGTAGGAATGTGTTTTCCTTGTTACAGACTTCCTTTTTACGCCCTCCTTTGAGTTTTTTGTTTTTGAATTTATTCATTTTATATGACGTTTTATGTGCAATATTATATTGGTTGTTAAGTTAGTGTATGTTTAGGTAGGTACGAAATTCTGAAAAATACACAACTCTTTGTTACACTACATTATAATGGTCTATCAATAACTTACCTATAGTACCTACAGCGCGACAGCGAAAAATAACGAAATTATGTAACCCAATACAGTATAAGTAATAATTTATTAAAATAATAGGTACTGTGTTGTGCACTAAACGTGATAGGTGGTGAGTCCATCGCCGGACCGGGTCCGTTACATGCCTCAGAATTAATTCTGAGACCTGCGGGTTTCTCCACGATGTTTTCGTTCACCGTCGAGCTCGTGATAAATATGTACGTAAGTTTTGAAAAACTCATTGGTTTTCATATCAGGATTCGAAACCGAGCCTCCCTGATTATCACCATGTGAAGCAGGCTCTATAACCGTAAGGCTATCACTGCAGACTATTCTAATATCATTTTACAGATAAGCTTCTATCTTTTTACAGATGGTATGCAAATATTTGTTACTTACTTCCCAACAGGGTGTCTGTCTAGGATGTACCCACGAATATTTGACACTACCACAACACTCACAGATAATTAGGACTTTTTCTAAATGTCAGTATCCTATTCCACAGTCAACCAAATCTGTTTGGTTGAGGCTACGCAACTAAACAACGAGTTCACTCGATAAATACTAGTTTAATACTGACTCGCGTTGGCAGGTAGCTAAAAGAACATTTGGTACAGTCAAGAGCACGTGGAGCTTTACATTGGATTTTGTAACGTTCTTATTACAATCGCTTTAGAGGTCAGACTCGCACTACAAGTGTAAAGCTTCATGTGCGGACTGTACTACCTTTGAAACAAAAGACAAAATAAAACAATGTTATAGAAATGTGAAACCAAAGAGACGTAAGCACACGCGTTCCACGTGTCAATTTGTCGGTTCAAAAATAATAGATTTTTTTGTTTCGGAGTAACTACCTATTTGTTTGCAAAGATTTTTTATAACTAATTGTTTTCTTTGAAACTCTTTTGGCGGCAGATGCCAGTTGAGTTTCATTAGCAACCAGCAAAGTATTGTATGAGCTGGTAAAACTGACAATAATTACGTATAAAAAGCGTACAAATGTATTTTTTTAAATCTCTTCACTAAATAGGATAAAAAAAGTCGCTTTCTCTGTCCCTATATCCCAATGTATGCATAAATCTTTAAACCTACGCAACGGATTTTGATGCGCTTTTTTAATAGATAGAGTGATTCAAGAGTTAAGAGATTGAGTTAATATTTTAATCTCTTTGTTCAAGAGGAAGGTTTTTAGTATAAGCATTGCACCCGTGCGAAGTCGGGGCGGGTCGCTAGTAAGCCAATAAAATAAAACACATTTGATTTTTAATTGTTACTGTGCCTATTGGAACCGCGCTTTTTTGGAAAATTATTACACAATTATTTGAAATCATATATTAGGTACAATACATTGTTTATAGTATAAAGCTATTGCAAAAAGCAATACAATAGCATTAGTAGTTGTTTGACGTTGTATCAAGCATCATCAAGTAAGCTGGCTGAGGATAGAGAGGATTTTTTTTTGTCTGTTTGCTATTTACACTGGAATAAATGTATTCAGTACTGTGTAGGTAGAATGAAAAACCGGTTTATTATAATCATTTTATTGATTGATGAAACGTTTCAAGCAAAGACGTTGAAAGAAAAATTTTTCTAGGAAAGAGAATGATTTTCTTCCAACCTCTTTGGTTTCAAATACATGCAAAATCACATTTAAAAAATTATATATCTAATCGAAAAATTCAAATAAACACACATTGAACAATACATAGGTTTTCCCGCAGAGACAGTACACCGCCACCTTCTACGGTCGTGACACACCACGTTTTATCTACAACCATTAATACGTTCATACATTCTCGTCAGTTTCGGATATTCTTTACCTGGCATAAGCCGTATACAGAAAGAAAGCCGAAAGCTTGTCGGCGCCGATGGGCGCCGATCGGCGCCCATCGGCGCCGGTCCATTCTACAGAAAGCAAGCAGATTGAAGCAGAGCGAGCAAAATGTCGTACGATGATTGGCGGGCGGCACCAGCGCCGACCGGCGCGAGTCGGCGCCGATCGGCGCCTATCGGCGCCGACAGGCGCCGGTCGGCGCCCATCAGCGCTTGTTCATATAAATGCCTCCGCCGGTTACCTGCGTAGACCGGCGCCTGTAGGCGCCGATAGGCGCCGGTCGGCGCCGATGGGTTTTCGGCTTTCTTTCTGTATACGGCTTTATACATCAATCTGGGGGCCAATTCCACTAATGTCAACGGTTATAGTTGAATGACAATGACATCTCAATGGTGTTATTTACTCTGAAAAGTGCCAAATAACACCATTAACATGTCATTGTCATCCAACTATAACCGTTGACATTTAGTGGAATTGGCTCCCTGATCGAACCTAGGTCGCCCTCTGCCAACTCGGCCACTCACAATCCCCTTACACTCGCGTCACAGAATAACCGCAATTCCTTATACATCCCAATTCACCCTTTAACGATAGGCAGTATAATTTTTCATTGGTTTTGAGTCTTAATTCAATTACATAGAGTTCAATATTTGGTGGTAACTATTTGCCCTCTGCCCTTTAAAGTGTTAGTATATCAATATAAAAAAAAATATGATGAAAACTCATTGGTACATGCCAGGATTCGAACCCGAGCCTCACTGATTTTCGACCGGCTCTTTAACCGTCCGGGCTATCACTAATTTAAAGTGTTAGTATAACAATATAAAAAAAAATATGATGAAAACTTTAGTTTTGTCGAACCAGATTTCTTAAATAAAGAGCAATAATAGTACGAATAGCATAGGCCCTAAATTCAGTCAGAAAAAAATTACACATAATATTTAAAAATTGCTGAAATCGATTAAGTAGTAGATACTGAACAAACTAATTTCAGGAATTGCCTTATTCTGTTACATATAGAATATTTGCCTCGTTAGACGCCTTTTATCCATCCGCTCGATAGGGCCGAACCTTCGCATTAATTTCTCAATCTCCTCTTTCAAGACACAACGCTCTAGTATTGAATTAATATAGTAAACGGCAAAAGATCGGCGGTCTATATTGGTGTACCTCAAGGCTCGATTTTAGGTCCATTTCTATTTCTGTTAAAAAAAATCAATAATAAACACATAAATACTTCTATAGCAGTTTTGAATATTCGATCCTTAGGTCCCTATAAGATTTTTAAATTCAAATTTGAGTAATTTAACCGCTAACACAAATAATATTGTTTAAAAAAAAGTCGAATATGTATTGGAAAAACGCTATTTTTTTACTTTTTTAGTTTACTGCTTGATTTTCACATCCCTAATCTGTGCCCTTATGGACTACCATCTTGTGTTGGTGCAAATTGTTGAAGTATATATAGGACTTCCCGCATAAGTCACAAATATAGCTCCTCGCACCAGAATGAGAAGGTTTGTGTCGAGTTAAGCAATTATTTGAGCTAAACGTTTTACCGCAAATGTTACAACTGAATTTATCAGAGTGCAAATTCATGTGTTTTAATAATTTGTTTTTAGTCCCAAAACTTTTCTTGCAGTGATCGCAAGTGAACTGCGACAAATGATTTTTTCCAACATGGTGGGCTAAAGTAACTTTGTCTGCAAAACGTTTCTTGCAAATGTCACAAGAAAACGGTTTTTGTTTGAAAATTGTTTCATTGCAAAACAATTGGTGGTGCTTCAGATTAGATGTAGAAGAAAACTGTTTGTTGCAAGTGTTGCAACTGTCGCATTTCGTTCTTAACTCAGCATGAACATTCATATGTTGAACTAAACACCACTTTCTCGTGAAGCTTTTAGAGCATATTTTACATTTGTGATCTCTCTTTCGTTTGTGGGTGTCCATGTGATATTTCAAATTGTGGCTTCTTGTGAATCGTTTTGAGCAAATGCTACACGAGTACTCTTTAAAACCGCCGTGACTGAAAATGTGTCTTATTAAGTCGTGTTTGCTTGCTATTCTCCTATTACAGTAGTCACATATGTAGGTTTTGGCCTTTTGAGTTGTGGGGTAATCATTTGTGCATCTTTTTCTGTGGCGATTTCTGTTGGATTGGTCATTGAATCTTTTTCCACAGTGCTCGCACGTATAACGTCTCAGTTTAGTTTCTTTACATGTATGAGTTAGTTTGTGGGTTCTCAAGTTATCTTTTCTGGAGTAACGTTGTGGGCATTCGTTGCAGATATATTTTTTTTTCTTGTGTACTGTCGATATGTGTCGTATACAATTGTTTTTAAATGTAAACGTTTTATTACAAACTGGGCATGTTAGGTCGTTTTTGTTTTCGTCGTTGCCGTGCTTCTTTTTTTGTACGCTGATATTGTTCGTTCCAATTGTCTTGGATTTTCGGTTTACATCTACAACAATGTTACGAAATGTACACAATGTCCTGTACTACTTACAAGGTTTAACAAGATTAATTGAAACTATTGAAAAGGGTAACCGCATTCTTCGAACTAAACAATTTGCATTATCAGAGCAACTTTGGAAACGTAAAAAGTCTGCTGTCTCATACTTTAAGGGGCAGGCAGAGGTAATCCATTTCTAGCAGCTCGTCGGTAGAGATGGGCTGCTGTTTACATTTAGCCAATCTTCATGGACGAGTTTAGAGTGCCTTGTTGTACTATTGACTTTTATAACTGTAATTTTCAATTACAATACATAACTCTTTATTGTACACCAAAAACAACATAATATGGATACCAACATTAACTAAAGTACAATAGGCGGTCATATTGCTTTTAGCGATCTCTTTCAGACAACCTTAGGATGGATGAAACTGAGAGATTAGCTACCAACTACCTACGGAAATGAATACATTTTCATTTTCTAGAAATACCCACATTTCCTGGCACGTATCAATGAGTTTTTCAAAAACTTACATACATATTTATCACTAGCTCGACGGCGAAGGAAAACATCGTGAGGAAACCCGCAGGTCTCAGAATTAATTCTGAGACATGTGTAAATAGACCCGGTGTAAATGGACCCGTAAACGTGATAGGTGGTGAGCCCATCGCCGGACCGGGTCTGTTACACATGTCTCAGAATGAATTCTGGGACCTGCGGAAATTATATCTTCGAATGAAGCGAACTCATATAATAACGATCGACCTTCGATTTTGGAAGTTCGTTTGATCACATATAATTGATATAATTCATGAAAACTAAAAAACAAGCTTTTGTATGTATGGCACGCGTCATACAAAACCAAATGAACCCAAACTCAAGGGGTTTACGAGTAGCCATTGAGGAGTTGCGATATCCTCCTCCTGGTTCCATCAGATCAGCTCGGTGGTACCATGATATTGCATTGTCACCGACAACATGTTACAGAATAAGCGCCTACCGCTACCTATTCGATTTCAGCTAATTTTAATATGTGTTAAATTTTTCCTCACGCCTTTTTTATCCCCGAGGGGGTAGGCAGAGGTATTCCATTACTGGATATACCCACATTTCACGAGATATATTTGACCCCATTGAGAGATTATATTAAATTTTTCCCAAAAATGAATTAGCATAGCTGAATTTAGTGCTTTCTATGGAAATCGTGCTATTATTAATCGATATTTAAGAAAATTGGTTAGACACAACTAAAGTTCGATTGCATCATATTTTTTTATATTAATATACTAATTAAGGGGTGTATGAAAAATTGTGCTTTTTCTGCTACGCTTTGTATAAGTATGCCAAATTTCAGCTTCATCGGTCGAAGATAAGAAAGAAGAGAGAAAAAAAAAATTCTTTTTTTCATTGTATCTCTTCCTTACTCGATACTTACAAAAATATTGTTAACATTAAGCTAAAATTCGGCACTCCAGGTCTATCATTACTTAAGAATCTTTAAATATTGTTATACATGACTGTCTGTTGCCAAAATAAAATAAATAAATCCTACTAATATTATAAACGCGAAAGTTTGTATGGATGTCTGGATGTCTGGATGTTTGTTCCTCTTTCACGCAAAAACTACCGAACGGATTTTGATGAAACTTTACAGTTATATAGCTTATACATCAGAATAACACATAGGCTATATTTTATTCCCGTATTCCCACGGGAACGGGAACTACGCGGGTGAAACCGCGGGGCGCTGCTAGTAAATAAATAAATAAAAAGATATCGGCTCCAAAATTGAGTTGCAAGTCAAAGTCAAAATCATTTATTTTATATAGGTATAGAAAATACACTTAGAAAGTCAATAGTCTAATAACAAGGCACACTAAACTCGTCCATGAAGATTGGCTTAATGTAAACAGCAGTCAATCTCCACCGATAAGTTGCAGGTTCATGCAGTACCCCGAGAAGAGCCAGCAAGAAACTCAAGGGCACTTTTTAATCTCATGTACATACATACATACATATGCTCACGCTTTTTTCCCGTAGGGGTAGACAGAGACAACAGCCCGCCACCTGCTAAGATCCTGACGTACCTCACGCGCCTCATCCACATCCATCAATCGATCGGTTCATACAAGCTCGTCGGTTTTGGGTACTCTTTATCTGTCATGTCTCATGTCTTACTAGTAAATATAGTTTAATATAAAAAGCTATTTATCACTAGCTCGACGGTGAAGGAAAACATAGTGAGGAAACCCGCAGGTCTCAGAATTAATTCTGAGACATGTGTAAACAGACCCGGTCCGGCGATGGGCTCACCACCTATCACGTTTAGGGGTCCAATGTATCTCGTGAAATGTGGGTATATCCAGTAATGGAATACCTCTGCCTACCCCCTCGGGGATGAAAGGCGTGAGATTACTATTATTAAAAGCTTAATATACACTAACCACAGAGTATGGGCCTAGCAGTTTGAATTTCCTCTGGTCCGATCACCATTTCCTCCTTGACCTTGTGACCTTCATACAGACTTCGTAGCGCAGCCTTGGAAGGCTCTAAAGATATATCTGAAAGGGAAATGATTGTTTGGCGTAATCTGAGCTTTTTTATATTCAAATTTAAAGTCATTTATTTCTGTAGGTACAGCCAAGAGCATGTGGAGCTTGACACATTGGACTTTGAAACGTTCTTATTACAATCGCCTTAGAGGTCAGACTTGCGCTACAAGTGTAAAGCTTCATAATGCTCTTGACTCTACAAATAGTATACTTAGAAATGTCAATAGTCAAATAATGAGAGAGCCATGCTTCGGCACACTTGGGCCGGCTCGACCGGAGTGATACCACGGCCTCACAGAAAACCAGAGTAAAGTTGCATTGCATTTCGTTGAGTGAGTGAGGTAACCGGAGCCCTCCCTTCCCCTCCTCTACCCCCTCCCCCTACTCCCACCTCAAAGGCCGGCAAAGTTGCAGGTGTCCATGGGCGACGATAGTCACTTACCATCAGGTGCAGTGTTGCCAACTTAGCTACTTTATAGCTAGATCTAGCTATTTTTGGGTATCAGGCAGCTACAATTTACAAAATCTTGTAGCTAAATTTTTTAGTTACTTTTTCTAGCTACTTTTACTCTTTTACAAAATGTGAGTACTTTCGAGACTTTATAGTAGGGTATTGGTCCTTAAATTGTACCTAAACGTGGCTGGATTATGTATTTTATTACTAATACCTGCATAAATGAAGGGGATAAACATATTTCTTCGTTTAAAACTTATATTGCGTTCTGCTTTGTCTTATTTTATAAATTTAAAATTATTGCTCGCTGTTTTAATACACTGAAAATTGATTTACCTATGAAAAAATACACGTAATCTGCTTACATTACCTAGTTTAAAGTGTTAGCTACTTCTAGCTACTTTTTTGTGTCAACAAATCGGGCAATCTGGCTACTTTTCGCAAGATGTCTAGCTACAAGGTAAGGGTAGCAGTTGGCAACACTGATCAGGTGACCCGTCTGCTCGTTTGCCCCCTTCTCTTATAAAAAAAAATGAATCTTGCTGAATGCTAGCTTGGGGCAAGTACGTACCATCTAAGGAATCCACATCTGTATCTTCTTCAACATCTTGTGTTTCCCTTTCCTCAGTTTGCGGTTCTTCCTTAACAGTAAAAGGGTCAAATACATCTGTTGGATCATCTTCAATTATCAGTCTCGCTGAATATCGCTTGAATGTGTCACGCTTTTTACAGCCATTATCGAGTCTTTTTTTATTTTCTTTGCTTTTATTATACTGATTTATAGGTACTGGAAAACACAACAGTGCTTATACAATATGTAACAGCATAAGCGCAATTCCTGAAATTAGTTTGTTCAGTATCGACTACTTAATCGATTTCAGCTATTTTATAATAATAATAATAATATAATATAATCTCACGCCTTTTATCCCCGAGGGGGTAGGCAGAGGTATTCCATTACTGGATATACCCACATTTCACGAGATATATTGGACCCCTAAACGTGATAGGTGGTGAGGCCATCGCCGGACCGGGTCTGTTTACACATCAGAAACAATTCTGAGACCTGCGGGTTTCCTCACGATGTTTTCCTTCACCGTCGAGCTAGTGATAAATATGTACGTAAGTTGAAAAACTCATTGGTACATGCCAGGATTCGAACCCGAGCCTCACTGATTTTCGACCGGCTCTTAAACCGTTCGAGCTATCACTGCTCTACTATTCTAATACGTGTTAAATTTTTCCGAATAATGAATTAGCATAGCTGAATGCAGTGCTATGTGTGGAAATCGTGCCATTATTGATCGGTATGTAAGAAAATTGGTTAGACACAACTAAAGTTCGATTGCATCATACTTTTTTTATGTTAATATACTAATTGGGGTGTATGAGGAATTGCACTTTTTCTGTTACGCGTTGTATAGTAACTTGTTCAACAAACTGGATCTACACTTCTAAATATTGTAAATGAACGTAGGCACCTATATTTTCTTTGTAAATAAATGTTTTTTTACTACCTAAAAAAACTACTTCTATTCGAATAAATAAACTTCTATAGGAATGTACACTAATATTATAAAAAGAAAAGATTTGCATTTTTGTCTATCTGTATCTATACTGAAAAGATTTGTATGTTTGTAACGAATAAACTCAAAAACTACTGGACAAATTTTAAAAATTGAAAGCTTACTCGGCTAGGAGTAACATGGGCTCTAATGTTACCACGGGACAGCAAAATGATAAAACGGTAATTATGGCATCACAGTGTTTTATCATTCTCAACTCTATAGTAAATTGAGTGCACAATAAGACATACTCGAGTGAACAGTCTTCTTCTGGGCAAGCTTGTTTCATCATAGGCCCCGTCTTTGACTTCGGCAAGACTGGGGATGAAGAGTAAGTCCATCAGAAAAAAAAACTCACCACCATCAGTAGCTTCAATATCCGTCTCTTTCTTGACATCATAAAATTGCTCCGTCCCATTCATTTGCGGTTCCTCTTTCACAGGTGTGAGAAAGACAGATGTATCTTCTATGACAAGCCTCGTAGAATATTGTTGTAACTTATTTTCTTTTTTATTGATTTTCTCTCGCTCCCCTTTGAGTTTTTTATTGTTTTTGAGGTTGTTCATTTTATATCTCTTATTGTTTTAGATTATATAGTTCTAGTAATACTTAGGTGTCTAGGCAATTAAAAAAAAAGGTTTTATTTAAATTAGAGCACATTGCATCAAGCTTCATCATTCATCAAGCATGATTGTCTAATCAAAATATATTCATAGAATTGTTTAGGGAGGGCTTTCTATACAATAAAAAAAATATAAGACAAGAGATAGCCTTACCGTTAACAAGCCTGCTTCACATGATGATAATCAGTGAGGCTCAGGTTCGAATCCTGGCACATACCGATGAGTTTTTCAAAACTTATGTAGATATTCATCACTAGCTCGATGGTGGAGGGAAATATCCTGACGTAACCCGCAGGTTTCAGAATTAATTCTCAGGCATGTGTAACAGACCCGGTCTGGCAGTGGGCTCACCACCGATCATGTTTAGGGGTCCAAAGAATATCTCGTGAAAAGTGGGTATATTCAGTAATGGAATAACTCTGCCTACCCTCTCGGGGATAAAAGGCGTGAGATTATTTAATGAACCTATATCAATGTACAATCCATATAAACATAATACAGCACCCATAAATATTCCCAAATAATATTTATCACTAGCTCGACGGTGAAGGAAAACATCATGAGGAAACCCGCAGGTCTCAGAATTAATTCTGAGACATGTGTAAACAGACCCGGTCCGGCGATGGGCTCACCACCTATCACGTTTAGGGGTCCAATATATCTCGTGAAATGTGGGTATATCCAGTAATATATCCAGTAACCCCCTCGGGGATAAAAAAAGGCGTGAGATTATATATATATATATATATATATATATATATATATATATTTTATATAATATTTACTGATAGTTAAGTAGGTATGTACCTACATACAATTATGGGCATTTCTCTGTAAGCTCGTACAGGTCCCATACAAATGCTGTCCTGGCAATTTTTTTTAATATTTGCCGAAAATCCGTGTTCTATTTTGAAGAAAATTAACTATTACTTTAGTTAGATAAGGAGGCCCACTGAATTTATGCGTATTTTTCGAGTTATGAGCGATTTTCCAAGAAATCCTGACAGGGGACTGTTTGAGACATCAGGGGACTGTTTTTAACGTGACTGTTAAGTGAGAAAGAGGACTGTTGTACTAAAAAAAATGTCATTTTACATTAATCAGTCATTTATTATTTTTATGTCATATTTTCACAACATTAACAAACCAAGTTTCTTTATAAAAAATTAACAGAAAACATAACATTCATATCAAAAATTAATCTTAAGTGCTAGAAACAATTTGTACTCACTGAGATCAGCGTAGTCTTATTATTATAATAATATCAATCATTAAATGCTTTATGCAGTATTCATTAAAATACTTACTATTATTAATATAATTATTAAAAAAGTCTTTTCTCTCAAATATATGATATTTCAACTGAGATATCCTATCAAAACCTAAGAATATTTCTGAATCAAATATGGCACATAATAAAGTTAAATCACATTTAAAAAAACTTAATATTTCCAAAAATTAGCGCTCGAAAACGTCAACTTGAGAAGAAAACTGATAAAATATTCTGTTTCCCTTGACAATCAAGTCAGGATTATCCAACTTTTGGATAACTTGATCAAATGACACGTCTGAAATGTCCTTATCATCTATTCTGAAGGTTTGTACTTTTTGGTCACAAATCTTGAGGAAAGTAACACGTAAATCGTTTTCATCGTCATCAATCTCATTAATTACGGCAGCATAACGGTACTCTACATTTTTGGCTGGAAATTTCACAAGAACGTAATCTCCAGTATTGTAACATGAATTCCGAATTCCACTCGTTTCTGCTTTATCGTCATACAATCTTGGAGGAGACTTGTTTGATGTAGGTTTTAATTCAGATTTAGCAGATTCAAAATCTTCCGGTTCGGATTCTGTAAACACTTCTTCTACTGTCCATCTAGGTTTTAGAGCGAAGTTAATACTGCCAATCTTATAATGCTCACAACATGCGCTGTTACAAAAGCAGCTGAGACTCTTCATTGTAAGTGTTTTACAATTCGTTGGAAGGCCGAGGATGGAGCTGGAATAAACACCTGCGACCTGATGTACATTTAAAGTGCCTTTAAAACCCTTCTGATCGACCGATTCCTCTTCAATTTTATGGACCATTGCCTGAATGTCTTTACCGTCGACTGCAATACATGTGATGCCAAGACATCGCTCTTGAATTACTTTAACAAACTGATCAATATTGTTAATGTCACCTCCAGAATTAACTACAAAATCAGCTGTTCTTTTGCACGTGGCTCCAATACCATCCGGTGCACCTTTACCGTGGCCACTTTCGGTGTAGTTCCATGTAAAGTTTTCAATATCTGGAATTTCTTCAGACAATTTTGTTGCCATTATAAAAAACATAGTTTTATTACGGTACTGTGTTACAGGGCCATCGCTCAAGAAATGCACTCGTTTGATATCACGTGGAAGAGTCTTGAAAATTGGTCGTAGATGTGTCCAAATGGCAGCAGGTGAATGTGTTATGTTCTCGGAGACTGTGCAAAAAGAATGGATGGAATTTTGTAGGTAAACTACTACGGTATGCAGACTCAGTTGTGCTCGAGACCCACCAAAATGAAAGGCCTGTATTTCTTCTGCGTACTTAGTGCAATAATTTTCACTGAAATCTACGTGGATCAGTACTTCATCTCCTGGTAGGTTTGACTTTAAATCATTCATGGCTTTATATTGGTGAACAATATTTCGCTGGTGATCCAAAAATTTATGTAAATCTTTCTGTAAATGTGTTATGAGCTGTTTTGGATGTGCTTGTAATGTTTTTTTCGAACATTTAGTTACCAGTCGGGGCTTTTTAGTTTTAAAATCCTGGATTTGTTGTCTTTCGGAAACCCACACTTTATATTTTATGACATTTCTATTATCAAATTCATTATATTTCGGGTTTTTATTAAGGCAAGTATGACATGATCTCTCCAAACAATCCACGTTATACCGGTCGCAACATAGATCTTCCAGCAACTTCTGGTGATTGTTGTAAGTCAGTATGTTAGCAGCATGAAGTGCGCTGAGCTTCATGTCTATGTTGCTGTGAACTATGCAAAGACATGTATCGCGGTTTTGAGCGTTTGGTTTCACAACCCAAAATGGACGTTGTCGGCAAAATGTTTGGTAGCTAATTTTTAAGTTCCCAGTCATAAACTTTTTGTAAAGATTCAAAACTGTGTCAAGAAGATATCTCTTCTGTTTCTTCACAGTTTTTCTAGTTATAAATTCTTTTTTACCGGCTGCCATACGACTATTACTATCATCTTCAAAGAAATTCTGAACAGTTCTTTTATAACTATCAGGGATTTTACATCGTTTAGCCACAGGTACATCTAAGCCATTAAGATTAGATTTTTTTCCGGGTCTAGACAACGACATCATTTCCTTAGGTATCCAGTGCCTGTACTTTTGAACAACACTGCCAGTAACAACTTTTTTAAAGATTTGTCTCTCTTTGGTTCGTTTCAATGTGGAATAATTTTCTTTCAACTGCTTACTAATGACGTCGCCAAACAACGCTTTCTTGACCACTTCTTTTCTTTGATCAGGCACGTCTAACATTTTCAACATCTTTGTTTTAGGCGTATCTTTAACGTTCTCTTTGTTTTTTCTTTCAAATCTAGCTAATCTTTTCTTGTACCTTTCAAGTTTCTTCTCTAAACGTGCGATCTTTTCATTTCTTTCTCTGTTAAACTTCTTTCGACGCTTTTTGGCTTCTCTTTTTCTTTGCTCAAGACTAGCACTGGAAACTGCTGGGCTTGAAGCTGGAGATATCTGAACTGGAATTGGAGTGGCGGGTCTTGATGGCGGAGTATCTGCTTCTGGATCTGATAACGGCGTATTTTCTCTAACAAAAGTATTAGTGACGTTTTTCAGTCTTAGTCTTTTGGCACGGTATACGGTACAGTGTTCTTTCCACTTCTTTAAGGCAGCTCTGTGCTCACGAGGTGTCATATTTTCCACTAACTTGCGCAAACCTTTATCTTTCTTCTTTTGGTACTTCAACTTCTCCTTTTCTCTCATTTCTTCCCTCTTCTGAGGATCATTTTTTCTTCTTTGGTATCGCAGTCGTTCTGCTTCTCTCTTTTTCTGTAGTAATTCCTCTCTGGATAACTTTTTCTTTTTGGGAGCCATTTCATGTGCGTTTGAGCAGCCTGAGTAAAATAATTCAAGTTTATGAATGATGCAAATCAAATTATGCTTTTATGATTCCTGCAGTAATAAAACAAATTAGCAGATAAATTTACACAAAAAATACATTAAAACAATAACCAATACGCATAATATACAGTCCCCTGTTGTGTAAAACAGTCCCCTGCAGCATTTTCATGCAGAGGACTGTTGCCAGGGGACTGTGTATTTCGGTCGGACTTTACAATATTTTCAAAACTGATGTGAAATAGTTTTTTAAGAAGTTATCGATCAATGTAGACATCAATAATGTAAAAATAAACGTTATATAGAGATAATTAAAGTAATTAAAATACATATTATCACTTACCAGAGGACTGTGTGTGGTAGCGGTCCAAACGCGTGTTCACCTCACTAATGACGCCCTGACACTAAACAAAATGGCGTCTCGTCGCCGCATTATGCAAGGTTGCCAACTTAACAACAATTGCGTTTCGTTTCACTCAAAAAAGCGTTTGTAAATATTAAAGTTTTTTTTTAATAGGGATTGAAATTTTTGGCAGGGGACTGTATGAAATTTTTGGGGACAAAGTTTACAAGAGTTTACTAAATAAATTAAATTCGTAATGAGACCTTGTATTACGAATAATATATAATTTAATTATTTTCCTTTATTATATTAACTGCCAAATGTATGTAGTTTCAATAACTTCTTCGTAAATCTTATTTCTAGGTGGCATTGCAGTGATGGGGACAGCCAGGGGACTGTATTTTCAGAGCTTATATCACGTCTAGAAAAAAAACTATAATAGTTATGGTTCTAAAAACAAAGGGCCTGTAAAGTTTAAGGGTCAAAGTTTAATTAGGTGTGTTTTTTTTTTAAATAATTCAATTACTTTTTTTTAAAATTGGTCGGGACAGCCGATTACGAGCTTACAGAGAATCGCCCTTATGTTAAGGGTGATTCGTAAATGACGCGATTGAGGAGTGTCCAAGCCTGAGAACCCATAAAAACATTTGATTTCCATGGTGGGGTATTTTTTTTAAAGAAATGTATCGTGCTTGTGTTTTAATGAATTAGTAATATACTGCATAACGTTTAAAGGAAACCGACAATATTTTTTTAAAATTGAATATCATAAGTTCTTTGGCGCGTCCATTGGATACTTGTTTTCGTATATCAGGAAAAACTCAGTTTTGAAAGTAAAATAAGCATAAGATTAATATGTCATATTGATAACAAATACTTATGGTAATTGTTAATTAGTTCTTTTCTTCATTCCTAGGTTTTGTATTTAAATTATAACACAAACAATTTTGTCCGAGGAAAAAATACTAATTTCTCTGGCGCTTAGAAATCGTGTAGCTACTCTGCCTCAAACGACCACTGGAACATATTGTCCAGCTTCCCCACACCCTTTAGTCACCTACTAGCTGACGCCAAGGGCAAGAGGTGCGCAAACTTTACGAAACGACGAAAATATTTTTTTTTTCCTTACATTTCGGATTTTCGTCAGGTAAGTGCCTAATTTCTTCGATGTTTATTGTCAAGATAGTATTTGTTCCCGTTGCTTGCGAATTTTTGTACACATTTCCTCAGTCAAACAGTATGCAGGTGGGAATAAAAGATGAAAATCGTTCATCAGATTTTTGAGAAAATAAATAAATATTGATGATTTCTAATTTCTTTGGCACTAATTTATTTGGATTTCTTGGCATAACGCGCCAAAGAAATTAGTGTTGGTACAAAGAAATTAGAAAAAAAATCGATAAAGGCATTAAAATGTCTAGTATACTAACATTATGTCAATTTATGCTGGTACTTTTTTGTATATATCGCAGCTAAGTTGATTAATGTAGCTTTAGCAGAATAATAAAATTTTCTTTCCGTGAAATCTAGCGAGACTGCTCGATTTGCTTGCTTGTTCGCTGTCAACATACCTCCCTAGGCCCATTTTTGCAGCATTGTGCAAATATTACGAAATGCCCTACAAGTGAAAGATCTTCACATTATATTAGATACTCCCTTCGTTTTTGTAAACATGGTCAAGTCCTTTTTGCAATATTTCTGTAGCTTTTTGAGGGTCTTTGTTGTTGACTAGTATGGCATGCGTATCATCCAAAGTAACGATGGTGGTATCTTCAATTTGTGGTAGGTCTGCAGTATACATGATATATATGACAGGTCCCAGCACAGACTCTTGGGGCCTCTGAGTGCTGCTCACGGAAGCCAGAAAGGGTAGTATCCTCCTGATTGGGACTTTCTCTAAAACTTTAGAGAGGATTGGGAGCAGACTGATAGGCCTATATGACGCCACCTCTGTGGCTGGTTTTCCTGGTTTGCGTATCATCAGGACTTGTGACGCTTTCGAGAGTCTGGGAAAATATTGAAGTCTTAAGTTTCCATTAAACAAGATAGTTAGGAACACTATTGCCTTTCTTGGCAGTTGTACTAGTACTTCCCTGGTTATAAGGTCAAATCCTGGCACTATTTTCACTTTCAGGACTCTTATTATTCTGCATATCTCACATGGTGTTACTGCCTTAGGTGGAAGCTATAATTATAGGTCTTGTTTTAAGATACACTTCGTTTCCATTTCATTTTGTTGATGGTAAATATGATGTGGAGTGAATACTTTGGATAGGTGAGCAGCGAAGATATCAGATTTTTCCTTCGGTGCTCGTGCCCAGGTGTTGTCGGTCGTTCTGATCGGAGGTTTTGCTTCTTGTGGTCTATTACGGGACTTCGTGAACTTCCATAATGTGTAGTTTGTAGCATTAGTTGCAGTAAGAGCGTCCAGTTTTAAATTCAAGGTATTGTTGTGCCATTTCTGGATCGTTGTCTAAAATTGTTCCGCAGCGGCAAATTAAGCTTAAGAAACATTTTTAATTTTTTAAAGACTCCTTGTTCCTAAGAAGCGAATTCTTAAAGTAAAGTGCCTTAATTTTTGTACCATATTCTTAATAGGAGGAGGTCGTTGGTTCGATTCCCGCTCGGGGCCAACATTTGTGTGCATGAACATGTCTGTTGGCTTTGTGTCTGGTCTTTAATATTTATTTAAGTATCTTTATCAGTTGTTTTGTACTCATTGTACAGGCCCTGCCTAGTTTGGGACTAAATAGCCGTGTGTAAATTGTGTCCCACAATTTATTTATTTATTTATTGTAAAAATAATGTCAAACACCAATTATGTTGTTTTTTTTTATTTTAGTGCCAATTTTGACTAGAAAAATAATTTATTTCTTCACAAATCTAAATTCTTTGGCATGCTTCCTAGTTTCTTTGGTACGTTTTCTAATTTCTTTGGTAAGGTTTCTAATTTCTTTGGATAAAAATCTAATTTCTTTGTTAAATGTCTAATTTCTATGGTCAAGTATATTTCAAAATGGCTAAAACTTCGAATCGGCTCGATAGATTTCAGGGAAAATAACATATAAATGTAGGTCTTAGACGCCTCTACAAAGTATGCTGATTCATTTTCTGAATATATGAAAAAAAAACTGCGCCAAAGAAATTATGTGTTTGAAGCCATTTTTTGCGAAACACCCTTAAATATATTTAACACCATTGTGGACCTATTTAAATTAAAATCTAACTTTTTATAAGATAAGTTCAGATAAATATCGTTTGATTTAAATTTATAAATAAAAAATCACACTGGACACAGGGTTGCTTCTATAATATAATTGTAGGTATCTATTTATCGTACGTACGATAAATTAATAAGTAGGTATAATGGAGTTAAACATATCGAAAAGTCCCGGTCGAGCAGTTCGTTCCCGAGGGTGCAAGAAAACGTTATTATCACACAGAAATTTTAACCGGCTACGATACCTAATTAAAATATTTAATAAGTGATAATCCTACAGCGACACTTACAGAGACTTAAAACCACAGACCTGTATCTCTCTTCTGTGCTTAATCTCGATGATGTATTTCAATTTAATTCACAAACAACCTTAGAAAACAACTTTGTTTACAAAGTCTATTTCGCACAGCTCGGGTTCGGTGTCTCGGTGACAACTGACAACTGACTGTTCACTGAAGTGTTGTTCCCAAACGAAATCCAACCGATTTTTCTAAAGTTTCGAGTAAGTTTTTCGAGGAAAGGGAATCGATTTTAAACTTTGTTGTTTAAAAAAATATTTTTTTAAATTTATGGAATATGATTTTTCACAGAATATAGGTTATACGTATGAGGGAAAAATATTGTAGAATAAAAAAAAATCATCGTATTGTTGATGCACTACGAAAATATCATACATTATCGAATCTATTAATCAGTTTGAGTATTAAACCAACCGGAGTCGCCACTGACAGGCGTTCCACTCTGCCAAAAGGATCGGGCAACGCTCATTCCTGGTATATACAACTGGTTCGTCTTAAGTTCCGTCCCGCGTCAGTCTGCAAATCATGGTACGTGCGGAATGACATGATCTAAAAATGCCAAATTGCAGCTTATTTTCGTGTAAAAAGATCTCCGAAACATCCAGTGTACAAAAGGATAACGTTAATTTCTATCTGTAAGTATTATTTTGTCTAAACATTATCAAATAATGCATAAAATTTGCATAAAACTACAAAAAAATTATCAATCAAAAAATGTTGCCACTAAATCGTCCAAAATCAAATTATGAGTATTTTTAAAAGCTATATGTACCAACATTCAATTAAAACTTACATTTTACATCCGCTATTGTTAATACTATTTACTACTACAGAATATGTAACAGTATCTACCTTTTTTTTATAAGAAAAAGGGGCAAACGAGCAGACGGGTCACCTACTATTATTACTGTATAGATGCATAATGAATAAATGATAGATCACTGTTTGTACTTCTAATTGAATACTTTAAAAATCATCAACACTATGTATAAGATTGGTCTACATAATTTATTATTTTAATATATTTTTAAGTTGTATATTATTCGGAAAATATGGACTTTTATTATAAATACGTTGGCCACACTGCAGCAAAGTAAGTGATGCGACAGTACAGTACAAAAACAAAATATCGATATCGACTTCATTCGGCTACTTATTTTTCAGATTTCCAAAAGATGCACTGTTTCGGGATATCTGGACCCAAGCTTGAGCAAATCACGTTTCGTGGACACCTACTGTCAAAAAAATAAATGAACAAGTATTCTTAGTCATATTTACTTATCATTATGTTTTTTGAAGTAGGTACCTTAGGTAGGAATAAAGATTATTAAAATAGTCATTCAGTTTTTTTTTTATGTTTTTTTCCAAAGAATTTACACTTAGGTATTTGAACTATTATTTTAACACGTCTCATGGGTGTTACCTTAATAGTTTACGACAGTTACTTAAAAGTCCGCACAACACCGTCTATTGACACTTTGAATATAATATTTTGTCATTATTATTGGCAGAAATCATCGACATAATTTATCGATAATGTCAAGATAATGTCAAGCACTATCATTGTTTATTTAAAAATGACGTCATATTCGTGCACGGATTGGTTATTTCTGTGTGTGAATGTATTTGTGTGCATCTAGTTCAAGCTAGTGTTTAATTATTTGGTCGTGTGCGTGCGTAGCGACGTCTTCAAAAATGAGTTTGTGTTAACATTATTTGTGTGCGTTTCCTGCTCCCCCGCGCAGAAATTGGCAGACGATTTTGCAAATAAACTAGTGCACGTGACGTCTCCTATTGGTTTAATACTCAAAGCTGCACGCACTCAAAAGTAAGGGTAGCAGTTGGCAACACTGGTGGCAATGAGCGCGCTTTCGTAGTTATTTTTAACAATTCACATTTAATTTTACGCCAAATTTTCGAATTCCAACATCAAGCAGATACCTACCTACCGACTAGTTTCTAGGAAATTTCCACTATTTCATCAACTAAAGCGGTAGGTAGCAGACTTTACCATATTAAGGACGTAGTTGGCTAGAAGTAACACATCTTTCCACTTGGCGTTAGAGAAGTACGTTGCCGCGATCCTGGCATACCTTACGCGCCTCATCCACATCCATCAATCGGTTCATACAAGCTCGTCGGTTTCGGTTTTTTCTTATAATAAAAAAGGGGGCAAACGAGCAGACGGGTCACCTGATGGTAAGTGACGTCCGTGGACACCTGCAACTCAAGAGTCACAACTGCGTTGCCGACCTTTGAGGTGGGAGTAGGGGGAGGGGAGGGGGAGGGGGGATTGGGGCCTCCGGTTACCTCACTCACTCAACGAAACGAAATACATTTGACGTAAAAAAAATCATTTTTAGAAATAGATTTAAATTTAGTGACTGGGCAACTCCTGGTATCCGTAAAAGTAGGGATAAGTTATTTGAATTGTATGATAGAAAAACATATACCGTTGATAACGGTTTCATAGAATATGTAAGGAACTATTCCAAAATATTTAAAAAGGTATGCGCTCGTGCAAAATCGTTTTACATCAGCAAATTTATTGAAAAATCTGATAATAAAATAAAGGCTGTTTGGAAAGTAATAAACAGAGAAACTGGTAGGGTGAAACCACGTGACCATGAATTTGTAATACAAACAGATCGTGGCATTATTAGCACAGGGCAGGAGGCGGCTCAGGAATTCGAAACATTTTTTACTAACATTCCTATTACAACAACTGAATTACTGAACTCAGAGCAGCAACTGCAGCCGTCAAATTACTAAAAAACCATGTAAAAAGTTGCAAAGAAAACTTCAGGTTTATACATGTAACTCCAGATATTATTGTGAAAGCTTATAAATCATTAAAGCTTAAAAACACCGAAGATATATGGGGTATGTCAGTAAAGGCGTGTAGCTTCATCATAACCATAATAGCTCCGTACCTAGCTCTTATTTTTAACAATTGTATAGATGAAGGTGTATTTCCAGATTTAATGAAACAAAGTAAAGTTATACCACTTTTTAAAGCAGGAGACAAAAAGGATCCTAGTAACTTTAGACCCATTTCTGTTTTACCAGTGCTTAGTAAAGTCTTTGAAAGGTTAATACTTGATCAAATGCTTTCTCATTTCAACATAAGGTCACAGCACACTTATCAACTCGGAAAGGGATCGTCACCATATCGCCTCGAGCCGTTCAGTATTGTTTGTATGAAACTCCCTACTGCAACGCACACTAATTGGAAACGTAACGTAATCGCCTCGTCTCGGAACAGGCTCCGAACCGCTATGCGGTGAGTGGTCAACTTGCAGTTCCCGCGCTTACGGCTCGCTGTCCCCCCGCTTACGTCTCTCCGTACGCGAGCTCACGGCTCTTCGTCCACCCTTGACCGTGTCCCCTCCCGCGACTTGCCTGCTGACCGTGCCGCCGCCCGCCATTCGCAAGGCAACTTCCTTTCGTGTTGCGCGTAAGTTTTATTGAATTTTTTATTGAACACTCAACGTTTGGATTCAAATTGATTTGGTGCCAACCGGCTCAGCCAGCGGTCGGCGAGGCGTAAGCGCGGTGACGCCTAGCCGTAGCCGAGTTGACGTACAGGAGCCGCTGCTACGCTTTGGTTACATGCATACGTTAGGTTGACGCCTGGTTGACGGCGAGGCGAAAGGCGATACGGTGCCGATCCCTTTCCGAGTTGATATGTGTGCTGTGACCCTTAAACAATTTATTTCATGACGAACAATTTGGCTTCACTAAAGGGCGCTCCACCACTGACGCTGGAATTGCGCTTCACAAGCATATATTCAATGCTTGGGAAGACTCAAGCAACGCAATTGGAGTCTTTTGCGATTTATCGAAGGCATTTGACTGTGTTGATCATCAAACTTTGCTACGTAAATTAAAACATTACGGCGTTAATGATAAATCCTTAAACCTTTTAGAATCATACCTAGAAAATAGAATACAAAAAGTTCAAATCAATGGTAATAAATCAAAGGGATCACTTGTTAAAATAAGCGTCCCTTAAGGTTCAATTCTAGGTCCCTTTCTATTTCTTGTATACATAAATGATCTTCCCTTCATGGTTGAAAGCTTATCAAAGACAGTGTTATTTGCTGATGATACTTCTCTTATTTTCAAAGTTAATAGACAATCTCATGATCTTGGAGAAATAAATAACGCTCTTAAACAGGTTCTCAATTGGTTCACTGCTAACAACCTAGTGCTAAATGCGAAAAAGACAAAATGTATAAAATTTGTTGTTCCAAATGTCAAGCAAGTAGATAGTACTATCATATTGAATGTTTAAATTTAATTGATAATACAGTTTTTCTTGGGAATAACTATAGGCTCGAAACTTCAGTGGAACCCGCACATTTTAACCTTATCGGGCAGACTCAGTTCGGCTGCTTATGCAGTCAGAAAAATTAGATGGCTCACTGACGTAGACACAGCGCGTCTTATAGAGCAACCACATTACAGATTAAGTAAAATTAATAATTCCTTCATGGGTTTGTGTGTACGCATTTACAACAAGATACCTAAAGCTGTTCTAGATTTGCCAGAAAAAATTTCAAAACTCACGTTAAAATGGTTTTATGTAAAATGGCATATTATAAGTTAGATGAATATTTGAATGACAATGATGTTTGGTGTAAATTTTCTCCAGCTCATCAAAGCACTAAAACCATGTAACTTGTACTTGTATTGTATTGATTGTTTAAAAGAATAATGTGTTGAGGAGTTTCTTGCCCCGCTTCTTCTCCCCAACTATACATACCGAAGCGGTGGAGTCGCAATGACTTTCGATAAGAGGACTTATAAGTCCCTACATTGAATAAAAACTTTTGACTTTGACTATTGCTTTACGCTGGTTTTCTGTTAGGCCGTGGTATCACTCCGGTCGAGCTGGCCCAAACGTGCCGAAGCATGGCTCTCCCACGTCGAAACTATACTACATACATAATCTCAAGCCTATTTCCCATTGGGGTAGGCAGAGACAACAGACCGCCACTTGCTACGAACCTGGCAGATCTCTCGCGCTTCCTTCACATCCATCAAATGACTCATGCATGCTCGTCGGTTTCGGGTACTCTTTATCTGGCTTTTCTATACTACTACTCTTTAACTGGCTTTTTTCCAGTACATCGCCGATCTTGTCGATGTAAGTATCTACGCCTAGGTCGCCCTCTCTCGCCCGTCCGACTCGCAATCCCCTTACCAATATATATTTGTCTCGTTAGACGCCTTTCGTCCATCCGCTCGATATGTCCAAACCACCTGAGCATTCCTTTCTCAATCTTAGTCATTGCATCCTCTTTCAAGCCACAACGCTCTCGGATTACATTATTCCTCATTCTATCAATCAATAGTACTCCATTCATGCTTCTTAACGAGCGCATTTCTACTGCATTTATTCTACTCTCGTTCTTCTTCTGTCATACCCAACTCTCGCTACCATACATTAAGGTAGGAACCAACACCCCATCATGAACAGCCAGGCGTGCTTTTTAGTCACTTTCGGCTCCTCATAAAGGCGTGCAATGCACCGTTCACCATATTACCTGCATTCACTGCTGCTTGCTTTCAATATCACTATCACACTTACCGTCTCTACTAAACTTACTTTCTAAATACACAAACACAAATTCTGACACTTGTTCTACTTTCTCACCTTTAATCATAATATTGCACGCAGAAATGTCCATATTTTTCTCCACATGCAACCTTATCCTTTGTCTTGCTTACATTTACTTTCATACCTTTCCTCTTGAATGCCTCATTCACGATAGTTACCGTGACCAGCAACTCATGCGCTGATGGTTCAATTATAACTTGATCATCAGCGTACAGTATTTGACCGGTACCTCTCCCATTCTTACTCCACAATCTCGCTATATTGGCGTACTTTTAGAGCATGAGAAGTGAAAAATAAGATTTTATCCAATATGGCGGACGCATTAAAATAAAACCTTTTTTAAAAAAAGTTTTTGTATTTTTAATTTATTTGATAATTGGGTATTTGACTGTATCGAAATTACATTGCGAGTGACCTTTTACTAATAAGATTATCACATAATACCTCTAAAAATGTATTTCGATTTTAATTTTACAATTACAACAATTTATAAAATAATAAAACAACCTAAAAAGTACCGCAATTGTACTAAAAATGATGACGTCACAACTGAAGACTCGGTACTTACATTTTTCATAGTAATTTTTTGTTTTGACAGATCATAAAAACTCCTCATTTGACTATAATAAGCAGTCAAATACTCTATCAGCTGTTCCTACTTATTGCACTTATTATCTAGTCAATTAGTTCTAATCGCAAATGTTATTGTAGGTAGGTACTATCGAAAAAAGTTCTGCCTGATAGACCTAAGTGTCATTTTAGCGAGCAGCTATCTTTTCCCACCCCGTGTCGACAAAGCCCTCACTTACAGTAACAATGACAATTACAAAAAAGAGGTTATTTCATGTTTATGAACATTTAGTGTTGATGAATGGATCGAAATAGAAAAAAAAGACTGTGTTACTGGCTTCTCATTATGTAACTAATTAGGGTCGGGGTAATAAAAATTGAGCTTGCAAGCGACAATTTTTCCAAATGTATCAGGCTTAGCGTTTGCTGATAGTACATTATATGTAAAATGCTATCGTAAATGAATAATAATTGGATTTGGAAAAAGAGCAGGTATTAACGGAATAATAATAATAATAATTTATTTGCATAAAACGTTACATGGGTGTTAGGTACAAAATTAGGTAGTCCTTACATTTTACCAAAATACTACACCAATACTTAAAAACTAATACCAGCTCATCTCAAAAATGACAAAATTAGATTAAGCTACTTATTGTTGATAAGCAACAAATAAACATCTCCTTAGCTATACTTATGTCAGTTTGAAATATTATAATATTAATAAACTAAATGCAGAAGATTAAAAAAATCTGTGCTATTCTATTACCACTATAGTCTATTTCACATCAAATGGGTTCTGTGACAGTTCACTGTTGACAATTGAAGTGATGTGTCCTAATGAAATCCGATAGATTTTTCTAAAGTTTCGAGTAAGTTTGTAAAGGAAATGGAATCGATTTTATACTTTATCGATAGAATGATTTTTCAAGATTACTTTTTATTGAATATGTTTATATAAGGAAAAAACATGGTAAAATAAAAAAAAAATGTCATCGACTTTTTGATGCAATACGAAAATATCATACATTATCGAATCTACAAATCACTGCACACTTTCACAGACCCCTGCCACATAATACACTATTACTATTTTAAACCCAGAAGATACAACAAAAACATTGCATCTTTTTTCGGATTCCCGCCAAAAAGCTTCGATTCATCGATTTAATGTAGATTAAGTAGTGTCAATCCCTATGAGTAAAAGTTCCGTTCCACGCAATACGTACTTTTAGGATATCTTTTTTATCTATTGTTTTTTATATTTTTCTTGATTTATAGTCTGAGATTTTAATTTAGAATTTTAGAGGCGACAATTATTGTATTTTAGTAATTACATAATAATAAATTATTCATTATTTTTGGAACCATCTATTTTTCTTACTAGAAAGTTGTATGCGTAAAAAGGAAAAATGTGAACTGTCACCGAAACCACTTGCTGCGAAATAGACTATAGTGGGCTTTTTGGCGGGAATCCGAAGAGGGACGTCATGTTTTTTGTATAATTTTCATTTTGCTGTGTATTTCGGGTTTTGACTCATAATAGTGATAGTTTATTATGTGGCAAGTGTCCGTGAAAGTGTGCAGTGAATGGGAAATTCGATAAAATGCGAGATATGGACATTTTTGGATTGCCTCAAAAAGTCACAATAAAGTCGTCAGTAAAAGTGCTATCATTTTACTGATAACCAAGTTAGGGCACGTTAGGGTTGTAGAAAGTGTTAAAGACACTGTATTTTTGTGCATGGACTCTGAAGCAGAGCCATTTACATAAGGATATCATTAACTAATGACGAGGCTGCATGGCGTAATGCCTTTGCCTACCCTGTAAGGGGTGAAACAACAAAAAAAAAATAGACTATAGTGAAATTATGATCTAGCGGCTTTTACAAAAACACTGACATAATTATATAAGTAGGTACTTACCTACTTTACTATGACTTATCAGTCAAAAAACTAAGACAAAATGTCACAGCCGAAAAAGTCATAGATAAAATCTTCCACAGTACATAGAAATAGATAGCTGACACTACATAATGTAAGATTCTTAGGAAAAACTGTTTTTTTTTCGCATAAACAGTTCCTTGTAGTCCGTCCTTGACAATATACTTTCTTACACCAATGGTCCAGATCTGCATATATTCCGGCCAGTCTATCTCATTTATGTTAAAGTTGTAGATGACCTGGTCTGCTGGAGTCATGTCCTGGTACAGTTCTTGCAGGTTCCTGTTGCTGGAGTTCCACTCGTTGCAGGTGAAATAGCTGAGGACTTTACACAATTTGTCCGCCTTCTGATATAGTTTTCGAAACCTGTAAAATTAGAACATTAAGCTATCAAGTAACTAGGTAACATCCCGTATATACTATGTATACTGGTCAAAGATATTAAAGTAAAGATGACTTATATTCATACTGCACGCGTTTGGATATTGTTCCACTACAACAAGTACATGTTAGCGTAGCGTACAACATACTTAACTCTTAGCGTATTTACAGGATACAACAACGACGACGAAAGATGATATGGAACGAACTTTGAGTATTAAACCAACAGGAGATGTCACGCGCACTAGTTTCTTTGCAAAAAAGTCTGCCAATTTCTGCGTGGGGGACGAGGAAACAAACACAAACATTTTTTGACAAAACAATTAAACACTAGCTTGAACTAGTTGCACAAAAATAGGTACATTCGCCAATCCAAGCACTCCGTGAACTCAAAAAACTGGTTGTATATAACAGGTATGCGCGTTGACCGACACTTTTTTTTGGCAGAGGGGAACGCCTGTCAGTGGCGTCTCCGGTTGGTTTAATACTCAAAGGGAATGAATGATAAAGAGACAGATTGGTTAAATACGACTAGGTAAGTGAAAAATGCAAACATTCGTTGTACAATGCGACTAAATAAATTAGACTAATTATCTACGCAATTATCGCAGAAGGGACGAAAAAGGGGAGAGAAGTCTTTAGGACATCATTAACCTCCTGAAGATTACCGATCCTGACGACGTGCCAGCCTTCGTGGCGAAGCAGCTGCACAAGCTGCCTCCCGTCACGTTTGACCACGTCGACGTCACCAGGCTGTTGAGGGACATCACCACCCTGAAAGCTGACCTGGCCGAGATGAAGTTTAAGATGGAGGTTTCCAAGTGTACCATCGATGAACTACGTACCGAACTATTATCATTAAAAGGTAATAATTCGGTAAGTAGATCGCCGGAGACCGCCAACGTAAACACACTTCGCGGCGCGCAAAATGCCTTCATCAGCAATTTGTCGTCGCCTGTTGTTGCTGAGGTGCCCACAACTCCCGCCCCGCCCCCGCCTCCGCAGATGACGTCGCGTGCTTACGCAGCCGCCGCTGCCACGCTTGCCCCCGTCGCTGTCGCCGCACCTTCCCCGCTAAAGATGCGGCCCTCCCAGGAAGGGAAGAAGAGCCGGAGCAAATCTGCTGGCAAGCAAGTGCCCCCACCGGTTTTCAGGAAAAACCAGTGTGATGAGGAGGGCTTTCAAAGAGTAGAGAGGAAGAAGAAGAAACCCTCTAGCCGCAACACCCATGGCACTGATCCGACCGGACCGAACCATCTGCTGCGTCCTGCTGTACCGTCGACGCAGCTGTATATGTCCCGTTTGCACTGGTCTACGAAGGTCCAAGACGTCGTAGACTACATAATGAAGAAGTCCACATTTTCATTGAGGGTTGAACGGTTGGAGTCTCGCCGCAAAACGAATTTTAATTCTTTTGTGGTTAGAGTACCTACCAACCCATCACCTGGAAACCTTAATGAAGGAGGACTTCTTCTGGCCGCAGGTATTTAGCAAATTCCGCGGTCAACTACCCGCCGACAGCGCTCGCACGTTGCCGACATTACGTGTAAAATAGTTTAGTTAGATATTTTACGATATTTTACCCGTTACAAGAGGTATGGTCCACATTTCACGATATACATTAGACCCCTAAACGTGATAGGTGGTGAGCCCATCGCCGGACCGGGTCTATTTACACATGTCTCAGAATTAATTCTGAGACCTGCGGGTTTCCTCACGATGTTTTCCTTCACCGTCTATCTTTGATACTGGTAATAAAGTAGCTGTTCCGATTTCACACACGTTAGTCCTGTTCCCGTAGAAAAATTATAGCCCATGAAAATTATGGGTTGAGCAGTATTAAAATACAGATATACTTGCTATTTGTAATTCTAAAAAATTCTCTTCTTTTAAAAAATGAAATTTGTACCTAATTCGTATTTCAAATATCTGACGATGATTTATTTTACTATTTAGTATTTCAAATACTTTTGGCTTCAAAATACTTTTACACTTAGGTCTTTCACAGTCAACAAAGTTGTTAGGGTTACAGGGCCAGAAACTAAGATTAAGTTTTTTCTTAAAGCCTTAAATGTATTTATAGTTTATTTTAGGTAAATTATAGGGTTCAAATATACCTTTTGAAATAAACATTAATCAATAAGATTTATTTATGACTACAGAAAAATGAGTTCTTAGTTACTGGCCATGTAACTCGAACAACTTTGTTGACTGTACATACCTACTATATAGTAGCTGTAGTAAACATAGGTATAGGTACTCACTTCGGCGGTTTCCCAAGAGTCCAGCAAACGGCGTCAACAATACCAGCGGGTATATGATGCCACAGAATGCTCAGCGTACTAAAGACGAGAATGTTGCTCGTGACAGCGTATGTCATATACCAAACCAATCGGGGACTAAAAAGAGAGGCGTCCTTAATATATTTCTGTATCCCCCCTAAAATTAAAATAATCACTGTCACTACAAACGACTTTGTTTTATTATACTACTAGCGACCCGCCCCAGCTTCGAACTGCTGCGGGTGCAATACTAACACTAAAATCTTCCTCTTGAATCACTATATCTATTAAAAAAAACCGCATCGAAATCCGTTGCGTAGTTTTAAAGATTTAAGCATACAAAGGGACATAGGGATATAGGGACAGAGAAAGCGACTTTGTTTTATACTATGTAGTGATATAGTTAATTTCAATTTCCCGCTGTCTGTCCCTATGTATGCTTAGATCTTTAAAACTACGCAACGGATTTTGATGCGGTTTTTTTAATAGATAGAGTGATTCAAGAGGAAGGTTTTAGTATTAGCATTGCACCCGTGCGAAGCTGGGGCGGGTCGCTAGTAATTAATATAGTAGAAGTAGTTATTAATTACTAGTTGTGTCATATGAATTAACCAGCGTTGGTTCCGCGTCCATATGAAAGTTATAGCCCTTGTAAACAATTATTGAAATCCAAAGAAATTTAAATATAATAGGGCATAGAGGGGGCATTGGGAATATTTTCATACAAAACTTTGAAGCCTAAGGCGTAATGTCCTTGTTATGTCAGTTAGTATGAACGCGAGCTGTCATTCGGTCGAAATTGTACTAGACTTATTCCACTTGGAATAACTTTTGACTTCAAATTTTCCTCGCTTTGTCCCCTCTATGTCCTATTATATTTAAATCTCTTTGTTAAAATCAGTCCTGTAGTTTAGGAACCTGTTAATTTAATACAAACGTTAGGTAAAAAGAAGTTAATTTAAAAAATAAAAAACCCGACTGCCTAAAAAGCTGGAAACAAGACCTATTAGCAAAGATATTTAAATATAATAGGGCATAGAGGGGACAAAGCGAGGAAAATTTGAAGTCAAAAGTTATTCTAAGTGGAATAAGTCTAGTACAATTTCGACCGAATGACAGCTTGCGTTCATACTAACTGACATAACAAGGACATGACGCCTTAGGCTTCAAAGTTTTGTATGAAAATATTCCCAATGCCCCCTCTATGCCCTATTATATTTAAATTTCTTTGCCTATTAGTGAAGTAGGAAGTAAAGACCATGTGCTGCACAATCTTATTCTCTCTTCTCTTCATCTATAATGTAGAATTGAGAAGATCGGGTAGGTAACTATTTGATTTTAAATTTTTAATTTTTATTATTTCATTCTTTTTAGTTAGTAACCAACTGAAAAACGGTAAAAAAACAAAACATGATTTTTAAATACCTATTCAATGATACCCCACATAATTAACATATTTCGTAGTTTTTCTTAGTTTTCTTTTTTACAATTTGGCGCCAAAAATTCGACAAGTTGTTTTTTTTTTTAAATTGGTATACCCAGTGTCACTCTCACTGTAAATACGAATCTAACGACACATCTCAAGCTAAAATCCATGAAGCCGTTCAAGCCGTAGAGCGTGCCAAACAAAATTATACATAGATACTCTCAAAAAACATAAACCTCCTGGCGCAGTCAGGTGAAAATACTATCTTTTTAAATAATTCCTTTTACAAATAATATAATATAATATAATCTCACGCCTTTTTATCCCCGAGGGGGTAGGCAGAGGTATTCCATTACTGGATATACCCACATTTCACGAGATACATTGGACCCCTAAACGTGATAGGTGGTGAGCCCATATCGCCGGACCGGGTCTGTTTACACATATCTCAGAATTAATTCTGAGACCTGAGGGTTTCCTCACGACGGCGTTTTCCCTCACCGACGAGCTAGTGATAAATATGCACGTAAATAATATAGTACAATGTTAAACTACACTCGTCAAACTACAAAGCAGTTTGTCGGCTTGCTTGAGTAGGTATTTAAACTAATGAAACGTTAATTAAATACCTACTTAATATAGGTACCTAGATAAGTGCAGTGCTAAAGCGGTGGACTTGAAACAACGACTTTTAATAGGTGCACATAAGTTTCAACTTTCAAAAAAACATTTTGACTTGACTTTGTAGATTAGTGTAGATTAGTGTAGATCAATGTAGTTATACAGATCAATGCAGATTACTGTAGATTAATGTAAATTAACTTAGATTATAGTAGATTAATGTGGATTAGTGTAGACGTAGAGAAGCAAGATACGTACCAAAAGTAATGCCATTCCTTATGCTGCTTACGGTGTATATCTTGGGGTCTTTGTGTCCTGAAGTCCTAATTTTCGGAGTTTTGGCACCAGCAGCGATGATGGCGTTGTTGACCAGGTCCACAGGCACCAGGTCGATCCTTGCTTCGTCTGAGGCGAACGCGACGTGGATGACACCGAGCCCAATGCCTAGGATCAGCTGAAAGGCATAATTGGAGATATATTAGATTTTGCCTGTGCTGTGTGTAGGGATGTGACATTTAATCAAAAAAAAAAAACGATTATTTAAAAATAGATTTTTCTCTTTTTAATAAAAGTAGATTGTTGAAAACTCGATTAATTTTATTATATATTTATTATAATCGATTATTATTTTTTTAATTTTAACTATTAAAAATGGATTAGGTACAGTCAAGACCAAGTCAAGCTTTACACTACCAGTTTAAGCTGAGCTCTGATTTATACTGCGTGCCATAGAATACAGGGCCGGGTCAAAGTCCAAAGTGTCAAGCTCAGCGTGCTCTTGACCTTATACAAAAAAAAAATTACAATTTTAATGAAAAATTCTATTTTTTTTTCACATTCTTTCTCCTTGTATCCTTATACATAAATTAACTTACTTCTTCACTCGTCGCACAGATGGTGCTGTTTACAAAAATCGATTAAAATTATGTAAAAATATAGCCGATTATTAAATCGATTATTTAAAGATAATAATCTAATAATCTAAAAATTGATTATTTCTTCATATCCATAGCAGTGTGAAGCGCTCGTAGCCGATAACGATCACAGTGGTTGGTGACAGAAAAACAACCCAATAGCAATGTAGGTACTATCAGTAAAAGTTCTGCCTGAAACACCTAAGTGTAAAATTACACTAAATGCTAAAATTAGCAGCAACTATCTTTTTTTCACCCCATGACGAGAAAGCCCTCTCTTATAGAAAGTAACAATGACAATCCCAAAAAGTGTTTCTTTCATGTTTATGACCATCGGTCGGTGAATAGATCGGAATGGAAAAAATACGGTGTTACTGGCTTTTGATTGTTTACCTTCGATTTGGGTCGGGGCAATAAAAACTTGAGCTTAGTACTAGTAAAGGTAGACTTCCGTGGGTCGCGGCGAATCGCAGCCGCGCGCGATCGTTTGCGTGCGACTGACGCGACAAGTCAATGTATGGCAGCGTTGCCAGATTTTTTTTTTGCCAAGGATTTTGGAACGTTATGATAAGTATTTTTGAGAAGATAAAAATGAAAAACTCTTTACAAGATAGCTGTAGATAAAACTGGATGAGTAATTCTGCTCTCATAAAATTTACGGTGCATCATCTTATACTTACCCGAATATCGGGACTGAGCCTGTCCCGCGCGGGACACTAAATTTTGATTTAAAAATCGGGACGTCTGGCAACACTGAATTGTATGGCCGCACGCGTCTGTCGCAGACTTCGAAAGTGGCGTGCCGCGCGCGTCAGTTGCATGGTGGTCGCATGCGATCTCTACCTTTAGTGGACATTCGACCGATGTTAAACTCACCCCACTTGGTCCATTAGCACAGCTGATATCAAGCCATCCAGGTGACGGTTCAAACTGGGATGCTACCACTGTAAAGGATAGTTAAATAATTTTATTTTCACAATAAAATATTGTATCTTTAACAGTTCTGGCTGCATGCAGCTAGGCTGACTTTTTGACAGAGATAATAAAGTCAAAATGTTTTATTCAAAGTAGGGACTTCTAAGAACACTTTTTGAAAGTCATTTTAACTCCACCGCTTCATCATGTTTGGTTGAGGAGAACAAGCGGGTCAAGAAACTCCTTAGAACATCATTCTCTTTATCAATTCTTACCACATAATACTAAATTTGGTTACATAATTTGGTTATTTTTTTATTTTGGCTGTTTCAAGCATCATTGTCATAGGTAGACATGAAATAAAAAAAAAGTAAAAGTTCTTGTTTAACATGAGCGGGGATCAGGCTGATTGAGGTCATAGTGAAATTGGGTTCAACGCAAGTGTCTTGGGGACTGTGTGAGAGGGTCAAAGAGATGGTGCGGTCAACGTTAGTGGAGTGGGGACTGTAAGTTGAGTCAAAGATAGTGAGGACTGTATGCGTGGGGTCAGGCTGATTGGGGTCAGAGTGAGAGTAGGGTCAGAGTATGTGGGGTTAGAGTATGAGTAGGGTCAGACAGATGGTGGAATAAATGTTAGTGTGGTGGGGACTGTGAGTTAAGTCACAGAGAGTGGCGACGGGGAACTATATGGGGGTTCGGGTTAAGCTGATTGGAGTCAGAGTGAGAGTGGGGTCAACGTAAGTGTTATGGGAACTGTGTGAGTAGGGTCAGAGTGTGTGGGGTTAGAGTATGTGGGGTTAGAGTAGAAGTAGGGTCAGAGAGATGGTGGAATAAATGTTAGTGTGGTGGGGACTGAGTTAAATCACAGAGAGTGGCGACAGAGAACTATATGGGGGGCCGGGGCAGGTTGATTGGGGTCAGAGTGAGATTGGGGTCAATGTAAGTTTCTTGGGAACTGTGTGAGTAGGGTCATAGTGAGTTGGGTTAGAGTCTGAGCAGAATGAGAGTGAGTGGGATGAGTTTGTTAGTGGGTTCAGAATTAAGGGCTAGATTGAATTTGGTATTTACCTATAGCTGGTCTTACGATGCATATCGGTAGTTCACCAACCATCTTCCTGACAGCTTCTTCACCAATAGCTTTCGTAAAAGTATACGTGTTTGGCCAATCTTGTAGGAGGCTAAAAAATATTAATATACGAAATGGAAGGATTCAACTTCCGCTTGACCGGACATTAAATACAGGATAGATAATAAAACTAAGCTATAACACAAATGCCCAAATATAAATAAGAAATACTTTTTAGAGTTTTGCGACAGTTTTAAATTCGTCGATCTAAGTAAAATATTGCCACTAGCATGAAAAGTCTACACTTATGTCAATCCTATACATATTTTGCAAAGAGATTAAAATATAATAAGGCATAGAGGGGACAAAGCGAGGAAAATTTGAAGTCAAAAGTTATTCCAAGTAGAATAAGTAGTACAATTTCGACCGAATGACAGCTCGCGTTCATACTAACTGACATGATAAGGACATGACGCTTAGGCTTCAAAGTTTTGTATGAAAATATTCCCAATGCCCCCTCTATGCCCTATTATATTTAAATCTCTTTGATATTTTGTCAATAGATTCGGCGACCGAAGTTTAGATTAAAATGATAAATAGGGGTTCTAAAAGTTATCCATTTTGGGAAGGACGCACTTTTCACCAGTTTTTCTGTGGACCCCTAAACGTGGTGGTGAGTCCATTGCCGGACCTGGAGTGCGATTTTTGAATCTCACTGGTGATACCAAAATCAACGGTGACTAAAATTATCACCGATGACTTTGATGATGAATTATCATCGATGAGCATTAGTCACTTGGTAAGATTCAAAAATCGACCCCCTGGTCTCTTACACGTTTCTCAGAATTAATATTGGGACTTGCGGATTTCCTTACGATGTTTTCCTTCATCATCATCATCAGCCGGAAGACGTCCACTGTTGAACAAAGGCCTCATTTATAGAACGCCACAACGAACGGCAACTTGCCACTTGCATCCACCGGTTACCTGCGACCTTGACGATGTCGTTTCCTTCACCGTCGAGCTATTGATAATATGTAGAATATGGATGTATTTTTAAAACTTAGTATTGTACCAACTACGTGTCTTTATCAGGAATCAAACCTGGCACTCACTATATTTTGTCATTAGGACCACCGAACGATTACAATCTTCTAAACCACGAAAGGATATCTTTTATTAACGACCTCCTGTATAGAAGCATTGATTAAGCAAAGTTGGGCGCGGTCAGTCAGTGGATGGCTGACCGCCTAGTGTCATTTATTTCACGAGCGCACGGAAGGCACGTTAAACGGTTCGTCCCGGTTTTTGTTGTGTTTATAAAGAGAGTCGTCAAGCCATCTTGATACCCGTACCAAGAGGGCTTGAAAAATTTTGACTTTGTAACAAGGTAGCGGACCTCATCCTCTTTTCCTTCTCGTACTGGCCACCCTACAAAATTTCCGTATCATTCCATCTATACCTGCCAAATTCACACTTCAAAAACTAATTCTATTCTGAAGCTCAATAATATCTCCTTCCGTGTCTCATCCCTGTAAATACTCATCCCCATTTCCATTTCAGGTGTCTTATATATTACCCATTAAATCAATACATCCCAATCTACGGCTTTGTTTTCCTCCTCCGTCGCCCGCTACCTCACAACTGTTAGGTGGCCACTAGCTTTAACACCATCTCCCAATCCGCTGTGGGCTCGCGTGGGAGATTATAGCCATACTTCCTCATGTGTGAGGAAAGCTCAGCAGTGGGCTCTTGGTTGATGATTGTAAGTAGAGATGCACCGAATGTGGGTTCTGCCGAATGTCGAATTCGGCCGAATGTTCGGTTTAAAAATCTGCCGAAGACGAACTTCGGCCGAACTTCGTCAAGGCTACGCGCTTATGATGGACAGGTCACGACTCGTTACGAAGTGTTTTAATACGGCTTCCCTTTTTCTCTAGTAAACTACTGAACCGATTTTGATGAAATTGGGCAAATAGGACTACTACTGCTAAATTGCTAATATCCTGAAAAAAAAACATAATTCCTAGGGGTTAGGAGTCGTCGGGTAAATCGTAAAATCCAGGCGGACGGAGTCACGGGCATCAGCTAGTATCGATTTATTTTACTTGTAAAATTTGAGAAGTAAAAGCTGCCGAACTTCGGCTTTACCGAATGTGAAACGAATTTCAGTGCATCACTAATTGTAAGTAGTTAGGTAAGCCAAAAGGATGAGTTATATTCATACTGCTTGCGTTTGAAAATTGATCCCCTACGAGTGTGCTACTACATGTACAGTCAAGTGCACGTGGAGCTTGACACATTGGACTCTGTAACGTTCTTATTACAATCGCCTTAGAGGTCGAACTCGCACTACAAGTGTAAAGCTTCATGTGCTCTTGACTTTACAAACTTACTTCTTAGCGTATTTATAGGATAAAAAATGATGGGGAAAGATGATACGGAACGAATAATAAAAAAAGAGAGCTATCTGTTAAGAGTTGCGCTTAAAATACCTACGACTTGAAATACAATGAAACTAAATAAAATGTAGTTAATTAACTACATTTTGTCGGCCTCATTTTCCGTGCTCTAGTAACATATCTACGTCTTTCTATATACAGGGTGACTTTTTTTACCGTCTGGAAAAAAATGTGGTGTGATAGGTAAGTGTAATAGATTCATTTGGCAATGTTACTTAAAAAAATATTTTTTTTCTCAAAAATATTTTTTCTTGCTTAAACTAATATGCATCACTCAATTTTGTAGTCAATAATACACACTGAAATATTTGAAATAGTATTTTAAAAAGAAACAGGGTTAGGTTCCATTTATGCGCAATTTACCTACAACCGCCAGCTGCGCGTAGTAGGTACTGTGCGTAGTTTTCTAGATTTTGTAAATTGCATTAAACATAACTATATTGAACAATTAATCTCGTGTATAACTTCGGCTCTAGATACCTTATACGTCATATTTTTTTCCAGACGGTAAAAAAAACATCGAGTTTAATATCTTTGAGGTAAGCCACAAAAACCAAGACTAACTAAACTTGCCACGCAGGGAAATTTTTACTAACCGAGGCGTAATATCGTTCAGAACATTTTCATCAATGTTCTCAACCATATCTATCATTACATCTGGCGGAATGGGGGCTGAGTAGAACTGCTCAAGTAAATCCTTGCTGATTCTGCTTCTCGTTGCGTGAGAAAAGGCAGTAGAGAGATGGATGTAGGACCTGGAGAAAGAGAGAATAACAATTATAAAAAAAAGTTCCATTTCTGAATATACCCACTTTTCACGAGATATTCGTCGGAACCAAAAATTATTTTAGGGTTTCTTAATAGTAATAATTTACTCATATATACAATTTTATAAAATAGTGTTGTGAAGTTATACATAGAAAGTGTACTATGCTATAAGTACTTAGTGGTCTCGATTCTGGCTGACCACCTAAAATTCCTAATTTTAAGTTAGCCTATCCTTCTCCATAGAATACAAAAGAAAAAAGACAGAAACAAACCATAGATTGAAGAGTTAATGTCAAACATCTAAAAACCTACTAATTTGAACTATGAACGTGCTTATCTGTCACTTTTATCCATGACCTTGTTAATCGTCGCTAAAATTGCTAAACACGCCATACATGAGCAGACTAATTTTAATTTGACAGGACTAAGTATCTCTCATCTCTTTTCTTTTCTAGGAGAAAGAAAATGACAGGACTAAACTAAAATAAGTTTAGTCGCTGTAATGCAGAATAGAGTCCAGTATGTTATTAATTTATTTTATCAACATAATATAATAAGTATTAGCATTTACCGTAATGTTATGTGTCATTGGGAGAGTTAAAGATGGGCTGCTGTTTGCATTCAGCCAATCTTCATGGACGAGTTTAGAGTGCCTTGTTATTATAAAATATTGACGTTTCCAAGTGTATATTTAATTAAATACCTATAGAAAATAAACGATTTTGATTTTTTTTGACATTGTTTTTTATTATTTGCAGCCAATTCCGCAAAATTATTTCTACTTAGCCCGATGGTTGACTGGTAGATAATGCCTTCGGGCATTAAGTTCGCCATGTATACATTTTCTTGGTACATGAAGTTTGAAGCAGTGATAGCCAGGACGGTTAAAGAGCCGGCCGAAATTCAGTGAGGCTCGGGTTCGAATCCTGGCATGTACCAATGAGTTTTAAAAAAACTTACGTACATATTTATCACTAGCTCGACGGTGAAGGAAAACATCGTGAGGAAACCCGCAGGTCTCAGAATTAATTCTGAGACTTGTGTAAACAGACCCGGTCCGGCGATGGGCTCACCACCTATCACGTTTAGGGGTCCAATATATCTCGTGAAATATGGGTATATCCAGTAGTGGAATACCTCTGCCTACCCCCTCGGGGATAAAAAAGGCGTGAGAGAGAGAGATTATATTTTATGAAGTTAAATAAAAAAAAATTCAAAATCAAAAAGCCGACTGCTTGAAAAGATGGAAACACTATGACCTATTTGGAAAGGAACATTTTTGGGAAGGGACATTTTGGTTAAGGGACATTTTGGGAAAGGGACATTCTGCAACTAAACGCTATAGTGAAGTAGGAAGTAAATAATGTTAACTCCCCTGACTTAAACAAATTAGGTTCAGAGTTTCTCTAAAGACTATTCGTCGTGGCAACATGTTCGCAGTGCCCATTTCGAATTCATTCTTTTATCGCTGTCAAAAATACGCAGATATCTCACATTAATATTTTTAGTAATAATTAAGAATGGAATCAAAGTCAAAATGTTTTGTTCAAAGTAGGGACTTACAAGTCCACTTATTGAACGTCATTTCAACTCCACCGCTTCAGCACGTATGGTTGAGGAGAAGAAGCGGGGCAAGAAACTCCTCAACACAATCAATTCTTACATAATAATAAATTGCAATAAACCGTTCAGAACCGCTAGTTGCTAAATAAAACGGCTTTAAATTAGATAATGTAATGCAAATTAAGCGATAAGACTGCCTCTCTTCTCTCTCTCTCTCTCTTACCTCAGCTTTTGACACTGTTTGCCCAATAGTAGCATTTCCCGCGTCCCCCTGACATTGATGAGAGTCGCCACCTTGAGTGGCTCGTCGAAGTTGACAGTCGCAGCGCCATGGACTATAACGTCAACCTGAATAAGAAAGGGAAAGAAGAGTTTGGTATATTTGTTCTTCAGGAACAGTGCTGTGCTTTTGTGAACCTGCTGAGATGAGACTGCTATCTTGACGTCAAGATAGCAGCCTCACTGAATGACCCGAATATCTCCGAAACTATAATACCTAGCACTAATTTATATGCTTCGGGCACTATTTGGCACTATATAGGAAGAGTTGTTTGTCATTATCAGAACGGGGGTCGATTTTTGAATCTCACCAAGTAACTAATTCTCACCGATGTGCGTGATTTCCGAAAGTTCGTATTTTTGAAACTCATCGGTGACTTACATTTGTCATACCTATGATATCGATTTACGAGTGCCCCTACCCACTCGTAAAATTGAAATCACCATGCGATTGTTTTTGACAGTTGACGTATGTGACATCTGCCAAAAGTGCCAAAGTATGTTTTTCGGTAGAATTAGCAGCAGGGCTCGATTGTGATATTTTATGATTGCGACGATTTATTGAAAACAGCGTGTGACTTTCAAAAATACGGCTTTTGGAAAATGGTGACATAAAAGTCATCGGTGATAATTTTAGTCACCGGTGATTTTGATATCACCAGTGAGATTCAAAAATCGCACTCGAGAATTCCATGGTGAGGCTTCTAACTTGACGCTCATGGATATTGTATTGCTGAGAATCAGCTACCGCGACACTATTGGTTGACATTCGAAGCCTCTAATTGGTGCTATCAGTCACACTGCACTGTGATTGGCCGAGAGGAAAACGAGCATTTTAACAACACTTTTTGTTAAATTTTCAATTGTTTACCATACATTTAAATGACGTCAGATTGCACTAATAAGGAATATTTGAAAATTCCCACGGGAATGGCCACTAGCTTAACACCACATCCCAATCCACGGTGGGCTCAATTGGGAGATTATAGCCCATACTTCCTCATGTGAGACGAAATACCCTTTTAGCTCAGCAGTGGGCTGTTACGGGTTGTTGTTAACTTTTTAACCGACTTCAAAAGTGAGGAGGTTACTCAATTCAACCGCATATAATATATATTTTTTTATGAGTGTATGGAGGAGCGGAGGTGGAATGCTCCTCTATTGTGAAAAGGGAAGATCTTCCGCCAGGCGAGGTGATCGTGCCTGGGGACCGCGGTCCAACGGTTGATGTTAAATAGTTGTATTTATACAAACTCATTAGAAAACTCCGATAGCGCGGTTTAGAACTCTGCCGTCTATTGGCGCGTTCTATGTAACTTGGCCTTCTATTGGCGCGTTCTATAGGTATGTAGTGTCGCTACAAGTTTTCGCAGATAACTTCGTCGTTTATGAACCCATTTTGATTATTATTTTTTTGTTGGAAAGGAGATATCCCAAGGGTGGTACCATAATAAGGAAACCAGGATCCGATGATGGCATCCCAGAGAAATAGAGTGGACTCTTCGAAAATCGTAGTGGCGTCCAGTGCTTTTTTACTATATTTTAGTTCCCTTTTGAAGTCGTTGTTTTTATTTACATATTTTATTCAGACCTATGAATAAAAAGTCACAAACCTCAGTTGTGATTGCCTTCCAATCTTCCTCGCTGATCCCAATTCCTACTTTTGAAATATCTCCTTCTACAGGTTTCAGTTTTTCAGCAAAATTCGGTTTCACCTTCGCCAGTGACTCGAATACCTGTGGAAGTACAGAAGTTTTAATTTATCTCGAAAATAAATAAATAAATTGTGGGACACAATTCATTATTGCGGTTATTTAGTCCCAAACTAGACAGGCCCTGTACAATGGGTATTAAACAACTGATAAACATACTTAAATAAATATTAAAACGACCAGACACGAAGCCAACAGATATTATGTTCATGCACACAAATGTTGGCCCCGAGCGGGGATCGAAGTCGGGACGTCCGACTCGGAAGGCAGGGTCACTACCAACTGAGCCAACAGGCCCGTCATCAGATCAGTGATAGCCCAGTGGTTAAAGAGCCTCTTCTCATGCGTTAATTAGTCTCGGGTTACAATCCCGCCAGTGGCATGTATCAAAAACTTTACCTCCATATGAGTTTTTCAAAACCTTTCGTAGGTACTATCGACAAAAAAATCCACCTGATACACCTACCTAAGGTTCATTCTTGCATGCAGCTATTTTTTCTTACATATATAGATATAACGCCCCATTGCGTTGAGATTTAGTATATAAAGTATCGAAGTATAAAAACACAGTGGACTCGATTCTGCAAACCACCTAAAATTCCTAATTTAAAGTTAGCCTATCCTTCCTTCTTTATAGACTACGGAAGAAAAAGGACAGAAACAAACCAAAGATTAAAGAGTAATGTCAAACGTGGAAAAACCGACTAATTTGATGTCTTATCTGTCACTTTTATCCATGACCTCCTTACGTCGTTGCTAAAATTGCTAAAAACGTGTATTTGAATGCGTCCATAAGGTTCAATTTTGTTATTTTGAAATTTGTGACGTTGTAAATAAATATGGCGCTTATTTCTGTCCCTTTACTTTAAAAAGCGGTGGAAAAGAATAGAGCTAACTTAAAATTAGAAATTTTAGGTGGTTTGCAGAATCGAGTCCAGTGTCGATGAAAGCAACGGGATTTAAAAAACGGTGTTACTGGCTTTTGATTTCTTAAAGCTAACTAGTGGCGGGCGGGATAGTAAAATCTCAAGCTATAATTCTTCCCAATGTATCAGGCTTAACTTTTGTCGGAAGTACATGTTTATCAATATAGCTCGATGGTGACGGAAATCACCGTGAGGGAACCCGGCAGGACCCAGAATTATTCTGAGGCATGTGTAACAGATCCAGTCCGGCGATGGGCCTATCACGTTCACCTATCACGTTTAGGGGTCCAATATATTTCCTGAAAAGTGAGTATATCCAGTAATGGAATACCTCTGCCTTTTTTTATGATAAAAAAGGGGGCAAACGAGCAGACGGGTTACCTGATGGTAAGTGACATCCGTCGCCCATGGATACCTGCAACTCAAGAGTCACAACTGCGTTGCCGACCTTTGAGGTGGGAGTAGGGGGGGGGGGGGGAGTTTTCTGTGAGGCCGTGGTATCACTCCGGTCGAGCCGGCCCAAGCGTGCCGAAGCATGGCTCTCCTACGCTCAAAAGTAAGTTTTTGAAAAACTCATTGGTACATGGATTCGAACCCAAACCCTCACGCATGAAAGGCGGGCTCTATAACCGCTAGGCTATTACTACTGTAATCATAAGTTATTGTATAATCATTTATTTTCCTGTTCCGGGATTTTTGCGCAAAATAAGTAGTGACAGTAGTTTGTAATAGGCACTACGAATATTAATGATTACTGAATAGGTTTTATTTAAATAGGAAACGCCTTGGTATTAATTAGTTCACAGACTTACATATATTTATATTGTTGCCAACTTTTATACACTGAATAAACCATTTGTATTTGTAACAATAGTTTTAGATTAAGGACAATAGGTATATTATTGTGCATATTATTGTGTTGACTTCATTATGACGTCTAAAAATGAAGTTACTAATCAATTTCAGTAAATAAGTAATAGTTATTAGGGAGGCGATAGGTCTCGACGGCGCCGTTGAATTACGCCATTTAGCTACCTCGCCTCCCTAACTATAAGTAAAGTCCGTAAATTATCAATTTACGAAAAGAAAAATTTATGTAACATTGTATATTTCTATAAGTATAATCTCACGCCTTTTTTTATCCCCGAGGGGGTAGGCAGAGGTATTCCATTACTGGAAATACCCACATTTCACGAGATATATTGGACCCCTAAACGTGATAGGTGGTGAGCCCATCGCCGGACCGGGTCTGTTAACACATGTCTCAGAATTAATTCTGAGACCTTCGGGTTTCCTCACGATGTTTTCCTTCACCGTCGAGCTAGTGATAAATATGAACGTAAGTTTTTGAAAAACTCATTGGTACATGCCAGGATTCGAACCCGAGCCTCACTGATTTTCGGCCGGCTATTTAACCGTTCGGGCTATCACTGCTCTCACGAGAATAATTGTTAAATATAGTCATGTTAAATGCAATTTACAAAATCTAGAATCTAGAATCTTAAACTACGCACACTACTATGTAGCAGCTGGCGGTTGTAGGTACCTAGATTGCGCATGAATGGAAGCTACGAGCCTGTTTCTTTTTAAAATATTATTTCAAATATTTTAGTGTGTAATAAATATTGGCTACAATTGAGTTACTAATGTATATTAATTAGTATAAGCAAGAAAAAAAATTTTTGTAAAAATGTTTTTTTTTTTCTTAATAACAATGCCAAATAAATCTATTACACTTTCTTGCCACACCATAATTTTTTTCAGACGGTAAAAAAATCAGTCGGTATAATTTCGATCATCTACCCTATTTTTTTTGTGTATGTGTGGATTGAGTGAGCACCCCTCAGAAAAAAAAGGAAAAATGATCTTCATTTTGTAAAAGTTCTAAAACAATTGTAAAAGTAATCCCTGAATTTGTAAAAAGATAAAAAAAAAGATACAGGGTTTAACGTATGCTCACTCAGTTCTCCCAAACTACCAACGAAATCAGCGAATGTATTAATGCAACATATAATATTTATATACTAGGATTTAGTAGAACCTAAGCTAACTTACCTTTATAATTTGTAGATCACCTAGTAACGTATTTAAGGTTTTACAAAAAAAATAAAATGCTCACTCAATCCGCACACTTTTGAAAACCCGATTTCTGATAAAGAAACTGAATATTGAAACTGCTATGTATGTGTATAGTGTAGTAAAATTAATATGGGAATTTGTAAAATAAAAAACGACCCACTAACGTGGCAGGTTTTTGGATAATAATTTTTTTTAAATGCTCACTCAGTCCACACATTTTAGGTAAGTTAAAAATGTGAATATCTTAAGATTTATAGTATCAAAGAAACTAGAAATTAGTTCAACTTTTTGTAAAAATTTTTACAAAAGATCTACCATCTCATATTTCATATTCGTTGTCTGTTTTTAAAGATATTCACATTTAATTTTCCTGATGTAAATATATCGTTTAGGGTGACCACACTTCTTCATAATATTATGGTCATATCCATTATTTTGACAACCTTCTTCGAGATCTAAATTGCTGTACTGGCCAAATACATGAGCAGCGGTTGGTAAAACATGTATGAAAATCCATATCTGTTGTCTTTTAGCGGCCAAATAAATTGCATAGTAAGTGTACGTGTAATTTTAATAGTATATTTCATTACAAGTGCGGAAAGCCTGTCATCGCAACGAGTTCCGACAAATGTCTACCCGAGCCGAGGCGCAGCCGAATGTGAGGGTTGACAGTCGGAACAAGTTGCAATGACGGTTCCGCACGTGTACTGAACAACTATTTTTAATACAGTTGCGAAAAAATTAAGCAATTAAAAATAATAAAAACACAATAAACTCAACTATCATTTTTGGAAAATGGCGCCAACCATAAAAATAAGCAGAGATTTTTTTTTTGCTTACTTCACCCATTCTGGGTAGGCAAAGGGAACTATGCCCAATGCCCATACAGCCAAGTCTTCGGTAGAATTTTCTTATTGATATGAAATGAAAATGAAATCCTAAGTCATTGAATCAAATCATTAAATTTGATAATGAAACAAATTAATAGCTTCTTTTTAGAAATATTTATACTTCCCTGCAATACGCCACTTTTTGAGTAACTGTATTAAAAAATCTTTTTCTCCAAAACATGGCAACCAAGGAGGCAACTTATCAAAGGTTTTATTTAAATTTCGAACTGGCTTGCAAATAGGAAGCTGTTAATTGAAAAAATAAAACAAGTGAACACTTCAAAGTGGGAAAAAATATTGTTGTTCTTCATTGCTTTTGTTAACATATTATGTACTAATACATTTTCAAAAACGATGTTTTGTCTCTGCCATACCTACCTAGTTATATAAATTTCAAAAAAGAAATTTTTATGAAATAGAATTAAATGTTGACTTGTCATCGTCGAGAGGTCGCCTTTGCTGATCGATCACAGCATCATCCTGCCTGATCTTTCAGTGGTTCGACGAGATGAAATTAATTTCGTTTTGTTAATGCTAGTGTCTAATAGCATAGCCAAGTTGTATTTTATCGCATACTAATAGTGCCCCACGGTTTCACCCCGCATCAGTTCCGTTCCCTTCGGAAAATTATAGCCCATGTTACTTTTTTTTTTTTTTTTTTTACTAATAAATGGACTTGCTCTTGACCCCAGACTAGCCCGAGAGCAAAGACGGGGCCTACGTTGGGACGAGCTTGCCCAGAAGATGCCTGTTCACTCGATCCTTAAAGGCTTGTGGGTTATATGAACTCGGAAATACAGAGGCCGGCAGGTAGTTCCACTCCTTGGCGGTGCGCATAATAAAAGAACTTGAAAAGCGCTTTGTGCGTATAGATGGGATATCCACCAAGTAGGGATGAAATTACTCCCAGAAAAGTAAGCTTTCAATTGGTGAAATATTTTTCAAGTCTCGCGTGTAAAATTTTGTTACAAATAGCGGGTGCCCAGCGGCGTTGCCAGCCCGGATCCAGTTTATTCCCGTTCCTGTGGGAATTTCCTACAATTCCTTCATAGTGGTTTCTTTAACCATATAAGACCATAATAATGTAAATAGCGGGTGCCGTGGATCCAGTTTATTCCCGTTCCCGTGGGAATTTCCTATAATTCCTTCATAGTGGTTTCCTCAAGCATATAAGACCATAATATTTTAAATAGCGGGTGCCGTGGATCCAGTTTATTCCCGCTCCCGTGGGAATTTCCTATAATTCCTTAATAGTGGTTTCGTCAAGCATATAACACCATAAACGAATAAAAACAATACAACGAAAAGAAAAAGCGCGCGGAATAATTTTTACTTGTTCACAAATAAGCGATACGCGCTCATCTGCATTTTTTTTTAGCCAAGGGCACAAAAAACAGCCAGTATTACTAATAAAATCAATTAATATTTTTTGTGTGTTTGTTACATACAGATACATAAATTGTTTAAATTAAATGTTTATTTATTGTATTTTTTCTCCCAAAGTTAATTTTATTCATAAAATGTTGACCACTTTTCTGACATAAAAACTCCTTGCTAAGATTTTTAAAAGTACCTTTCGTTTTTAGACGAAGAATCTTAATAAACCGTGCGTTCTACATTACATTACCGCACAAGTGCATAATAAGATACAATACGATATTGAAATTGGTAAAAATAAGAGACCTTTTACGAGCAAATGTGTTAAAAATTATATTAAAGAGTCGTAATCAGCAGAGGTCGTATGTCAAAAATTTACTTGGAAAACCAGAAAGAATATTCTTTTAAAATGTCCTGTATTTTTAATATGACCATAATATTATGAAGAAGTGTGGTTACCCTAAACGATATATTTACATTAGGAAAATTAAAATTGAATATCTTTGAAAGCAGACAACGAATATAAAATATTAGATGGTAGATCTTTTGTAGATTTTTTTACAAAAAGTTGAACTACTTTCCAGTTTCTTTGATACTATAAATCTTAAGATATTCACATTTTTAACTTACGTAAAATGTGTGGACTGAGTGAGCATTTAAAAAAATTTATTATCCAAAAACCTGCCACGTTAGTGGGTCGTTTTTTATTTTACAAATTCCCATATTAATTTTACTACACTATACACATACATAGCAGTTTCAATATTCAGTTTCTTTATCAGAAATCGGGTTTTCAAAAGTGTGCGGATTGAGTGAGCATTTTATTTTTTTTGTAAAACCTTAAATACGTTACTAGGTGATCTACAAATTATAAAGGTAAGTTAGCTTAGGTTCTACTAAATCGTAGTATATAAATATTATATGTTGCATTAATACATTCGCTGATTTCGTTGGTAGTTTGTGAGAACTGAGTGAGCATACGTTAAACCCTGTATCTTTTTTTTTATCTTTTTACAAATTCAGGGATTACTTTTACAATTGTTTTAGAACTTTTACTAAATGAAGATCATTTTTCCTTTTTTTTAGGAGGGGTGCTCACTCAATCCACACATACAAATTTTTTTTTATGATAAAAAAGGGGGCAAAAAGGAGACGGGTCACCTGATGGTAAGTGACGTCCGTCGCCCATGGACACCTGCCACTCAAGAGCTATTAAACATTTGTATTTTCCTCAAGTTACTATTCAGTGATTAAGGGTATAATATGTTACATGTGTCTGCGAAAGTGTGCAGAAAACAGAAACATTAAAAAATAACGTTGGATGGACATTTTCGTAACTACAAATTAAATCTGCGTAATATTACTATTATTATTAATATTATTTATTTTTATCCTCAAGTATGTGTGAATGTGTGTAAGTATTTTTTATTCTTTTTTAATTTATTTTATATAACTATAACATATTTATTATGAATAATTTATATTTATACCTGTATATTTATTTATGTAATACTATGTAAGAGTATAGTGCACCGTCTACCCTAGTTCTAATCTCTCAGTTTCATCCATCTTAAGGTTGTTTGGAAGAGATCGCTAAAAGCGACAAGACCGCCAATTGTACTTCAGTTAATGTTGGTATCCATATTGTTATTTTTGGTGTACAATAAACAGTTATTGTATTGTGTTGTATTGTATTGTGTTGTATTGTATTGTATTGTATTGTATTGTATTGTATTGTATTGTTACTTACAGGTTCTTTCAGTAATATCGAAAGTCTTTCAGTTACAGTCTTGTTTTTCTTCGGCCGAAGCAGCAAGTAAATCTTTTTAATTTCACACGATCTGAAACGAATGTAAATTTTGTAAGTGAGTATAATTTGGAGGGAGCGATAAACTGTTTCCATTGTTAGCTCAGTTGGCAGTGACCCTTCTGAGTCGGAGGTCGCGGGTTCGATCCCCGCTCGGGGCCAACATTTGTGTGAAAGAACGAATATGTCTGTTGGCTTCGTGTCTGGTTCTAATATTTATTTAAGTATTTTTATCAGTTGTTTGGTACCCATAGTACAGGCCCTGCCTAGTTTGGGACTAAATAACCGTAATAATAATAATATTAATATAATCTCACGCCTTTTTATCCCCGATGGGGTAGGCAGAGGTATTCCATTACTGGATATACCCACATTTCACGAGATACATTGGACCCCTAAACGTGATAGGTGGTGAGCCCATCGATCGCCGGACCGGGTCTGTTTACACATGCGGGTTTCCTCACGATGTTTTCCTTCACCGTCGAGCTAGTGATAAATATGTAGGTACGTAAGTTTTGAAAAACTCATTGGTACATGCCAGGATTCGAACCCGAGCCTCACTGATTTTCGGCCGGCTCTTTAACCGTTCGGGCTATCACTGCTCTACTATATACTATAATAATAATAATAATAATAATAATATGTCTTTATTTACTCTCAATAGGACTTACAGCTATTTACAATAGGTTTTCAAAGTGGTTAAATTAATCCTAGGTGAGAGTCTGGAGACCGTACTAGGTTACAAGACCTGTGTTACGGCTCACCAGGCTCCGGACCTCTTATTGCAAAGTTACATAATTATTTTGAGGTCGGTATACAAGCAAATATTATGTCTGCTGTGTCGTGCAGTCGAGAGACATAAATTAAATTTAAATATTAACTTATGAAAAAGCGGGTGTATGTGTGTTGTGTAAAGGTGTGTATGTTTGGGGGGGGGGGTGAGAGAAAGAGAGAGAAAGTGTGTGAGTGTCTAGGCCAGAAAAGAGGAAATGTTAGTATAGTGGATAATTGCGTGTATTTTATGTTAGGCGTAAGTAAAAGTTACTTTAGAGTATGCATCAGATTTTCTGTTTTTTCGTAGTCTAGAGTAAGTAACCAATTTGTAAGTAGATTTTTACATTCAGAGCTGCACTTGGTATAGATGTTAAGAGTTTTGTTAACCTTATTGTAAATAAAGCCACCGAGGAATCGTTGGAATCGCTGAGCTAGTGCAGTCCTTACTAAAACGGGAGGGCATATGGTGTAGTTTCGTCGCGAATTCTTAATTTTAGCAGGATCGTATTGAAGCTGTCGGTGTGTAGCCAAAATTAATTTAAATAGGTATAGTTGTCGTACGGAAAGAACTTTAGTTATATTATATAATTCAATTGTTGGGCATCTGAACGGTAGTCTCCAGCCCACCTTCAGCACTGCTCTCAGTGCACGTTCTATTTTCAGAATGGTGGTTTTAGGACAGGCTCCCCAGACCACTATACAATAGGAAGTTAGGGATTGAGAGAGAGCTAGATACACCATTCTAAGTACCTTCAGATCTGCAATATGACGAAGTTTTTTAAAAATAAATACATACTATCACTAAATAACCGTATGTGAATTGTATCCCACAATTTATTTATAACTTATTCTTTGTAAGTAACAAATCTTTATTATACACCAATAAAAATATGCTACAAGTGACATGAAGTATTATTTTATATTTGTCACTAGAAACTCTTGCAGCAAAATTAATTCACTCAAGTGAGTTTATTCGTGTGTGAAGTGAGTTACAAACATACGAATCTTTCCTCTTTACAATATTACTGTAGATTAGTGTAGATGGGATCCGGAGTGCGAAGAATAAAAGAGTGTGCATGAAAAGGTTATGGATGTGAAGGAAGCGAAAGAATGCAGAGATCGATCAAAGTGGCGATCCATCGTCTCTGCCTACCCCTGCGAGACAATGGCGTGAGCCTTATGTGTGTATGTAGGCGTTAGTGTAGATTAGTGAGGGTTAGTGTAGATTAGTGTTGATTAGTGTAGATTAGTGTAGATAGTATTTACCTGAGCAGTTTCTCGATAAGCTGTTTTCCGAGGAATCCTGAACCTCCAGTAACGAATACCACAGCATCTTTGTAGAAGGTCTGAATCTCTGAATTACCTTCCGAGATTTTCTCTGTTATTGACTTGTACTTTGCCACAATAGCGATTTCTTTTGCCAACGCTGGGTCCATTGTCTGTAAGGAAAAATAAAAATATTTATACAGTGGCTTTGCCAGCGCTGCGTAGGTATTCACGAAGACTCGATACCGTTTACGTTCGATTCAGATCGAGCGAAAAATTTTACGATGTCGAATCTATCGACTTCGGAAACTTTATTCTAGGCGTTTCTGACAGCCACGGAAAATTTTCCGAATCCTTATGTTACATATGACATTAGTTTTCAATACCAACATCAGCCCATCTCGAAAGTTTTCGATACCAACATCAGCCCATCTCGAAAGTGTTCGACAGATTTTCCGATATCGAATATCGAAGCTCCCTGAATACGCCTCCTGATCAGTTAATTCCCGTTCCCGTTGGAATTTCCGAAAATCCCTTCATAGCGGTTATATACCTTCGATAATAAGACTCCTACTTATAATATTTGGGTAAATTTTTGAGCGTACTTTTTTAGGCGTCCTATGCCCTTTATAAAGAAACTATAATTTAAAACAGACTAAACACATGCTTTTTTGAAAATATACCTCGTAGCTTAACCATATATATAAACCAATTAGAATTAATATTATAAACTTAAAAGATATTCCACGTTGAATAATTCGACTTGTATGGCGGCCTACCTCTGGGAGGCTTGTCCCACTTCAAATTGCGCTCAGAAAACGACTCACTATAACACGAAATTTTAACGTATATTTTATCAAAATATCTCATTTTAAAGATACTTACTCCATTTCATATTCAAAATCACAAAAACTTTACTAACTATTGAATAGAAATACTGAGAAGCCAATATATTTTTGTCCCGCGTAAAACTGCTCTTTTGATGCTCGCATTTGACTACTTGTGTCATATTAGTCAAGCGATTTCACGCCAAATTTTTGTATCGTACCACCCAAGCGTTTGTCGGACCCCAACTTGTGTGTAGAGAGGATGGCGTGTACGCAAGTTTTTACATGTTCCCGAGGTAAGTTTTTCCTGAAATGTGTTTTGGTCACCGTGAGCGGCCAGTTCGGTGGCATGTTTTAGATAATGAACAGAGTGATGTATTGTATCGTCAACTTAGTATGTTGTGGATAATTACCTCGATATTACGACCTGCCAATATCTTCCAAGTTAATTAGGTAGTTGAGTAATTATCTTGAAAAAAACCATTTGGTCGTCATTTCGGTGGCGTCATTGCAGTGGCGCAGTGGGCCACCAGAATGACGAATGAGCCACCGTAATGATGAATGCCTGTATAATCCATACTACACACACCGGCACAATTAGCGGAACAGAAAAAAAAAGGAGAAAAAAGAGGGAATTTAGAACAATGAATGTAATTTTTAAACAATATATTATTTAAAATGAAACAACAATTAAATTAACATGTTTTGACATTCATTTGTAACACCATACTTAAAATTTTATAAAAATAAAAATTAAATTAAACAAAATGCATTTTTCTTCGATTTTTAATTATAGAGAAACAGCAGAAAATTCAAGATTTTCCAAAGTTTAACAACAATTTCAATGACTGTTCAATAACGAGTGTTTCCTCCTCGTGCTCTGATGAGGGTTTCCATCCGTCTGGGCATGCTGCGGATGATGTTATCAATGGTTTCTTGGGGCAACCTCTGCCATTCTTCAAGTAATGCGTTTCGCAACTCGTTGAGATTATTGGGAGGGGGCATTCTTGACTTTACACTCCTCTTTAGCAAGTCCCAGACGTGTTCTATAGGGTTCATATCGGGGGACCGTGCTGGCCACTCCATCACCGTTATACCAACATGGTTTAGGTATGTCTGTACTGTGCGAGCACTGTGAGCCCGAGCATTATCCTGCATTAGAATGAAGTTGTTACCAATAAAGGGGGCAAATGGCACAACATGTTCTTCTAAAATCTCCCTGATATACCGATCAGCATTCAGATTCCCGCCATCGACCACTACTAACTCCGTACGAGCTCCTAAACATATTCCTCCCCAGACCATAATTGAACCGCCGCCATATGCAACTGTATTTTCAAAATTAGACTGGATATACCGTTCTCCTTTGCGTCTCCATACTCACTGCCTTCCATCAATTTGATTTAACATAACTCTGCATTCATCAGTAAAAAGAACCTGTCCCCAGTCGTCGAAGTCCCAATCACGATGTTCACGACCAAAGTGTAGACGGTTTGTGCGATGATGTCTCTCAAGTTTTGGGGCTTTGGCGGGCACATACGAGCCTATACCCACTTCTTCGAATCTTCTACGAACTGTCCGCTCACTCATCCTTACTGCTCGTACCTCTTCCAGTAAATTTCGAGCCTGCACCGCCGTTAGTCTCGTGTTCCGTCGGACTTGAAGTTGGAGAAAACGGTCATCCCTCCTTGAAGTACACCTTTTCCGGCCTTGTCCTCTCCTTCTCACTAGAGCATTCGTCAATCTGTATCGTTGGATGCTACGATAAATCGTTGATAACGATCGACGAAGGCTTCTGGCAATCGATCTGTAGGTTTGACCATTTCTCCTCATTTGATCTGCCCTAATGATTTCTGATGGCGTTAAATCAGGCATAATTAGATGCTCGTAAATTATCAATATGCGAAAAAACTCAAAAGCCTCAAAAACTGCAATTCAAAGCTTTTCAAATGGAATTCACGAACCTTCTAAAAACGGACAAGCGGTGGAAAAAATGAATCAATGAAAATTAAAACAAAAGAATGAAAAAAAGGGCAGTCGCTTAGTATTCCATTTTTAAATTAAAACCCAAATTTAAAAAAAGCTTGTTTAGCCGGCCAGTAACACGCAAAAATGCATAAATACTCCCTTTTTTTTCTGTTCCGCTAATTGTGCCGGTGTGTGTATTACTAATAATATATTAAGACACAGTACTTGTTTTTTTATATATTATTACTGTGGTGTAAGTATTTTACCGTGATAATAGCATTTAGTAAAATTTACGTACTATCTAGGTATAACTGTTGTAACCCTATAAGGCTACATACATTAAAGAAATAAACAATATTAGTAATGTTTTTGGCACCAAAAAAGTTGATTACTAAAAAATAAAACATGTTGTTACATAATATCGCTTTTTTATTTGAAATATTTAAGAAAATGTCATTACGGTGGCGCAAAAATTTAAAAAAATATATTTCTCCGAAAGTACTGGGTTTCCAAGGGCGCCTCACAAATTATTAGATTCACAGCATCTTAATCTATAATCTAAAGCATTTAGTTTAGGTGGAATATGAGAAAAAAAAATTGCCACCGCAATGACGAAAAAAAGCCCGCTTTGAAAATTTACCCATTTCAAGTTTCTAGGTATTATCGTTTTGGAGTAAGTAGTATGTATTTCTCTTTTTAGACAGTGAGATATTTTCCTGAAGTAAAAAGTATCTCCTACTGTAAATGCGTGACTACAGTGACCATGATCACTTGACTGTAGTCCCGCTTTGCAGGGCTATATTGGCGTACTTTTAGAACATGAGAAGTGAAAAAAAATATCTGACGCTTTTTATCCCCGAGCGGTAGGCAGAGGTATACCATTTCTGGATTTTTTATTCTTATTGAGGTAGTGTAGATAGTTATCATGGGCTTAGATATAAATTTTTTCTTTTGAAATTTTTGCCCGTCTGTCTGTTTGTGCGCGCAAAAACTACTAGACACATTTTGGTGAAATCCAGTGTGAAGTTAAGTAACTAGATCAACATTTACAGTAGATACTTTTTACTACAGGAAAATATCTCACTGTCTAAAAAGAGAAACTTTTAGTCTCTAGGGAGTGAAAAGTTATTATTTTTTTATTTCCTGAGACATAGACAAACTCAAACAGCCAGTAAATATCTGTGGAGTGTGGACCATCTTCATTGCGAAAATGTTGAGAGATTTAGTTCCATGGTTTTCCGCAAAGAAGGTGGCGCCATGTCTTTTTTTTAAATTGTTAATCTGCAAAAAGATATTTAAATCTCTTTGTTAATCTGTGACAGGTATAGAAGAAAAAACTGACCGCAAAAATATCAGAATTTTTGTCAAGTGTTTTGTTCGGTTTTAAATAAATTTATATTTAAATTGACTATTTTTCTCGCACTCAATCAAGTACAAATTGCACCTCGAGACTAAACGCCAACTTAATACACCCTCGGTTTCATTGACTCCAGAGTCCACTTCAGGTAACTATATTATGGCTTCGTTTAGTCCAAAGAGATTTAAATATCTTTGGTTTAGTCCCTCCATAATAAATCCTACTATAATATTATAAACGCGAAAGTTTTTATGGATGTCTAGATGTCTGGATGTATGGATGGATGTTTGTTCCTCTTTCACGCAAAAACTATTGAACAGATTTTGATGAAACTCTACACTTATATAGCTTATACAGCAGAATAACACATAGGCTATATTTTATCCCCGTATTCCCACGGGAACGGGAACTACGCGGGTGAAACCGCGGGGCGCTGCTAGTATACTATATAAAGGTTTATAAAAATCCTACCTTATGTTTGTCAATATAATTGCTGCAACCGTCTTTTCCCGACCGACAATACAGACACAGAAATAGTAACTGATTGAAAAGGCTACAAATGAACGTGACAAATTAATGCGAAATCATCACACGTGCGTGTTATTTACTTATAAGCTTGGGTCACGACCTTGCTAGGTATACATAAAAAAACCGGCCAAGTGCGAGTCGGACTCGCGCACCGAGGGTTCCGTACAACCTTGCAAATTTATGGTTTTCGTAATTTTTCCTTTATCTATGCTATAAGACGTTGCTTCGTACCAAATTTCAAGATTCTGAGTTCACGGGAAGCACCCTGTAGGTTTTGATTCCCTTGCAAGTGTCGAAAATTTGCGGCATAAACGGCTGTATCTTTTGATTGCGTTGGCTTAGAAGTTTGATTTTTTCACAGCTTCAAGGGACAGTAGACCTGAGTAATTGATATAAGTTTCAGCTTCATACCTCCACGCGTTCCTGAGAAAAAGGGTCTTGACAGACGGACGGACGGACGGACAGACGGACAACAAAGTGATCCTATAAGGGTTCCGTTTTTTCCTTTTGAGGTCCGGAACCCTAAAAACGGCCAAGTGCGAGACGGATTTACATACGAAAGGTTCCTAAACAACACATTTTTTATGCAGATCAGTGATAGCCCTGACGGTTAAAGAGCCGGCCGAAAATCAGTAAGGCTCGGGTTCGAATCCTGGCATGTACCATTGAGTTTTTCAAAAACTTACGTACATATTTATCGCTAGCTCGACGGTGAAGGAAAACATCGTGAGGAAACCCGCAGGGCTCAGAATTAATTCTGAGACATGTGTAAATAAAACCGGTCCGGCGATGGGCTCGACCACCTCCCAAGTAGCAAACAAGAATAATGATTAAATCTTACATGTCTAAACTTTATCTAAAATAGGAATAAGCTAAATTTAAAAAGACTCAGTTTAGTAATTTTAATCTTAAAAACTAAATCGTTTTAAGCTACCGCTACTTTAGCAAGTCAAGAATACCTAAGACCTAGTTAAGTATTTTAAAAACGATTTAGTTTTAAAGATGTCTACAAATAAGTCTAACGATGTGTTTTTTACTCAACTCAGATTATTTGAAGGCTCATTTAAGATTAAATGGTATAATTTAAGTATCAGTTTAGAATCGCAAAGTAAAAATTGATTTTGTAGAAAAACTTAAGATATCTGTATTCTTTTTTTATTAAATTTAATCAAGTTTAAGTGAAAATAAGTTTAACGGGACGTTTTTTAACAAACTAGAACCAATTGAAGATCGATGAAATAAAAAAAATTAAAAGATCTGGTGGTTTTCGTCGGCGTGTTCTGAAATATAAAAATATATCGTCCAATTATGTGCGACCAAGTCCTTCAAACGGCAGTGCGACGAGTGAGACTTCGTTATCATTATTACCAAGTACTCTAGATCACGAGAAAGGAGAAGATGACGCTCAAAATTTGGAAAACGAAGTAGCGGAGGACAGCGATGATTGTACTGAATCGGAATCGAAAGCTGATATTGATTTTAATTTTAGAGAGCAGTTAAGAAACTGGTGTATTGGTCAATTTATGGTTTGTTTTAAACACAGGACAGGATATACAGAATAAATATATCATGAGTATTATAAACTTGATGGTTATTCTTGCATAAACATTTACCGTAAATTGGACGGCAAATTGCATTCATTAAATCAAACTAAAGATTTTATAAAGCGCCATTAAGTATTAAGTAGCACTACACTAATTCGGTTTTTAGTACAAGTTAAGTATAATATCTCTAAACAGGTACTACTCCAAATGCAATTTGTCTATACTTTATCTAAAATAACCTAACAAAATCAGTATCGTCTAAAGTCATACTTCGCTAAGAATAATAAGACTTAACGCCATTTTACTTTTAATAAATGGAATAAAATTGAAAAATTCCGACACAAATTCATAAAAAATAAAGTATATTATAGTTAGATTTTTGTAATTGCAATAATAATTGCATTTATATCTCAAACATTTACAGAATAGTAGTATTCTGCGCTGTATGTAAGCAAATTTTTCATTTAGCAACCTAATATTCCTATTTTTTATTGCTATTTTTCCAGTATTTGGTAAGCCCGTCTGCTTCATAGCACTTTCAATTAATTTGACACGATAAACAATCATGCGTTACCTATAGTTTTTAAATACCTGTAGGGACATTAAACGGTCATTTCTAAACGTAATAAATAGTTAAGTAATCGCCAATCGCCATTTTGATAAAACGTAAGTGTTATTTTTTGTAATTCTCCCTAATCTTGTAAGTAAGTAGATATACATTATGAATAAGCCCTTCAAATATTGCTGTGCCCTTGCAGGGCGTCACAACATACTTCCTCACAAACTTTTGTACCTAAGACCTTCATGTGAAATTTGTGACACGCAATAAAAAATATTTGTATTTGTAAAAATATTTGTATTTGTATTTGTACTTCAATGAATTCTCTTGTTAGTAAAAGAGTTCGCCATGTTTTCTTAAATACAATTCCATGAGTAAAAAAAGTATAAAAATTTTCTTTGTTAAGAGATGATCAAATTTGTGCAACTCATTGTTAATAGTTTTAAGTAGGTATTGTAGATATCTTTAAGTTTATTTCTTGGCCTTAAACTTCGATTTAAAGATATCTTGAAGGTTGACTACCTTCAAGATATCTTTAAATCGAAGTTTAGAGATCTGTAAAACCCCCATTCTTAAGTAGGGTTTAAGTTTGTCTAAACAGTAGTATTAACTCTTTCTTGAAAATGTCTTAAATACTGTGCCCACTTTGTCCTAACTGAGTCTTGGGGACATCTTCAAGATATCTTCAGGGACATAATGGATTTAGCCAAGACAACAGCAAGAATTTGTCTGATTGTCTTCAAGATATCTTCAATCCCTTTTTAAGACATTTGATTGCTACTTGGGCTATCACGTTTAGGGGTCCAATGTATCTCGTGAAATGTGGGTAAATCAAGTAATGGAATACCTCTGCCTACCCTCTCGGGGATGAAAGGCGTAAGATTATATTATTATTTATTTTTTATGCGACATTTATTTTTCGCGTCCAAAAAAAAAGGTCTAATCTACTTTATTTATGAAAGTAAGTACCTTTTTATTAACTGCGGGTGCACCCCGGCGTTGCTTGAGCGGATACAGGATGTTCCCGTGGGAATTTCTGAAAATCCGTTCATAGTGGTTGTCTGCGACACATATGTATAAAGCCTCGACTCCACTGCCGCGATATCATACCGCATCTCAAAATTCGTGTAGCGCGAATCGCGTCTTTTTTGCCGCAATCTCATACAAAAATTACCAAAATATCGCGTTGATATCGCGCGAGAATCGCAAACAATTGACAATCGGACGGTCAGCGTGGCTTAAATGAATTTAAAATTTACTAGCAGCGCCCCGCGGTTTCACCCGCGTAGTTCCGTTCCCGTGGGAATACGGGGATAAAATGTAGCCTATATGTTATTCTGCTGTATAAGCTACATAAGTGTAGAGTTTCATTAAAATCTGTTCAATAGTTTTTGCGTGAAAGAGGAACAAACATCCATCCATACAAACTTTCGTATTTATAATTATACTAGCAGCGCCCCGCGGTTTCACCCGCGTAGTTCTCGTTCCCGTGGGAATACTGGGATAAAATATAGCCTATGTGTTATTCTGATGTATAAGCTATATAACTGTAAAGTTTCATCAAAATCCGTTCCGTAGTTTTTGCGTGAAAGAGGAACAAACATACATCCATACATCCAGACATCCATCCAAACAAACTTTCGCATTTATAATATTAGTAGGATATTATACTAGCAGCGCCCCGCGGTTTCACCCGCGTAGTTCTCGTTCCCGTGGGAATACTGGGATAAAATATAGCCTATGTGTTATTCTGATGTATAAGCTATATATCTGTTAAGTTTCATCAAAATCCGTTGAGTAGTTTTTGCGCGAAAGAGGAACAAACATCCATCCATACAAACTTTCGTATTTATAATTATAATTCGCGCGCGATATCGATCGAGCGATATTTTGGTAATTTTAGTATGAGATTGCGTCAAAACCACTAGGAGGATTATAAAAAAATGGTGATGGCATAGTAGCGTTTAGAGCGCGGGCGGCGCGTGAGCGGTAGTGATACAATTCAAGGAATATTTCCCATTACAACATAATATACACACACACACACACACACACACATTTCACACTTACAAACATCACACACTCCACAATTGACATCTTAGCAAAATAGATTAAGTTAAGTAGGTACTTGTATAATTTATTAACCGATGTATAATTTAACTTTTTTTTTTGTTTTTAATTTTATGTTTGTTTTTTATGGCTGCCTACTAAATACCATTCCACTCTCATACCATCTTATAGAGTAAATAGGGGAATAATGAAAACCAGCTCTACTGAGTCAAGTATTATGGCTTGGTAGAACAAGCTGATTATTCTCCCTTTGCCAAGCTATCAAGGTGCCGAGAAATCTTTTGAAAATTATTTGTGGCAATAAATATATTTTCTTTCTTTCTTTCTTTCTTTATACAGTTTAGGGCACATGATAGGGTTAGGTTGGTATAAAAGGTGTTACCGAAAGGGTATATCAAGCCAAAAGTGGGTTGTTAGAGACATCATTTGGAACAACATTTACTATGGGACCAACTTGATCAGAGCAACTTTATTTTTCTCATCTCAGTACATTTCGGGTTCAGCGCTCAGCTGATTTGTATGGTGGAGTGAAAATTAAAGTTGCTCTGATCGAGTTGGTCCCATAGTGAATGTTGTTCCAAATGATGTCTCTAACAACCCACTTTCGGCTTGATATACCCTTTGCCCCTTTTCACACGTACCGGTTTCCGCCGGGCGGCGAAATGTATGGCCGATTGCCCGGTTGCCCGCCGGTACGTATGAAAGCGAACGTACATGGCCATATACTTCGCCGCCCGCCGGACCGGCGGAAACCGGGACGTGTGAAAAGGGGCTTTCATTAACACGCTGTATAGGTACTATAGTGGTTTTCAAGTGTTCCTTCAGGAATATTTTAGGATCTCTTTGAATGAAATTAACATATATATTTGAGAAGTTTGTAATATCCACAAATACAATAAAGGTACAATAAAAAAAGATAACTACGATTTATTTAAACAAATCCAAAATGAAACGCCTTATGAAAAACTATAGCAAAAACACTGTAGTAGGTATATCCAGTGAATGAATATTTCTACCAAAACGGCTCGGGGATGAAGGTGTAAGCAATATTTAAAAAAAATCTCACTCCGTTTTTCCCCGAGGGGGTGGGCTGGGGTATTCCATACCAATAGGTACCTAATAAGGTAATACCCACTTTTTACTAGAATATTCGACCCCTACATGTGATAGTAGGCGAGCCCATCGCGGGTCTGTTACACATGCCTCAGAATTAATTCTGAGATTTGCGGGTTTCCTCACGATGTTTTCCTTCATCGTCGAGCTAGTGATGAATGTGTACCTACATACGCTTAAGTTTTTGAAAAACTCATTGGTATATGCCAGGATTCAACCCGAGCCTCATTGTTTATCATAATGTAAAGCAGGCTCTTTAACCGTAAGGCTATCACTGCTCTATTCACTGTTTCTTATAACATGGTCATTTTAAATTAAGTGCAAAATATTAAAATGGTAGATAAAAAAATAACAAAAAACAATATTTGATTTTTAAAAGAGCAGTGATAGCCCGAACGGATAAAGAGCCAACCGAAAATCAGTGAGGCTCGGGTTCGAATCCTGGCATTTGTACCAATGAGTTTTTCAAAAACTTACGTACATATTTATCACTAGCTCGACGGTGAAGGAAAACATCGTGAGGAAACCCGCAGGTCTCAGAATTAATTCTGAGACATGTGTAAACAGACCCGGTCCGGCGATGGGCTCACCACCTATCACGTTTAGGGGTCCAATGTATCTCGTGAAATGTGGGTATATCCAGTAATGGAATACCTCTGCCTACCACCTCGGGGATAAAAGGCGTGAGATTATATTATATTATTATTATTATATTATATATTATACCTATTTGATTTTTTTTACGCTACTTTACATTTAGAAAAGTCAAGTCAAGTAACATCGATTATTTCGAAAATTTAAAAAACAAACTAACACGCTGTATACCTATCTATACTCGTATCTTTCTATGCTAATATTATAAAGAGTGGAGATTTGTATGTTTGTTACGAATACAATCAAAAACTAATCGACCGATTTCAAAAATTCTTTCACCAATGGAAAGGTAGAAGATCCCTGAGTAACATATCTAGGCTGTATTTTATTCCCGTGTTCTTACGGGAACGGGAGCTACGCGAGTTAAACAGCGCAGAACAGCTAAAAAAAATACACGCAGACTACTCAGTCAAAAATTGCCCGCAAATAGATGTCAAAATAGATAAATAAATAAAAGAAACCGACAAAAGTGGCGCATGAAAAGCATGTTTACAAAATAATAATTTTTTTTTGTTAGAAAAGGACAAGAAAAAAACTGACGTTGTTTTTCACTTTATTTCTCTTACATAATTGTGCCTACCCTTAAAATATTTACATTTGGTTTAAAATCGCCTTAAGTATATAGGATATATTATAAAGAGTAAAAAAACCGACTTCAATCTTCAACTTATATGGTTTTCTCATGAATGCCGGTGTCAGAACTGGAGGAAATTAAAATGGGACCAATCTGGAAGCACCAGCTTTCAAATAAAAAAGAATCATCCAATCGGTTGACCCGTTCGAAAGTTCTGAGGTAACAAACATAAAAAAAATACATACGAATTGATAAACTCCTCCTTTTTGAAGTCGGTTAAAAAGAACTTAATTAGGAGGTATATGCCTTTATAACATCAATAGAAGCTATGAAAATTATCAAAATCAAGCCTAGTTATCTCTACATACATGTTTTTTTAACTTGGAGATTAGGGAATGAAATCGCATACATCCTGTACATATTAAATAAGTGTTTAAAATAGTAGTCTGTAAAATGCAAAATTAAATATTTTCCACAATAAATAAGCATAGAGAACACACCCTATATAATGTAATATTCTTAGCCAGAACATCCTTTTGTTGCCGTAGTTGGAATCTGAAAGATAAAAGAAAAATATTTACTTAATATAATTTACTAGCGACCCGCCCCGGCTTCGCACGGGTGCAACCTTCCTCTTGAATCACTCTATCAATAAAAAAAAACGCATCAAAATCCGTTGCGTAGTTTTAAAGATTTAAGCATACATAGGGACATAAAGATATAGGGACAGAGATAGCGACTTTGTTTTGGTACCTATGTAGTGATGGTAAGAGTGAAACTACTAGCGCATCAAATTCGGATTAAAGCCCGACATCTATGAGCTAGGGTACGCAAACATGTTTTCTTAACGTGTCGTTAGATGGAGTTATCCTTTTTTACATTTTTAACAAAGAAAACATACTGTGAAATACTATGTTTACTTCCATGGATCGCATTGACGAATTATTCTCACCTATTATTTCTTTGTCTTCTTTTAAGATAATATATCTTCGAATACCCATCCACCATATACACAGCAACTCTCACTTATCCACAGAGGTTACATCGAAGTTAAAGATCTGTCTGTCCAAATACACGAAGGGTGCCTTCAACACTCTTCGTGTACAATACAACAATGCTCAGTCATGCTCGGTCTACCTTGGCGGTGTAGTGCGACTGGTATGTTCGTCGAGAACAAGGTCAAAAATGTTAACAAACTGCGGGATAAAGATTTCGTTCCTTATTTATTTATTTATTTTATATATAAATGTAACTTACAGAATACATCTAAGGCATTACATTTATCTTACTTAAAAAAAAAACTTAAGTTATAAAATATCAAGCACACTATACAAACTATAATCCGCAAACGGGCTTCGTCAAGAAAACTTTAGCTAGCAATTCACGTGCATTCAGAGGACCTCAGAAGTGTTCAATTTCTCACAGATATTTAGTATTTTCCTTTCGACAGTGGGCCAATTATCAGAAAACAAATCAAATTGAGGATCACAAGTAACGAAGACATTGAGTTTATGACTGTATTCATCTGTGAACTGTATTATTACCTCTGTTTATAAATGAATTTATATAAATGATGAGAACTTCGTGGTGACATAATTTTTAAAATGATATTTTTTTTTTAGGAATTCACATGTTGATATTATTTGCAAATTATTAACCTAGTGTTATTTTTTTTTTATTTGAATTTTTATTTTATAATGTTGACTATTTACTTATGTAAAGCTTATAATATGGGTACCTTTATGCCTGAAATAAATGACATTTAATTTAATTTAATTTAATTTAAATCTCGCTTGAGATTATAGAGGTCCCAATCTCACGATATCTTACCAAGGGGTAAAGGCTGATTCATGTTACAACGGGACGTGCCCCGTCCGGGCCCGGGCGTGCCCCATCCGGGGTAAATCATCCTAACAATACGCCTTGATATTTCGACGCCGTGCCCCGTCCGGGTCAGGCTGTCTGATCGACGAACAAGACCTTCTAACTTAGGAATGCTGAAACAACTTATATATATATTGTATATACGCATTTAATTATATTCTTAGCAAGTCATTTTTAATTGCATTTTGTTGCATGACATTTGACAAATATACATTAGGTAGTGATTGTCATAAAAAGTCTAACAAAAGCGATTTTTACTCGCACGGTTCCGCACAACACCGTTTTTGTAATAAAAAATCTAACGCCTTATATCCCCGAGGGGGTAGGCAGAGACAACAGACCGACACTTGCTACAAACCTGGCAGATCTCTCGTGCTTCCTCCACATCCATCAAACGACTCATGCATGCTCGTCGGTTTCGGGTACTCTGTTTTTGTATGTTTTAAGTTCTGGGCGGTTTCACCTGCTTAGTTCCCGTTTGGTGGAATATGGGTAAAAAAGCCTATGTTACTCGTGGATATTCTAGCTTTCCATTGGTGAAAGATTTTTTTAAATTGGTTTAGTAGTTTTTGAGTTTATTCGTTACAAACATACAAAAATACAAATGTTTCCTCTTTATAATATTAATATAGATGTGGATTAGTGTAGATGTGCAGACATCGGACAGTTTTAATTTTATTATATGTGTATAGATTACATAGTAAGTAATTGATTTAATATCTATTGTGATTATGCAACAAGCATGTTAAAATCGCAGACTGAGCCAGTGATAAATATGAAGGCACCTACGTACGTTTTTGAAAAACTTTTGGCGGCAGATGATGAGAGAAGATGTTGGACAGTTTAGTGCATACATATTCTTATCTATGGTTTAGTGCGCTTTAGAACTTTGCCCGTCTATGTCGCTTTAGTTAATTCTATGTTGAACCGCTAGATGTCGTTACAGAACAAATGATTCATAATAAACATCTCTTAGTTAGATAGACCTAGACGGCAATTCTCGGGTACACGGCTTTTTAATCTCTGAATAATAATAATAATAAATTGTGGGGTACAATAATTCACACACGGTTGTTTAAGTCCCAAACTAGGCAGGTCCTGTACTATGGGTACTAACGACGGATAGACTTAAATAAATATTAAACGACCAGAAACGAAGCTAACAGACACGAGCGGGAATCGAACCCGCGACCTCCGGCTCAGAAAGCAGGGTATTCTGTTATCTGTGCGAGGATTATAATCAGTGAGGCTCGGGTTCAAATCCTGGAATGTAGCAATGAGTATTTCAAACTTACGTAAATACATATTCATCACTAGCACGACGGTGAAGGAAAAACATCGTGAGGAAACACGCAGGTCCCAGAATTAATTCTGAGGCATGTGTAACAGACCCGGTCCGGCGATGGGCTCACCACCTATCACGTTTATAAGTCGAATATTCTCTTGAAAAGTGGGTATTTCCAGAAATGGAATACCCTTTGCCTACCCCCTCGGGGATAAAAGGCGTGAGATTATTTATTAAATATACTTCCCCACTATCACTTAGCTTATTAATCGGTTTAGAAGCATTCGGTAAAAACGAATTTTGCAAGAAATCTTGTAGCACAATATCGACACCACTAGGGGAACCATATGTTCTTGTTTCGTTCGGAAAATCTGTTGTCCGGAGGTGCTGCTTGGAGGTGTTACTTCATTTATCTACACTAAGATTATAGAGATGTAATGTTGTTTGTAGAAAGTATAATCTTTGGAAATTTTGATAGGATTCTGGAAATTAATTAATGATAGAAAACTACAGTACGGGGTGCAATCGTGTTTGTATATTTGTGTTCCTTCATCATTACTTGATGATTTTCTTTCTGTTTTCATGTTTATTTAAATCTGACACGATCAAAAAGTTAAGGGAATGAAACTTGTGCATCCGTATAAAATTGTTTCATTTCCCTGGTCCTATTCCAGACTTTTCTTAGTGGATGAATATTTTTTGGATGGTTTTTTATTAGATGGTAGGCTAATTACAAGTCTCCACATATATATATTACATTATTCACTTAAAAAACTAACTGTCTGCTATAGAAAATAAATATAAAAAAACACATAACGGAAAAAAAGTAGATATATTATATTACTAACGGACTCATGCTGAGTGAAGACAATTTTTGTATATTATACGAGTAGTAAGAGGTTGTAGTTCGTATTTAATATAAATGTTTACAGAACCTTTCATGTGGCAGTGGGATTTTTCTATTTAATTTTCCGGTTTTTCTGTTATGTGTATTATTTTCATTATATTCGGGAGTCTTGTTTAGTATTTTTGTCCGCAAAACTTAATAAATCGTGGTCTTCCTACTCGTAAGTAATACAAGCGCAGCGCAATAGATTGCCTCAGTCCTCCGCGGAACCTGATTCTGCTTGAACGCGTTGTGCTTAACCAGTTCCGACAGAAAGGTGAGTTTTGTTTTTGCAAAATTTTTAAGTTTTAAGTAATCATTAAAAAAATAATTTCATAGTTTTTTCGAGCAAAATTTATACATATAAAAAGCCGTTTTTTTTTGTTTTTTTTTTTTTCAAAAACACGTACATACATATACTCACCTTTCCACGAAGGGGTAGGCAGAGGCAATAGACCGCCACCTGCTACGACCTTGGCACACTTCTCGCGCCTAATCCACATCCTTCAATCGGTTCATACATGCTTGTCGGTTTCAGGTAGATACTCTTTATCTGGCTTTAGTTTAATAGGTACTTACATAGCAGATCTAATCGAAGTAAGTACGCCTAGAACACCCTCTGCCGACTCGGCTTCTCACTATCCCTTAGTGAGACAGTAGGAGTGTTACTGGACGGGCATATACCGTCTCTGCCTATCCTACGGGAAATAGGCATGATATTATGTTTGTATGTTTATTTAACACTAGCTCGATGGCTAAGGGAGGCATGTGTCACAGACTCGGTCCGGCGATGGGCTCACCATACGAGAAATGGTGGTGAAAAGACTAAAAGTGTATGCTTATCCAACATTACACCTTTGCCAACCCTCTCCTGAAGTGTGAGTGTATATTTTGGAGTGGTTACCCCCGATTTTACGGGCCTGTTAGCTCAGTTGGTAGTGACCCTGCCTTCTGAGTCGGAGGTCGCGGGTTCGATCCCCGCTCGGGGCCAACATTTGTGTGCACGAACATGTCTGTTGGCTTCGTGTCTGGGTGTTTTAGTATTTATTTATGTATGTTTATCAGCTGTTTAGTACCCATAGTACAGGCTCTGCCTAGTTTGGGACTGAATAATGTTGGAAACTTTATTTATAAAGTGTTTCTTATTTTGAATACTTTTTCCCGTATCATTAGCATTTTCATCGAAAACTTCCATGTCGAGTAATCTTCTAAGCCATTGAGTTTAGCTATAGCAAATTTAGTTGTTGATGCCATATTTAAGGTCCTGGGCCCATAACCTTTTGAAATAAATAATTCAGTGGAATCGATGGTTGCAATTTTATCAATATATTTTTATAGACAGTAGGTAACTATGGGAACATGTAACAAGCAGTATATCAAAATTATTCAAAATAAGAAACACTTTATAAATAATAAATGAACATAATTCATCACTGAACCAATGTAATCCTGCATACAACTGTGACGGACTAACTTCTCATCGAGTAGTGCATCCAAGAGAGCAATCCTTCGATTTACGCCTTTGTCCTCAAAAATCACTGCAAGCGAATCCCAAGCTGATTTAGCAGACGTAGCTTCTTTTACGTAATAGAGTGAGAGCCCAGGCTTGTCAGACCTTCGTCATTTTGTAAAACCTCAAAGTTTGTCTGTGTATGTCCCTACTACAGGTGTAAACGATCCCCGAATATGAAGTTTGGATAACGGTTCCTTTGGAAGTTATCAAGCAGCAAAGGTCCATAAAGTTCCACCTGAAATTCGTTAAAGTTTAAAGCCCAGTTTTTATATATTTTATTTGGATTAATATTAGAAATCACGTCGTCCATTGTCAGACACTTGGTGCAGTGGAAACCCCCTGTCAGACCCTTGAACCATGGTGAATTGAGGGTATACTTTCATGACATGATGTCTGCCCACATATAGCTACTAGGCCGAGTTTGATGTCATTTTCATATAATTCAAGGATGAGGAATTCATTTCTGGAATAAACTTTTTATCAGTCCATAGAAAAAAACGGAGTAACTTACAAAAAACCAAAATGTTGAAAATATTTTTTTAAGAATTTCGTCGCTCAGAAGTACACTATAACGATTAAGACTAAATAAAAAATATTATCTTATATCTCCTTTATTGCACAATATAAAAAGTATCATTTCAATAACATCCTCAAAGTATAGAAGTGTAAAAAAAAATATCAATAAGTATATCAATTCACCATGATTCAAGGGTGTCTGACAGGGGGTTTCCACCGCACCAAGTGTCTGACAATGGACGACGCGATTTCTAGTATTAATCCGAATAAAATATATATAAAAACTGGGCTTTACACTTTAACGAATTTGAGGTGGAACTTTATGGACCTTTGCTGCTTGATAACTTCCAAAGGAACCGTTATCCAAACTTCATGTTCGGGGATCGTTTACACCTGTAGTAGGGACATACACAGACAAACTTTGAGGTTTTACAAAATGACGAAGGTCTGACAAGCCTGGGCTCTTGGGATATAAGGAAAAAGATGTGGTTCAATATGTAGACAAATTAGAGCCAATGCTTCTTCATCCTTCTCTACTTCCTTTGCATCGTCAGCTTTTGGAAAATGTGATGTACATTTGAATACTGAGGATATTGGTGATAAGTCAGAGACACCAATTGATGCTTCAGTGGAAACATCTATTCCTTTTCAGCACGTCGCTGATAGAGAAGGAGTTACATGGGAGGTCACTAAGCAAGTACCTGACACGGTAGCTGATGATTCTCGGACTTCACAAAGTACTACAGACGACGATTTTGGTGATGCTGGTTCTCATATGGAGAAAGCTGAACCTAGTAAAATCGAAGCGAAGGTAAGAGACGAAGCAGAGAATATTGACAGTGCAAGTACAAGTGAGACCAGTAAAATTGCTCGATATCCATTAAGAAACAGGATGCGAGAGGACGATAAAGGTCTGTTTTGTTTTAATATGCAAGAAGAACCGCTTACGATGAGAGAAGCATTAAGTCGTGATGACAAGAGTGGTTGGCAGGAAGCAATTCAAAAGGAATTGAATTCAATGACTGAAAACAATGTTTGGAGGTTGGTGGATAAGCCACCTGGAGCCAAAGTTATTAGTAATAAATGGATCTTTAAATACAAGTGTGACGCAGATGGGAATATAACTTACAAAGCTCGACTTGTCGCAAAAGGCTTTACGCAAACTTTTGGGGTCGATTATTTTGAAACGTTTTCTCCAGTAGTGCGAAGATCCACGATTCGGCTTTTATTATCCTTGGCGACTGAAGGTAATTATTCCATAGGGCATTTTGATGTGAACACAGCATTTTTAAATGGGGATTTACATGAAACTGTATATATGCGGCAACCAGAAGGGTGCATACAGGAAAATTCCAAAGAAAAAGTTTGCTTATTGCAGAAGGCGATATACGGACTCAAACAAGCTTCTCGAAGTTGGAATGAAAAAGTAAATGACGTCTTATTGTCACTTGGTTTGACAAGGTGCCCCTATGACTGTTGTTTATACTATAATAAAAAGTTATTTATTTAATTATATGTTGACGACTTAATAATCCTTTACAGAGACGATAAGGATAGAAGCAAGTTATTTAATGACTTACAGAAATATTTTAAATTAAAAGATCTTGGCTGTGCCCGACAGATTTTAGGGATGAAGCTAAGTAAAGAAAAGGATGGGACATTGTACTTGGATCAGAGTAAGTACATTGAAAGTCTTCTGTCTATTCATGGTTTAAGTGAATGTAAGCCATCAAAAACTCCTTTGGAGGTAAACTTCCATTCGACTTCAGCTACAGGGGGTGGTGGTCATCAGTTGGATAGCCAAAGTAAATGGAAATACCAATCTTTAATAGAAGCTCTAAACTATTTAGCTTGTAATACGAGACCAGATCTTTCTGCAGCAGTGAGTTTTCTGTCACAGTTTAACGCGTGCTGTACCGATTTACACATGCAAGCTGCAAAGCGCGTTTTGCGTTACCTCAAAGGAACTAAGAATTATGCTTTAAGATTCAGTAAATATACCTCGGAATCAAGGTTAGTCGGCTACGTCGATGCTGATTGGGGTGGATCTGAAGACCGAAAGTCATATTCGGGTTACATCTTTAGAATAGGTAACAACCCTATTTCATGGGAGTGCAAAAAGCAAAATTGTGTTGCGTTATCTTCTACAGAAGCAGAATACATTGCTTTGTCTGAAGCTTGTAAGGAAGCAGTTTATTTGAGACGTTTGGTGAGTTGGCTGAAAGAAGAGAGTGAAAGTTCTGTGCAAATCTTCGTAGATAACCAGAGCGCCATAAAATTAGCAAATAATCCTATAGCTCATAAACGCTCAAAACACATCGATATTAGATATCATTTTTCAAGGGAATGCGTCAGGGATGAATACGTCGAACTGAGTTACGTACCTACGCAAAATAACTTTGCAGACATCCTAACGAAACCGCTAGATAAAATAAAATTTGAAAGGTGTGTGTCTGGACTAGGTATATGTGCCTGTGCCTGCCCTAGGTCTTAGATACATTGTTTAAATTTCTTTTTCGAATTATGTTTATTTGGATTTACAAACGATGTTTGAGGGGTCGTGTTGGAAACTTTATTTATAAAGTGTTTCTTATTTTGAATAATTTTGATATACTGCTTGTTACATGTTCCCATAGTTACCTACCGTCTATAAAAATATATTGATAAAATTGCAACCATCGATTCCACTGAATTATTTATTTCAAAAAATAACCGTGTGTAAATTGTGTCCCACAATTTATTATTAAAAAATAAAATAAATAAATAATCTCACGCCTTTCATCCACGAGGGGGTAGGCAGAGGCATTCCATTACTGGATATACCCACATTTCACGAGATACATTGGACCCCTAAACGTGATAGGTGGTGAGCCCATCGCCGGACCGGGTCTATTTACACATGTCTCAGAATTAATTCTGAGACCTGCGGGTTTCCTCACGATGTTTTCCTTCACCGTCGAGTTAGTGATAAATATGTACGTAAGTTTTTGAAAAACTCATTGGTACATGCCAGGATTCGAACCCGAGCCTCACTGATTTTCGACCGGCTCTTTAACCGTCCGGGCTATCACTGCTCAATCAATTTATTATTATTATTATTATTATTTCACCCGCGTAAGTCCCGTTCCCTAATTATGACCCATGTTTCTCCCCGTAAAGTAAGCCTTCCATTCTATATCATTAATGTAGATAATTTTATTTATTTTCACCGAATTTCACCATTTTCGTTGTAGGTCAAGAGCAAGTCAAGCTTTACACTACCAGTTTAAGCTGAACTCTGATTTGTACCGCGCACCATAGAATACAAGGGCCGGGTCAAAGTCCAAAGTGTCAAGCTTACCGTGCTCTTGACTGTACACACAAATCAAGTCGTTAAGTCATGCCATATACAAGGTGACTTTTTTTACCGTCTGGAAAAAAATGTGGTGTGACAGGTAAGTGTAATAGATTTATTTGGCAATGTTATATAAAAAAAGTTTTTTTTTTTTTAATTTTTTTTTTTCAAAAAATTTTTTTCTTGCTTAAACTAATATGGGTCATTCTTTTAGACACGTTTTTCAAGCGGCATCACCTTAAAAGAATAGAAATCGAAAAGGCAGCAAGCCACTATTTTTTTTCAGCAATCCTTTAATCTTCTGATAACTGGGTTACTGATTATTATTCAATTATCTTTATATTTAATACCATAAAAAAAATAAAACACCCCCATTCTTTGATTTTCGTGGAGTGTCCCAAACCCCGATCTAGTTACTTAGTAAATTATATATTTTAAACTAAACGCTACATGCTTACCAAAACAAAAATACTAAGTTCTAAGAAGGTGACAATGCTATGAAAAATTAGATCGTTGTTCTAAAAGCATTATATTATCTAAAAAAAGTAAAAATGTAACTGTCCCGGGGTAGTTACTGATTTGCGTGGATCATTGTAAATTCACGTGCACATCTCTAATTTCGCGGCCCGATGTTGCGTCATCCTAATTCGTGTTACAACCAGTCGCACTCCGAGACGGCCGAGCAGAGTAGTTGTGTGACCCGCCTCGAGTTTCCAAAAAAAATAGGTAAGAACCTCATTGCGTGGGTATGGTTTTTCAAAAATTTGATTTGAGTGGTGCAATTTTCTACGGAGTCTGTGAATTTATTTTTAAAATAAAATATTGTAGCGAACAAACATTATGTAACGTAACTTATATTCAAAACACAGTTTATTTGCTTTAAGGGTTTTTATATATTTTTAGAATAAAGGATTTATTTTGATTTTCGTGGTCGTGATTTGCGTGGTTTACGTGGTAATTTTGAGCCACGTAAATCAATTATTGGCCATGCAAATGAAATAACTTTTAGTTTTGTAATAGTATTAGGGAAATATTTGTTTTATTACTTTATTTAAATGTAAATTCGTTTAAATCAAACTTAAAATGACACAGTTGATGGGTTTCTGATTTTATAAGTACCTAATAATAATAAAAAATAGTGTCAGATTAGCTACCTGTATTAATGTTTAATGAAGTTGTAATGAATTATTTTAAGACAAAAAATGCCATGAACAAGAGAGAAAAAATTAAAAAGAAAGAAGTTAGGTACTTATCCGAAAGAAGAAGAAGAGAGAGAGACTTAAAAATAATGAAGAGTTTAAGGCCAAAAACCGGGCAATATATTATAAAAGGAAAGCCGAAGGAAAAATACTTAGTACTCATGAACAAAAAGCTAGACCAGAGAAAAGTCGAATAAGTTCCCGAAAATATAATAATACTTGACTGATTCTAATATAAATAAGCTTTTAAAAATGATTTTTGTGTTAGTTACTTACCTATTCTTTTACCTGATAACTCTAACTTCTTTTAAATATGAAATAACATAGTGGACTTGATTCTACAGACCAGCTAAAATTCGTAATTTTATGTCATCCTAACCTTCTCCATAGAATACGGAAGAATAATGACAGAAACAAACCATAGATTGAAGAGTAATGTCAAACATGTAAAAACCAACTAATTTAAACCTTATGAACGTGCTTATCTGTCACGTTTATCCATGATCTTATTACATCGTCGCTAAAATTGCCAAACACACCTTAGTTGACGAGACTAATTTTAATTTGACAGGACTAAATATCTCTCGTCTCTTTTTTTTTCTAGGAGAAAGAAAGTTTAGTCGCTGTAAAGCAGAATCGAGCCCAATATCTTATTTAACATTAAGTAACATTTTTTTTAAATGATTTTCGTGGGGTGTTTTGTGATTTGCGTGGCCTCCAATTTTTTGACCTCGATTATCTCTGTAAGTATATTGCTCTCTGAGGTACCTCTTCTATAAAATATATAACTTTAAGGTATATTTTAAGATACAGATGTTAAATAATAAGATATATTAAATTAGAAAATTGCCACGAAAATCACCAAAGAATGCCTTGCTCGAAGAAGCACCCATATACATTACTCAATTGTAGTCAATAATACACACTGAGATATTAGAGATAGTATTTAAAAAAGAAACAGGCCCGTAGCTTCCATTTATACGCAATCTACCTACAACCGCCAGCTGCGCGTAGTACTGTGCGTAGTTTTCTAGATTTTGTAAAATGCACTAAACATGACTATATTTAACAATTAATCTCGTATATAACTTCGTCTCTAGATGCCTTATACGTCATATTTTTTTCCAGACGTTAAAAAAAATCATCCAGTATACCTACCCTTGAAAAAATCGGACAGTTAAGTGCTAGCCTAACATCGTCTCCCAATCCGCAGTGGGCTCGCGTGGGCTGTTACGGGTCGATGACGATGTGTGATTTACACCTTGTAACTTATCTATATACTCTAAGTAAACCCTTTTTGTTTTCTTTTTTCAATAAATTACTATTATTTTACAAAATAATATTTTATATTTATTTTTTTATTTATATATTTTACATAAGTTTTTTGTACTAAGCTAACGATATGAAATATTTCTAGACAGATTCGAAGAGTTTGACTTAATAAATAATATTATGTACATTATAATATAATTTGGTGCTGTTTATTAATAGAGTGAAATATACAGATTGTTTAGTTATATACATAAATATAGAAAATACAAAAATACAAAACTTTCCTAAATTATAAAAAAAATATATCTATCTATATACTTCTATACTAATATTTTATAGAGGAAAGATTTGTATTTTTGTATCTATGTATTTATTACGAATAAACTTAAAAACTTTTTAGATTTTAAAAATTCTTCCACCAATAGAAAGCTAGAATATCCCTGAGTAACATAGGTAGCAAAGCTCGGTGCGGTCAGTCGGTGAATGGGTGACCGCCTAGTGGGATTTACATCACGAGCGCTTCCGTGTTTCGGAAGGTACGTTAAATTGTTGGTCCCGGTTTTCGTTGTGCGCACAGTGAAAGTCGTTAAGCCATGTCAGATACCCTTGGGTGGCTTGAAAAATTCTGATTGTTAAGTGGCCACTAGCCTAACACCGTCTCCCAATCCGCGGTGGGCTCGCGTGGGAGATTAAAGCCCATACTTCCTCGTGTGCGAGGAAAGACCCTTAGCTCAGCAATGGGCTGTTATGGGTTGATGACGATGATTTACACCTTGTGACGTAAAGACCAACGGCTATTGCCAGAATCACATAGGTAAGTGTTATGTCTGACGCATGATTCTACGTCATTTGGATATTGTTGCGTTTTAATTTTGATTCGCAATCGAAATAATCACCATTTCAAAATAAAAATAAAATATTGTCGAAATTCGATTGTTAAAGTTTAAAGCACTAGCACAGGCACTAGTCCATTTTCTGTTATTCGTAATTGTTTAATTGATTTTTGAAATGCAACTGGAATGTTATAATTACCGTGAATTTTTGTTAGCAAAATTTATTTTGATTGGCCAATTTACTTAGTAGGCAGTGGCCCTGTTTACTAAGTCTGAGAAGTCTCTAAGGGTATTAAAACTCATTGGTACATGCCAGGATTCAAACCCGAGACCTCACCCATCAGAGGCGGGCTCTTTAACTATCACTGCTCTTAAGCATTAAGGGAGTCAAATGAAAAACACATTCATCACTAGCTCTACGGTGAAGGAAAACATCGTGAGGAAACCCGCAGGTCCCAGAATTAATTCTGAAGCGTGTGTAACAGACCCGGTCCGGCGATGGGCTCACCACCCATCACGTTGAAGGGTCGAATATTCTCGTTAAAAGTGGGTATTTTCAGAATAAAAAAGGGGATAAAAGGCGTGAGTTTTTTTTTCTGAAATGAGATCTTTGAGGAAAATGTGTGGAGTGAAATTGTGTGATAGAGTGAGGAATGCGGATAAACAAGAGATGTAATAATAATTATATATAATCTCACGCCTTTTATCCCCGAGGGGGTAGGCAGAGGTATTCCATTACTGGATATACCCACATTTCACGAGATACATTGGACCCCTAAACGTGATAGGTGGTGAGCCCATCGCCGGACCGGGTCTGTTTACACATGTCTCACAAGAGATGTGTGGTTTGAAAAAAGATGTAGTGACAAGGATAGAAATGGTTTGGTCATTAGAACGTATGGATGAAAGAAGAGTAACGAAAGAGATTTATGGTGCGAACGTTGAAGGATACTAGGAAAGAGGACGCCCCAGAAGGAAGTTCACAGATCAAGTTTGTGACGTCCTTCAAAAAGCAGGGGTCCGGAGTATGTTTTTTTTTCAAACGAAGAACAGACTTTTTTGCAATCGGTTAATTGCAGCAACTCGTGCGCATCAACTGTGACTTCTTAATGTCATAATATTGCATTAGTCGATTTTGTACAAAATTTACTAAATGTGTCACCGGTCACGCTTGACGACTTTCAGGTAATGTTACTGAATTTGAATTGTGTCAGCTGTGTTTTGTTATTTTAGAGCAGTGATAGCCGAGACTACTCAAAGATATTTATTATATATATTCCTATATATAAAAGGACGTAGATATGTTACTAGAGTGCGGAAAATGAGGCCCACAAAATTTAGTATTATAATAATACAATACCTTAAAATACCTTTTTATCTGTCTGTCTGTGCACGCATCACGCAAAAACGACTTTACCTACTCATTTTGATGGAATTTACTATATTGTACTGGCTAAAAAGAGAAATACGTGCTTCTCCGAGTCGATAACACATAGAAACTTGAAATATGGTAGAAGCAAAGAGATTAAATTATAATAGGACATAGAGGGGGCATTGGGAATATTTTCATACAAAACTTTGAAGCTTAAGCGTCATGTCAGTTAGTATGAACGCGAGCTGTCATTCGGTCGAAATCGTACTAGATTTATTCCACTTGTAATAACTTTTGGCGTCATTATTTTCCTCGCTTTGTCCCCTCTATGCCTCTTTGGGTATAGAGGTGTCTTAGCTATTTCGTAGGCAACCGCTATAAAGGCATTTTTATAAATTCTTAGTCTTACGGTTAAAGGATCTGCTTCTCATGAGACATGTGTAACAGACCCGGACCGGCGATGGCCCATCGCCGATGGGCTCACCACCTATCACATTTAGGGGTCCAAATATCTGGTGAAAAGTGGGTATATTGAATACCTCTGCCTAGCCCCTCGGAGATATAAGGCGTGAGATTATGTATGTATAAATTCTTACGGGAACGGGAATGAACGCCGGAAAGAATGTAATAACTCTCATTTTATATTGACTCGTACGACCGCAGTTGGTCCGAGCATGCTAGTGCCGTAAAAACCCGGTAACAGTGACACCAATATAGTTTAGCTATTTCACGTCATCATTTGTGGCCTTGAACCCGTTACCTAGATTACGTAAGAAACCGACGATGCTGTCTGGTTGTTGCGGTTTTTTTCTAAATGATACTGCACCGTTGAATGATCTTTGCCATTGTACCTATTCGTAGATACATTACAATATTAATGTTTAACTACATGTGTTATCTATAATTCAAACTCAAAATTTATTTATTTTTTTTAGGTATGGAATATACAGAAACGTCAATAGTTTATAATAACAAGGCACTCTAAACTAGTCCATGAATATTGGCTTAATGTAAACAGCAGCCCATCTCCTAATGTAGTTATTATATTTTTACATAATTATATTTATCACTAGCTCGTCGGTGAAGGAAAACATCGTGAGGAAACCCGCAGGTCTCAGAATTAATTCTGAGACATGTGTTAATAAACCCGGTCCGGCGATGGGCTCACCCTATCACGTTTAGGGGTCCAAAGAATATTTGGTGAAAATTTTTCTATAATCAAAAATGGAAAACCTCTGCCTACCCCCTCGGGTATGGATATTTGCCTCTTTCACGCAAAAACTACTAAACGGATTTTGATGAAACTTTACAGTTATATAGATTATACATCAGAATCACACATAGGCTACCTATATTGTATCCCCGTTTTCCCACAGGGGAAACAGCGGGCGCTGCCAGTCGTTAATATACCCGAAATATACCTAAATAAATACATCCAATAATTGCCCATTTAAGGTAATAGTATTTAGGAGAAACAAGCTGGAACAATTTTTAGAAACGCATACTGATCCCTCACAGTGATAACTGCCAGCCCCTTAGGTGACCTAGCGTTATAATATTGCGGAAATCAAGACTTATTTTTACAACTCCTACAAAAAATCCTGGTCATTAAAATGCTGATGCATTGTAGATGTTTTGATAGTATTTTTAGGGGTCCGTAGTTCATAATGAAAAAACGAAACAAAACTAAGGTACCTACTCATTTGGTAGGCTGTATGTGGATATCCTTTCTTTTAACGTTTCAAAGAGTTTTTTCGTGTAGTGAAATTGTGTGAAGAATGCGGATAAACAAAAGATGTGTGGTTTGAAAGAAGATGTAGTGACAAGGATAGAAATGGTTTGGTCATTTATAACGTATGGATGAAAGAAGAGTAAGTATAACGAAAGAGATTTATGGTGCGAATGTTGAAGGATACCTACAAAGAAAGAGGACGAACGGAGTGCGATTTTTGAATCTCACTGGTGATATCGAAATCACCGGTGACTAAAATGATCACCGATGACTTTTATGTCACCATTTTCCAAAAGCCGTATTTTTGAAAGTCACACGCTGTTTTCAATAAATCGTCGCAATCACAAAATATCACAATCGAGCCCCGCTGCTAATTCTTAAAAAAAAAACATACTTTGGCACTTTTGACAGATGGCACTACGTCAACTGTCAAAAACAATCGCATGGTGATTTCAATTACGAGTGGGTAGGGGCACTCGTAAATCGATATGTATGACAAATGTAAGTCACCGATGAGTTTCAAAAATACGAACTTTCGGAAATCACTCACATGGGTGAGAATTAGTCACTTGGTGAGATTAAAAAATCGACCCCCCGGACGTTCACGGATCAAATTAGTGACGTCCTTCAAAAAGCTGGGGTCAAGAGTGCGAAGAATAAAAGAGCGTGCATGAAAAGGCCCATGGATGTGAAGGAAGCAGGGAAGTGTGCGAAGATTTTGGCAAAGTGACAGTTTTCTCAGTACTTTAGCACAGATAGATTTGGGTTATATAAACTACTACCTAGCTGTTTTGGGCGGTTTCACCCGCATAGTTCCCGTTCCCGTTCGAATACGGGGATTAAATACAGCCTATGTTACTCAGAAATACTGTAGCATTCTAAAGGTGAAAGAGTTTTTGAAATCGGTCCAGTAACATAAAAAAATAAAAATCTTTCCTCTTTATATTATAATGTCAAGCTATATATAATATAATATAATCTCACGCCTTTTTTTTTATCCCCGAGGGGGTAGGCAGAGGTATTCCATTACTGGATATACCCACATTTCACGAGATATATTGGACCCCTAAACGTGATAGGTGGTGAGCCCATCGTTGGACCGGGTCTGTTTACACATGTCTCAGAATTAATTCTGAGACCTGCGGGTTTCCTCACGATGTTTTCCTTCACCGTCGAGCTAGTGATAAGTATGTAAGTAAGTTTTTGAAAATCTCATTGCTTTATATATTATCTATAAATAATAATATTATTGTAGACTATCTGCTCTGAGTGGTTTTTGCTAGTTCCCGTTCCCGTGAGAATAAGAGGATAAAATATACTTGTTACCTACTCCCTGATAATGTACCTTTGTGTTGGTGAAAGAATTTTGAAAATCGGTCCAGTATTGTCAGAGTCTATTCAATGCAAACGAACCTACAAAAAAACAAATCTTTCGTCTTTAAAATATTAGAAAAATCCCACTCTCTGACTAATCATCAAAACGATCAAAACCTATAGGTTTCCTAACACAAATAATGTACAGGACCCTCTCAGGTTATCAGTCTTCCTCGCCCTTGACAGTTATTTAAATAGTCATACAATATTTGTGCTCGGAAAAACACAAGGTAATTTTCTATGAGTCATCCTCCTTTTCATGCATACTTGGAAATTGCAATGGTTATTGTGACGCAGTCACAAAAAAAACGGATGGAAATATACGGTTCAAATTCCATTTTTAATTGTAATATTTTGATTTGACGGGCGTGTTGGCTCAGTTGCTAGTGACCCTGCCTTCTGAGTCGGAGGTCGCGGGTTCGATCCCCGCCCGGGGCCAACATTTGTGTACATGAAAACGTCTGTTGGCTTCGTGTCTGGTGGTTTAATATTAATTTATTTAAGCATGTTTATCAGTTGTGTAGTACCCATAATACAGGCTCTGCCTAGTTTGGGACTAAATAATCGTGTGTGAATTGTGTCCCACAATTTATTAATTTATTATCACTACATAGTATAAAACAAAGTCGCTTTCTCTGTCCCTATATCCCTATGTCCCTATGTATGCTATCTTTAAAACTACGCAACGGATTCAAGAGGAAGGTTTTAGTGTTAGCATTGCAACCGTGCGAAGCCGGGGCGGGTCGCTAGTATATTATTATTATAATTTCACTTATTAGTTGCATGGACTTTTGTCAATTAAGTATGACAACATTTGTATCTCCATTTCATTCAATATCTCGGTGGGTGAGTCCGACTCGCACTTGGCCGTTTTTAGGGTTCCGTACCCAAAAGGTAAAAACGGGGCCCTATTACTAAGACGACGCTGTCTGTCCGTCCATCTGTCTGTCACCAGGCTGTACCTCAAGAACCGCGATAGCTAACTGTCTAGTTGAAATTTTCACAAATTTTAATTATGTATTTCTGTTGCCGCTATAACATAACAACAAATAACTAAAAGCAAAAGAAAATAAATACTTAAGGGGGACTCCAATACAAAAACCGTGATTTTTATAACTAGCTTTTACCCGCGGCTTCGCTGGCGCACGTTTATTTCACCCCCTTAGGGGTTGAATTTTGCAAAATCCTTTCTTAGTGGATGCCTACACTGTATAAGCTATCTATGTGCAAAATTTCAAGTCTCTAGACCCAGCGGTTTAAGCTGTGCCTTTATACATCACCAATCAGTCAGTCAGTTTTCACCACCAAAACCTTCCTCTTGAATCACTCTATCTATTAAAAAAAACCGCATCAAAATCCGTTGCGTAGTTTTAAAGATTTAGGCATACAAAGGGACATAAGGACATAGGGACGTAGGGACATAGGGATATAGGGACAGAGAAAGCGACTTTGTTTTATACTATGTAGTGATATAGATGTACGGAACCCTTCCTGCGCGAGTCCGACTCGCACTTGGACGGTTTTCTTTTAATTATGCGCAATTTGAAACTATTCTTTTCGAAACTCTCGTGCATGTTTCAAGCAATTAAGGTCATATTTGCTATTTGTTTAATAGTTTATTAGACTTTGAACGCTAGACAATTTAACAATAGCTGCAGTTGCGTCATTACCAAATGTCAAGTCCAAATTTCTTAATATAATCAAAACTAAAATACAAACCGACTTTAACAAATAGCATAGTACGTAATGGATGTTATAAAATATCGAGCAGTAATAGCCCGAACGGTTAAAGAGCCGGCCGAAAATCAGTGAGGCTCGGGTTCGAATCCTGGCATGTACCAATGAGTTTTTCAAAAAACTTACGTACATATTTATCACTAACTCGACGGTGAATGAAAACATCGTGAGGAAACACGCAGGTCTCAGAATTAATTCTGAGACATGTGTAAACAGACCCGGGGGTCGATTTTTGAATCTCACCAAGTGACTAATTCTCACCGAAATGAGTGATTTCCGAAAGTTCGTATTTTTGAAACTCATCGGTGACTTACATTTGTCATACCTATGATATCGATTTACAAGTGCCCCTACCCACTCGTAATTGAAATCACCATGCGACTGTTTTTGACAGTTGACGTAGTGCCATCTGCCAAAAGTGCCAAAGTATGTTTTCGGAAGAATTAGCAGCGGGGTTCGATTGTGATATTTTGTGATTGCGACGATTTATTGAAAACAGCGTGTGACTTTCAAAAATACGGCTTTTGGAAAATGGTGACATAAAAGTCATCGGTGATAATTTTAGTCATCGGTGATTTTGATATCACCAGTGAGATTCAAAAATCGCACTCCCGGTCCGGCGATAGGCTCACCACCTATCACGTTTAGGGGTCCAATATATCTCGTGAAATGTGGGTATATCCAGTAATGGAATACCTCTGCCTACCCCCTCGGGGATAAAAGGCGTGAGATTATATTATTATTATTATTACTGCCTCCCCCCCCCCCCTGCCCCCACAGGGTACGACCAAGATCCTGATATCCTTTTTCGATGTCACTACATAGTATAAAACAAAGTCGCTTTCTCTGTCCCTATATCCCTAATGCTTAAATAAAGTGATTCAAGAGGAAGGTTTTAGTATTAGCATTGCACCCGTGCGAAGCCGGGGCGGGTCGCTAGTAGTTTATAAGATCAGTGTTACCAACAATTTTGGGCCAAATAGCCTGCACTAAATGTTATTTAATTTGATAGCGAAAGTGGCTGGGCTTAATCGATCGTATAGTTCACTATCCTGTCTGCAAATTGTGTCACAATAAAAACCGGTCAAGCCTTGTAGGTAGGTCAGTTACGCAGGCGCGGGTTTTTGCCATATTTGTCTTGTTGAAACAAATTCTTGGGTATTAGCTAATAGGCAAGCCCCGGCTTCGCTCGGGTAGCAGAGCATTTAGCACAACAAAGAGCCAACAAGTTTCCATTTTTAGTGGATGCCAACGCTCGCTAAATGTTAAGTTCCTGGGGTTTGGGCTGTGCGTGGATGGATCAGTCAGTCAGTCACTTTTTCTATATTACGCACGATTTCACCCACGTAAGTTCCGTTCCCGTTGGAAAATTATAGTCCAGAAAAGTTAGTACAGTTAGTATTTTTGTATGCTTGTAACAAATAAACTCAAAAACTACTGGACCGATTTTAAAAATTCTTTCAACAATGGAAAGCAGCATTATGAAGAAGTAACATAGGATTTATTTTTATAACGTACTAGCGACCCGCCCCGGCTTCGCACGGGTGCAATGCTAACACTAAAACCTTCCTCTTGAATCACTCTATCTATTAAAAAAAACCGCATCAAAATCCGTTGCGTAGTTTTAAAGATTTAAGCATACAAAGGGACATAGGGACATACAGGGATATATAGGGACAGAGAAAGCGACTTTGTTTTATACTATGTAGTGATAGTGATTCCCACCGTGACACTGCGCGGAACGTAGTTAGGTACATAATAAATAAATTAGGAGTCCAAATAAGAAGTCGTATGTTCATCAAGCATCACACGTCACAAAAACCACAACACAAGTTGAATAAAGTTTTTGCAGATTGATGTACTTAAAGTTCAAAAACCGCCAAATTGCCTCACGTCCCCAATGCCTCTGCCTACCCTCTTGGAGTCATTTCTATAGGCGTAAGCATATGTTATTATCTTATCTCACTGTTGGTCCCGGTTTTCGTTGTGTTTACGCACAGTGGAAGTCGTTAAGACATGTCAGATACCCCCCAAGTAACATTTAAGCGAAAAAATATTATATTTGCCAGCGCATTACCAGCTATAAGCTTAATAAATGATGTACAAGAGTGTAAAAATATGTTTAGGACTGTACTAAAGTATAACTGTACAACTGTATACAGTATAGCTGATTAACGGCTGTATAGAGCCTAATTTTTTACTTTTAGCTTTTAAATAGCATTGGAAAACACTAAAATACAGACTGCGGCGTAAGAAACTGCGTTCAGCAACTTAATACGACAAAAACTGTATATTGCTCTCAAATTATACTTTTGTATAACCTACTTCTGTACAAGAGCAATACATATTGTTATAGCCTGAATATTAGTGTAAAATTACTCTATTGTTCAGCCTTCAAGTTATGCTTGATAATAGCTGTACCACGGAAATCTAGGATATTCTTAGCAAGCAATTCCCTTTATAATAATGTAATACAATTCTATCTCATGTAGAAGAGTTTAAATTTACCCTTTTTTAAAGCCTAATGCGATTGGCATACATTTTTCCCTTTTTACAGTTTTTCGTGTTTTAGAAGATTAAAGTTATTATTATTAGTGTTCGCATACACAATTATCCAGCTTATCGATTATTTTGAAACTAATATAGCTTAAAATCATTCTATTTATTGGATACAACAAATAACAAAACTGAGTCTTAATTTGGATGATTTGCCAATTTTTTAATCGAACAAGAGTTAAGATGGATATAAAACCATGGAAAAAACAAAAAAGAACCGGCGGAATAAGAAGAAAATTAAACAAAGCTTATTCCGAACGTGAACTGACGGAACAAAATATAATTTTACAAGGGCACGGACAGCCAAATTCCAAGTTGGTATCACCACCATGCAATAAGTGTTCCGTAGAATCAAAATTGTTGGATCATGATGAAATAGCAAATATCTGTGCTGAAGATATGTATGTTGGGTTAGTGACATGCGGTGAGGGTTCTGTACAGGCAGAATCGGGTATAATGGAGCACAGTATGGACAATTATAGCGAAATTGTTGAGTCTGAAAGTTCATCAGATGAAGACGAACCAAATCTAAATTTATTGTTTCGCAGTCATATAAAAAAAGGGGCCATTGTAAAGAATATTTCGCAAAGTGCATTAAAAAAAAAAATCGTTTGTTTTTTTATAAGTTTATTTATGGGATATTTTTTAGGAGGCCATCTTAATAATCCCTTCTTTTCCCAGCAACTTGGCACGATGGATAGCTTAGGTTTCCCTCTTTCGATTGTCTCTACAATCTTGAATGGCATGTTGATCCTGAAAAAAGCAATATAGTAAAAACCTTGAATGCAGTTTTCTTTCCTTCTAAAAATAAACTAAAGTTAAATAAGTAAAAAAAAAAAACTAAACGGGCCTTGGTTTGGGTCATAATGAGGTTTTCTATATTTTCAACTGTACCCTTATTAACTGTATTAATGAATATGAATAAGACTTAAGACAGCTTCTATAGTACTTAAATACTAATGTACAGACAATGTTACTCTTTAGGCTGAGATACGTTCTTAAATAACGACTCTGTTATGCAAAAAGCTGCATTAAAGGGTACTAGAAGAGCAAGAGCTGTATAAACTAAGGACGCCGTTTTATCATAACCTATAAATTGCATTCCAATTTTACGAGATATTTTTTTGTTTGTTTTTGAATTTTCAGTACAAATTAACAAAGGATTTTAACTATATAGTATACACAATTACGTTTACTATCAATAGAACAGTCCGGGTTACTCTTAAAACTGTTTTCAGATATAATCACATATTTGTAGTTACAGAAAAAATGTATGTATATTCCTTATTTCGAAGGGGCGTGAGTTTTGAGCTTAAAACTAGTATACATATTCACATAAAAATATCAGTCGCAAGCATAACAACAACGATAAACAGTAAAGAGTTCTTACCACTTAGTTATTAAATATTTTTTCACTTACACTTCACATATGGTCTCTGCCTTGGCACATAGTAAATTAAAAGATAAAATGGAGAATGAATTCAACCACGAACACAATTATAATATATTTATTCTTCTATTAAGATTTTCACAAGCCTGAGTCTGTATAAAAGAATAAAAAGGAAAATTAGAGAATGGAAGCTGTATGAAAGTATCTAAATAGTATCTTAGCCAGCCAAATAGTACAGCTATTATGCAGCGGTTATACAGCTAAATCTACACTTAAAGCTGTATAATTTTGGGGCCCATTCCGGAGTTACAAGGGCTGTATAGTTTGCTATACAGTCTATATACAGCAACGTTTAACAGCCTGTAGCAAACAAATAGTCCAGAATACAACTTTTATACAGTTTAAAATGTTACTTGGTTGGGTGGCTTAAAAATTCTGACTGTTAAGTGGCCACTGACTTAACACCATCTCCCAATCCGCTGTGGGCTCGCGTGGGAGATTATAGCCCATACTTCCTCATGTGCGAGGAAAGATCCTTAGCTCAGCAGTGGGCTGTTACGGGTTGATGATGATGATGATGATCTAACTGTTAATTGTGGTTAATGTAGAATTTACTTGTTGGTTTTTTTAAGAAGTTTTTATGTTACATATAGGTGGAATCTTATGATTAGCTAACTTAATCGTTTTTTGCATATATTTTCTGTATACTTAGCTCTCTGTAAGTTTTTCTAAAGGTTAATAAATAAATAAGCCCGTATGTTTTTCACAGCCTCCACGATGTCGTCAGAGGGCTTCTCGGAGACAGAGGTGGATGGTATGCCGGACAGGATCGCTGCCACATTCTCTGGTCTCCATGTCTTCATCACTGGAGGCACAGGATTCATGGGGAAGGTCCTCGTCGAGAAACTGCTTAGGTAAGGTCATGATGGAATGGTCAAAGTCCTCGCTTCTCATACGTGAGGCTGGGTTCAAAGCCTTTCATGTACCAATGAGTTTTAAAAAAAACTTACGTAGGTACTTATTAACTTCCTCCTGCGTAGCATTATAAGAGGAAGTTAATGGTTTGAGTAGGATGTCTGTATGTCTGTCTGTCTGTCTGTGTGTCTGTCGACAGGATATCTCCGGATATACTGGACCGATTGACTTCAAATTCGGTCAGTAGATACCTTAGGTCAATACCTCGATCGAGTTTGAATTTCAGACCCGTGGGTCAAAAGGTACTGGGCATTTCAGACCCGTGGGTCAAAAATGTCAAAAATGTCAAATATTTCAAAAATGTCTAAAAGGTCAACAATGTCAAAAATTTCAAAAAGGCCTAAAATGTCAAAAAGGTCAAAAATGTCAAAACTGTCAAAAAATGTCAAAAATTTCAAAAATGACAAAAATGTCAAAAATGTTTTCGTTGTTGGCAGTAAACAGGTGGAAGTTTGTCCATAGAATTACATTATCTCGTTACAAGCGGTTCTGCTCGGTTTCACCCGCGAGACCGCGCTTAGGCAAACGAAGCGTAGGGCGCCCTGGGGCACGATGGACCGATGACCTAAACAAGGTGGTTGGCAGTGGATAGATGCGGGCTGCCTAAGACCGGAATGGTTGGCGGTCCTTGACTGACATGATGAAAGCAGAATTGCCCCCACTGTAACTACCCTATTCTTTAATTGTCTTCTTTTTCCAGGAAATGTCCTGACATCGGCCAGATTCTGCTTCTGGTGAGGACAAAGAAGGGAAAGACTCCGAAACAGAGGCTCGAGGAGCTCTTCCACGATGCTGTGAGTACGAACCAGCCAACCATCTCTTAAAATAAGCTTAAAACAGTATTGTTATAGTATAGCCATCTTCGTACCATGACGTCCATAGAATAAAACAATTGATTGTCTGCCAAGTCGGTTTACGGATAATTTTACTAGGGAATAGGGATGCCCCGATACGCCTTTTTGCCGATACGATACCGATACCGATACTTTCATTAAAATATCGGTGATACTGATACCGATACCGATACGCTTATTGAATTCAAAAAGAAAGGTAGAATAAATAAAACACAATTAATTAATAGTTTTAGTAATCAAAATTAACATTTGTAAATATAAAGCGCGGGGTTTCCCCCAAGCATAGTTAGTTGGGACAACACGTGCGTTTACATTACATTTTTAAAGCGCGAAATTTGACAAGTATCGTTGAATCTGCCATAAAAATATCGCCGATGCCGATATATCGGCAAACCCGAAGTATCGGCGATATAGCGGTATCGGTATCGAATGCATCCCAAAATTTTACGTGATGACGTCATCAGAAGACTGATAATAAATAATTGCGTACTGGAGTGGAAGAGAGATAGATGAGTCACAAGCCGAACGCTTAGGCCAACCGTACCTCTCTATCGCTTGTTCCGCGTTCTCGCTTGCACGCTCGGCTCATGCGGAACGTGACACTTTTTCGTGCGTGCTGCCGGCGCTTTTTAATCTCATGTCTTTCTTGTAAATATGGTTTACAATACTAGATAGTAATTATGATAAATAGCCACGTAGCGTAGAGTCGGTTAATCCCATGCATGTGGGTCTAAGGAGTAGGTAGTCTGTAATTTTATAGCAGTCTTTTTATTTTTTTCACAATCTATATAAATAAAAATGAATTTATGTTCGTTAGTCTGATTAAAACTCCAGAACGGCTGGACAGATTTTGATGAAACTTTTTGTGTGGGTTAGAGTGGGTCCAGGGATGGTTTATACGGTGGCAGAACGACGTCTGCCCGGGCCACTAGTCATAAATATATACGTGCGTTTTTGAAAAAGTCTTTGGTACATACATACAGTCCAGCACATGAAGCTTCACACTTGTAGTGCGAGTCTGACCTCTAAGGCGATGGTAATAAGAACGTTACAAAGTCCAATGTGTGAAGCGCTGAGCTATCACTGCTGTTGTAAGTATTGCATTGATTATTTAAGAATAATTTGCTGAGGAATTTCTTGCCCTACTTCTTCTCAACTAAAACACATGCCGAAACGGTGGAATAGCATTAATAGCAATCACTTTCACTGGAATTTTAAGTCCCAACATTGAATGAAAACATTTAAATTTCATCAGTAGATAAATAAATATACTCGTTTATCTGCTGACCCCAGCAGAGGTATTTCATTATACTATCTGACCCGGTATCGTTTACGGAGCTAACCAAAGATGTTATATAATATAAAAAGATGTAGATATCGTACTAGGGCGCGGAAACGGAGGCCGAAAAATGTAGTTAATTATTCACATTTTATGTAGTCGCATTGTATATCAAATCGTATTTCAAGCGCAACTCTTGACAGATAGCTGTCTCTTTCTTTATCATTCATTCCGTATCATCTTTCTGCGTAATCTATCTATCTATATATATAAAAGGAGAAGCTAAATCTAAAAATCAAGGCCCAGCCCAAGCCGCTGAACATAGAAACATGAAATTTTGTGTGTAGGTTACGTTTATAGTGTAGATGCTCGCTAAGAAAGGATTTTACGAAATTCAACCCTTAAGGGGGTGAAAGAGGGGGTTGAAGTTTGTATGGGATAGTGTGATTTCTGCCTGTATCAACTTTAAACTTGGCAAAAATACTCTTCAAAACACACTATGAAATATTAGTTCTAAGATTTTTTGAAAATCATCCTCCAAGGGGGTGAAAGTAGGGGATGAAGTTTGTATGGAAAACCTTCATTTTTGGGTGTATCAATTCGAAACTTTGTAAAAATACTCCTCAAAACAAACAACAAGACACGTATTTCCGGATTTTTCAAAAACCATCCCCTAAGGGGGTGAAACAGGGGAGTAGAGTTTGTATGGAGACGTGTTGTTTTTTACGTCTATCAACTTCAAACTTTACATAAATACTCTTCGAAATAAATTATGAGACACATATTTTTGGATCTTTCGAAAATCATCCCCTAAACGGATGAAAGTAGGGGTTGAAGTTGATACGAAGAAGTTTATTTTTTGCGTCCATCAACTTGAAACTTGGTACAAATGCTTCTGAAAACAAACTATGAGATATTAGTTCTAGGATTTTTCAAAAATCTTCCTCCAAGGGGGTGAAAGTGGGGGTTGAAGTTTGTATGGAAAACCTTCATTTTTGGGTGTATCGATTCGAAACTTTGTAAAAATACTCCTCAAAACAAATAACAAGATACGTACTTCTGGATTTTTCGAAAATCACCCCTTAAGGGGGACTATGGAGACGTGTTGTTTTTTACGTCTTATCAACTTGAAACTGAGCACAAATACTTTTAGTAGTGTTTTTGGATTTTTTGAAAATCATCTCTTAAAGGGGTGAAAGAGGGGGATAAAGTTTGTATGGGATAGTGTGATTTCTGCGTGTATCAACTTTAAACTTTTTACAAATATTCTTAAAAATAAACTTGATATATTAGTTCTAGGATTTATCGAAAACCATCCTCCAAGATGTTTCATCCCCTTGGGGGTCGAAGTTTGCATGAATACCTTCATTTTTGGATGTATCAATTCGAAATTACATTACATTACAAGACAAGTAGGTACGTATATCTCGATTTTTCAAAACTCACGGGTGAAACGGGGTTGGAGATTGTATGGAAACGTGTGGTTTTTTTACGTCTATCAACTTGAAACTTTGTGATAAGTTTCAAGTTGATAGACGTATAAAAACCATACTCTTAAAAATAAATTATGAGAAACGTATTTTTGTATTATTTTAAAATCATTTCCTAAAAGGGTGAAATTAGGGGTTGAAGTTGGTATAGAGAAGAGGGGTTTTTTGCGTCTATCAACTTGAAACTTGGCACAAATATTCTTTAAAAGTCTCTATACAAAGTCAAATTTTTTTTGATAATTTACTATGGGTTGCTAGGAGAAATTTGTTTGTGCATCCCAAAATGTTGAAAAAATAAATGTCCACCCGTGCAAAGCCGGGGCGGGCCGCTAGTTTTTGTATAAATACGCTAACAGGTAAGTATTACATGTTGTGGCCACTCGTAACATTATCCAAACGAGCGCAGTATAAATATAACTCATCTATATTTTAATATCTTTGGAGCTAACGCAAACAAATCCGTAGGCGACGCCTTGTATGTGAAAAGAAAGCCAAGGACGTCAAGTTAAGAAAGACGGATGTCGTCATAGGTTAGACAGAGATGGAAAGTTGTGAATCAGCACGAGCGGAAGTGAGACAGACAGTTCTTGGAATACTGTTAGGGGTTAAAATAAATGTGAAATTATATAATAATTAATAAATTGTGGGACACAATTCATACACGGTTATTTAGTCCCAAACTAGGCAGGTCCAGTAGGTACTATAGGTACTAAACAACTGATAAACATAATTATTTAAATAATAAACGACTAGACACGAAGCCAAGAGACATATTCATGCACATAAAATGATCGAACCCGCGACCTCCGACTCAGAAGGCAGGGTTACTACCAACTGAGCCAACAGGCCCGTCCATGACAATAAATAAAAGAAATAAGCGCAATTCCTGAAATTAGTTTATTCAGTATCCTACTTAATGGATTTCAGCTATTTCTTATGTGTAAATTTTTTCCGAAAAATGAATTACCATAACTTTTAGGGCTACCTATGGAAACCGTACTTTTATTACTTTTTAATTGTGAATTTGGTTAGACAACACTAAAGTACGAATGCATCATATTTTTTTAAATGAATACTTGCTTTTACCCACGGCTTCGCTCGCCCACGTTTATTTCACCCCGTTAGGGGTTGAATTATGCAAAATCCTTTCTTAGTGGATGCCTACACTGTACAAGCTATCCATGTGCAAAATTTCAAGTCTCTAGACCCGCGGTTTAGGCTGTGCGTTGATACATCACCAATCAGTCAGTCAGTTTATATAGTTGATACTAATTGGGGTGTATGACGAATTGCGCTTATTGTGTGACGATTTACCTATATACCTATAAAATAATACATAAATAAATAATCTCACGCCTTTCATCCCCGAGGGGGTAGGCAGAGGTATTCCATTACTAGATATACCCACATTTCACGTGATATATTGAACCCCTAAACGTGATAGGTAGTGAGCCCATCGCCGGACCGGGTCTATTTACACATGTCTCAGAATTAATTCTGAGACCTGCGGGTTTCCTCACAAGGTTTTCTTCACCGTCGAGCTAGTGATAAATATGTAGGTACGTAAGTTTTTGAAAAACTCATTGGTACATGCCAGGATTCGAACCCGAGCCTCACTGATTTTCGACCGGCTCTTTAACCGTCCGGGCAATCACTGCTCTTGTATGTATATACCTACTCTATTACAAATTAGTGCTCACCAAAAGCTTAAACTAAACGGAGTCATCTCGTACAGCCTGTGAGCAATTTTCGCAAGTTCTAAGCAGTCTGAGGTTGACCTACTGACTTAGAGCACTGCATAAATAACTTAGCATTTCGCAATAGACTATCTAGACTTAGGTTATGTACATACAACGTGCTTGGCTGATTGCACACAATATATAAACAACTACCTACTTAAGCTACTTAACTTGGTGAAGTGAGTTTGTTTGTTTACCAAACCACATAGCCTAAACCACTGATATAAAAAACTCTTTCTCCAATGGAAAGTCACTATCAGGTAGTAACATCCTTACTTATTGTGTGTGTTGCAATCATTCCTAAACTACTGGACCTATTTAAATGTAATTTGGTACCGACATATTCAATAAATGACATTTATTTTTTATTTTTTAATGAAAATTCCTGAAGTAATACTTATTGAGGCGTTTTCGGTGACAGCTGTCACTTGAGTATTCAAAGGTGTCAATAGATGGTGTTGATAAGCCTTGGTTTTTTTTTTTACCTAATCTATGGTCGCAAGAATTTGTCAAACAAAAAAAAAACAATCTGACTTTTTATCAAAATAAGGTTACATACTCATTGCCTTGTATTTTATTTATTGTTCTGTTTGTACATTGTTTACGAGTGGTTTGTGTAACAACAAAAGATCCGAATCCACGATAAACAAAAACTCAGTCTCCTTCATCCCCCGAAAATGCACATGACATGACGGACGGATGTGTCACGTAAAGCGACACATCAGTGTTGCCAATTTCTAATTCCCAATGTTGATCAGCGCCATCTAGTTCAATTTTAAGAAATATTATTAATGTCATTGAAAATTCAATGGCATTAATAATATTTCTTAAAAACATATAATCTTATATTTATATTTTACTTACCGAATGTCAGATGTCAAATTAAAAATAATGAACTAATACATTCTCTTTAGAAAAATAAAGTAATAAATTCTCTTTACATAGGTACATTTATGTACAAATTCTAAAAAATGCCTGAGTAAAAAGCCACTGAAGAGTTAATACATCACTTGCAATTATAATAAAATTAATAAATTACAATTCACAATTACAATTAATATTTAATAAGATAGTAGGTATAAGAAAGACATTCCACAAAACATTTCTGCCGACATTGCATCATTGCAGTTGCAACAGCAAAGGCGATGCACATTGCACCGAATGCGACGACGCGTGAACTGTATGGCCCAATGTATTGTTGGAATACGTTTTGCAACGCAAGTGCAGTTGAAGCATAATTATAGAGCAGTGATAGCCTTACGGTTAAAGAGCCTGCTTCACATGATGAAAATCAGTGAGGCTCGGGTTCGGGTCCTGGCATGTACCAATGAGTTTTTCGAAACTACCTACATATTTATCACTAGAGCTCGACGGTGAAGGAAAACATCGTAAGGAAACCCGCAGGTCGAAGAATTAATTCTGAGACATGTGTAAACAGACCCGGTCCGGCGATGGGCTCACCACCTATCACGTTTAGAGGTCCAAAGAATATCTTGTGAAAAGTGGGTATATCCAAAAATAGAATACCTCTGCATGCCTACCCTCTCGTGAGATTATTATTATTATGATAGCGCTGACATGACATGAGATTAAAAAGAGCAGCCCTTGAGTTTGTTGCTGGTTCTTGTCGGGGTACTGCATTTGGAACCAGCACCTCGTCGGTGGAGATGGGCTGCTGTTTACATTTAGCCAATCTTCATGGACCAATTTAGAGTGCCTTGTAACCTATTGATCTTTCTAAGCGTACCTTTAGTACCTACAGGTTTTTTTACTTTTTTGATTTAATGCTCTGTGGCTAAAAAGCCCGCTTCTCTTTCGAGTGGCTCGGGTTCGAATCCTGCCGAGGGCATATGTCAATGAGTTTTTCAAAAACATACGCAGAAGCTAGACCGGGTTCTGTTACTCATGCCTCAGAATTAATTCTAGGACCTGCGGGTTTCCTCACGATGTTTTCCTTCACCGTCGAGCTAGTGTTTATCACTAGCTCGATAAGTTTTCGTACAAGTTTTTGGAAATATCGATGGTATAGGTACAGTACGGCCGTTTTAACTTGGCTTCTCTGAACATAGGCTTCGCCTGCGCAAATCCCCCTCCTACCGCCATATGGTCGCTAAAAAATGTTACTGCGCAGCCATTTGCGCAACTTCAGAGCTGTCAAGTTAAAACGGCCGTGCTGTACATGCGATCGCTAGCTCGAGGGCGGCTCTCTTGTCACTTGCAAATGTATCTTCTATAATGTAGCATTGCACTCTATAAACTACAATCAACTAAATACATATCTCCCGTACCCGTGGGAAAATTATAGCCCATGATACTCCCAGAAAATTAAGCTTTCAATTGGTAAAAGAATTTTTAAAATCGGTCCATTAGTTTTTAAGTTTATTCCTTACTAGCGACCCGCCCCGGCTTCGCACGGGTGCAATGCTAATACTAAAACCATGGTATAGGTACAGTACGGCCGTTTTAACTTGGCTTCTCTGAACATAGGCTTCGCCTGCGCAAATCCCCCTCCTACCGCCATATGGTCGCTAAAAAATGTTACTGCGCAGCCATTTGCGCAACTTCAGAGCTGTCAAGTTAAAACGGCCGTGCTGTACATGCGATCGCTAGCTCGAGGGCGGCTCTCTTGTCACTTGCAAATGTATCTTCTATAATGTAGCATTGCACTCTATAAACTACAATCAACTAAATACATATCTCCCGTACCCGTGGGAAAATTATAGCCCATGATACTCCCAGAAAATTAAGCTTTCAATTGGTAAAAGAATTTTTAAAATCGGTCCATTAGTTTTTAAGTTTATTCCTTACTAGCGACCCGCCCCGGCTTCGCACGGGTGCAATGCTAATACTAAAACCATCCTCTTGAATCGCTCTATCTATTAAAAAAAACCGCATCAAAATCCGTTGCGTAGTTTTACAGATTTAAGCATACATAGGGACATAGGGATATAGGGATATAGGGACAAAGAAAGCGACTTTGTTTTATAGGCGTGGTGTCAGTAGTACCATCGATTTGTACCATTACTTGCGACATAAATCGGTGTCACTTGTACCATCACAAGTGACACCGATTTATGTCGCTAGTACCATTGATGGTACTAGCGACACTACTTAGTGTTACTTCAAATAATATTATAATATAGAATGAACTATGTATGAAGCTGGGGTCCCACGGTCCGCTATTCTACGGATCAGCTACACTCAGCCGACGAGCACGGACGGCGACGCACCGCAGGCAGGGCCGGTCCAACGGTGCGTGTCGGTGTGTGTAGATGTTTTTATGTTGTCATAATGCAAAGCGAAAGAAAGAGAGAGAAGAGCGCACCTTTGAAGTTACCGACTCACGATGGATACGGGCGCACCGCCACAGACGTTCTGTGCTATCACGGACGAGGCCGGTCCCACGGTGCGTCGTGCGAGCTGGTCTGCGTGCATCCGCGATTTTACGGACCGTGGGACCCAAGCTTTAGTGATACAAACATACAAAAATACGAAATCTTTCCTTTTAAAATATTCCACGCTTCACCCACGTAGTTCCCGCAGGAATAAAGATAAAATATAGCCTTTGTTACTCCCTAATAGTTTAGTTTTTCATTGGTGAAGGATTTTTTAAAATCAGTCTAATATTCAAAGCATATTAATTACAAACGAAAACAAATTGTTCTTTCCTCTTTATAATATTAGAGTCATTAGATTTCATAGATTATAATCGTACTAGTTGCATCTATTGCTGAAATATTCCTTTCTAGCATAATAATTTCAGAATTATCAGAGCTGCAAAAAAGTATACACACCTCAGGAAGTGAATAAGAGAGCTGATCTGAGGCTCTCTTTTGTTTCTTACAGATCTCTATCATTACTACAATCCTGTATCCAATTCAAGTCCAGAACTAATGTAAAAGTGCCAGCAGAGCATGTCAGAACGTAAAAAAGTAGGAAATTATTTTTTTCCAAGTCTTGTTTGATTGTGACAGCCTAGAACTCTTTTGTTTCTTACATATCTCTATCATTTCTACAATCCTGTATCCCAGAAGAATGTCTTATCTATAAATATACACTAGCGGTTCTGCGCGGTTTCACCCGCGTACACATGTTTTCTGAGATTACATGTGATCTGAGACATTTCTTATTTTACTTCTCTTGGTAGGTAATATACTATTTCCGCCTTCCACAGCTCTTCGAGAAACTTCGAAACCTGCGTGGGGATGTCGAACCCCTCCTCTCCAAGATGACCCTCATCCCAGGAGACGTGATGGAACCAGACCTCGGCATCAGCGCATCAGACCGCCAGCACATCATAGACAACGTAGATATTATCGTCCACGCTGCTGCTACTATCAGGTATCCTTTTTGTCTATTTAGTAACCTATGTATATGAGCAGTGATAGCCCGGACGGTTAAAGAGCTGGCCGAAAATCAGTGAGGCTCGGGTTCGAATCCTGGCATGTACCAATGAGTTTTTCAAAAACTTACGTACATATTTATCACTAGCTCGACGGTGAAGGAAAACATCGTGAGGAAACCCGCAGGTCTCAGAATTAATTCTGAGACATGTGTAAACAGACCCGGTCCGGCGATGGGCTCACCACCTATCACGTTTAGGGGTCCAATATATCTCGTGAATTGTGGGTATATCCAGTAATGGAATACCTCTGCCTACCCCCTCGGGGATAAAAGGCGTGAGATTATATTATTATTATTATTATTAACCTATGTATCCTACAGCGCCACAGACTCCAAGCATATCATAGACAATACGGATATTATCGTCCACGCTCTTGCTACCATCAGGTATAATTTTCAGTGTAGCAGAACACTCAGTGAAAAGTTAGTATTAGGGTGAGGCCAAACGAGCGTAATTTTGTGAGTCGTGAGTAGCAGAATTTCGGTCGCTGAAATTCTGCTGCATTCGGTTCCATACAAAAGTCCTATTTGATTCACACGACGACGCAAAATGAGTTGTCTGCCGACTCACATGCATTATGCGGACCGAATTTCAGTTAGCGGGGCGATGGGGTAGACATAGACAATGTGTGAAAGAGATACTAGAGTGGAATGTGACGGATCACTCAAGAGGGAGTGAGAAATAAGATATATTCTGCTACTCACGACTTACAAAATTACGCTCCGTCTGGCAGCCCAACAGAATTTCTGTCGGGCAGAATTTCTGCAACCGAAATTCTGCAACCGAAATTACGCTCGTTTGGCCTCACCCTTAAGAGGAATGGAATACCTCTATCTACCCCCTATAGTATCCCGTTAGGTAAGTAGGGTAAGTTACCACCTTCAAAATAAAACTATAGTAATAAATACTTATTTACCACTGTTTCATCATCATGTAATCAGAGGGCTTTCAGGTTTTTGTCAAAGAATCACCCTAGCTATCAACAGAGGGAATTTGACCAGTCTTCTGGACACTGTAACCATTTTATTCCTCTTTAGTAGAATATTATTTATCTGTAAATATTGAAAACACATATGTTTTCTTTGAAGTTGACTATGTATTGCTATAACAAACTTCTTGTTTCAGATTCGACGAAGAGCTAAAAAAAGCGGTCCTCATGAACGTGAGAGGCACAAAACTGATGGTAGAAATGGCGAAGCAATGCAAGAAGCTGAAGGTACGTAGCGACATCTACTGATCGTACATTAAACAAACCAGCGGCAAGGACATGAGTGACGTCACATTTATAAACCGCGCTATCGAAATTCGCACAAGAATTTGTATAAATACAACTGTCCATCAAACGTATGACTTCAAGTCAGCCACATAATCAGTCCGAGGCGTCTTTCTGGCTTCTTATCTAGAGATGATAAATGATTTTATCCCTGAGGGAGTAGGCAGAGGTATTCCATTTCTGTATATATCCACGTTTCACCACAAGGATATAGTATTCTTTGGATGCCTAACCGTTAAGGTGGTAAGCCCATCACCGGACCGGGTCTGTTACACATGCTTCAAAATTACTTCTGGGACCTGCGAGTTTCCTCACGATGTTTTCCTTCGTCGTCGAGCTAGTGATGAATATGTACGTAAGTTTTGAAAAACTCATTGGTATATGCCAGGATTCGAACCCGAGCCTCACTGATTATCATCATGAGAAGCAGGCTCTCCGTAAGGCTACCACTGCTCTATAATCCGAGGTCTACAAACATGTGATCTGAGGCTTTCTTATTCACAACCCGAGGTGTGTACTTTTTTTTTTTCGACGGAGGCGAAAGCGGCAACTTCGTTTTGCGCAGCGGGCCGAAATTTGCCGCTTTCCGCCCAGAGAAATGCAAATAAGTATTCTATTCTATTCTATGAATCTAAACGATAGTCTACTCACATCCACAGCTGTTCATCCACATATCGACGTCATACTGTCATCTGCACGAGAAACTTTTAGAAGAGAAGCCGTATCCTCCACCTGCAGACCCTCACCAGATCATCCAGGCTATGGAGTGGATGGACGAGGAGGCTGTGGCCGCCATTACTCCTAAGTATGTCATCAGCTAGATACGCCTATGTTTACAATTAAAAACTTTTTAAATTAAACCGAAAAAACTGAAACGGAAACAATTATAAACCTTTTGAAGTGATAACGTCTTATAAATTGATGAACGCCGGCTGCACGCACGAAAAAGTTTCACGTTCCGCCAGAGCCGAGCGTGCAAGCTAGCGGAACAAGTAACAGAGAGGCACGATCGGCCTAAGCGTTCGGCTTGTGACGCAACTATCTCTCTTCAACTCCAGTATGAAATTTTTCGTCAATGCTTCCTTATTAAGACGTTATTACATAAAATTGGCATCCGTAAACCGACTTTACAGATAACCAATTTTTATTTTACAAACTTTCTTTATAAAATGTCTAGAAATGGTTTCATAATCAGATCACAATCTTTACATACAGAATTCTGTTGCTGATTATGTATAAGAAGATAAGAATATGTAGTGACAAGGATAGAAAATGGTATGTTACGCTGGTTTGGTCATCCAGAACGTATGGATGAGAGAAGAGTAACGAAAGAGATTTATGGTGCGAATATTGAAGGATGCATGGAAAGAGGACGCCCCAGAAGGACGTTCACGGATCAACTTAGTCACGTCCTTCAAAAAGCTGGAGTCTGGAGTGCGAAGAATAAAATAGCGTGCATAAAAAGACAAGGATGTGAAGGAAGCGAAAGAAGTATACTCTTGTGGGACAATGGCGTAAGCTGTATGTATGTATGATGTAAAAGTATATCCAAGTTGACTGTCACGTATTGTTTATAATTCCAGGTTACTGAGCAAGTTGCCCAACTCGTACGCCTTTACCAAGGCCTTGGGGGAGGCGTTGGTAGTGGAAGCTATGGAACACATCCCGGCTGTGGTGCTCAGACCCTCAATTGGTGAGAAGAACATATGTATTTGTTATACTTTTCCAAATAAGATTCCCTCTGATATATAAAATATGCCTTTTGATAAAATTAAAACAATATACTCGGGTAGTTTCCGTACCATTATCTGTAAAAACGGCAAAAAATCACGTTTGTTGAATGGGAGCCCCTTTAAATATTTATTTTATTTTGTCTTTAGTATTTGTTGTTATAGAGGCAACAGAAATACATCATCTGTGAAAATTTAAACTGTAACTACCACGGTTCGTGATATACAGCCTGGTGACAGACAGACATACAGACGGACAACGGAGTTTTGGTAATAGGGCCCCGTTTTACCCTTTGGGTACGGAACTTTAAAAATTGCATTATAAAAGGTTATATATGAACTATAGACTACTTAGTAGACCCATTTTGTTCCAGAACTAATTCTGAGGAATGTGTAACATAGGCTCACCACCATCACGTTTTGGGTTCCAAAGAATACACTAGTGAAACGTGGGTATTTCCAGAAATAGAGTACGCGTGATAAAAGACGTGAGATTATAAAATTATAATTAGCTCCCGATGTAACCTGTTGCCCTCTTCCATGTTCGGCGGACGTGATTGGTCCTTCACTTATCACGTCACTCTCAGCCAATAGCAGAAGGTTTTAATGACGTGATGTGCCCGAATGAAATCTGTGGAAATCTGTGGACGCGATTGGTCGTTCGGTCATCAACCAATAGCAGAAGGTTTTAGTGACGTGATACGCGTGAGTGCACTATCTGTTCTTGATTCCAGTGATACCGATCTGGCAAGAGCCAGTTCCCGGTTGGACAGATAACATCAACGGACCGACGGGATTATTGATCGGCGCCGGCAAAGGTGTCATCAGGAGCATGTACTGCAAGAGCAACAGTTACGCTGACTACTTACCAGTTGACGTGTTCATTAATGGCATCATGATTTGCACTTGGAACTACATTACTTATGGGTTTGTGTATTTTTCAAATATCTTTATCTACATCTACACTAATATTGTAAAGAGGAAAGGTTTGTATGTTTGTAACTTTTGTTGTTTATCTTTGTTACCTCGGTTTGTACCTATGTTTTAACTTTTTTTGTTTAGGTTTGTTACCTCAGAACTTTCGACTGGGTGAACCGATTTTGATGATTCTTTTTTTATTTGAAAGCTGGTGCTTCCCGTGTGGTCTATCTACATCTGCACTAATATTTATTTATTTATTTACTTAATTTAGGGTAACCTACAGCTATAATAATAATAATGAGCAAAAAATGTAGACATTAGGAAGCAAATTAGAGGTCTCCAAAAGTACCTAGCGAAATATTCGATAAAGAACGCTTACAGTACGTTATGCTAACAAAAAAAATTAATTTGTTACATTACATAGTCCTGATTAATGTAAACTACTTAAAATCAGGATATGCGCCAACAATTAAGCTATCTTTTAGTAAAGACCAATCATTGAAAAAAATGTTGATGCCGTACTTTCTTAGAACAAATATTTTGTAAAGAGGACAGGTTTGTATGTTTGTAACTTTTGTTGTTGAGGTTTGTTACCTCAGAACTTTCGACTGGGTGAACCGATTTTGATGATTCTTTTTTTATTTGAAAACTGGTGGTTCCGGTGTGGTCCCATTATAATTTGGTCCAGTTCTGACAATAGCATCTATGAGAAAACTATAACAAGTCTTGAATTTGCATTAAGTATGTGCGCGACAAATGAACGAATTACTCAATATCACGGAAACCGATTTAGATGATTGTTTTTTTAACCGACTTTAAAAAAGGAAGAGGTTCTCATTTCGACTGTATTTATTTATTGCAAATTCACTATTGTTTAGTATTATTCGTTAAAGTCGGTTTTTCACTGTTTTGAAAATATGCTTGGCTCAACCAATAAAATTACAGAAATTAAAGGAATTTTCTTGTGTTTCATTTTGAGTTGCAAGGTTTAGAACACATTTACGTTTTGATATAGGTGCCGAAGTGTCTCTAGTTTTATCTATATCTTTACTAATATTATAAACCAGTAATGACTTTGTTTTTTTGTATGTTTGTTACAAATAAACTCAAAAACTATTCTACCGATTTTAAAAATTTTACCACCAATGAAAAGCTAGAATATTCCTGAGTAACATAGGCTATATTTTTTTCCCTTAGTCCCTTGGAAACGGGAACTATGCGGCTATTCTAGGCTAGGCTAGTTATCATATATACTGATTTCACTTGTCCAGCGACAAGGCCTCCAACGTCATCAACTTCACATCGTCAGCGGAGATCAAGGTAACCTGGTCGGAGATGATCGACGCTGGTCGCGAGGTCATCATGAACAGAGTCCCACTCAACGGCGTTGCCTGGTGAGTCCTTCACTTAGATTCTAGGCTACCACCACCTCTTAAAAACTATTATAGTTTGTTTTGTTTTAAGCTTAAAATTTATATCCATAGTACGAGTTCTGCCTGGTTTGGGGCTAAATAACTATGTACAGTAGAATCCCGATTATCCGGATCAAATATAACCAAAGGTATTCCGTATAATCGAAAATCTGGATATAATCGATTTCAAAGCAAATCAAACCAAAATTTAAATTTTGATGTTTTATTATGTAATGGGTTTTACACGCGTCGTTTAGATAATATGATAATATCAAAAACGAACTGTAACGATAGACTGTAAAGAATTACATAATACCTATGTCTGTAATTTAAAAATTTGGTGCGAAATAGAAGCGTTTTACCTGAAAATAAAACGCATATTAAATACTTACCTTATTTGAAGCTTACTAGTTTGGAGATAGGCCCTCTCTGTTTTCCGCTTACTTGCCCTCCTTTTCTACCCGTATATGTGTGTCTCTTTTACGCACATCCGCCTTTTCCCCACCACCAGCAGTGTGCTCGACTATGTTGTCGAGAACGGCTATGATCATTGAGGCGCAAAATACCAGGCAGGAATTAAAGTTAAGCTTCAAATAAGGTAAGTATTTAATATGCGTTTTATTTTCAGGTAAAACGCTTCTATTAAATCCATGACCGTTATTTGAAGCTTACTAGTTTGAGACGTGTTTGTTATCGCCTGGTGGTGGAGGACGCCAAGGTGAAGACCAGCCAGATAGCTATTCTGGAGAAAATGCTAGTGGGTATAGGATACCACAGAACAGAAGGAGGATGTGCATAAACAAATAGTTAGTTATATTTGAAAACTTAGAAAAATTGCATTTTAATGAAATGTAATATAGGTAATACTGTTATCAAACATAAGTATTTCATTAACAAAGCTTGTGTTCAATTACTTGATTATTAGAACTTACATAATATACTTGCTGAAACTGTGGAGTTGCAATGACTTTCAATTGATTTACAATTGAGTTTCAATAAGTGGACTGATAAGTCCCTACTTTGAATAAAAACACTTGACTTTTGAATGAACACTGATTAAATGGATTATAAAATCTCATGTTATTATTAAGAATGTTGTCTGGAGCTAGCATAACTTGTAAATAGTAGCTAACAACTTTATTGCAGGTACTCCAATAAAAATATGCAATACGAGACACACTTATTTAAGAAATAAGTACAAAGAGCGATCTTATCGCTTTAAGAGAACCTTAGCTATCGAAGACATTACCAGATATCCCGGTTCCCCTAGGTAAAATTTCTTCAATCAGGAAATTATCCAACCAATTTTAGGTTGCTATAGCAGAACCCATGCTACCTGGAGAAGTTGTTAATCCGGCTACAGACATCAATGATTTAACCCATCTCGCAATAGTAGCTGAAAAGGCAGCTTTAGGTTGCCTAATATCTATAATATAAATTTAAAAATAAATTACTTATCTTAGCAGCTATACGTTTATCCTTAAATACATAGTTTTAAGGTTCTCTTAACCCAATAAACAGGATCCAGGTTTTTGTTTTCATGATTGATAATCAGTTTCCATTCAGACTGTCTATAATCGACACCGTCAATTTTTGATACAAATATTAGCGAGAAAGTAATAGAATCAGTGTTTTAATAAGGTGCTGTGAGTCTACCGAAAACAAGGTTTAGTCGTCAATCCTTCCACCCGAACACAGTAATAATATAGAGGCGGTATGTGTAGCCGTTGCGAACAGTTAATTTTCATTTACACTAAGCAGACTGAAATGCTTTAGTTAATCTCGATTTTTTCAAGGCTATTGATTTCAGAATATGTTTCAACAAAACATTTTTATTGAAGAGGCCAGCTTGCTTTCCATTGTGTTATGCAAAAATTCGTAGAAAATACTTTAAGCTTTTATTTTTATATTATTGTTATTAATATTAATGACAAACTTACTCTTGACCTCAGAATAGCCTGAAGGATTTATGCAAGAGGCTAACTTACCTATTCTCACCCCCAGTGTCATTATTTGAATATGAGGGGGACAAGTATCCCGGTTTATTTATTTAACTTGACAATAAAAAGAAAATGTACACCTGACGAACATAATGTTGCTGTGTCTACTGGGCACTCTTTAAGATTCTTAATAGTAAAAGGGGCCGCCACTGTCAGTGTTTTTAGATCAGTTTTCTAAAAAAAAACTATCCTACCGCGGCACCACTAGGAGAAACATGCCCTGCGCTGAGGTGCGCTAGCACTTTGGGAATCAAGTAGGGCGGTGGAAATATCCATGCCAAAGGGTACATCCATGTTACGGAGAATGCAGCGTGAAACATCACTCTCTTGTCGTTGAGACCTAAAGACACCTAGTTATCTACCATGTATGTATCTTCGGACGCAAATAGGTCCACCACAGGGATTTCGAATTTTCTAAAGGTTTTCTCCGTACAATGAGGTAGGAGATGCCATTACGGTGATGATGGGTACCGAGATAGATGGTCGGTGTGTCCATTGTACTTTCCGGGAATATGGTAACTATTGTAAGCAAGCACTGATGCTTATATTTTAAATGTCTCATAGGCGATACATTTGCTTTCTCGGATTCAACGTAAAGCTAAGGACCTGGGCCCGCCTTCGCTCGTTAGGCAGGCAGCCCTGACTTGTTGGACATTAAACCAGAGTTGTGGACCGATATTGATTTTTCAATACAGCATTATGAAACATACAGCCATGCTAGGCTCGGTAATGTAGTCTGCCCCTGGCTACGACGAAACTGGCGAAGATCAGTAACCCGATCACGCTCTGCAATTCTTTAATGCTTGCATTGTCGTGTTGCAATTATGGTCGAGACTTTGGCAGGTATTTGAATATTTTCCTTTGGAAGAAATTTTTTTTTTTTTTAGGACCAAGTATCCCACTGTACTCCTAGAAATACGAGATTCCTTTATATTACGAACTTCTCTAAGTGCATCGTCCACATTTAGGAACAGCAGTCTGTCCATTAAAATATACACCTGGGAGCGCAAGCTCTCCTGGTTTGAAGCACAACGAGGGTCGTCTTCTGTCAACGAGGGAAACAAATTCCCTGATCTCTCAGACTGCGAGCGACCCAATTAGTCAGCGACGCAAATACTTTGGGTGCTGCATAAAGGCCTAACGGCCTTTGTGCAGTGCTAAAAGAAAAGTCATCTGCAGTAGTTTTCTTCTGTAAATCAGACGAAGAAAATATCTGTGGCCCCGGCAATGGGCACATGACAGTAGGCTGTGATAGGTCTACTTTTGGACGAACCCTGGGATTCGAAAAACATTTACAAGTTTCAATGGCTCTGTGATGATGTAATCGTTTAGTTATCTCAAATTGAATATGGGGCGAGCCAAGCTTTTGGGCACTAGTAATTCCTCTAGAACACCCTGTTCTTTCATTTCGTCTATGACCAAGGTCATTAATTTGGATTCCGAGTGCAGTAAGGGTTCACGGACAATTTTGGCACCACTAGAGGCGGTCTTTGTACAAAAGGTATGCGGTACCCTTTTAACATACGGTGAATGAATCTATTCCCATCGACTGCGAAAGAACCCCAGCTGACTAGCCTTGAAAATGTCCGAGTCAGTACTTATGTATTTTTTCAGAATAGGGTATTTGACTGCAACGAATTAAATTGCGAGTAATTATTTAATTAAAAGGCTTATCCCAAAACCTCTAAAAATGCATTTCGATTTTAATTTTACAATTATAGCATATTTAAAAAATAAATAATTGTTAAAGCAATCAAGAAAGTGATGCAATAAAGTACTTATTGAAAATGACGAGGTCAGAAATTCCGTACTCATTATAGTACATTTCGGTAGAGGTGCTGGGATCCATAGTAAATTTTCGTTTTGACACAGTAACTCATTTGATTGTACAATAAAATACCCTATTGTAATCGGGAGTGTTTGCGGAACGCTTATGGTTGCCTGTGTTTTAATCTGGCAACTTATTGCCTTGTAGGGGGTGGAACCTTGAGCTGAAAACCATGCGACAGTCAGTGAAATTGTTGCCTTGTCCCTGCGAGGGACGACTATGGTTGCAACTCCGTTTGTAAAACGCTTACGGTTGCCCTTGTTTTGATCTGCCCACTTGTTGCTTACCTCGGAATCGAAAGGAACCTCTTGAGCCGAAAAACCGAGTGAGACGCTCAGCGAAATTGCTGCCTTGTCCCTGCGAGGGACGATTATGATTGCAACTCGCGTTTCGGTTTAAATAAAATGCCGTGATGATCATATGATTAAATCTCTTTAGAGCCAGGAGTATGATTGTAAAGCTTTGGTCCCACTTTAGACCTCTTTATGAATCGTGGGTAGTTTCACCTTTCAAAAATAAGTTCAAATAAAAGGACAAAGGGCGATTGTGCGTAACTGCGTGCCACTATTAGCATTTTGCCGCTCATTATTGTAAAGTATAAAATAAAATAAAAAGAAATAACCTTACGCCTTTTATTCCCGAGGGGGAAGGCAGAGGTATTTAATTTCAAGAAATACCCACATTTCACCAATTTAATCTCTGAACCACTCCAAAGATTGTAAAGTATACCACAAGTAATGTCATAAATCAAAGAACAATTATCAATTTCATTACAGCACAGAGTCCAGTACAGATTACAGTAATAATACCACTTGCGAGAAGTACCTAATATGTTTTAGGAGTTCACATACCTCCAGAATTAGCTTTTACAGGATGTCCTTATTTTGTTTGCCCCCCCTTCGTTTGTTATGTCGGCGGCGTTGTGATCTTTTTCTCCCACGTGGCGACGTAGAATTTTACGTAATGAACGTACTTTTACTCGAAAAACTGTTGGATGAGACACTCCGTTTCGACTTACTGCGCTTTTTAAAACGCGGTGCGCCTTAGTTATTGTAGTATGTGGAGAATTATCCTTCTCAACACGCTAATCATCCATCACAGTTCCTAATTCTAAAATAAGTGGATATACATATACACTTTCGCAAAAATCACGGCACAGGTAGGTAGATTAACATTAAAAATATCTACTCGAAATAACTCGAACAGGTAGATGTGAAAAGAAAATCAATTAATTAATATAGATTAACATTACCTAATACGCGGGTATTATTGAAAATAAAATGGGTAGAATTAGTAATTTAGTGAAATTAAAAACCATATAAGTAGATAAAGTAGGTAGAAAGAAAAAAATTGTCTACATAAAATATATCGTAGTGTTAAAGAAGGGATACAATGTAGTAAACTAATAAAATAATGAACTGTTAAAACAGTTCCGAACGGTAACACCGTTATTTAAAAAGTCCATAAAGTACTTACGTGCAAATAACGGCAGATTTTAGCACTCACCACTGTATAAGTTATACACTATCAGTGTCTTGATAAAATAATTATAATTATTTTAATGGACTATCTACATATTTTACGGCCTTTTGTACGACCGTACGCGGCGGAAAACAGGACGCCAATGATCGTAGCCGTTCTCGACACCATAGTCGAGCACACTGCTGGTGGTGGGGAAAAGGCGGATGTGCGTAAAAGAGACACACATATACGGGTAGAAAAGGAGGGCAAGTAAGCGGAAAACAGAGAGGGCCTATCTCCAAACTAGTAAGCTTCAAATAACGGTCATGGATTTAATAACTTGTTATTGATCTTTGACGTAATTTATTTATTTAACTTCATGTTCCAAGAAAATGTACACATGTTGTTGGCTCCTAACCTTTCTCCTTACTCAGTGGTTGAACAAATAATACGATAAGTGGACTGTATAAAATATATTATAAATTTGAGATTAATCGACGAGGCACTTTGGTCGTGTGTGCTCGCGCCGGTGGGTAAAGGTCGAGTGGTTAGAGCGGCCGGCACCCCGCCGCCGCCTGCGCCCCTGCGATGTTCCGGTTCACGCGTGAACACATGTCATGACGAACTTAATGGCTAAAGGCATTATCTACCAGTCAATCATCAGGCTATGAATCACATCTTTTTATTGCGGCACAGTCCCTGATTCGCTTCGCTTGTAACAACTGTATGGAAGTAGAGCCGAGATCAATGAGTCCGGATAATCGGATGTTCGGATAATCGAGGTTTTGATAATCGGGATTCTACTGTACGTCTACAATTTATTTAGTTAGTTGAGTTTCGGAACAAAAAGGGGGCTAGACGGAAAAAATGAAGACCAAAAGTTGTAACGACACTTTTTGACAGGCCGTGCGGCGTGCGCGTGTTTCTATCTCTCTCTCTCTCTCTCTCTCAAAAAGCAAGCCAGTGACACCCGGATGGAACATTGATTTCTGGGCACTGTCCCACATGGTTCCTCTTTGGAGGACATTTTTTATCTGTAATTCATCATCATCATCATCAACCCGTAACAGCCCACTGCTGAGCTAAGGGTCTTTTCTCGCACACGAGGAAGTATGGGCTTTAATCTCCCACGCGAGCCCACCGCGGATTGGGAGATGGTGTTAAGCTAGTGGCCTCTTAACAGTCAGAATTTTTCAAGCCACCCAAGGGTATCTGACATGGCTTAACGACTTCCATTGTGCGTAAACACAACGAAAACCGGGACCAACAATTTAACGTGCCTTCCGAAACACGGAAGCGCTCGTGATATAAATTCCACTAGGCGGTCACCCAATCACTGACTGACCGCACCCAACTTTGCTTAACCAGTGTGATCGTTACGAATACACTGACACCGCAAGGCTACGAGCGCTTCCTGTATTTATTATTGTTAATGAATGTATATTTTCTTTGTAATTAAAGTAATAATTTACCTTACTTTCTACATGTCAACATAATCTATTGCAGGTACCCTGGAGGTTCTATGAAGCATTCCCGCCTCTACCACAACATTTGCTCTTTCTTCTTCCACTGGGTGCCAGCCATGATCGTCGACACTCTGCTCTTCTGTTTAGGCTACAAGCCCGTGTAAGGACCAGATAGTAGATTAGTTGGCTACAATGCCTCTTCAAAAACTTTAAAACATTAAGTAAAAATTACCTACATAAAAAAGGCTACTATAGAATTAAGACCAACATGCATGGGATTAACCGACTCGAATTTTATGATAAAAAAGGGGGCAAACGAGCAGACGGGTCACCTGATGGTAAGTGACGTCCGTCGCCCATGGACACCTGCAACTCAAGAGTCACAACTGCGTTGCCGGCCTTAGGAGGTGGGAATAGTGGGAGAGGGGGGGGGGAGGGGAGGGGGGGAGGATTGGGGCCTCCGGTTGCTTCACTCACTCAACGAAACGCAATGCATTGGTTTACGCTGGTTTTCTGTGAGGCCGTGGTATCACTCCGGTCGAGCCCGGCCCAAACGTGCCGAAGCATGGCTCTCCCACGTTAAAATTATTATTATTATTATTGTAAACCATATTTACTAGTAGGACATGAGATTAAAAAGAGCTGCCCTTGAGTTTCTTGCTGGTTTTTCTCGGGGTACTGCATTTGGAAGCAACCCGTCGGTGGAGATGGGCTGCTGTTTACATTTGGCCTTCGATCAACTATTGGTATAGTTGATCGAAACATTTAGCCAATCTTCATGGACGAGTTTAGAGTGCCTTGTTTTAGACTTTGACTTGACATTACTAAGCACTTTTTGACGTGACAACGTCTTATAATTTAATGGAGTCGGCAGCATGCACGAAAAAGTATGACGTATGCGGCGTTCCACTGCAAGCGAGAGCGCGCAACGAGCGACAAAGAGGCACAATCTATTCCATCAGTATTTTCTTAAGACGTTGTCACGTTCAACTATCGTCAGTAAACCGACTTTACAGACAACCGATTTTTGTATACCTACAGAAATAAATTATTTTTTACTTTTGCATGGGAAAATTTCCGGACACACATCATCTAAATTTTTGCAAATAAAAAATTTAATTCTTCACATTTAGAGTATAATATACTCACCGCACCGTCAATGACCGCTGGTTACCTCTGCCACCTGTTTTTTTCTTTTTTCTGATCTAAAATCTATTTGACGGGCCTTTTGGCTCAGTCAGTAGTGACCTTGCCTTCAGAGTCGGAGGTCGCGAGTTCGATCCTCGCTCGGGGCCAACATTTGTGTGCATGAACATGTCTTTTGGCTTCGTGTCTGGTCGTTTAATATTTATTTAAGTATGTTTATCATCTGTTTAGTACCCATAGTACAGGCCCTGCCTAGTTTGGAACTAAATAACCATGTGTAAATTGTGTTCCACAGTTAATTATAATTATATTATTATTTCTAGCCTAATGCGCGTCCAACGCCGCATCAGCAAGGGCTTCGAAGTATTCGAGTATTACACAAACAACCAATGGGACTTCAAATCGGACATTGCGCAGACCGTGCGCCAGCGCCTCAATACCAGAGAGCGCAGGGATTACAAGGTCGACGCTATTGGTGAGATTCATTGGAGTTTTCAACATTTGGCAATGAGTTTTTCAAAAACTTAAGTACGTAGGAATAGTTCGACGGTGAAGGAAAAGATCGTGAGGAAACCCACAAATCTCAGGATTGAATTTTCATTTCATTTAAGGGGGCACCCTTAAATAAAATAGTGGCATTTATATCAGGAGCACATGTTTGCACTAATGCACGTTTTTGTTTTCGTGGTGTTTACTTACAATGGAAGTCGTTAGGCCATGTCAGATACCCTTGGATGGCTTGACAAATTTAGTCAGTTTTATTTTATTTTCTCACGCCTTTCATCCCCGAGGGGGTAGGCAGAGGTATTCCATTACTGGATATACCCACATTTCACGAGATGCATTGGACCCTTAACGTGATAGGTGGTGAGCCCATCGCCGGACCGGGTCTATTTACACATGTCTCAGAATTAATTCTGGGACCTGCGGGTTTCCTCACGATGTTTTCCTTCACCGTCGAGCTAGTGATAAATATGTACGTAAGTTTTTGAAAAACTCATTTTTTTTATTTTTTTTATTTTTTTTATTTTTTTTTATTTACAATAAGCATTGCAACTTTTATCCCGTAAGCACTCGCCAAACTGCATAGCAGTTTGTTGGCAAGCTTGCACTCTGTTTTATTTTAACACTTATTGCTAATACATAACTAGGTATATCTTAAGTTAGGTGGCCACAGCCTAACACCATCTCTCAGTCCGCGGTGGGCTCGCGTGGGATATTATAGTCCATACTTTTTCATGTGTGATTCGAGGAACTTAGTTCAGCAGTGGGCTGTTACGGGTTGATAAATGATCAGGCTCTTATGACGGGCTATGGCAGAATATCAGACTTGTGTTGACTGTCCACAGCTAATGCTGATCCTTAGACCCTTTTGTCAACGCTATAAAGCTAGTAGTCTAGGCAATGAAGCGGATTTTTGTATGAAGACCCCAACATTAATTCCTCAGTCGATGAAACTTTGCAGGATTGTAGTATAGTATGAGACAATACTTGCATAAAAAAATCCAAAAAAAAAAACCTTACCGAAGTTAGGTATTTTTACTGAATATATATATATAATCTCACGCCTTTTTTATCCCCGAGGGGGTAGGCAGAGGTATTCCATTACTGGATATACCCACATTTCACGAGATATATTGGACCCCTAAACGTGACAGGTGGTGAGCCCATCGCCGGACCGGGTCTGTTTACACATGTCTCAGAATTAATTCTGAGACTTGCGGGTTTCCTCACGATGTTTTCCTTCACCGTCTAGCTAGTGATAAATATGTACGTAAGTTTTTTTTTTTGAAAAACTCATTGGTACATGCCAGGATTCGAACCCGAGCCTCACTAATTTTCGGCCGGCTCTTTAACCGTCTGGGCTATCACTGCTCATCATTTCATTATCATTTTTACTGAAATACTTATTTATTTCATATCTTTGTTGGGAAAAATGCTCAGTCAAAATTTTCTTCTCCAGCAATATTCATGTGTGTTAAGAAAGCTATATGCGAAATATCCAAAAAAATCTCCTGGTAGAAACAACAAAACTCAGACGTATATGTACCTTGCTCGGGAAAATTGCTCAGTCCATTTTTTTAACTGGAATGTCATTTAATGGTCGCTGTGGACTTACAATAGGAAAATCCAAAATAAAAACCTTCTGGCTACATTATTTTTAGAAATTATCAAATTATCAATCAAAAAAAAAAATTTTTTTTTAGTATAAAAACCTAACTTCGGTTAGGTTTTTTTTTTGGATTTTTTTATGCAAGTACTGTCTCATACTATACTACAATCCTGCAAAGTTTCATCGACTGAGGAATTAATGTTGGGGTCCACTACCTTTATTGCCTAGACTATAGCGGTGGAGTCGCAATGACTTTCAATATGAGGACTTTTAAGCCCCTACATTGAATAAAAACTTTTGACTTTGACGTAAACTATTTAAATTGAGTTTAGTGTTTGAAGAATTAATTAATAGGACTGTAGGTACCCCCCTACCAGAGATGTGACGTAGGTATCTTAGATAAAAGTATCTGAAATACAGATACAAGATACAAAATACGTATTTACATCTTTTATTTGAAATACTTTTATTTTATTTTGTATATTTTCCTGGTATCTTAGTATTTAAAGATACTTTGTTCCCAAAGATTCTTTTACTAGAATAAACTTCGCAGTTTTTCTTTCCCAACGCAACTGAACGCAGCGCATTCTCCTTCGGGGGCGTGCTCATGAGGCCTCATCGAAGGAAGATGAGCGACAGTATGTTTGAGGAATTACTTTTACTCAAATCTCGACTAAAACACAAAGATTAAAAGCCTAAATTTTAAAACCTTCATATTTTGTCTTGTCACATTTGCCTGATCCTTGTTATCAACGCGATCTATTCGAAAATTGTTCAGAAAATTATTTGTATCTGGTATCTGAAATGCTTTTTTTAAAAGTATTTTCATCTTGTATTTCAGATACTTTGTGTAGGGTATCTTGTACATCTCGTCGCCCTACGGGGTTTACTAAAATGTATTTACCCTCCTTATTTATGTACACAACTGGTATAAATAGAGGTAGCCCATTAAAGAAGGTCAGATCCGATCACCGATCATATTCGATCTCTGTCGAAACAACATCTCTCATTCTTCAACCCTCGTCGCCCTCGACATCACCTCAGACAAAGGATAAAGGACAAATAAATATTTATTTCTTTCTGTTGATGATGGTACTAATTCACAAACTTTCTTATTTCCAGGGTTAGATATATCCAAGTATTTTGAAGACTGCATCAGAGCTGCAAGGATCTACATACTAAAGGAGTATGATGATACTCTGCCAGCAGCCCGGAGACATATGAAAGTGTAAGTCGTCATCCATTTGCTTGCTGTTTTTAGGTTTTTGTACGAAAGTGGTAATAACGAAACCCTTATGGTGACGCTGTGTCTACTTGTCGGTCACTGCGGCGTATTTCATAAACTAATACAGCTATCGACTTGTGTAGAGTAGTTATAAATAATGCTTTTAATGTATCGTAAATGAAATTATTAAAGCATGTTTTTAATTTGGAAGCAAAAGTGATGAAATGAGTGGGGGGGGGGGGTATTTTAAAATGGGTTTATCGTAGCATATGGGTATCATATTAATGGGCCTCTCAAGCCAATAAAATAAAACACAATTGGTTTTTATTGTTACGCGGTTTCTATTGGAACCTGTGGTGCACGACGAATTAATTATATTTTTATGACCTTCAGTTTTAAAACTAAGATAAAAAATTGTCCCTAGTCCCCACACGACCCCAGTCTGGCGATGGAGTCACCATTTGTCACTGCCAAGGGATCTTAATTTGACAGATTTTTTCAAAATTGACTAAAAGTACCTAAGAGAAAACATCTTCCGATCGGGTACAAGCTTTGAGTATTAAACCATTAATACTCAAAGGGTATAAGTTGTGAGTTTATAAAATTAGTGGTCTGTAAAGTCTTTTTACGGACGATAATTTTACGTGATAACTTCATAAGAAAACATTCATGAAAAATTGCATACTGGATTGAAAGAGAGATAGATGAGTCACAAGCCGAACGCTTAGGCCGATCGTGCCTCTATCGTCTGTTCCGCGCTCTCGCTTGCTCGCTCGGCTTAGGTGGAACGTGCCACTTTTTCGGGCGTGCAGCCGGCGTTCATCGATTTATAATATAATAATAAATAATAATAATATATAATCTCACGCCTTTCATCCCCGAGGGGGTAGGCAGAGGTATTCCATTACTGGATATACCCACATTTCACGAGATATATTGGACCCCTAAACGTGATAGGTGGTGAGCCCATCGCCGGACCGGGTCTGTTTACACATGTCTCAGAATTAGTTCTGAGACCTGCGGGTTTCCTCACGATGTTTTCCTTCACCGTCGAGCTAGTGATAAATATGTACGTAAGTTTTTGAAAAACTCATTGGTACATGCCAGGATTCGAAACCGAGCCTCACTGATTTTCGGCCGGCTCTTTAACCGTCAGGGCTATCACTGCTCTATCTATCACTCTCATCGATTTATAAGACGGTACCTACCACGCCAAAAAATATACAGTCACACTTTATCCCCGAGAGGGTTCATAGAAGTATTCCACTTGTCACGATGTATTTTTCGAACCCCTAAACGTGACAAGTTTAGTATTGAATTCATCAGCAGAATTTTGTGCTTTTGCCTTCTGTGAAGTGGCTTCTCGACCATTGACCGAGTTTTCTTTGGTCGAGTAGTCACCTAAGCCCTGCGAATTACGTCATGAGTATTTCTATGTCATATATCTACTTACCAAGTCATATAAGGGTCAATGTATACGCTTTTACAATAAGATTCCTATTGCATTACAGAATTTGCCTCTTGACAAATTTTAAACACTATTATATAAAGAAGGCTACTATAAAATTACCGACTACTTAGTAGACCAACATGCATGGGTTTAACCGACTCAGCGCTATGTAAGGCTATTCATTATAATTATTATTGTGAACCATATTTACTAGTAAGACATGAGACTAAAAAGAGCTGCCCTTGAGTTTCTTGCTGGCTCTTCTCGGGGTACTGCATTTGGAACCAGCAACTCGTCGGTGGAGATGGGCTGCTGTTTACATTTAGCCAATCCTCATGGACGAGTTTAGTGTGCCTTGTTTACATTGACATTTCAAAGTGTATTTTTGATACCTACTGAAATAAAATAATTTTGACTTTGACTTTGACTTTACTTTTTGTTACAGAATGTGGTTTGTTGACCTCGTCACCCGCTTCTTGTTCTGGGGTCTCATCCTGTATTGGTTCAGTGGATGGGTGTCATCCTTCTACACCCTCTTAGTGGGATCCAGTGAGTCTACGCCGTCAGGAGTTCCTACGCCAATAGAAATGAGGGAGTGACGGCCATTTTGCGCCGCCATTTGTTTTGAATGAGATTCGAAATGTGACTTTGTGATTTTTATAGTAATTTAAGTTCGTTTGTTTGGTTAATTGGAGGTGCCAGCTTGATTGAATTCTGATATAGTTCTGTCAATAGTATTAGGTAAGTACCTAGTTAGTACATAGGTATGTAGATATCATGAAATGAAGCTATTGAATATAGAGTATCTAGGGAGGTTTTGGTATCAATGTAATTATAAAGTAGAGTTTTTGCCTCAGATTTATATTGAAATAGATGACAGCGGATACATGACTGTTTTTTCACACCACATGCTCGACATTGCCCAATTATATATCATGCAAACCTCACGTAAAGCAAGTCATTATTAACCAGCGGGTTATAATGAGATTCAGTACTATATTATGACCCGGTATAACAAATTCGTATTTCGTATGAAAAATTGTTTCTTAAAGACCTAAAGCAAAAAGAACTTATTTGAAAATCGAACTGGCCACTACAAGCCATATTATGTAGACTTGCTTTTTATGGTCTCGCAAAAAGTCAGAAATGTAGAGTATTCTCCTTTGGGATAAAGCTGTTTCTGTCTTGGGCGCGCTTGAATCCCTTGCTGCACGCAAGACGCTCGGGATTTAAATCTGGAGTCCCTCATTTGCTCAGGATTCAATATCGCGTCCGTGACTAAAACCGTGCTTTATCCCCTCGGTGTATCTACTAAAATAACTTATGCTCTGCCGAGCGATGTTGGTCATATTTTGAGTTTGAGTTGCGTCGTCTAGGTCAATATGAGTCTGCAAAGTGCAAGGCTAGAATTATTATTACATACATAAATACGCCTCTGAAATTACGAACTAGAATGTATATTTTAACAATAACTGTAAGTACCTAATATGTAAGTAATTTAGTTACCAGTTGAAGTGAATATATTTTTCGTCTCGCAAAACGGTGATTTAAGTTAAGAAAAAAATAAAAGAAAATTCTGTACGGTGTAGGTAGGTACCTGATTAGTGGAAGTTTTGTACTTAAATAATGTATTTTTTATGAAGATTTGTACTGATAAATAAATTTTATTTTTGTAGAATTTTTGTTTTTGTTTTTCTAGATCCGTATTCGCCATTTTTGGAGACCATAACCCCCTGAACCTGGGGGCCAATTCTACTAAATGACAGCGTTTATAGTTGGATGACAATGACATTTCAATGGTGATTCGATGGTGATAATTGGCACTTTTCGTATTCTGTTAGCTGTCAGTTTTCAAAGTCATGCAACTATCATTGTTCGGCACTTTTGGTATTCTACTAATCCTACCATGGAATGGCGCTGTCCAGTGATTGCTTTTTTGCCCTTATTTTAAGACATTGGCAATTTAGCCATCAGCCCTAAACACGACACGAAATTCAGATTTTAGCTCTGCTTCAGAGTCTATGCACAAAAATCTATGACAAAAATACACAAGTTTCTTCAAAACTTATCGAAATGTCACATGTACCATAAATAAAATCAATCATCTAAAGATTTTAGTTCCGAAAACCCGAAATAAAACTAATGACACGCATGGTAGTAATAGTTATACTTATATGGTAGGCAACACCTAACGTAGTCCATAGTCATTCCATTGTAATGCTACTATGATTTTAGTGGAATACAAATTAGATGTCATAGTAGCAGTTGAATGATAATGGAATGATAGTTCGATAACAATGGCTCGCCAATGGCTGACATTTAGTGGAATTACAATTCCACTCCCAGTACAATTTTTTTTTGCCCTTTTTATGCGACATTGTGACAGGTAGTGAACCCATTGGTCGGCCACGGTGCTGTTACACATGCCTCAGAAGTATTTCTGGGACCTGGGGATTTTCTCACGACGTTTTCCTTCACCGTAGAGCTAGTGATAAATATGTACGTTAGTCTTGGGTAGTTCGCGAACGACCTAGTTCGCAAGATCGCTCTTTTAGGTGAACTATTCGAACTAGTTCGCCCACAGTCTCGCTGTTAGTTCTTTTACATTGTATTTTTCTGACGTCCGCTCTATTAATGAGTGGCGCTTCGTGGCTAGCCGACTAAATATTGTTCACTCTTGCCGCTCTTACAAGAGTTTCTTATCACTACATAGTATGAAACAAAGTCGCTTTCTCAGTCCCTATATCCCTATGACCCTATGTATGCTTAAATCTTTAAAACTACTCAACGGATTTTGATGTGGTGGTGGTGGATCTAAGGTTTTTGTATAAGCATTGCACCCACTAACTAGCGAGTTAAATCTATAGTTAAAGTTTTTCGCAATTATGATATGAAAAACATTTACTTATTGAATTATCTCCATATATAAAAACATAAAAAGACGAACTAAATGAACGAACGAGTTCGCGGTAGGACTGCAAACTAAATTGAGCGCTCCCAATGGCGAACGACTTTGCCCATAATTAAATTGTAGGTACGTAAAGTTTTGAAACACTCACAAGGATTCGAACCCGAGCTTTTGCATGAAAGACACTTCCAATAAGTCTATCACTGCATTAGGTTCGGTTTTTTAAGCAACAGACATACAAGAATTTGTTTATTTAATTCCTTTTAATTAAACACAGAATAACTTTAAGCTAAGCTACACTTAATACTCTTAGCAATAACGTCTAAAATTAGACGAAATCCACATTCTACGTCTAAACAATGTAAAGTTATACGAAATTATTAAATATATAAATTGAATATAAAACTAAAAGCTTTATACAATTCGCATTGGTTATAGAATTCAGATTACCTATATATACCGTTTGTTCCACCATATAATAAGCGTTACCATAAATTCCTTGTTTCGTGATTTCTTAACCAGGGGGCCAATTCCAATAAATGTCAAGGGCTATAGTTGGATGAGAATGACATATACTCGTAAATGGTCACTAAATGGTGTTATTTCGGCACTTTTCAGAGCAATTTACACCATCGACTGACCATTGACATGTCATTGTCATCCAACTGTAACCGTTGACATTTAGTGGAATTAGCACCCAGTTTCTTATTGCCCAAAATTGGGCACATTTACTTCATATTATATTAGGTATGTTAGGCTTTTTGCAACATGTTGTTATTTAATCACTTCTTATTTCCACTATAATACCTTAATTACAATTTAGAGTCCTTCAAGAGCAGTGATAGCCCGGACGGTTAAAGAGCCGGCCGAAAATCAGTGAGGCTCGGGTTCGAATCCTGGCATATACCAATGAGTTTTTCAAAAACTTACGTACATATTTATCACTAGCTCGACGGTGAAGGAAAACATCGTGAGGAAACCCGCAGGTCTCAGAATTAATTCTGAGACATGTGTAAACAGACCCGGTCCGGCGATGGGCTCACCACCTATCACGTTTAGGGGTCCAATATATCTCGTGAAATGTGGGTATATCCAGTAATGGAATACCTCTGCCTACCCCCTCGGGGATAAAAAAGGCGTGAGATTATATTATTATTATTATTATTATAGTCCTTCAATTTTTACATTTCATAAAAACTGAAGACATTTAACGCTATTTAAAACAAATTCAGACCTTATTTTGACGTCACGAAATATCATAGATTACTATTGGAGAAAACAATCAAGTTTTAACCTTTAGAGAGATCTCGTCTACTCAACCATAGTATATGACAGATCGAAAGGAAAATATACAGTAACGATACCTATTTGCACTACACCAATTAAAAAAATGTATTAATGACATTGGACTCGATTCTGCAGACCGGCTAAAATTCCTAATTTTAACTTAGCCTATCCTTCTCCATAGAATACAGAACAAAAATGACAGAAACAAACCATACATTGAAGAGTAATCTCAAACATGTAAAAACCAAGTAATATAAACCTTATGAACATGCTTATCTGTCACTTTAATCCATGACCTTTTTTCATCGTCGCTAAAATTGCCAAACACGCCTTAGTTGACAAAACTAATTTTAATTATACAGGCAGGACTAAATATCTCTCGTCCCTTTTCTTTTCTAGGAGAAAGAAAGTACAGGACTAAACTAAAATAAGTTTAGTCGCTGTAAAGCAAAATTGATCCCATTGTCACTACGTCGATAATTATCGCTTATCAAAATAAGGATCAGAATTTATTAAGGTAATCTATTAATGAATTGGTAATTTAATTTGGTTCGTAATACAATTACTTCGTTGATATTCTTTTCTGTCAGATGTGACGTGTTTGGTACAAGTCTAGAGGAGAAGGTGGTAATGTGGCTCCACTTTGTTTTTTAGGTCTCATGTAAAAAATAAAAGGAAAACGTATGTAATGAATACATCATTGGTTTTCTTATTTACTTGCCAATACACTAAATAATGTGGAACAAATAAAAAAGCAACAGATAATTTTAAAATAAATTTTAAAAAAATAATGGAAATTTGACAAGTTGAGATCAAGTGAGGGTTATATGGCACCCAGGGGGCCAAATTAAATGTATTGTACCTCACGATAAAAATCGCAACTATAATATTCGAATTCAGGGCCCACGCAGTCAGTATGAGCCCATAAATTGCAGCTTTGGCACTGAATCCACTCCCACCACCCACCACGTCTGTCGCTGGAGTAATTATTGTCACAAAATATACAAATCGTATCTGAGTCTTCAGGAACTACAGATTGACAGACATTTTCATTACATCCTGATGAGTCGCTTTCTACTACTGCTGGATTTTACGTCTCTATCATTCCGACCGCGTCCACGTCCACGAGTGTCTGCTAAGCGCAAAGATTCACTCATATATATAATATGGCCCCCGGGACCATAATACAACCAATATGAGGGGGCCAAATTACCAGTATTGTGGAATCTACAAATCAACCTCTAAAAATATAAAACATCAAATAGATTGCGTAAGTACCTTCAAAATCCAATAGGAAAACGTTAATCAAACACAACATCTAAATCTCAGGTGTGAAAACTCGGTATTTCCATAATTATGCAATTTAATGAAACAAAATAAAAAGTTTTTGCGAGTGCAAGGTCAAACTGCCTCGAATAACAAATGTATGTGATGCCCTCCCTTATTTTTTGTGTGCATTAAATTTAAGTTGTCATTGAAGCTCCCCGTTACAGAAAAGTTTCGCTAGATGACGTGATTCTAAACTAGAAATATCGAAGGGGGCCATAATAATATCTGCGGGGGCCACATTACCACCTTCTCCTCTACGTTATGCCAACGGTGTAGCAGAAGAATAACAAAGTATAAATTTATAAAATAAATTGTGGGACACAATTTACACACAGTTATTTAGTCCCATACTAGGCAGGGCCTGTACTATGGGTACTAAACAACTGATAAACATACTTATATAAAAGAGCATATGAAGCTTTACACTTGCAGTGGTTTGACCTCTAAGTAGATTGTAATAAGAACGTTACAAAGTGTCAAGCTCCAAGTGCTCTTGACTGTTCCATCGTTGACCCTCTGACCTCTGGGCTAGATTGGTCAAAAGCAAGACCATTATAATGTAAAAAACTACCTACTACCTTTGTCCTTATATTACTTCTAAAACATAATTATTATGTACGCAACTTGCGCCATCTATGAATAGAATACCCAAACTATTCACTTAAGCGAGTGAAGACGACAACATTGGCCAATCCAAGCTTGTCATTTGGAAAGCGAGCGGTGATTGGTCAATGCGAATTGCGAACGACATCCACAGAAAAAACTAGAGAGCTAGACCACGATTTGGTGCTTTATCGAATCCGGCCAGCCAAGAATTTGAATACGTAGTAACCGGTAGCGACTTGGAATAGTCTATGCACCCAATATAGTCTGAAACAAAAGAATAACTTTATAATACAAATGCATAGCTGGAGCTATATAGGCTAGTTTTAACTTTGAGCACAGCTTTGAGTAAGCTAGTATTCTAGCATAGAGAGGCATGAAAGTAGGTAATGTTGTAACAACAGTGCTTGATATATGAATTTGGAAGATAGGAAGGCCATCGAAACCAAATAGGATGGATCAATTGTGTAAAGGACGATAATATGTGCAAGAAAGAAGTGGTAGATATATGACCTAAAAATTTGAAAAGAGCAAGAATTAAGACATTGGTTTAGAATGATAGAAGCATTTAAGTCTGATAAGGTATTTAAAGCTAAAACAATTTGTTGCCACTGTGAAATTTTTAGTTCTACATGTTTTTGAGATTTCCGGATGAGCCAGTGGGTAAGGAGTTGTGCTTTTATAAAAATACCTATCATAATATAGACGATTATCTCGAAAAAGATGACTGTCACATCTTTTCGGGAATTAAAACGTCGTGAGAAACGCAGTGCCCAGAATTAACTCTGTAGGAAAGAGGTACTCTGATCCGCAGATTTTCACGTTTAGGTATCCAAACACATAGGTACTAGTGAAAAGTGGAATGGAAAAACTCGACTAGAGAAAAACCTTTTCATCTCTCCGGGCGGAAAGCGGGAAATTTCAGTCAAAACTCAAAATTATTTTATTTCAGTAGGTATCAAAAATACACTTTGAAATGTCAATATAAACAAGGCACACTAAACTCGTCCATGAGGATTGGCTAAATGTAAACAGCAGCCCATCTCCACCGACGAGTTGCTGGTTCCAAATGCAGTATCCCGAGAAGGGCCAGCAAGAAACTCAAGGGCAGCTCTTTTTAGTCTCATGTCTTACTAGTAAATCTACTGCCAGATAAAGTTGCCGCTTTCCGCCTCCGTAAATAACAAAAAATTGTATACCTACACACCTCGGGAAGTAAATAAGAAAGCCTCAGATCGCCTCGGTCGACAATTACATACATGTGATCTGAGACATTTATTATTTTACATCCCTAGGTATGTAATATACTATACCTTTTTAACTTCGTCCTAGCCGCGGGCAAGGATTCAGCTGAGTCCTTCAGGATGAATCTTCGTATTCCCATCATATAGGCTCCCATATATGTGTCCCAGTTGAAGTTGGCAGGCCAGTGGGGGAAGATGGTTCCGTCTGTAGTGAGACTGGACTCTGTGTGTAGGGCAGTAAGTTCGGAAATCCCGAAATGCCATTCGTGGTTAGCGAAGTACTCGCCAGTTGCAGCGGCCATCTTGAATCGCCGAGCAAGCTTCATCATTCTGTTGAAATATAATAATAATAAATTGTTGGACACAATTTACACACGGTTATTCAGTCCCAAACTAGGCACTATGGGTACCTACTAAACCCCAGATAAACATACATAAATAAATAAATATTAAACACCTAGCCAACAGACATGTTCAATACTCAATCGTTTATTGCATCCCATAAGTTTACATAGGTGGTCTTAACTAAGTGAGATCAATTTATGGGCCCTGTTTATGTACATAAATTGCGACATTTACTTGATTTTGTGAATCGAAAAATTCCTGTAGTGTATAAAAATAGATCATTAGCAACGGAGGTGGCATAAAGTAAGTTGTGAAGTAAAGGAGGTAGAATAAAGTAGGTTGTGGAATAAAGAAGGTTGTGAAGTAAAGAAGGTGGAATAAAGTAGGTTGTGGAATAAAGAAGGTTGTGAAGTAAAGGAGGTGGAATGAAAGAGGTTGTGCAATCAGTTTGTTGTAAAATAAAACACTTATTACTAATTAACTTACATGGCCTTCCTTCCCTGGGCTCTGAGCAGCATATCGTAAAGGAAAGCAGGCAGGAAGTGGCAGGATACCTCCCAAAACGTGTTCATAAACCGGGACTCGGTGAACGAGAAGTTGGGATACCACATCACGTATCTGGAGAAAATGAAAATGTATTTTATTCTGTAGGTAATAAGAATTACACTTAGAACAGTCAATAGTCTAAATAATAAGGCACACTAAACTCGTCCATGAAGGTTGGCTAAATGTAAACAGCAGCCCATCTCCACAGAAAAGTTGCTGGTTCCAAATGTAGTACACCAAGAAGAACCAGCTAGAAACTCAAGGGGCAGCTCTTTTTAATCGCATGTCTTACTAGTAAATAAGGTTTACAATAATAAATAATAGCCTTACATAGAGATAAGAATAAAATGGCAGACACAAATTACAAGAGCAGTGATAGCCTTACGGTTAAAGAGCCCGCTTCTCATGGTGATACACAGTGAGGCTCGGGTTCATGTACCAATAAGTTTTTCAAAACTTACTAAAATATACTAGCTCGACGGTGAAGGAAAACATCGTGAGGAAACCCTCAGGTCTCAGAATTAATTCTGAGGCATGTGCAACAGACCCGGTGGGGCGATGGTCTCACCACCTATCACATTTAGGGGTCGAATATTCTTGTAAAAAGTGGGTATTTCCAGAAATGGAATACCTCTGCCTACGCCCTCGAGGAAAAAAAGGAGTGAGATTTTTTTTAAACTCACTTGGTTGGATTCTCCCTGGACCACTTGATGCACAGTCGGGAGAAATCTCCCCAGTGGAGGGGGTTGATGGAGCCAGAGGTCACGTTGTAGACAGGACAGTGACCGGGCCTGGATACAAGAAAAATGTTAGGTTAGGTTAGGTTACCTGTGAAATTAGGTAGTTAGTTATTCGTGTAACGAAAGAAAATATTTTAATGTAAAAAATAAAATAAAACTTACGCCTTTTATCCCCGAGGGGGTAGGCAGAGGTAGGTATTCCATTTCTGGATATAACCACTTTTCACGAGATATTCTTTGGACCTTTATTTTAACTTTTGATGTAAAATCTTAAGTAATTCTGAGACATGTGTAAACAGACCTGCGGGCGTATTCACGGAGATTCGATACTCGATATTCGACTCTGAATCGGAAAATCTGTCGAAAGGTTTCGAGATGGGCTATACACAGATGTCATATTTGACATAAGGATTCGACAGATTTTCCGATATCGAGTATCGAATCTCCGTGAATACGCCCGCCGGTCCGGCGATGGGCTCACCACCTATCACGTTTAGTGGTCCATTATATCTCGTGAAATGTGGGTATATCCAGTAATGGAATTCCCCTGCCTACCCCCTCGGGGATAAAAGGCGTGAGATTATATTATTATTATTATAAAATCTTTATAAATTCTAAACTAGCGGTTCTGCGCGGACTCACCCGCGTAGTGCCGTGCCGTGGGTATACGGGGATAAAATATAGCATAAGTTACTGAATGATAATGTAGATTTCTAAAACTTTTTTAAAACTTTCCAGTAGTTTTTGAGTTAACATACAAAATACAAATCTTTCCTCTGTATTGTAGATGTAGATAATTATAGATATATTATATTATGCACATAATCGCAAAACAATAGTATTGTCCATTATTATCGATCACCCGTAGACTGACGCTAGAGACGATTTTTCATAAATACGATCTCTCAAGATCCCCCCCTCTGATCGAACCTCGAGTGATTAAAGAACGACCACATAATGACGGGCCTGTTGGCTCAGTTCGTAGTGACCCTGCCTTCTGAGTCGGAGGTCACGGGTTCGATTCCTAGGGGTCGATTTTTGAATCTCACCAAGTGACTAATTCTCACCGATGTGAGTGATTTCCGAAAGTTCGTATTTTTGAAACTCATCGGTGACTTACATTTGTCATACCTATGATATCGATTTGTCATACCTATGACACTCGTAATTGAAATCACCATGCGATTGTTTTTGACAGTTGACGTAGTGCCATCTGCCAAAAGTGCCAAAGTATGTTTTTCGGAAGAATTAGCAGCGGGGCTCGATTCTGATATTTTGTGATTACGACGATTTATTGAAAACAGCGTGTGACTTTCAAAAATACGGCTTTTGGAAAATGGTGACATAAAAGTCATCGGTGATAATTTTAGTCACCGGTGATTTTGATATCACCAGTGAGATTCAAAAATCGCACTCCTGCTCGAGGCCAACATTTGTGTGCATGAACATCTGTGTTGGCTTGGTGTCATGTCGTTTATTATTTATATAAGTATGTTTATCAGTTGTTTAGTACCTACCCATAGTACAGGCCCTGCCTAGTTTGGGACTAAATTTAATTGCCGTGTGTGAATTGTGTTCCACTATTATTATTATTATTAATGTATTGGGAAGAAGCCTGAAAGTACGTACTTCTTCACCCCTTGTCTCCAAGCAGCCAGGATACAGCAGTTCACCACCATATCAACAGGCACCAGGTCGATCACGTAGCGCTCCCTGCAGTAGCCGGAACGGTAGGTACCTCTGGACATTTCCATAATGATGCCTGGTGAAGATGAAATACATGTGAAATACATAAGATGAGATACAGACCTTATTATTATAATAATAAATCTTTATTTCAGGCAATATTTACATTAATACATCTTAAATAACGTAAACAGAGGCCTATATTATATATATCTTACAACTACGAGCAAAGAGATTTAAATATAATAGGGCATAGAGGGGACAAAGCGAGGAAAATTTTAAGCCAAAAGTTATTCCAAGTGGAATAAGTGTAGTACAATTTCGACCGAATGACAGCTCGCGTTCATACTAACTGACAATGACGCATAAGCTTCAAAGTTTTGTATGAAAATATTCCCAATGCCCCCTCTATGCCCTATTATATTTAAATCTCTTTGACTACGAGTAACATACTTAATTATAAAATATCTAACTAAACTATTTTACACGTAATGTCGGCAACATGCGAGCGCTGTCGGCAGATAGTTGACCCCGGAATTCCCGAAATACAACTCCCTGCTGCCAGAAGTCCTCCTTCATGAAGGTTTCCAGATGATGAGTTGGCACTCTCACCACAAAAGAATTAAAATTCGTTTTGCGGCGAGACTCCAACCGTTCAACCCTCAATGAGAATGTGGACTTCTTCACTATGTAGGTAGTCTACGACGTCTTGGATGGACCTTAGTAGACTAGTGCAAACGAGATACATACCTACAGCTGCTTTATCTATACCTTTTTGTGATAAAACTCGAGACTGTGTCTATGTACATGATTTTTTTTTTTAAAAAGGTTTTGCGGTGGTGTAGATAGTTATAGATTTAGATACCAAAACAAATAAGAGCAGTGATAGCCTTACGGTTAAACAGCCGGGTGAAAATCAGTGAGGCTTGGGTTCGAATCCTGGCATGTACCAATGAGTTTTTTAAAAAAAACTTACGTAAATATTTATCACTAGCTCGACGGTGAAGTAAAACATCGTGAGGAAACCCGCAGGTCTCAGAATTAATTCTGAGACATGTGTAAACAGACCCGGTCCGGCGATGGGCTCACGTTTAGGGGTCCAATATATCTCCTGAAATGTGGGCATATCCAGTAATGGAATACCTCTGCCTACCCCCTCAGGGATAAAAGGCGTGAGATTTTTTTTTTTTATTTTTTTATTCCAAAACACAAATTTTTGAATGTTTTGTCTGTCTGGTTGCGCACGTATCACGCTAAAACTACTGGATGGATTTTTATGAAATTTGGTGGAGGAGGAGGAGAAGGTTTGAACTGAGTAACCAGGTCAACATCTCTACAGCGGAAGAATGTCTCATTCCCACGGGAAAATTAAAAAAACTGGGTAAAACGAGAAATGTGTACTTACTACTTACTCCGACCGAAACGATAACACATTGAAACTTGAAATATGGGTGAAAATAACATACTTAATAAATAAATCAAAAAAGGCGTCAAAAATAGTGCTGTAGTGAGAATGCAAGGCATGATTACAAAATATTAATGTTTTTTTTTTGTTGGAAACCGATCACGGTACTACCCACCGTGATCCGTGGCTAACTTTACTGCAAAAATTGTATTAAAAGTAATAGAAATAAACATTTTTAATATATTTTTTTATTTATTCTGATACCGTGATCAATGAATACCTACAACCCCGTAAATTATATTTCTCTTACATATTTGTACTTAGCCTTGACATATTTGCACTAGATTGAAAATGACCTAAATAATTGCATGGCAAAGAGATTAAAATACACTCGGCATCAAAAAAATCGCACCTTTGAAAAACCACTTTTAATCCCATTTAGAATCAATGATGATAGGACTATTAGGTATCATTTTATAGGTCTAATCATCAACATTCAGCAAATCGTACTTTAGTCTTGCTAGGTCATAAAAAAAGACGTGATTGCAAAAGAAGAAGAAAAAGTTTGTTGACAAAGAATTAAAGTAAGACAAAAAAATGATTAAAAATTACTTAAAACCTAGTTTTACCCCCCCCCCCCCCCTTATCTAAAAGGTAGCGCAACTAGCGACCCTTTTATAAAGTAATTATGCATTATTTTTGTATAACGTCGTTATTTGGGTGATTTTTTTTTTTATGGCATAAATGATTGTTAATTTTAATGTCATTAAATTAATGTTTAAAATGATACTGAATAGTCCCATCACCATAGATTCTAAATGTGATTAGAAGTGGTTTAAAGTATTATTTTCCGAAGTTGCGATTTTTTTGACGCCGAGTGTATTATAGGGCATAGAGGGGACAAAGCTAGGAAAATTTTAAGCCGAAAAGTTATTCCAAGTGGAATAAGTCTAGTACAATTTCGACCGAATGACAGCTCGCGTTCATACTTTCATGACGACCTATCTGACATGACGCTTGAGCTTCAAACATGCTTCAAAGTTTTGTATGAAAATATTCCCAATGCCCCCTCTATGTCCTATTATATTTTAATCTCTTTGTTGCATGGGTATGGAATAAATATATGTATAGTACCTGTGACACCGTAGACGTTGTCGATCCATCCTGGATAAGGCTCTTGGTGCGCTGCAGTCACTGTAAATCCAAGTCAGGTGTTTTATAAGTATGTATCTCGAATTTTGCATTTCGTCCGAAGTTTTGGACGCGATAACGTATTATAAATCAATGAAACTGCAAAAGCAACTGCTAGATTGTACTCGTTTCTCCGCACAATTAAACATATTATTATATAATACTTATATATATATATAATATATAATCTCACGGCTTTTTTATCCCCGAGGGGGTAGGCAGAGGTATACCATTACTGGATATACCCACATTTCACGAGATTTATTAGACCCCTAAAAGTTATAGGTGGTGAGCCCATATCGCCGGACCGGGTCTGAATACACGTCTCAGAATTAAATCTGAGACCTGCGGGTTTCCTCACGATGTTTTCCTTCACCGTCGAGCTAGTGATAAATATGTACGTAAGTTTTTGAAAAACTCATTGGTACATGCCAGGATTCGAACCCGAGCCTCACTGATTTTGGGCCGACTCTTGAACCGTTCGGGCTATTTATTACTGTTCATATTATTATAATTACTAAGAAATCAGTATAAAAAAGTCTGTGTTCTCGAATTTTCTAAGAAGCGGCAATGACGTCAATAAAATTAAATACCCAATATTAAAGTCACAACGACCGTCGACCATACGTGACCGTTAAAAAAGTTCCCATAAGACGGCTTAAATAATGAACGAAGGTATATCGATCGGTAACATCGCACGTGACAATTCTCACGAGAGTATTGGCTGTACTGGATACCCAAATAATTCCTTAATAATAAATTGTAGGACACAATTCACACACGGTTATTCAGTACCAAACTAGGCAGAGCCTGTATGGGTACTAAACAACTGGTAAACATACCTAAATAAATATTAAACGACCAGACACGAAGCCAACAGACATGTTCATGCACACAAATGTTGGTTCCGAGGGAACGAACCCGCGAGCTCAGACTCAGAAGGCAGGGTCACTACCAACTGAGAGAACAGGCCAGTCAATCCAGTGAAATGTGTATATTAAAAATGAATAAATAAATAAATAGCTATAAATAGCCACCGGATTCTCACTTACCACTCAGGTATGTTATGTAGCCATTTCAAAACATATTTATCACTAGCTCGACGGTGAAGGAAAACATCGTGAGAAAACCTGCAGGTCCCAGAATTAATTGAGGCATGTGTAACAGACCAGAGTGATGGGCTCAAAACCTATCACGTTTAAAGGTCCAAATAATACAATGTGTAACAGAATAACCGCAAGTCCTGAAGTTAGTTTGTTCAGTATCGACCAGGTACTTAATAGATTTCAGTCATTTGTAATATGTCTAAAATATTTCCGAAAAATGAATTAGCTACTTTTATGAAGTTTGGTTACACAAGTATAATATACGAATGCTTTAATTATTTTTTTATATTAATTCAATTCAATTCAATTCAATTCAATTCAAACAATTTATTTCAGATCATAAATCCATAAATATTAATATTTACTAATTGAGGTGTATAAGGAATTGCGCTTATTCTGAGATTTCTGTGAAGCTTTCTATCTTTCTCTTTCTTTTTTATATAATGGTCACCTGAAACTCAAAGAGACAAGGCCTAAGACCTCTGCTATACCTACATGTAACAGAATAAGCGCAATTCCTAAAACTAGTTTGTTCAGTATCGACTACTTATTCGATTTCAGCAATTTTTAATATGTGTTAAATATTTAAAAAAAAAATGGTTAGACACAATTAAAGTCCAATTGCATCATATTTTTTTATTTTAATATACTAATTGGGGTGTATGAGGAATTGCGCTTTTTCTGTTACGCGTTGTATATATCTCTGTATGATTATTATGTTATCTACTCACCAATAGAAGGTCTCACTATACACACAGGTAGGTCAGTTTGGTTGTGCACAATGGACTCGGCTAGAGCCTTCGTCAGAGTGTACGGGTTGGGATGTTCTCCCTAAAACAAACGAAAATACATCACCACGCCTTTGTCCGACGTAGAGTAAACCTTATCGTAACAATAAGGAAGATATCACACTGGAACGCATTCCACTCCGGTCTGCGTTGAACGGAGCGACGAGCTATTTTGATGCGTTTTTTTAATAGATAGAGTGGTTCAAGAGGAAGGTTTTTTTTATATACCATTCTAGCGGTTTGTACCGTGAGAATACTGGAATAAAATAAAGCCTATGTTACTCAGAGATATTGTAGTTTTCCATTGGAGAAAGAATCTTTAAAATCAGTCCAGTAGTTTTTGAGTTTGTTCGTAACAAACATACAAACATATAACATACAAACATACAGACACACAAACATACAGACATACAGACATACAGACATACAGACATACAGACATACAGACATACAGACATACAAACATACAAACACACAAACATACAAATCTTTCCTATTTATAATATTAGTATAAGATATAGGAACCGAAGCGAAGTAAATAAATAAAACTAACCTGCAGAGTATCAGCGATCACATCCATGGTTTCTGCTGGAAGCATCTTCGTGCATCGAACGATACTATCGGGGTCGTAAGGTGGAGGGTACACTCGCTCCTCAATGTGGCTGCGGGGAGCGTTGCTATAAGCCGTTGATACGTGAACTAAAGCCTGGAGAATAGCACAAAACATGTATTTGGTCTGTATAAGGTCCCTAAAATATAATTGATCGGATTGATGAATATGAAGTCGGTTTACGGACGATAATTTTACATGATAACGTCATAAGATAACGTTGAATAAAAATTGCATACTGGAGTGGAAGAGAGATAGATGGGTCACAAGCCGAACGCTCTCTATCGCTTGTTCTGCGATCTCGCTTGCACGTTCGGCTCAGGCAGAAAGTGACACTTTATCGTGCGTGCAGCCGGCGTTCTTCGATTTGTAGCACGTTATCATGTCAAATTATGTTATGTTATTACGTACATATTCATCACTAGCTCGACGATGAAGGAAAACATCGTGAGGAAACCCGCAGGTCCCAGAATTAATTCTGAGGCTTGTGTAACAGACCTGAGATGAACTCACCACCTATCACGTTTAGGGGTCCAAAGAGTATCTCGTGAAAAGTGGGTATATCCAGAAATGGAATAGCTTTGCCTACTACTTACTGGGATAAAAGGCGCGAGTTTTTTAATCATGTCAATAAAAGAGACCTCCTTTTTTGAAGTCGCCAAGACTAACCTTCAGCAAAGGCATATCAGCAGCTAACTTCAAAAGAGTGGCAGTGCCCTGCACGTTCAAAGCTGTCGCAGTGTGCAGAGGTTCCGTGAACCTGACGGTTGCTGCCGAGTGGAATAACGCAGTCACTTTCTTCAGCTTCTCTCTTTGCTCGGGACTGACTCCAAGGTTTGGGGCAGAGACGTCTCCGGTGATGGGAGACAGCTTGCTGAGACGCTCCGGCCAGCGGGCGCGGATGCGATCGAAGACCTAGAGACGGAATCGTTGATAGTAAGGAAGAAGAAGAAGGAGAAGAAAAAGTGTTAATTCACAGAAATATTTTTTACAAGACACAAACTCCTCCAACACAGTTTGTTGGCAGACGTAGCCACAGAACACTTTTACTCCTAGCGGGTAGCTCCTTTTTTTGCAAAGAGATTAAAATATAATAATAGAGGGGGCCAAAGAAATTTATAGAAAAAGTTTCTCAGGAAAGAGAATGATTTATTCCCAACCTCTTTGGAGGGGGCATTGGAAATATTTTCATACAAAAACTTTGAAGCTCAAGCGTCATGTATAGTATGAACGCGAGCTCTCATTCGGTCGAATCCCAGTCGAATCACACTAAACTTATTCCATCTTGTAATAACTTTTGTCTTCAAATTTTCCTCGCTTTGTCCTCTCTATTCCCTATTATATTATTAATATCTTTGTTTTTTTGGATCGTCAGTTTTGAAGCTAGTTTTCTAATTGATGCTCAAAAGGTTTGTTTGAAAGAATCCCTATTTGGTTTATCAATCTTTATGGACGACTTGAGGGCCTTTTTTACCGACTTCAAAAAGGAGGAGGTTATCAATTCGTTTGTATTTTTTTTTATTTTTATGTTTGTTACCTCAGAACTTTCGACTGGGTGAACCGATTTGAATAATTCTTTTTTTATTTGAAATCTGGTGCTTCCAGATTGGTCCCATTTTAATTTTGTCCAGTTCTGACAACGGCATCTATGAGAAAACCATATAAGTTGAAGATTGAAGTCGGTTTTTTTTACTCTTTAGAGTGGTTATTACAAGACTATTGACCTTTCTAAGTGTAATTCTCTTACCTACAGCAAGTGCATTTTGAATTTTATCATCACAACACACTAGTATCGCGGGCTACGAGCTCCTCTAGAAAGTCAGTAGATATACAAACCTGTAGCTCTCAGCTGTCCTACATACCTGGTTCTTCAGTAGTTCCTTATACCTCTGTTCGACTGACAACCCTCGCTTCGGCCGCATCAGGACGTAGATGGTGTCGATCCCTGGACAGCTCCTCAGCAGTTTCTCAAGCAAAGCTTTGCCTAAGGAAGTAATCTTTACTTGGTTAAAACTTCATTCAATACGTAGTCAAAAGAGATAGTCACTTTTTATAAATTACTAGCAGCGCCCCGCGGTTTCACCCGCGTAGTTCCCGTTCCGTTAAAAAGTATCATATGTCCGTCTCCTGGTTCTAAGCTACCTCTCCACTAAACCGGTTCAGCCGTTCTTGAGTTATAAAAAGTGTAACTATCACGACTTTCTATTATAATAATAATAATAATAATAATAATCATTTATTTACAACCCACAAGTCTTAAAATAATACAATCACATTACATTCGTATCTAATCTAGGGTTATTAACTTTGCATCAAAAGTTTGGACTCCTGAACCCGAAACTAGTAAAAACTGTATCTTCGGGGTCAGTGATCCTCGACAAGTGGTTGAGCTAATTGCTAGATTAATTACAAAATTGTGTGGGGGGTGTGTTGTGTATGTGTGTATGTATGGGAGGGTGTAAGTGTGTATGTATAGGAGGGTGTATGAGTGTGTGTAAGGGTGTGTATATATTGATTAGGTTTTACATCGTGTATTAACTATTTTGCAGGAGAAGTTCTGTGTCCGAATAACTCAATTTTAGTAGAAAATCGGTGGTTTTATTTTTAACCTCAAACCGGCTCAAACTGTAGATGGATACCCTTTTATGCATTTTTTCATACAGTTGACAAGAAAGAGCATCATACTGGCGTTTTGCAAATACAGTTCTATATTGAATTGAGGGACGTACTTGAACGCGACGTCGTCGTGAAAGAGCAGTCTCATCGAGGGGTAAAGTGGCATGTTTTCTCAAGATACTCCGGAGAATGTATAGTTGCCGAACCGTTAGGACTTGGCATTCCGAGTAGAGTTGGCTGGTGGGGTGACGGATGGGTTTGTGAGTCATTACCTTTAAAATGGCTCTTTGAGCTCTTTCCAGAGTCAACATAATAGTTTTTCCAGCTCCACCCCAAATAGGAATACAGTAGGTTAGAAGTGATTGGCATAAAGCAAGGTACACAGTTTTTACCGTTTTAGCGTCAGCTAGGTGTCTTATTGTATTAAAAATGTAAATCAGTTTTCGCAATCTCATTTTTAGGGTTTCAATTTGGGTATTCCATTTTAGATTAGAGTCAATGTTGACGCCGAGGTACTTGACACTAGGGACAATGCTAAAAGAGGAGCATTTACAGGTGGGTTCTATTATAATATATATAATTTCTCAATTTGTACAAATAGTCACTTTGTCACAAATTACAATATTAATGAAAACATTAAACATTGATAACATTTAGCAATTTGTACAATCTGTCATGATGATCTGTTTATTTTTAGAGATATTACTAACACGTTGTTTTAATCAGAAATATTAGAAAACTTTTTTTTATTAATGTAAATATTTATTTAAGGTCAACTATTTTAAAAACACAGAATTTAATACATATACTTAATTTGTAAAGAACCGCCAGTTCCAATTGGAACCGAGACACAATTAAAAATCTATTGTGTCTGTAATGCTTGGTCTTAGAGGTGATTAAATTATATTCGTTTTCAAAAGTTGTAAATTTGGGAAGTTGTACATGTGGCAAGTTGTCCATTTGGGAAGTGGCCCACTTGGAAAGTTGCCCACTTGGAACATTTTTTATTTGGAAAGTTGACCATTTCGGAAGTTGTACATGTGACAAGTTGTCCATTTGGCAAATGGCCCACTTGGAAAGTTGCCCACTTGGAACATTTTTTATTTGGAAAGTTGACCATTTCGGAAGTTGTACATGTGACAAGTTGTCCATTTGGCAAATGGCCCACTTGGAAAGTTGCCCACTTGGAACATTTTTTATTCGGAAAGTTGACCATTTGGGAAGTTGTCCGTTTTGCAAGTTTCCTAAGGTAACAACGGCACTGTAAGTTCCTTACCTACAAAGCCGGTGCCTCCAGTCACCATGATAATGGATCCATTGTAGAAGTCAGCAATGGCTTCAGTACTCTCAGTGACGGAATTGAAGTTAGGTGTCGAAGGATCGTTACCGTTGAGGAGTTCCATGTTCTTGCTGTGAGTAAAAGTGGATTAGTTTTGACAGACAGACAAAATAATATAATAATAATATAATCTCACGCCTTTTTTTTATCGACGAGGGGGTAGGCAGAGGTATTCCATTACTGGATATACCCACATTTCACGAGATACATTGGCCCCTAAACGTGATAGGTGGTGAGCCCATCGCCGGACCGGGTCTGTTTACACATGTCTCAGAATTAATTCTGAGACCTGCGGGTTTCCTCACGATGTTTTCCTTCACCGTCGAGCTAGTGATAAATATGTACAGACAAAATTTCTAAGAATAATTGTGTTGGCTTCCATGACTGGCCCGTTGGCACAGAAAACTTCTAAGATGTTGTTGATGTTAAGATGTATGTTTTGGCTTCAATGGCCTGTTGGCTCAGTTGGTGGTGACCCTGCCTTCTGAGTCTGAGGTCGCGGGTTCGAACCCCGCTTGGGGCCAAAATTTGTGTCAATGAACATGCCTGTTGGCTCCGTGTCTGGTCTTTTAATATTTAATTAAGTATGTTTAACAGTTGTATAGTACCCATAGTACAGGCCCTACCTAGTTTGGGACTAAATAACCGTGTCTGAATTGTGTCCCACAATTTATTATTATTATTCATAGTTATTGGTGTTATAAAAACCTCACATCATAGGACAGTTACAATTCTTACAAGCTTCTATTTAACTTGCAATAATCTTAAGAAATAAATAAATAAAAATAACTTGCAACTAAATTTTGGAGCAGATATCTTGAACAGATTGGCTGAAATTTTATGTACTTATGTAAGTTCGGTAAGAATGCAATATTATGGGACCCCCGAGCTGATCTGATGATGGAGCCAGGAGGTGGATATCGCAACTCCTCAATGGCTATTCGTAAACCCCTCGAATTTGGGCTCTTTTGGTTTTTGTGACGCGTGTCATACATACAAAAACTTGTTTTTCTACAGACTAAAAAAATTCCAAGCAATTCGACGAATTCGTATTTTTTAATGTTTATTAAGTACTGAACCGATTTTGAGGATTCTTTATTTTATTTAAAAGCTGGTGCTTCCCGTGTGGTCCCATTTTAATTTGGTCCAGTTCTGACAATGGCATTTATGAGAAAACCATTTAAGGTGAAGTCGGTTTTTCTACTGTTTATTTGTTCTAGTTTATTAGTTTTCATTAACTTTAATTACTTATTTAATGTGTATAAGTAGATAATAATTACTTACTGATAAGCATCCATCTGATCTGTAGTTATTATTTTTATATCTTTTTCCATTTTTACTGTAATTTCTGTTTCAGCTTTCCACAATATTCAGGTCTGAAACAAAATAAAAGTTGTTAAAACAACACACAAAATAGTAGTTGAAGGTTCTTATAAAAGAAAAAAATAAGAAAGTTTCGCGGAACATGTTTGCGGAAGCGCACACTGATGACTTTTATGCCATCATGCGCAAGCGCGCCGCCTCGATGCTCTGCAGACTGCGGGCCAGCTCCAACTCCATCCTGAGGGTCATTGCCGGGAGGTACGAATGGTACGATGCGCCCATTGTGTGGAACTGTGTGAGGGTACTTACCACACCAAACACATGACCCCCACTGGCAATATTTTTGCCGCTTTATTAGTTTATATTTTTTTTTATTATGTTTGATTTATTAATTTATATTATTACTAACATAGGATATGAATATTGTTACTAACACAATAGGGTCTAAGTTACCTAAATAAAGTCATATTATTATTATTAGAAAATTTAAGAAAACTCAACGACCGTATCAAGCCTTCTCATGTGTGGCGTTTGACAAAACTGCCAGTTGTACAGCTGGCGTATTCACGGCACTTCGATATTCGATATTCGACTCAGAATCGGAAAATCTATCGAAGATAAGCTATTCAGAGGTGTCGGTATCGAAAACGAATGCCATATTTGACATAAGGATTCGGAAATTTTCCCGTATATAATAATAATAATATAATCTCACGCCTTTTATCCCCGAGGGGGTAGGCAGAGGTATTCCATTACTGGATATACCCACATTTCACGAGATATATTGGACCCCTAAACGTGATAGGTGGTGAGCCCATCGCCGGAAAGGGTCTATTTACACATATCTCAGAATCAATTCTGAGACCTGCGGGTTTCCTCACGATGTTATCACCGTCGAGCTAGTGATAAATATGTACGTAAGTTTTTAAAAAACTCATTAGTACGTGCCAGGATTCGAACCCGAGCCTCACTGATTTTCGGCCGGCTCTTTAACCGTAAATTCTATCACTGCTCTGCACTTATCTGCACTGATAAAACTTAACGACCATTTTAACTCTTCTCATGTATGGCGTTTGATATAACTGTCAGTTGTACAGGACGACATCTGTCGGGTCAGCTAGTAAATAAATAAATTAAAGTAGGTAATACAACCAAAGAGGTTGGAAGAAAATCATTCTCTTCTTTGAATACAACATTAGGGACCAATGACCGGAAACGTAAGTAGAGAATAAGGAAAACAGACTTAAAAATTCCCAAAAAAAATATGAGAAGGTATTATTGGAGAACATTTTAGGGTGACTAATATACTCTGCCATGTTAAAAAAAACACTTTTCCTTGTAGTCGGGTGTCTTGCTTACATTCCAATGAGTCAATAAAAAAAAAAACAGCCAGTGCGAATTTGAATCGCACACGATGGGTTCCGAGTTTCCGTACAATAAGAAAAACATGTTTCTTGTATAGGGAATTTTTAACTTTTATTTCTATATAAAAGTATCATAATAGGTAATACAAAATCAATCAATCAATCAACAACATCACAACAGTCCCATGACAGACTTTACATTTTGTTGTCCGTCTGTCTGTCAGACTCACAATTCACATACATACAATATGCTCACGCCTTTTTCCCGAAGGGGTAAGCCCGCCAGCTGCTACGATCCTAGCATACCTCACGCGCCTCATCCACATCCATCAATCGGTTCCTATACAAGCTCGTCGGTTTCGAGTACTCTTGATCTGTTTTTTTTTTCAATACATCGCCGATCTGGTCGATGTAAGTACGCCTAGGTCGCCCTCTGCCGACTCGGCCACTCACAATCCCCTTATATATTTGTCTCGTTAGACGCCTTTCATTCATCCGCTCGATATGTCCAAACCACCTGAGCATTCCTTACTCAATCTTAGTCACTACATCCTCTTTACACTTTATCTTCCCCAAAATTATAAGTACTACAAGACTGTTAAACATTCAGAAAGAAAAATAATCACGCCTTATCTCCAATGGAATCTGCAAGATATTTCATTCATTTACTCACTTTTCAGAAATATTTTTTTGGAACCCTAAACGAGACCGGTATACTCATCACCGGACCGGGTTGCTGTTACACATGACGTAGAATCAATTCTGGGCCTCTAGGTTTACTATGAATTTGATTTTATTTATTATTAAATACTAGCGACCCGCCCCGGCTTTGCACGGGTGCAATGCTAATCAACTAAAACCTTCCTCTTGAATCACTTTTAAAAAAACCGCATCAAAATCCGTTGCGTAGTTTTAAAGATTTAAGCATACATAAGGATATAGGGACAGAGAAAGCGACTTTGTTTTATACTATGTAGTGATGATTAAATCAATGCAGCTTCAACGAAATAGATTTTGGTATTTTTGTGTTTACACGTCGTACATACTAGGATTCTAATAAAGGATTAATACCTTTTTGTACGAATGATGATGAACGAATATATGATTACATTATTATTATTATTGACGGCCTTGTTATCTCAGTTGATAGTGACCCTGCCTTCGGAGTCAGTAGTCGCGGGTTTGATTCCCGATCGGGGCCAACATTTGTGTGCGTGAACAATGGCTTCGTGTCTTATTCGGTGTTTAATTTTATTTTTATGTATGTTTATCATTTGTTCAATTAATACCCACCATTTAAATAAATAAATAAATTGTGGGACACTATTCACACACGGTTATTCAGTCCTAAACTAGGCAGGGCCTGTACTATGGGTACTAAACAACTGATATAAATACTTAAATAAGTAATAAACGACCAGACACGAATAAAACAGACATGTTCATGCACACGAATGTTGGCCCCGAGCGGGGATCGAATCCGAGACTACCAACTGAGTCAACAGGCCCGTCAGATTTATTATTAATAATCGAAGGAAAAACCAACAGACGTGAGACAAATGTTGGTCAAATGGGAATCAAACCTGCGACCTCTAACTATACCTAACGTAACTAGCGGTCTACCCAGATTACACCGGAATTCTAGCAATTCTGGTTTCTCAGTACAAACAAGTACCTCATGACATAACATGTCTCAATTGCGTTAATTCATATTTGTTGGAACTTGCGAAATGTTACTGAGGAAAATGGTTTACGAAACTTTTCGATTTTAGCAGGGAATATTACTACAGGTACAGTCAGCAAAGTTGTTAGGGTTACATGGCCAGAAACTATAAGATTCAGTTTTTGACGTGACAACGTCTTATAAATTGGTGGAGCCGGCGGCATTCCCGAAAAAGTGTGACGTATGCGTCGTTCGCATTCAAGCGAGAGCGCGCAACGAGCGACAAAGAGGCACAATCCATTCCATCAGTATTTTCTTATGACGTTGTCACGTTCAACTATCGTCAGTAAACCGACTTTACAGACAACCGATTTTTTCTTAAAATGTATGTATTTATAGTTTCGTTTTTAGTAAATTATCTAAGGTTTCAAAGATATCTCTTGAAATAAACATTAATTAATAAGATTTATTTATGACTACCCCAGAAAAATTAGTTCATAGTTACTGGCCATGTAACCCTAACAACTTTGTTGACTGTAATAATGTCTCCGTCAGGAGAAGTCATCAATTTCTAGCTGTTTACGTAAGTCGCGTTCCCGTAGAAAAATATATCACATGCTAGACCTAGAAAACTAAGCTTTCCATTGGTAAAAGAATTGTCAAAATTAAAAAAATATTTTTTTCACACCATCTATTTGAAAAGTGACGTTTTGGTCCTCAATAACAGGGAATCAAAGTAAGTCTTTTCCGATAGGATTTTAATAAGTGCGAATAAAAGTGTTTTGAATTTGGAATTAAAAATATCCCGCAACATTCTTAGCCAAAGAGATTAACAAAATAAGTTTGCATCTAAGGTTGGCGCCACTGTAGCTTAAGTACTATAACAAAACATTAGATCCATTTTTCGCCGCATTAGGCTGACAAGCATAGAGTAACTTATATGCTGACAAGGCTGAATGGGGTTCGATGGTTGTGCCACACTGTCAGAAAAATTTCTGTGGCAATGCGCGCGCTTTCATACCTATTTTTCACAATTTACATTTTATTTTACGCAAAATTTTCGAATTCCGACATTGAATTGTTTGTGTATTTTATATTTTAAAATGTATTCAAGTAGCATTGACTGCAGTGATAGTTAAACACCGGAATATATTAAAAAAAGAAGCAAACAATGTCATCAACAATTTTTCTCATAGAGAGGTATGAAAAGCAGAGTGTATCATTCGGTCGCAAAATTATTTTTACCTTGGGCTACGCACTTTAAACCCCTCACTTCGTTCATGATTCTACATTAGAATCCCTCACTACGTTCGGGATTCTATCCTAGAACCATTCACTATGTTCGTGATTTAATAAAATGCCCTCGCCGTAAAAATATAGTTTTGCTCCCTTATGACACAATCTACTATTTTTTGTCAATATTGGTCAAAAACAAACAAAAAATCAAATCGTTCCTCCATCCAGCTTATTCCCGTTCCAGTGGGAATCCAAAAATCCCTATAAAGCGGTTGCCTACGACATAAAAAACTCTAACATACCACATTTAAAGTTTCTAGGTTATCGTTTCGGAGTAGTAGGTACGTATAATTCTCTCTTTAACCAGTTTTTTTTATTTTCTGGTGAAAATGAGACATTTTCCATTCCCTAGATGTTTGAGGTAAATATAGCAGCCACACCAAATTTCACAAAAAATTGTGTTTTAATGTCTAAATCTATAACTATCTACACTATACCACTAAATTAAAAAAAATGTACAGGCAGGGTCTCTTTACAGTTTTATTATATTACTAGCGGATTCCCAGCGGCGTTGCCCGCGCGGATTCCGTTTATGCCCGTTCCCGTGGGAATTTCCGAAAATCCCTGCATATTGGTTGCCTACGACATATTTAAAACACCTACATACCATATTTCAAATATCGGGTGCCCACCGGTGTTTTCCCGCTTGGATTTAGTTTATTCCCGTTCCCGTGGGAATTTCCAAAAATCCATTCATACCAATTTTCTATGACATATCAGACACCTTCATACCATTTTTAGGGTTCCGTACCTCAAAAGGAAAAAACGGAACCCTTATAGGATCACTTTGTTGTCCGTCTGTCCGTCCGTCCGTCCGTCTGTCAAGACCCTTTTTCTCAGGAACGCGTGGAGGTATGAAGCTGAAATTTATATCAATTACTCAGGTCTACTGTCCCTTGAAGCTGTGAAAAAATCAAACTTCTAAGCCAACGCAATCAAAAGATACAGCCGTTTATGCCGCAAATTTTTGACACTTGCAAGGGAATCAAAACCTACAGGGTGCTTCCCGTGAACTCAGAATCTTGAAATTTGGTACGAAGCAACGTCTTATAGCATAGATAAAGGAAAAATTACGAAAACCATAAGTTTGCAAGGTTGTACGGAACCCTCGGTGCGCGAGTCCGACTCGCACTTGGCCGGTTTTTTCAAGTTTCTAGGTGTTATCGTTTCGGAGTAGTACGTATTTCTCTTTTTAACCAGTTTTTATATTTTCCCGTGGGAATGAGATATTTTCCTGGAATAAAAAGTACCCTAGATGTTGACCCGGTTACTCAGTTATCTCCATACCAAATTTCATCAAAATCCGTCCAGTAGTTTTTGAGTGATGCGTGCACAACCAGACAGACAGACAGACAGACAGACAAAAATTCCAAAAATTGGTGTTTCGGTATCTATATCGCTAACTATATACACTAACGTTAAAATTTTCAAAAAATATTTAATGTACAGACACGGCCCCGTTAGAGTTTTATTATATGTATAGATAGATGTATAGACAGATGTATTATTGCAAACCTTGTTTGTTAACATCATCTACCTAATATTAAGAGTAAAGATTTGATTTTGTTTTTGTTTGTTTGTATTGAATTTACTCCGAAACTACTTTACCGATTTTGAAAATTCTTTTACCAATAGAAAGCTACATTACCAGGGAGTAACAAACGCCTTATTTTATTCCCAAAAACTGGAACTACGCAGGTGAAACCGAAGGGCGCTGCTGTTAATACTATTTTCGTAATAATTTTAGTTTGAGCATGGCGCGTCTAGTTCAAAATGGTAAACCGCATTTAACTGTGGGTCTAAAATGGCAACTTTGAGCAATTCCTCTGAGCAATTCTCCTTTTCTCAATTCCCAGGAAATCCTAAGCAATTTCTCTAAATTTCGTAAAATGGTCCCTTATTTTAGTGATTCGTTGACAATTCAATTCATTAGCAGATTCGTATTTGGTGAAAATTTCGAATATGAATCGAAATAGGATCCTTTATGATTCACCCGAAACGGCCTTTTTAGAGCCCCTGGTCACTGTTTGGTGTTCAGAAATAAATATACAAAAGTGGGTATTTCAATGGAATACCTCAGCCGACCCAATGAGGGATAAGGTACGTCTATTTTTCTAAGTTAAGAAACCTTTTTCAAACCGACTTCAAAAAAGGAGGTTGCTCAATTAGACCTTATATTTTTGTTTGTGTGTTCACGGATAACTTCGTCGTTTATGAACCTATTTTGATTATTCTTTTTTTGTTGGAAAAGATGGTATGATAAGGGAACCAGGATCTGATGATATCATTTAAGAGAAATCGATGGGAACATTCGAAAATCGTAGTGGCGAGTATATTTTGTATACTCTTAGTTTCCTGTTTAAAGGAGTTTTTTTATTTAAATTATATACAAAAAAAACTGACTCACCAAAAAAAAAAACAAATTCACACACCCTCCCCAATTTACAAATCACCCCACCATACTCACCCTAAATATAGGGAAACGCCGATACTGCACAGAGTATTATTTCATTTTTTACTGCGAGCAGTATACAGTATACTGTCTTGCTCTGCGGCCCGGCTTTCACTGTGCGGCGATCGCGTAATAGCACCTGTAATGATTTGGAAACACACGGGTCGTAATTGACGACGGCTCCGGCTCGTAATGAGGCGTTTTCAGTGACATCTGTCAGTTGAGTAAAAGAATAGGAAATTATTTGCTTCAAACATGGTGTAAAGATGTTTTTCACTTTCCTCTCACTCTCTTCATATAGAGTCTAGAAATAGAAATAGAAATAATTTATTTTGCCCAAAATGTGGTACATGAAGATGTTCAGTTATGTTATTTCTATATGAAGAGAGTGAGAGAGAAGTGAAAAACATCTTTACACCGTGTTTGAAGTAAATAATTTCTGATCCCTATATTCCCGCTTATCCTATAGTCCCGCTTCGTAGGTCTATATTATAGACCTACGAAGCGGGTCTAAAGTGACCACTTTAGTCTCTAGGGAGTGAAAAGTGATTAATTTTTTAATTTCCTTAATGAGACATAGACAAACTCAAACAGCCAGTAAATATCTTTGGGGTGTGGACCATTTTCATTGCGAAAATGTTGAGAGTTTTAGTTCCATGGTTTTTCCGCAAAAGAAGGTGGAAGTGGAATTTCAGAATTTTTGACGAGTGTAAAGTTATTCGGTTTTAAATAAATTTGTACTAAATTGACTATTTTTCTCGCACTCAAAGTGAAAAGTATAGTTTGCTCCTCGAGACTAAACGCCAACTTAATATATCCTCACGTCGAATCCAACAGACATGTTCATGCACACAAATGTTGGCCCCGAGCGGGGATCCCTCAGAAGGCAGGGTCACTACCAACTAAACCAAAAGGCCCGTCAATGAAATAGTTTAAGAAATTAAATTCACATATATTAAAAAAACCGGCCAAGTGCGAGTCGGACTCGCGCACCGAGGGTTCCGTACAACCTTGCAAATTTATGGTTTTCGTAATTTTTCCTTTATCTATGCTATAAGACGTTGCTTCGTACCAAATATCAAGATTCTGAGTTCACGGGAAGCACCCTGTAGGTTTTGATTCCCTTGCAAGTGTCGAAAATTTGCGGCATAAACGGCTGTATCTTTTGATTGCGTTGGCTTAGAAGTTTGATTTTTTCACAGCTTCAAGGGACAGTAGACCTGAGTAATTGATATAAATTTCAGCTTCATACCTCCACGCGTTCCTGAGAAAAAGGGTCTTGACAGACGGACGGACGGACGGACAGACGGACAACAAAGTGATCCTATAAGGGTTCCGTTTTTTCCTTTTGAGGTACGGAACCCTAAAAAATGGAAATTATCCCCGAGAGGCTAGGCAGAGGTATTCCATTACTGGATATACCCACATTTCACGATATATATTGGACCTCTAAACGTGATACTCACAGCGATTCACAGCGATTTCGCACAAAATAAACTCGCGTATGTCTTAATATTATTACGAATGACTCGTCCAGAGACACCTCGTCCGAGGGTTTGTGAGAACTTTATTTGACCCGGATTCGAACCCACGACCTTTCGATGCAATGTTTAGTTTGTGTCTCGAAAGTTTTAGATTTGCTTTAATTAGGTAACGAAGATTTTTTTTTAAACATCAAACATTTATTCATACTGGCAGCGCCCCGCGGTTCCACCCGCGTAGTTCCCGTTCCCGTGGGAATACGGGAATAAAATATAGCCTATGTGTTATTCTGATGTATACGCTATATAACTGTAAAGTTTCATCAAAATCCGTTCTGTAGTTTTTGCGTGAAAGAGGAACAAACATCCATCGATACATCCACACATCCATACATCCATCCATACAAACTTTCGCATTTTTATAATATTAGTAGGATTATACAAGTAACAGAATAAGCGCAATTCCTGAAATTAGTTTGTTCAGTATCGACTACTTAATCGATTTAGCTATCTGTGTAAGTGTTACATTTTTCAAAAATATTAATTAGCACAGCTGAATTTAGGATATATATATATAAACTATATATTATATAATCTCACGCCTTTTTTTTATCCCCGAGGGGATAAGCAGCAATTTAGGATAGCAATTTGCAAATTATGATTTTATTTCATTTCATATGGTTACCTGTGGAAACCGTAGGTACTATTATTGCTATTTATTTAAGATATTTGGTTAGATGAGACTAAGGTGCGAATGCACCATATTTTTTTTATATTAATATACTAGCGGTTCTCCGTGGTTTTACCCGCGTAGTTACCGTTCCCGTGGGAATACGGGAATAAAATATAGCCTATGTTACTCAGATGAGAGCAGTGATAGCCTTACGGTTAAAGAGCCGGCCGAAAATCAGTGAGGCTCGGGTTCGAATCCTGGCATGTACCAATGAGTTTTTGTAATCGTAAGAAACCCGCAGGTCCCAGAATAATTTCTGAAACATGTGTAAAAAAAACCCGGTCCGGCGATGGGCTCACCACCTATCACGTTTAGGGGTCCAAAGAATATCTCTGGAAAAGTTGGTACCTATATCCAGAAATGCCTGCCCCCTCGGGGTTGGAGAAGAGGCGTGAGATTTTTTATTTTTTATTTTTTTTATTTCATGAATATACTTATTCCTCCGATCATCGGATTAATAAAATTATTTAGTCGTCCTGTAAAACGAATAAAATTGTTGTATAAAAAAAAGTGTAGCTAGCTATGGAATTGCTACTCTTAAATCCATTTCGTTCGATGAAATTAGCTAGCGGACGACTAGACACTTCATCACTACATAAGTGGTTAGTAGTATTAGATACCTATAAAACTAGGCTGTTTGCTAAGTGGGCCGATAGCGAAGTAGTCACATAGAGAAGTAGTCAAAATGCGAAATGGGCTATTTGAGAAGTAGACCTTTGGCGCCTGAGCGCGGGTTTCGCTGTCCTTATGGGCCATTTATACGAGGGCAATCCACTAAGACAATCCACTAAGACTGCATACAAAAAAAACGTCAGGACAATGGAATGGATTGCCCTCACGTTTTTTTTGTATGCAGTCTTAGTGGATTGTCTTAGTGGAATGGCCTCGTATAAATGGCCCATTATGTACTCCAAGATCCTTAAAATACGCAACGGATTTTGATGCGGTTTTTCTTAAATAGATCAAGAGGAAGGTTTTAGTGTCAGTTGCACCCGTGCGAAGTCTGGGCGGGTCGCTAGTCGAACAAAATTATGACAACTAAATGTCAAATAAAAATAAATTATGGTAATAATATTAAATTATGAATAGCAGATTTGCACAAGAAGGCTAATAAATTACAACAATGATTAATATATTACAATAATTACTAATAAATTACATTGAGAACTAATAAACATCTATATCTACACTAATAATTAATTAATATTAACAATAATAATAATCTACACTATAATAGAGGAAAGATTTTTATTTTTGTATGTTTGTAACGAATAAACTCAAAAACTTGCGACGGTTGTCACTTACCATCAGGTGACCCGTCTGCTCGTTTGCCCCCTTTTTCTTATAAAAGAAAAAAAAAACTTTGCAACCGATTTTAAAAATTCTTTTACGCATGAAAAGCTACATTATCACTGAGTAACGCAATATTTTACTCCCGTATTTCCACGAACTTTAAACTATAATTAGATAATAATTATGTTACTCATAAAATCGGATAAATTATAATAACACTTCTCAGCCGAAAACTTTTTTCAACTCAAAACTTAAGTTAGTAGGTTATATTATAACTCAGTCCTGGATTTCCTTAAGTTTTAAGTTAGTTGGCCAATAGCCTAACACCACGAGATTAGAGCCTATGCTATATAGTTCAGCAATTGGCTTGTAGCGACACTATATAGAACGCGCCAATAGACGGCCGAGTTCTAAACCGCGCTATCGGAGTTTTCTAATGAGTTTGTATAAATACAACTGTCCAACATCAACCGTTGCACCGCTGTCCCCAGGCACGATCACCTCGCCTATAGAAGGTCTTCTCTTTTCACGATGGAGGAGCATTCCACCTCCGTTCCTCCATAGGCTGTTACGGATTGATGATGATGATGAATCTTGCTCCATTCCATGAGATCTCGTAAGTCCCAGTCGCAGGTCCCAGAATTAATTCTGAGGCATGTGTAACAGACCTGGGAAAATGGTGACATAAAAGTCATCGGTGATAATTTTAGTCACCGGTGATTTTGATATCACCAGTGAGATTCAAAAATCGCACTCCAGGGGATCGATTTTTGAATCTCACCAAGTGACTAATTCTCACCGATGTGAGTGATTTCCGAAAGTTCGTATTTTTGAAACTCATCGGTGACTTACATTTGTCATACCTATGATATCGATTTACGAGTGCCCCCACCCACTCGTAATTGAAATCACCATGCGATTGTTTTTTCCAGTTGACGTATGTGATATCTGACAAAAGTGCCAAAGTATGTTTTTCGGAAGAATTAGCAGCGGGGCTCGATTGTGATATTTTGTGATTGCGACGATATATTGAAAACAACGTGTGACTTTCAAAAATACGGCTTTTGGAAAATTGTGACATAAAAGTCATCGGTGATAATTTTAGTCACCGGTGATTTTGATATCACCAGTGAGATTCAAAAATCGCACTCGGTCCGGCGAAGGGCTCACCACCTATCACGTTTAGGGGTCGAACATACTCGTGAAAAGTAGGCATTTCTCGAAATGGAATACCTCTGCCTACAAAAAAAACGTCTGTAAAGTCGGTTTACCGACAATAGTTGAACGTGACAACGTCATAAAAAAATACTGATGGAATGCATTATGCCTCTTTGTCGCTCGTTGCGCGCTCTCGCTTGCACTGGAACGCCGCATACGTAATACTTTTTCGTGCATGCAGCCGGCTCCATCGAATTATTATAAGACGTTGTCACGTCAAAACGGAGATTTTTTTATATCGTAAGATTTTATTTATCCAACCCAAGTCGCATACTTCTACTAAAAACGCTACAAGCTTCACGGTGAAGGAAAACATCGAGAAGAAACCCGCAGATCCCAGAATAAATTTTGAGGCATATGTAATAGCACCCGGTCTGGGGATGGGCTCACCACAGGGGTCCAAAGAGGGGTAAAAAGAGCTGCCCTTGAGTTTCTTGCTAGCTCTTCTCGGGGTACTCCATTTGGAACCAGCAACTCGTCGGTGGAGATGGGCTGCTGTTTACATTTTAGCCTTTAGTTTTGTGTGCCTTGTTTATATTGACATTTCAAAGTGTATTACTAATACCTACTGAAATGAAAAAATTTTGACTTTGACAAAGAGTACACTCTTAAAATCTTATTTCCACAAATGGAATACCTCTTGTATTTCATTTGTGGAAATACCCACTTACTGTTACTGAATACACCTTTTATCCTTGACTGGGTTCAAGGATAAAAGGCGTGATCATTTTTTATGTTATTTGTAATCAAAGAGATTAAAATTTAATAAGTCTCTTATGCATTTTGATTTGAAGGATGAAAATTTGTAAATTGATTTATATGTTGTATCATGCAAGGAGGCAGTGGCGGGGCAAGACCAAAATTTGGCGTGGACAAGATACATTTTGCGAGGCCCCCTGATGGATGATGAGAGGACGGTTTTTTATTTTTGTTTGATCCTAACATTTATATTATTTTTTATTATTACGTGTTGTATACCTCAAACAATCAAAGAAACAGAAATTTCGCTGTTCTTAGAAATACGGAACTCCTTAATTTAATAACTCTCCTCTCCTTAATAAAACTCTTTAGTGAGACCAACTATTTGTAATAGCAGAGACCCTGGTAATAGTCAAATAAACTAATATAGTTCTATTGTTTTTATTATTTATTGCTGGATATTTTTGCGTTCGGAGGCCTTCGAGGTGCGAGGCCTCTTGGACCGCGAGGCCGTGGGCGGTGGCCCACGTCGCCCACGCCTGACGCCGCCACTGCAAGGAGGAAACCCCAGATGTATAAAAATAATCGATATATTTTTGAAAAATCGATTATTTAAATATGAAAAAAAATATTTTTAATTAATCGACTATATTCTCACACATATTCTTAAATAAAAACAAAAAAATGTTGAAAAATTACACATAGGTAGGTATTAAATATTTTTGTAAACTGCACCATCTGTGCGACAAATGAAAAAAATTTAAAAAAAGTTTATGAAGGATAAAGAATGTAAAAAAATTATCATTTTTCAAATTAATTGGTATTGTTTTTCGTATAGGTAAAGATTTTTAATAATCGATTATTTTTAAGAAAGTTAATCGTTTTTTCAAAAATCGATTATTATTGAAAAGATAATAATCGTTTTTTTTTTTCGATCAATGTCACATCCCCTTTATGTATGTACTAGCAGCGCCCCGCGGTTTCACCCGCGTAGTTCCCGTTCCCGTGGGAATAAGGGCGTAAAATATAGCCTATGTATTATTCTGATGTATAAGCTATATAACTGTAAAGTTTTATCAATATCGGTTCGGTAGTTTTTGCGTGAAAGAGGAACAAACATCCATCCAGACATCCATACATCCAGACATCCATCCAAACAAACTTTCGCGTTTATAATATTAGTAGGATGATTTTAAGGAGGCGACGTAGTTTGTTTCAAAACATTGAAATGCGCAACCGTTAATGGTTTGTATTACCCGGTCAATCGTCACACACTGTAATTACAAAAATTGGTCAAGCACATGTAATAATACAAATAGCATGTTACTGGGTTCCGTGTACTCGTATGACGAAATTCGGTAATATTAGTGGACAACTACAGGAAAAGATGAGCATGTCCGGTCCCAGTCAGAATGATGTTTCATTTTATTTAAATAACTAGCGGTTCTGCGCGGTTTCGCTTGGGTAGTTCCCGTTCCCGTGGGAATACGGGAATAAAATATAGCCTATGTTACTCAGGGATCTTCTAGCTTTCTATTGGTAAAAGAATCTTTTAAATCGATCCAGTAGTTTTTGAGTTTATTCGTAACAAAAATGTAAATATTTTCTTTTTATAATATTAGACGAAGAAGCAAAAGATAGAAGACTGGTGAAACTTGAGTATTTCTAGAAATGGAATACTCTACCCCCTCGGGGATAAAAGGAGACAGTTTCTTGTACTGTAGGTATGTTTGTTAGGGTGGAATATTGCAACTCAACTTTGAAGCAAATATCTTCAACCGATTGATCTGAAATTTTTGTATACACGTTTAGTTTGGATGACACCCACACCCAAAATGGCGGACCTTTAATGCACTCTTTCAATATGGGTATCAAATGAAAGAGCTTAGATACTAAGAATAACTCGAAAAATAACGTGACGTCACTCTATATCCAAAAGGTTATTTTAAAAAAACTTTTGCTTCTTTAAATTTATTTTTAAACCGACTTCAAAATAGGAGGAAGTTTCTCAATTCGACCGTTTTTTTTATGTAAGTATGTTCGCGGATAACTTCGTCGTTTATGAACTGATTTTGATGATTATTTTTTTTTTGTAAAGGAGATAACTATCCCAACGGTGGTACCATGATAAGGAAACCAGGATCTGATGATGGCATCCCAGAGAAATCGGTGGGAACCTTCGAAGATGGTAGTGGTGACTAGTGCTTTTTTACTTTTTTTAGTTTACTGTTTGAAGTTGGTTTTTAAATGTATTTTGATTTAATAAGACTATGACACATTGGAAAGAGATAAAGCATATAATACTCATGAAATACTATCGATGGCTACTAATAATGACGAAATAGATAGTTATGGCGATGTAGGAAACGTAAATACAGTACAAAACAGTGAAAGTGGTCGTGCTTCAATACACCAGTAGTGACGTGCGGAAGCAGATATCGATATCGAACTTTTAAGTCGCATTTTTCAGAGTACCGTAACCGAAGGGACCCAATTGCCTCCGCTGTCTATCTGTCCGTCCGTCAATCTATATTTTATGAACCATAATATAATAGTATTTTACACCAAAACAATATAAATTTTCGTTGAAATTTTCAAAGGTGTAGCGTATTTCTATTGCCTCTATAACAACGATAAAAATATTTTTTTTTATATATTTTATGGTAGTTCATCTTTCTGTGGGAGTCTGACATACATTTGGAAGATTTTTTTCCATCTATTTCATAAAAATCAAAAAGCTTTTTTTCCAAGTAGGGACTTATTGTAAGTCAATACGATTCCACCGCTTTAGCATATATGGTTGAAGTTATTGAAAGTCAATACGATTCCACCGCTTTAGCATGTATGATTGAAGAGAAGAAGCGGGGCAAGAAACTCAAAAAACACATTATTCTTTTAATCATAGTTACTACCTAAATTGGGTTACATAGGTTATTTTTCACTGTTGTATTGCGCTGTACTCTGTACCTACTGGAGAAAATCTACTGCAAGCATCATTGTCACTCATATAATCATTAACACATAGATATATATCATTAATCATTAATATATATTAAAACCTATGCCGTTTTGCACAGTAAGTTTTTTAATACATATAATTAATCATTAATATATATTAAAACCTATGCCGTTTTGCACAGTAAGCTTAACATGAGTTTTGAACATACTTCCAGGTGCATGTTTGTCAGTCACTTTTCGATATATCCCAATCGATACGGTCCCATCACTACTTACGGACCGGTTTACGTTATGAACGAGTATGTAGGTTATGTCACAAGAGAATCGTGGGTTTTGGGGCTATTATTTATGCGTTTAAGCATTTTTGACGAAATCTAGAACTGTTGCTTCTAGTTCAATGGTTCAAGGTTTGTAGTTTCTTTTCGCATTTCTAGCTATTAAAAATCGGTTGGGTGCATTATGTTCAATAGGGTAGTGTCCTACCTAGTCAAATCAGTTACTTTTTACCATCTGTCAAAACGAAATTTTACTATGGCTAGTGTACTGAAATAGCAAACCGTGACGTCATAGTTTCTAGTACTCAATTGCAGCACTTCTTTTGATTGTTTTATTATTTTTAAATTTGCTATAATTGTAAGTTGAAAATCGAAATACATATTTTGAGGTGTTTTGGGATAATCTTTTTAATGAATGACTACTCGCAATTTAATTACGATGCTGTCAACTATCCAATTCGCAAAGTGTCCAGTGTTCTCAAAATGTCCAATCCTCACAATGGGTTCGATTCTGCTTTACACCGACTAAACCTATTTTAGAAAATTCCTGTCTTTTTCTTACCTCAAAAAAAGAAAAGGGATAGACGATAACCTACCGAATTTAGTCCTTTCAGAGGCTGTATTTTAATCGCGACTTCCTTACTTATGCACTAAACACGTTATGAAATGCCTTAGTTGACAGGACTAATTTTAATTTGACATGACTAAATATCTCTCATCCCTTTTCTTTTCTAGGAGAAAGAAAATGACAGAAATAAAATAAGTTTAGTCGCTGTAAAGCAGAATCGAACCCAATGTTTGGACAAATTGCTAATTAGACAATTTAAGATTTGGAAATTGTGAGAATTGGACATTTTGAGCTCACTCGCATTTTGCGAATTGGACATACCTGTGCCAGTAACTATTTACTAATCAATCTACATAAATGACTAGCGACCCGCCCCGGCTTCGCACAGGTGCAATGCTAATACTAAAACCTTCCTCTTGAATCACTCTATCTGTTAGAAATAAATAAAGCTTAGGACTTTTAACTGTGTTTTAATAGTTTTAAATAATATTACAAAATTGATGCGTCATGATAATTACTCAAACGATGACAGAGAGAAAGTAGTCTGCAGAGTAGCTGCACACAAAGTTATTAAAATAAATATTTGCTATTCAGTGGATATCAGGCGTTTGCGTTCTCCATTTCCAACACTATCTATAAAAAAAAACGCATCAAAATCCGTTCCGTAGTTTTAAAGATTTAAGCATACATAGGACAGAGGGATATAGGGACAGAGAAAGCGACTTTGTTTTATACTATGTAGTGATTTCGAATACCAATAGTAAATAATAATAAAAAGATAGACCTGTAGGCGAAAATACAAGCACGGTTTTTGCGTAGGTAGTCTCAACTCTAAGGTCGGGTCCCTTGTATAATAATCTTTACTGTTATAATAATGATAATATCTCTATCGCATGTACCATTGGGAGTGCTCCGAGGAATTTTTCGGACTTATACCGGCCACAGCGTTTCGCCAACGTTCAACGCGACCAAACTATCATGCACACCACCTGGATAGTTGGCGGTCCACCACTGTGAGATTCTCACGAAACTTTTTGCCTCGCACAAAAGATCTGTGGAACAAATTGTCGCCGGCGGTATTTCCGGACCGATACGACCTTTAAACCTTCAAGAAGAGAGCGTACTCCCACCTCAAAGGCCGGCAACGCACTTGTGACTCTTGAGCTGCAGGTGTCCATGGGCGACGGTAGTCACTTACCATCAGGTGACCCGTCTGCTCGTTTGCCCCCTTTTATTTATATAAAAAAATCTTTATTCTTCACTGTGTACTGTACTTAATTAAGATCTTATAAACAAGGAGGTTCGACCCAACAGTGTAGGTAATAGGTATTCATTTCGGATGTACAATATTACTTATTATACATTTGATTGAACATTTAAAATTACAATTTAACAATTTAAGAAATTAACATTCAAACTTAATTAAGTAAAGAATTGTCAGTGTACATTCAACTACATAAAATGTTCATCATCATCAGCCTATAGCTGTCCCCTATAAGCCCCATAAAATCTATTAAAAAAAACCTCATCAAAATCCGTTGCGTAGTTTTAAAGATTTAAGCATACATAGGGACATAGGGACAGAGAAAGCGACTTTGTTTTATACTATGTAGTGATCAGCCTACATTCGTCCACTGCTGGACATAGGCCTCCCCTAATGAGCGCCATAGCGCCCTGTCTTCGGCTCGACGCATCCAGCACCTGCCTGCAGCCTTTCGCAGATCGTCATCCCATCTGGCCTGAGGGCGTCCTACACTACGTTTGCCGAATCGCGGTCTCACTCCAGAACACGTTTACCCCAACGGTTGTCGGTTCTTCGCGAGATATGGCCGGCCCACTGCCACTTCAGCTTGCTATATAAATAAAAATAAAAAAATCTCACGCCTTTCATCCCCGAAGGGGTAGGCAGTGGTATTCCATTACTGGATATAGTTACTCACATTTCACGAGATATATTGGACCCCTAAACATATAATATAATATAATCTCACGCCTTTTTTATCCCCGAGGGGGTAGGCAGAGGTATTCCATTACTGGATATACCCACATTTCACGAGACATATTGGACCCCTAAACGTGATAGGTGGTGAGCCCATCGCCGGACCGGCAGCCTTATTGTCTAACTTTTATTTGCGGTCGCTTTAGATTATATCTTGTTCATTTTGCCATTTAAACAAGATGATATGTACTTCGGACGTCAAATTTCGTGATTTGCATGGAAGCCGTCCACAAATCCTCCGGAAGTAAATTGAGTGAACTAAAACGCTCTATTTGACAGTTTTGACAACTAAATTGGTATTGTGTAAGGAAAAATGACAGCTGGAACCGGCACGAAAGCGGTTGGGAACTGTCAGTTGAAATGGGTTGCAAATGTGCTGCCTTCTTCAATTTATTTCTCGTTTAATCAGCTAATTTACTGAAATAAAAAGAATGTGTGTAGTGTATTCCACGAATTAAAAGTGTAAAATGAATTCCTGGTGCCGATAATCAAGTTATTGTAGCTATTGTTATTCGGGATATCAAAGTAACGTGATGTTCAAAACTTGCAAATTTTCTTTATATATGTGTTTGAAATCATAAAGCGAGATATCATTTCTTGCCCGGGAAAGGAAAATATCCCTGAAAGAACACCGGCATTCACCTGCGAAGATCACTCTGTGTTGCGATTGTTAATCACCGAGCTCACAATCCAAGTGTAGTGATTAGAGGTCAGTTGGGACTGATGTGATCATCAGTGGTCAAAAAAGTTGATAGGTATTACAGAACTCACTACGACTTAGGTAATTTACTTCCAATGTGTCTCATAAGATCAAAACTAAAGTATAGGTATTCCATTTTAAAAATAAGTCTAATAAAATGCAGCCCTATCCTCAAAGAGTTTGTCTGTTGTGTTGAGTGGCGGATTTGAAGTCTTAGCCGCCCTAGGCTCCAGGCCACGTAGTAAGTAGGAGCCGTCCCTTTCTCAATACCCATCATATGGACTACTGCCAATATAAAATAAGTAGGTATAATTTATACTATTTATTTACCTTTAGGTACGAAAGGTTTTGGAAACTTTTTTACCAGGAAAAACTATCTAATCCATAGTGATACGAACATAACTGTGTCTGTCTGTTTGAACTTATCGCTGAGCCACTCTTGATAAAATTTAAGGTTACAAAATATTACCGATATCACCAGGGAGGATATTGACAGATTTTTATTTTGAAATGTGAATAAAGTCACAAGCAAATATGTACTAACTTAAGTAGATAATAACGTTAGTATACTAAATCTATGGTAGATAATATAATCTTCTAGTCTCCTTATGTAGGAATTGTGTAGGAATTATTGTTATTAGTCCATAAACAAGAGAAACAATTCATTTAACTTACTATTTTATTTTTACTATGAAATCCCATTTACATAAGGTTATTAATAAATATGAAAGGAACAATGAAAGTTGACGAAGCAAAAGAAGTATGTAAGGATCATAGCAAGTGGAAAGAAGTGGTTTCATATTGATTTAATCAGAGGAGTGTATATGTATGTAATTATTTTAATAAATTTAAGATAGCTTCGGAGAAGTATTGTCATGTCTCTACTAATATTAAAAATGGGAATGTAACTCGTTGTTGTTACATAATATAAAAATAAATTAATTAGAAATTCGACAAACATATAATAACTTATAAATAATATTTTCATGTCAACATTAAATTAATTTAAGTCAATAAATTCACATAATATAGTATAATAACATTTTCCAACAAAAAGCATTTCACAAGATTTTTGAACACATTCACATAGTCAATTACCTTTTAATCTACCAGAAGACTAATAAACATCCTTATAGAATGGTACCTCGCTCGCACTGTCAATTGTCAAACACGAAACAATTGTCAATTTCGGGGAGATAGATTAAGGAATGCCAATTTTCTGCGGCATAGGCGCTTTTTTGTTTGATCTGAAGTTTCATGACAGGCTGAGTTACTTCCACATTTATAATATTAAGTAGGGATTTCATTTTAGGTCCATCAAATGAAGCATTATATTATAAATAATCATTATATAATGATACAGTAGAGACAGCACTTTGTAACGGAGGTATTAGTTAGGGGAGCCGCAGCAGTTGTGGAGACTGTTAGCGGGTTGACTGGAAGTAGTGCACCGAAGTATCCATGGAGAGTTGAGTTTCTTCCTCATGACACTAGAAAAATATGTAATTTTGTCAATTTAGAATTATTATTACTGACAAGATTATTAGTAACTCGGAGACAACATAAATAAAGTATGAGTAGGGAATATGTGGTTAAGTTTAACATAGCATCCATCATATCTATCAATCTTGACATGAATAGACTGAACTATAAATTTATGGAAACTACCAAATATCTAGTAGAGATAAAAGTAGTACATGGTTTGACTTATACTTTTCAATTAATTTAGAAGCTGAAAAACTTGTAATTCTAATAATGATTAAGTACCTATCAAGATAATAAAGAAGATATTATATGTAGGTATATGATGGATTCATACCTTAGGTATTCATACACTTTTTGTATATAAGTTCGGTGTACGACTTGATGGACTATGAATACCTAGATGGTCCATGACAAATGTTATTTTTATGGCTAAGATTGAGCATGTTAGGTCTATACTAGTAAAAGGTCCATTAGGCATAAGACTCGTGCAAGTTTGGCATTGGTGGGAATACTTACTTTAGTCCAGTGCTCCGCAATATTTCTCCTGTTGATCTCAATACATTTCGCGTCCTTAACTCGTCCCACAACATTTTGATTGCAATTGCTGAGTTATATTCTTATTCTCAGTTAGTTGGCCGTTGTTGTTGTTACATCGGCCGGCACAATTTCTATACATTCCATCCTTGGAGTGATGAAATAAGAGTTTTACTTTGAAATCCAATCACGCATGTTCAGAATTACACTGAAAACAGCTGCATAATTAGTAGTATTTCTGTGTTTTTATCTAAAATTTAGGTTAACCTCAATCAACTTGTATACAAACATTTGTTTTTTTAAATTGTTTTTTCTTTTTACTGGTGTGGCAAGTGCTATGGCTACCAAAAAATACTCTCGTAACACATTTTGGATGCTTTTGTAACACGATTGTGACAATTCATTATTCGTATGGATGCTTTGATATGAATAAAAGTCCAAATTTTGATCCATGATACACAAACTCATATAAAAAATATTTTACTTACCTTATTAGATGACAACTACATGTACGCAATATGTAGAAGTTCATAATTTGGCAACACAGTATGCTTTAAGCCATGTCTAAGGCATGCAATGTGTTAGGCAAAGCCTGCACACTATTAAAAAAAAAAAGACCGAGAAATTGCATTCACTTCGGTCATATAGTCGGAAGAAGATTCTATGAAAAATCCTTACACAATACCGTCAAACATGACACGATAGTATGGAGATGGATAAAGATAGAATCTAAAGCGACCGCAAATAAAAATTACACAATTAGGCCCCGATTCTGAGACATGTCTGTTTACACATGTCTCAGAATTAATTCTGAGACCTGCGGGTTTCCTTACGATGTTTTCCTTCACCGTCGAGCTAGTGATAAATATGTACGTAAGTTTTTGAAAAACTCATTGGTAGGTACATGCCAGGATTCGAACCCGAGCCTCACTGATTTTCGGCCGGCTCTTTAACCGTAAAGGCTATCACTGCTCTTTTGTACAAAATCAAAGAAAGTATATTCACCTACTTATACTTATGTAGGTAAAAGCCAATTATAAGTGGGTATACAAAGCGTAACAGAAAAGCGCAATTCCTCATACACCCCAATTACTAGTAGATATATTTATATAAAAAAAATATGATGAAATCGAACTTTAGTTGTGTCTAACCAATTTTCTTAAATATCGATTAATAATAGCACGATTTCCATAGAAAGCACTAAATTCAGCTACGCTAATTCGAAATGTGTGAGAGTGTATGAGTGATAAGGTGTAGTAGAATGTGAGAGAGATGCGAATGAGGGAGGTGGCTCTCTCATCTATGTGTGAGTAGTGAGTGAATGAGTGTACCTATGTAGGTGTAGGCCTACATATTATTTATCACTAACTCGACTCTACTAAAACATTATGAGACGATGTTACCCTCAATGTAGTGATAAATATATAAGTATGCTTTTAGAACGCTCTCCCTCAGAGATACGATTATATTTAGGAAGAATAGTAGACAAGAAATAAAGAAGAGTTAGCGGTAACGCCTGACGCTTATAACATGCAAAAAAAATTTGGCGCACAATGCTGACATTCTTTTGTCAGGCGTTAATTATTTAAGACTATGAAATTTTGTTATTATTATTATTAGCAAGTAACTAAGTGCTATAGAACTTAAAATATATATTTTCTATTGTGTCCAATTTATTACAATCTTGCAGGCCACAGAATTGATTCTGTGTCATGTGTGCACCCCGATCCAGGGTCCAAAACATTGTCTGTGCTGAGATGGCGCCATTTTGGGTCACTATGTGAATCTGTTCATCGTTAAGTCTATAGCCTTCTGAGTCGGAGGTCGCGGGTTCGATCCCCACTCGGGGCCAACATTTGTGTGCATGAACATGTCTGTTGGCTTCGTGTCTGGTCGTTTATTTATCCCATCAAAAACATAAATGTGAAATGAGAGCCAAGTTCAATATTATGATGTATGCCTTGGTTGTTGACTTCAACGACAAAAGAAGTGAGATCTAAATGGGGGCCAAGTTCAATGGTTTATTTATAACAACATAAAATATCATTTCTTCTTATAACTTAGGATAATATTATATTATTGTAGCCTAAACTTCAAATAAAAAAAAATATCATCAAAATCGGTTCACCCAGTCGAAAGTTCAGAGGTAACAAACATAAGTCAAATTGATAACCTCCTTCTTTTTTTGTCGGTTAAAAATGTAATAGGATGTTGATAGATAATAATGCGTCATAATTATAATTGTCGGAAATATCATTGACGTTACGACATTATACGTGACGTAGTTACTCATTACTAATGAAATGGTCAATTTGTACGTCTGCGTATCTTTTTACGAGTATGACTAATCTATTATACTTACTTATATACGATGTTTGTGTTTTGACAATGATTTTCTAAATAAAATTAGGTAGATGCTCTACCATGTCGTACCGCCTCTACTGACTCGTGTAAACCTCTTTCAGAAACTGAACATACTTTCATTCCCTCGGTTGTATGTGTTTATGAAATTGTCAAATTTGCAAATCACAAATGTGTGACAGAAAATGTAGAATTAATCAGTTCTACCATATTTGCACAAAACTACAAAATAGACAATTATGTACAGAATCTCTAATTAATTATGATTATAAGGTATAATGTTTTCGCACAATGGAAGTCAAGTTAAGCCGTGTCAGATACCCTTGAAACTTGATACAGGGAACCAATTCCACTAAATGTCAACGGTTACAGTTGGATGACAATGACATGTCAATGGTCAGTCGATGGTGTTATTTTCTCTGAAAAATGCAGAAATAACATCATTGACGGACCATTAAGATGTCATTGTCATCCAATTATAACCATGGACATTAGTGGAATTGGCCCCCTGGTCTAACCATTTATTTGAAGCGATATAAGAGTACCTATAACGTGTCTAAATATAAAATGTCATTGTATTCGCGATGTTTTTTCCGCGTACCTGCAATATGTGGAATAAGCTTTAAAGGTTTTTCCCAGAGAGGTTTAGTATAAAAACTATCAATACAAACTTTTTCTTTAAACATTTATGGTTTTCCTTTTGCGTTATAACATAAAGCCGAGTTTACATTACGAAACTAGTGGCATGGAAAGTAGTGTCAAGAAATTAATTTCATCGTAAATTTCACGTTTATCAAGATTCTATATCTAGGTATATATAGGTACATATTTAAAATGATAAACTGACTGACTGATTGGTAATATATATGTATCGACGAACAGCCTAGACCGCTGGGTCTAGAGACTTGAAATTTTGCACATAGATATATAGCTTATATTTATAATTTATTTATAATCTCACGCCTTTCATCCCTGAGGGGGTAGGCAGGGGTATTCCATTACTGGATATACCCACATTTCACGAGATACATTGGACCCCTAAACGTGATAGGTGGTGAGCCCATCGCCGGACCGGGTCTATTTACACATGTCTCAGAATTAATATAGCTTATACCAAAGAGATTAAAATATAATAGGGCATAGAGGGGACAAAGCGAGGAAAAATTGATGCCAAAAGTTATTACATGTGGAATAAATCTAGTACAATTTCGACCGAATCACAGCTCGCGTTCATACTAACCGACATGACGCTTGAGATTCAAAGTTTTTTTATGAAAATATTCCCAATGCCCCCTCTATGTCCTATTATATTTTAATCTCTTTGACTTATACAGTGTACGCATCCACTAAGAAAGGATTTTGCAAAATTCAACCCCGGGGGTGAAATAAACGAGCGCGAGCGAAACCGCGGGTAAAACCTATTAATAAAAATAATAAATCTTCATTTCAATCAATATTTACATTAGTAGATTTTAAATAAGAGAATTTGAGGTACGGAACCCTAAAAATAATCAATGGTCCGCAAAGACCCAGCCCAAGGGGAGGGTACGGGTCACGACCTCCGCCCTTGATCCCATGTGACGTACCTAACTCCAAAAAAATACCCTAAATTAAACCGAATTACGACTTGCGTATGCGCAGGTAGCTGAACTGACTTGAACTAAACCGGTTAGATATTGTCTGGTCATCAGATGAGCTTGGAAATTATATATTTGAAAGAAAAGTCAGTTTGTCTTCATTTATTGAATTATCAATTTAGATGTTTGTGTGTCTTTGCTAATTTAGTACAACAATAAAATAATTACGTTTTATTGCAATGGTTTCGGTTCAGTACCAGCGTACAAAAGAAATACTAAAAATACACGTTTCTTGTATGGCACATCTATATACTGGATGGCTTTTTTACCGTCTGGAAAAAAATATGACTTACAAGGTATCTAGAGCCGAAATTACACACGAGATTAATTATTAAATATAGTCATGTTTAATGTAATTTACAAAATCTAGAAAATACGCACATTATTATCTAGCAGCTGGCGGTTGTAGGTAGATTTCGCACGAAATGAAGCTACGAGCCTGTTTCTTTTTAAATTACTATTTCAAATATTTAAGTGTGTAATATTGACTACAATTGAGTAATGTATATTATGTTAAGCAAGAAAAAACATTTGTATCTAAAGCAAAAAACTTATTTTAAGTAACAGTGACAAATGAATCTATTACACTTACCTATCACAACATTCAACCCTTAAGGGGGTGAAAAAGGGGTTGAACGTTTGTATGGAAAACCTTCATTTTTGGGTCTATCAATTCGAAACTTTGTAAAAATACTCTTCAAAACAAACAACAAGACACGTGATCCTATATTTTCCAAAAAACCTCCCCTAAGGGGTTGAAACAGGGGGATGGAGTTTGTATAGAGACGTGTTGTTTTTTACGTCTATCAAGTTGAAACTTGACACAGATACTCTTAGAAGTAAATGATGAGATACGTGTTTTTGGATTGTTCTAAAATCGTCCTCTAAAGGTGTGAAAGTAGGGGTTGAGTTTGGTATGTATGGAAAACCTTCATTTCTGGGTGTATCAATTCGAAACTTTGTAGGAATACTTCTCAAAACAAAAAACACGACACGTATTACTGGGTTTTCAAAAAAAAAACCCCCTAAGGGGTTGAAACAGGGGGATAGAGTTTGTATGGAGACGTGTTGTTTTTTACGTCTATAAGGTTGAAACTTGACACAAATGCTCTTAGAAATAAATGATGAGATACGTATTTTTGTATTTTTCTAAAACCGACCCCTAAAGGTGTAAAAGTAGGGGTTGAGTTTGATATGTATGGAAAACCTTCATTTTTGGGTGTATCAATTCCAAACTTTGTAAAAATACTCCTCAAAACAAACAACAAGATACGTATTTCTGGATTTTTCAAAAAACCCCCCCTAAAGGGTTGAAACTGGGGATTGGAGTTTGTATGGGGACGTGTTGTTTTTTACGTCTATCAGGTTGAAACTTGGCACAAATACTTTTAGAAATAAATTATGAGATACGTGTTTTTGAATTTTTCGAAAATCGTCCCCTAAAAGGGTGAAAGTAGGGGTTCAGTTTGGTATGTATGGAAAACCTTCATTTTTGGGTGTATCAATTCGAAATATTGTAAAAATACTCCTCAAATCAAACAACAAGATTTCCTTATCTTCAACTTGAAACTTGGCACAAATATTCTTCAATAGTCTCCATACAAAGTCCACTTCTTTTTTTGAGAATAATTCACTATGGGTTCCTTATGGAAATTTATTTGTTAATATGACCACATGCGTAGCCATTGATATCAAGAACTAATTCAAAAATCATAATCCAGAGAGTGTCCTAGGCTTTACAACACGTAAGAGAATAAGCGCAATTCCTGAAATTAGTATCGACTACTTAATTGATTTCAGCTATCTATATCTTCTATACATATAATAAAACTCTAACGGGGCCGTGTCTGTACATTAAATATTTTTTGAAAATTTTAACGGTAGTGTATATAGTTATCGATATAGATCGATATAGATACCGAAACACCACTTTTTGGAATTTTTGTCTGTCTGTCTGTCTGTCTGTCTGTCTGTCTGGTTGTGCACGCATCACTCGAAAACTACTAGACGGATTTTGATGAAATTTGGTATGGAGATAACTGATTACCCGGGTCAACATCTAGGGTACTTTTTATTCCAGGAAAATATCTCATTCCCACGGAAAAATATAAAAACTGGTTAAAAAGAGAAATACGTACTACTCCGAAACTATAACACCTAGAAACTTGAAAAATGGTATGAAGGTGTCTGATATGTCATAGAAAATTGGTATGAAGGGATTTTTGGAAATTCCCACGGGAATGGGAATAAACTAAATCCAAGCGGGAAGACGCCGGTGGGCACCCGATATTTGAAATATGGTATGAAGGTGTCTTAAATATGTCGTAGGCAACCAATATGAAGGAATTTTCGGAAATTCCCACGGGAACGGGAATAAACGGAATCCGCGCGGGCAACGCCGCTGGGCATCCGCTAGTCTATACATATAATAAAACTCTAACGAGGCCGTGTCTGTACATTAAATATTTTTTGAAAATTTTAACGGTAGTGTATATAGTTATCGATATAGATACCGAAACACCAATTTTTGGAATTTTTGTCTGTCTGTCTGTCTGTCTGTCTGTCTGTCTGGTTGTGCACGCATCACTCAAAAACTACTGGACGGATTTTGATGAAATTTGGTATGGAGATAACTGAGTACCCGGGTCAACATCTAGGGTACTTTTTATTCCAGGCAAATATCTCATACCCACGGGAAATTATAAAAAACTGGATAAAAAGAGAAATACGTACTACTCCGAAACGATAACACCTAGAAACTTGAAAAATGGTATGTAGGTGTCTTTTATGTCGTAGGAAACCAGTATGAAAGGATTTTTGGAAATTCCCACGGGAACGGGAATAAACTGAATCCACGCGGGAAAACGCCGCTGGACACCCGCTATTTGAAATATGGTATGTAGGTGTCTTAAATATGTCGTAGGCAACCACTATGATGGGATTTTCGGAAATTCCCACGGGAACGGGAATAAACGGAATCCGCGCGGGCAACGCCGCTGGGCATCCGCTAGTTTACAATATGTGTAAAGTTTTTCCGAAAAATTAATTAGCATAACTAAATTTAGGACTGCCTATTGACACCGTACTGTTATCGCTCTTTATTTAAGCAATTTGGTTAGGCAAAACTAAAGTACGAATGCATCACCATCTTTTTTATGTTAGTATACTAATCGGGGTACGTATCAGGAATTGCGCTTATTCTGTGACGCGTTGTATATAGGGTGTTTTTAATAACAAAAATATAAATAGCAATGATAGCCCAGTCGCTAAAGAGCCCGCTTCTCATTCGCGAGGCTCGGGTTCCAATCCCGGCATGTACCTACAGTCAAGTTTTAGAAAGGATCCTTAATTTTTTTCCTCATATATATATATAGCTTATATTACTCAGGGATAATGTAACATTCTAATGGTAAAAGAATTTTTAAAATTGGTTTATTCGTTATTAACATACAAAAATACATAATAGATAGTAGATAGATAGATAGTGTAGATTATCCTTCTTGATATATTTTCTAAACGCGAAGGAATAACAAATTCCACGCGGAGGAAGTCGCGGGCATCAGCTTACAAAAATACAAATCCTTCCTCTTTATAATATTATTGTAGATAGATAGATAGTGCAGATTATCCTTCTTGATATATTTTCTAAACGCAAAGGAATAACAAACTCCACGCGGGCGAAGTCGCGGGCATCAGCTAGTAATAGATAAACTGACTGGTTACACAGCCTAACGTAACGAAAGGATTGAGCAACAGTCCCACGGGAACGGGAAAAAAACTGCGCGGGCATCGCCAGGGCGCTTGATAGTACTGTACTGTATAAATAAAAGGTTCAACCCTGTCACGCACCGCATACGCCCAAGATTCGCTCGTGCATCGCGTTTGGGTCACGTTTGAACGGACATTCATTTTATTTTCGGGAGTGAAAAAATACTGTGCTTTTTATGTGTTGCAATAATTAGCGGAGTAAATAGGTAAGATATATACCTACTTATATTCAATTAGTTTTCTTTATTGAAGTGAGATATAACATAGAAGTGTTTCTTAATTATAAAGCCGCCAAAGTTTTACGTTTGATGGTGAGAAGCGCTTTTTTCAATAGCAATGAAGCATCCTATTAGGTATTATCTATACAATATGTAGCAGAATTAGCGCAATTCTTGAAATTAGTTTGTTCAGTATCGACTATAGTCTATTTCGCACCAAATGGGTTCGGTGACAGTTCACATTTTTCCTTTTTACGCATACAACTTTCTAGTAAGAAAAATAGATGGTTCCAAAAATAATGAATAATTTATTATTATGTCATTGATAAAATACAATAATTGTCGCCTCTAAAATTCTAAATTAAAATCTCAGACAGTCAAAATCAAGAAAAATATAAAAAACAATAGATTATTATGATATCCTAAAAATACGTATTGCGTGGAACGGAACTTTTACTCATAGGGATTGACACAACTTAATCTACATTAAATCGATGAATCGAAGCGTTTTGGAGGGAATCCGAAGAAAGGTGCAATGTTTTTGTAACATTTTCATTTTGTTGTATCTTTTGGGTTTAAAATAGTAATAGTGTATTATGTGGCAGGGGTCTGTGAAAGTGTACCGTGATTTGTAGATTCGATAATGTATGATTATTTTCGTATTGCATCAAAAAGTCGATGACATTTTTTTTTATTTTACCATGTATTTCCCATATATAACCTGTGACATTTAAACATATTCAATAAAAAGTAAACTTGAAAAATCATTCTATCAATAAAGTAGAAAATCGATTCCATTTCCTTTACAAACTTACTCGAAATTTTAGAAAAATCGATTGGATTTCATTGGGACACATCACTTCAATTGTCAACAGTGAACTGTCACCGAACCCACACAAATAGACTTCCTTTGGACAGTGAGATGTCATTTCCCCCACTATCCCATTCCTGTGGAACCGGCTTCCGGCCGCCTCACTGACAGGGGTCATGGAGCGCTACTGATTCATTCTAATTAGAATTTCTCTGATTCTAGTTAGAATTATACAGAATTCTGTTTAAAACATTATACTATATTAGATTGAGGATCTATTCTTCATTCTTGTTTGTTTAAAAATATTGAATTTTAGCTGAAATATGACTTTCAGTATGGGGTATGATATTTTGTACTACAATTCCTGAATTATTATAAAAATAAAACAACGTTTGACTCTTATCTTGTGTTTTATTTACACTATACATCATCTCAAATGATATACAAACCAAACATCAAGGGTCACCATACATATTTTTTACACAACACAATGTTCAAACAATTGGTATAAACAACAGCCACTCTGTCTGAGCTCAAAACATGGTCTCATATTTCTTTGTTATTGAAATGACTCGCGGCACTACGCACAAAGATTTTATGTTTACAGTAACTTGAGATTATCAGTAACAAGTATTAAAAGCAACACAATGAAAATGTTGAATACGTTTAGAGTAAAAGTTAAACAAATATCGGACTTAAATTTGGCCCAAAAATTAGTACTATTTAAAAGTAAAGTTTTTGGTATAAATATAGGTCTTACTAAAAGTACCTATACTTTTTTTAGTATTTACATAGACCAAAGTTTTAAATTAAAACAAAAGATATGTATGTTTCAAAGGAAATTTTCAAATAAAATGATCATAAAAATAGGTGAGTTTGGTACCCAAAGAGTACTAGAATTATACGTCAAACCCCGTCAGTGGAGGAGCCGGAGGCCGGTTCGGTATTAAAAATGAACTGTCAAACCCCGTCAGTGGAGGAGCCGGCGCCCGGCTCGTAGTATTCTTCGTTGAATTATATTGAAATTTCTTACTGTTTCTGACTGAAATATACGATTTACAATACAAATAATACAACTTTATTAATATGATGTCTTTTATTCAGCAGTACATTTTGGTTTAATAATGTATTACGTCCAGTAAAGCAAAAATAATACAACACTCATAGTTCGATTACGAGTACCGTCATAGTTTGAAGACGGGTTTTTTCACAAAAAATCGAAGGAATAGCGGTATTATTAGTTACAAATATGAACTAATATACACATTTCCATGTTTCTGCCAAAAGAACTGACCAAAAACACTTATTTTCACTACAAAAACGTTTGAAAATATGCCGCGAACAAGTCACGGTGACGTGTTTTTGAAAGACGTATAATTTATTTTTTTTCTTTAAGGGCCACTTGAGTCTTTGGTTCATTTGCTAGCTTGTTTCATTAAGCTGGTGCTATATTATCTTGACAGGGCATAATGTATCAACGGCTTCACTTATCGCGGGAGTCTTGAACCACTTGAGAACAGCCGGAAGCCGGCTCGCCCACTGTTACGCAATAAATGACAGCAGCCGGAAGCCGGTTCGCTCACTGTCCAGGGGAGTACTTATTCGATTTCAGCTATTTTTAATAGGTGTTAAAATTTTCCGAAAAATGAATTATCAAACCTATAAAAATCGTAGGTAGGTACTATTATTGCTTTTTATTTAAGAAAATTGGTTGGACACAACGAAAGTACCTACCAACGCAGAATAAGCGCAATTCCTCATACACCCCAATTAGTAATTTCATATAAAAAAATATGATGCATTCGTACTTTAGTTTATCATAAAAATCAATAATACCTATACTTTGCTGCGCCGTATCAGGGTGTTATACATGTCATTTTATAATTATAGTTGTGTCATGTAATTTGCAATAAATAAATAATAGTACGGTTTCCATAGGTAGGACAAAATTCAGTTGTGCTAAATAATTTCATTCAATTATGTCGCTAGTTATAAGTACTTAGAGTTTTATTTTCCCTTGGAATAGGTAAGACTCCGTTGGAAAAATTGTATATAATATAATCTCATGCCTTTCATCCCCGAGGGGGTAGGCAGAGGTATTCCATTACTGGATATACCCACATTTCACGAGATACATTGGACCCCTAAACGTGATAGGTGGTGAGCCCATCGCCGGACCGGGTCTATTTACACATGTCTCTGAATTATATCTGAGACCTGCGGGTTTCCTCACGATGGTTTCCTTCACCGTCGAGCTAGAAAAAAAAAAAAATGGAAAAATTGTGCCCTATTATATTGTGCCCATTACTAATTCTGAAAATGGTAAGTCTGTCTATCGATAGGCTATATCTCATGAAATGGGAATAGAAGGTCTCTGCCCATCCCGTCGGGTATAATCCCCTAGGGTATTTTTACTTTATTACTAGCTGGTGCGAGGTTTCCGTTTATACCCGTTCCCGTAGGAATAATGCATAGTTTTAGTGGTTTAAAATCATCTTCGCATTATTGCCTTTCTAATGAAATCGGTGTGGTCATAGGTAGATTTTTCTTAAAATTGTCACAGAACATAATTATAACAGTAGTATTTTTATAGGTTACAGCTGACGGGCCTGTTGGCTCAGTTGGCAGTGACAGCCTTCTGAGTCAGAGGTCGCGAGTTCGTTCCCCGCTAGCCAACATTTGTGTGCATGAACATGTCTGTTGGCTTCGTGTCTGGGTGTTTAATATTTATTTAAGTATGTTTGATCAGTCGTTTATTACTCATAGTACAGGCTCTGCCTAGTTTGGTAATGAATACTGAATTCATCATCAACCCTTAACAGCACACTGCTGAGCTAAGGGTCTTTCCACATAAGGAAGTATAGGCTATAATCTTCCACGCGAGCCCACCGCGGATTGGGAGGTGGCCACTTAACAGTCAGAATTTTTCAAGCCACCCAAGGGTATCTGACATGGCTTAACGACTTCTATTGTGCGTAAACACAACGAAAACTTATTATTATTATTTAATTTTATTTATTTACTAGCGACCTGCCGCACGGGTGCAATGCTAACACTTAAACCTTCCTCTTGAATCACTCTATCCATTAAAAAAAACCACATCAAAATCCGTTGCGTAGTTTTAAAGATTTAAGCATACAAAGGGTCAGGGATATAGGGATAGAGAAAGCGACTTTGTTTTATACTATGTAGTGATTTAAAAAATATATTATTATTATATAGTTAAAGCCTACAACTATAGCGTTACAAACACGTAATAGTTATTAATTATTCGCACCGGCGCATGCGCGCGTTCGTCCGATTAAATGCGCTTTATAAGACGCGGTGTCATCATAGCGCAGTTAACCCTTGCGAGCTGCGTCTGCGCACTTAACAGCCCACAGCTGCAAATATCCGAGACTAGAAAAAAAAACTCACGCCTATACAAAAAAGAAACTTTATTTCAGACCATAAAAATTCTTTGTACCCGAGGGGGTAGGCAGAGGTATTCCACTTCTGGATATACCCACTTTTTACGAGATATTCTTTGGACCCCTAAACGTGAGAAGTAGGGAATCCATCCCGCTAAGGCGGGATCCCGCAATTTGCGGGATCCCGCACGTTTGCGGGATTGAGAAAAAGAGCTCAGACGACGTTCTAATTACTTTTAAGACTTAGTATAGCCTCATAAATAAGTGATTTAACAACTTTCCCATGGAGCTCGTGCGTGACTTAACATTTGAATGAAAAACACTTTTTGGAAAACATATAAACTGTTATTTCATGCCTCTATAACTAATAAATATGTTCAATTGTCAATACAAATCTAAAAGATAAAAGGTTTAAAATTGTATTAAGTGTATCGTTTCTTAAAAGTAGCTGATAATTTTTACTTTTAAAGCATAATTGATTTCAATTGTTGATTAGTAATTAACAATAACTCTACTTATTAATAATAATGATAATAAAAATAAAAGGTGTGAACAATGAACATATGTATGTATGTACGGAATCCAAACCCGCATCAAAATCGCGATCCCGCAGGCCTGCGGGATTAAGGTCATCATTCCGGGATTTTCGGGATTGAGATTTTTCTAAATATTATTTCCTTTTGAGTAATTATTAAAAAATAATTGAAATAAAGATAAGTAAATTGTAATTTTTAATATAATTATTATTAGGTAATAGGTAGAGTTATTACTAATTACTAAACAACAATTGAATTGAATCATGCTTTAATTAAAGGTAAAAAATATCCGTTTATTTTAAGAAACGATATATTTATACAATTTTCAACATTTTGTCTTTTAGATTTGTATTGACAATAGAAAATATTTTTTAGTTTTGAAAAAACAATTTTTTTTTTTATAATACTTTCGAAGAAATTATTTAATGATAAAATATTCCTGTGCCATGGGGGAAACCCCAGTCACAGCTCTAGTATTTCAACTAACCAATTCGTCAAGCATCGCGCGGTTCCAATGCGCACCGTAACGTTTTAAGAGGTTTACGTTCGTCCGAAACAGGATTCACACAGCATAAAAGTAAAATATATATTTTTTTGGTAAATTAAAATCATTTTTTATTATTCAAATGCTAAAGTCAAGCACGAGCTCCATGGGAAAGTTTCCAAAACACTTAACACTGGGTCTTAAAACTAATCAGAACGTCGTCTGAGCTCATTTATTTTATTTTCAATCCCGCAAACGTGCGGCACCCCGCACGAGTAATCTTGAATTTTAGATCCTGCAAAAGAGGTGCGGGACCCCGCAAATGCGAGATTCCGCGTTTGCGGGATTGGATTCCCTATTATGTATATATGTAAAAATAAAAATTTACTTGTCTTTATTTCAATTATTTTTAAATAATTACTCAAAACAAAAAAAAAATTTAGAAAAACTCAATCCCGCAGGCCTGCGGGATCGCGATTTTGATGCGGGATTGGATTCCCTAGTGATAAGTGACGGTGAGCCCATCGCCGGACCGGGTCTGTTTACACATGTCTCAGAATTAATTCCGGGACCTGCGGGTTTCCTCACGATGTTTTCCTTCACCGTCGAGCTAGTAATAAATATGTACGTAAGTTTTGAAAAAAAAACCATTGGTACGTGCCAGGATTCGAACCCGAGCCTCACTGATTTGCATCATGTGAAGCAGGCTCTTTAACCGTAAGGCTATCAGTGCTCTAAATAAGATCACCCTAAACCAGGGGTCGGCAATCTGCAGCCCGCAAGCCAAATGCGGCTCTTTGGATGTGAATCTGCGGCTCTTCAGTTACAAATATTATTTACCTACTTTATTAAAAAAAAACATGCAAAAATCGATGATCATCTAATAATACCATAATATATAGTTATTATCTAATTTGTTGTGAAAAAATACTACTTATATGGGAATAAAAATTTTATTTATAAAAGTACTATTTGTTGTGGGCAAGAAAATTTTTTGTGGCTCTTTTTGAAATAATTTTTTTCTTTTTTATTCCAAGTTTTAACTCAAAAAGTTGCCGACCCCTGCCCTAAACCAACATCGTTTTATGTCATTGGGTTCGATCCTGCTTTACACCTACTAAACTTATTTTAGTTTAGTTCTGTCTTTGTCTTACCTCAAAAACATTAAAGGGATAAAAGATAACCTACCGAATTTAGTCCTGTCAGAGGCTGTATTTTAGTCGTGACTTATTTACTTATGCACTAAACGCGATATGAAATGCCTTAGTTGACAGGACTAATTTTAATTTGACAGGACTAAATATTCCGCGTCTCTTCTCTTTTCTATGAGAAAGAAAATGATAGGAGTAAACTAAAATAAGTTTAGTCGCATCAATTCGAAAAAACATGGCAGTAGATATTTGGTAAGACGTCTCCATCTATTGAGAAAAAGAAGTACTTAGTTATAATATTTTTTAAACTTTTCATTGTTAAATAATTTAATGATTGCAAATTATATTTCTCAATAACAAAACAATTCCGTGAACCCAATAATTTTGGCTAACACAAAAACAGTTTCCGATATATACGATGTCTTATATTTTTTTATAGTTTTTCCTGAGTTAGATCTGTAAGCAAAATACCGTTGACTCATCAGCACAGATCTTTGAACTGCAACCTTGATACTAGAGATAGGTACGATTTCTACTTACTTTTAAATAATTTTCATTTGATGAAATCACTTATTTTTCACATGATTTCACTTGTGAAATTTCAAAGGATTTTATATTTCGATAATTAGTAAACATTTATTTACAATGAAAAAAAAAACATTCATTTAGAATAGGTAATAATTACCTACAGATAAAAAATTTCTTCCAAAGAGGAACCCTGGTGGACAGTGCCCAGAAGACTGGCCGCATTCCCTCTGTGGATAGCTAGGCTGATCCTTTGACAGAGATAGCTGCCAGCCCTCTGGTCACCTGAAGCCTCGACCAAACGCACTGACAGCTCTTTTAGGATCTGCCGCGCCTCCGGCCCCCACGGTCCCTATATTTCGATTAGGTATGTTCGGTTCGGTGTCAATTTTCTCCAGTACCACACAGCACTAATACAATGTAACTTTTAGTTTATACTGTATTCTGTGTATAAACTGCATACATCAAACGACTCATGCATGCTCGTCGGTTTCGGGTACTCCTCATCTGGCTTTTCTTCATCACATCGCCAATCTGGTCGATGCAGGTAGGTACGCCTAGGTCATCCTCTACCGACTCGCCCATTCACAACACCCTTGTATATTTGTCTCGTTAAGCGCATTTCATTCATTCGCTCAATGTGACCAAACCACCTCAGCATTCCTTTTTCAATCCTAGTCACTATATCATCTTTCAAGCCGCAACGCTTTCGAAGTACATTATTCTTCATTCTATCTATCAATCTTACTCCACTAATGCTTCTTATGGAGCTAGTATGGAGCGCATTTCAACTGCATATATTCTATGCCAACACTGACTGCCATACATCAACGTAGGTACTAACACTCCATCATGTACAATTTAGTTTATACCTACTTGCACTAGCGACCCGCCACGGGTGCAATGCTAACACTAAAACCTTCCTCTTGAATCACTCAATCTATTAAAAAAACCGTTGCGTAGTTTTAAAAATTTAAGCATACAAATGACATATGGACATAGGGATATATAGGGACAGAGAAAGCGACTTTGTTTTATACTATGTAGTGATAGTGAGTGATATATGCTTTTTCACATGCTACTCATGAAATTTCGCATCTCTACTTGATACATAACGTTTGGTACCATATATTACTAAGCATTAATTAGGCATTTGAATTTATACGATGCAGGTATCCAAAAAAAGGGTTTTAGGAAATCCCCGCCTTAATACGAAATAAAACAAGTTCCGCTCTGTGGAGCTCAAAGACCCTAATAGGTAATAACAAACGCAAAAGTCTGTCTGTCCGTTACATTTTTCTGTTTAAAGGTAGGTAGGTAAATATATAAATAAATGACTTGCTGGCGTATTCAGAGAGATTCGATATTCGCCTCGATATCGGAAAATCTGTCGAATCCTTATGTCAAATTTGAAATCTGTGAATAGCCCATATTATCGAAACCTTTACACAGATTTTCCGATATCGAGTCGAGCATCGAATATAGAATCTCCGTTAATACGCCCGCTGATCGACATTAAAAAAGTAGACATTGATTAGATCCAAAAAGAGCTGCCCTTGAGTTTGTTGCTGGTTCTTCTCGTTCTGCGTTTGGAACCAGCAACTCGGCGGTGGAGATGGGCTGCAGTTTACATTCAGCCAAACTTCATGGACCAGTTTAGAGTCCCTTGTTATTAGACTATTGACGTTTCCGATTATTCCCACGGGAACGGGAACTACGGGTGAAACCGCGGGGCGCTGCTAGTTCATCATAATCAGAATATACCTACTGATTCGTAATTATTTACTAATTGTATGTTTTTAACGAATGAACTCAAAACGACTGGACCGATTTTAAAAATTCTTTCATCAATGGAAAGCTACAGTATCCCTGAGTAACAAAGGATATATTTTATCCCCGTATTCCCACGGGAACGGGAACTACGAGGGTGAATCCGCGCAGAACCGCTAATGTTTTTATAAGGAATTCCTTTTCATGTACGTAGGTATGTAGACCGCTGTGTGTTAGTCAGAATTAATGTTTAATTCATTAAATACAAGCAATAATAGGGCCATCAAGTGAGATACCTTTTATGAGCTGTCAAAACGAAGTTTTATTATGCAAAATGTACTGAATACCTACTGATAAAGATTGAAAATTCAATTCCGAGTCAATACCTATAGTTAAATACCTTATTGTACTACTAGCGACCCGCCCCGGCTTCGCACGGGTGCAATGCTAACACTAAAACCTTCCTCTTGAATCACTCTATCTATTAAAAAAAAGCGCATCAAAATCCGTTGCGTAGTTTTAAAGATTTAAGCATACAAAGGGACATAGGGATATAGGGACAGAGAAAGCGACTTTGTTTTATACTATGTAGTGAAGTGTCGATTTTACTTTTCTACAACGCAATTTGCAAATTCGATCTAAATGACTTCCAAGCAATTCTAATAAGCAGGTCGCTTTTACCCCATCAAGTAATTGCGGGTTAACAATGCAGATATCATTACGTACTATCGTAGCTAGATGACATTTACAGCCAGTCTCAATTGTGACTTTGCCAGCGACGCATGGCATAAAAATATTAGTAAAAAAACACTATTAAAAACTTTTTTTGTGAATAGCCATTTTGTGCGATCGTGTGATTAAAAAGGTAGGCTTTGTTTTTTAATTTATTGATATATATTTTTATTTTACCGCCATTTTTATGTTTTTTTTTTTGACAAAACCGTTTTTGCAGTGCATATATACTTACATAGAAAAAATATATATCAGTTTGCCAGTGTTATTGAGCATATTCCAGTTTTTCTGTTCCCACGGGAGTTTCTAATAGGTGCTGCTGTTTTGTGCCATTTCATTAGCGCGAGCGTAAGTATCGTTCCCGTGGGAAAACTATAGCCCACTAGCAGCGCCCCGCGGTTTCACCCGCGTAGTTCCCGTTCCCATGGGAATACGGGGATGAAATATAGCCTATGTGTTATTCTGATGTATAAGCTATATAATTGTAAAGTTTCATCAAAATCCGTTCGGTAGTTTTTGCGTGAAAGAAGAACAAACATCCATCCAGACATCCATCTAAACAAACTTTCGCGTTTATAATATTAGTAGGATGTTACAGCCAGGAAAGTAAGCTTTTCGATGACGAGTTTATTTTTGTCATTTTAATTTATAATGTTTACCTGTTAATGCTGAGTGTTAATTATAGAAGCATAATATTAAGCTTAAAAAAATACCGATTTCAAACACATAACCGATTAATTTTAGAACAATCTACAGTAATATCATAAAGAGGAAAGATTTGTATTTTTATATGTTTGTAACGAACAAACTCAAAAAGTACTGGACCGATTTTAAAAATTCTTTCACCAATGCAAAGCTAGAATATTTCTGAGTAACATAGGTTATATTTTATGTCCGTATTCCCACGGGAACGGGAACTACGAGTTTTTAACGTCTCGGAACAGCTGGTAAATATTAAAAATGAAATAACTATGTATCTTATAAATTTAAAATTAAGTAAACTGTGACACAAAAAATACATTTAAACACAAATGGCTGGACAGATTTTCTTAAACATTCTCGATTAAGTCACCTTTGAAACCACAAAAACTAAATCATAATCGGTTCAGCCGTTTGGGAACTACAAGAGACAGACATACAGAAACACACGTCAAACTTATAACACACCTCTATTTTTCGTCGGGGTTTAATATAAAAAAAAAAAAAAAATTCTCACGCCTTTCATCCCCGAGGGGGTAGGCAGAGGTATTCCATTACTGGATATACCCACATTTCACGAGATACATTGGACCCCTAAACGTGATAGGTGGTGAGCCCATCGCCGGACCGGGTCGGTTTACACATGTCTCAGAATTAACTCTGGGACCTGCGGGTTTCCTCACGATGTTTCCCTTCACCATATAATACAAAATTAAAAGGCCTTCCACACAAGATGCCTATTTTTTGGCAACTTTTGATCGATTTTAATTAAAACATTATTGGACCCCTAAACGTAATAAGTGGTAAGCCCATCTTCGGACCACCGGGCGATATTACACATGTCTCAGAATTAATTTTGAGACCAGTGGAAATACTAGATAAAAAATTGTGGGACACAAGTCACATACGGTTATTTAGTCCCAAACTAGGCAGGGCCTGTACTACGGGTACTAAACAACTGATATAAATACTTAAATAAGTAATAAACGACCAGACACGAAGCCAACAGACATGTTCACGCACACAAATGTTGGCCTCGAGCGGGGATCGAACCCACGACCTCAGAAGGCAGGGTCACTAAAACTGAGCCAACAGGCCCGTCTAATATAGGGATGATGTAACTAAGTAACACATAAACAAATGTATGAAGTACCCAAAGTAAAGAGTATTTGTTATATTCTTTTGTGTTGTTATATTTGTAGTTCACTTGTTTCACCCGCGTAGTTCCCGTTCCCGTGGGAATACGGGGATAAAATATAGCCTATGTGTTATTCTGATGTATAAGCTATAAAACTGTAAAGTTTCATCAAAATCCGTTCAGTGGTTTTTGCGTGAAAGAGGAACAAACATCCATCCATACAAACTTTCGCATTTATAATATTAGTAGGATGTAACTAAGTAACACATAAACAAATGTATGAAGTACCCAAAGTATAGAGTATTTGTTATATTCTTTTGTGTTGTTAAATTTATAGTCCCGCGTTGTTCCCGTTCCCGTGGGAATACGGGGATAAAATATAGCCTATGTGTTATTCTGATGTGTAAGTTATAGAACTGTAAAGTTTCATTAAAATCCGTTCAAAAGTTTTTGCGTGAAAGAGGAACAAACATCCATCCATACATCCATCCATACAAACTTTCGCATTTACAATATTAGTTGGATTTGTTTTATTCTTTTGTGTTGTTATATTTATAGTCCATAGTCTGCACTTTACAATGATTTGTGGTTAATTTTGTAGTTTACGTCATGGATGTCTATACTAATATTATAAAGAGGAAAGATTTGTAATTTTGTATCTATGTTACGAATAAACTCAAAAACTACTGGACCGATATTAAAAATTCTTTCAAGAATGGAAATAATGGAAAGCTAGACTATCCCTGAGTAACATCTATATATATAAAAATCAATGCCACTTTTCGTTGTTATTTTATAACTCAAGAACGGGCTCACCTATCCAAACCAAATTTGTAGGCTTTATTCGAACTATTTAGCAGATGGTTTATGTGAAGTTTGCTTAGAATCTGTCGAGTGGTTCTTCATTTATCACATTTTTACAGGACAGCGCTTGTCGGGTCAGCTAGTAGGCTATATTTTATTCCCGTATTCCCACAGGAACGGGAACTACGCGGGTGAAACCACGCAGAACCGCTAGTACGGAAATATAATTATAACTTATTGTGTAGGTACCGATCAGAGAAGTTATAATATTTAGCTGTAATCGAGTCTGACATGAAAGTTTCGATAAATGTCGGATAGGAAAGAAGGCTTATTGTATTTTCCGTGATTGTAGTAATAATCAACCCGTAAGCCCCGAATCCGACATGAAAGTTTCGATAAATGTCGGATAGGAAAGAAGGCTTATTGTATTTTCCGTGATTGTAGTAATAATCAACCCGTAAGCCCCGAATCCGACATGAAAGTTTCGATAAATGTCGGATAGGAAAGAAGGCTTATTGTATTTTCCGTGATTGTAGTAATAAGCCCACAGCTGAGCTAAGGGTTTTTCCTCACACTGAGGAAGTATAGGCTATAATCTCCCGTGCGAGCCCACCGCGTATTGGGAGATGATATATTTTTGATTAAACTTTTCAATAGTCTAGGTAATTATTATGGTTCATGCCCACTGAAATGGGTATTAGACTGTAACGAAATAAAATTGCGATTATAATCATTCATTAAATTCATTAAAAATCGGGACCGAGAGTTTGGGGGGCCCTGGGCTAATACTAATTGGGGGCCCTGGGCTAATACTAATTGGGGGCCCACCTAATTCCTCAGTTCAGTTCGAAGTAGCAACACAACGTAGACTTGAATTCAATGGGTTTGATTAATCGCAGGATTCGCAGGGCTGCAAACCTTACGATCAGTTTAATTTAAATAGATTTTTTCGCCTTATCGTCTATTTTTGACTTTGACTTGACTTAGTTGGGGCCCCTGGAATTCACGGGGCCCTGTACTGAAGCCCAAAAAGCCATATAATATGATATATCCGGCCCTGCTCATAATGTGTATTTTTTTTTTAGGTTTATTTATTAGTTCATTTCATTTTCATTCTACAATTTTGTACATAAAGGATTTTTTAAAATTATAAAACAAAAGAACCGGCCAAGTGCGATTTGGACTCGCTAACGGAAAAAAATATATAAAAAAATATTTGTTGTATGGTAGTTCCTTAAATATTTATTTTATTTAGTTTTTTAGTATTTGATGTTATAACTGCAAACAGAAATACATCATTAGTGAAAATTTCAACTGTATAACTATCACGGTTCATGAGATACAGCCTGGTGACAGACGGACGGACAGACAACAGAGTGTTAGCAATAGGGTCCCGTTTTACCCTTTGGGTACGGAACCCTAAAAATTAACAAAAGTATTAAAAATTTAGGTAAGTATACATGCATGGATGATATTTTAGTGCTATTCGGTGAAGTTAGTTTTTACACTTTAGAGTTTTTTGTTATTTTTAGATTTTCGTTTTGACGGATCATAAAAAATACCTATACCTAAAGCCATTCTGTCATGTCAAATAGGGGCTTAAATGACAATGCACACATAGGGACATAGCTGGATATAGGGACAGAGAAAGCGACTTTGACTATTACTAGCGACCCGCCCCGGCTTCGCACGGGTGCAATGCTAATACTAAAACCAAAGAGGTTGGAAGAAAATCGAGAGAAACTTTTTCTTTAAACGTCTTTGACTAAAACCTTCCTCTTGAATCACTCTATCTATTAAAAACCCGCATCAAAATCCGTTGCGTACTGTGGTTGCGTAGTTTTAAGCATACAAAGGGATATATGCACTAAGAAAGCGACTTTGTTTTATACTATGTAGTGATATGTAGTGATTTTCATTTCATAGGCCTTACCCACATATAGGTTACAATTGTTTGCGGCAAAAGCAAATCGGACGCGATTCGCCCGCGGTTTTTTGCTCATTTATAAATGAAATTACGTCAAAAACACGCCAATTTTTTCCACACCATACCGCGATATTTGACGCGCGATATGGGCGTTGACAGAAGGGCGCGATTAATATCGCGGCAGTGAAGTCGAGACTTAACTCATTATCCGTAATTTAGGTAGGTATACAGAACCCTGAAAACTGACCAAGTGCGTACGTAAACAAACTTGTTTTCAACAATAGGTATTAATTTACCTAGTATGAAATAGTGTTTTGTTAGCATTATCGTAATTTACCGATCGTAAAACTGTTTTAAATATCGTTTTCCTGCCTCATTTTCTTTATAAATAAATGTGTTTTCCTGTTAACATATCGTTGTAAGTTGACCCTAAACTTTACAAAAGCGATATCTTAGAAGGTTAGTTTTTCTACGTGTATGTTTCATTGAACCCGTTAAGCCTAGAACACACTGCTGCGGTATATTTCTGCAAACAGATTTTCCCTTTGAGTATTAAACCAACAGAATACGTCACGAGCACTAGTTTCTAAGCAAAAAAAGTCTGCCAAATTCTGCGCGGGGGACGAGGAAACGCACACAAATAATGTTAACACAAACGCATTTTTGACAAAACAATTAAACACTAGCTTGAACTAGATGCACACAAAATACGTTCACACACAGAAACAACCAATCCGAGCACTCCGTGAACTCAAACAAACTAGTTGAATATAACAGGTATGAGCGTTGACCGAACTTTTTTGGCAGAGGGGAACACCTGTCTGTGGCGTCTCCGGTTGGTTTAATACTCAAAGGATTTTCCTATGGTGGAAATCCTGTGGTACATGAGGAAGGCTTAGGAGACGTGTGATAAAAGTTACTACAATTATAAAACCGCTAGTAAAGTTATAATATTAAGGCTTTTACAACAGACTAGAAAGATTAGAAAAATATACAAGGGTGCTGTGAATGGGCGAGTCGGTAGAGGACTACCTAAAAAAAATTATGATCTCAAGCTTTTAATCCGAGGGGGGGTAGGCAGAGGTATTCCATTACTGGATATACCCACATTTCACGAGATATATTTTACCCCTAAACGTGATAGGTAGTGAGCCCATCGCCGGACTGGGTCTATTTACACATGTCTCAGAATTAATTCTGAGACCTACGGGACTCCTCACGATCTTTTCCTACCTATATAGGACGACCTTGGCGTACTTAAATCGACCAGCACAGGCTTATTCACGGAACTTCGATATTCGATAATATTCGACTCGGAATCGGAAAATTTCGAAATGGGCTGATGTTGGTGTTGAAAACTAATGTCATTTGTGACATAAGGATTCGGAAAATTTTTCACTCGATCTGAATCGAACGGAAACGGGCTCGATAAGCCTCCGTGATTACGCCTGCTGATCGGCGATGTATTAAAGAAAAGCTAGATAAAGAGTACCCGAAACCAACGAGCATGCATGAGTCGTTTGATACATGTGGAGGAAGCACGAGAGATCTGACAGGTTCATAGCTAGTGGCAGTCTATTGTGTCTGCCTACCCCAAATGTGAAATCTGCGTGAGATTATGAATGTATGTATATTAGTATCAACCCCTGTAGGCTACAGTTTTCTACAAGCAAATTTACTTACAGACTTATCTACATACCTCTACATACTTAGTATGCATACGCCTAAATAAGTAATTATATTTCATGATAACTAAAAAAAAACCGGCCAAGTGCGAATCGGACTCGCGCACCGAGGGTTCCGTACAACCTTGCAAATTTATGGTTTTCGTAATTTTTCCTTTATCTATGCTATAAGACGTTGCTTCGTACCAAATATCAAGATTCTGAGTTCACGGGAAGCACCCTGTAGGTTTTGATTCCCTTGCAAGTGTCGAAAATTTGCGGCATAAACGGCTGTATCTTTTGATTGCGTTGGCTTAGAAGTTTGATTTTTTCACAGCTTTAAGGGACAGTAGACCTGAGTAATTGATATAAATTTCAGCTTCATACCTCCACGCGTTCCTGAGAAAAAGGGTCTTGACAGACGGACGGACGGACGGACAGACGGACAACAAAGTGATCCTATAAGGGTTCCGTTTTTTCCTTTTGAGGTACGGAACCCTAAAAACAAGTTTTGTATGTATGACAAATGTCATGAAAAAACAGCCCTGAGCCCAAACTCAAGGGGTTTACGAGTAGCCATTGAGGAGTAGCGATATCCACATCCTGGCTCCATCATCAGATCAGCTCGGTGGTACCATAATATTGCATCACCGAACTTACATAAGTATGCCAAATTTCAGCTCAATCGGTTGGAGATATCTGCTTCAAAAGTTGCAAGATTCCACCTAAACAAATATTACATTGCAATTTAAATAGAATCCAAAAAAAAAAAAATTAAGACTAACTAAAATTTTTTATAACAATTTTTTGGTTTTAGAGTGACGTCACTATATTTTTCGAGTTACTATCAGCAAGCCCTTTCATTTGATACACATTGTAGGAGTGCATTAAAAATAAATATAAATATTTATTTAAGTATGTTTATCAGTTGTTTAGTACCCATAGTACAGGCTCTGCCTAGTTTGGGACTGAATAACGGTGTGTAAATTGTGTCCCACAATTTATTATTTATTTATTATTTATAAATAGTCCGCCATCTTAGATAATCCGCCATGTTGTATTTGGATTGACGTCACACAGCTAACTATGCATTGGGCTCGATTCTGCATTACAGCGACAAACTTATTTTTAGTTTAGTCCTGTCATTTTCTTTCTCCTAAAAAAGAAAAGAGACGAGAGATATTTAGTCCTATCAAATTAAAATTAGTCCTGTCAACTAAGGCGTGTTTAGCAATTTTAGCGACGATGTAAAAAGGTGATGGATAAAAGTGACAGATATGCACGCTCATAAGTTTCAAATTAGTTGGTTTTTACATGTTTGACATTACTCTTCAATCTATGGTTTGTTTCTGTCATTTTTCTTCCATATTCTATGGAGAAGGATAGGCTAACTTAAAATTAGGAATTTAGGCTGACCCTCAGAATCGAGTCCATTGTCATGGAAATTAAAAGTGTAGTACCTATACAAAATTTCAGCTCAATCGGTTGGGGACATGCTTCAAAATTGAGTTGCAAGATTAAATAAAAGCTTGTAAAAACATAGGTAACTCTATCTTTTGAGGTCGGGTAAAAAACATGTATTCTCATGACACTTTCTAGATCGTGCGACATAGCTAAACAATACATATTATATAACGATATTTGTACTTGGATTAATTTATGGGAATTAATTTATATGCTTATATACTTCGTTTGTGCGTGTTATTTATATACTAGAGTTACAGTTTACATAATTAATAAGTGGATGTATGAAGGTACTTACCATAGGGGTGCATACCTGAATGCACTGGCTAGTAAATAGCTCACAATTCAAATTTCGAACAGTAACATTAGAAACAAAAGAGTAAAAAGATAAAAGAATAAGTTTTGAATTTGAGTCAATTTATTTTACGACCTTTTGGATAAAATAAATCTTGGCTTTGAATCCATTTGACCCAATTTTTAAAAAACTTTTTTTATATTTTATCACGGCGGTGAAGGCAAACATCATAAAGAAACCCGCAGGTCCCAGAAATAATTCTGAGCCATGTGTAACAGATATGGTCCGGCGATGGGCTCACCACCTATCACGTTGAGGAGTCCAAAGAATATGCTGGGAAAAGCGGGCATTACCAAAAATGGAATACCTCTGTCTACCCCCTCGAGTATAAAGGCGTGAGCATTTTTTCCTGTTTAATATACTTATCCTATATAATTATTATCTTAAGTAATATCACTATCACTACATAGTATAAAACAAAGTCGCTTTCTGTCCCTATATCCCTATGTCCCTTTGTATGCTTAAATCTTTAAAACTACGCAACGGATTTTGATGCGGTTTTTTTTAAAAGATAGAGTGATTCAAGAGGAAGGTTTTAGTGTTAGCATTGCACCCGTGCGAAGCCGGGGCGGGTCAATAGTTAGGCATAAATGCAAAAGTTACTGTTTGTTACGCTTTCAAGTTTCACACCTAAACAACGAAATCGTTTTTGAAAATTCTTTCACAAATGAAAAGCTACATTATCAGAGAGTAACATAGGTTATATTTTGTTCCAACGGGAACAGCGCGAGGCGCTGCTAGTTTTAAACCGACATCAAACAAGTAGGAGGTTGTCAATTCGACTGTTTTTTTTATGTTTGTTACCTCAGAACTTTCTACTGAGTGAACCGATTTTGATGATTCTTTTTTTATTTGGTTTAGTTCTGACAGTGGCATCGATGAGATAACCATAAGTTGAAGTCGGTTTTTTACTATTTAGAGTTCTATGTAGTTCTATATCTATGTTATTAAATAAAATAATGTAGTGGCAGTGGGCCGGCCATATTTAGCGAAGAACCGACAACCGTTGGGGTAAACGTGTTCTGGAGTGGAGACCGCGACTCGGCAAACGTAGTGTAGGACGCCCTCAGGCCAGATGGGATGACGATCTGCGAAAGGCTGCAGGCAGATGCTGGATGCGTCAAGCCGAAGACAGGGCGCTATGGCGCTCATTAGGGGAGGCCTATGTCCAGCTGTGGACGAATGTAGGCTGATCACTACATAGTATAAAACAAAGTCGCTTTCTCTGTCCCTATGTCCCTATGTATGCTTAAATCTTTAAAACTACGCAACGGATTTTGATGAGGTTTTTTTAATAGATACAATGATTCAAGAGGAAGGTTTTAGTATTAGCATTGCAACGCTAGGTAAGGGTATTGCAACATTCTCTAACTGGGAGAACTCTTCACGTCAAATGCTTCCATAGTCTTGACACCAATTCTTGTAGTAATGTTACTTGACATTATAATATGTTTCGACATTCTATCAATTTATTTTATCAGCGTGACTATGCATTTCTTGGTACTTGGGGCTTGGTAGTTCTTAATAGTTGCCACATACGTCGACAAAACACCTGCGGCAGTTAACTAAATTAGCGTTTCTTAGGATCCATTAAATCTCAAAGGTAAGTATAAACAAAGATAAAAAATCAAAGTCAAAGTCAAAAGTCAAAATGTTTTATTCAAAATAGGAACTTACAAGTCCACTTATTGAACGTCATTTCAACTCCACCGCTTCAGCTTGTATGGTTGAGGAGAAGAACCGGGCAAGAAACTCCTCAACACAACTCAAAATTATTTTATACCTGTAAAATAAGCGTAATTATTACATTTAAGTCGTACTAATATTATAAACGCGAAAGTTTGTATGTATAATTGAATGGATGTTTGTTCCTCTTTCAAAAGTACTGATGAAACTTTACAGTTAGGTATGTAGCTTACACATCAAAATAACATAGGCTATATTTTATCCCCGCATTCCCACGGGAACGAGAACAACGCGGGTGAAACCGCGAGGCGCTGCTAGTATACAATATGTAACGGAATAAGCGTAATTCCTGAAATTAGTTTGTTCAGTATCGACTACATAATCGATTTCAGCTATTTTAAATTGTACTTAAGTGTAATTTTTTTCCGAAAATTGAATTAGCACAGCTGAATTTAGTGCTACCTATGGAAATCGTACTATTATTGCTCTTGATTTAAGAAAAATTGTTAGACACAACTAAAGTTCGATTGCATTATATTTTTTTATACTTATTAATACACTAAGGGCTGATTTTTCAATCGTCAGATAAATCTTATCTGGAGAATATATTGATGCTGTCACTGTCTGACACAATAGAAAGGAAAACAGGTGACAGGTGATCTTTATTCTTCAGATAACTTTTAACTGACTATTGAAAAATCAGCCCTAATTGTAGTAAGTACCTAAGAAGAATTGCGCTTATTCTGTTACGCTAGTATATGCGAAAATGATTCCGTCTGTCTGCCTTTACCTTTCTATTTATATTAGGTTAATTTTCCCACGAGAACGGGACGAGAAGAGCTAGTCTAGACACTAATATTATAAAGAGGAAAGATTAGATTTTTTCTTTGTTTGTTTGCATTGAATAGGCTCCGAAACTACCTACTGGATCGATTAAAAAAAAACTAGTTCAAAGCTAAGATACTTTTGTGGGAGTAACATAAGCTATTTTCCCGCGGGAATGGGAGTTTGAACAGCTAGTGTTATATCCTGAGTAGACGGGTTGAAAACCGCATCAAAATCAGTTCGGACCACGTAAAGCAAAACAGATGTTGTGTCATAATGATTGAAGACTGTATAATTATGTGATGTGTATGGGAGGCGCGTGTGGTCATAGGCCTTGGCAATGTGTGTATGGATGTACTTAACATTCAAAGCGTATATGCCCTTCGATTTTACCAACAACTAAAATTTATGATTACGAGTGGGTGGCGCTAAAAGTTTTACGTAAATGGATATATTATATATATGTCACATTCAAGTCGTCCATAACAGGGGTCGCTAGTATTTCGTCACTTTTTAATTAGGCAACTTATATGGAGGTTCCTTATTTGAAATTAGGAACCTAAATCTTTTTTTTTCATAACTAATTGACTCTTATTATATCTACTAGCTTCTGCCTCGATCTTGGACAAAAAGTAGCCTAAGACCAGAAACCTTCCTTACATTACAACAAAAGACAAAATTTCAAAAACACGTCTTATGTGAGGGAAACCCAATTTTATTTGTTACTATAGTACCTATACAATATTCTACACACTATATAAGGTTTCATTTTAGGTAAAATACATCTAAAAATTTCCAAAAAAACACATTGCTTCATTAAAGTTATATCATTTTTAGGGTTCTGTTCTTAGATATGTTCTTTCCCAATCCAATAAATTACCCAATTTGTCTAAAAACATGTTAAAAATTTATGTCAAACAAGTAGGTACTTTTCAAAATGGCGTATTACATACTAATCTATACTAATATTATAAGAGAAAAGAGTTGTATTTTTGTATGTTTGTAATAAACTCAAAAACTACGGGACCGATTTTAAAAATTATTTTACCAATGGAAAGCTAGAAGATCCCTGAGTAACATTAGCCATATTTTATTCCCGTATTCCATCGGGAACGGAAACTACGCGTGTGAAACTGCGCAGAACCGCTATAAATGACAATGATGCTTGGACCGTGTTAGACAACTAGTTTTGACCTTCAATAAGTGAATTTAAGATTTCAATCTATAAATATAATAAAATGGTACTTTGCCAATGTCTGCACACAGAACATAGGTATTTAAAAATCTGAATGGTCTTAACAACATCAACAGAAGCCGGAGCAATTATTTTTAGATTTTTTCTCTGCCTGTCCGTATTTTTGTACGCGCATCACGCAAAAACTACTCCAACAAATTAGATGCGCTTTTCACAGTGATAAAATGATGTAGATGTAATCTACAATCTGGTACATGTTTCCAGAAACCCAGTTATCTATATGCATGGTCATTTTAAATTAAATCCAAACATTCAAAGGGTACACCAATCATGAACAAGGAACTATTTTTCGTATTTATTTTCATTTTTCATAACATCGACTATCACAAAATTTACAAAAAAACGAACACGCTGTATATATACCTACAATACACGCACACTACCCAATCAAAATATGCGCCCAAAAATATCAAATGAAGCCGACAAAAATTAGCGTTTTGGTGCAGTGTGAAGGTTTATACAAAGCATGTTTACAAAATAACAAGAAAAATCTAACGTTTTTTATCTTTCTTTATAATTTTAATTTTATTTCTCTTACGAAAAACCGTAATATACTGCGTTAGTGTGTGTTTCGCTTTACCCGTTTAGTGTAGCAGCTCACTTAGGTAAGACGCTTAATTCCATAATCGCGAACGGCATCATAGATCATTTATCATTCTGTACTAACCACGTAATTTTGCTCGATCTAGTCTTACTCATAGGTAAAACTGGGTTATACCATCATTCTATTAATAGTTAGGTATTACGCAGCGTCGTAGGGTACGGCGAAGGGCTTTTGTCTGGAATCCGAAGAAGGACGTCATTGTTTTTTGTAAAATTTTCATTTTTCTGTATACCTATTTTGGGTTTTGACAACGCCCATATCGAGGCAGTGTAGAGAAAATTCGTATCGCACGATAATGGACTCGATTCTGCATTACAGCTACTAAACTTATTTTAGTTTAGTCCTGTCATTTTCTTTCTCCTATAAAAGAACAGAGACGAGGGATATTTAGTCCTGTCAAATTAAAATTAGTCTTCTCATGTATGGCGTGTTTAGCAATTTTAGCGACGATGTAAAAAGGTGATGGATAAAAGTAACAGATAAGCACGTTCTTTATGATTCAAATTTGTTGGTTTTTACATGTTTGATATTACTCTTCAATCTATAGTTTGTTTCTGTCCTTTTTCTTTCGTATTCTATGGAGAAGGATAGGCTAACTTAAAATTAGGAATTTTAGGTGGTCAGTCAGCAGAATCGAGTCCATTAAGGTCACCGAAACATATACTTAAATAAAATCTTGATTACCACGTTTGTCCAACAGCAAAATGCCGCCGACCGTAGCGGAGTTCTATGCGGGGAAGAAGATCTTCATCACCGGAGCCACTGGCTTCATGGGGAAAGTGCTGGTGGAGAAGCTGCTTCGAAGCTGTCCTGATGTAGACAAGATCTATATGCTGATGAGGTCGAAGAGAGGCCAGGGCACCAAAGAGAGGCTAGAGGAATTCGTCAACTGCAAGGTAATCTACATCTACGAGGAAAGTTTGGTTTTTAAGAGTGATAGCCATACGGTTAAAGAGCCTGCTTCACATGATGATAATCAGTGAGGATCGGGTTAAAATCCTGGCATGTCCAATGAGTTTTTCAAAAAACTTACGTACATACGGTTAAGGAAAACATCGTGAGTAAAGCAGGTTCCAGAATAAATTCTGAGGCATGTGTTTTTAAGTCCCTATCCGGCGATGGGCTCACCACATCACGTTTAGGGGTCGTGAAAAGTGGGTTTATCCAGAAATGGAATACCTCCGCCTACCGGCGATAAAAGGCGTGAGATTATTTATTTATTTTACTTGTATTTTTGTAACGCATAAACTTAGAAACTACTGGACCGATTTCAAAAATTCTTTCATCATTTGCCAATGCTACAAAATCCCTGAGTATTATTTTAGCTACATTTATCCTCGATGTAAAATAAATAATGATTCCAGCTGTTCGAAAACCTGCAAGAGAAATCTCCGAAGAGCTTCAGCAAGCTGCGGGTGGTTCCAGGTGATGTCCTGGCTGAGGACCTGGGAATATGTCCCCAGGATAGGCAAGAGATCCAGCGGGAATGCCAGGTCTTGTTCCACTGCGCTGCTTGCGTCAGGTGAGAAATGTAAAATAATTTCGCCATTGGCCTTTTTGGCGGGAATCCGAAGACGGGACGCGTCATGCTTTTTTTATTTCTCGGGGCGGAAAGCGGGAAATTTCGACCCGTTGGCCACTTCACGCCAATATACATAAAGACTCTGAAAAATCATTAAAAATCAGCTGATTTTTCAGTCTTTATGTATATTGCCGTGAAGTGGACGATGTTTTATGTAAAAAAACAAGTATTTAAATGAAATTTCGTCCCAAAAATCGATAAAAAAAAATTTTTTTTATACTCGTGGCCATTTTTCGACCCTATTACACTGATAAATATTATATTATCCTAATCATAAATATGCGTAAAGATTTGGTTTGCAGCGTGTACTCGATCCCACAATTTTGCGGCCGGATCTCGTACCTCGAGTGATAGTATGTGGCAAGTGTCCGTCAAAGTGTGCAGTGCATGGGAAATTCGATAAAATGCTTGGGTTTGTCATTTTTGGATTGCCTCAAGAAGTCCCAGTGTCTTCAGTAAAGTATACACACCTCGGGAAGTAAATAAGAAAGATTTAAGTACTTCCATTTTGTATGTTTATTTTTTCAGATTTGACATGCCGCTTCGGGATGCGGTTAGTATGAATACAATCGGCACACAGAAGGTTCTGGAACTAGCTGAAGGCACGAAGAACCTTGAGGTAGGTCCAGTGGGTGCTTAAAACCGAAAATAGATTAAAATATAATAAGGCATAGAGGGGACAAAACAAGAAAATTTTATGCCCATAAGTTATTACAAGTGGAATAAATCTAGTACGCGTTCATACAACTGCCATGACGCTTCAGCTTCAAAGTTTTGTATGAAAATATTTTCAATGCCCCCTATTGTATTTTAATCTCTTTGCAACACTTGTATGTACTCGTAACGACACTACATAGAACGCGCCAATAGACGACCGAGTTCTAAACCGCGCTATCGAAGTTTTCTAATGAGGTTGTATAAATACAACTGTCCACGATCACCTCGCCTATAGGAAGATCTTCCCATTTCACGACGGAGGAGCATTCCACCTCCTCTCATCCATACACTTTTAACACTTTAACGGGTATAGGGCAAGTAGTTACCACAAAATGTTGGACTCTATGTAATTGAAATAAGATTCAAAACCAATGAAAAATTAAAACAAAAAACAAAGGATAAATAAAAAACACAACTGACTTCGAAATATTCGAAACCGTATTTACGGTCTTCATCAGTTTCATTTCACCAAACGATATTCTGAATTCAAATTCTAGAAATGTTGCTGAAAATATCAAAATCACTCACAATTCGCGGTGGGCTGATGAGATTATGGCCCATACCCACTTCCTCATGTGAGGAAGACCCATATATCAGCTGTGGGCTGTCACAGGTTGATGAGGACTCAGACATCCAGAATGTTCTTTGGCCGATGTAGCTACGACCAATATATACGATTCCTTACCAGGCATTCTTCTCCAGGTGTTTCTCCACGTATCAACGTCATACTGCCGCTGCGAGCTGGAATGTTTGGAAGAAAAAGTGTACCCCGCGAAGCACAGGCCGCAAGATGTAATAGAATGCTGCCGTTGGATGGACGATGACTTGATAAATCATATAGAGCCTAGGTATGTTTTTTTAGCAAATTCACTTTGGTGCGTAATTGCTGTAAGTTAACAAGTAGGCGTTTTTCTAAATAGGAATATTTTTTGTAAAGATATTTTTTGTTTTTTTTGTGAAGATGTTTTTTCTGATCCTCAGACTGATGGAGCCTCAACCGAACACATACGCTTACACCAAGTCGCTGACAGAAGACCTGGTGTCTCAGCATCAGGGAAAGTTCCCCATCGTCATTGCCAGACCCTCAATTGGTAAATTAGATTGTACTTTTATCTCAATAGGCACTGTCATCAGACCAGGGGCCTTAGACTTATCGTCTTAAGTATACATGGCCTGAATTGCTTTGAGAAAAGGATGGTATGGCCGTGCCGCTTGTTGCTCGACTTGGCGGGGGCACTGCTGTGCCCCCAGATAATTGTAATTGTTATCGTCTTTATTTGACATTTGTTACGCGATCAGTGCTTGCTCTCCTTTCACTGCTGTGTTGACAGATGTACGGAAGAAGCAACGTATGTCAAAACGAAGACGATTGCGATTTCAAATAATAGGTATATATTTATGATTTATCTATCTTGTACCCGCAGCTTCGCTTGCGTACGTTTATTTCACCCCCTTAGGGATTGAATTTAGCAAAATCCTTTCTCTGTGTATGCCTACACTGTATATAAGCTATCTATGTGCAAAATTTCAAGTCTTTAGACCTAGGTTTAGGCTGTGCGTTGATACATCACCAATCAGTCAGTCAGTTTATTAACCGGATTCAAAAAAAGGAAGAGCTTATCAATTCGATGGTATGTTATTTTATTTTTGTTACCTCAGAACTTTCAACTGGGTGAACCGGTTTTGATGATTCTTTTATTATTTGAATTCTGGTGCTTCCAGATTGGTTCCATTTTAATTTCATGCAGGGGGCCAATTCTACTAAATGACAGCGGTGATAATTGTATGACAATTACATGATTGTGGTCACTCAATGGTGATATTATGTCAAATTTTGACACTTTTCCTATTCTGTTAGCTGTCAGTTTTCACAATCATTCAACTATCATTGTTGACCACTTTTGGTATTCTACTATTCCTACCATGGAATGGCGCTGTCCAGTGATTGCTTTTTTTCCCTTATTTTAAGGCATTGGCAATTTAGCCATCAGCCCTAAACACGACACGAAATTCAGATTTTAGCTCTGCTTCAGAGTCTATGCACAAAAATACACAAGTTTCTTCAAAACTTATCGAAATGTCACATGTACCATAAATAAAATCAATCATCTAAAGATTTTAGTGCCGAAAACCCGAAATAAAACTAATGACACGCATGGTAGTAATAGTTATATATGGTAGGCAACACCTAACGTAGTCCATAGTCATTCCATTGTAATGCCACTATGATTTTAGTGGAATACAAATTAGATGTCATAGTTGCCAGTTGCAGCATAATGGAATGATAGTTCGATGACAATGGCTGACATTTAGTGGAATTGGCCCCCAGTTCTGACGATAACATCCATGAGAAAACCCTATAAGTCTTAAATTTTTATTAAGTATGTGCGCGACAAATCGACGAATAACTCAATATGGCGCCGACCAATTTCGATTTTTTTTTAACAGACTTCAAAAAAGGAAGAGATTCTCAATTCAACTGTATTTTTTTTAATATTATTCCTTGAAGTCAGTTTTTTACTCTTTAGAGTTCTGTTGTTCTAAAAGACTGATTGCCATTTTGTTGGGTAACATTACAGTGACAGCAGCTTTGAAAGAGCCACTGCCAGGATGGGTGGACAACATCAACGGAGCAACGGGCATTATGATAGGCGCCGGAAAAGGTAAATACAGTGACATCTATCGGTGCGATGTAGAACTAAAACTACCCTAACTGTCGATGCGGGGGACAACCTCCCCGTTGCTTGGGCTAAAAATAGAAATTGGTTTTTAGCAAGAATAAGTATGCAAACCCTCAGGAAGAACCCATTCAAATAAAATGGGTAGCCGTTTACACCGGGCTGAGTTCAAGCAGTATGTTAGTGGTTGATTTTGCTCGTGGGCCGAGTTTACCCTTCCCGGGAAAATAGTAGTCAACTGAACCCGCGGGCTGAGTTATCCGGTAAGTGTGAGTCGAGCAAAGAGATTAAAATATAATAAGGCATAGAGGGGACAAAGCGAGGAAAATTTGAAGTCAAAAGTTATTCCAAGTGGAATAAGTCTAGTACAATTTCGACCGAATGACAGCTCGCGTTCATAATCTGACATGACAAGGACATGACGCTTAGGCTTCAAAGTTTTGTATGAAAATATTCCCAATACCCCCTCTATGCTCTATTATATTTAAATCTCTTTGGAGTCGAGTCACCTACGAAAAAAACTAAGTGGGTAACTTAGCCCACGGGCTAAGTGGTCTGTGGGCTCATTTATAACCACAAAGCCGTCGTCACTAACAGTCGAAGCCAAATAATAATAAAAAAAAACCAATAACCTTCCGGTATAATGATGATAATCGTGAGGCTCAGGTTTAAATCCCGGTGTGTATCAAAGAATTTTTCTAAATTTACGTACATATTCATGCCTAGCTCGACGGTGAAGGAAAACATCGTGAGGAAACCCGCAGGACTCAGAATTAATTCTGAGACATGTGTAACAGACCCGGTCCGGCGATGGGCTTACCACCTATCACGTTTAGGGGTCCAAAGAATATCTGGTGAAAAGTGGGTATATCCAGAAATGGAATACCTCTGCTTGCCTGGGGGATATAAGGCGTGTTTTTTTCTTTATGTTGTTTACATAAGACTTTGTGTCTTGTTACAAGCTTAAGTAATTTTATACAAACTTCTTTAGAGATGGAACAATACACACGTTTCCACCTGGTTTCACTTAAACCTATTGCCGACGTCTTCCTAATATAGGATACCATAGACAATGAGCATGTGACGTCACTAACAGTCGAATCAAAATAATAAAAATGTTCCAGGTGTGTTAAGAACTATGATGTGCAACGAAAACCTGGAGATAGACGTGATACCTGTAGACCTGGCGGTCAACAGCTGCATCGTGCTGGCTTACACAGCTGGGATTGACAGGTGAGATATCAACTGCTGTATAATAAACCCACGTGATGCTTCAGCATCCGGTCAAAGTTACCATGCTCCTGTAATATCATTGAAGTAACATACCTACACCAAATTTTAAATTGAACAGATCCGCGGAAATTGCATATGCATAGAGTATCTCTGCCATCCCCTTCGAGAACAAAAAGTAATCGTGAATATGCAATCGCATAGATCTATTGGTAAAAGATTTTTTAAAATCCGTCCAGTACTTTTTGAATTTATTCGTAACAAAGATACAAACATACAAACATACAAACATACCAACATACAAACATACAAACATTCAAACATACAAACATACAAACATACAAACATACAAATCTTTCCTCTAAGATATTAGTATAGATATAGATAAAGCTCGACTACCACTGACTCGCTCACTGACATAATTGTTCTCCAAGAATGTGGATTGATTGGTGAATTAAATAAATCCTTTTTCAGGTCGAAAGAACTCCGAGTGTGTAACCTGACCCAGTCTGGAATAAACCCCATGACGTGGGGACAAACCCTGGACCTAGGTACGTAAAGATTTATAGCAGGGGAATTACCTAAAAACAAAGAGATTAAAATATAATAAGGCATAGAGCAAAGCAAGGAAAATTTTATGCCAAAGGTTATTCATCATCAGCCTAGATTTATCCACTGCTGGACATAGACATCCCCTAATGTGCCATAGCACCCTGTCTTTAACTCGACGCATCCAGCATCTGCCTGCAGCCTTTCGCAGATCGCCATCCCATATGTGGTCCGAGGGCATCCTACACTACATTTTCCGAGTAAAAGTTATTACAAGTGTAAAAATCTAGTGCCAAAGAGATTATAAAATATAATAAGACAGAGGGGACAAAGTGAGAAAAAATTGAACTCAAAAGTTATTCCAAGTGGAATAGGTCTAGTACAATTTCGACCGAATGACAGCTCGCGTTCATACTAACTGACATGACAAGGACATGACGCTTAGGCTTCAAAGTTTTGTATGAAAATATTCCCAATGCCCCCTCTATGCCCTATTAAATTTAAATCTCTTTGTCTAGTACGAATTCAAACGAATTAGATCTCGCGTTCATCTGACATGACATGACGCTTAATCTTCAAAGTTTTTGTATGAAAATATTTCCTATGTTCTATTATATTTTAATCTCTTTGCCTAAAAACACATCATCAACCCGTAACAGCCCCCTGCTGAGCTAAGGGTCTCTTATACCATGGATCGGGAGATGGTTTTAGGCTAGTCACCTGTCTGTCATATCAAGGGTATCTGACAGGTAGGGATGTAAAAAAATACCTAATCGATTATTAAAATCGGTTTTTATAATCGATTAGGTAATAAAGTATAGCCTATTGATGTATTATATAAGATTTATAACTGTAAAGTTTCATAGTTCAGTAGTTTTTGCGTGAAAGAGGAACAAACATCCATACATACAAACTTTCGCGTTTATAATATTATGTAGTTGGATAATTATTAGTCCCTAACAAGTTATACGCTGCAAAATTTATATTCTTTACTCCTAAATGTGACTTATTTCAGGAAATAAAATATTGAAGTAGGTGCATCAAAGATATTTATTAAAGCCAATTTAAGTGGGCTCGCGTGGGAGATTATAGCCCATACTTCCTCATGTGTGAGGAAAGACCCTTAGCTCAGCAGTGGGCTGTTACGGGTTGATGATGATGATGATGTAATAAATACACTTTTAAGCAAAGTTTACCTACTTAGAAAATGTGGTAGAATATAATAAAAAACCTTTACTAGTTTTAAACATGGTGCGAAAATGTTAGAGCTATAAAGTGCATACATATCAGAGAAAAATATTAGAATGAAAAAAGCAAAAACTTAAAAACTAAGTTCTAATTAGCATAATATTAATCTTGAATATATATTGCAAAACAGTTTTATTTAGAAGAAACTTTTGCAGACCTTTTTTATTTATGAGATAGATATATGAAAGCTTTATAACTACTAGGTACTTTATGACAATTTTCAAGGCAATCCGACAATAAGATAAGCTATAAGAGTGCATTGCTTTTGAAATAAAATTTATGATTATGTCAATTTCATAGTCCTCAAATAAAATAAACTTTTTAATATGACACAATAGTAGATAATACCTAATCGAGTAATAAATATGGTTTTTAATTTTGGAAAACAAGTAGTCCCAAAACACTTCCCTGAAGGACTCCAATCAAATCAGACAAAGGATTCATAATATTCAGCGAGGTAGCCGAGGACAGTGAAACCTTATACTTTCTCTATCTACTAAAACAAATCTGTTGTATCTGTTTTTAAGTTACCTATATCATTATCAATTTTTAATGTATCCGTTTGTGTTAAAGGTTGTGCCAAGTTAGATTTTATGATAAGTATTTCAATAGACTGTAATAATGTCTATATATAAAATGATAAACTGACTGATTGGTGATATATCAACGCACCTAAACCGTTGGGTCTAGAGACTTGAAATTTTGCACATAGATAGCTTATACAGTGCAGGCATCCACTAAGAAAGGATTTTGCAAAATTCAACCCTTAAGGGGGTAAAATAAACTTGCGCGAGAAAAGCTGGTCAAATATAGAAACATAGTTTTTCTTATTACATCAGACTCCTTCCATTATCTACGAATAACGAGGCTCCTGTAAAGCCCTTTGCCTTGTCACTTGCAAGGAAAATAATGACTTCGGCCACCTCCTCCGCGGTACTGGCCCTGCCGAGAGCAGTGCCTTTCTCCATTTGATTGAAAATCTCCTCCTCTACTTCTTTGGGTACTCCCATGTTCACCAAAATGTCAGTTCTGACAGGACCAGGGTTTATGGTATTAACTCTGACGCCCTGACCACTCAGCTGTAGAGCGATAGTTCTAGTGAAGTGATCCATACCGGCCTTCGAAGTGCTGTAACTGAATCCGACTGACTTCTCGGTGACAGAGGAGCAAACGCTGGATATGTTGATGATGTTTCCTTTGCTCTCGATGAGGTAGGGCACTGCCAAGTTGGTCAGGACGACGACGGAGCGGAGATTAGTGGCCATGACTGTGTCGAATGTTGTCACAGCGTTGTCGTCGGTGATGTTGGCAAAGATGCTCATTCCAACGTTGTTGACGAGGACGTCAATTCTTCCGAATTGCTCGATGGTGTCGGAAACGACGCGCTTGAGGTCGACGTCACTGGTGACGTCAGCAACGATGGTTAGCGGCTTAGGGCCATGCTGCTCGCACTGGGCCGAGGTGATGGCCAGCTTGTCGGTGTTCCTCCCCACCAGCACCGCATACGCGCCTTCGGTTGCAAACTGCACTGCCGCAGCCGCACCGATGCCAGAGCTAGCTCCTGTAATCACCACCACTTTGCCGGCGAAGCTCATGGTGCTAAAAAACACAATTTTGAAGTGTTAAAACAAAAAGTCACAGCTACGGACGGGATTAAACAACAATGTCTGTTGTAACGAAGGTCTAAAGGATTATTATAAAATATTTCTTCAGAATGAAATCAATTAACAAAGAAGGATTTTGATTTATTCACTTTATAGGGCAGAGGGCAAATAGTTACAACCAAATATTATTAGCAGCTGGCGGTTGTAGGTAAATTGAGCATGAATGGAAGCTACGGGACTGTTCCTTTTTAAAATATATTTTAAGATACTTTTTTAAATATATCAAATATTTCAGTGTGTAATAATAACTACAATTGAGTAATGTGTATTAGTTTAGGCAAGAAAAATTTTTTTTGTAAAACAAATTTTTTTTAAGAAGCAATGCCAAATGAATTTATTTCACACCATATTTTTTTCAGATGGTAAAAAAAATCAGACGATATGTTAGACTCACCTTTCAATATAATTAATACACTGACAGTATAGAATGAAATACACCTATTATTACTTGTAATAGTAAAACGGAAAGCGTAAAGTGAAGTGACCGATCCTTTACATTTAGCGGGGCAAAATGGTGTTAGAACTACGAATAAGGAATTGTTAGAATGACATGTGTTTTTTCCCATGTTGTTGTACCCATGTTTTTTACACGTGGACCAACGAGCTGGGGGGGCGGGGGTGGTGGCCCTCTACCCTAGAAAGATATCCTTCCTCATACATAAATTAACTTCATCCTCAATTATACCTTACTAGCTGATGCCCGCGACTTCGTCCGTGTGGAATTTGTTATTCGAAAATATATCAAGAAGGATGATCTACACTATCTATCTATCTGCACTAATATTATGATGAGGAAAGATTTGTATGTTTGTAACGAATAAACTCAAAAACTACTGGACCGATTTCAAAAATTCTTTTAGTTTTAGAATGCTACATTATCCCTTAGTAACATATAAAGGCTATGTATCTTCTATGATGAAAAAGAATTAGGGGTCCTTAGGTACTCCAGGAAACACATACGTCACGAATTGTCAAAAAAAACCTTTTATGGAGACTTTTAAGAATATTTGTGCCAAGTTTCAAGTTGATAGACGCAAAAAACCTCAATTTTCCATACCAGCTTCAACCCCTTCTTTCACCTCTTTATGGGATGATAAATAATAATAAATAATAATATAATCTCACGCCTTTCATCCCCGAGGGGGTAGGCAGAGGTATTCAATTACTGGATTTCACGAGATACATTGGACCCCTAAACGTGATAGGTGCAGGTGAGCCCATCGCCGGGCCGGGTCTGTTTACACATGTCTCAGAATTAATTCTGAGACCTGCTGGCTTCCTCACGATGTTTTCCTTCACCGTCGAGCTAGTGATAAATTTATGGGATGATCTTCTAAAAATCCAAAAATACATATCTCAGTAGTTATTTGTATTTGTGCCAAGTTTCAAGTTGATAGACGTAAAAAACCTGTTTTACTACCTTATAGGAGGTGATTTTCGGAAGATCCAGAAATACTTCTTGTTGTTTGTTTTGGGGAGTATTCTTACAACCAATCCTGAGCAAATGAATTATTCTAATTGTAAAGAAAATTTAGAAGTGGTTATTACAAGAAGAAAGTAAGGGATAATATAGAAATATCCAATGTTTCCAGGTCGTCTCCACGTCCAGGAATACCCGTTCTCCGTCGCCATGTGGTACCCTGGAGGGTCTCCGAAGACCAACTGGCTCCATCATCAGATCGCGCTGTTCTTCACCCACACGTTGCCAGCTTACTTCATCGATTTCCTCCTCTTCTTGCTTGGACAGAAGACATTGTGAGTATTTTTGTGATCATCATCGAGTAAAAGTCGTTACTCTGAGTGTCCTTTTGGAGCAGTATGTCTTTTCCTTCCATTTAGATTTATCATACATCATATCTACATTCATTGCCTTCTTGCACATATCATCTTTCACACAATCCATCCATCTTTTCTTTGGTCTACCCCTCTTCCTATAACCTTCCACATTCATATCGAGAACTTAAATTGCCTTACTCCATCAGTGCTGCTACTTTCACACTTCCTCTTATGTGCTGATTTCTAATTTTATCCATTCTTGTCACTCCTCACATTAATCTCAACATTCTCATCTCCGCTGAATACAGTCACCTTTCATGCTCCTTCTACCACTCCTTCTTATGGGCCCCAATATTCCACTTCTACAACAATAGTTTCATTTGAATAGGTGCGAAATTATGTAAATGTTTTTCATTAAAAAAAAATGATATAGAAATAGACACACCGCTCATCACCAAGGGGGTAGGCAAAGGTATTAAAATTATTGTTCCCCATATTTCATCTTGTAAGTCTCCACATGTCGTTGTGTTGAAAAATGTATTCCACCATCCATTACAGCATTACAACCAAGACAAATATAGGTCAATAACAATAGGTACAAAAGTGATATCACTAATTAATACCACTAGTCAAAAAACAGGCTTAGTGCGAGTCGGACTCGCGCACGAAGGGTTCCGTACCATTATCTATAAAAACGGCAAAAAAATCACGTTTGTTGTGTGGGAGGTTCTGTTTTTTGTTTTTTAGTATTTTTTGTTATAACGACAACAGAACTGTCAACTGTCTAGCTCTCTGTCAGGTGACAGACAGGCGGACGGACAGATAGCGAAGTCTTAGTAATCGGGTCCCGTTTTTACCCTTTGGGTGCGGAACCCAAAAAAGGCCCCCCGAGCTGTACCAGCAGCAAAGGAGCCCATGACACACATCCCATTGCCGCGCTGTATGGCAATATTGGCACCTAGCGGGTGCCCGGCGTTGCCCGGGCGGAACCAGTTTATTCCCGTTCTCGTGGGAATTTCTAAAAGTCCTTTAATAGCGGTTGCCTACTACATATAAGACACCTATATACCATATTAGAAACAGCGGGTGCCCAGTGGCATTGATGAGCGAAACCAGTTTATTCCCGTTCCCGTGGAAATTTTCGAAAATCGACATTTAATACACTTATACATACGATATTTTATTAGCGGTTTCCCATCAGCCATACCCACGCGAATTCTGATTTTTCCCGTTCCCGTGGGAATTCAAAAAATCCAACAACAAGCGATAGAGAAGCACGATCTTCATCAATGTTTTCTTATGACGTTATCAAGTAAAATTATCGTCTGTAAACCGAATTCACAGACAACTATTTTATTTTTCTTCTCAGCATGGTGAAGGTCCAGAAAAGAGTCAACTACGGGTTGGGGGTACTGCAGTACTACACCATGAAGCCCTGGCATTTCAGAAATGAGAACTACCTCGCCCTGAAGAAGCAGCTGACCGAGGAAGATGATCAGACCTTCTACACGGACCTTCAGGTGAGAGATGTCAAACTATAGAATAAGTATACCAAATTTCAGCTAAATCTGTTGAAGATATCTGCGTCAAAATTGAGTTGCAAGATTCCACCCGAACGGCTACATACATACAATACAAAGAGATTAAAATATAATAGGGCATAGAGGGGACAAAGCGAGGAAAATTTTAAGCCAAAAGTTATTCCAAGTGGAATAAGTCTAGTACAATTTCGACCGAATGACAGCTCGCGTTCATACTAACTGACATGACGCTTGAGCTTCAAACATACTTCAAAGTTTTGTATGAAAATATTCGCAATGCCCCCTCTATGTCCTATTATATTTTAATCTCTTTGATACAATACAACACAACATTGTACACCAAAAACAACACAATAGGGATACCAATACCAAAGTACAATGGGCGGTTTATCGCTTTTTGCTATATTCCAGACAACTTTAGGATGGATGAAACTGAGAGATTAGAACTAAGGTAACATACATACATTGCAAGTTAAAAAAAAGCCCTCCTTGACGGGTGCTACTTTCACACTTCCTTTTATCTTATACTCTTAGATATTGATCTAATATTAATAGAATAGAATTTTATTGTTTAGTATAATAATAATAATATAATCTCACGACTTTTATCAAAGAGGGGGTAGGCAGAGGTATTCCATTACTGGATATACCTACCCACATTTCACGAGATATATTGGACCCCTAAACGTGATAGGTGGTGAGCCCATCGCCGGACCGGGTCTGTTTACACATGTCTCAGAATTAATTCTGAGACCTGCGGGTTTCCTCACGATGTTTTCCTTCACCGTCGAGCTAGTGATAAATATGTACGTAAGTTTTTGAAAAACTCATTGGTACATTCCAGGATTCGAACCTGAGCCTCAATAATTTTATTGTTCACTGTGTATACATTAAAGGTCTTAAAAATAACAAAATTGGCCCAACGTGCCCTTTTCGGACGTACAATATGAAAAGATCATAAATTATAATACATTAAAGACGTTACAATTACAAGGTACAATATTGGACTCGATTCTGGCTGACCAGCTAAAATTTATAATTTTAAATTAGCTCTATTCTTTTCCACCGCTTTGGAAATAAGGGACAGAAATAAGAGTTATATTTAATTAAAATGTCACAAATGTCAACGGTAGTCACCACTACTTGTTTCAGCAAAAATACCGAGCCTTGAGGCTCATTGCTCTTCATACATACATACAGCTCACGCCATTGTTCGCCAGGGGTAGGCAGAGACGATTGATAGCCACGCCACTCGATCTCTGCATAAGCCTTTTCATGCACGCTCTATAATTCTTCGCACTCCAGACCCCAGCTTTTTGAAGGACGTCACTTATTTAATCCGTAAAAGTCCTTCTGGGGCGTCCTCTTTCCTTCCATTCTTCAACATTCGCACCATAAATCTATTTCGTTACTCTTCTTTCATCCATACAAAATGACCAAACCAGCGTAACATACCCTTTTCTATCCTTGCCACTACATCTTCTTTCAAACCACAATTCTCTCGTATATCCGCGTTCCTCACTCTATCACACAATTTCATTGCTTTTCTTTTGTAGATAAAAAAATACCAGATTTTTATATTGCCATATTTGCCATATTTTGCACAGATAATTCATCTGCCTAAAAGTGGAATATAATTGGCGGTGATAAAATGTAATTCTGCTTGAATTTAACAGCTCATCAACTGGAGTAACTACATCAGAGATTACATCAAGGGGGCTCGGGAATACTGCCTCAAAGAGGACCCCTCTACCTTGCCTCAAGCCAGGAGGTTGAACCGACAGTAAGTTAACATTTTTTCACACATTATGCCCGATAGTAGGGATGTTAACACTAATCACAAATTAATGTTTAGTGTTAATTTTATGATAGTTTGTATTATTAGAATATCGAAAATCTCATTTTTATAATTTAATATTACTTAATAAATTTATTATAAATGATTTTAGATGCTATATTTATAATCTGTTGTAACCTGACTGCAAAACACCAATAAGAGCTTATGACGTCACTAACCGCAAAACAAGCTGTCAAAGACTGTTTACTTCTCTGCATTTTTGTATAATTCTCTCATCGAAAACATTAACATTTTCAATTTTTTTTTTATGGTACACAAGAGTCAATCTTCAAAATAAAAGCAATTCCGAAAAATTTTTAACATCCCTATTATATATAATTCACTCACCTAAAGCAAGTCATTATTAACCAGCGGATTATAATGAGATTCAGTACGTACAATGTTATGACCCGGCGGGTTATGAAGAATTCGTATGAAAAGTTGTTCCATAAAGATCTACAGCAAATAGAAGTTGCCTATTTGAAAAACGAACTGGCCACTACTAGCCATATTCAGTAGCCTCGCTTTTTATAATCTCGCAAAAGGTGACAAAAGTTTCTTATTTGGGACAAAGCTTTTTTCGTCTTGGGCGAGCTTGAATCCCTCGCTGCACTCAGGACTCCGTTTTATATTACATTACGAACAAAAAGCGAAATTATAATGTTACTAAAATTGTCCCGTGATATTGTACAGTCAATAGCACATGAAGCTTTACTTGTAGCGCGAGTCTGACCTCTAAGGCGATTGTGATAAGAACGTTACAAAGTCCATATTGTCAAGCTCCACTTGCTCTTGACTGTACAGAATTGAGACTATTGACAAAAAAGTCCACTAGACTAGTGAAATTACAATACAATAACACTTCTTTCGATACATACCTACAACATATTATTAAAACAAACTTAGATTGTCATCATCAACCGTAACAGCCCACTGTTGAGCTAAGGGTCTTTCCTGGCACACGAGGAAGTATGGGCTTTAATCTCCCACGCGAGCCCACCGCGGATTGGGAGATGGTGTTAAGCTAGTGGCCATTTAACAGTCAGAATTTTGACATGTCTTAACGACTTCCATTGTGCGTAAACACGACGAAAACCGGGACCGACAATTTAACGTGCCTTCCGAAACACGGAAGCTTGTGATATAAATGCCACTAGGCGGTCACCCATTCACTGACTGACCGCACCCAATTTTGCTTAACCAATGTGATCGTTACGAACACACAGGCACCGCAGGGCTACCAGCGCTTCTAAATTGTCATATATTATTAAATAATATTTTTTCATTTCAGATTGTACTACCTCGACATCATCACCAAGTTCTTCGTCTACTCTCTCTGTCTCTATCTGGTCTACCACTACGCTGCTATTCTCTTCTCTTTCTTACGAGTATGACTGTAGCACAAATATTAGAGCGAAAACACGAGCCTTTAGTAAATTTGTACTTATAAAAGAAGTATCTCTATATAGGGTTTTTTTTTCAATCTCTTTGTGTATATATAGTCAAGAGCACATGAACACTTGTACGAGTCGGGCCTCTAAGGAGATTGTAGTAAGAATGTTACAAAGTTTAATGTGTCAAGCTTGATGTGCTCTTGACTGTACTTACCGTGCTCATGCCTTTAATGATGTACGAATAATTAAGTGATAATATTATTTAAGTGAAGTAAAATCGAAAAAGATGGTTGTGCATTTTTTATTTTATTATATCTAGGTACCTACACTAATCATACAGAGGAAAGATTTTGGATTTTTGTATAATTGTTACGAAAAACTCAAAAACTACAATAAACTTAAAAATAAATAAAAATTCTTTTACTAATGGAAAGCTACAATATCCCTGAGTATCCCCGTGTTCCCACGGGAACGACCCGGGTGAAAATATTATAACGAGGAAATATTTGGATTTTTGGATATTTTTTTGTAAGAAATTTGATATTCTTACTAAAACTTCAATAATGTAACCCGAGGTGTAAAAAGCATAAAATATCTTTCATCGCATGCGCTGCGAAAACTAATGATAGAAAAAAAAACTACAATATCTACAAAAAACTTGAGAGGTGTCAAGCAAGGGACACCCGGATGGAACTAAGTTTTATCATCATCATCATCGTCGTTGTCGTTGTCGTCGTCGTCATCATCATCATCATCATCACCATCCGTCTAGCACCATCATCATCATCCGTCTAGCCCCCTTTCGCAACGCGGGATAAGGAACTTAGTTCCAAGAATCCTCGCGATATCATATGTTTAACTATTGTAGTTATTTCACAATAACTATGTACTAAAGAACGAAAGCGAAAATCTTTCTTTCTTTGTTACACTAACAGAATAAAAAACCGACCATAAAAAGGACCCTGACCACCATGTCAGGGGACAAATATGTGCGGAACATTTAAAAAAAAAAAACTATGTACTTGTTTACCTTTTAAAAGCTGGTGAAAATGCCGACCAAAATCCATACCTTTCTATCACTCCTTATACAAATTTTGATGGGCCTGTTGGCTCAGTTGGTTGTGACCCTGCCTTCTGAGCCGGAGGTCGCGGCTTCGATCCCCGCTCCCATGAACATGTCTGCTGGCTTCGTGTCTGGGTGTTTAATATTTATTTATGTATGTCTATCATTTGTTTAGTACCCATAGTACAGGCTCTGCCTAGTTAGGGACTGAATATATAGCCGTGTCTAAATTGTGTCTTACAATTTTTATTTATTTAAATAAGTCATTTTGTCAGTCGTTGCGATTACAATTATGAACAGACAATAAGGACTATCAGGAACTTACGTACATATTTATCACTAGCTCGACGGTGAAGGAAAACATCGTGAGGAAACCCGCAGGTCTCAGAATTAATTTGAGACATGTGTAAAAGATACGGGCCGGCGATGGGCTCACCACCTCACGTTTAGGGGTCCAATATATCTCGTGAAATGTGGTATATCCAGTAATGGAATACCTCTGCCTACCCCCTCGGGGATAAAAGGCGTGAGATTTAACATCATTGTCATGAAAGGAAATGGTTATTTCTACGAATACACCAAAATGTTATGTGAAATGTATAAGTAGACATATATTTATAAGGTGATTGTGAGTGGTCGAGTCTGCAGAGGGCGACCCAGGCACACTTACATTGATCAGACCGGCGATGCATTGAAGAAAAGCCAGATATAGAGTACCTGAAACCGACGAGAATGTATGAACCGATTGAGGGACGTGGATGACGCGCGGGAGCGTGCCAGGATCTTAGCAGGTGGCGGTCTACACTCGGCGTCAAAAAAATCGCACCTTCGGAAAATAATACTTTAAACCACTTTTAATCACATTTAGAATCTATGGTGATGGGACTATTAAGTATAATTTTAAACATTAATTTAACGACATTAAAATTAACAATCATTTATGCCATAAAAAAAACATTTCACCCAAATAACGACGTTATACAAAAATAATGCATAATTACTTTATAAAAGGGCCGCTAGTTGCGCTACCTTTTAGAGGTATAAAAGGGGGGGGGGGGAGGTAAAACTAGGTTTTAAGTAATTTTTAAGCATTTTTTTGTCTTACTTTAATTCTTTGTCAACAAACTTTTTCTTCTTCTTTTGCAATCACTTATTTTTTTATGACCTAGCAAGACTAAAGTACGATTTGCTAAATGTTGATGATTAGACCTATAAAATGATACCTAATAGTCCCATCATCATTGATTCTAAATGGGATTAAAAGTGGTTTTTCAAAGGTGCGATTTTTTTGACGCCGAGTGTATTGTCTCTGCCTACCCCTTCAGGAAAAAGGCGTGAGCATATGCGTGTAAGTATACCAAAATCCCCGATCGAAACCCCGAAAAGCAAGTCAGCGGCGCGTAGCCAGACCCGAACCAGGTCTTTTTGCTTTGGAATCATGCCGTACTAATGCTGGTCTACGTAATCCTGCACGACGAATGATGGAACTTTATAATAAACACTTCATTGACATTGATTTATTCACGTTGTCTAAATTTCAATTTAAAAAAAGTGTCAAAGAGGCTTCATGCTAAATTAACTATTCATTTATTGTAATTATCATCTTTATATTTATATAATTCCTCTGTACGTTACTCCTAAAGGACTGCAAAGATTTGAATTAAATTTTTTGTGTATATTCCCAGGTAGCAAAATGACGTAGAAGCGCCAGCCAATTAAGGTCCATCTTGAAATAGATGACGTCAAAATCTGACGTTTGTGGGATCTTATAGTGACGTGGATTTGTCTTATCCCAATGACGTCTTATCGAGACGTCGGTGACACGTCACACCATAAACGTCTGTTACACGTCATACCATAAACGTCTGTGACACGTCACACCATAAACGTCTGTGACACGTCACACCATAAACGTCTGTGACACGTCACACCATAAACGTCTGTCACATGTCTATGGAGGAGCGGAGGTGGAATGCTCCTCATGCGATGAGCCTGATTCTGGCTTGCTGTGCGACTGCTGCTGCTGCTGACCTTGAGTGAAGGTTGTTGTGGGTGTGATTGAGTAATGACGATGTGATGATGCTTCTGAAGTTTGCGCTGAAGTCCAGGTGTTACAGAAGGTTGCGCTGATGTCCAGGTGTCGAGGGGTCACCAGTATGGAGGAGCAGAGGTGGAATGCTCCTCCATCGTGAAAAGGAAGATCTCCCGCCAGGCGAGATGATCGTGCCTGGGGACCGCGGTCCAACGGTTGATGTTGGACAGTTGTATTTATACAAACTCATTAGAAAACTCCGATAGCGCGGTTTAGAACTCGGCCGTCTATTGGCGCGTTCTATGTAGTGTCGCTACACGTCATACCATAAACGTCAGTAGAACGTCTCATGTAAGTGTCGGTAGGACGTCTTCTTGAAACTTAAACTTATATCATAAATAAAATTTAAAAACAAACTACAACAAACACACTTACCTACCTAATTTTTTCAGAACTTTTTTTGTATAGAATTTTTGGACATTCGTTTAGATTAAATCATAAAACAAAAAAAAATACAATGGATTTTCAAAATCATAATTCTAGAAAAACCAAGCCCTTCATAATTTAGCTTCAACATACAGTAGGTACCTACGTCGTACGTGGCAGTTATTTTTGAATTGGTGAACGTCTACCGCGGTATAAGAATATGCGATTGACAAGTTTTTATATACTTACCTATTTTTTTATTTTTAAAAGTCAACTCCATCATATTTTATAAAAAGGTGGTGTCTTAACCAAACTAGGCGTCTTGTACAACTTACAAGTTTAGTGACACTTCAGCTTGCAGTTATGAGGTTTGAAGTCATGAATTGTTTTGTTAAACCTATAGTAGCTCCTGTTCAGTCACAGTCACAGTTTAGTCTTCTGGTGCAGGATAGCACTCACAAGCAACTGAGGGCTGAATTTGACTAATATAAGTAGAAATCCTATTAAATGAAAATTGTATAAAGTGTAGGTAGTTCAAGTTGTGTTGGTTATAGGATTAACTTTTTAGATAATTAATCATCCAACGTTACATTTTTTACTAGCATCACAGACTAACCTATACAATTCTTACAGACACTTTTTGAGCAACAGAGTGGTCAGATCATGGAATAAGCTACCAGAAGAAGTAGTCTCAGCACCCAATGTCAATCAATTTAAAAATAAACTTGACAAATTCCTATCCTGTAATGAGAAAGCTTGAGTGGAGAACACCTGGATAAAGGCTTTATCAGTTGTAAACTGCTTGCCTGATTAATAATAATAATAATAATTCATTCGGTTACTCGAACGGTAATGTTGGTTTTACAGTATTCTATACTTTTTCGGATGGTTCCAGAATGATCTGTTGCGTACGTCATAAAGACGTTTACAGATTCATGTTCTAGAAACGTTCTTTTCTGGTCCTAACCAAAGGATCCAAAAGACGTCATGTAAGTACGTCGTTGGTACGTGCACCAAAGACTGCATCTGGAATAACTTGTTGCCGTCGATAACCGTACGTCAGTAGGACATACATCCACGACCGTCGTCGGACTGACCTTATAATGACTGGTAAAAGACGTCATTTCAAGGTTGGCGTCTGAAATTGCTACCTGGGTTCGAGTCCCTGGATGGCTCGATAGGTGGCGCTGTTGTCTGTGTCAAGAAAGACGATGTCTGCCCGGCCCACTAGTATTGTAAAATTTGTAAAAATATTTACCTATTGTTTGTGTTTGTGCAGAGAAACAAACTCTGCACTGTAAGGTTAAAACTAATGTCCACTTATCTGCCCAGGAGCTCTTACCTGTTAGTAAGCCGTGGATTACGTAGTTGGTAGTACTTAAACTTACACCTACCTAGTATAACTAATTAGTAATAAGATTGTACTATTGTTTGTATTCCCTAATAAAATAAAATAAAATAAAATAAAAATAAAATAAATGTGTATACTTGATCATAACTTTCTCATTGTGTTACGAAACTATTAGCTTTAAATGCCACAAGTTATTAAATTAGGACTAGGACTAACTATGGACGTAATGAGTTTGTATCACGGGCAGTCAATACATACAATAGACGCTTCAGCGACATAGACATATTCTTTTTTTCTAAACCCCAGTTTAAGACCAGGGTTCTACAGAGTCTCATGGAAGTAGATTAAACATAATCTAATAGCTTTAATAAATAATATATAATATGGGCAGGACAAAGCACAATCAATATTATCATCATATTATCATTATTATACAATATCTGAACAAACATAAAGAAAATAGGTAGGTATAACACAATTTTAATTATTTCACTATATATACTTTCATTTATAAATTGAACTCGCACCCGGTGTGTGTAGGGACACACAATCTCCCCCCCGCACACAAACCCCACTCACATACACTCCCCAATCCACCCCTACACACCCCCACTCACACGCAGACACCGTTTTGTTCGAATAGCTTTGTATAACTATGATATCCTGTCATTGGCGTTGCTATACTGAACATGTTATAATATAAGTCTTATATGTAAAGTAGCTGTTGGATATCTTAATAAATAAATAAATAAATAAATTTGGTACAAAGAAATATTAAAAGAAACCAAGGAATTAAGAATAAATGAGGGCTACTTAATTGTGCCGTTTGAGGTTGGAGACCTTAAACGGTGGGGGCCGGGGGCGTGGCAGATCCTAAAAGAGCTGTCAGTGCGTTTGGTGGAGGCTTCAGGTGTCCGGAGGGTTTGCAGCTATCTCTGTCAAAGGATCAGCCTAGCTATCCAGAGAGGGAATGCGGCCAGCCTTCTTGGTTCCTCTTTGGAGGACATTTATTATCTGTAATTATTGTACATTAATGTATATATTCTTCATCATCATTATCATTACATAGTACCTATAAAACAAAGTCGCTTTCTCTGTCCCTATATCCCTATATCCCTATGTATGCCTAAATCTTTAAAACTACGCAACGGATTTTGATGCGGTTTTTTTAATAGATAGAGTGATTCAAGAGGAAGGTTTTAGTATTAGCATTGCACCCGTGCGACGCCGGGGCGGGTCGCTAGTTGAGAATAAACAATACAGTTTTTAATGATGACTAGCAATTGAATTTCAATACAGTTAATACCTTAATGTAGTAAGTATTGATTTAAATTTTCTACAACGCAATTTACACATTCGATCTAAATTACATCCAAGCAATTCTAAATAGGCAGGTCGCTTTTAAACCATCAAGTACCTACCTAATTACGAATTAACAATACAGACCAGATAGAATTACATACTATAAATCGTAGCTAGATGACATTTACAGCCAGTCTCAATTGTGACTTTGCCAGCAACGCATGGCGTGAACATATAGTTAAAAAATACTGTCAAAAACTTTTTTTTGTGAGTGGAAATTTATTGTGATCGTGTTATTAAGAAGGTAGGCTTTTAATTCTATTGATATTAAGCATTACACTTTTATTTTACCGCCATTTTTATGCACAGTGCATAAATACATATATCAGGTGTCCAGTGGTATTGAGCATTGCATATTCCACCTTTTCCGTTCACACGGGAATTTCTTATAGCTGATGTTCCATGCAATTTATAACTTAAAGAAAAAACTATTTCAAACACACAACATAACCGATTAATGTTAGGACAATCTACACTAATACTCGTATTATAAAGAGTGAGAGGAGTGCAGGTCGACTACCGCGTCATGCAAACTTCAACGACATCATCCGCAGGGGTCTTGCCAAATGGAATATGTAGATCGGATGGCAAGATACCTGATGGTATGACTTGAATACCGTGAAGCAATGGGAAATGCCTGGTGTGGGATGCCACATGTGTAGACACTTTAGCCCTGTCCTATGTCCCGTCAACTTCCAACGGTGCTGGTGCCGCAGCTGTATCTGCAGAAGCAGTAAAGCGTAGAAGGTTTAGGGGACACCTACATTTTTGTGTCAGTGGCAATAGCAACGATGGGCCCATGGGGCCCTCAAGCAAGGATCTTTAAAGTCTGTCAGCGCTCCTAATAGAGGCCACTGGCGACCCAAGGGCTGGTGGCTATTTCGCCCAAAGGATTAGCTTGGCTGTCCAGAGGGGAAATGCTGCCAGCATTTTGGGTGCCTTATCTCAACTTGGTGCGCTGGAGGACATTTTTTATCTTTAGTTTAGTTTAGTTTGTAAATATAACGTGTATTTTATAATTATTAGGTACTTAATGTCATATTGTAAATAAACCTCTAAAACTTAAAAAAAAATGATATTTTTGATTTCGATAATTTTTTTTTATTTTATTGGAAAGACCATACCTCGAAGTTGGTCCCATATAAATTTGAGAAAAAAATTTACCCTAGGGGTGAGAAAACAGGGGCGATTTATTTTTCACTCACAGATTTCAAGGCTGAGTGGTGTATCACAAAAAGCTATAAAAATAAAAACATTTTTTTAACAAAAAATTAACTCGCCGAAAAAATTTAAAAGCAAAAAATTATTATTTAACTTTTTTATTAAACCCTAATAACTCGGTTCTTAAACTAATATGTCAGTACCTATATTATAAGTCGGCGCGGGCGCCGAAAAAGGTAACTTAGTAAACTTAGTTCATTGATTGTTTGGCACCTAAAGCCTACTCATCACATCACTACTCTTCATCGACTGTGCGACAAGGAACAGTTTCAACAATGTCGCGGCGATGTCGTCCGACGTCGCCCGACATTGCCCGATGTCTCCGGGGACACATGTCGCTCGACAAATGTTCCTAGTGGGGACGAGGCTTTAAAATTACTTATGTATACTTACCTACATTAGTTTAAGAACTTGGTTATTAAGGTTAAATAAGAAATCATTATTTACGCCCCAAAAACTGAATTTTATTTATTATTTTTTTCATTTTATTTTGATTGTTTGGAACGAATAAACTCAAAAACTACTGGACTGATTTTGAAAATTCTTTCACTAATGGAAATCTTACTGTTCTGGGACTAACACGTGCTAATTTTCCCACGGGAACGGGACTTACGTGGAATAAATGCAAATTCTAAAACCTTCCAAAAAAATATGCAGTGACAAAAACAGCAACTGAATTGGAACTGTAGTTTCTAAAAAAATCACGAACATACATACATACGGGTCAGAGAACCACGGAACGCTATCACTAATCTTCCGCTGTCCTTCTGTCTGTCTATATCTCATGAACCGTATAGGTAGACAGTTTAATTTTTTCCACAATCTACACTAACATTATAAAGAGGAAAGATTTGTATGTTTGTAACGAATAAATTTAAAAACAACTGGACCGATTTTAAAAATTATTTTATTAATGGAAAGCTACATCACCACTGAGTAACATGGGCTATACATTATTCCTGTATTCCCACGGGAACGAGCACGAGCAGTGATAGCCCGGACGGTTAAAGAGCCGGCCGAAAATCAGTGAGGCTCGGGTTCGAATCCTGGCATGTACCAATGAGTTTTTCAAAAACTTACGTACATATTTATCACTAGCTCGACGGTGAAGGAAAACATCGTGAGGAAACCCGCAGGTCTCAGAATTAATTCTGAGACATGTGTAAACAGACCCGGTCCGGCGATGGGCTCACCACCTATCACGTTTAGGGGTCCAAAATATCTCGTGAAATGTGGGTATATCCAGTAATGGAATACCTCTGCCTACCCCCTCGGGGATAAAAAAAAGGCGTGAGATTATATATAGATTATATCCCACGGGAACAGGAACAACGCCGGTGAAACCGCTAGTACCTATTATATAACGTTAATTAAGTTGGATTAATTTATATGCTTCGTTTGTGCGTATTGTTTATACTAGAATTGAAGTTTACATAATGACTAATTAATAAGTCAAAATGTTTTATTCAAGGTAGGGACTTACAAGTCTACTAATTGAAAGTCATTTCAACTCCACCGCTTCAGGAATGGTTGAGAAGAAGCATAATATAGGTAAATAGTCTCGGGGGCCAATTCCACTAAATGTCAACGGTTGGATGACAATGACATGTCAATGGTGTTATAAATTTGGCAATTTTCAGGGAAAATTACACCATTGACATGTCATTGCCATCCAATTATAACCGTTGACCTTTAGTAGAATTGGCCCCCCGGTCCGGCGATGGGCTCACCACCTATCACGTTTAGGGGTCCAATATAATATCTCGTGAAAAGTGGGTATATCCAGTAATGGAATACCTCTGCTTACCTCCTCGGGGATAAGCAGAGATTATTTCTTTCTTTCTTTCTTTGTATAGGTACCTTAGTAAATGGATCACAATTCCAATTTCGTCTTCAGTAGACAAATGATTTTGTAATTATAAACAAAAGAGCTGCTCTTGAGTTTGTTGCTGGTTCTTCTCGGGGTACTGCATTTGGAACCAGCAACTCGTCGGTGGAGATGGGCTGCTGTTTACATTTAGCCAGTCTTCATAGACGAGTTTAGTGTGCCTTGTTATTAGACTATTGACTTTTCTAAGTGTAATTTTTTTTACCTACAGAAATAAATACATTTTCATTTTCAAATTGTAAAAGAATAAGTCTTGTATTTGAGTATTTTTTTATTAAAAATGGCAACACGTAAAACAATGACAAGTACTATAATAATATCTTATTCTCAATACCATACTAAGGCCAATTATAACTATCCACGTATTATTTATTAACATAATATGTAGGTATATGAGAGCAAACTAACAATTTAGTGTACACATTTGCAGTGTTTTGCAAAGAAAAAAAACTACAATAATTAATTACCTACATTACTAAGTCGGGTCCCTGAGACCCGAGCGCATTTAACTTTCTAGCAATTCGGATCCTGGGGGTCGATTTTTGAATCTCACCAAGTGACTAATTCTCACCGATGTGAGTGATTTCTGAAAGTTCGTATTTTTGAAACTCATCGGTGACTTACATTTGTCATACCTATGATATCGATTTACGAGTGCCCCCACCCACTCGTAATTGAAAGGGTGTTATTTAAATGGTTAGCAAAGTATTCGTATTTTTGTGAGCAGAAAAATATAATCTGTAAGCAGAAATAGCTAATTGGTCAGCAACTCATGGCCAGCAAACATTACAAAACCTATCAGCAATTTATGTCATTCTGGATGGCTGTAATTATTTTTGAGCTGCAATGAGCTGCTACTGTTTAATAAAATTTTGGTAAGCACTCAGAGGGGAAGCCAAAAAATATTTTTTGAGCTTCTTATAAAAGTAGCAAAAACAATCTCAGCAAACTTGTCATGCGCAAAATGGGCGCATTCCTTACGTAGATTAGGAATGACTTTGGATTATGCAACTTTTATGATTATGATTATTATTACGCTTACAAGTAGTGGTGGTGGTGGTGGTAGTGGTGGTGGTGGTTTTAGTGGTAGTGGCAGTGACAGTGGTGGTGGTGGTGGTTGTGGTGATGGTGATGGTGATGGTGGTAGTGGCAGTGGCTGTGGTAGTGGTGTTGGTGGTAGTGGTAGTGGGAGTAGGAGTTGGCGTGGGAGTTGGGAGTGGGAGTGGGGCGTAGGAGGTAGTAGGAGGAAGTAGGAGGTAGTATGAGGTAGTAGGAAGTAGTAGGAGTTAGTATGAGTTAGTAGGAGGAGAGTTAGTGGGAGGAAGTAGGAGGTAGTAGGAGGTACTAGGAGTTAGTAGGAGGTAGTAGGAGTTAGTACTAGTTAGTAGGAGTTAGTAGGAGGTAGTAGGAGGTAGAAGGAGTTATTAGGAGTTAGTAGGAGGTAGTAGGAGTTAGTACTAGTTAGTAGGAGTTAGTAGGGGTTAGTAGGAGTTACTAGGAGGTAGTAGGTGTTAGTAGGAGTTAGTAGGAGGTAGTAGGTGTTAGTAGGAGTTAGTAGGAGGTAGTAGGAGTTAGTAGTAGTTAGTAGGAGTTAGTAGGAGTAAGTAGGAGTTAGTAGGAGTTAGTAGGAGTTAGTAGGAGTTAGTAGGAGTTAGTAGGAGTTAGTAGGAGTTAGCAGGAGTTAGCAGGAGTTAGTAGGAGTTATTAGGATTTAGTAGGAGCTAGTAGGAGTTAGTAGGAGTTAGCAGGAGTTAGTAGGAGTTAGTATGAGTTAGTAGGAGTTAGTAGGAGTTAGTAGGAGTTAGTAGGAGTTAGTACTACTTAGTAGGAGTTAGTAGGAGTTAGTAGGAGTTAGCAGGAGTTAGCAGGAGTTAGCAGGAGTTAGCAGGAGTTAGCAGGAGTTAGTAGGAGTTATTAGGATTTAGTAGGAGCTAGTAGGAGTTAGTAGGAGTTAGCAGGAGTTAGTAGGAGTTAGTATGAGTTAGTAGGAGTTAGTAGGAGTTAGTAGGAGTTAGTACTACTTAGTAGGAGTTAGTAGGAGGTAGTAGGAGTTAGTAGGAGGTAGTAGGAGGGGGTAGGTACTCTTACTAAATCCTACTAACTCCTACTAACTCCTATTAACTCCTACTAACTCCTACTAACTCCTACTAACTCCTACTAAACTCTACTAACTCCTACTAAACCCTACTAACTCCTACTAAACCCTACTATATCTGTTACATGTTGTATATACTATACAACATGTAACAGAATAAGCGCAATTCCTGAAATTAGTTTGTTCAGTATCGACTACTTAATCGATTTTAGCTATTTTTAAAATGTGTTATTTTTTTTATTAGCGTATCTGAATTTAGTCTTACCTATACAAATGGAAAATTGGTTAGACACAAAGAGATTTAACTGTAATAGGGCATAGAGGGGGCATTGGGAATATTTTCATACAAAACTTTGAAGCCTAAGCGTCATGTCCTTGTCATGTCAGTTAGTATGAACGCGAGCTGTCATTCGGTCGAAATTGTACTAGACTTATTCCACTTGGAATAACTTTTGACTTCAAATTTTCCTCGCTTTGTCCCCTCTATGCCCTATTATATTTAAATCTCTTTGGTTAGACACAACTAAAGTATGAAGGTATCATATTTTATTTTTATTTTAATTTACTATACTTATGAGGAATTTCGCTTATTCTGTTACATAGATGACAATAATGTTTTTTGTTTGTCATGCGACAGCGAAAAATAACCAAATTATGTAACCCAATTTAGTACATACCTATTAAGTAGAAATTGATTAAAATAATAATGTGTCGAGTTTCTTGCCCCGTTTCTTTTCGTCAAATAGAACATTAATAATAGCGTGCTATATAAGGTCGTTTTAAATCAAGTGCTAATATTTTAAGGGTAGAAATATGTATGAGAAATGGAATTCAGATATGGTTTAAAGATAAAATAACATAGAACTCTAAAGACTAAAAAAACGACTAAACAGAAAAAATATATACTTGTCTTAGTCGAATTGAGAATTTCTTCCTTTTTTTAAGTCGGTTATATAAAGAATGGATGCCACGACCACAACTGGACGAAATTAAAATGGGAAAAATCTGGAAGCACCAGCTTTCAAATAAAAAAAGAATACCAATCGGTTCACCTAGTCGAAAGTTCTGAGGTAAAAACATAAAAAATCGAATTGATAACCTCCTTTTGAAGTCGGTTAAAAATAAAGTCGAAACAAGGGTAGAGAAGGGTATTTTACGCTGGTTTGGCCATTAAGGTAGGTACCTACTAAAAGTATACACACCGTATACTTTTTTCTGCTCGACGGCATCTTCGTTTAGCGTAGCGGGCCGAAAGTTAATGCTTTCCGCTCAGAGGCAAAAAAAATTTTTTCTACATATTATTAAAATCAAAATGTTTATACCTACTCAGTTAAAGATTTCTTTAATGATAAAATTATAAATTAATATTGATTCTTAATATATTTAATAACACGCTGTTCCGCGCGGTTTCACCCGTGTAGTTCCCGTTCCTGTGGGAATACGGGGATAAAATAAAGACTATGTTACTCAGGGATAATGTAGCATTGTAAAGGCTGATTCATGTTACAACTGGACCTGCCCCGTCCGGCCGGACGTGCCCCGTCCGGGGCACGGTCAAATACTTTTTGTAGGCGTATTGTAGGATGGTTAGCCCCGGACGGGGCCCGTCCCGTTGTAACATGAATCAGCCTTTCATAGTAAAATAATTTTTGAGTAGTTTTTGAGTTTATTCGTTACAAACATACAAAAATACAAATCTTTCCTCTTTTTATAGATACCTATTGATATAATTTACTGTTTGACGTGTAATTTTTGACAATAGGTACTGAATTTTGAACGGGTTTTTTTTTATTTATTTTTTTATGATAAAAAAGGGGGCAAACGAGCAGACGGGTCACCTGATTTTAAGTGACGTCTGTCGCCCATGGACATCTGCAACTCGAGAGTCACAACTGCGTTGCCTTTGAGGTGGGAGTAGGGGGAGAGGGGAGAGGGGGGCCTCCGGTCACCTCACTCACTCAACGAAACGCAATGCATTGCTTTACGCTGGTTTTCTGTGAGGCCGCGTGGTATCACTCCGGTCGAGCCGGCCCAAGCGTGCCGAAGCATGGCTCTCCCACGTTTAATGACACTTTGACATGTTAATTGATTTTGTATGTGTAAATTAAATTTTCACTTCGTTATTTGAAATTTAGATTTTATTTTCTGACATATAATGCGTATAAATTATGTAAATTATTAGTTTATAATCGAAGCGCTCGTAGCCCTGCGGTGCCAGTGTGTTTGTAACGCTCACACTGGTTAAGCAAAGTTGGGCGCGGTCAGTCAGTGGATGGGTGACCGCCTAGTGGCATTTATATTACGAGCGCTTCCGTGTTTCGGAAGGCACGTTAAATTGTTGGTCCCGGTTTTCGTTGTGTTTCCGCACAGTGGAAGTCGTTAAGCCATGTCAGATGGGTATATGGGTACCCTTGGGTGGCTTGAAAAATTCTGACTGTTAAGTGGCCACTAGCTTAACACCATCTCCCAATCCGCGGTGGGCTCGCGTGGGAGATTATAGCCCATACTTCCTCATGTGCGAGGAAAGACCCTTAGCTCAGCAGTGGGCTGTTACGGGTTGATGATGATGATGATGATGATTAGTTTATAATATTTATATTAAATTTAATATATTGTAAGCCGAAACGGCAAGTTGTAATGGCTCACAACACCGTATATCTACTCGTATATACAATATAAAATGATAAACTGACAGACTGATTGGTGATGTATCAACGCACAGCCTAAACGGGGCGGCTAAAAATAAGTAGATAGCTTACACAGTGTAGGCATCCATTAAGAAAGGATTTTGCAAAATTCAACCCCTAAGGGGGTGAAATAAACGTGAGTAGTTGTGTTTATAAAAGATCTAAATTGTAACCTACAACTACCAATAAATGTTTAAGATTGATTTCTTGATTGATTGAACATAGACATAAGTATGCCAAATTTCAGCTCAATCGGTTGAAGATATCTGTTTCAAAATTGAGTTGCAATACTCCACCCAAACAAGCATATATTGCGAGTTAAATAGCTTGTAAAAAAAATGGTAATTCCCGCGGGAACGGGAAAAGATAACGCCGCTGACGTGACTATCACATAGAAATTAGGGATTGAAAAGTGAGATGCTATGCTGAGATGGTTTGGTCATGTCGAGAGAATGAATGAAGAACGATTGACGAAAAAAGTGTATAAGGCGAGTGTGAATGAAAGTGTTGGAAGGGGTAGACCTAAGCGGACGTTTCGAGACCAAATTGGGGACGTCTTGAAAAAAGGCCAGGTCAAGAGTACCCTAAACCGAAGAGCATGTATGAAAGGAATAATGAAAGTGGACGAAGCGAAACAAAGTATGTAGGGATCGTAGCCAGTTTAAAGAAGTGGTATCTGCCTACCCCTACGGGAAAGAGGCGTGATTTTAAATATGTATGTATGAAAATTGATTACTTCCAGCTAAACCTCGGGCATAAGAGTATAAGATCTAGAATTTTCTAGAGCCTATACTCTTATGCTTTCACATATTCATCTCTATCTCGACGGTGAAGGAAAAACATCGTGAGGAAACCCGCAGGTCTCAGAATTAATTCTGAGACATGTGTAAAAATAGACCCGGTCGGGCGATGGACTCACCACCTATCACGTTGAGGCGTCCAATATATCTCGTGAAAAGTGGATATTTCGAGAAACACATCTGCCTACCCCCTCGGGGATAACATGCGTGAGATTATAATTATTTATTATTTTTTCAATAAGGAGACTTCTATGCCCCTACATTGAATAAAAACTTTTGACTTTGACTTCTTCATCTTCATCACCACACGACGTATTCCCAACAGCAAAATGCCGCCGACCGTAGCAGAATTCTATGCTGGGAAGAAGATCTTCATTACTGGAGCCACTGGTTTCATGGGGAAAGTGTTGGTAGAGAAGCTGCTTCGAAGCTGTCCTGATGTAGACAAGATCTATATGCTGATGAGGTCGAAGAAAGGCCACGGCACCAAAGAGAGGCTAGAGGAATTCTTCAACTGCAAGGTAAAGAAGAAAGATTTTTATTTTTTTAAAGAATAAACTGAAAAACTACTGGACCGATTTCAAAAATTCTTTCACCATTAGATTGCTGCAATACCCTGGAATAGCATAAGCTATATTTTATCTACGTATTCCCTTGGGAACGGGAACTACGCGGGTAAAACAGCTATTATTACAAATTCGAAAGTGATTTTCTTTGTTTGTTTCGCTTTCTCGTCAAATTTAAAAATTCTTTCACCAATGGAAAGCTTAATATTGTGAACCATATTTACTAGTAAGACATGAGACTAAAAAGAGCTGCCCTTGAGTTCTGCATTGGGAGTACTGCATTTGGAACCAGCAACTTGTCGGTGGAGATGGGCTGCTGTTTACATTTAGTTCAATCTAATCAATCATCATGGACGAGTTTAGTGTGCCTTGTTATTGACATTTCAAAGTGTATTTTATATACCTAATACTGAACAAAAAAAAGAATTTTGAGTTTGAGTTTGAGGGAGTAACATTGACTATATTGTATTCCCGTATTTCCACGGGAACTACGCGGGTGATGTTAGTTATAGTATGAAATAATTATTATAAAACTTGACGGGCCTGTTGGCTCAGTTGGTAGTGACTGGCTTAGTTGCCTTCTGGTGGCGGGTTCGATCCCCGCTCATGTCTGTTGGCTTCGTGTCTGGGTGTTTCATATTTATGTATGTATGTTTATCAGTTGTTTATTATCCATTGTACAGGCTCTGTCTAGCTAGTTTGGGACTGAACAATCGTGTATGAATTGACCCACAATTTATTTATTTAAGTAATTATTTATTAAAAAATGATTCCAGCTGTTCGAAAACTTGCACAAGCAATCTCCGAAGAGTTTCAGCAAGCTGCGCGTGGTTCCAGGTGATGTCCTGGCTGAAGACCTGGGAATATGTTTCCAGGATAGGGAAGAGATCGAGCGGGAATGCCAGGTCTTGTTCCACTGCGCTGCTTGCGTCAGGTGAGTGCAGTAAATGTGGAAAGAAAAAATTTAAAATTTAAACAGTATATTTCAATTAATAATATCTTAAAAACTACCATTATGGGGCTTATTAATAAATAAGGAATATTAACAAAGAAGGAATAAGTACGCCATAAGGATGTTACCAAACCAATCGATCGAATGTCGATCAACGGCATCGATTGATGGTAAAATCGATTAGTCGACGTCGAACATAGTACTGGTCAACAACACCGTCCTCTTGCTACATTTCGACAGAAACTGATGGAATATAGCGGGGGTTAATCGATCAGGCAATTGATTAAAAGAATATTGTGTTGATGATTTTCTTGCCCCGCTTCTTCTCCTCAACCATACATGCTGAAGCGGTGGAGTTGAAATGACGTTCAATAAGTGGACTTGTAAGTTCCTATTTTGAATAAAAAAAAATTACTTTGACTTTGATTGCTTGGTTAGTCGAACAGTATTCGTCGATCAATTAAAGCTATTAGACCTGTCGATCGACTATCGATCGATCGATCGGGCTGGTAACACCCTTAAGTTAACTTGTGAGGGCCAAGGAAGAGGTTTAGAGGGTGTGCCCTTATATTGTAGGATTGGCATCTTTTTTTATTATTAATAATAGGCAAACCATTTGTCTGCCATCTCACCTGATGGAAAGTGATGATGCAGACGACGATAGAGCATGTTTGCCTTAATAATGCCTATTCACTCTTGCCTTGAAAAGGCCCAGATTATAACGTTCCGGAAACAGATCCGCAGGCAGCCATTTCTTAGCCGTTCGCATATTCGCTTCGTTCGCGTGATCCAGTGAGTGACTGATTTGCAGCGAACAATTACCTTCCCTCCCAAAAATTCGCTAGTGCTTCGCAGGTACTACTGTACAGATCACTGCTCATTATTCATCTAATGGGGACATGGCGCTATTCTACGTCTCGTACCTTTGAAACTATTACTCTATTACTATTGAAAAACGCTGCAGTGCTCACGCAATCGTGGTCTCCGTACAAAAAATTTAATTAAAAATAGTAGAAGCGAAAAATTAAGTTTAGTAAGTGTTTGGTGTTTTAATTAACAAGTCATAGAAGTAAATAATATAAATATTTCACTGGATTCTCCACCGTTTACGCTGCAACTGTGTGAATAGTGCCGGTGTGACTAGTGCCGCGTTCTTATTGAATGGTTGGCTTTGATGCCCATATTCTACATAGTTCCGTGGATTTGTGCAAGTTGCCTTGGATTACCCGGTATACAACATTAGGAATACTATTATTAGAAGCGGTATAACAAAGCACCGGCGTAGGTATAACCTCACTTTTGAAGATAAAATATTGCGAAATCACATTTTTTGGGGCCTCTAGCGACATCTATGATTATAAGATTGAACAATTACGTTATAGCCCACGGTTCGATTGACTGGTAGAATATCGTTACCATTCTTTCCAATTCCCGTGTTTAGCACTAGGTGACGCTAGTGTGTAGAGCTGTCATCCAATTTACAATGCAGAGAACAACAAAGAAAGTACACCCCGGCCGTTATAACTTGACCACTCTGAAGTTGCGCAAATGGCTGCGCAATAAGATTTTTAGCGGACCATTTAGCGGTACGGGGGGGTTTGCGCAGGCGAAGCCTATGTTCAGAGAAGCCAAGTTAAAACGGCCGTATTGTAAACAAACGTGATCAGAGTACGGAGCTGGTAAGCGATGAAATCAAAACCCCTACAATACGGCAGCCCAATAAAACTTGCTCCTGTGAAGAAGTCACCAGCACTCTCAACCAGTTTAAAGCTGATTTTAAAAACATGATGTATGAATGGCAACAAGACCAGAAGAAACAGTTAAATGATTTACAGTGCTCAATGACAAATATCAAACTTCAAATTGAATCACTTCGTAGCACTACTAGTGAAGTCGAAAAATCCTTGGATTTTCTTTCAGGTGAGAATGAGGATATGAAAAAAAGGGTCTCTTCATTAGAGTCACTAGCGTCCACCCAAGAGACTCGCATCAAGTCCCTCGAGGGCACAGTAGAGGAACAATCAAGGCAGAGTGTTGCCAACATGCTTGAAATGCGCAATGTCCCTTGGACTCCAAAAGAAACCAAAACGCAACTAATGAAGACTACTTTACACATAATACAACTTATTGCACCTAACACATCTGAAACTGATATCCTTGAAACGCGACGTCTGCTGTCAAAGACAGAGAAAAAAACCATCTTGGTATGCCTCGCCTCTGATTCCCTAAAGAGCAACATACTCCTGGCATCGAGAAAATACAATGCTCAAAACAAAGGGAACCCGCTTTCCACCCTAGTGATTGTCCCTAATAGTCCACCTGAGCCCATCTATATTGACGAACACCTAACTGCTAAAGGGAAACGCTTGTATTACCTCGCCCGACAGCTTAAAAAGAAGGGGCTCTTTAAATTTTGTTGGACCGCTCATGGCAAAGTTCTCCTCCGGGACAAAGAGGGAGGAAAAACAATTCATGTCACCGAAGAAGACCAAATAAATGATCTCAGTGGAACAAAGGACCCCACTAATATGACCCAATGACTATTTTTTAAGATCTCATTATTGCAAATATTTGTCATAAGCAACACTAATTGTAGCTTGTTATTGTTTTTTGAATTTTACTTTAGTCTTTATCTTATAAGCAAAAATGCTCATTGCTATCTTTATAAATATTGTTTACAATTATGCCTTCACCACTTCCATCACTCATACACATATACACATATAAATATCACTCCTCTACACACCAATATGAAACAAAACCAATGCTTATTGTCATTCATACTGCGCTCTACACTTGATGATTTACCTGTAAAGTGTCAATAACAACACCCATTTTTTTCAAATTTTAAATTCGCGTCTTTAAATCAACTTATTTATGAAATAGATTCTACATCTGCTTCTGTATCTCATAATTGTGATCCTGAGCAATGTTATGATTTAATTCCCTACCACTTGAAAAATTTGAATATCATTACACAAAACATACGTAGCTTATCAGCAAATATATCCAGTTTCCAGACACTTTTACAAAGAACCCGGTTGTGTCATGATGTTATAATTTTAACTGAATGTTGGCTTCAACATAATCCTGTTATAGTTCCATTAGACAATTACAGTAAATTTAACTCAACTGATCCCGCTAACCAAAATGATGGCATAGTGGTTTATGTAAGTAATAATTTGCAGGCAGTATCAGTTAGTGAACCTAATGTAACTCATGCCAGCTGCCTTCTTATAAAAATTGGTACAGACACCGCCATTCTGGCAATCTACCGTCCCCCCTCATTTCTCAACACAGATTTATTTTTAGACACTCTAAACAGCCTTCTATCTCTTCTTTCCTGTTTTAAAACAATAATTTTAACCGGTGACATAAATATTGACATCAGGGACAACAACAGAGATACTAATTCTGATGAATATTTAAATTTACTAGCTATGCACGGTCTATTGCCAGCACATAACCTGCCAACTCATAATTCCACTTGTTTAGATCACATCTTTATTAAATCCACTTATTCCTCTACCACGTTAGTAATAAACTCGACAGTTACAGATCACGATGCAGTTTTTATATCAATTAATATGAATAAAATAGAAAGTCCATCTAAGCGCTCAACAAAAATAGATTATTTAAAACTTGATGAGGATATGAAAAAATCTGATTTCTCCCCGGTGCATGATGCACTTGATGCCAACTCTGCCACCCACATTCTACTCGATATTCTACGACAGGCAATTATCAAGAACTCATATGTCATAGTATCGCAGCAGCATGGTTTTATAAATAAAAGATCTACTGAAACAAACCTATGCGAGTTCATTCATAATGTTGCCAGTGCTATGGAGCAGGGTTATCAGGTTGATGTAGTATATACCGATTATTCTAAGGCCTTTGACAAAGTTGCCCATTTTCTTTTGATAAGAAAGCTTGAAATGTTTGGTATTCATGGGGATCTTTTGCGTTGGCTGGAATCTTATTTAAGAGACCGAAGTCAAGCTGTCACTGTTAAGGCTTTTGTTCAACTTTTATCCCTGTAAGTTCTGGAGTGCCCCAGGGCTCCCATCTCGGACCTCTGCTATTTAATATCTTTATAAATGATATTGTTAAAATATTCACTAATTCTTCAATATTACTTTACGCAGATGATAACAAAATCTTTAGGATAGTTAAGGATGTTAGTGATTGCGTTGCCCTTCAAGACGATCTTTACCATTTAGGGAACTACTGTAACGAAAATTCTTTGCATATAAATTCTAAGAAATGTAATATAGTTACGTTTTCTCGCAAGAAAAATCCTATTCGTTATGCATATCACTTGAACGGGTCTGTTATTTCTCGAGCGTCCGAGGTGAGAGATCTGGGTGTACAGTTAGACAGTAAGTTATTATTTGACGTCCATATTGATAAAATAACTAAAAAAGCATATCGTATGTTGGGATTTATACTGAGAGTATCAAAAGACTTCAAAAGGCCTGCTACACTGGTCTTACTTTATAACAGCTTTGTGCGATCTATCCTTGAATATGCTTCAACGGTCTGGAATCCGCAATATGAAATATATATTAATACTCTAGAAAGAATACAAAATAAGTTTATAAAGCATCTGAAATACAGATATCCCTACTATTCATTAGAAGGTGTCGTTTCTCTCCATAAACGCCGAATAATTAGAGATCAAGTATTTTTGTTTAAAATTATTAGAAATTCCGTAGATTGTCCCTACTTACTCCATAATATCTCTTTACGTTGCCCTAGGTTAAATACTCGAAATAAGTCAGTTTTTGCAGTACCACCTTATAAAACAAATTATATGTCCAACGCCTACATTCCTAGAGCCTGTAATGTGCATAACAAATTATTCTATGAATCCGATGTATTTCATTCACCTCTATCAAAATTTTTAAACGAAATCTCTCTTAAAATTGTATAGTTTCGGTTCCAGTATTACTTTTTGTTTTTAACTTTGTTTGTATAGTACCTACTTATATATAAATATTTCTGTTCACTCTTTGTATTGTTTAATAGTGGAAACTTTACTGGTTCTATTCATTATTATTTATGTTAGATTAATTTGTGGTATTATAACTGTTTGTTTCCCGAATAAACAATAAATAAATAAATAAATAAACTCTATCCCTGTATTCTTCCCCCGCCGTTTTAGACCTATCAAACCATGGATCACTCCCGGTTTATTACGATGTATTAGAAATAGAGACAATATGCATAAAAATATTAAAAAATCCCCAGATAATGAAATCCTTTGTAAAACTTATAAACGATACAGAAATTTTTGTAATGATCTCTTAAAGAAAATTAAGAGGTCATATGAAAAAAGTAAACTGATTGAAGCTGGTTCTAATAATAAAAAACTATGGACAGTTATTAAGGACATATCATACTTAAATAGAGAAAAAACCTGTGCAAAAGATCTCCTACTTTCCTGTAATACCCCTCATGAATCCGTTAACAATGTAAACCACTTTTTCAGTAATATTGGTAAAAGCTTAGCAGAAAACATAACAAAACATTCCAACATAAACTTTCTACCTACTCCATCAACCTCCCATTCATTTGTTCTTTTACCAACTGATGAACAAGAAGTAAACCAAACTATATTATCGCTTAGAAATGACTGCGCAGTAGGTTGGGATGGTATCTCCACAAAATTTATTAAAGCCTACCGGGAATTAATTGTTCCACCATTAACTCACATATGTAACCTATCGCTTTCCACTGGTATTTTTCCTGAACTTTTTAAGAAAGGGCTTATCCATCCGATATTCAAAAGCGGAGACCGCAAACAGGTTACCAATTACCGACCCATATCAGTATTGCCTGCCCTCTCTAAGGTTCTTGAAAGAATAATAAATAACCGCTTAACGAATTATCTTGAGAGTAAACAATTGCTAAGTAAACATCAATATGGTTTTCGTATGGGTAAATCCACGGCTCAGGCTGTTCACGATCTTACTAATATGATAGTCATGGACCTAGACAAAAGAAATAAATGCCTGGCTATCTTTCTTGATTTAAGTAAGGCTTTTGATACAGTTTCATCATCAATCTTGCTGTCTAAACTGGAATCCCTCGGTATTCGTGGAACGCAACTCTCTCTTTTCCAGAATTACTTAAATGGAAGATCCCAACGCGTTATGATTGACGAAAATACAAGTGATGATCTTCCGGTCACCTACGGCGTTCCACAGGGTAGCATTTTGGGCCCCAGCCTATTTCTAGTCTACATAAACGACCTTTGCAATTTGGAAATACCCAATGGTAAACTTTTAACTTTTGCTGATGATACAGTTATCTACTTTTCTGGAAATACATGGGATGAGGTATTTTCTTCTGCTCAAATTGGCTTCAATAGAGTTTCAGAATGGCTCAATTTAAACTTACTTACTCTAAATATTGATAAAACAAAGTACATAACCTTCTCAATTTTAAACCGTCATCTTCCAGATCCTGAAAAATATAAAATTTTTGCTCATACCATTCATGTCCATAGTTCTTCGTGCTCTTGTTCAATACTTCAAAGAACTAATGAAATTAAATACCTGGGTATTCTAATTGATAGTAGATTGTCTTTTGTTCCTTATATAAACCTCCTAGCAAATAGAGTATGCAAACTAATATTTGTTTTCAAACACCTAAGACATGTTGCAGACCCTTACATACTGAAAACGATATATCTGGCCCTTTGTCAGTCTCTACTAATTTATTGTATCACCTCGTGGGGTGGAGCTTCAAAATCGCACTTTATTACCATAGAGCGTGCCCAACGTGCCCTACTTAAAGTTTGTACTTTTAAACCCAGATTATTTCCCACAAATTGCCTCTATCAGTATTGTGAAGTACTAACTGTCCGTCAACTCTTTATCCTTTACACTGTTCTGTTACAACATTCAATTACTCCTTTCACTGATACCCCTAAAAGAAATCACCTCATTGCAAAATCCGTTCAATACAATACCAGCTTCAGTCATAAATTCTTTTGCTTTTTAGGTCCCTATTTGTTTAACACTCTACAACGTAAAATGTCTATACATAATCTTCATAAAAATGAATGCAAGAAATCTGTATCGACTTGGTTACGGAGTCTTAATTATGAAGAAACTGAAACTCAGCTGCAGTCTCCAGCTTAAAACACAAGTTACAAAAGCGCACACACTCACACAAACACATTCTCTCACATACAAACACACCCCCTCAAACACCCCATACGCACACACATACACAACAGGCATAATTTTATTATAATTAATTTTAATTTTTTAAATTTTCTAATTTTATTATATCTACCTAACTAAAACTATTTGTCATAAGGTTTAAGTCAAATTTTGATCTCAAAAGCACTGTTGTACCCTCATAAGCACTGTATTTACATGTACCTTTAATTTGTAGCCGATATCTAGAGCTCAGGGTATCCTATTCTAGATATCGGCTGTTACTTAATATGCACTCCGCCTAATTATAATTTACCTAATAACCTTTTACAATTGTACTAGGCTACTTATGAACAATAAATTATTATTATTATTATTATTATTATTATTATATTAGGTAGGTCTACAACGTAAGGATGCAGATGGAATCCCAACCGGCCCTCGTTTTTTTTTAATCTACATTTCTACATCTATGCACGAATTTTATAACGAGGAAATATTTGTATTTTTGTACGTTTGTAACGAATAAACTAAAAAACTACTGAACTAGCAGAATCGCACCCAATAAGGCCCCCGTCCGGTCCGTCGATGGGCTTCATTATATTTTTTGTTTTTTTTTCAGATTTGACATGCCTCTTCGGGATGCTGTTAGTATGAATACAATCGGCACCAAGAAGGTTCTGGAACTAGCTGAAGGCATGAAGAACCTTGAGGTATGTCCTGTAGTTGCTAACACTTTTGGTGAATAGAATAGTATCCCCTATTCTTTTTTTAACCCAATGAAGCGCGGGAGCCCGCCGGCGCGGCGGCGGGCCGGCAACAAAATGGCCGCCATAGCGACTAAACTTATTTTAGTTTACTCCTTTTCTCCTAGAAAAGAAAAGAGACGAGAAATATTAAGTCCTGTCAAATTAAAATTAGTCCGGTCAACTAAGGCATTTCATAACGTCTTCAGTGCTTAAGTAAAGAAGTCACGACTAAAATATACAGCCTCTGACAGGAGTAAATTCGGTAGGTTATCTTTTATCCCTTTTCTTTTTTTGAGGTAAGACAAAGACAGGACTAAGCCAAAATAAGTCGGTGTAACGCGGAATAGCTCCCAATATCTATACTTCTATTATTTAGGTACTAATAAGTTTTTTTGTATGTTTGTTACGTTATTCTGTTACATTAGATTTCAGCATTTTTTTTAATATGACTGTGTAAAATTTTTCCGAAAACTGAATTAGCGTAACTGAATTTAGTACCTATATTTACCTTTGGAAATCTTACTATTATTACTCTTTATTCAATAAAATTGGTTAGACACAAGTAATGTTCGGATGCATCATATTTTTTTCATATTAATATACTAATTGGGGTGTATGAGAAATTGCGCTTATTCTGTTACTAATAGGTAATATAATATAATCTCATGCCTGTTATCCCCGAGGGGGTAGGCAGAGCTATTCCATTACTGGATATACCCACATTTCACGAAATATATTGGACCCCTAAACGTGTTATTCTGTTACGCGTTGTATAAATTACTATAAATTACTAGCTGAATGACAGCGGGTATCAACAGTTTTGTCCATCTCGGATGTACAATATTTATTATAACAAAGAAATGCACGCTTTAACCTAATAAAATGCAGTAAATTTATATAGAACATTACATCAATAAGAAAAAAAATAATAGTACATTATGATATAAATGCGGTAGGTTGAAAATTACAGCCGAGGCGATATTGCCTAGCCCGAGCCGTAGGCGAGGGTTACAAGTAAGCAGAGGCTGTAATTGTCAAAGCGCACGTATGTCATACGACGTTTTATAACACATTTGCGAGGAAATAAAATAAAACTCCGACTATGGTAAACGAATAAAAACAATACATTAAGAAAAAGCGCGCGACGCGCATCAGCATTTTTTTTTAGGCAAAGGCACAAAAAACAGCCAGTATTACTAATAAAGTAAATTAATATTTTTGTGTATTTGTTACAGATTAATTGGTTGTAATTTACTGTCAAAATTAATTAAATTAAATAATTATGTATATCAATATTTCTTTATTATATTTTATATCCCAAAGTTAATTTTAATCATAAAATGTTGACAACTTTTTTGACATAGAAACTCTTTGCTGAGATTTTAAAAAGTACTGTTCGTTTTAAGACGGAGCATCTTGCTAAACCGTGCGTTTTACATTACTTACACTTACCGCATTTGGGCGTAATGAGATACAATACGATATTGAAATTGGTGAAATAAGACACCTTTTACGAGCAAATGTGTTATAAAAAATTAAAAACGGGATCCAGTATCACAAATTCAACAATTATTATTACAATACGTAATTAATGATGTCATAAAATAAAATTAAAAATTTTGTAAGTATAAAATTAATATTTGTCAATTAAGTAGGTATTCATTTAAATTATAATAACATTTGTCAATTCACCATTTTTTCAGCTGAATCCTGAAACTCTGTCCTACTAATGATTTTAAAAATGTCGGCAAATGATTGTAAATTCTAATTCCATTAATATATGTGCTTTTATCAAAAATACTACTAGATGCTGCTACTACACGCATGTCATATTTGTAAAAATTGCGTAAATTGTGTCTAATGTCACATTGTTTTATAAAATATTCATTATTATTTTTCACAAAGGTACATAATATCTCAAGTATATAAATACATGTCAGCGTCAATATATTTTTTTCTTTAAATTCATTTCGTAAGGAATTCATTTTTACATTCTAAATAATATTCTGAGGCATTTTTTCTGCAATATGTATGTGGACTGTACATTTACTGAATTTCCCCAGAATATTAATTAATTAATTAATTAATTGTGGGACACAATTCACACACGGTTATTTAGTCCCAAATTAGGCAGGGCCTGTACTATGGGTACTAAACAACTGATAAACATACTTGAATAAATATTAAACGACCAGACACGAAGCCAACAGACATGTTCATGCTCACAAATGTTGGCCCCGAGCGGGGATCGAACCCGCGACCTTCGACTCAGAAGGCAGGGTCACTACCAACTGAGCCAACAGGTCCGTCAATTACGCCATATGTTAAAAGGGGATAAACATAACCATAATAAGCGTTCACTGCGACGTCTGTAGAAGTAACGTTAACCAAGGTTGACAGGACGTAGCAATAACTGGAGATTCTTTTATTAATTTTCTGAATATGTGATTTCCAGTTGAAATGACTGTCAATTGTAACACCAAGAAAATTTATTTCGTCGACTTCATCAATTTTTTCATTTGCATTTACAATTTTCAATGGCATTGGTTTTTTTTGGTAATTCCTGAACTGAATCATTTTGGTTTTACTTGAATTTACTTTAAGATTTACTGATGCAAGCCAGTGTACAACCTTACCTAGTGTATCATTTATCTCCTTCTCATAATCAAGGCAATTTAGACTTTTACTTGATATGAATATTGTAGCATCATCTGCAAACATCACACACAAATGTTTTGTGATTTTGGGAAGCTCATTTATGTAAACCAAAAAGAGTAGAGGACCGAGTACACTTCCTTGAGGAACACCAATATTAACCCTTTCATAAGATGATTTGACTTTTTCAATTGTTTTTGTTTTACCGTTGTTTGTGTCTAGGACAGTAGCTTGAACTCTTTCTGTCAAATATGAGTTTATTAACTTTAAGGGTATTCCTCTAACCCCTAGATTTTCTAATTGTTTGAGAAGTACTGATGGCAGAACACAGTCAAACGCTTTTGTTAAATCTAAGAAAAGTGCAGCACAGTTTTTCTTATCATCTATGTCAGTCCAAATTTGTTTCAGGATTTTGAATATTGCGGAGGCCGTATTTTTGCCTTTTTGGAACCCATATTGGTTTGCATTTAAAATATTATATATGTCCATAAATGATAACAGTCGATTATAAATAAGTTTTTCAATTATTTTAGAGAAGCTGGATAACAAAGCTATTGGTCTGTAATTACTCGTGATATTTTTTGGCCCCTTTTTATAAAGTGGTTTGATAATTCCTTTTTTTAAATCATCCGGAAAACAACCGGTTTCAAAAATTAAATTTACCAAAAACACAAGTGGCTCGGTGGGTATATTGTCGTGACCACTACTATGTAGTAATGGCCCATACTTCCTCATATGTGAGGAAAGACCCTTAGCTCAGCTGTGGGCTGTCACGGGAATCCAGAATGTTCTCTGTCCGATTTAGCTACGATTCCTAACCAGCAATTTTTCTCCAGGTGTTTCTCCACGTCTCAACAGCATACTGCCGCTGCGAGCTGGAATGTTTGGAAGAAAAATTGTACCCCTCGAAGCATAGGCCGCAAGATGTAATAGAATGCTGCCGTTGGATGGACGATGACTTGCTAAATCATATGGAGCCTAAGTGAGTTTTTTAGCAAATTCACTTTGGCGCGTAATTGCTATAAGTTAACAAGTGGGCGTTTTTCTGAGTAGGACCTTTTTTTTGTGAAGATCTTATTTCTGATCCTCAGACTGATGGAGCCTCAACCGAACACATACGCTTACACCAAATCGCTGACAGAGGACCTGGTGGCCCAGTATCAGGGAAAGTTCCCCATCGTCATCGCCAGACCCTCAATTGGTAAAGTCAGAGCCAAAAGATTTTATTTATATACCAGCGACCCGCCCCGGCTTCGCACGGGTGCAATACTGAATTTTCTTTGCTATAAACCTTGCGGAGCCCTAGACCTTTCTAACGAATGCAAAACCGTGGAAATCGGTTCGCGCGTTCTGGAGTTATATCGTCAGGAAGGAAAACCCGACTTATTTTTATATAGTAGATTATTTATTATTCGGTATGTATAGTTGAGGAGAAGAAGCGGGGTAGCCTTTAAAAGACCCTTAGCTCAGCAGTGGGCTGTTACGGGTTGATGATGATGATGATGATACTTACATGTAATCTTTGGTGACATTACAGTGACAGCAGCGTTGAAAGAGCCACTACCAGGATGGGTGGACAACATCAATGGGGCAACGGGCATTATGATAGGGGCCGGAACAGGTAACTATATAATATTCTTGAGTGATAAAGAAATGAGCAGGGAAGGGTTTGCAATCCGAATATTCGAATATTCAAATTATCCGAATATCCGGCGAAAATTATATCCAAATTATTCGGATAAATAATATCGAATTATTCGAATATTTTGGATAATAAACAAAATACACTAATATTTACGTAGTATTACGTAGTATGTGTTTTGATCTTGTATAGAGTTGTTGTAATTATTTCATCATATTTTTTTCACAGTTATTACTGTAATATAACATACTACTGTATTAATGATTAAAGACAAGACAATAGCAAAAATATATAATAAAATAATCACGTCAACAATATCTGTATTAAATCAAAACACAGTAAAAATCTACATCTGGAAAAAAAAGTATCTAAATCAACATCTAACAAGTTATCAAAAGTAATTTTCAAAATCATTAAAGACAAGAAGAAGAATAGCCAACATTTTTATAAAACACATAAACAGTAGTATGTTATATTACTGTAATATAACATAATACTGTTTATAACACATTTGCACGTAAAAGGTGTCTATTTCACCAATTTCAATATCGTATTGTATCTCATTACGCCCAAGTGCGGTAAGTGTAATGTAAAACGCACGGTTTATCAAGATGCTCCGTCTTACAATGAACGGTACTTTTTAAAATCTCAGCAGAGTTTTTATGTCAAAAAAGTTGTCAACATTTTATGATTAAAATTAACTATGGGAGATAAAATATAACGAAGAAATATTTATGTACATAATTATTTTATTTAATTAATTTTGACAGTAAATTACAACCAATTAATCTGTAACAAAAACACAAAAATATTAATTTACTTTATTAGTAATACTGGCTGTTTTTTGTGCCTTTGCCTAAAAAAAAATGCTGATGCGCGCCGCGCGCTTTTTCTGTTTTGTTTTTATTCGTTTACCATAGTCGGAGTTTTATTTTATTTCCTCGGAAATGTGTTATAAAACGTCGTATGACATATGTGCGCTTTGATAATTACAGCCTCTGCTAACTTGTAGCCCTCGCCTACGGCTCGGCCTAGCAATATCGCCTCGGCTGTAATTTTCAACCTACCGCACTTATATCATAATGTACTATTATGTGTTTTGATCTTTTACAGAGTTTTGTTGCGATTATTTCATCATATTTTTTTTATATTGTCTTGTCTTTAAAGATTATCAAAAATATTTTTCTGTACTTTTTAAATGTTGATTTATACTGATTTTCATTTTTTTACTTAGTTTATGCAGAAATATAGGAATGGCAATCGTCATTTTGTATTATTTTTATTAATATTCAAATTATCCAAAATATCCGAATATTCGAATTTTAGGAATTTAACTATTCATATTATCCGAATACTAGGTAAAACTGGACGGATATTGCAAACCCTGTCCTAAAAAGCAATACCTAAAAAAAATCTGTTAAAGCAACTCATATAACTATGTAGTGTAAGTAGTTATTCTTTGTAAATTAAGTCACCAACAAACTGTTATTCACAGTTTGCCGCAAATATTGTTTGTAAAACCCATAAAAATATGCCAATAAAAAAAATATCACACTCCCACACCCCCACACATATACACACAAACACATATGAGTTGCATCATAACAATCATAACATTGTTATTTTGTAAAGCTTTTTACTGTATTATTTTTGTTTTTTAGTTAGAGCATACCCTGTACCTATCACTAGTTTTATATAATGAGTGAAGCTCTGTAAATGGCTGTATTTCTTATTTAAATTTATAAGTTAAAGGTTTTATGTGGCTGTTGAGCTAGAATAAATAAATAAATAAAAATAAACAAATATTGTAGCGCCATCTTTCGGTTCTACGTAGAACTAACCGAAACGCAGTAGGACTAGCACACACCGGTGGAAGCGCGGCGAAGCGCAGTTGAAGAGAACAATTTAATATAAGCCTTAACGACTTGGACATACGGTCAATAATTGCATGAAAAGAATAAATAAGAAGGTTCCGATAGCCGAGTGCATATTGATTTATTTTCAATATTTATTTATTATTTGACTGAGTGGACTATTTTGCACTGACATTTTGGATATTAATGCTAATTGTTACATGTAATAAATTTTATATTTATTTATTTGGTATTATTATATAAGTATTTATTTGATGTAATTACAAATATCCAAAATTGTTATGAAACTAGCTTTCACCAGCGGCTTCGCACATTTCTTTCACCCCCTTAGTTATTGAATTTTGCAAAATCCTTTCTTATTGGATGCCTACACTGTGCTGTCTATGTGCACTGCCTAAACGGCTGGGTCTAGAGACTTGAAATTTTGCACATATTATATAGCTTATACAGTATACACTGTATAAGCTATCTATGTGCAAAATTTCAAGTCTTCCAGGCGTCTTCCAAGAAAGTAAATTATATAATAATAATATTTTACTAAATATTAAACGACCAGACACGAAGCCAACATGTACATATATGCACACAAATATTGGTTCCGAGGGATCCAACCCGCGACCTCCGGCTCAGAAGTCAGGGTCACTACCAACTGAGCCAACAGGCCCATCATGATGAGTCTAAATACAAGCAATTTTTTGTTCCAGGTGTCCTGCGAACTATGATGTGCGACCTAAGCCTGGAGATAGACGTGATACCTGTAGACCTAGCGGTCAACAGCTGTATCGTGCTGGCTTACACAGCTGGAATTGACAGGTGAGGTATCAACTGATGTATAATAATCATAAAACCTTTAGAAAGAAAGAAAAACATTTATTTACTTGGACAACACACATATACGTACAATATATACAAAGAGAAAGAAATAAAAACCTATATACAAGAGATTGGCGTGTAGCGTATCGTGCAAGCAAAAGGGCCATGACTCAGCACTGCGTCACAGCTGGGAGACTGCGACTGGCTGTTGATTCTGTCACAGCCCAAAGGAAGATTTAGGTGAACCTTTGTACGTGGGAGAGTAATGCTTCGGTACCCTTGGGCCGGCTCGACCGGAGTGAACCACGGCCTCACAGAAAACCAGCGTAAACCAATGCTTGCATTGCATTTCGTTGAGTGAGTGAGGTAACCGGAGGCCTGAATCGTTCATAATGCCCTTTCGACTAGAAAAGAGAAATTTAGGTACCAACTTAGTTATCTTTTAACACCACATGCTCGACATTGCCCAATTATAATCATGAAAACTTCACCCAAAGCAAGTTATTATTAACCAGCGAGTTATAATGAGATTCAGTACAATTTTATGACCCGGCAGGTTATAATGAATTTTTATGAAAAAATATTACATAGAGACCTACAGTAAAAAGATCTTATTTAAAAATCCAACTGGCCACTAACAAGCCATATTATAATATTAGCCTTGCCTTTTATTGTCTCTCAAAAGGGATAGTAGAGTATTCTCCTTCGGGATAAAGCTGTTTTCGTCTTGGGCGAGCTTAAATCTCTTGCCGGAATAAAAGTTTTGAACTTTAAAATTTTAATTCCTATCTTCTCAATGCTCAGGTGGTTTGGAAATATCGAGCGGATGGATGAAAGGCGTCTAATGAGACAAAATATAAGGTGATTGTGAGATGGCGACGTTGGCGTATACTAACATCTATCATGGCGATGTATAAAGAAAAGCCAGAGTACCCGAAACCGATGAGCGGATTAGGCGCACAATCCCACATTCGCAAAATGTCACATTAGCAAAACGTCGCATTTGCAAAATGCCATTTTCGCATAATGTCCAAATTTTTTTTTTGACGTTAATATAAATATGTTTGTGTTTGTATTGTGTTTTTATAAATATGGCACTTTGTTAGTGTGGCATTTCGCTAGTGTGGCATTTTGCTGTGTGGCATTTCGCTAGTGTGGCATTTTGCGTCAATATGGCATTGTGCGCTTAATCCCGACGAGCATGTATGGCGCGAGATGTATGCCAGGATCGTAGCAGGTGGCGGGCTGTTGTCTCTGCTGGGGAAAAGGCGTGAGCATATGTATGTATTTTCTCACATTCGTTCATTATTTTCACTTTATAAAATTGGATTGAATGGTGAATTAAATAAATGTTTTTTTTTTTCAGGTCGAAAGAACTCCGCGTGTGTAACCTAAGCCAGTCTGGGATAAACCCCATAACGTGGGGAGAAACCATTGAACTAGGTATGTAAAGACATAATTCATCATCATCGACCCGTAACAGCCCACCTGTTGAGCTAAGGGTCTTTCCTCGCACACGAGGAAGTATGGGCTTTAACCTCCCACGCGAGCTCACCGCGGATTGGGAGATGGTGTAAGCTAGTGGCCACTTAACAGTCAGAATTTTTCGAGCCACCGGAGGGTATCTGACATGACTTAACGACTTCCATTGTGCGTAAACACAACGAAAACCGGGACCAACAATTTAACGTGCCTTCCGAAACATGGAAGCGCTCGTGATATAAATGCCACTATAGGCGGCTACGAGCGCTTCTAACACCATGATTAAATTGAGGATTGGTAACTTTAAAAACAAAAATGTATGTAAGTTTTGAAAAACTCATTGGTACAAGCAGGCTCTTTAATCGTAAGGCTAGCAGTGATAGACTTTCGGTCAAAGAGCCGGTTGAAAATCAGTGAGGCTCGGATTCGAATCCTGGTATGTACCAATGAGTTTTTCAGAACTTACGTACCTACATATTTATCACTAGCTCGACGGTGAAGGAAAACATCGTGAGAAACCCGCAGGTCCCAGAATTAATTCTGAGACAATATGTGTAACAAAGACGTTTAAAGAAAAAGTTTCTAGGAAAGAGAATGATTTTCTTCCAACCTCTTTGATGTGTAAATAGACCCGGTCCGGCGATGGGCTCACCACCTATCATGGTTAGGGATCCAAAGAACATCTCGCGAAAAGTGGGTCAGTATATCCAGAAATGGAATACGTCTGCCTACCCTCTCGAGATTTCTTTTTTTTGTTGTAATATAGAAACATCCAATCAGAATCAGAATCGTTTATTTGCTTAGAATAAGTTCATTCATACACAGAGTTCTTAATATAAAATAAAGTTTAAGCTATTCAATCTTTTTACAGATATGCAAATATTTACTATTTTTTTTTACATAAATATTTCTTTATTATTAAATCATTTATTAAACAAATTTAAGTAGTATCAAATTTATAGTATAGTAGAAGCATCAAATTTAAGTACCTAATACATACAACATAATAATTATAAATAGCAGTATAAATAAGGTCGAAACATAAAACTATAAACAAAGTCAACTTAGTCCCCAAATAGACCGCCTCTGACTATTCCCGGCGCAAAGGTCCCTAACATATTTATTTTACCCTAAAGTCTAAATTATGCTGCAGTAACCAATAAAAAATACTTTTTTTACAAATAATCTTTGTGGCAAGTCCTTAAAACTATGTGGTAAATTAATAAATATTTTGTTTCCAGGTCTTTTCCACGTCCAGGAGTTCCCGTTCTCCGTCGCCATGTGGTACCCTGGAGGGTCCCCGAAGACCAACTGGCTCCATCATCAGATAGCGAAGTTCTTCTCCCACACGTTGCCAGCTTACTTCATCGATTTCCTCCTCTTCTTGCTGGGATATAAGACTTTGTTAGTTTTTTTTTTATTTACTTTTAGGAAGACCCTCAGCATTTAGCATCAATATAATAAAGATACAAAATTTTATTGTCATAAATGAAAAAAAAAATAAAAAAAAAATCTCACGCCTTTCATCCCCGAGGGGGTAGGCAGAGGTTCTCGTGAAATGTGGGTATATCCAGTAATGGAATACCATTACTGGATATTCACGAGATACATTGGACCCCTAAACGTGATAGGTGGTGAGCCCATCGCCGGACCGGGTCTATTTACACATGTCTCAGAATTAATTATGAGACCTGCGGGTTTCCTCACGATGTTTTCCTTCACCGTCGAGCTAGTGATAAATATGTACGTAATTTTTTGAAAAACTCATTGGTACATGCCAGGATTCGAACCCGAGCCTCACTGATTTTCGGCCGGCTCTTTAACCGTCCGGGCTATCACTGCTCTTTCATAAATGAATCAGTATGAAATGTATGATGAAGCTTTGCGGATATAGAATAATATGTAAGATAACATGACGATGCACTCTGCTGATCTATTAGTGTAAGAAAGAAAGAAGGGAAATAAAAATGGAAGATACAAATATTATGTGAAAAAAATAAAAAAATAATAAAGAAATACCGAGCAAGTAAGAAGACAGGAAGAGAGAAGAGAATGATATAAATATTATATTATATTTGTGTATATTATATATTTTTCACACCACAATGCTCACACATGCACCGAAAGCAAGACATTATATCCCTTGGCTTTAGCCGGGTTATAATGTTGTATGGAATTTCAATAAAACCCTAGGTCAATAATGTAATTTTCACTTTTCATAATCCTCATTGCTATGACGATAAAGTCTAAATTCAAAATGTGGTGTACCCGCCTGCGGCCACGGTCGTGGCCAACTCGATTTTCGAAAACCGAAGCCGCGACCAACTAGATTCGCACGATCTTCATTTGTTAAATCAAGTAGGTCACGCCGGCAGAAACAAGTTGCTGTATCCATTTTATAGCTTTAGGGTGAGGCCAAACGAGCGTAATTTCGGTTGCAGAATTTCGGTTGCAGAAATTCTGTTGCATTCGGTTTCATATAAAAGTCCTATTTGATTCACACGGCGACGCAAAATGAGTTGAAGTTTTATATGAAACGAATTTCTGCAACCGAAATTCTGCAACCGAAATTACGCTCGTTTGGCCTCACCCTTAACATTTCAAAAAGAATATCGAAAATGTCGAGTGATGAAAGTACTTTGACTCCAGAGTCTAATAAACTAGATGCCATAGGCATTGTCAATAATCTACTACCATGCAATTTCATTTTATTGTCTCGCCTAAGGTGAGAAAAGTAGAGTATACAACTCGGGAATAAAACTGTTTTTGTCTTGGGCGCTTAAATTCCTCACTAAACTCAGAACTCAGTTCTGAAATCATAACTCCCTCGCTGCACTCGGGAGTAAAACTGGGAGTCCTTCGTTACGTTCAGGATTCAATGTCGCGCCCGTGACATAAAACAGTGCTTTATTCCCTTGTTGTATAATCTACTATTATGTGTCTACCAACAGAATAAAAACCGACCATAAAAAGGACCCCGACCACCATGTCAGGGGACAAATATGTGCGGAACTATTTTTATTATAAGGTAGCCAATTTCGTCGTAAAATCACCAATTAAGAAAAAAAAATTTTTTATTATTTGATACTGCTGACAATTTGCTAGTTTTTAAAAGTAGTTTTAACCTATTAAACATCCATTTAGATTTGTAAGAGAATTTTCAAAATTTAACTCCGTCCAACTCAAACCTAAAATTTTCACTTTCGACCTGTTTTTCTGTAACTTGCAATTAAGAATGTTGTGTATTTGATCATATCGTATGAAAGAATGATTCAAGACAATCATGTTGGAGAAAAATAAATAAAAAAACTTACTATTAAACAAGTTATGATTTTTTTAAGTTGCTCCGGCAGAAAATTTGCAAATACACATTAAAAAAAATCTTAACTTCTCAACTGTTAAAAATCGCGGAACACACATGGGGTATTTTCAGATACACCCAGGTATGAGGAATCTAAAACAAATTTTGTACGTCACTTTTTGTGCCACCCTGTATATCACTAACAGCGTGAGGAAAGCCGCCAATCTCATAATTTATTACGAGGCATGCAGAACCCCAGTTCGGCAATGGGCTCCCCCACTATCACGTTAGTTATTTCCAGAAATGGAATAGAGGGGGTAGAGCCCCTTGAGAATAAAAGGCGTGAGATTTTTCTTTGAAGCAGTGATAGCCTTACGGTCAAAGAGCCGGTTGAAAATCAGTGAGGCTCGGGTTCGAATCCCGGTACCTACCTACCAATGAGTTTTTCAAAACTTACGTACGTATTTATCCGTGTGTTACCCATGGTCGACGGTGAAGGAAAACATCGTGAGGAAACCCGCAGGTCTCAGAAATAATTCTGAGACATGTGTAACTAAATATACCCGGTCCGGCAATGGGCTCACCACCTATAACGTTTAGGGGTCCAAAGAATATCTCGTGAAAAGTGGGTATATTCAGAAATGGAATACCTCTGCCTCCCTCGGGGATAAATAGGATAAAGGTTTTTTTTCTTACCTTTTTATTTTCTTCTCAGCATGGTGAAGGTCCAAAATAGAATCGACGGCGGGTTGAAGGTACTGCAGTACTACACCATGAAGCCCTGGCGTTTCAGAAATGAGAACTACCTCGTCCTGAAGAAGCAGCTGACCGAGGAAGATGACCAGACCTTCTACACGGACCTTCAGGTGAGCTGATTGCCATCAGACCCAAACAGAGACAGAAAGATAGACAAGATGCCAAACTATCGAATAAAATAAACCTATATCTATACTAATATTATAAAGAGGAAAGATTTGTATTTTTGTATGTTTGTTACGAATAAACTCAAACACTTCCTACTGGTCCGATTTTAAAATTATTATCTATAAATATAATATAATCTCACGCCTTTTATGCCCGAGGGGGTAGGCAGAGGTATTCCATTACTGGATATACCCACATTTCACGAGATACATTGGACCCCTAAACGTGATAGGTAGTGAGCCCATCGCCGGACCGGGTCTATTTACACATGTCTCAGAATTAATTCTGAGACCTGCGGGTTTCCTCACGATGTTTTCCTTCACCGTCGAGCTAGTGATAAATATGTACGTAAGTTTTTGAAAAACTCATTGGTACATGCCAGGATTCGAACCCGAGCCTCACTGATTTTCGACCGGCTCTTTAACCGTCCGAGCTATCACTGCTATGCCAAACTCTCGAATAAAATAAACCTATATCTATACTAATATTATAAAGAGGAAAGATTTGTATTTTTGTATGTTTGTTCAGAATAAAGTCAAACACTTCCTACTGGTCCGATTTTAAAATTCTTTTACCATGGAAAGCTAGAAGATATCTGAGTAACATAGGTTATATTTTATTTCCTTATTCCCACGGGAACGGAAACTACGAGGGTGAAAGCGCGCAAAACCCGCACAAATTTTATATACATATACTTACAGGTGTAAGTCTATACAACGCGTCACAGAATAAGCGCAATTCCTCATACACCCCAATTAGTCTACTATATAAAAATAAGTCGGGATTTCCTTCCTCACGCTATAACTCCAGAACGCATGAACCGATTTCCACGGTTTTGCATTCATTGGAAAGGTCTCTGGCTCCGTGAGGTTTATAGCAAAGAAAATTCAGGAAAAATTTCAACAGAAAAGCGGGAAAATCTTATAAGCATTGCACCCGCATATCATATATAAATATAAAAATATATGATGTGTAATACAATACAATAACTCTTTATTGTACACGAAAAACAACACAATATATGGATACCAACATTTAACTAACGTACGATGTTATCGTCCTTTTCACACCACATGCTCGACAAAGCCGGATTATATATCATATAAACGTCACCGAAAGCAAGACATTATATTCCTTGGCTTTAACCGGGTTATAATGTTGTATGGAATTTCATTATAACCCTAGGTCAATAATGTAATTTTCACTTTTCATAATCCTTATTGCTATGATGATAAAGTCTAATTTCGTTAAGCAAAATGTGGTGCAGTCGTGGCCAACTCGATTTTCGAAAACCGAAGCCGCGACCAACTAGATTCGCACGATCTTCAATTGTTAAATCAAGTACCTAGGTCACAGATATTATATTACTAGTCTAGGTCACGCCGGCAGAAACAAGTTGCTGTATCCATTTTATAGCTTTAACATTTCAAAAAGAATATCGAAAATGTCGAGTGATGAAAGTACTTTGACTTCAGAGTCTATTATACTAGATGCCATAGGCATTGTCAATAATCTACTACCATGCAATTGCATTTTATTGTCTCGCATAAGGTGAGAAAAGTAGAGTATATAACTCGGGAATAAAACTGTTTTTGTCTTGGGCGCTTAAATCCCTCACTAAACTCAGGACCCATAACTCCCTCGCTGCGCTCGGGAGTAAAACTGGGAGTCCTTCGTTACGTTCAGGATTCAATGTCGCGCCCGTGACATAAAACATTGCTTTATTCCCTTGTTGTATAATCTACTATTAGTTGTGTCTATAGACCAGGGTCGATAATTTTTAAAACCAAAAAAAATAGTAGTAGGATGAAACCCATTAGAAAAGGAGGGGAATATTATAAAAATGAAAGGAAAAATAAATTACGGGCGATCTGAGGTCGGGAAGGGGATGGGGGTGAGTTTTTAAGGGTAAAAAACGGTTTTTCTCGATTTCCGGCAAAACTAAAAGTCCCATCGAAGAAAGTCAAATGGCAAAGTTGTAGGTAATAAAAAGATCTAAAACTTTTGTATTTACACTTTTTTCACATAACCTCAAAATTTATGTGAAAAATTCAAAAAACCAAGTTTTTGGTTTTTTTTTTATCTTGTACATTTTTTTTTTATTTTTAACGAAATTTGGTGAAAACTTACCTTATTATGTCCCAAATGCGCTGTTATTTATTTAATTAAAAATATTTATTTTTTTCACCTTATTTTGAATTAATATCGAAAAAACACCCTAATTTTCAATCGAAAATTCACCCGTCAAAATATCAGCTTTTTTCAAAAAGTTGGTATGTTTTCTGTTTGTTGAAATCTCTACTTATTTACTCTATTTTTTTTCACTTTTTATTATTTTTAAAGGCTTGTACCCTAGTCTACTAACCAATTTTCTTAAATAAACAGCAATAATAGTACGGTTTTCATAAGACCTAAATTCAGTTATGCTAATTCATATTTGGGAAAAATTTGCACATTAACAATAGCTGAAATCGATTAAGTAGTTACTCAACTGAGTAATTTTAAGAATTGCGCTTATTCTGTTACATGTTGTATATACTCGTACATATCACATAAAATAGAAATCATAAATATTGTATAACTTTAAGAATTTATTATTCTGTATGTTTCCCAAAGAAATATTATAAAAAAAAATATCAGCAGTGATAGCCTTACGGTTAAAGAGTCTGCTTCACATGTTTCAGCGAGACTCGGGTTCGAATCCCGGCATGTCAAGATTCGAGGCGGGTTTAACCGCTGGTCTATCACTGCTAACGCATATCAAAGTCAAAAGTCAAAATAATTTATTTCTGTAGATACGAAACTATACACTTAGAAATGTCAATAGTCTAATAACAAGGCACTCTAACTTGTCCATGAAGATTGGCTAAATGTAAACAGCAGCCCATCACTCCCGACAAGTTGCTGGTTCCAAATACAGTACCCCGAGAAGAGAGAGAATTATAATTCAAATTCAAAACTTTTATTTAAGACAACAAATATCTATTAGGTTGTTAAAGTTAGGTTTAAAACTATGTTAGTACATAAATTCTACAAGTGATTTTGTAATTTGGGTTAAGTGCCTCATCACTGGACACTCAACCTGTTCCGCAATGGTCTTCAGCAGGCGTATTCACGGAGACTCGATACCGTTTCCGTTCGATTCAGATCGAGTGAAAAATTTCTAGGCGATTCTAACAGCCACGGAAAATTTTCCGAATCCTTAAGTCACATATGACATTAGTTTTCGATACCAACATCAGCCCATCACGAAAGTGTTCGACAGAATTTAAGTTATCCAATATCGAAGCTCCCTGAATACGCCTGCAGGGGGCTGTTGGGGCTGACACGAATTCTGTTCAGTAGCGACGCCGACTTTTTTCGTAGCACAGCCATAAACTATAATGTAATTCTGTTTGAATACAGCTCATCAACTGGAGTAACTACATCAGGGATTACATAAAGGGGGCCCGAGAATACTGCCTTAAACAGGACCCCTCTACTTTGCCTCAAGCCAGGAGGTTGCACAGACAGTAAGTAATAGTATATTTTGTATCGAGGGACTAAACGAAGCCATTGGGTTCGATTCTGCATTACAGCGACTAAACTTATTTTAGTTTATTTCTGTCTTTATGTTACCTCAAAAAAAAAAAGGGATAGAAGATAACCTACCGAATTTAGTCCTGTCAGAGGCTGTATTTTAGTCGTGACTTATGCACTAAACACGTTATGAAATGCCTTAGTTGACAGGACTAATTGTAATTTGACAGGACTAAATATCACCCGTCTCTTTTCTTCTCTATGAGAAAGAAAATGACAGGACTAAACTAAAATAAGTTTAGGCGCTGTAATGCAGAATCGAACCCATTATATACAAATAAATAAACTGGATCGCCTCCAAAATAATTGTATCCGATTTATTTTCGGTTTATATACACAAATATGACCACATATATATCTATCCATCCCAAAGCGAAGACAGCTTCGGATGCTTTGCATGCTTTATTCACTTCTCAACGATCCGTTTTCTCCTAACTACTTGAAATGTAGATTCCAGCTCTTGGGCTCCTCCCACAGTCGAAGTCTTCGCAATCATCTGTTATTACATATGTCTTCTCACCGTACTGGTTTTGTGTCCAACTCCTTCACTGTGTAGGTATGCCGTCAGGCTTTGGAACACCCTCCCCGTTTGCATTAGGAAATCCAAATGCAAGTTTTCTTTTAAGAAGAAAATTCGTGCGTTTTTATCAGGTCAAATATAAATTGTTCGAAAGAAAATCATCATCTTTATTTTATGTAAGTATTTTTGTTTTATGTTTGTTACGATATATAGTATGTATTAGTTTATTTTATCAACATATACTTATATATTATGTACCTATTAGGATTTACGTAATATATATATATTTACCGTAATGTTATATTTAATTGTTTTTTTACTATTTGCGGCCAATTCCGCCAAATTATTTCTGCTTAGCCTGATGGTTGACTGGTAGATAATGCCTTTAGGCATTAAGTTCGCCATGTGTACATTTTCTTGGTACATGAAGTTAAATAAATAAAAAAATAAGTCACTGAAACCGAGGGTATACTAAGTTAGCGTTTAGTCTCGAGGTGCAAACTGTACTTTTCACTTTGAGTGCGAGAATAATAGTCAATTCAAATTTATTTAAAACCTAACAAATACACTCAACAAATTTCGCGGTCAGTTTTTTCTTCTAAACCTGTTACAGATTAACCAAAGAGATTTAAATCTCTTTCAAAATACGAGTACATGGCGCCGCCTTCTATGCGAAAAATATTCGTCATGAAGATAGTCTACACTCCACAGATATTTACTGGCTGTTTGAGTTTGTCTATATCCAAAGAGATTTAAATATAATAGGGCATAGAGGGGACAAAGCGAGGAAAATTTGAAGTCAAAAGTTATTTCAAGTGGAATAAGTCTAGTACAATTTCGACCGAATGACAGCTCGCGTTCATACTAACTGACATGACAAGGACATGATTAGGCTTCAAAGTTTTGTATGAAAATATTCCCAATGCCCCCTCTACGCCTTATTATATTTAAGTCTGTTTGTCTATATCTCATTATGGAAATTAAAAAAACTAATTACTTTTACTCCCAGGGACTATAGTGGTCACTTTATTCCCGCTTCGTAGGGCTATATTGGCGTAGGTACTTTTACGGTCTTATTAATAAACGCAGACTAGAACAAGATAAACTTTACTCCAAGTATTAACTCATTATTAACCAATTTCAGTATTAATAAATACAGAGTAAGCAAGGAGTAACCTAATCCATGCTTACTCCCGGAATAAAAGTTACGCCTTGGTGTCACCTAGTTTATGCAGGTATTAGCCATAGTGTAGGTTTTATGCTAACCTAAAAATTACTTTGACATTCATCGATGACGGAAGGATGACGGTAACGCGATGGGATCAAAGAGATTTAAATATTATTATATTTTAATCTCTTTGCTACTCTCCAACCACAAATACGAGTGTCAGATAGCCAGCTGTCACTTGTGAAACACATTTTTTTAGGGTTTCATACCCAAAGGGTAAAACGGGACCCTATTATTAAGACTTCGCTGTCTGTCCGTCCGTTTGTCTGTCACCAGGCTGTATCTCAAAAACCACGATAGCTAGACAATTGACATTTTCACAGATGATGTATTTCTGTTCCCTCTATAACAACAAATACTAAAAAACAGAATAAATTATGGGGGGACCCCAAACAACCAACGTGATTTTATTGCCGTTTTTATAGATAATGGTACGGAGCCCTTCGTGCGCGAGTCCGACTCGCACTTGGCCGGATTTTTCTATTTTGAAAAAGAGTTCTTATCTCTCTTTTTACTTTTAAATTCATCAGTATTGCCACATTTCAGACATAATCTAAGTGTAAACTCGGTGTAAGGAATGTATAGTTAGTCCGAGGTTCCTCCATGTTTATTAATGACATAAAAAAACCGGCCAAGTGCGAGTCGGACTCGCGCACCGAGGGTTCCGTACAACCTTGCAAATTTATGGTTTTCGTAATTTTTCCTTTATCTATGCTATAAGACGTTGCTTCGTACCAAATTTCAAGATTCTGAGTTCACGGGAAGCACCCTGTAGGTTTTGATTCCCTTGCAAGTGTCGAAAATTTGCGGCATAAACGGCTGTATCTTTTGATTGCGTTGGCTTAGAAGTTTGATTTTTTTCACAGCTTCAAGGGACAGTAGACCTGAGTAATTGATATAAATTTCAGCTTCATACCTCCACGCGTTCCTGAGAAAAAGGGTCTTGACAGACGGACGGACAGACGGACAACAAAGTGATCCTATAAGGGTTCCGTTTTTTCCTTTTGAGGTACGGAACCCTAAAAACGAAGTTAATACTAGGTTACTCAGGGATTAACTACTTCTAGCGTAACCTTAGATCATCCTAGGAATAGGCCATTTTTATTAATAAGACCGTTAGAGCATGAGAAGTGAAAACAATTTAACTAAAGCCTTACTAGAAGGCAATAATTAAGTACTTAGGTACATCAACGAACTGAGTTTATGAAATGGACAATTGCCAAAAACTATGCCTTAATCAGTTATGAGCCGCCGGTTCCAATTGGAACCGAGACACAATTAAAAATCAATTGTGTCTGTGATTCATGGTCTGAGAGGTTAAAGATCCTTTTGTAAGTTAAATTAATCTATACTTCTATAGGTAATAAGTACATTTGGTTATTTTGTGTTATACTCTCTATGTTGTGATAAAATTGCACTGGCTTTTGTTAATCGTCTCCATTACATACAATTTAGGAATGTGAAATTTATAAAAAAAAAAAATCTATTTCTCTTTTTAATATTAATATGTAAGCATATGTATGTATACCTATGTATGTTCAATAATAGTGCACCATCTATCCTAGTTCTAATCTCTCAGTTTCATCCATCCTTAGGTTGTCTGGTACTGAACTGTACTTTTTTATTTCAGATTGTACTACCTCGACTTAATCACCAAGTTCTTCGTCTGCTCTCTCTGTCTCTATCTGGTCTACCACTACGCTCCTATTCTCTTCTCTTTCGTACGAGTATGACTATAGCACAATTATTACAGCGAAAACACATCGGTGTCGTGACGCCACGCCAAACATATGAGCGACCATGATTTTGCCTTAGTTAATTTTGTATGATGAAAGATGTTTCATAAAAAGTTTCTCGCTTGAAAGGATTTTTTTTGCAACCTCTTTTGTATGATTGTATGTATGTACTATCAACAAACGCTAAGCCTGATACATTTTGAAATATTACCGCTTGAACGGTAAAGATTTCATTATCAAATTCAAACAATAGCATTCAAGCAACATCCAAACGTTTTCTTAAATCCATTCTATCAAAAAAGTCATAAAAATGAAAGAAACAGTTTTTTATAATTGTCATTGACACTAAAACTGAGGGATTTGTTGATGCAGAGTATCTTAATGCAAAAGGGAATGCACGATTTTTATTTTATTTCTTAATACATGTTTATACTTGTAATATAAAAAATATTTTTTTAAAGTTATATTTAAAACATTGAATAAAGTATAAGTATAATAAGTATAATCTCACGCCTTTTTTATCCCCGAGGGGGTAGGCAGAGGTATTCCATTACTGGAAATACCCACATTTCACGAGATATATTGGACCCCTAAACGTGATAGGTGGTGAGCCTATAGCCGGAACGGGTCTATTACACATGTCTCAGAATTAATTCTGAGACCTGCGGGTTTCCTCACGATGTTTTCCTTCACCGTCGAGCTAGTGATAAATATGTTATATATTGAATAAACATTGACGAATAAAATAAATAATGTAGGAGAATATCACCTACACATTGTTTTTCAATGCATTACTACCTACCTACTTACGATTACTATTTTTGGATGTCATTGTATAGTATTAAATGAATAATAAATAGAATACTAATTAATTTTTGTGTTTCATTATGCAATTCTTTCGCCAAAAATTTTTTTTTACGATAGCTTACCTACTTTTCATTAGTATTTTTGGATCCCTAAATGTAACATAGGGCTGAAAGTGGCCAACGTATTGGATAGGTATACATTATAGTCGTAGGATTTGCCCTAAGGCCCAGTAGGCAAATCACAAAGAGATTAAAATATAATAGGGCATAGAAAGGACAAAGCGAAAATTTTAAGCCGAAAAGTTATTCCAAGTGGAATAAGTCTAGTATACAATTTCGACCGAATGACAGCTCGCGTTCTATAACTGACATGACGCTTGAGCTTCAAAGTTTTGTATGAAAATATTCCCAATGCAGGGGGCATTTCGGCTTAAAATTTTCGCTTTGTCCTTTCTAAGCCCTATTATATTTTAATCTCTTTGTGATTTGCCTACTGGGCCTTAGGGCAAATCCTACGACTATAATGTATATATGTTATATTTTAATCTCTTTGGCAAATCAAGACAAAAAAGTAAATGATAATAACAAGAAATAACTGAGTAGGTAGTACCACGTAGTACCTAAATATTCTAAAGGCAGCACTGCAGCGTAGAACAATATTCTTTCTAAATCACTTTCTACTTTATGTAGAAAGAAATAAAAGTTGACTACAATAGTGGAACTCATCTAGGAAATAAAAAAAGGAAAGGTCTCATATCACATGTAATTGTCATCCGAGGGGAAGCCGAGGTCACACACATGTGATCTGAGGCTTTCTTTACTTCCGGAGCCGCGGAGGTGTGTATACTTTTTTGACGGAGGCGGAAAGTGGCAACTTCTTTTAGCGCAGCGGGCCGAAATTTGCAGCTTTCCGCCAGGAGAAATGAAAAATAAATTAATTAGGTAGTCTATATGATGGGTACTGAGAAAGGGGCGGCTGGTACTTACTACATGGCCTGGGGCCTAGGGCGGCCAAGACTGCAAGTCCCCACTATGGTGCGCGCGGGTATATTGGATGATTTTTTTTACCGTCTGGAAAAAAATATGACGTATAAGGTATCTAGAGCCGAAGTTATACACGAGATTAATTGTTAAATATAGTCATGTTTAATGCAATTTACAAAATCTAGAAAACTACGCACAGTACTACGCGCAGCTGGCGGTTGTAGGTGAATTGCGCATAAATGGAAGCTACGAGCCTGTTTCTTTTTAAAATACTATTTCAAATATTTCAGTGTGTATTATTTACTACAATTGAGTAATGTATATTAGTTTAAGCAAAAAAAAAAATGTTTTGAGAAAAAAAAAATTTTTTTAAGTAACATTGCCAAATGAATCTATTACACTTAGGTACCTATCACACCACAATTTTTTTTCAGACGGTAAAAAAATTCACCCTGTATATGGTTATTTTAAATATTTCCGGCGGTATTTCCGGACCGATACGACCTTCAAACCTTCAAGAAGAGAGCGTACTCCCACCTCAAAGGCCGGCAACGCACTTGTGACTCTTCAGCTGCAGGTGTCCATGGGCGACGGTAGTCACTTACCATCAGGTGACCCGTCTGCTCATTTGCCCCCTTTCCTTATATATAAAAAAAATATGGTTATTTTAAATCAACTGCAAAAGATTAGGGATGGTACACAAGAGCACGCTAAGCTTGACACTTTGGACTTTGACACGGCCCTGTATTCTATGGCTCGCAGTATAATTCCCGATGTCCCCACTGCCGTATCCAAATAATGGGGATACGGCCAATGGGGACAACGGTAATACACCTAAATCAGAGCTCAGCTTAAACTGGTAGTGTAAAGCTTGACTTGCTCTTGACTGTACAAATAATATCTTTTACTGTTTGGCCGGGATAAAATTTGAATTATTAATAAAAAAAAATAAAAAAATATGTAAGAGAAATAGAATTAACATCTTACAGAAAAAAAACGATCGTTTTCAGTCTTGCTTTTTTCTAAAATTTATTATTAATTTTCATATTTTCGGAATGTTTTATTGGGGTAGTGTGCGTATATCACTACATAGTATAAAACAAAGTCGCTTTCTCTGTCCCTATATCCGTATGTCCCTTTGTATGCTTAAATCTTTAAAACTACGCAACGGATTTTGATGCCGTTTTTTTTAATAGATAGAGTGATTCAAGAGGAAGGTTTTAATATTAGCATTGCACCCGTGCGAAGCCGAATCGGGTCGCTAGTTCTTTATAATAATAATAATATAATCTCACGCCTTTCATCCCCGAGGGGGTAGGCAGAGGTATTCCATTACTGGATATACCCACATTTCACGAGCACGACCCCTAAACGTGATAGGTGGTGAGCCCATCGCCGGACCGGGTCTATACATGTCTCAGAATTAATTCTGAGACTTGCGGGTTTCCTCACGATGTTTTCCTTCACCGTCGAGCTAGTGATAAATATTTACGTAAGTTTTTGAAAAAGTCATTGGCACATGCCAGGATTCGAACACGAGCCTCACTGATTTTCGGCCGGCTCTTTAACCATCACTATCACTGCTCTTTATGTATTGAACATTCCACCCTCCGCAACTCCATATGAGCGTTAAGTTGATAATTCTTTGCAGCTCTTGTGCCACTCTTGTGCAGCTGAAATGGAACTATAGCCTGCATCAAATTGTGCCCAAAATGGCTTTACAGTTGCTGCTGTAGGCCTTAAGGCAATTAAGGGAATAATCAGGTTGGCTCTAAAGCTTATATGCAGTAAATTTGTGTTACCCCCTATGCAGAAGTAGGCATATTATAAAGAACTAGCGACCCGCCCCGACTTCGCACGGGTGCAATGCAATGCTTAAAACTTAGTATACTAAAACCTCCCTTTTGAATCACTCTATCTATTAAAAAAAACGCATCAAAATCCGTTGCGTAGTTTTAAAGATTTAAGCATACATAGGGATATAGGGACAGAGAAAGCGACTTTGTTTTATACTATGTAGTGATTATAATTGTATTTCTGTTTCACAAAGCCACGCAACACTGTTTGACCAATAATAAGCAAAAAAGTCAACACACAATTACAATGTCCGATCTAGCGATAATTAAAATTCTGTGTAATTTAATTGCGGTTGAAACCTAGTGTGGAGTTTTGATAGCAACAAAAATTGGTGATAGAAATTATGTAGAAGTAACCACTTTATTGTAGGTAAGGTAAGCGATTCCTGACAATTGATGTAGCTTTCAACTGGTGAAAATTTAAGAAGAATTTTTAAAATCGGTCCAGTAGGTTATGAGTTTATTCTTATTTATCTACTATATAAAAATAAGTCGGGTTTTCCTTCCTGACGATTTAACTCCAGAACTGACGAACCGATTTCCATGGTTTGCATTCGTTGGAAAGGTCTCGGGCTCCGCAAGGTTTATAGCAAAGAAAATTCAGCATTGCACCCGTGCGAAGCCGGGGCGGGTCGCTAGTTTGTAATAAAAATTGACGAAGATGTATAAAAAAATTGTTGATGCAAAATTTTTTTGTAATCTTACTGAGGGACCAAATAGATTTTTTTGGCAACTACGATTAAATATTTATATATATACTAGCGGATGCCCAGCGGCGTTGCCCGCGCGGATTCCGTTTATTCCCGTTCCCGTGGGAATTTCCGAAAATCCCTTCATAGTGGTTGCCTACGACATATTTAAGACACCTACATACCATATTTCAAATAGCGGGTGCCCAGCGGCGTTTTCCCGCTTGGATTTAGTTTATTCCCGTTCCCGTGGGAAATTCCAAAAATCCCTTCATAGTGTTTGCCTACGATATAGGTACTTAAGACACCTACATACCATATTTCAAATAGCGGGTGCCCAGCGGCGTTTTCCCGCTTGGATTTATTTTATTCCCGTTCTCGTAGGAATTTCCAAAAATCCCTTCATACCAATTTCCTATGACATATCAGACACCTTCATACCATTTTTCAAGTTTCTAGGTGTTATCGTTTTGGAGTAGTACATATTTCTCTTTTTAACCAGTTTTTTTTATTTTCCCGTGGGAATGAGATATTTTTCTGGAGTAAAAAGTACCCTAGATGTTGACCCGGGTACTCAGTTATCTCCATACCAAATTTCATCAAAATCCGTCCAGTAGTTTTTGAGTGATGCGTGCACAACCAGACAGACAGACAGACAGACAGACAGTCAAAAATTCCAAAAATTGGTGTTTCGGTATCTATATCGATAACTATTTAAACTACCGTTAAAATTTTCAAAAAATATTTAATGTACAGACACGGCCCCGTTAGAATTTTATTATATGTATAGATATATTAATATATAGCGGATGCCCAGCGGCGTTGCCCGCGCGGATTCCGTTTGTTCCCGTTCCCGTGGGAAATTCCGAAAATCCCTTCATAGTGGTTGCCTACGACATACTGAAGACACCTACATACCATATTTCAAATAGCAGGTGCCCAGCGGCGTTTTCCCTCTTGGATTTAGTTTATTCCCGTTCCCGTGGGAAATTCCTAAAATCCCTTCATAGTGGTTGCCTACGACATACTTAAGACACCTACATACCATATTTCAAATAGCGGGTGCCCAGCGGCGTTTTCCCGCTTGGATTTAGTTTATTCCCGTTCCCGTGGGAATTTCCAAAAATCCCTTCATACCAATTTCCTATGACATATCAGACACCTTCATACCATTTTTCAAGTTTCTAGGTGTTATCGTTTCGGAGTAGTACGTATTTCTCTTTTTAAACAGTTTTTTTATTTTCCCGTGGGAATGAGATATTTTCCTGGAATAAAAAGTACCCTAGATGTTGACCCGGGTACTCAGTTATCTATATACCAAATTTCATCAAAATCCGTCCAGTAGTTTTTGAGTGATGCGTGAGTTAAGGAAGCTACTACATCGGCGGCCTTGAAGAAGACCGATGTCAGCTTTACTTAACACATGTTTAATTGTACTAGTTTTAAGGAGGTTGCTACATCAGCAACCTAGTAAAATAGTAACCTCAACTTTAATCTGTGTTTGGTTTAGTGTTATGTTAGCATTTAATTAGATATAAATACTATTGTAATTAGGATTTAAGTGTTCTTACTCATCGGAGTTATCTCTAATAAACATTACTCCCATAAGTCTGCCTTTCACTTGTTCTTAAGTGGCGCAGCCGGTTGAGCCGTCCCAGTAGGCACCGTCGTAACGCTGTACGCCAGGCAGAATGGAGGACCTCCGAAGACGCTGTCCTGACGACCGTATAGCCTCCGACGGACCAGCTCTACGTGTGTTTCGACGCTTTGGGGACGGACCACGAACCAAACAAATTCTTAGAACCAAGAAGAGGCGGCTTGAGGAATGTTAATTACAAGATACACTCTCCTGAGAAGATCCACGGAGGGGAAAACAAGAATGAGGGTTATGTGAGTAAATACTTGTCACTATCCTTTCCGATTCCTTTCCGTTTATTTAGGGAACTATATATTTTTTTCTATGTATGTTAAATATTTGTTTTTTTTTTAATAACAATGATCATAAAAGTTAAAATAATAAAAAATATATATATCAAATTTATTAAACGTCAATTATGTAAGTTAAAGTAAAACGCGACTGTAACAAATTAATTCTATGTAGGGATCCGTATAGGTACATCTTCGTAAAAAACCTAGGGACCGTATTATACTGATTTAAAAGACGCCTCGCTTTTATTCTTTATAATACCCAAAATAAATCTATTTCTTTGTCACGAAAGACACCTCGCTAGACTGGCAATTTAATAAATACATTAGTAATAATAAATAAAATATTTAGGGATAGGTATTATATATAATTAAGGACACCTCGCCTTGGTATTATATAATACACAAAATAAAATTATTTCCTTGTCACGAAAGACACCTCGCTCGACTGGCAAGTTAATAAATACATAGGTAATAAGAAATAAATATTTAGGGTTAGGTGTTATATATAATTACGGACACCTCGCTTTGGTTTTATATAACACAAAATAAAAATTATTTCCTTGTCACGAAAGACACCTCGCTCGACTGGCAATTTAATAAATACATAGGTAATAATAAATATTTAGGGATAGGTGTTATATATAATTACGGACACCTCGCTTTGGTTTTATATAACACACAAAATAAAAATTATTTCCTTGTCACGAAAGACAACTCGCTCGACTGGCAATTTAATAAATACATAGGTAATAATAAATATTTAGGGTTAGGTGTTATATATAATTACGGACACCTCGCTTTGGTTTTATATAACACACAAAATAAAAATTATTTCCTTGTCACGAAAGACACCTCACTCGACTGGCAATTTAATAAATACTTAATATAAGATAAAAAAACTAAATAAATAGCTAAGATAAATAAATATTAAAGAATGGACGAGACATTAAATCAATTATTAAAATTATACCAATACCTAGGTATACAAGATCCCTTATCTCTAAGAACCCTATTTCCTAAGTACCCATATATTAGTGACAGGTACGAAATACATACCTGTTATACGAAAATGTATGGACATAGTTGAGCAGCTGTTTTGTGCGAAGATGACAACCCTACGGAGACATATATGAAGCAACTCATGCTTTTGACGAAGGAGCTAACTGAATATGTATATACCTCTACAGACATTACTTTAAATTTCAAGATAAGTGTATGGACAGTAATTTTATATGTAGGTTTTTTTTATGTTTGTTATACTCATAGTATATATATATGTATATATTTTTTAATTTACTTCGGTTTTTTCTGAAACCTATTCTAGATTCTGAAAAAACCTGTATTAGGGATGGAGAAGTTAAGGAAGCTACTACATCGGCGGCCTTGAAGAAGACCGATGTCAGCTTTACTTAACACATGTTTAATTGTACTAGTTTTAAGGAGGTTGCTACATCAGCAACCTAGTAAAATAGTAACCTCAACTTTAATCTGTGTTTGGTTTAGTGTTATGTTAGCATTTAATTAGATATAAATACTATTGTAATTAGGATTTAAGTGTTCTTACTCATCGGAGTTATCTCTAATAAACATTACTCCCATAAGTCTGCCTTTCACTTGTTCTTTCACAACCAGACAGACAGACAGACAGACAGACAGACAGACAGACAAAAATTCCAAAAATTGGTGTTTCGGTATCTATATCGATAACTATATACACTACCGTTAAAATTTTCAAAAAATATTTAATGTACAGACACGGCCCCGTTAGAGTTTTATTATATGTATAGACAACATGTATCAGAATAAGCGCAATTCATGAAATTAGTTTGTTCAGTATCTACTACTTATTCGATTTCAGCTATTTTTAATATGTGTTAAATTTTTCCCAAAAATGAATATTCGTAACTGAATTTAGTGCTTTCAATGGAAATCCTGCTATTATTGATCGATATTTAAGAAAATTGGTTAGACACAACTAAAGTTCGATTGCATCATATTTTTTTAATATTCATATACTGATTGTAGTGTATGAGGAATTGCGCTGCGCTTTTTCTGTTAGGCGTTGTATATCTCACGCCTTTTATCCCCGAGGGGGTAGGCCGAGGTATTCCATTTCTGGACATACCCAATTTTCACGAGATATTCTTTGGACCCCTAAACGTAGTAGGTGGTGAGCCCATCGCCGGACCGGGTCTCTTACACATGCCTCAGAATTAATTCTGGGACCTGCGGGTTTCCTCGCGACGTTTTCCTTCACCGTCGAGCTATTGATACATATGTACGAGTACCAATAAAATATTTACACTGTGTACTTTGATAGCGACTAATGTCCATCGTTATCGACACGTGATGCAGCAGCAACAGCTATCACTAAACGTCTATATAAAGACGTATTTGTTGTGTGGTGCTTTGAGCTGACCGGACCTAATATTTGAAACATTTGGAAGATACTGAAAACAATTTTAATTCACAATTTAAATTCTCAGGTTAGTGTATTTCAAAATTGATTTATTAACAAGCGTCAGTTCAGTCTATCAGTTTGGTCCGGCTAAGACTGATGAAAATGATAATTTTTTTTTATTATTTTTTTTCATTCTGGACCATCAGTCCGTCAGTCCACCGGTTAGACGATAAATCTCCCGTCATTCTGAGCAGACTGATGAACTGAACTGACGCCAGACTGAGCGTGTTACCCTTGACTAAGGTACGTTGTCTAAATTCAAACGTAGATAATTTATTAAATAATAGTAACAATAAATAAATAAAGAGCCTTGATAATCAGTGAGGCTTGGGTTCAAATCCTGGCATGTAGCAATGAGTTTTTCAAAAAGCTTTTCATGAGAATATTTTACTCCTCACGTTTAGGGGTCCAATGTATCTCGTGAAATGTGGGTATATCCAGTAATGGAATACCTCTGCCTACCCCCTCGGGGATGAAAGGCGTGAGATTTTTTTTTTTTTATTTTTTTTATTTTACTCCTAAACGTGATAGGTGGTGAGCCCATCGCCGTACCGGGTTTGTTACACATGCCTCAGAATTAATTCCATACGCAAAAACTATTGAACGGATGATGATGAAACTTTGCAGTTATATAGCTTACTAACGACCCGCCCCGGCTTCGCACGGGTGCAATGCTCATACTAAAACCTTCCTCTTGAATCACTCTATCTATTAAAAAAAACACATCAAAATCCGTTGCGTAGTTTCAAAGATTTAAGCATACATAGGGATATAGGGACAAAGAAAGCTTTGTTTTATACTATGTAGTGATTCCCATTCCATACCGAATCCCCACGGGAACTGGAACTGCGCGGGTGGAACTAATGTAAATAGTCCCAAAATATGCAGGACAGATTAAAAAAAATCTATTTTCTGGGAGTAATGTGGACTATATTTTTCCAAGGGAAAAGGACTAAATGCGGGTAAAATCGCATGACACACCTAGTTAAGATAAATAATTTAGGAGAAGTAAATAAATAGATAATGTTATCCAAACGTAACTGTGGATGTCATTGGCCTATTATCTAAAAATGATATTTTTGACTGTTATGATTACGACAAACACTGTAGACTTACTTACGAGTTATACGAGTATCAAAAGCCCAAAAAATAATTCAAATCCTTTATTTAAATAAATAATATAAAAAATATAATCTCACGCCTTTTTTATCCCCGAGGGGGTAGGCAGAGGTATTCCATTACTGGATATACCCACATTTCACGAGATACATTGGACCCCTAAACGTGATAGGTGGTGAGCCCATCGCCGGACCGGGTCTGTTTACACATGTCTCAGAATTAATTCTGAGACCTGCGGGTTTCCTCACGATGTTTTCCTTCACCGTCAAGCTAGTGATATATGTACGTAAGTTTTTGAAAAACTCATTGGTACATGCCAGGATTCGAACCCGAGCCTCACTGATTTTCGGCCGGCTCTTAACCGTCCGGGCTATCACTGCTCTATTTATAAATCAATCCTTTATTTCTGAAAATAAATTCTAAAAGGTGCAGTACAAATTCGTTGGTAGCATATTATACCTCGATTATTGATAACGTAATTAAATTACATAATTAGAATTAATTCTGAGACATGAGTAAATAGACCCGGTCCGGCGATGGGTTCACCACCTATCACGTTTAGGGGTCCAATATATCTCGTGAAATGTGGGTATATCCAGTAATGGTATACCTCTGCCTACCCCCTCGGGGAAACTGGCGTGAGTTTTTTTTTTACAATGAAAGTGAATGTATTAGTGTAAACTAACGTTGGTAAACCAAATAAATAAATAAAAAAAAAACTATGAACCGGCTGCTTATGTTAGTCAATTATAAAATAATAAATAAATGTACAAATAATCTCATATCTTATATGCCCGAGGGGGTAGGCAGTTCAATTATCTAAAGTTACCAAATCATAGGGTCAATGTATACCTACGCTTTTACAATAAGATTCCCATTGAATTACAAAATTTGCCTCTTGACAAAATTAAGCAAAAAAATACATACAAAAGGTTACTATAAAATTACAGACTACTTAGTAGACCAACATGCATGGGATTAACTGACTCGACGCTATGTAAGGCTATTAATCATAATTATTATTATTGTAAACCATATTTTACTAGTAAGACATGAGATTATGAAGAGCTGCCCTTGAGTTTCTAGCGGGTTCTTCTCGGGGTATTGCATTTGGAACCAGCAACTCGTCGGTGGAGATGGGCTTCTGTTTACATTTAGCCAATCTTCATGGACGAGTTTAGAGTGCCTCGAAACAACTGATCAACATACTTAAATAAATATTAAACGACCAGACACAAAGCCAACAGACATGTTCAATGTTCATGCACAAATGTTGACTCCGATCGGAGATCGAACCTACGTCTCAGAAGGGAGAGTACCAACTGAGCCAACAGGCCCGTCATAAAATGGATATTGGCACAAAAGTTTATAATAGCCTAAGATCCGGCTGCAAAAAAGTGTAGGGATCGAGTTTATGCTACAAACCAAATTTTTACGCATATTTATGTTTAGGAGAATATATGTATATCTACAAGGGCGCTATATCGAAATAAGGCCGCTAGTCTTTTTTTTTATTGAGTTTTGGTACGAAATTTCATTCACTTGTTTTTTTACATAAAATATCGTCAACTTCACGGCAATATACATAAAGACTGAAAAATCATGAAAAATCAGCAGATTTTTTCGCGCCAGACTGACCTTCACATTATTCTGTCACATCAGTGTGAAGGAAAGGAAATAAAAATCCAACCCTTACTACCAATGTGTTAGACAGACAAACGATTTCCTAACTGTCATATTTTTATTATTAACCGACACATTTAGAGTCTTTATACATAAAGGGGCAATATACTTAGGGGCAATATACATAATTACCTTGAAGTGGACGATATTTTATGTAAAAAAACAAGTGAATGAAATTTCGTCCCGAAATATTTTTTTTTTTATTATTAAAAATACTAGCAGCCATATTTCGATAGGGCACCCTGGTAGATATATATTTTCCTAATCCTACTAATATCCTACTAATATTATAAACGCGAAAGTTTGTATGGATGTATGGATGTCTGGACGGATGTTTGTTCCTCTTTCACGCAAAAACTACAGAACGGATTTTGATGAAACTTTACAGTTGTATAGCTTACCTATACATCAGAATAACACATAGGCTATATTTTATTCCTATTCCCACGGGAACGGAAACTATGCTAGTGAAACCGCGGGGCGCTGCTAGTCATAAATATGCGTAAAAATTTTGTTTGTAGCATATACTCGATCCTTGCACTAGTTTGCAGCCGTATCTCGTACCATAAGTACCTACCGGTGTTTCATCAACATCGCGTTTGATTGGCGTCGTCGGAAAACAATCAATGTGGTAACTGATTTAAAAAACAATAAACTTTACACTCCACTGCTAGTTACGAACGAGTGAAGAAACTTGTAATTAATTCTGAAACACGACTATTTTGCACTTCTGTCGGTAAACTGGACAATTACCCGGTTTCACTCGTCCGCGGGATGCGGACTTCTGAAATTCTTTTTTAGGGTTCCGTACCCAAAGGGTAAAAACGGGACCCTATTACTAAGACTTTGCTGTCTGTCCGTCCGTCCGTCTGTCACCAGGCTGTATCTCAAGAACCGAGATAGCTATACAGTTGAAATTTTCAGAAATTACGTAGGTATTTCTGTTGCCGCTATAACAAAAAATTCTAAAAACAAAATAAAATAAATATTTAAGGGGGGCTCCCATACAACAAACGTGTTTTATTTGCCGTTTTTAAAGATATCTAGCTTTTACCCGCTGCTTCACTTGCGCACGTTTATTTCCCCCTTTTAGGGGTTGAATTTAGCAAAATCCTTTCTTAGTGGATTCCTATAAGCTACCTTTGTGCCTTGTTATTGACATTTCCAAGTGTATTTTGTATACCTACTGAAATAAATTAATTTTGAATTTGAGTTTGAGTTTGTGTTTGAGTTTGAGTTTGAGTCTATGTGCAAAAATTTCAAGTCTCTAAGCCCCAGCGGTTTAGGTTGTGTGTTGATAAATCACCAATCAGTCAGTCGGTTTATAAATTATAGGGTAAAAGCCGGATAGTTGCCCTACTTTTCGAAAAAGCTCTGTTGTATAAAAATATGTACTTAACACGAATAATGCAACATGTATATCAAAACATAGGTCTTTGATCTATTGTAGTAGCCTATTTCTGTGAACACTATTAATAATGGTTTTGAGTAAATCCTGTTTTATTTGACCTCTCAAAAAAGGGATAGTTGCCTACTCTAGCGGATAGTAGCCTATCGCGAAAAATGCTTCGGAGGATACTTGCCCCTTACGTGGATAGATACACGCCTCAATTTTTTTTTAAATAACAATATTTTATATAAATTTAAGTGAGCAGTCTTTATTCTTGACTGCAATATTTTATTAAGTACTACTCAACATTATAAAAGTATTATTAAGTTATAAACTTTAAAAATATAAAAATATGTCAAAAAAACCCTCAAACTTTAAGTAGGATAAATTATAATTTAATATAAGTTTATTATTATATTTAGTGGAACAAATTCTCGTTAGAAAAAACACCAAAAGAAAAAAATCTGCCTTTTCTCATGAAAGAATTTAAGTAACTAGGGCAACTATCCTTTTAGATACGGATACTTGCTCTTTTTTATTTGCAAAATAAATAAAAACTATTCAAGAATAAAACGTAATAAAAAATGCAATTTAAACTCTAATGCATGCAAAGAACAAAAAAGTTGACTGAAAACACAATCAGTAATAAAAATATTAATTAGAAATTACTTAGCAATATAATTTCGAGGCCCGTCGAAGTTTCGCCGCGGAAGATTTTCGCTCACATGGATAAAACATGTGAGTCTAGACTGGTGGTTTATATGACACTGAGCTCTGCTGGAGAGGTACTTACAATTATAGTAAAGCGCTAACGCCATTATCATCCCTAACATAGTGTATTCAAAACCGGGGCAAGTATCCTACTGAGGCAACTATCCGGCTTTTACCAAAATTCAAAATCGTTTATTTTCTATTGGTATTAAACATACACTTAGAAACGTCAATATTTTATATAACAAGGCACTCTAAACTCGTCCATGAAGATTGGCTAAATGCAAACAGCCTATATATATGCGCGATTCTGACTAGCACTTGGCCGTTTTGTATGTATGTCTGCAGTACACTAATTTTATTCTCTTCTATTCTACTTTTACACTGCAAATATTAGAAGTCACCATTTAGTGCTAGTATCTGTAAAATAAAATATACAGACACACAGACAGGTGAATGAAAATACGTGTTAAATATTTACATTGCAAATGCTACGTAAGTTGCATTTCACGCTGTAAGTACTTTCAGTCCATTTGCTTCAGTCTGTCGGTCAGTTAGTACATCTGTAAGAGCCTAACTATTCAATAAAGAGTAAGTACATTTTTTTTATCATTTAGATAACACTTGTATCCTAGCATGTACCTACCAAAGAGTTTTTCAAAACTTACGTACATATTTATCACTAGCTCGACGGTGAAGGAAAACATCGTGGGGAAACCCGCAGGTCCCAGAATTAATTCTGGCGATGGGCTCACCACCTATCACGTTTCGGGGTCCAAAGAACACTTCGTGAAAAGTAGGTATATATCCATAAATGGAATGCCTCTGCCTACGCCCTCGGGGATAAAAGTCGTGATTATTATTAGTTGATACCTACTTGATCATTTAGAATTTCCTTTAAACTTCATGCATGACGCATCTCCGAGGGGTTTAGCAGAGGTAGTATTTTTCTGGAGATCTGTAGGTTTAGACTTGGGTTGAATTATATTAGTTTTGATGCTCCTACTAATATTAAAAACTACTATTTGGAGACGTTTCATGAATGTATGGAGACTGGGTCTGCACCGTGTACAGTTTTTTAGTTAAATATAAATAAAATAAATATAGTTTTATTCATGATTTTGCTCGTATTTGTCTAGTTTCGTCGCACAATAAACTTTAATTTTCATTAAACTGGCAACGCGGTGACGGAAAAAAAATGGCGACAGACCGGTAAAATGACAATTGATATTATTTTGACGTTTGTCGGACTAATTCACAAAAACATGGAAATTAGGTTAAAGGAGTTACAAATAGTACCTATATTTTATTTCAATATGATTCCTTGGATCATCATCGAAGTAAAATTACTTTTGTGCAAGTTAAATAGGTGGAAATGTTTTTTTTTCTGATAATCACTCGATTTTTCTCTATTTTTCACGCTGGTGTACAATGTGCAGGACCAAGATGGAACGTCTCCTTTGATGAAACTTTGTAGTAGAATAACACATAGGCTACTTTTATCCGTCGGGCCTGTTGGCTCAATTGGTAGTGACCCTACCTTCTGAGTCGGAGGTCGCGGGTTCGATCCCCGCTCGGGATCAACCACCTATCACTTTTAAGGGTCAGAAGAATATCTCGTGAAAAGTGGGTACCTAACCTACGAGTATATCCAGAAATGGAATGCCTCTGCCTAAATAATAATCTCACGCCTTTTATCCCCAAAGACCCTGTCGCGACAGGGTCTTTAGGATAAAAGGCGTGAGATTATTATTTAATTATTATTAATTTTAGACAAGAGCCTCTTTTTTAACGTGCTAACTTCAGGTTAATCGGTCTGTAACATTTTTGAAGTGAAAACTTCTTTAGCGGCGTTGAGCACTTTTGTGGGATGGGTAAAAACTGTGAAACTCGCGTCAGGTCACGTGTGCTGATCGAAAAACCGTGAGACGGTTGGAGAGTAGTGTTTTAACACCGAAATCGATAATCAAGTTTTCACTTCTGCCGGCACTCCCGGAGTGCAACCCGTGTTTTTTTTAATTGTGGGACACAATTCACACACGGTTATTTAGTCCCAAACTAGGCAGGGCCTGTAATGGGTACTAAACAACTGATAAAAATACCTAAATAAATGGGTAAATTTTCAAAGCGGGCTTTTTTTCGTCATTACGGTGGCAATTTTTTTTTCTCATATTTTACCTAAACTAAATGCTTTAGATTATAGATTAAGATGCTGTGAATCTAATAATTTGTGAGGCGCCCTTGGAAACCCAGTACTTTCGGAGAAATATATTTTTTTAAATTTTTGCGCCACCGTAATGACATTTTCTTAAATATTTCAAATAAAAAAGCGATATTATGTAACAACATGTTTTATTTTTTAGTAATCAACTTTTTTGGTGCCAAAAACATTACTAATATTGTTTATTTCTTTAATGTATGTAGCCTTATAGGGTTACAACAGTTATACCTAGATAGTACGTAAATTTTACTAAATGCTATTATCACGGTAAAATACTTACACCACAGTAATAATATATAAAAAAACAAGTACTGTGTCTTAATATATTATTAGTAATAGTATGGATTATACAGGCATTCATCATTACGGTGGCTCATTCGTCATTCTGGTGGCCCACTGCGCCACTGCAATGACGCCACCGAAATGACGACCAAATGGTTTTTTTCAAGATAATTACTCAACTACCTAATTAACTTGGAAGATATTGGCAGGTCGTAATATCGAGGTAATTATCCACAACATACTAAGTTGACGATACAATACATCACTCTGTTCATTATCTAAAACATGCCACCGAACTGGCCGCTCACGGTGACCAAAACATATTTCAGGAAAAACTTACCTCGGGAACATGTAAAAACTTGCGTATACGCCATCCTCTCTACACACAAGTTGGGGTCCGACAAACGCTTGGGTGGTACGATACAAAAATTTGGCGTGAAATCGCTTGACTAATATGACACAAGTAGTCAAATGCGAGCATCAAAAGAGCAGTTTTACGCGGGACAAAAATATATTGGCTTCTCAGTATTTCTATTCAATAGTTAGTAAAGTTTTTGTGATTTTGAATATGAAATGGAGTAAGTATCTTTAAAATGAGATATTTTGATAAAATATACGTTAAAATTTCGTGTTATAGTGAGTCGTTTTCTGAGCGCAATTTGAAGTGGGACAAGCCTCCCAGAGGTAGGCCGCCATACAAGTCGGATTATTCAACGTGGAATATCTTTTAAGTTTATAATATTAATTCTAATTGGTTTATATATATGGTTAAGCTACGAGGTATATTTTCAAAAAAGCATGTGTTTAGTCTGTTTTGAATTATACACACACCGGCACAATTAGCGGAACAGAAAAAAAAAGGAGAAAAAAGAGGGAATTTAGAACAATGAATGTAATTTTTAAACAATATATTATTTAAAATGAAACAACAATTAAATTAACATGTTTTGACATTCATTTGTAACACCATACTTAAAATTTTATAAAAATAAAAATTAAATTAAACAAAATGCATTTTTCTTCGATTTTTAATTATAGAGAAACAGCAGAAAATTCAAGATTTTCCAAAGTTTAACAACAATTTCAATGACTGTTCAATATCGAGTGTTTCCTCCTCGTGCTCTGATGAGGGTTTCCATCCGTCTGGGCATGCTGCGGATGATGTTATCAATGGTTTCTTGGGGCAACCTCTGCCATTCTTCAAGTAATGCGTTTCGCAACTCGTTGAGATTATTGGGAGGGGGCATTCTTGACTTTACACTCCTCTTTAGCAAGTCCCAGACGTGTTCTATAGGGTTCATATCGGGGGACCGTGCTGGCCACTCCATCACCGTTATACCAACATGGTTTAGGTATGTCTGTACTGTGCGAGCACTGTGAGCCCGAGCATTATCCTGCATTAGAATGAAGTTGTTACCAATAAAGGGGGCAAATGGCACAACATGTTCTTCTAAAATCTCCCTGATATACCGATCAGCATTCAGATTCCCGCCATCGACCACTACTAACTCCGTACGAGCTCCTAAACATATTCCTCCCCAGACCATAATTGAACCGCCGCCATATGCAACTGTATTTTCAAAATTAGACTGGATATACCGTTCTCCTTTGCGTCTACATACTCGCTGCCTTCCATCAATTTGATTTAACATAACTCTGCATTCATCAGTAAAAAGAACCTGTCCCCAGTCGTCGAAGTCCCAATCACGATGTTCACGACCAAAGTGTAGACGGTTTGTGCGATGATGTCTCTCAAGTTTTGGGGCTTTGGCGGGCACATACGAGCCTATACCCACTTCTTCGAATCTTCTACGAACTGTCCGCTCACTCATCCTTACTGCTCGTACCTCTTCCAGTAAATTTCGAGCCTGCACCGCCGTTAGTCTCGTGCTCCGTCGGACTTGAAGTTGGAGAAAACGGTCATCCCTCCTTGAAGTACACCTTTTCCGGCCTTGTCCTCTCCTTCTCACTAGAGCATTCGTCAATCTGTATCGTTGGATGCTACGATAAATCGTTGATAACGATCGACGAAGGCTTCTGGCAATCGATCTGTAGGTTTGACCATTTCTCCTCATTTGATCTGCCCTAATGATTTCTGATGGCGTTAAATCAGGCATAATTAGATGCTCGTAAATTATCAATATGCGAAAAAACTCAAAAGCCTCAAAAACTGCAATTCAAAGCTTTTCAAATGGAATTCACGAACCTTCTAAAAACGGACAAGCGGTGGAAAAAATGAATCAATGAAAATTAAAACAAAAGAATGAAAAAAAGGGCAGTCGCTTAGTATTCCATTTTTAAATTAAAACCCAAATTTAAAAAAAGCTTGTTTAGCCGGCCAGTAACACGCAAAAATGCGTAAATACTCCCTTTTTTTTCTGTTCCGCTAATTGTGCCGGTGTGTGTAGTTTCTTTATAAAGGGCATAGGACGCCTAAAAAAGTACGCTCAAAAATTTACCCAAATATTAAACGACCAGACACGAAGCCGACAGACATGTTCATGCACACAAATATTGGCTCACCATAACCAAACCAAACCATTGCGTATTGATTTGGTACTTTTTGGCAAGTCAACTTGTGATCCTGACCTAGCTTTACATAACTGAATGTCAATGATAAACACAATACAATGGCTTAACTAAATTTCCAGCGACCTATACAGACATGAATACTAAAGTTGGAAAATGATTTACATAATATATTGTGTTATATCACGAGTTAAAGTATGAAATAAGAGATTTTGACGAAAATCTAGTCTACGCTTCTACACCAATATTATAAAGAGGAAAGATTTGTATTTTTGTATGTTTGTAACGAATAAACTCAAAAACTACCGTTCCGATTTTAAAAATTCTTTCTTCAGTAGAAAGCTACAATATCCCTGAGTGACATAGGCTATATTTTATCCCCTTATTCCCACGGGAACCGCACAAAACAACAAGCAAAAAAATTGTCCTGTACGGCCTTGAAGAATTTGGTGAAACAGAGAGTGAGCTGTATGAACGCATACACTACGTATTCTGCGACATCATGAATGTAAACCTGGAAGGATATATAGAAGAACTTACTAGACTTGGGAAACATGGATATCGGAGGCCTTTGGTTATTGAATTGATCAGTAAAAGAATGACGAACTACCTGTTGCAGAACCGCCAAGCCTTCGCGCGAACTGGCTTGACCATAACGAGCTTCCTTGACGAGGAATCATTGAAGGAGCGAAATAAACTACAACGTGTCCTGAAAGAAGCCAGAAGAGAGGGCAAGCATGCGATATTCAAAGGACGGAAACTCATAATCAACGGTAAAGAATTTATACCTCAGCAAGAAAATAAAGAAATAGAAAACACATATAAACAACCTAACGAACACCCAAACCACAACAATCGACCTAGTGCCGATGCTAACTACAATAATCAGTCCTTTCGAAAACAATTTTAATACGATACTAATAAATATGCAAAGTATAAATAACAAATTACACATACTTGAATGCCTTCTACAAGAAAACATATATCAAGCTGTATGTCTCACCGAAACATGGATTCAAGCTGCCCAACTGAACTGCATGCAATTTGACGGATACGACATGGCGTCTACATTCTGCAGGCGTGAGCGTCGAGGAGGAGGTGTTGCCATTTTGCTGCAGGACGGTTTTCAATATAAAACACGTGAAGATATCGTAAAACTATCCGTAGAATACGTAGTAGAGTGTTGTGCCATTGAAATAAACTCTAAGTTACTGTTGATAACTGTATATAGAAAAGACCGATGTATTAATACCTTCTTTGATGTTATGCAAAGTTTGCTTTCAAAGGTAAAATTATTTTGCTCTAACAAACAAGTTATAATTTCCGGAGATTTCAATTTATGTGCTCTTAAAAATAGCAACAATTACAAAAGACTAGTAAACGAAATGATAGAATGTAACCTTCATCAAATTGTCAAAAAACCCACTAGATTATCATCATGTTTAGACCTCATCTTTACAAATATTAAGGGACTAGATATAAATATTGAAGATATTGGCATAGCCGATCATAAATCAGTCATTTGTAGCTTTAAACTATGCACACAGCCTCAGAGCAAACCAACCTTCACTTATAAACGACTCTTTAATACTAAAAATATCCTATTGTTCAAGAATGAATTAATTAAATTAAATTGGAATAGATTACTAACACCCTCTAATGACGTAAATAGTAACTACAATATATTTTATAAAGAAATAAGACAAATCTTAGATAAACATATACCAAAAAGGAAGGTAAAACTTTTCTCTAAACCAAAAGGAACCTGGCTAACTAAAGGACTTAAAATATCATGTAAACATAAGCGGCTTTTAAAAATAATAGTAAACCAAACCAATGATAACATTCTAAAACAACATTTTAAAACATTTTCGAAGATTTTAAAAAGAAGTGTAAAATATTCTAAGAAATATGATTATATAAAAGAAATGAATTCATCAAAAAACAAAACAAAAACTATGTGGATGATAACAAACAGAATCACATCTAAAACAAAAAACAAAAGACAGCAAAATATAAAACTAAAAACGAGCAATCTTGTTACACAATGTCCTATATCCGTCTCAAATATTTTTAATAGGTTCTTTGCTTCTGTTGGCATGTCTACAAGCCCAGCAAATAACAGCGGCACAATCCCGCCACCGGGTGACCTAACTATACCTTCAACATTAAACTCCATGTATTTAGAACCAGTAACCGAAAGTGAAATATACAACATGATACAAAAATTACCAAATAAGCTTAGCTGTGGCATAGACGACATCCCCTTATCACTGATAAAGGCTTGCATTGATGTACTAACCCCCCCTTTAACGTTCCTTATAAATCAGTCATTTGAAAATAGCATATACCCTGAAAAACTTAAGATCGCAAAAATAAAGCCAATCCTAAAAAAATGCGGCAAACCCGAAGACCCAGGCCAGTACAGACCTATCGCACTCCTTCCTGTAATTTCAAAATTATTCGAAAAAGCCATGACAAGTAGACTTTATAAATTTTTGGAAAAATATAATATCCTAAACAAAAACCAATTTGGATTTCGAAAGAAACATTCAACTACATTAGCTATCTATCACTATGTACAAGAAATTATAACCCACATCCGAGATAAATATCACTCTATTGGCATACTACTCGACATGTCCAAAGCGTATGACAAAGTTTCCCATTCTATCCTACTAAGTAAACTCTATCAAATAGGTATACGAGGCAACGCGCACAATTGGCTAAAGTCCTATCTCACTGACCGAAGGCAATGTGTACAGATCGACCATCTTGACAGCGAATCAGGCGAGCTCAGTAGTGTAACATCAGATGTCATAACGACTAACTGCTCTATTCCTCAAGGAAGCGTAATAGGTTGTATACTATTTTTAGTATACATAAATGATCTGCCGAATATCTCGAATCAGTTATGTATAATGTTTGCCGACGATGTTTCGTTATTATTTAAATGCAAAGAGATCAATCAAAATACCATTAATGTAATCACTAACACATTTCAAACTGCAAAAAACTGGTTACTAGAACATAATTTCGAAATCAATGGAACAAAAACAAAAATTATACAGTTCAAACCATATCAAAAGTCACACATAGATTTAAAAATAATATGTAATATTTTAAATATTAAAGAAACAAACAACTTTACACTTTTAGGAATCACATTAGATACACATTTGCGCTGGAACTACCATATCGAAAAAATAAAACCTAAATTATCTCAATTCCTATACGCCCTTTCAGTTCTCAAAGCGAACACAAATCTCCAATGCGCAATATCTGCATACTATGCTTACGCGTACTCGTGGCTCCGATACGGAGTACTTATGTGGGGTCACAGCGCAGGTGCCAATGACATATTTATTTTACAAAAAAAATGTATACGCATCCTTTTTAATATACGCCCTAGAGACTCTTGTAAACCTCATTTCATAAATGGGAAAATTTTAACCTTTCCGTGTATCTACATACTAGAAACCGTAATGTTTGTAAGACAACATTTACATCTTTTCACCTTTGTTAAAAGCGACCGTCGTAAAAATAAATTAATTCTACCACCTCCAAGAATAGAAATGTTTAGAGATAGCCCATTATACAGAAGCATACTTATTTATAATAAACTTCCAGAATCTATTAAATCATTAGATTCTCAAAAAGCCTTTAAAAGCAAACTTAAACAGATACTAATATACAAAAGCTACTATAAAATAGAAGAGTTTATGAATGATAATTATTTACACTTAGATTAGATTGCTACACCCTGACAGGGTCTGTACATACTCTTGTTATGTTACAATGTGCAATAAATAAATAAATAAATAAATAAATAAATAAATAAATTTACTCTCTTTGTTACAGAAACAGCGAAAATGGCGCCCTCTGTGAGAGAATTCTACTCTGGCAAGTCTGTACTAATTACTGGGGCTACAGGATTTGTTGGGAAAGTAAGTCTACCTTTATGGCAACACTCTTTTGTATTCAAAGATAATTAAAAACTCAGCATAAAATAGCAGTGATAGAATTACGGTTAAAGAGCCGGCCGAAAATCAGTGAGGCTCGGGTTCGAATCCTGGCATGTACCAATGAGTTTTTCAAATACTTACGTACATGTTCATCACTAGCTCGACGGTGAAGGAAAACATCGTGAGGAACTCCCAGGTCTCAGAATTAATTCTGAGGCATGTCTAACGGACCCGGTCCGGCGATGGGCTCACCACCTATCACGTTTAGGGGTCCAATATATCTCGTGAAATGTGGGTATATCCAGTAATGGAATACCTCTGCCTACCCGTTCGGGGATAAAAGGTGTGATTTATTATTATCATTTATTATCGGCATGTGACGCAGGCTCTGTATGGCGCCATATCCGAAGTCTGCGACAGACGCGTGCGGCCGGCGTCTGACATTTTCATACGTTGACTATTGTCGCACGATTGACGAACGATTGACGAAAAAAGTGTATAAGGCGAGTGTGAATGAAAGTGTGGGAAGGGGTAGACCTAGGCGGACGTTTCGAGACCAAATTGGGGACGTCTTGAAAAAAGGCCAGGTCAAGAGTACCCTAAACCGAAGGAAAGGAATAATGAAAGTGGATGAAGCGAAAGAAGTATGTAAGGATCGTAGCAAGTGGAAAGAAGTGGTCTCTGCCTACCCCTACGGGAAAGAGGCGTGATTATATGTATTTATATATGTACTATTGTCGCATCAGCCGCGCTCGTCAGTCGCAAGCGATCAATCGCGCGCGGCTGCGATTGGCCGAGAACTACGGAACTGTACCTTTAGGCTATCACTAATACAATTTATTAAAAAAAATATTTGAAAAAAAATACGTTTCGTTGAGTGAGTGAGGCAAAAAGATTTAAATATAATAGGGCATAGAGGGGGCATTGGGAATATTTTCATACAAAACTTTGAAGCCTAAGCGTCATGTCCTTGTCATGTCAGTTAGTAGTTAGTAGTAATAGAACGCGAGCTGTCATTCTGTCGAAATTGTACTAGACTTATTCCACTTGGAATAACTTTCGACTTCAAATTTTCCTCGCTTTGTCCCCTCTATGCCCTATTATATTTTAATCTCTTTGAAGTGAGGTAACTGAAGGCCTCAATCCCCTCCCCCTCCCCCAACTCTCTGCTCTAAGGCCGGCAACGCATTTGTGACTCTTGAGTTGCAGGTGTCCATGGGCGACGGTCACTTACCATCAGGTGACCCGTCTGCTCGTTTGCCCCTTTCCTCTTATAAAAAAAAAATTTTCTCCAGGCTCTTGTGGAGAAACTGCTCAGAACCTGTCCGGACATCGGCAGGATATATCTTCTGCTGAGGCAGAAGAAAGGCCTGAGCAGTGAGGAGAGGCTGCGGGAGCTATGTAACCAGAAGGTAGGTCCATAAAAGCAGTGCCAAATTAAGGTAACTTGTACCCTTTGAGTATTAAAACCAACCGGAGACGCCACTGACAGGCGTTCCCCTCTGCCAAAAAAAAGTGTCGGTCAACGCGCATACCTGTTATATACAACTAGTTTTTTTGAGTTCACGGAGTGCTTGGATTTGTGAATGTATTTGTGTGCATCTAGTCCAAGCTAGTGTTTATTTGTTTTGTCAAAAAATGCGTTTGTTTTAACATTATTTGTGTTTGTTTCCTCGTCCCCCCCCGCAGAAATTGGCAGACTTTTTTGCAAAGAAACTAGTGCGATTGACGTCTCCTGTTGGTTTAATACTCAAAGTTACCCTAACTTAGGGTAGGGTAGGGAAAGGGTGGTACCATTTCCCTAGGGGGGAATTCCGTATCCATTTGGCGGACAATTTTGACAGTGACAGCGTGCCGCTGACGTCACACGTAGTGATGTACTCTGCAGCAGGGATGTTGCGAATATTCGCATCCGTATCCGCAAAAGCGGAGCTTCCGCATAGATTTAGACATCTGCATCCGCATCCGCATCCGCATTAATTAATGCGGATATTTATGCGGATGCGGATGTAATACAAGTTATGACAAGAAAGAAATTGGGCAGGACCCGCGAAGGGCACGTGCCGTTCGCATGAGACAATGACCAATGGGAACGAAAAAATTGGTGACAAGATCCGACGCATTGGTTGTGGTACATCCTTTGTTTCTTGTAACTAAATTATTACGTGTTTGTTTGCGCTGTGGGTTACTTATCGTGAAGATATATATTTTGAGTGTTATTGTGATCAGTGATCATTGTGTGTAGATAATTGAGTATTGGGAAATCTTTATATTAGTCTTAGCTCAGCTTATTAAATTAAAATCGCCAGGAAAATGCCATTATGTTATACCGGTAAAACCTACGTTATATTGTAGGTAAAGTTTATAGTTTAAGAACAGTATTCTTAATTTTTCCAGTGAGGTTCCTGTTATTGATTGAGTAGAATAGAATATTTCTTTATTTGCGTCAAACTTGGGTACAGATGAAAAAATACAGTTTTGGCAGTGCATACATGATCACTATAATTAAAAGACATGCAAACACCTTTGACATCATGGACACACTTATTTTATTTATTAATAAATTAATTAATATTGTAAAAAATACGTTCTCTTATACAATTTTCTTTTAATAATTTTAACGGGCAAGTCTTTAATGTCATTCGGGATTTTATTATACATAATAATATATTCTAATACTCAAAGCTAATTTTATCATAATTTAATAATTTTTGGAATTGTTTCAAAGACAAGAGTGTTTGGGTTTCTGTGACTACGAGGGTTTATGTTACAAATTTTTCTAAACAATTCCCCATGCTGTTTAGCAAAAACGCAAATCTCATTCATGATAGATGATAATGTCAATAAGCCATTAAGGTCTTTAAAAAATGATCTGCAATAGTCAAAGCGAGATATTCCCGTTATTGCTCTAATATTTTTTTTCTGCGGAATGAATGCTCTACCTACCTACGTTTTTACTGTTTCCCCATAGGATGATACCTTTACCTATAGTAAGATAATTCTTCCTTCATATACTATATTTATATAAGATCCCAAACATCCGCATCCGCGGATGTGAGCCTTCTAAAATCCGCATCTGCATTCGCATCCGCGAATGTGAAAAAATCGGCATCCGCAACATCCCTGCTCTGCAGTCTATGCACAAATGTAAATCGATTGTATTTTTTTTCAGTTATTCGAACCACTTAAAGAGAAGAATCCGGAAGTTTTTAAAAAGTTAAAGCTTGTGCCGGGTGATATTCTAGAAGTAGATTTGGGGATATGTGAGGAAGATCGCAAGGATTTGCAGAAGAACTGCAATGTCTTGTTCCATAGTGCTGCTTGCGTAAGGTGAGGCAACGTTTGTTGTACTTTTTACAAATTTTATCACCATAAGTAGTTAGCTGTTTTGGTAATATCGCCGCTGCAAGCACGAAAAAGTGTCACGTTCAGCCTGAGCCGAGCGTGCAAGCGAGAGCGCGGAGCAAGCGATAGAGAGGCACGAAGAAAAGAGTTCGAGCCATGTGTTGCTGCAGAATTATATTATGGTTTTAAACTCTTTTTCAATTTGAAAAAAATATATTTTCTTTAACATACAACACAAAAAAATCAGTACTTGGAAGTAACATCACAAAAGAATATAGTTTTAAATCGTGTTTTTTTTTTATTCTCTACAGAAAGCGCCAAAAGACAGTAAAGTAGGTACGTTTTATAGGTAGACATCGCACCTGAAATCAAAGACCGACACAACTCCAAATTTGACGAAATTGACCTTTTATTATCGAAAAATCCGCTATATTTTTCTCTTTCGACTGGTAAAACTTGTATAATTATACGTGAATTCTAGGCAATTTTACATACCTAAATGTCTCTTTTGACTTGCCGCGATTTGCATCGCGCCGAAAGGGAAGACAGGACTTTCTTAGTTGATCCGCACGCGTCGTCCCAAACGCAAGCGCCGCATTGGCACAACACGAAATAATACGCGCAAGCGACGGAATTTGAGAACAGTAAGAAAGTAAAAAAAGACCCAATTTGAATTATGCCTGTTTAAACTAGTTAAATATTTACAATTTTCGGGATTATTTTGAGTTATGACTATCTTAACTTTTTGTACTTGACGATTTCTGATATTTTCTGTGCATTATTTTTATTTGTGTCTCTTTGTTAGCAAAAAATTTTGTGTTATGCCACTTCAAACTTTTTAGTATTCGGTGTTTAGGATTTCTTATTTTGACTTGTGTCTCTATAACCTGTTTTCTGTCATAAAACTTAGTATAGTATTTATAAATTGCAGGTTTATTAGAAGATCAACCATCATAATAGTCATAGTAATTATGAAAATGAAACTGTATAAATTAATGATGGAAGCAAACCTCTTTGCACAGTTATAGTATAAGTACCTAGATAGAGACCTAAACAAGCGATTTTTACTTTATTAGCAGCGAATGTTACTTTATTATAATTTGTTAGTTTGAGTAATAACAATAAAAATATATAATTGTGTCGCTGATTTCCAAGGGCATCGGTCAAGCAGGGGAAAATTTTAATCAAATGCTTATTTATGAAAGGCGACTGAACTCGGTGGAAGATTTATCAATAGCCTATTATTGATATTTAGTAGTGAGACATTGATAAATCCCACAACGCTGACAGAAAACATTACTTTGACCTCAACATTCTTCGTATCGAATGAGCGACTGAGCAATGTTGAGGCTCAACGTAATGAATTTAAGCACGGATCGGGTACAAGCCACCTAACGCTGTTCCTTACAAGTAGGGTTTCTGGTTTCTCGACTTTTTATTTTTCTCGAGATTCGAGAAATCTCGAGGGTAATTTCTCGAGTACTCTCGAGTCTCGAGGCTTTTTAAAAAAAATCATAAAATTTGTCAAAATGTAACCAAATAAAACAAGTTAAATATCAAAAAGTAAGTTTAATTGCACCATCATTAATTGTATTCATATCAGTCATATAAATCATAATTAAATGATGAAAAACATAAAATAAAATCTTCCTAAAACAAATCAAAAGAACTTCTTCGAGTAACAATCTTAACTATATTAATTAACCGTATTTTAATCAGCCGGTTATCATCATTAAGTGATGAAAAACGTAAAATAAAATCTTCTTAAATCAAATCAAAAGAACTTCTTCGAGTAAAAATCTTAACTATATTAATTAACAGTATTTTAATCAGCCGGTTATCATCATTAAAATCATCATTAAATGATGAAAAACATAAAATAAAATCTTCTTAAAACAAATCAAAAAAACTTCTTCAAGTAAGTCTTATATTAATTAACAGTATTTTAATCAGCTGATAATCAGTGTCTATTAAACTATTAATCAATCACCTACCTTTACTTGAGATCTTTTTTACGTAATTGAGATCTATTTACTAAATATACTTAATTATAACTATAAAATTATGAATGTAAAAATATAACGAATCTTCCTGATTGTAAATAATAAAAAATCTTAATTTATTCTTTGGAAATAGGCTTTCAAAAATATTAAGGCATTTATAGAATTGTCCGAAAGCCTGTTCCGTACTTTGGTCACTATATTGGCTGCCAAGCTGAAAACACGTTCATTTTCAGTTGAAGTAGGCTTGACAGTCATTAGGGCTTGGAACAATCTCTCAAGGTTGGGTGTTCGTTTTTTAGTCGATTCGTACATATTAAATTCTCGTCTTATTAAATTTTTTGTGACTTGCTGGGAATTAACTTCAGATGGAACTGAGTCTACGTTTTCTATTGCCTTTTTTAGCATTGACTCGAATGTTGGTGTGGAAGTGGAAGTACCAGGGCTTGGTTCATTTGTATCTGGTTGGCTGCTTTGGTCCTCGAAGGTTGTTGATGTAGTTGAGTCGCTCGGCGTTGGAAATAACCGATTGTATAGTTCCTCGGTAAAGTTTATCAAAGCTGTTTTGCTGCAGCTCTTGTCGTTACTGTTAGGGTCGTGCAGGTATTTGATTATAGCAATCAAGTTGACGTTTCGTCGACCGTCAATTTTGTTTCTAAGGTTTTCAAGAAATCGATTTGCTAAATCATTCTGCATGGAACGTAAGTTCTCCATCAGCACATTTAAAATTGCTTCAGAAGTCAGGATTGTTGCATCTCTTCTCGACAAGGCTTCAATACACAGTTTAATTGGATGTAATATATCCAATAATGATTGTAAAACACCAATATTATTTTCATTCCATTTTGAGTACATATTAAGGTCAATCAAAGACTTCTTCACAGCATTTTGGAGTTTGAGAAATCTTTCTATCATCAGCATTGTTGAATTCCATCTGGTTCGAACATCCATCAACAAATTCAACTCATGGCCTAGCTCTTCTTTCACGTGTTTTTGTAAGGAAATATTTTTCAGCGGGCTTTTTCGAAATAATTTCACCAAATCTCGTGTTTCCTTTAAGGCTTTATCGATATTTTGTGGATAATATGTTGTTCTTGAAGTCTCAGGTTCTAATTCATCATCACCGTCTTCATCTGTATCACTATTTTCATCTAACTCTTGAATGGTTGATAATCTGGCGTCGTCCGAAGATTCATCATCCGTTGAATTTTTGTTGCTGAATGTAGCTATAACAGACAAATGGATAGCGTGGTTTAAACATAGAACCGTTTCAGTTGGGCTTTCGCGTCCAAATTTTATCATAACGTTTGGTCCATCGGAAGTCACTGCTAGAACGTCTTTCTCGAAACACAGACCAAATTCTTCCAATCGTGTTTCGATAATTTGTCTTGTTTCGCTAGCTCCACATTTTCCCGGAATGTATACAAGCCCCAAATTATAAAAAATACCGCCTGTGTAATGAACGCAGATGTTGAAATATCGCCTGTTCTTTAAACTAGTCCATTCATCGATGCTCAAGCTAAACCTAGCTGATTCATAGTCTTTTGATTGTCGCAATTGTCGTAATAACTCGATGGTTTCCTTTTTTTTCTGTTCGTAATATTTTAGTATTACATTCATTACGTCAGTCTCATTGTTAGGTAATTTGAATCCTCTACGCTGAATGGAATCTCTTATAAATTCACTTCTAGTAATTTGTCGAATAGTAAGGCCATCTTTTGCAGCTAATTCAGAAACGATTTCGCCGAGGGACTGTTGTTTTTGTGTAGAAAAGCTCAGAGTCGTTTGCGTTGTAAGCTTTGGTTTTTTTGACCCTGGCGGCTGTTCGTCTTCATTTTCATTACCAGCAGTCGACGTTGATGCAGTGGCCGGTGATGATGGCTGTGATTCTGTTTTCAAACTTATTTTATGAACGTTTTCTAAATGTCTGACCAATCCCGTAGTATTTGAACTTTTCATGGAAATTTTTTTCGGGCACTTTTTGCATTGTGCTGTGCCTTCATTCTTGATTTTTGTATAATATTGCCAGACTTTTGATCTCTCCATTGTGTGTTTTACTGTAAAATATTAAGGTAAGTTTGTGATTTTTGTAACAACAATCAGCTATTTAAGTAAAGGTTATTCCATTTATTGATAATATTGATATATACTAAAACACCACGTGGGGAAGTACGGAACGGAAGCAATGATAAATTCATAATATAGAGGTATTAACGCGATATTTATTTCTTAATTATCGAGAAAAAATAATATCATCCCGTAACGCTATTACGCCAGGTCTGGACAGCCTTGAGCTTGAAACAAAGTACTTAGGTACTTAGACGAAATACGAAACAAATTAATATCATACCTACCCAACCTAATTAAGTCATTAATAAACACATATTGATTAATCTGTAAAGAACCGGGAATAGAAATTAATTTTAAATGGTACTTACGTGATAATGGTAGTGTCCAAATAAATTAGTTTGTCGACGACGTCGACAATCACGCGCGGCGATACGACACGCACGACCTTCACCGTCGAATATGAGTCGGACACTAACTGACTAGTGTAGCCAGTTTGGCGTTGCCGCTTCACCCCGTCACCCGCGCTGCCACGCATTTCGCGTCGTCTTCGTTTTGAGCGCCGAAATACGAAATGCGGGTGGTATAACACGGCAAAAAATTAAAGTGCATATACCGGTTGCGGTACTCGAGACTTCTCGAGTACTTTGAAAAAAAATCTCGTCTCGAATGAAGCCAAATTTCTCGAGTAGTCTCGAGTTCGAGACTTCTCGAGCAGAAACCCTACTTACAAGGGTTGGTGAAACCATTGTCTTCAAGTTGGGGATCTTGGCTGAGATCGAAAACTTTTATAGCCTGTTGTGCACTTCGCATTCAATTTGTCCGGAAGCCAGTACCTAATGATGATAATAGAGCAGCACTGACCCGCCACTATACGGATGATCTCCCGGAAATCAGCTTTTATGAAATTGAAATGCTGTCGAAACTATTGAAGAATGGAAAAGGACCTGGCGAAGACTGAATAACATCACAGTTTTTAAAGTCAAGAAACACCAATGTGTCTTAAACTTCGTTATGAACTGTGGGAGAACTCCTAGGTCATGGAGTAGGAATATCGTGGTTGTTTTTCAAGTTCCTAACCAATATTTATTAACTTTTTTCAAGGGCTATTACGTGATAGTCTTACGTGAAGCGTGAAAGTGTAAGGACTACAATCAACCACTGTACATAGCATTTTCGGACTATGAAAAAACCTCCGACTTCGCCGTCCGGCAGTCTCTGCAGGGATGTTAAGACGATCGAAGTGCTGATATACCTCTACGGTCCAAGTCCAGAACCAAATAAATTATTCACGAATGCATAGAAGATAATTTACGACGCTGATTTGAATGGAATGTATTGAGAAACATAAATGGGAAACACATCTCTGCTTGCAATTTGCGAATTGACATCGTCCTAATAGTGGATTTATTGCAAGATTAATGATGATGATAAAATATATAATAAATAATAATAATTTATATATAATAAAAAAATATATAATATATCATCATAGATGATAACATTATGATTTACTTTATTGTGATAATTACTTTTTTAGCAAAAAAATCATTTTTTTTATTATTAATTTATTATCACTTAAATTTACTTTTTAAAAACTGAATGAACACCTATAATAACCGTGTATTATTAATTATGACCGTAATGTTATATTCGTAGGTAAAACCTATTTAAATTCAGAGTATTTTGGTTATTGTAGGAGAGTATATTTTAGATTTTATACTGATTTTAATTTCTGAACATTGAAAAGTTAACATTTAATTGTTTTCTTGCTTTATTATAAAGAATTCATTCTTATCATATGATCAAGTTATAATTGAACCATCAGCGCATGAGTTGCAGGACACGGTAACTATCGTGAATGAGGCATTCAAGAGGAAAGGTATGAAAGTAAATGTAAGCAAGACGAAGGTTATGGTTGTGGAGAAGAATATGGACATTTCTGCGTGCGATATTATGATTGAAGGTGAGAAAGTAGAACAAGTGTCAGAATTTGTGTATTTAGGAAGTAAGTTTAGTAGAGACGGTAAGTGTGATAGTGATATTGAAAGAAGGGTGAATGCAGGTAATATGGTAAACGGTGCATTGCACGCCTTCATGAGGAGCCAGAAAGTGACTAAAAAAGCACGCCTGGCTGTTCATGATGGGGTGTTGGTTCCTACCTTAATGTATGGTAGCGAGAGTTGGGTATGGCAGAAGAAGCACGAGAGTCGAATAAATGCAGTAGAAATGCGATCGCTAAGAAGCATGAGTGGAGTACGATTGATTGATAGAATGAGGAATAGTGTAATCCGAGAGCGTTGTGGCTTGAAAGAGGATGTAGTGACTAAAATTGAGAAAGGAATGCTTAGGTGGTTTGGACATGTCGAGCGGATGGATGAAAGGCGTCTAACGAGACAAATATATAAGGGGATTGTGAGTGGCCGAGTCGGCAGAGGGCGACCTAGGCGTACTTACATCGATCAGATCGGCGATGTATTGAAAAAAAGCCAGATAAAGAGTACCCGAAACCGACGAGCTTGTATGAACCGATTGATGGATGTGGATGAGGCACGTGAGGTATGCCAGGATCGTAGCAGGTGGCGGGCTGTTGTCTCTGCCTACCCCTTCGGGAAAAAGGCGTGAGCATATGTATGTATGTATGTCATTCTTATAATTGTTTTTGCATTTTGACTTGATACACCTATTTTTAAATTCCCCAGTTATTGAAAGTAGTCATAACAGGCATATTTTGAATTAATACACATTGTTTTTATATAAGGTAAACGCAGCTATCAACGACCCATCGAAAATCTGCAGGTATTGCCGACCCATTCTGCGTATTCCTATTTTTATCGGTTTGGAACGATTTGAGTCACAAGAGAGTATAATATACACACATGTTTGTATGTTTCCTAATTAATTTACTGGTGTTAGTGTACGTAGGTACACGGAAATGTGACCAAATACGTTAGTTTCTGTGAACGTAGCGAGTGCGCCGATCCTGTCATACTAACCCTTACTTCCTCAGGTAAGTACTCAAATTTTTTGCTTAAGATATTTTATATATAAATATTTACGTTAAGTTTATAATGAATAACTCAACATATTCCTTTATTTGTATATTCCACATTTCGCAACGAAATTATTATGTTTTAAGAGTTTTTAAAAAGTATTTTTGAAATTAAAATAGAACGGCAATAGCTGCAGTGCATTTTAGAAGTGCAGTCATTACCGACCCATGGATCGGCAATGGCTGAGAGGTTTTTCTTAATTTTTTCCCTTTTTCGTTAATGCTTACAATAATTAAACAAGTTTTTGTAACACCATTTCAATCTTAAGTATTCTTAAATTATAAGCATCTATTAGCGACATACACCATGTTATATTAAAAACTTGTTTTTCCGCGATAAACTGCCACGCATTATTAAACATTGAGACGTGGGATATGAAAGAAACTACTTAGAGTTTTCTTCGTATTTATATGAAAATGGTGTTTTTTTTATAGTTTAGGACTAAATCAATAAATTATTGTATTAAAACGGATGCCGAAATATATTAAAGGCTCGGAAAAAGATTTGTATATTTTTTTTATTTAACACTAATTACCGATCCATATGAATCGGTAATTGCAACAAAGAGAAGCTATCACCGATTCTATACCGATTAATTAAATTTTTGGATTAATGGTATGTAGTGTCTAAAAGTAAAGCTACTAATTTGTTTCAATATAATGATTTGATTCAATGAGTTAGGTTAGGTTTAATTTCATTTAATATCATTAAATTTCATTTTCATTTCATATCCATAAAAAAAATCTACTGAAGACTTGGCTGTATGTATAGTTCCCTTTGCCTACCCAGAATGGGTGAAGAAAACAAAAAAAAACTCTGCTTTTAATCTTTTATGGTTGGCGCGATTTTCCAAAAATGTTAGTTGAGTTTATTGTATTTTTATTATTTTATTAAATTGCTTAATTTTTTCGCAACTGTATTAAAAAAAAATATTAAGTACCCGTGCGAAACCGTCATTGCAACTTGTTCCGACAGTCAACCCTCACCCGTTAGTACATATTCTTATCTATGCCCTCACCTTCGACTGCGCTAAGCTTGGGAAGTTCGAAAAAAATTATAGGCTTTTTGATGAATAAAACAAAGGGTTTAAGTTATTTTGAAATAAAATTGTCTAATTATTTTTATTCAAAACATGTAAATTATATATTTATCATAGTTTTTACTTTTATTTTCAGGTTTGTGACTCTGACTTAAATAGTATAAAGTATTAGTGCTAGCCACGGTGGAGCAAATCATGATTCATGTGTCTAGAAGCACCAGCCACTATCCCAACTTAAAAAACTCTGTGCTGAAAATAAAACAGTGTGTTTTTATTTTATTAACATCTACACATTTACAAAATTATCTCTGAATTTTGATAGTGAATATTTATGTTTCAGGTGATTCAGTTATCCCCTATGTCCAAGACAATTGACACTAAGACCAATTCCCTTCAACGGCACTACAGGGAACTGCATTATGAAGTAACAGCATTGACATTATTTTAAAAAGTAATTACTATTAAGCAGGCTAATCAATTAGAAATAAAGGCTATGGTAACTATGGTTTGCACTAGCTGGCCAAGCAGCAGGTTTCCGGGGGCGCAAGATACAATACGTGACCTATGTTCTCACTTTTATTTTATGAATGTTATTCTATTTACCATTTTTATTAAAGTCTATTTTCTTATATTACTAAAATTTCATTTGTGTCCACCGAGAAATCAATATTCAATACCTTTATTTTTATTGAGGTCCAAATGTGAAAACAATATTTTAAAGAATCCACAAGCATTCCGAGGTTCACTGCGATTAGTTGGAAAGCATGGGCATTGGGCACTAGAAGAAGAAATCTACATAACAATGAATTTCATGTTGGTTTTATTCCTTTTTTTCACCCCTAGGCAAAGGCATTACGCCATGCAGCCTTGTCATTAGTTAATGATATCCTTGAGTAAATGGCTCTGATTCAGAGTCCATGCACAAAAATACAGTGTCTTCAACACTTTCTACATCCCTAACTTGGTTATCAACTGTAAAATAATAGCACGTTTACTGAAGACTTCATTGTGACTTCTTGAGGCAATCCAAAAATGTCCATATCTCACATTTTATCGAATTTCCCATTCACTGCACACTTTCACTGACACTTATTGCCACATAATAAACTATTACTATTATGATGAGTCAAAACCCGAAATACACAGCAAAATGAAAATTATAGAAAAAACATGACGTCCCCCTTCGGATTCCCGCCAAAAAGTTTAAAGTCAAGTTTATCTCCATTTTCAGATTATTTTAGTAACTATAATTATTGTAATGAATCAAGTACAAAAATGAGAATCAAATAAGAGTAAACGGGACATTTCGAAAACGGGATATTTTGGGAAAGGGATATTTCGCTTTAATTAATAATTATTTTGAGAATCGAACATGTAGGTAGGTATTTTGTCAAAAAAAGTATGCTTTATTTACGTACGGTCGGTGTTAGATTCATAAAAATCGGTAATAGCTTCAAAGCATTTCGGGTGGGTCGGTAATAGAAACAATTGACTTTAGCAATCCTTTGATTATTTTTTCAATGAAAACATGATATTTATAAACAAATGAAAATATAAATATAAAATATACAATCTATATTTAAATATAAAATAAAAAAATCTGGTGTGTTTGCAATCACTACCCTTAATTCTTATAATCAATTTCAAAATTTGCTTAAGGGGGTCGGTAATAGCTGCGTTTACCTTATTCGTGTTTTGAAGTTTGTCTAAATAGTCATATTTTGAGTTAGGACATCTCCTTTTTCATTTCTTGAATTATAAAATGAAGGCTAAAACGACACATTGCAAAATATATTTTTGAAAACCGGGCAATATAGACACAAGTCCAAGTACTAATCAAATATACCTCAAAACTTTATAATGTTTTTAGTTTTCTACAATTTAAGTTATTTTAATCGGAAATGTACACTTCAAGCTAAATCTATACATATAATAAAACTCTAACGGGGCCGGGTCTGTACATGAAATATTTTTTGAAAAATTTAACGGTAGTGTATATAGTTATCGATATAGATACCGAAACACCAATTTTTGGAATTTTTGTCTGTCTGTCTGTCTGTCTGTCTGTCTGTCTGTCTGTCTGTCTGTCTGTCTGGTTGTGCACGCATCACTCAAAAACTACTGGACGGATTTTGATGAATTTTGGTATGGAGATAACTGAGTACCCGGGTCAACATCTAGGGTAGGTACTTTTTATTCCAGGAAAATATGTCATTCCCACGGGAAAATATAAAAACTGGTTAAAAAGAGAAATACGTACTACTCCGAAACGATAACACCTAGAAACTTGAAAAATGGTATGAAGGTGTCTGATATGTCATAGAAAATTGGTATGAATGGATTTTTGGTAATTCCCACGGGAACGGGAATAAACTAAATCCAAGCGGGAAAACGCCGGTGGGCACCCGATATTTGAAATATGGTATGTAGGTGTTTTAAATATGTCGTAGGCAACCAATATGAAGGGATTTTCGGAAATTCCCACGGGAACGGGCATAAACGGAATCCGCGCGGGCAACGCCGCTGGGCATCCGCTAGTTTTAAAATAAGTATAATACCCTAATTTGGAACAGAACTTGGTCAAAAAGGACGACAAAACTTTAACTTGAGTTTTCTCGAAACTCACTTTTTTGAGTTGTGTCGGTCTTTAATTTCAGGTGCGACATGTTATACTCTTACATATTGCAAAAAATTAATGTCGACGATACCAAAGTATCACGTTTTAATAAACTGTCATTAGCTGCCCAATCGTATATTTTAGGACCCTACATTTTATTTTGAATCGGTATTGAGACATAAAATTTAATAATCTATTCATGCTCAAAACAGTTGACAAAACAGTATAATAGGTACATCTTTATGATCCTAAGTCCCCTAGATGGGACAGAGGGCATTAACAGTGACTCGTCATCCCGTTCGGTCTTGAGCTTCGCGCTTGATTTTACTCCAAGCCTTGCCGATGTTCTTCGCTTCATCTAGCACAGTGCGCCGCCAGGTTTGTTTGGGACGGCCCCGCTTTCGCTTTCCTTGAGGGTTCCAATCCATTGCCTGTTTAGGTATATGGTTGGGATCCCTTCGGAGCGTATGGCCAATCCAGTTCCACTTGCGGCGTTTGATCTGCTGGTCGATCGGGGTTTCGTGACAGTGCTCTAGTAGAGCCACATTTGATATTTTCTCGGGCCAGTAAATACCGAGAATTTGGCGGAGAGATCGGTTTACGAATAGGTACATATTGAAGTAAGTAAGTACATAAGAAATGTCTCAGATCACAATATGTACTGAATTGTCGACCGAGGCGAATTTAGATTATCGTTGGATAAAGATCCAAAATTTGCTTTCTGTGTAATAAAGTTTTAGCTTTTACTTTCAGATTCGATCAAAAGCTGAAAGATGCCGTCAACATGAACACAACTGGCACTTTGCGCGTGCTACAATTAGCCGAAACTTTGGAACAGTTAGAGGTAAGTCAAAAAAAAGTCAAAAATCATTTATTTTCTGTATGTACAAAAAGTACCTACACTTAGAAAGGTCAATAATTATAGTCTAATAACAAGGCACTCAAAACTCGTCCATGAAGATTGGCTGAATATAAACAGCAGCCCATCTCCACCGACGAGTTGCTGGTTCCAAAAATGCAGTACCCCGAGAAACTCAAGGGCAGCTCTTTTTATTAATCTCATGTAAGGTATCTTCATATTATGCAGTGTGTCGTAGCGACTTGCGGACCATAACATCGTTGTTCCCCATACATACACATAATCCCACTTGGATAGGAAGAAAAACAGACCGCATCTTGATAAGAATCTGGCAAATCTCTCGTAATCATCATGACGTCTCATTCAGGCTTTTTTATAAGCGTGGAAAATCGCGATGGAGACTTGAAGTAAGTAATGGTAAATATTACCCAAGAGATTAAAATTTGAATACCTCTGCGTACCCCCTCGGAGATAAAAGGCGTGAGTTTTTTTTATCAAAAAATTCATACGCAATTCTGTCAAGCGATTGACTTGTTTGTGGATTAAATTCATAGAGCTATATAAACAGATAATAAAATTACAAGTTATACAAGACAAGTTTTTATTTTTCAAAATTATGTAGGTAGTTTGAGCCTGGCCGGTTTTTTGACCGGTTTTTCTTGTCGGTTTTTTCACTGCCACCGAGGCGCTAATAGTGACCGTTTCCAGGTGTTCGTGCATCTATCGACAGCTTACTGCCGCTGTCACCTAGATGTGCTGGAGGAGAAGCTGTATCCAGCTGTCCACAAGCCCCGCAAGATCATCGACATTGTGGAGTGGATGGACGACGATCTGCTCGACCATTTAGAGCCGAAGTGAGCATTGTGTATGAGGGAACGCACTATAAAAAAAAGACGTGTGGCACTCGGGGACTGCCGCGGTAAAGCTATTACATAGCATAAAGTTGACTGTCTTGGTTGGTCTGACTATTTCATTTCATTTCATTTCATTCGATTCGATTCGATTCGATTCGACTCGACTCGACTCGACTCGACTCGACTCCGACTCCGACTCCGACTTGACTTTCGACTTTCGACTTTCGACTTTCGACTTTCGACTTTCGACTTTCGACTTTCGACTTTCGACTTTCGACTTTCGACTTTCGACTTTCGACTCGACTTTCGACTTTCGACTTTCGACTTTCGATTTTAGACTTTCGATTTTAGACTTTCGATTTTAGACTTTCGACTTTCGACTTTCGACTTTCGACTTTCGACTTTCGACTTTCGACTTTCGACTTTCGACTTTCGACTCGACTTTCGACTTCCGACTTCGACTTCGACTTCGACTTCGACTTCGACTTCGACTTCGAATTCGACTTCGACTTACTTTACTTTACTTTACTTTACTTCACTTTATTTTATTTTATACAATGCACGGCCTTTAACACTGACTGCCAACCCCGCCCCGGGTGGTGCGGGTACCGCTGCGGGAGGCCAATCCCGCCTCGGAGCGGGGTCGGTGCTACCCAAACTCAACGAGTCCGTGCTCCGCCGGCATCGGTGTTGAAATGTTGTTTGTGTGTGGGCATCGCACTTGAGGCACTAAAAATTACGTAGCGTATTGCGGTTTCGTGTTTCCTTTGTTTTATAAATAAATATATAGACATTAAAATGGACCGTTGTCTTTTAGGCCTTGAAAGGCCTAAAAGACAACGTAATAGTGTTGTTTATAATGAATTGTAATGTGACAATGAGGACGAGCGACTCCATGGAGATGGTTCTGAGGATGATTTTGACCTTGGCGACTCTGATGAGGAGCAGTCATCATCGCCATCAGAGGATGAAGAGGAACGGCCATCATTTCCAATTGTCGATATTTCTCTGCGTCGAGCGTAACGAAAAAACGTACTGATACCTACTACATGGCATTATCTAGCCTGTGAAAATCAGCCTGGTCTCTGAGCATTATCTTTGTCTAGCATATTACCAAGACAGCTGCAAACCACTGTTTAGCGAACAAAAATACTTCCACTGCCATGTTTGTATATAAGGGATGCCTGCTGTTTTATTAAGCAGCATCCTGAATACTATAAGTTGATATCGGATATCTCCTCCCGACATGTGAGATCGCAGTACGCACGTCTACTATATAAACCACCTGCAAACACATATATATACCAAAAAAATGCATACAACATGAGTATTGAACTGTATAATAAGTTAATGGATGACTTGAAAAGTTTAGAGGGTAACCGGTTCAAGAGAACACTCACGGATTGGCTGAGTGAGAAGTGTTTTTACTCCGTGAAAGAATTTTTTGAATACCGAATATATTAAATTGACTGTTATTGTTATTAAGAGCTTTTAGTTTTAGAACAAATAGATAATTAAGATTTTAATGTGATTTAATGTTTGCACGCCGATCTGGTAGAATACATGAACTGACATTTATTATAATAAGATCTATGATATACTGTATTCATGCAAATAAAAACTATTGATTGATTGATTGATTGAGTTGAGTGTTTTGACCAATTTCATAATTTTATCCTGTCATATTTTTAATATAAATTGTTGTTTTATAATGTTAATTTGATACTAAGTAATTATTTGTTGATTTTGCATGCCAAAGAAAAGAAAAAATAAGAAAAAGCACCCGCTCCAAGGCGGGGAAAGGCACCCGACACGAATATTCCAACCAGGATGCCTTAACCGCTCCGAGGCGGGATATTTTTTTATTTTTTTTTATTAGTTTTTTTTTCATTCATATGGTATAAAATAACATTATTGATTATGTTCAGTCAATAAAAAATCCAAAAACTAAAAATAAAAAAATGGCTCCCGCGTGATGTACCCCCATAACAGAATGGCAGGATGGATGGATGGATGGATGGATGGATGGATGGATGGATGGATGGATGGATGGATGGACGGACGGACGGACGGACGGACGGACGGACGGACGGACGGACGCACGGACGGACGGACGGACGGACGGACGGACGGACGGACGGACGGACGGATGGACGGATGGACGGATGGAATAAATAAATAAATAAATAATAAATAGAGCAGCCCTACGGTTAAAGGGCCCGCTTCTCATGATCAGTGTTACCGGATGTAAATCTAGACATCAAGCCAAGTTCAAGTAGCAGAACGGCGAGCAGCACCGTGTGTAATATTACACGAACCATTTGGAGCCACTTTTGACCTTAATTTTATCCCAAGTGACACTGTTACTCCAAGACGAATATTTTTCCCAACCAGTTAGGTATAATTTGACAGTAAAAGGTGTTACTGGAAGGATATATACTGGTGATTTTTTTTACCGTCTGGAAAAAAGTATGACGTATAAGGTATCTAGAGCCGAAGTTATACACGATATTAATTGTTAAATCTAGTCATGCTTAATGCATTTTACAAAATCTAGAAAACTACGCACAGTACTACGCGCGGCTGGCGGTTGTAGGTAAATTGCGCATAAATGGAAGCTACGAGCCTGTTTCTTTTTAAAATACTGTTGAAAATATTTCAGTGTGTATTATTTACTACAATTGAGTAATGTATATTAGTTTAAGCAAGAAAAAAAAATTTCGAGAAAAAAAAAAATTTAAGTAACATTGCCAAGTGAATCTATTACACTTACCTATCACACCACATTTTTTTCCAGACGGTAAAAAAAGTCACCCTGTATATATTACTGCTAATTTTATAGTTTGTGTAAACTAGTAGGTACTTACCTATTTAAATTAGTAGGTAGGTATTAAAATATGTTAGGTTTGTAACAGTCATGTAACATGCCATTACATTATTTAGTAAAAGATTTTAAATTACAGGTTGATATCTTCGGAGCCTAACACGTATTCTTACACAAAAGCGATCACTGAAGACCTCGTGGCGGAATATGACAAAAAGTTTACTATTGCGATCGCAAGGCCATCTATTGGTGAGTAGCGGAACTATTTCTATTTCTATTACATACGAAGCGACTAAGGTATATTCCTATGTAGAGTCTTAGAGAGGTACAAAATATGCAGGTTTTTGTGAAATATCTTAGAAATTAGCTTCAATAAGACAATTAACTTTACTTTTTTTGCTGTAATTAGTATTTTTAGAGGCATGTAGAGAACACTTTGAACCTACTTTCACTGTAGACCTTACCCAACTAAAGAACTGTGATTGTAAGTACCTACCTACTTAAAATTATTGATATAACCTATACCTATTACATAAAGTCACTGGAAATAGTGTGTTTCATTACTTATACAGCACCTATATTGATACAAGTCTATCTGGTTTTTTAGGGTTCCGTACCCAAAGGGACCCTATTAAACTGGTCTCTGGCCGCATTAAGCGTGGCAGTAAGCTAGAGGTGAAGATAAGTTGTAGCTGTGGTTGTAGTTTCTATTTATTTCTGCATTCGATACACCTAACGACATCTCGCGTCCTAGTAAGTAATTAGATTTCGAGTTACGATATTTTGTATGGCGTTGTCAGTCTATTTATTTAAACTGGTCTCTGCTATTACTAAGACTCCACTGTCCGTCCGTCCGTCTGTCACCAGGCTGTATCTCATGAACCGTGATAGTTAGACTGTTGAAATCTTCACAGATTATGTATTTATGTTGCCGCTATAACAACACATACTAAAAAAAATATAGAATGGGGCTCTTATACAAGAAACGTGATATTTTTTCAGTTTTTTAGACTGCGCGAGTCCGACTCGCACTTGACCGGTTTTTTACTCAATCATGTCAATAATGAACAATGATTATATACGTAGCAATATATTTTTTTAAACTTCAGTTACATCAGCATGGAAGGAGCCGTTTGAGGGTTGGGTAGACAATCTCAACGGACCCACTGGTCTACTAATTGCCAGCGGTAAAGGTAAGCGCGAAATCATCTTGCTCCAGACTTCTTAATTATAAAGTTTATATTTGATGGTTTACTCATGGATGCCATTAAATGGGACCACATGGGAAGCACCAGCTTTCAAATAAAAAATAATAATAATCATCACAATCGGTTCACCCAGTCGAAAGTTTTGAGGTAACAAAAAACAAATATAAAAAGTTCATTGGTTGTCAATTTGAGTTGTTGGTTTTTCTCATAGACATTTTGTGCCTATACAAAAGTTATAACCTAAAAATAAGTACTTTTGTGAAAAGTGGGCCTATTTGCTGGTATCCTGGAATACCTCAGCTGACCTTCTCGGGCATAAAAGCGAGACCATTTCTTCTATTGTTCATGAGTTCTAATTCCAGGTGTAATCCGCACCATGCACTGCGAGCCGTCATACATGGCGGATGCTATACCGGTAGATGTTACTGTCAATGGATGTATTCTGCTCGCCTACGCCACTGCTCTGGATAGGTGAATGACTTATTTGATGTCAAAAATCGTTTATGTTTCTGTAGATACTAAAAGTACAGAGAGCCATGCTTCGGCACGCTTGGGCCGGCTCGGCCGGAGTAATACCGCGGCCTTACAGAAAACCAGCGTAAAGCAATGCTTGCATTGCATTTCGCTGAGGGACTGAGGTAACCGGTGGCCCCAATCCCCCCCCCTACTCCCACCTCAAAGGCAACGCAGTTATGACTCTTGAGTTGCAGGTGTCCATGGGCGACGGTAGTCACTTACCATCAGCTGACCCGTCTGCTCGTTAGCCCCCTTTTCTCTTATAAGAAAAAAGTACACTAAGCAATGTCAATGGTCTTATAACAAGGCACTCTAAACTCGTTCATGAAGATTAAATGCAAACAGCAGCCCATCTCCACCGAAGAGTTGCTGGTTCCAAATGCAGTACCCCGAGAAGAGCCAGCAAGAAACTCAAGGGCAGCTCTTTTTAATCTCTGATGTCTTCATATATTACTTTTATGAGGGACTAGTGGCGATGTTGTCCTGCCACAGACAACAGCGCCACCTAGATTCCTGTTGAAGTGTAATTTATGTTGTTGAACATTTCTGAGTCCATGGATGGATGAAAGGAAGTTGGAACGGATAGGGAGGATGTAGAAACAAATGTACATAAGAAATTTTGTCTTTGAGGTTTAAACAATGTCTTGTCTTTTATAAGCAGTGGCCACTGCCTACAGATCAGAATTAAATGAACGATGAATGATTGTCACAAATCATTTTTAACTTACAGACCAAAGGAAACACGAGTATACAACATCACACTGTCAGGAATCATCAAAATGACTTGGGCAGAAATCATTGAACTCGGTAAGTACTTTTTAAAGAGAGTCGATTCAGCTAAGAGGCGCATTCTCTAGAGAGGTTATTTATTTACTGTTTCACATTATTATCGTTTAACTTGCTTCGAATGCCCTACGGGAAATAGGGGACATCTGTTTGGCTCATAACTGCGACCATGCAATTCGTCGCTAGTTGCGTACAAGCTTAATAACAGAAAATCTAATTTGACTAGTTGATACTGAACAAAATAATTTCAAGGATTGCGCTGATTCTGTTACATGTGGTAGGTGAAGAACGGTAAATCTTTCCAGGTCGCAAATGGGTGAACGTGTACCCGCTTACAGTGGCGCTGTGGTACCCTGGTGGTACTGTGAAGTCTTATTGGTGGACCCACCAGCTCTGCGTGATATTCCTCCATCTAATACCTGCATACTTCGTTGATATGCTGCTGTTTCTGCTCGGGAGAAAGACTTTGTGAGTACGAATGATAGTTCATTTTAAATCTAGGTAGATATATGGTTCTTCTCCTCAACAGCATATATATTATGCTGAAGCGTTGGAGTTGAAATGAATTTCAATAGGTCCCTACTTTACTTTCTAGACTTCTGGCGATAACTTTTGAGAAACATTAATCCATTGGGGTAGGCAGGGACAATAGACTGCCAAATGCTATGAACTTGCCAGATTTCGCCTTCATCTACATCTAGGGTTGTTAGGTCGCCAAACCTAATAGCCGGACCGACCAGCCTGTCAGACACGCAATCAAAAAGCCTAACTGACGCCTGGCAACGCTATCTTTATCCATCTCTGCGTTCTCGTCGGTTTCTGGTACCTACTCTTTATCTGGCAGTTCTTCCTAACTCGTCCTCTATCGACTCGCCCACTCTTGAAAACACTCTAGTATGTAAAAATTATTAATATTAAAACCATTTTCAGCATGGTGAACGTCCAGAAACGAATCAGCCACGGCCTCAGCGTAATCCAGTATTACACCACAAAGGAGTGGTACTTCACAAATAACAACTTCAGGTCTTTGCGAGAGCGAATCAGTAAGGAGGAAGACGAAATCTTCTTCACTGACGTCAGCAGTGTTAACCCTGATGAGTATTTGAGGGATTACATTTTGGGGGCACGGCAGTATTGCTGTAAAGAAGACCCTTCTACTTTACCTAGAGCCAGGAAACTGCATAGAATGTGAGTATAATAGATTAAAAAATAAAAACTCACGCCTTCTATCTCACGCATTTCTGGAAATACGCAGTTTCCACGAGAATATTTGACCCCTAAACGTGAAAGGTAGAGAGTCCTTCGCCGGACCGGGTCTGTTACACATGCCTCAGAATTAATTCTGAGACCTGCGGGTTTCCTCTGGAATAGAATGCATTCTAAATAATAATAATATAATCTCACGCCTTTTTTATCCCCGAGGGAGTGGGCAGAGGTATTCCATTACTGGATATACCCACATTTCACGAGATATATTGGACCCCTAAATGTGATAGGTGGTGAGCCCATCGCCGGACCGGGTCTGTTTACACATGTCTCTGAATTAATTCTGAGACCTGCGGGTTTCCTCACGATGTTTTCCTTCACCGTCGAGCTAGTGATAAATATGTACGTAAGTTTTTGAAAAACTCTTTGGTACATGCCAGGATTCGAACCCGAGCCTCACTGATTTTCGGCCGGCTCTTCAACCGTCCGGGCTATCACTGCTCTTCTGACGAATGGATTCTGACAACTATAATTTCGTAATCCTGCAATACCAGAGTTTTAACAAAGTTGGGCACAGTCAGTCAGTGAGTTGGTACCACTAAGATATGCATTTAATCGAATTGTAGGTATTTTCCCCAGATTCTAGATTGTTTTGATGTACCTACCTATGTATATGTAATATGTGCCACTAGCGATAAAATTATTATATTACGTATTGGCAATAACGTCAGTCTACCATAAAATTGGTCACGGATTTCTATTCGCTCCTGATTATTCCATAATGTACCAGTATTAAACACTATACATGGATCTCTGACTGAAAATAGAACATCTCTTTTTGAGTTTCTATGTTTATTTCCAGATAGGTCAAGATGGGGTCCGTCAGCAATATCTTTCTTCTATACTTACATTATTTTCTTTTATTATCTTTCAGACGCTATATAGCAGATGTTGTTGTGAAGATACTTCTTGTTGGTCTACTGGCTTGGTTTTTATACTCCTATGCTCACGTCTTCACATCAATCGTCGGATCTCTTGATAACACGTTGAAGAATCTGTCTCCCATCGATCAAGTGAAAGCTGACGAATTAATGTAACAAATATCTTAATATTTTTAGGTTATAATTTTAAAATCTTTAATCATAAGCCTAAATTGTAATGAGAATGCCACCTTAGTGATGTAACATTGTGTTATGATCTAACAGCAATTTGCGTGACTGGCCACACAATTGTCGAACTTCTCCGGGGTTTGGAACCAACAACTCGTCGGTGAAGATAGTCTGCTGTTTACAATCAGCAAACCCATGGACGAGTTTAGAGTCCTTTATTAGACTATTGACGTTACTAAGTGTAATTTTTTGCGCACAGAAATAAATGATTTGAATTGATTTATGAGATCCTTGGCAGTGATCGGAGTAGGTAGATTGATTTTTCGTATTTGCATCATGATGTCAATGTTATGACCTGCCTTTGTTTCCGGAAATTACCGGAAATGATACCGCGACGGACAGATAGCGGAACCTTAGCTATGGAGTCCTTTGGCGCCCTTTTGGTATGCTCAAAAAACATAGTTTCATGGAAGTTGTCGTGAGATGTCGTGACAATGAAGAACTATTGTCTATGTCAGATGAATAAGAATGAGTATTTAGGTACTTATTTGCTTTTGCATGCTGGCTGGGTTTTAATGGCTTTACTTGTCAAGTGTTGTAATTAGTATTAATATTATGTAAAACAATTTAATTTCCTTTCTTAAAAACTTTTGTATTTTGTTGGAATTTTAATAATGAACTTGACGTAGGTTCAGTGCACTTGTGTACTTTGGAACACAACGAAGCACTAAGTAGGTACATAAATTTGAATAATGATAATTCAGATTTATTTCTAGACTTAGTATGTGATGTAGAGAGACCAATAAATTTATGAATAAGTATTTGGGTAGAAAAAAACTATTTCAGTCTTGAATTATGTAAAGCAATATTTTGGTGTGAGGTAAGCAATTTTTTTATACTTATTTGTTTTGAAACTTTTACATTTATCAAAAGATTTAAAGAAAACCTACCAGTACTATTACGTCTTATTCTGTGCCTGTACAGTGAAATCAAGGTTATAGTACTTCTATTCACCGACAGGTGGCACTAAACGATTTTATCCACGATACATTTAATTTTAAACAATAACATTCTTGATTATAATATTTAAGTATATATTATTATAGAGTATGTGTGCACCTCTGCAATAAAAGGAAATGTATATAAAATTACTTACTTTTAATATTTTTTGATAATATGTTAAAAATAAAGATATATGGTTTAAAGGACTGCGTTTGAGTTCATTTCATTGTAGATATTTATGCTTCTGTTCAATTTGAGATCTCTCTCTCTCTCTCTCTCTCTCTCCCTCTCTCTCTCTCTCTCTCTCTCTCTCTGGGGCCGTTCCCTCATGTCTGAGGATCGAGGTCAGCATTATAGCCTGCGCAGACGACACACTTTTGTCCCCGTATTTTTTTGGTCCGCCAAAATAGAACGCTTACAACTGTATCGAGTAACGCACACGAGGGATTAAAAGTATGGCGTACAAAAAGTCCCCCGAATAATCGCGGACACCGAGGGGCGGTACAGGACAAAAAGAGACGGACATATTTTTTTACGATTCGGGGGACTTTGTCCTCCGGGGACAAAGTCCGTCGTCTGCGCAGGCTATTAGGGTAGCATCTGAAGCAGATGATCTGTCTCCACCCGTTTACTCTCTCCAACTCATCTCTCACAACCGTGTACAATCGTGTGGTTCTGTTCAATACAACATAACACTAGATGGCAGCACATATACAAATATATTTTTTGACATGTTCTATCCTATCTTAATTATTTTCAAACATTACAATTTATCAGAATAAATATACATACACAATAAGATTATTAAAATACACGTATATACTTACGAAATAAGTATGTCAGATGTTTTTCCGAAAGTTTCTAAGCCAATGAGAGTCAAGGTTTTCGAGTGTATTGGCCAATCACTGTATGAGTAACCTTCTAAGAATACTACCCAGGACGCAACTAGAACATACTGGTAGTTGCATCAGCAAATAAATTGGGAAATCCCAGCAGCGCGGCCGCATGACTAAGACTAAAATCGATTTCTGTATAAATCTTCATTTATAATATTCCTTCTTAGAACATTTTATTTATAATTTGAAATTATAGACCTGTGTATTTATCCACTTATAAAAAATGATTTACGTACTTAGATATACTATTTGTATTTTTAAAAGGGTTAAAGATCTTAATCGATTCTTTCATCGACTTAGCGAATCGAATAATACAACACTACTATTTACTTGCAAATGTCAAAAGGGATCATTCATTCGTAAATTTTCTCAAAATGGCCGAACTGTAAAGACGTGTATTTCTGCTATTTTCATCACAATGGAGCTTAAAAACGTTGAATATTTCGAAGTAAACAAATCCGCGAGTGTTTCAGACGATAATAATCTGTTTGGTGACAAACTGTGTGGTATTCAAGATACTGTTGACTTGAACTGTGCGACCCTTAATCGACGGGACATATTTCGATCTAGAAAGTTGTGTAGACTGCACAGGCCTTCGCCAGATATTTCCTACTGTTGTATTTGTATAAAAACTATGCTGTGCTAGTGTACAATGCCTTAGGGTTCGTTCCTGACCTTGTAGTTTAGAAGAAGTGAAGTGATATTAAAAATGAATTTCAGGGGTTATGATTGGCGCGAAAGGCGGAATATCCTCAATCAGGGTATACCCTTTAACCCTTTGCAGTATACCATCTCTAACTACAGCACAGACTGCTCGAAAAAGAAACCGGAAACTGCCTTCGATGAGGAAATTCTGCATCGTTACCACGCAATACCAGATCCTTTGAAGAAGAATCTAGCTGACACAGTCATAAGTAGCCCGGAAAAGAAGGAAAAGGTACAAGAAATGCCTCCGGAAACTCAAGAATACTTCTACGAAAGCATGGACGAGATTAAGATGGAAGATAGGAAAGATTACTACCCGTCTCTGGCAGGTATCACAACTTTCTTTTCAAACTTTTTCGGTGCAATTTCTGGTGCAATGTTTCAACGCCGGGAGAAGACGCCGGCGCCACAATACAGCGATTGTTTTGATATTAATTCAGATCCGCATCACCAGATGTCTCTGGACGGTTGGCAGACGTCCAAATTTGATGATCAAAATAAGAAAGGAGCACCGGAACGTTTTAGTGCTGTGTCAAATGACAATATGAATAATTGTAGGGCTACCGTAGCCCATTGTGAGAACAAATTGAATGCTGTAAGGAGTTTGCTGTCCAATCAAACTGCACCAAACCCACCGAGATTCCGCTCTCGGCGGCCACGGAGAGTTTTTGTTGAGCCGGGCTCTGTGGAAGAAGGTTTTGAGGACGCCTTCTCTCCAGAAGACTTTGTAAGCTTGCCGAATGGAGAGTATGTTGAGTGCATGAGTGTACCAAACAATCATAATCAGGAGTTTTGTGAAACAGACGCACCTAAAATGAAGACTGAAGTAGGACCGGTCCTGGAGAAAACTGAAATTGTTAATGTGATCCCTCAAATACCTGAAAATCCTGAAGTAATTAGTCCTGGCATTGTAAATACTAGTGTAGATATTAAAACAGAGAAGCAGGAAGTGATATTGTCTTGCGAAGATAAAATGGCAAAACTAAAGTCGTTGCTCCAAGGAAAGTGCAAGAAGAATACAAGAAGTAGTCTAAATACAACCAATTCTGCCCCAGAGTTGGTTGTGAATGAAACGGTAAGTGAACGACCGAAGAAACCTACTAAAACTGTTCCAATAGATAAACCACATGACAAACGGTTTAAAAATCCCAACCGTTTGAGCACAGATAAACGTAAACATTCAAGATTGAGAAAAAACATACAAGAAGACATGTTGTTCGCTCGAGAAATTGATTCAGAAGAGATATCCAGTGTAGATAATTCCCCCGTCTGCGTCTCCACCTTGGAACGCCTTTCTGAACCGCTATCCATACAGACCGTAGAACAAAAAGACTATTTTGACGAGTTAAAAGGAAGGTTCCACTCGTCATCCACAACTGAAAGCGAAGATTCGTTCCAAATCGTTTTTACTGACAGTCCCAAGCTGTCCCGAGTCCGGAGACCGTCTGAATGTGACTCAGAAGACTCCTTTATTGTCTTTGAGGACTCTCCCGACAGCTGTTACACTTCAAACGACGTTTTTGGTGACCACCAAACATCTGAAGACTCGGGAGACTATTCTGACTCCGAATCAGACGTCAGTGACTCTGGATGCGGGATACCAGACATGAAACTCTCACATAACCTGTCGAGGACGATTAGCGATCTGACAGACGATAGCTTGTATGTAGATGGGAACGCAGAGGATGTGGTCGACTGTGCTGTCAGGTCAGACTTGGACGAGATCGCTCCCCAAGACATAGAGGATCTACAGGAAGACGAACTACAAAATGAGAGTTTGAGTGAGGAAAAGGTTCTGCCCAGTTCCATGCTAACGGATGCAAAGAAGCTTAGGAGAAAAGATCAACCATCGAAAACGGTGAGTGTTTATACTATTTCTATATTATTAAGCTATTTATTTCCACAAAAAGTATAAATTTAAATACCTAACATGTTTTTTTTCTATTGATTTTTTTTTATTTATTCAATGTTTTTGTGTGGATTCGATCCTGGTAAAAGCCTCTCTAGTGTCCTTTCCAACCAGTTTCTTCCTGCTACCTGGACCAAGTTGTCGTTCAGAGTTTTCTGGGATGTCCAGCCTTCCTTCTTCCTATTGGGCCTGGCCATTTGGTGGTTTTCAGAGTTCATCTTTTATCTTTATATCTGTGAACAATATGATAAGTTGAACATGTGGTCAATGACACTGGGTATTAATAAGCTAGAAGATAAGTTTTATTTGTAGCAAAAACATTCCTTAGACTTTATGTTTTTGTAGCCGAAATATTCGTAAAACTTATTTTTTTGTTTACAAATTCTGAAAGAATAATTCTACAGACAATGATTGTTGTGATACTATCTCTAAATTTAGATTTATGTCTGCAAAGCTTTTAAATCATTGAGTTAAACAAAGAGAACATACACATAACACAAAGCATTATAATAACAAGACTTCTAATTATAACTACACTCAACACTACGTGATTAGATAATTAGCTATGAAAATATTAATTTGTGTATCACAAAAACAAACCAAACTTCTAAGTGATAGGTTGACCACAATTTTTAGTTCTACAACATTGCATTTTATTAAAAACTAGTTTTTGTCTTCAACTTTGTCCCCATATTGCCAGAGGTAATTCAAACATTCTGTTTTGTCTAGGTGTCTTGGACTGATATTATAAAGAGGCAAGATTTGTATTTTTGCATGTTTGTTACGAATAAACTGAAAAACTACTGGACCGATTTTAAAATTTCTTTCACCTATAGAAAGCTAGAAAATCCCTGAGTAACATAGTGCTGTGTTTCACCCGCGTAGTTCCCGTTCCCGTGGGAATACGGGAATAAAATATAGTCCATGTTACTCTTTGATAAATGTAGCTTTTCAGTCTTTGAGTATTAAACCAACAGGAGACGTCACGCGCACTAGTTTCTTTACAAAAAAGTCTGCCAATTTCTGCGGGGGGGACGAGGAAACAATCACAAATAATGTTAAAACAAACGCATTTTTTGATAAAACAATTAAACACTAGCTTGAACTAGGTGCACACAAATACATTCACCAATACAAGCACTCCGTGAACTCAAACAAACTAGTTGTATTTAACCGGTGTGCTCAAAGACCGACACGTTTTTTTGGCAGAGGGGAACGCCTGTCAGTGGCGTCTCCGGTTGGTTTAATACTTAAAGTTTTCAGTAGCAAAACAATTTTTGAAATCGGTCCAGTCGTTTTTGAGTTTATTCAAGGTTTATTCGTTACAAACATTTCCTCTTAATAATATTAGTGTAGATATGGTAGTTTCCATTCTTTGCCCAAGTAAATAAAGTTCAAAATAAGTTTAGTAAATGCCATGATCCAATTACTATATCAATACTGAACTATATTGGGAACGCATAAACAATTCATACTCGTAAACACCTCATCGGTTATTTTCTGATTTCTAGTAATATTTATTTTGGTCTCATGATAATATCTCGAAATTGTTTTGATTCATTCGTCTGAACTATGAGTCATTACACTGTCATAATCACTGATTTAGGGTTCCGTACCCAAAGGGTAAAACGGGACCCTATTACTAAGACTCCGCTGTCTGTCCGTCCGTCCGTCTGTTACCAGGCTGTATCTCATGAACCGTGATAGTTAGACAGCTGAAATTTTCACAGATGATGTATTCTATAACAACAAAAACCGGGACCAACGTTTTTAACGTGCCTTCCAAAACATTGAGCCCGCGATATCGCCTCGCCGCTAGAATTTTTAACCGACTTCAAAAAGGAGGAGGTTATCAATTCGTCTTTTTTTTATGTTTGTTTGTACCTCAGAACTTTGGACTGGGTGAACCGATTTGGATGATTCTTTTTCTATTTGAAAGCTGGTGCTTCCAGATTGGTCCCATTTTAATTTCGACCAGTTCTGACAATAGCATCCATTAGAAAACCATTTAAGTTAAAGATTGAAGTCGTTTTTTTCTCTCTTTAGAGTGGTTATTATGCATATCAATTTTATTTGTATAGTTTCAACAACATTGGTTACTGTGTACCGGTTTTGTTTAATTAATTAATGAGATTATAAGTTTTGCGAGTGTGTGGCGAAACGTGACAACAGAATAATGAACTCACGATGTTTACATACGTGTTAATAATCTACGCTTCTACACTTTTTTTTGAAGAGGAAAGATTTGTTTCTTTGAATTGAATAAGCTCCGAAACTACTTGAGCGATTTAAAAAATTCTTTCACCAATGGAAAGCTACAATATCTCTGAGTATCAAAGGCTATATTTTATCCATAAATTCCCACGGGATTACGCAGCTGAAACCGCGCGAAACAGCTAGTGTAATAGTATAGCCTACATACCTAGGCAAATAAAATAAGAAATGTCCGAGGCGAAGGCGAGGCGTGACATGTGATCTGAGGCTTTCTTATTTACTTCCCGAGATGTAAGCCGCTTTCCGCGTCCGTCGAGCAGAAAAAAAATATTTTTTTCTGCTCGACCGACGCGGAAAGCGGCTACTTCGCACAGCGGGCCGAAAGTGGTCGCTTTACGCCCGGAGAGATGAAAAATATGTAAACATTATCATAAAATTGTAACTGCCCGATGTCTGTACATAGGAGATATTTAAGAATTTTAATATGAGACTTCATAACAGTAATAACAGCCTTGACAATAACTTTAGAATTTATTCCTGTCTGTCGTTTGTACGCGCATCACGCAAAAACTGCTGCACGAAATTGGATGCGAATTTCACGGTTGTATTGTTGAAGGTCTAACTTAAGATGTGGTACATACATTTATACATTCATACATTTAACATACATGTTTTGTCAGAAGCGCTTGTAGTTCTGCGGTACTGCGTGTTTGTAACGATCACACTGGTTAAGCAAAGTTGGGCGCGGTCAGTCAATGGATGGGTGACAGTCTAGTGGCATTTATATCACGAGCACTTCCATGTTTCGGAAGGCACGCTAAATTTTTGGTTAAGACATGTACTTAATATATCTATACTTCTATACTAATATTATTGAGGAAAGCTTTGTATTTTTGTATGTTTGTTACGAATAAACTCAAAAACTACTGGAGCGATTTTAAAAATTAATGGAAAGCTACAAGACCCTTGAGTAACATATGCTATATTTTGTTCCCGTATTCCCACGGGAATAGGAACTAACTAACTAGAACTAACTAGAAACCGTGCAGAATCGCTAGTTTATTAATATTTATTGTATACCAAACTATACCAAAACAATCCAAAAAAGATACAATTTATAAAGATCGCTTTGGCATTGAAAGATTATGTCCGATGAACTTGCTGATAAATTTATGATAAAAAAAGGGGGCAAACGAGCAGACGGGTCACCTGATGGTAAGTGACGTCCGTCGCCCATGGACACCTGCAACTCAAGAGTCACAACTGCGTTGCCGACCTTTGAGGTGGGAGTAGGGGGAGGGGAGGGGAGGGTAATTGGGGCCTCCGATTACCTCACTCACTCAACGAAACGCAATGCATTGCTGGTTTTCTGTGAGGCCGTGGTATCACTCCGGTCGATCCGGCCCAAGCGTGCCGAAGCATGGCTCTCCCACGGTTAAAAATAAATTTATATATACCTATATTTTACGTAGGTACATGTAACTATCATCATTTTTTATCATCATAGCGATTGATTATGAGAATGAGAGGTCTCGCCAAAATGTTATAGATAGTGCACATAGATTTAGTATACTTAGATTGGCAATGCGAGAGAGAAAGAACATAGGTACCCGAGTTCTAGAGCGAGATAGATAGACGAGACCATTTTTGTAAACGTTACGGGCTAATACCGGCCCGACGTCAGTTGTGAACGAAACAAATCTCGCTTATTTTAATTAATCTCGCGTATTAAAAGAGTAAGTTTGATGTTTAATAGACGTAAAAAGCTATGGTTACGTGTGCAGTACCGGTTGTAATTCATCTAGGAAAGAAAATCCACAGAATTAGTCATTTTACATGTAAGTGCGATTGAAAGATTTAATTCTCTAAATGCAATGATTATCAGTGATAGGAATAGGTAGTGCCTATTTGCCTAAACTTCGAAGAACAGAGACACGAATCGGAGACTTCCTTAGGACTAAATTTTTTTACGGGACATTCTGTCCCGACATTCGGGACAACACCTAAATACATTAAAAAAATATGCTATACACCTAAAGTTTGCGACTAGACATAACATTTATAATTTATAACTCCATTTATAATAATAATTATAGAAAACTGAAAAACAAATCGTGCACAAATGGATAGGTCATAACATTGCTTTTTATTATATAAATGTTCTGAATGTTTAAGTATTGATTTTAGCGAAATATTAAATACGTGAATTTCTTGTATTTCTAACCTCATTTTTATAGTGATTGTCGTAATATCGATTAACCACATTTCGAAAACGTCACTGACAAGGTATTAACTACACAATAAACCACACGCCCATTTTTTATCGAGAGCTACAAGTTTAGGGAGAACACTATTTGCCTTGCACTCATCCACGTTATACGCACAGAAGTGTCACTTTTTTTCGTCTCGCCGTACTGGCTCTATTGCCAATCTTTAACGTTAGTATGCTAAATCTATGGTTCGTATTGTGACGTTTTTATGTTCTTGTGATGCCAAGATTGATTGAATACATTATTTGAACAGATTTCTGAACCGACTTCTAAAAATGAGGAGGTTCTCAATTCGATCAGATATTTCTACTGGGTGAACCGATTTTGATGATTCTTTTTTTATTTGAAAGCTGGTGCTTCCCGTGTTGTCCCATTTCAGTGTTCCAGTTCTGACACTGGCATCCATGAGAACACAAAAAAGTTGTCGGTTTTTTACTCTTTAGAGTTATGTTAAAATATTAGTGTAGATGTTATGTTATAATATTAGTCTTGTAACTTAGTTTTTAGTTTTAGCACGTTTTAGTCTAGTTATAACATTGTGTGGATGAATAAACGTCTTATTTATTTATTTACTAGCAGTGCCCCGCGGTTTTTCACCCGCGTTGTTCCCGTTCTGGGAATACGGGGACAAAATATAGCCAATGTGTTATTCTGATGTATAAGCTATATAACTGTAAAATTTCATCAAAATCCGTTCGGTAGTTTTTGCGTGAAAGAGGAACAAACATCCATCCAGACATCCATACATCCAAACAAACTTTATCGTTTATAATATTAGTAAGATATTAGTAAGATTTTATGTAGATATTACTCGGTTATTCATTACCGAATCCAGTGTCGGACAAGCTCTAAAACCCATGAGAAGTCGAATGCCTATGTCAATCCCATCCATTTATCGTTTTACAGACACAACACAAATAGTTGCGTAGCACCTAATAATATTTAACACTGGCTACTAGACATTTATTGTTGTATCCCATTTATTTTTTGACGTGATAACGTCTTATAAATCGATAAACGCCGGCTGCACTCACGAAAAAGCATGACTCATTGTCACGTTCCGCCTGAGCCAGCGTGCGAGAGCGCGGAACAAGCAATAGGCTTGTGACCCATTTATCTCTCTTCACTGTAGTATGCAATTTTTCAACAATGTCTTATGACGTTATCACGTAAAATTGTCGTCCGTAAATCGTACATATTTATACAACCATATTTTTCTTTTTATTTACTGTTGCTTAGTAGACCAACTGGTACGGGACACTATTTTATTAGAACTCACACAGACATGTCTTAAATACCGCGGAACAACCGGTCAGCTAAGGTCACTACGACCTTGCCTGCATTCACGTGTTACTATTACTACACATGAATGCGATGCGTTAAATGTAACGTAAAATACGACGAGCAGTGATAGCCCGGACGGTTAAAGAGCCGGCCGAATATCAGTGAGGCTCGGGTTCGAATCCTGGCATGTACCAATGAGTTTTTCAAATACTTACGTACATATTCATCACTAGCTCGACGGTGAAGGAAAACATCGTGAGGAAACCCCCAGTTCCCAGAATTAATTCTGAGGCATGTGTAACAGACTCGGTCCGGCGATGGACTCGCCACCTATTACTTTTAGGAATCGAATATTCTCGTGGAATACCTCTCCTACGCCCTCGGGGTTAAAAGGCGTGAGTTTTTTTTTACAAATCTGTCTTCTTTTTAACCGACTTCAAAAAAGAGGAGGTTATCAATTCCTTTGTATGTTTTTTTTTTCTTACCTCAGAACTTTCGACTGGGTGAACCGATTTGGATGATTATTTTTTTATTTGAAAGCTGGTGCTTCCAGATTGGTCCTTTTAATGTAGTCCAGTTCTGACAACGGCATCCATGAGAAAACCATATAAGTTGAAGATTGAAGTCGGTTTTTTTACTCTTTAGAGTGGTTATTAATATTTAGTGTAGATGGAGACTAACTTTTGAAACTATCTCAAGCTTAGTTATTCATTTCAACCTACAAAGGGAACCTCTATGCCATAATTCACAAGCAATAACCATTATTCATCAACCACGCAACGTAAAAGCAGGTATTTCCTCATTCGGTTTCGCAACATGCAACTTGATAACGGCATGACCGCGTGACCATGGCATGGTTGCACTGTTTTTTTATTGTAAATATTTTTGGCTTGGGGTAGGCAGCCTTTGGCACAGAATCCATCAACACATCAAATGACAGACCCCAAATCAAATAGGCCTCAATCAATTTTAAATATGTATTTGATATGTACATATTTATCACTAGCTCGACGGTGAAGGAAAACATCGTGAGGAAACCCGCAGGTCTCAGAATTAATTCTGAGATGTGTAAACAGACCCGGTCCGGCGATGGGCTCACCACATATCACGTTTAGGGGTCCAATGTATCTCGTGAAATGTGGGTATATCCAGTAATGGAATACCTCTGCCTACCCCCTCGGGGATAAAAAAGGCGTGAGATTATATTATTATTATATTATATTTATATGTATACATTATTTTAATGTAATTCAATTTCCACGTTTCTTCAGCATATTCTTTGGACCCTTACCGTTATAGGTGGTGAGACCATCGCCGGACCGAGTGCTGTTACAGATGTATCTATAAATTCTGGACCTGCTGGTTTCGTCACTATATTTTCCTTCACCGTCGAGCTAGTGATTGGCCCATGCCCTCGCCGGGATTCGAACCCAAGCCTCACGAATGAGAAGCGGGCTCTTTAACCGCAATGCTATGGCTGCAAATGATTTCACCATCAAATGACAGCTCACAACAATGACGCTTTCAAAATTCAAAATTTATTCATTCATTTATTTAAAATAATTTATTGCTTGACTCGTTTTATAGCCTGCGCAGACGACGGACTTTGTCCCCGTATTTTTTTGTCCGCCAAAATAGAACGCTTACAACTGTATCGAGTAACGCACACGAGGGATTAAAATTATGGCGTACAAAAAGTCCCCCGAATAATCGCGGACACCGACGGGCGGTACAGGACAAATAGAGACGGACATATTTTTTTACGATTCGGGGGACTTTGTCCTCCGGGGACAAAGTCCGTCGTCTGCGCAGGCTATTATTGTTACTTTGTTCTATCTCTCCTCATATTGAAGTTTGATTCTCTGATGAAATGTCTGACGCATGTCTGTAACTAGACAGTCATAATAAAACCAATGACGTGGCCGGAAGTCATTGACCTCGAGGATAGATAGAGGGAGGGGATGAGGGATGAATCAGGTCAATCAGCTGACCAAGTGTCATGCTTAGTAATTAAGGTAATAATAATATAATCTCACGCCTTTCATCCCCAAAGGGGGTAGGCAGAGGTATTCCATTACTGGATATACCCACATTTCACGAGATACATTGGACCCCTAAACGTGATAGGTGGTGGGCCCATCGCCGGACCGGGGGGTCGATTTTTGAATCTCACCAAGTGACTAATTCTCACCGATGTGAGTGATTTCCGAAAGTTCGTATTTTTGAAACTCATCGGTGATTTACATTTGTCATACCTATCACAGACCTATGATATCGATTTACGAGTGCCCCTACCCACTCGTAATTGAAATCACCATGTGATTGTTTTTGACAGTTAACGTATGTGACATCTGCCAAAAGTGCCAAAGTATGTTTTTCGGAAGAATTAGCAGCGGGGCTCGATTGTGATATTTCGTGATTGCGACGATTTATTGAAAATATAAAAAACCTCTCAATTAAATAAAACAATATCCAAGTTATTAGTAAATACAATTATTAAGTTAAATATACTTGTAAAAGATATGCCACTAACAAATGTACATACCTTTTCTTATAAATTGTAAAATCTGTGTTATGTTCTCTTTATTCGTCCTTTTCTAGTGAAATAAGTGAATTTTTCAATTCAAAACTTAAATTTTCGTTTACATGACACTGACAGATACGTTACGTTTTACGATTGATCAATTTGATGAATCTTTTATAAGTTATAGTATGAGAAAATAAAAACCGATATCAAGGGCAACACTATAACATCTGCGTAAAAAGGAACGTAACGGGAAGATTGTCTCTGACTGACATTGTAAACAAATAAAATAAAAAATGTTGGTAAACATCGTGTGACTTTCAAAAATACGGCTTTTGGAAAATGGTGACATAAAAGTCATCGGTGATAATTTTAGTCACCGGTGATTTTGATATCACCAGTGAGATTCAAAAATCGCACTCCGGGTCTGTTTACACATGTCTTAGAATTAATTCTGAGACCTGCGGGTTTCCTCGCGATGTTTTCCTTCACCGTCGAGCTAGTGATAAATATGTACGTAAGTTTTTGAAAAACTCATTGGTACATGCCAGGATTCGATTCGATTTTCGGCCGGCTTAAAGGCTTAAAGGCCGTAAGGGCTATCATTGCTGCTATATATTATTATATTATATTATAATTAAGTATAGGTGGGTACCTATAGGGTTCGATTCTGCTTACAGCGACTAAACTTATTTTTAGTTTAGTCCTGTCATTTTCTTTCTCCTAGAAAACAAAAGAGACGAGAGATATTTAGTCCTGTCAAATTAAAATTAGTCCTGTCAACTAAGGCATTTCATACCGTGTTTAGTGAGTTGTTGTTTTTAATAAGATAGATAAAATAGATATAGTAATAAATATAGTTATGTAAACTGTATAGAATTTAGGTACAAAATTGTAAATTTATAATTGCTACAATATCCCCGAGTAACATGGGCTATATTTTATTCCCGTATTCCCATGGGAACGGGAACTACGCGGGCGAAACCGCGCAGAACTGCTAGTTCCGAATAATTTGCGGTATTTGGCTGTCAATCTATATTAAAAATTGTGCAGCGTCACGTTTAAAGTATAAACAAACTAACAGTGTTTAGGTATTTTATCTGAGGCATGGATCGACCGTGGCAACTGACCTTTGTGATGCAAAACTGCATGCCTCGCCTTATCTTATCTGTTCAAGAATTTAGATTAAGGCAATTTTGTAAACGTAATATTTGGAAACACTTTTGTCATAATGATTTCACGTGCAAACTTATCAAATTGTTGCTATTACGACAAGCAGAAAGATATTTCGACATATTTAAACATATTTATCACTAGCTCGACGGAGAAGAAAAACATCGTGAGGAAACCCGCAGGTCACAGAATTAATTCTGAGACATGTGTAAACAGACCCGGTCCGGCGATGGGCTCACCACCTATCACGTTTAGGGGTCCAAAGAATATCTGGTGAAAAGTGGGTATATCCAGAAATGGAATACCTCTCCCTCGGGGATATAAGGCGTGAGATTATTTAATTATATAATTTTTTAAACATATTTAAACAAAGTAAGAAATTGATTCACTGATCGGCTGACTAACTAATGCCTGACAGCCACTGCACTTATTGCAATTTTTTTATTGGTGTACAATAAAGAATTGTCACATACTTACTTATACAGTAGAGGCGCTTCTGCTTTACACCGACTAAACATTTTTTGGTTTAGTCCTGTCTTTGTCTTACCTCAAAAAACGAAAAGGGATAGAAGATAACCTACCATATTTAGTCCTGTCAGAGGCTGTATTTTAAATCGTGACTTCTTTACTTATGCACTAAACACGTTATGAAATGCCTTAGTTGACAGGACTAATTTTAATTCGACAGGACTAAATATCTCCCGTCTCTTTTCTTTTCTAGGAGAAAGAAAATGACATGAGTAATCTAAAATAAGTCTCCGCACCAGTATTTTATTATAGCACTTACAGCTTAAACCGCTACGCGTGAAATTTTGCTCAAAGTTTCCTTGATAGACGTAATTGAGCACTAAAATGGGATTTTGGAACCAGCAACTTGACGGAGGTGATTCGGTACTGTTTACATTTAGCCAATCTTCATGGACGAGTTTAAAGTCCTTTTTATTAGACTATTGACGTAAATGTCTTTTTAAACCACATGTTCGACATTGCCCAATTATATATCACTAGCGACCCGCCCCGGCTTCGCACGGGTGCAATGCTGATACTAAAACCTTCCTCTTCAATCACTATATTTTTTAAAAAAACCGCATCCAAATCCGTTGCGCAGTTTTAAAGATTTAAGCATACATAGGGATATAGGGACAGAGAAAGCGACTTTGTTTTATACTATGTAGTGATGATGCAAACCTCACCTAAAGCAAGTGATTATTAACCAGCGGGTTATAATGAGATTCAGTACAATATTATGACCCGGCGGGTTATAGAAGAATTGTTCCATAGAGACCTACAGCAAAAAGAAATTATTTGAAAAACGAACTGGCCACTACAAGCCATATTAAGAGCCTTGCTTTTTATTGTCTCGCCAAAGGTGAGAAAAGTAGAGTATTCTCATTTGCTAAAGCTGTTTTCGTCTTTTTTTTTTTATTTTTATTTTATTTTATTAGGAATAGCAACAGCCAAAACAATTACAAATACAACTAATTCTAAATACAATTCTAAAGGCCAATTATAGCTATCCACGTATTATCTATTAACATACTACCTATATGAGAACAAACTAAAATATTCAGCATACACATTTGCACACTTTTGTTGCTTTTTGGCAAATGGAAAGTTATATAAACATAATCGAACAACAAAAACATCTTGGTTGAGCTTGAATCCCTCGCTTATTCCCTGAGTAGCCGAACAATAGGGTTGTGTCCTACCTAGTCAAATCAGTTACTTTTTACGATCTGTCAAAACGAAATTTTACTGTGGAAAATGTACTAATATAGCAAACCGTGACGTCATAATTTGTAGTACTCAATTGCAGCACTTTTTTTGATTGTTTTATTATTTTTAAATTTGCTATAATTGTAAATTGAAAATCGAAATACATATTTTGAGGTGTTTTGGGATAATCTTTTTAATGTATGACTACTCGCAATTTAATTTCGATGCTGTCAACTACCCAATTGCTTTCACTTGAGTGAACGGGCTGTGACTGTGATAACATCATGTTAGCGTATTTCCTTATCTGTAGCACGTAGTTTCATTACTAGCTATCGCCAATGGGTACTAGGTATTAGAAATATCGTATTTATGAACACAGGCTTGGAAATGATGAAATATAAAAATAAAATAAATAATCTCACGCCTTTTGTCCCCGAGAGGGGAGGCAAAGGTATGTATTCCATTTCTGGATATACCCACTTTTCACGAGATATTGTTTGGACCCCTAAACGTGATAGGTGGTGAGCCCATCGCCGGACCGGGTCTGTTACACATGTCTCAGAATTAATTCTGGGACCTGCGGGTTTCCTCACGATGTTTTCCTTCACCGTCGCGCTAGTGATGAATATGTACGTAAATTTTGCAAAGCTCATTGGTAGTGCTTGCCAGGATTCGAACCCGAGCCTCACTGATTTTCATTATGTGAAGTAGGCTCTTTAACCGTAAGGCTATCACTGCTCTTATGTGCATTACTAAGGCATCCAAATTCAAATTTCATTTATTTCAGTAGTTATATAAAATACACTTTGAAACGTCAATAACAAGCACACTAAACTCGTCCAAGAAGATTGGCTAAATGTAAACAGCAGCCCATCTCCACCGACGAGTTACTTCCTAATGCAGTACCTACCCCGAGACTACATAGTATAAAAAAAAGTCGCTTTCTCTGTCCCTATATCCCTATGTATGTATGCTTAAATCTGTAAAACTACGCAACGGATTTTGATGCGGTTTTTTTTAATAGATAGAGTGATTCAAGAGGAAGGTTTTAGTGTTAGCATTGCACCCGTGCGAAGCCGGGCGGGTCGCTAGTGATGAAATATACCCTCGCTTTATCACCTAGGGAGTTGTCAGACCTTATCAAAAGTGTATTTTTCGGACCCATTAAAATTACACATCCCTAAGAATCATTGAGGGCAACAAACTTTGATAGCCATTGACATCTATACTTTACGACCTCACTCGACAGTGGCGCCAACTGGTGAGCAAGCAATAGATTTGTTATATTACTTCAGTGCTAGCTCCGAGTTTATTTGTGAAATAAAAATAATCTTTAATAATGAGCGCAATGCCAAATGTTTTCAATGTAAATGAAATGTAGTTAAAAACCTTTTATCGTGGCCTTGTGACGCCATCTTGGGAACGCGCCAAGAACTTTTCTAACAGCCGACGATTCTTTCATATACATACATTTCTTGAATGGCGTTTTGATACGTCTATACTGCCGTACTAATATTGTCTACATCTACACTAATGATATAAAGAGGAAGATTTGTATTTTTACCCGACTTCAAAAAGGAGGAGGTTATCAATTCGTCTGTATTTTTTTTAAACTTTTGTTTAGGTTTGTTGCCTCAGAACTTTGGACCGATTTGGATGATTCTTTTTTATTTGAAAGCTGGTGCTTCCAGATTGGTCCCATTTTAATTTCGTCCAGTTCTAACAACGGCATCCATGAGAAAACCATATAAGTTGAAGATTGAAGTCGGTTTTTTATTGTATTTTTGAAACGAATAAATCAAAAACTAGACCGATTTTAAAATTTCTTTCCCTATTAGAATGCTACAATATGTTACAGCTATTGTGGAATTCTAATTTTAAAGCTACATTATCACTGAGTAACATAGGCTATATTTTATTCCCGTATTCCCACGGGAACAAGAACGCGGCTGAAACCGCGCAGAACCGCTAGTTTTGTAATGTAGGTGCCTCAGAACTTTCGACTGGGTGAACCGATTTTGATGATTCTTTTCTCATTTTAAAGCTGGTGCAATTTGTTTCAGTTCTGACAATTGCATCCATGAGAAAACCATATAAGTTGAAGTCGGTTTTTTACTATTTAGAGTTTGAACTATGTTATTATGTGTCTTTTTCTCTCTCACGATAATGTTCATTTAGAACGTATGGATGAAAGAAGAGTAACGAAAGAGATTTATAGTGCAAATGTTGAAGGATACAAGGCAAGAGGACGCCCCAGAAGGACGTTCACGGATCAAATTAGTGACGTCCTCCAAAAATCTGGTGTCAAGTGTGCAAAGAATAAGAGAGCGTGCATGAAAAGGCTTATGGATGTGAAGGAAGCGAGGGAAGTGTGCAAAGATCGGGCAAAGTGGCGATCCATAGTCTCTGCCTACCCCTGTGGGAAGAAGGCGTGAGCTGTATGTAGGGCATGGATACCGGTATACCGGTATACCGAAATACCGGTATACCGGTAAATTTTTTCGGTATTTTGATACCGGTATTTGAGGATGAAATACCGTAATTTCGATATTTTAAAAAAAGTGCTCTACTTTTGCAAGGTTTTTAAAGACCATGCAGTACGCTCGATTTCTATGGTTCATAGTGTTGTTCATACTGCAAATGAGTTTTCATGACACGAATTACCACGATTATAGAAAAAAATCACTACAAAACCAACTGCGCAAAACACTGCATGCACATATACTAGCTACCTATGCACTTCTGCACTAGATGGTATTTTATGATATTGCTTTCAGTTGTTCATCTAATGTTTTACTCCCACAAACGTTTAATCAGAAATGGCCTTTTCGGCTGCAAGTTACATAATAAGTAACAAAAAAAGATCGTCGCAAAACGACGCAAGTTTGAGCGCGTTGTGTTTTCTTCGTTCGATATTCCAACAAACGCGATCTGCCTGATTGATGGCGTTGAGTTAAATTGTGCCTGCGCCTAGATTTTAGTTTATTTTAAAATTACTTTCGACGATACCTTCATTTGCAATTTTAGTTTGTTTTAATAATACGTTCGTATTCATAATATAAGCTATGACTAAGAGAGATTTTAAAAATTTTTACTACAAGTTTTCTTATCATTAGAGAGTAAAACTGATTTTAATGCCTACATATTTCATCATTTACTTGCTCTTTTTCCATTATTTGGGGTCGGCGCAGTATGCTTTTTCCTTTCATTTTGGTCGTTGGTATCTACATTCACTTCCATCTTACACATATCATCCTTGCCACAATCCATAAATATTTTCTTTGGCCTACCCCTCTTCCTAAAGCCTTCCACATTCATATCAAGCACTCGCCTTACAACATTACTCTCATCCCTTCTCATTATAATATGTCCATACCAAGACAGACGATTACCTCTCAACTTTTCCATCGCGGGTGCTACTTTCAGACTTCCTATTATGAATTCATTCCTAATTTTATCAATTCTTGTCACTCCACACATCCATCTCAACATTCTCATCTCCGCTGCATGCAGTCTCCTTTCATCCTCCTTCCATACATGACGACATATCTTATCATGGCCTTGTATACTTTTCCCTCTAGTTTGAGGGGCACTCGGGGGTCCCAATGTTGTTGCAGTGACCTGTCACTATTTCATCCACCCTGAGATAACCCTGTGATTTTTATAGCTATTTGATTGTGATATTTGTGGCAATGCAATAATACAAATATTTTTTTGGATAAAATAACGTATTTTCTTTGCTATTCTTTATTACCTCTACTTTAATAACACATTTTGTGGTTTCTAGGGAGTTGGTAAATAGTTTCTGACATATAGCGTAGTTCTTGTAATCATTTAAACAGCTAGTTAGCAGTATTTAAAAAAATACCGAAAAAATACCGAAATTTCGGTATACCGGTAATTGAAATTTCAATACCGGTATCAATACCGGTATGAAAATCATTCCGGTATTCCATGCCCTAGCTGTATGTATGTATGTACGATAATGCTCATGAAAAGTCAAAGAAACAATTTATTTTCTGTAGTACAAAAAGTACACTTAGAAAGGTCAATAGTCTAATGACAAGGCACTTTAAACTCGTCCATGAGGATTGGCTAAACGTAAACAGCAGCCCATCTCCACCGACGAGTTGCTGGTTCCAAATGCAGCACCCCGAGAAGAACCAGCAAGAAACTCAAGGGCCGCTCTTTTTAATCTCGTGTCTCAGATTCGTCGTGAAAAAAATTACGTCATCGATTACGTTTCAGTTACTTGTAACTGCGTTGTTTACGCGGCGTGAGTCAAATATATCGCGACATCCTTGTGGCTATACAACTCATCTTCATCTATACTTCTATCTATACTAATATTATAAAGAGGAAAGATTTGTATTTTTGTTACGAATCAAATCAAAAACTACTTAACCGATTTTAAAAATTCATTTACATATGGAAAGCTGGAATTACCCTGAGTAACACAGGCTATATTTTATTCCCGTATTCCCACGGGAACGGGAACTATGCGGGTGAAACTGAGCAGAACCGCTAGTACTTTATAATTATACTAGCGGGTGCCCAGCGGCGTTTCCGCAAGGATCCTGTTTATTCCCTTTCCCGCGGGAGTTACTAAAAATCCCTTAATAGCGGTTGCCTACGTCCTATAAGACACCTACATACAAAATTTAAAGTTTCTATGTGTTAGCGTTTCGGAGTAGTACCTATTTCTATTTTTATGCAGTTTTTATATTTTTCCGTGGGAATGAGATGTTTTCTTGTAATAAAATTACCCTATATGTTGACCCAGTTATGCCCGGTTCCTATATTCAACGAATCGTGGTTGTACTTCAGCAACGGACCGTTTGTCAACTACGAGTAACGAACGGATAGAGACGTTCCTATATGTTTTCACGTCATCTACCTGCGATGAACGGTTGTAGGTAACCAGCTTACCGAAGCCCTCCGCTGCGTTTCGTTTTAGCAAAAACAGAAAAATTACGTTCTTATAAAAAATAAAGCAAAATATTTTTAGTTTACGTATTTACGGTAGTTTTATATGTAAAACGTCCTTTTCTTTCACTATTTAACTGATTTGCTGAAAAAGTAATTATAAATCTTTGAAACACAAATTGTACTGATATATGAACAAAACGCAACTGAAATGTCCACACGCCGCTGACCTATCTTGTCATCAAAGACGTTTAAAGAAAAAGTTCCTATCTTCTAAAGATAATAATTTTCTTCCAATCTCTTTGCTTGTCATATTTGCGTCAACAGTTGATTGAATCTGGGGGCACGGCAGTGCCCCTTGCCAAGTCGAGCATAAAAGCGGCACAGCATCCTTTTCTCGAAGCAAGCCATTTTCGACCCCCATAACTTCATTGTGGATCACTACTAGAGATGAAACGGATATCCGGTAACTATCCGGTATCCGGCCTATCCGGCCTTGTTTTGACTATCCGGCCGGATACCGGATAGTAATACAGTATCCGGCCGGATACCGGATAGTAAAATTTAAAAAATCTCATCATTTTACACAAGGCAAATCATACTCCCAATAGGTTATGGACACCGTTTATTTTTATAATCGCACATCAAAAATGTTTGTTTTATTAATTATTAGTTTAATACTCAAAATTAACAAGTGGCAAATTGTGATGAATAAGAGATTTGTGAAGTAAGAGAAGAGAGAGAAGTAAGAGAATTGTGAAGGTAAGAGGCGACTCCGCTTGGCTTCGTATACCAGACCAGCTTCTGAAAATCGCGATAACACTCGGACGCCTACGTGCGACCCAAATGCGCCTCAATATTTCCGATCTCGTTCACCGTGCCAATATTCAAATCAAACTGATCGCGTCAACGCAATAAAGGGCCGAATATCCGGCAGCCGGATATCCGGCGCTCCGGCCTAGTAGCTTGCCGAATATCCGGTATCCGGCCAAACTACTATCCGTTTCATCTCTAATCACTACATAGTATAAAACAAAGTCGCTTTCTCTGTCCCTATATCTCTATGGTTTGCTTAAATTTTTAAAACTTACGCAACGGATTTTGATGCTGTTTTTTTTTAATAGATAGAGTGATTCAAGAGGAAGGTTTAAGTATAAGCATTGCACCCGTGCGAAGTCGGGGCGGGTGGCTACTAAAACTATAAGCCTGAATTTTCAGTATCCAAGCAGGCATTATATAAACACAGTATATATTTCATCCAATTTGAACGTATAGTTTATTAAGAGTTATAACTAGTCAGAGTTTTCTAATTTTTTCACTTACTGACTGATCGATCATCAAAACTCTAAGGCACTTCTAGCAGACGTAGAAGCTTCAAATTTAGAATGCAATTAGTGTTTGGTGTAAAAATAAAGGAAATACTCAAATATTTTGCAATTTCGGTCCAGGTTTCTAGATACACCAAGTGCATAAATAACTGTTATGAAATATAAATGTATAGGATTACAAAGGTATTTAAGACTAGCGGATGCCCAGCGGCGTTGCCCGCATGGATTTCATTTATTCCCGTTCCCGTGGGAATTTCCGAAAATCCCTTCATAGTGGTTGCCTACGACATATTTAAGACACCTACATACCGTATTTCAAATAGCGGGTGCCCAGCGGCGTTTTCCCGCTTGGATTTAGTTTATTCCCGTTCCCGTGGGAATTTCCAAAAATCCCTTCATACCAATTTCCTATGACATATCAGACACCTTCATACCATTTTTCAAGTTTCTAGGTATTATCGTTTCGGAGTAGTACGTATTTCTCTTTTTAACCAGTTTTTATTTTCCCGTGAGATGAGATATTTTCCTGGAATAAAAAGTACCCTAGATGTTGACCCGGGTACTCAGTTATCTCCATACCAAATTTCATCAAAATCCGTCCAGTAGTTTTTGAGTGATGCGTGCACAACCAGACAGACAGACAGACAGACAAAAATTGGTGTTTCGGTATCTATGTCGATAACTATATACACTACCGTTAAAATTTACAAAAAATATTTAACGTACAGACACGGCCCCGTTAGAGTTTTATTATATGTATAGAAGTCGAAGATACCGGAAAGGAAATAACTAGGACTATCTACAAAAAGAAATGAGATGCCATAGAAAACAATTGTTGGGACATTGTGTCCCAACAATAATTTACTTAAATCACAAAAGATTTTTAATATTGATATGGTCACTATAAGATGTTGTTAGGTTAGCTAATTAAGTAATAACTTAAGGCAGAAGGTCTTTTAAGTAGGGACTGAATAAATTAACTGACTTGGTATTACATGGATCTTACAACTTATACGGTAAAAGAACTGAGTTGCGAGACTTGGTTTTTTTTACAAGTTATGTTTTTTTGGTATTTTGTTTCGATATAAAACGAACATTTTAATAAAAATTCCCTAGTTCTTCGTACATACCTGACTAAAAAGTAGGTACTAAATATGTTATAATATTAACGGGGCTTGAGAGGCTTACAACAAAATAATAAATAATAGATAGGTAGGTATTACACCGGTATGGCAAAATAAATAATTGGTAATTTGGAATAAAATTGTTTATTAATGCAATACTCTGTAACACAATCACTTTTTAGAATTACCTACAACTTGCCTACAACGATGACACATTGTACATACCTAGTGCATATTTGAAAGTTTCTTCAGCTAAATATAACACTAATATCTAAATAGCAACTGGTCCAAATGTTGGATACAAAATTGATAATTTTGATACAGTGCAAATGTTTAATTTTCATTCCAATGAGGACCCCGAACAAGACAGGCTGCTAAACCAGGCTGAAAAAAAGTGATAACTCATTACTATAAATCTGATGTCAGTCTTGATATTTCTGTATAATTCGCATCTTGCATTATTTCCTACACTACTGGAGCATATAAAATATATATTAAATATTGTAGCATCATGAGCGGACCCAGGCCAACGGGCTACTACATTCATTAGCAACAAATTTGCATTGCATACCTACTGCCTGCACATTCAAGAAAAAGTAGCCTTTCCGGTTTCTGAATTCCTCTCCACACACATCTCGCACTATACCACAAGCAGATGATTTGGATACCCCAACAAAGTCAGCCACTGATAATAGCATAGTTCCCAGAGCATAAAATCGTAATGCCAATAGCAATTGGTGTAAAGGACGTATACCATAGGAAAAAAATTTGGTTCTTATTGTAAAGTATACATATCAACAATACATATTTGTTGCGTTACTTTTTAAACGTTTTGAGGTTTCAAATAATACCTATTACATACCTGGCTCCCTTCACTGTTAATTATGGGTATATTCCAACTAGTAACCGTTGAACAGAAGGTTTATCCAACCGAAATCTGAGTTGAAATTCGTAAAAATACAAGGTTTTTAATTTAATTAATTTCGGCGATTAACAAGTTCTTCATTGAACTCTCCCAGTCGGACAACATTTGTAGGTCACTCATTTCACTATCTGAATGAGACATTGTTATTTTTCACATCTTATGTAGTGAAACTACCAAAATTGTGGTTCACAACCGATCGAATTCGGGCAGTAACTAAATATCAACCGCCTAGTAACTTTGACAGCTAGTTGACGAGTCAAAAAATTTATAGGAACACTCTATCCTGTCATCTCCATACATTACCCTTACTATCCGTAAGTTGTAGCCCTCTCATCCGTATGTACCAAGCTGTCAGTAAGTTCGCTTACGAATAGTTTTTTATAGGAACACTTTTGAGTTACGCCTCGTAGATAATTCTACCGTCCGTAAGCAAAACGGTTGGTTTCTCGAATATAGGAACCGGGCATTAATCAGTTATCTCGACACAAAATTTTATTACAATCCGTTTAGTATAGTTTTTTCGTGATGCGTGCTCAACCAGACAGACAGACAAAAATTTCATCAATTGATGTTTTGATATCTAAATCGATAACTACACTACCGCAAAAAATCATAGACAGACGCGGTCTCGTTACAGTTTTATTAAAGTCTATTGTCGAAGGGCCTGTTGGCTCAGTTGGTAGTGACCCTGCCTTTTGAGTCGGAGGTCGCTGGTTCGATCTGCTGGCATGAAAATGTCTGTTGGCTTCGTGTCTGGGTGTTTTAACTATGTTTATCAGTTGTGTAGTACCCATAGTACAGGCTCTGCCTAGTTTGGGACTGAATAACCGTGTGTAAATTGTGTCCCACAATCTATTATTATTATTATTTGGGACGATTCTGCTTCACACCGACTAAACTTAGTTTAGTTTAGTCCTGTCTTTGTCTTACTTCAAAAAAAGAAAAAGGATAGAAGATAACTTACCGACGTTAGTCCAGTCAGAGTGGTCAGAGGCTGTATTTTAGTCGTGAATTCTTTACTTATGCACTAAACACGTCATGAAATGCTTTAGTTGACAGGACTAATTTTAATTTGACAGGACTAAATATCACTCGTCTCTTTTCTTTTCTATCAGAACGAAAGCGACAGGATTAAACTAAAATAAGTTTAGTCTCTTCTAACCAGAATCGAACCCATTATATGTATAGATACATATTGGACTCGATTCTGCAGACCAGCTAAAATTTTTAATTTTAAGTTAGCTCTCTTCTTTTACACCGCTTGTGAAAGGAAAGGGACAGATATACGCGCCATATTTATTTACAATGTCACAAATGTCAAAATAACAAAATTGAACAATAATATTTCGTAGGAGACCGCAACCATCACCACACTACTGATATCAGCATGACGAAAACGCTAACAATGAAACAGTCGCTTTGTCTATAATGAATCGACAATAGATTTCAATTGAGATATTTTACACCAGCAACTGGCCAATCAGAAACAAATAAAAACAAATGGCGGGAAGATTAGCCAATTAGATATGTTTTGTTAGATGCAGTCACTCAGCGCCACCTAGTTTTGAATGTTCGTATTCTAGTTGAAATATTTCATTAGGTTTTTTTTTATCACTAACTCGACTCTGAAGGAAAACATCGTCGAAACCCGCAGGTCCCATAATTAATTCTGAGACATGTGTAAACCGTCCCTTCCGGCGACCTATCATGTTTTGTAGTAAAAATATCCAGAAAGGAAACCTCTGCCTATACCCTACCCCCTCGGGGATATAAGGATTTTTTTTTACTTGTTGGAAAATTAGCAGCTTTAATAACAAATTGAGTAATATAAAACAATATGCCAATTACTATACCTATACATAACAAATTACTTTCGACTTCAAAAATGTTGAGTTTAAACAAAACAAAATTAAGTATTTTCATTTTATTATGATAGGGTTTTCTGGTGTGTTTTATAGAATTCATTTATTGTTTTTATTGTGGTTTACAAGATAGTATTGATAAGATACACCACAATATTGTACCTATTACGGCAATGCAATGATAAATTTATATATGTTACAGTCATAGTGATTAATCATAATTGACTAGACAATGTGATAAATTAATAAGACATGAGACTAAAAAGAGTTGCCCTTGAGTTTCTTGATGGCTCTTCTCGGGGTACTGCATTTGGAACCAGCAACTCGTCGGTGGAGATGGGCTGCTGTTAACATTTAGCCAATCCTCATGGACGAGTTTAGTGTGCCTTGTTTATATTGACATTAATTTCAAAGTGTATTATTTATACCTACTGAAATAAAAGAATTTTGACTTTGAATAACTTTATACTTTATCCGGCTATCTATCTATATAAACTATCTATAAAATATCTATGACAAACTGACTGACTGATTGGTGATGTATTAACGCAGAGCCTAAACCGCTGGGTCTAGAGACTTGACATTTTACACATAGATCGCTTATACATTGTAGGCATCCAATAAGAAAGGATTTTGCAAAATTCAACCGCTAAGGGGGTGAAATAAGCTAGTTGTTCATAATAGCGGGTCTAAGTTAGCCAAAGTAACAAATACGGTGTAACTGACTTCTTAACCCTACCTTGAAAGAATAAATGATAATTATGACCCAGTTAATTCATGTCAGTTCATTTTAAATATTTTGTTATTGTAATCTTTTAAGAGTGATACCAAATACTAATACTTCTTAAAAGTAAACAGTAGGTTGTTGACACTAACATACGTATATCCACTCGCTCATGAAACCTAATAATAAGTATTTACACCTACAAGTTTGTATGTCAAAATATTATCTGTTCTATTTCGCTTTAGGCCTAACGCGACTTAGTCAATCTACGCTTTAGGTATACCCGACGTAAAGGCTTGTATTGACCTGTGTTTTTTTCTTTTTCTCTCTGATTCGTTTTCACTATCACTACTCACTACTTATTATAAAACAAAGTCGCTTTCTCTGTCCCTATATCTCTATGTATGTATGCTTAAATCTTTAAAACTACGCAACGGATTTTGGTGCGTTTTTTTTTAATAGATAGAGTGATTCAAGAGGAAGGTTTTAATATTAGCATTGCACCCGTGCGAAGCCAGGGCGGGTCGCTAGTTATATATTCTATACGTCTTCTATAGTGCAGATGAAATGACTAAATCCACCCCTTTCTCCGCAGGTGTCGTTCTCGTCAGCACCCCCAAAGGTTCATGTTATGAGAGTGTGGACGTTCGCGGCTAGACAGGCGCGCGCTGGGCACTGGGAGAGACACGCCGTCGACAGAGAGAGGTTTAAACGCAGGTGAGTCCACACACCTGTTCTTAATGAAGACATAAAAAATAAAAAAAATAAAAATAAAAAAAATAATCTCACGCCTTTCATCCCCGAGGGGGTAGGCAGAGGTATTCCATTACTGGAAATACCCACATTTCACGAGATATATTGGACCCCTAAACGTGATAGGTGGTGAGCCTATCGCCGGACCGGGTCTATTTACACATGTCTCAGAATTAATTCTGAGACCTGCGGGTTTCCTCACGATGTTTTCCTTCACCGTCGAGCTAGTGATAAATATGTACGTAAGTTTTTGAAAAACTCATTGGTACATGCCAGGATTCGAACCCGAGCCTCACTGATTTTAGGCAGGCTCTTTAACCGTCCGGGCTATCACCGCTCTTGAAACCCGCAGGTCTCAGAATTAATTCTGAGACATGTGTAAATAGAGTCGGTCCGGCGATGGGCTCACCACCTATCACGTTTAGGGGTCCAAACAATATCTCGTGAAAAGTGGGTATATTCTTTTATTCTTCGCACTCCGGACCCCAGCTTTTTGAAGCGTCACTAATTTGATCCGTGAACGTCCTTCTGGGGCGTCCTCTTTCCTTGCATCCTTCAACATTAGCACCATAAATCTCTTTCGTTACTCTTCTTTCATCCATACGCTCTGACGCTTTAAATGACCGAACCAAATCCAAACCTAACAACTAAATATAAATAATATGGAAGTACTATTAAAAAGCAAAATAACAATATAATCATCAACATCAACCCGTAACAGCCCACTGCTGAGCTAAGGGTATTTCCTCACACATGAGGAAGCATGGGCTTTAATCTCCAAAGCAAGCCCACCGCAGATTGGGAGATTGTGTTAATGCTAATGGCCACTTAACAGTCAGAATTTTTTAAGCCTCGCAAGGGTATCTGACATGGCTACAATACAATGTGGGATCTTAATTATAGCTTTCCCTATTACTATTCTAGGATAGCAGACGTCGACATGGCAGTGTCGTGGGTCCTGAAACCTCAGCATCGATCCAGAGTGATGTTCCAGAGGTTTATGCCGTGGTGGAACGCGCAGAGGAGAAAAGAAATAGCGGAGAAGAAGCAGAGGGAAGCGGAGAAGGTACTAGAAGAAGAGAAGAGAGCTGCCGAAGAGAGTAAACAGCTAGAAGATACAGCAGATGATAAAACAGGTACAAACATAGACATTGCAGATTCAGATGATGCAAGCAAAGAGGATGCTGTTGTAAATGAAGTGGATACGAAAAAAAGTAAAGTTAAAAAAGTAGGCTGTAAAAAAAGTAAAGGAATGACAGCTGTCAACAAGAAATTGGCTGATTTGAACTTAGATTTTGTAAATGAAGAAATATCTGGAACTTAGATTTTGAATTACACGAAATAACAATTCTATGCAGGGTAATAAATTATGTCAAAGTCAAAAGTCAAAAATAATTTTTTTACGAGTCGCCATTGAGAATATATTGCGATATCCACCTCCTGGCTCCATCATCAGATCAGCTCGGTGGTACCTTCCCAAATTCCTCTGGGCATCAAAAAGCGAGGAAAATTTGAAGCAGAAAAGTTATTCCAAGTGGAATAAGTCTAGTGCAATTTCGACCAAATGACAGCTAGCGTTCATACTAACTGACATGACGCTTGATCTTCAAACATGCTTCAAAGTTTTGTATGAAAATATTCCCAATGCCCCCTCTATCTCCTATTATATTTTAATCTCTTTGGAAATTTCAATTGATTTTGTACTTTAACAAAAATATCTACAATTATAATAATTGATTACACTTTCACACTTAACTGTTTTAGTTCTAACTGACAATAATTTAAGTGTTAGAGTGTATTCAGCAGTGATACACTTCCCGCTTAAAATATTGTTAGACACTTTGAATACTATTGTAATGAAAATTGGGAAATTAAAAACTGAATCTATATTTCCAGATATCTCTTCAGTTTACGAATAACTTCTTTGGTCAATGGGGACGATTCTGTTTTACACCGACCAAACTTATTTTAGTTTAGTCCTGTCTTTGTCTTACCTCAAAAGAAGAAAAGGGATAGAAGATAACCTACCGAATTTAGTCCTATCAGAGGCTGTATTTTAGTCGTGACTTCTTTACTTATGCACTAAACACGTTATGAAATGCCTTAGTTGACAGGACTAAATATCTCTCGTCTCTTTTTTCTTGGAGAAAGAAAATGACAGCAGTAAACTAAAATAAGTTTAGTGTAAAGCAGAATTGAACCCACCATCACGTGAAAAATCTAAAATATAGTTAAAAAGTGCCTGTAATAATGGTAGTATAGCTCGCGCAGAGTTGAGGCGCACATACAAAAATATTTCTATCTCGCTTTCACACATACGTTATATTTAGCAAGAGCGAGGTAGCTAGTGTATTCGATATTTTGACTTCAATCTGTACAGTGTTGTCACATATTTTAAAAGAACAAAAATGAAATATCCTTTTTAAAAAATAAGTCTGTGTGAGTGCTCTATTCGCCTCAACTTTCGATGCGCGCATTGTAATAACAATAACATTTTGACTGATTAAAAACGGTCATATCCACTCGATAAAATATTTTATAGTTAAAAAGTTACCTTATACTTTAAGTTATTGTAAAAAGAAAAATAAATAAATACTTACCTATGTAACTACAAAAAATGCACAATTTCACAAAATATAGACAAAAATAGTTTTTGTTTTAAATAAGAAAGAAAAACATGACCTGTGTCTTCTGTAAAATTAGATTACGATAGAATGAGAGGTTTTTTTTTTGAGAATTAAAAAAAAAACATAGTTTGCAAGAACTCTGTAGATGGCGTTGAACTGACTACGTTACTACTAAATGCGGCACGTTACCATAGAGTAACTTATAACCGCGACTTCCTTATTCTGTGAACATAAATATAAAACCCATAAAAAGACTGCTAAATATTTATTCCTTGTTTTTATTTATTTGCTCTTTAGCTGAGATAACTGAGATTTATTTACTTTCAAAAACAAAATGTCATTGTGATGTTTTTTTTTTTTCTTATTTTAAGGCATTGGCATTTTAGCCATCAGCACTAAACACGACACGAAATTCAAGATTTTCAGCTCTGCTTCAGAGCTATGCACAAAAATACATAAGTTTCTTTAAAACTTATCAAAATTTCACTTGATTATCAACAGTAAAGCGATAGTGAACTTTTACTGAAGATTTTGTAGAGGCTTCTTGAGGTAATTCGAAAAAGTCCATCGCACGCATTTTATCGAATTTTCAATTCACTGCACACTATCACGGACATTTACCACATAATACACTATCACTATTATGAACTAAAGTGACAGTGACATTTACTTTTATATACGTTTCGTTTAACGATATCAAAAAAAATGATGTGACGTTCCGTTCCTAGCAGTAACTTAGCAAGTTCAGCGCCATCTATCCAGAGAACAGGGAAGAGTAAAAAAAAAAAAAAAGAAAAACCCCTCATTAGCCTGAATTTTTGATTGCCTAGTCAAATAACTTACTTTTTTAAACTCAAAAAGAAAATTGACTATGGAAAATGATCAGAATTCTGAGCTGTAACGTCATCATTTTTAGTACTCAATTGCTTAACTTTTTTATTGTTTTGTTCTTTTTAAATTTGCTATAATTATAAAATTAAAATCGTTTTTTTTTTGATAAAGTACCCAATTCATTCAGCAAATAAACCACATAGTCATAATAAGCGTAAGCCGAAAAAAAGATTCGATTCCAAAACCATTCTGAGATATTAGATTTTTAAAATTCTGTGCAATGCAGCTGTAAGCATTTTTCTATAGAATATAATTTTATTCTTGCCTAAGAGGGATCAAGCGCAACAGTTATATCGCAATAATTGCTCCGAGGCCTATAATCATCTTTTAATGTATCATTCTGAAATAGTGATATTTTGCGAATGTGTCACTCTGCAAATGTGATATTTTGCGATTGTGTCACTCTGCAAAAGTGATATTTTGAGATTGTGCCACTGCAAAATGTGATATTTTGCGATTGTGTCACTGCAAAAGTGGTATTTTGCGAATGTGTCACTCTGCTAAAGTGGTATTTTGCGAGTATAACTTTTGCTGTCTGATCCCCTAAGACTAACGGTTGTAATATTAATTTATATTATATATTTTCGCCCTATTTTTGTTTTTGTTGTTATTTTTATTTTAAACTATCGGAAATATTGAATAAATAATATAAGTATTTAAAAAATATGTTAGTAACAGTTTTTGTACCTAACAAAAGTTTTGTACATAGCCACATTAAAAATTTGTATTTTACTTTATATAAGTTAGTATTGTGCAAATTGTATATTTTTTGTTTGAGAAGCGTGTTCAAATTTTATTAACTTATATATAAAATATAAATACAAATACATATTCCTGTATATCTTGTAAATAATTATTTTGTATATCTTAACATAGTATGTCCATATCGTAGTATTGCCTACAAACCTACATGTCTGGATGAATAAAATAAGAGGTATAAAATTATTTGTATACTTACTATAACTTGGGTTTGGTAAATAAATGTATATCGGAACTAAAATTCTGTATTTTTATTTCTCTAATAGCTGTTGAGAGCGACTTCGTTCCGTACAAAACATCGAATATTATTTGTTTTGTTTTTATTGATGTTTTAAATACCATATGATATATTAATATGTACACTTGTGTACCGACATTGGGAACTTAAAATTTTATTGAATGTATATAGGTAGAGTAAGATGTAAGTAAGAACTGCAGACTTAATAAGTGGACTTATAGTCCCTATCACAGACCAGAATTAAACTCTGTGCCCCCCTTGCTTTGAACAAAACCATTTTGAATTTAAACTTTGAAGATCAGTGACAACCCAAGGGTTAAAAATCCCGCTTCTCATGCGTGAGGCTCGGGTTCGAATCCTGGCGAGGACCAATAAGTTCAAAATAACGTAAGTATATATTCATCACTAGCTCGACGGTGGAGGAAAACATCGTGAGGAAACCTGCGGATTCCAGAATTGATTCTGAGGCAGTATACTAAATCTATGTGTGTAACAGACCCGGTCCGGCGATGGGCTCACCACCTATCATTTTAGGGGTCCTAAGAATATAATACTGTTGAAAAGTGGGTACAACCAGGAATGTAATACCTCTGCCGACCCTCGCAGGGTCAAAGGCGCGAGAAATGAGATGAAATGTAATTTTTTGCAAAAACACAGTATGAGTTGAGGTGGTCACATAAAATAGAATCATACGTTCTGCCTAGTGAATTTATTCTATTACTTTGAACGAGCAATTCTTGTATGTAGATATGTATTTATATTTTGGGTCACGGAAACGACTAACCATTTTGATGATTTGTATAAAATACAGTTTTGCATTATAAGTTCAACTCTTGTTCAACTGCATTTAATAATACGGCCACTTACCGGCAGATGGCGTAAGCACTTGAGTCTCCAAATTGTTTTAAGTAATACGGCTACTCAAAAGCAGATGGCGTTAGCGTCACTTTTAGAACGAGCGCCGAGCGAAGCTCGCGCGCTCGGTCTCCCCCATAGGCAGTTTAATTTTTTCATTGGTTTTGAATATTATTTCAGTTACATAGAGTTCAATATTTAGTGGTAACTAATTTCCCTCTGCCCGTTAAAGTGAGTAAGTACCCATAAAATTATTTAGCCCTGTAGTTTTCATAATGTCAATAGGTACTTCGTCTAAACCGTTTGTACTAGGTTTTCATTTTCACCATGTAGAGGAGCGGAAGTGGAGTGCTCCTCCATCTTGAAAAGGGAAGATCTTCCTATAAATAATGATATAATAAAGACAATGATCCTTTTTTCTGTGGTTTTGCCTTGTTTCTATGATGTAAAGTTAAATTTGGTTGTATTTGAGAGGTTTTTATTTGATTCACTATAATTTAGTATACACATACACACACATATACAGGTAGGTATAGGTAATAACATTAGGAAACTGATCCATGTTGGTCGAAATAAATTAGTTTATTATTATTATTATTATTAAGTATATAAGACTAGCAGCGCCCCGCGGTTTCAGTGGGAATACGGGGATAAAATATAGCTTAATATGTGTTATTCTGATGTTTAAGCTACATAACTGTAAAGTTTCATCAAAATCCGTTTCGTAGTTTTTGCGTGAAAGAGGAACAAACATCCATCCATACAAACATCCAACAAAACTATAAGGAGACCGTGTCTGTACGTACAATATTTATTTAATTTTATACAGAAGATAGTAGACTACTGTCTAGAGATACATAGTTATCGATATAAAGATATCAAAACACAATTTTTTGAAAATTTTGTCTGTTTCTCTGTCTGGTTGTGCACGCATCACGCAAAAACGGCTACGCTCAATAGAATAACTCGCTTCGCTTGTGGTTCAATCCTAGAATCCTTCGCTTGCTCAGGTTTTACAAGAAGGTACCTACTCGCGTCAAATATAAATGTTGCATTACAAATAACTACCTATTTATTAGGTATGTATTTGGGTATTATCTATGCGTAGTGCGTTAGTTTCATCATGCTCCGTCAAAAGGGGATTAGGGAAAAACTGCAAACAACGAGCAAAACAATCTGTCTGGTCATTTCAGAGGAAAATGATAAGAAAATGATTTAAACAATTACCTTATTATAAATAACCAATATAACTGTATGTATCTACAACTGATACTTAGTGTTCCGTACTTAAAATTATGGTTAGAAAGCGTCGCTTCACTGTTTGTCTTTTGAGTTTAAGTTGTGCTTAGGGTCAAGGCGGCAACAGTGGGTCACTTTTTTTTTCAGTGAGCTGCACTTGATTTGTAGTAGTGTTAGGAGGATGTAAAGGTTACTAGTATGTTATGTAACTAATGTATTTTCATTATTTTATTAGATTAAGTTCAACAAAGTGATATCTTAGGAGATAAAACGTATTTAACAAAAAAAGTCATTTGAGCCACTATGTACTGGTAGTCGGATACAGTGAATCGGAACTTAGTTTACAGTGAATCAGGTATGTTCACAGTGAATCATCCGTAATATTAACTAAATAAAATGCAGTTTTATGCTTTTTAAAAGTCTTTATTTACTAATTTAACTCCGTATCTTAAAATACCGTAGGTCTTTGACGCTTTTCGGACCCTCATACCATTCCCGATATGTGTTAAAGCTACTTCCATGTTGTCAGCCATATGTATGATTGCTACTTTTGTGTGGCTTTGCTAGACGAGCCATCCTATAAAAGAAAATTAACAATATGTACGACATTTTATTTTATAACCTGGGATTAAATTAATGGATTAGGCGCACAATGCCACATTTGCAAAATGCCACATTCGCAAAATGTCACACTAGCAAAATGCCACACTAACAAAGTGCCATATTATCAAAATAACAAGATTGTTCAACTCCCTTCGTTGCCGTAGGCCGATGATTTATGAATTAGAAAATAAAACTAATTTAATTATGTTTGTATTTAATTAAATTATTTATAAATTTCCATTTATTTTATCATAAAATTAATTGAAAATGTAAACTAAAATTATGAATGCTGCTGAGAATCATATAATGTTATAACTTTTTTCAAAAAAGCATATTTTTTGTATTCACATATACATTAAGAAAATAATTCAGTAGGTAACGATTTAGTTGCACAGGGGTCAGCTGTTTGTTTGTAATTTTAATTGTATTAAATCCATGACCGTTATTTGAAGCTTAATAGTTTGGAGATAGGCCCTCTCTGTTTTCCGCTTACTTGCCCTCCTTTTCTACCCGTATATGTGTGTCTCTTTTACGCACATCCGCCTTTTCCCCACCACCAGCAGTGTGCTCGACTATGTTGTCGAGAACGGCTATGATCATTGGCGTCCTGTTTTCCGCCGCGTACGGTCGTACAAAAGGCCGTGAAATATGTAGATAAAGTCCATTAAAATAATTATAATTATTTTATCAAGACACTGATAGTGTATAACTTATACAGTGGTGAGTGCTAAAATCTGCCATTATTTGCACGTAAGTACTTTATGGACTTTTTAAATAACGGTGTTACCGTTCGGAACTGTTTTAACAGTTCATTATTTTATTAGTTTACTACATTGTAGCCCTTCTTTAACACTACGATATATTTTATGTAGATAATTTTTTCTTTCTACCTACTTTATCTATATGGTTTTTAATTTCACTAAATTACTAATTCTACCCATTTTATTTTCAATAATACCAGCGTATTAGGTAATGTTAATCTATATTAATTAATTGATTTTCTTTTCACATCTACCTGTTCGGGTTATTTCGAGTAGATATTTTTAATGTTAATCTACCTACCTGTGCCGTGATTTTTGCAAAAGTGTATATGTATATCCACTTATTTTAGAATTAGGAACTGTGATGGATGATTAGCGTGTTGAGAATGATAATTCTCCACATACTACAATAACTAAGGCCGCACCGCGTTTTTTAAAAAGCGCAGTAAGTCGAAACGTAGTGTCTCATCCAACAGTTTTTCGAGTAAAAGTACGTTCATTACGTAAAATTCTACGTCGCCACGTGGGAGAAAAAGATCACAACGCCACCGACATAACAAACGAAGGGGGGGCGAACAAAATAAGGACATCCTGCAAAAGCTAATTCTGGAGGTAGGTGAACTCCTAAAACATATTAGTTAATTCTCGCAAGTGGTATTATTACTGTAATCTGTAGGTACTGGACTCTGTGCTGTAATGAAATTGATAATTGTTCTTTGATTTATGACATTACTTGTGGTATACTTTACAATCTTTGGAGTGGTTCAAAGATTATATTGGTGAAATGTGGGTATTTCTTGAAATTAAATACCTCCGCCTTCCCCTTCGGAAATAAAAGGCGTAAGGTTATTTCTTTTTATTTTATTTTATACTTTACAATAATAAGCGGCAAAATGCTAATAGTGGCACGCAGTTACGCACAATCGCCCTTTGTCCTTTTATTTGAACTTATTTTTGAAAGGTGAAACTACCCACGATTCATAAAGAGGTCTAAAGTGGGACCAAGGTATAAAAGCTTTACAATCATACTTTTGGCTCTAGAGAGATTAAATCATATGATCATCACGGCATTTTATTTACGCAGATAAAGCATATGCTGCTTTTACCTTCTACATTCTCAAACAACAGATTTGCAGTCAAACATTCGTGAATTTAAGTTTTGGGCACGAGATTCAAATAATATATATTTTGAAACAATTCACGATAAGAAAAGTGAACTTTTTTCTAAAAATTCTACTACCTACCTACGCAAAAATATCTTCGGATTTATTGCAAATGGTTTGCGGTCAGTGTATAAACCATCGATCCATCGTCTCTGCCTACCCCTGTGGGACAACAACTTGGGCTTTATGGATGTATGTATGTATAAACTACTCAAATGAGAAGAGATGGGGTTATCGAATCTGTGCGTGACCCTCTGATCAAATCGGTGTTTCGTAAAATACCACCAACCTGTCGGAGTTTGTTTTAACCCTGAGTCCTTGGTCTCAACACTGGGAGAAGCTGGTGGAGTGAGAAGGGCAATAATGCCTTTAAAGAACCAACAGTAATGCTCCTGCTACACAAGCGGTTTTCAACAAAACCAATCGTCACCCCCCGCAGGGGTCGACTCAATATCATATGCCTTCGCAGGGTACAAATCACGGATGCTGTGCTAATGCGCAAGCTCATCCTAGTTGCAACTATATCGTCCCTCGCAGGGACAAGACAACAGTTTCGCTGACCGTCACACGGGTTTTCAGCTCAAGAGGTTCCATTCGGCCCCGATAAGGCAACAGGTTGCCAAATCAAAACAAGGGCAACCGCAACGTTGCAACGCTAATCTTCCCTCGCAGGGACAAGGCAATAATTTCGCTGACCGTAGCACGCGGTTTTCGGCTCTTCGACCCCGACAAGGCAACAGGTTGCCAGGTCAAAACAAGGGCAACCGCAACGTTGCAACGCTAATCTTCCCTCGCAGGGACAAGGCAACAATTTCGCTGACCGTCGCACGCGGTTTTTCGGCTCAAGAGGTTCCTTTTGATCCCGAGGTAAGCAACAAGTTGGCAGATCAAAACAAGGGCAACCGTAAGCGTTTTACAAACGGAGTTGCAACCATAGTCGTCCCTCGCAGGGACAAGGCAACAATTTCACTGACTGTCGCATGGTTTTCAGCTCAAGGTTCCGCCCCCTACAAGGCAATAGTTGCTATATATATATATATATAATAGTTGCTAGATTAAAACACAGGCAACCATAAGCGTTCCGCAAATACTCCCGATTACAATAGGGTATTTTATTGCACAATCAAATGAGTTACTGTGTACAGTCAGCTGTACAGTTTATTGATGTTTTACAAATAAAGAGCCGTGGTGCGAGTCAGCATTTTTCAACTATTTATTATAGATTATTTTTATAATGTAATAGTGGTAATAAAGCACTCGTCGCGAGTAGTTGTTGTTTATCATTTATCATTTGAGTATCTACTCGCCCCTATTATCATCAACTTATCATCTATCAGCACTTGTAGGCGTTTACCCCCTACATGTTTTGGTCCTTCGAGCCTTTTCAATCAGTGAACAGGAAGAACATCTACAGCAGTTCATTTTATCAACTTCGTCAAGCAGACGAGAGCTTAGTGTTTGTAGAATTTAGTGCGATTGCGAATCGGTCCGCCGGCCTCCCACAAGCGGGTCTCACCGGTTGGATTGAGAAGGCGTAAAAGTCGTGCTGGAGACTGCAAAGACACTGAGTTTTATCAAGCAAGCATATTTACTATCAAGCACTTTACTCTGAAGAAAAAGAATATATATATCATCATGGAGGAGATGACCCCGATTTTTGAACGTCAAGGTATAATTACTAAAGAAATTGAGCGCGTCAATATCAACTTCCGTAAGGATGCTTCTAGCAGAAAGACCACTGAATATATTCAGAATCGGTTAATCACACTGGATACTCTGTGGAAGGAGTTTGAGGAAAATCACAGTAAGCTTGCAGAATTTGAAGATAAGCAGTATGAATATTTTGCGCAAAACATCTATGGATACATGAAAGAATATTACCAAAAGACCAGATCTATGATTTCATCATATAAACCGCAGAAGTTGCCATCTTTTTCAATACCTAAATTTGAAGAATACACCGTTCAAGGCGAGGATCTCGTCAATCAACAAGAAACTAATATTCGAGCTCTGAATCGATTAATCAACAGAATCGATATCGATAACTTGGAGGAAAAGTGGGAGATCGAGGATGGACTTCAAAATTTGCAAAATCTCTGGAAGGTAATTGATACTCTTCATCTGCGCATAGACAATCAGTTACGGGGTAGCAATAAAACTTATGAAGCACAGTTTTTAGACGCGGAAGAGCGCTATCTCTATATCAAAAGGGAGTTGAACAAAAAATTAAGTTCTACTACCCATCTACAGCAAACAACACCTAAACTAGAGATTCCTACGTTCTCCGGTAACTACACTCAGTGGCCTACTTTTTTCGATCTGTTTCTGGAAACCATTCACAACAACAGGTGTCTCAGTCAAGCACAAAAAATGCAGCATCTTAAAGGGAAGGTCAAGGGAGAAGCGGAGCGACTTATTCAGCATCTTAATATATCAGCCGAAAATTACGATACGGCTTGGGATATTCTGACTCATCGTTACAATAACCCACAGATCTTATTTTCGACGCAGATGGAAGTTTTTCTTAGTCAGCCGTCGATTTATAAGCAGTCATCATATGCACTTAAGAAATTACATGATACTACAGCAGAATGTATTAACGGCATACAAAACCTAGGAATAAACGTCACCACCTGGGATCCACTCTTAGTTCATCTTTTGTCAAAGAAATTGGATGATGAAACTCTTACTGACTACATGGAATCACGTCAATCACCTCGAGATCTGGCGTCATATGCAGAATTTATGCGGTTTCTCGAGAATAAGTTTATGGCTCTGGAATCAGTCAGTAGAAAAGAGAGAAATGCAGCAGCACCGTCAAACAAGCAGACCCAGCCTCTCAAAAAATATCAAAATGGCAATATCAACAACCGTGAAAACAACACTCCAATTTATAAAAAATATCAAGCAGTAGCAACACACACGAAAAGGATTTGTCCTGTGTGTAAATCACCGCATGAATTGTACCAATGTAAACGCTTCCTAAATCAACCAGCGGAGGCGCAGTTGCGAACGATTGCGAAACATAATGTTTGCCAAAACTGCCTATACAGACATTATGAAAATAAATGTATTTCTACTAAAAGGTGCAAGGAATGCAACGGCGATCACAATACATTGATTCATGACGCTGCAGTTCGAATGCCGTTGCCCTCTACGAGTTCAAGTGACTCACGTGCCCAAGCTCAAGCATCTGTGTCATCAGACTCCAAATCAGCAAACCATAATGTCAATTATGTTGCGAGTGATAATGAAGAAGTTCTTTTGACTACTGTATCACTAAATATCAAGTCTTCAGATGGCAGCTATATCAACTTGAGAGCCCTTTTAGATCAAGGGTCTCAAATATCACTTATTTCGGAAAATGCCGCCCAATTATTAGGGCTGAAAAGGCAGTATTATCAGGCAGCAGTATCAGGCATCGGCTCCTCACAAAAGCAAAGCAAAGGTTTAGTTTCACTCGACTGTGCATCTATTTACAACGACTATCATTTTACAACAGAGGCGCTAGTTGTATCACGAGTAATTAATAACTTACCTAATGCATCGTTTAAGAAGCAATCTTGGCCACATTTACAACACACAAGACTGGCAGATCCTGATTACAACATATCAAAGCAAATTGATCTACTTTTGGATGCCAGTGTGTACTCAGATATTATCATGAATGGCCTTGTCAAAGGCCCACCTCAGTCTCCTATCGCTCAGCAGACTAAGCTAGGGTGGACACTTTCAGGCGGTATGAAGATTTATTCATGCAACGTAGTCATCAATAACATAGATAATATCTCAAAATTTTGGGAGGTTGAAGATATATATGACTGCTCTTCGACGCTATCAACAGACGATCAATACTGTGAGGAGTACTATCAGTCGACGACTAGAAGGCTGGACTCTGGGAGATATCAAGTAGCATTACCCATGAAACCCAACTATGAGCAAGAAATTGGATCATCCAGACCGAAAGCACTAGCGCAATTTATTCAGCAAGAAAAGAAGATGAGTAAAAATCCTTCAGTAGCAGACAGCTATCGCAAATTCATGGACGAGTATCAGGAATTAGGTCACATGCGGGAGGTCACACAGCAAGACAAGACAGCATGTTACTTACCGCACCATGGTGTACTGAAAGCAGATTCCACCACTACAGCCTTACGTGTTGTATTCAATGCGTCGTCTAAGACGTCATCTGGGCGTAGCTTAAATGATTTAATGTACTGTGGGCCGAATCTTCAACAAGATCTTCAAACTCTCATCTTAAAATGGAGACAGTACAAATATGTTATCACTGCGGATGTGGAAAAAATGTTCCGGCAGATTATGGTCAGACCTCAAGATCAGCATCTTCAATCCATCTTATGGAGAGACTCCCCACGTAGCCTACTTCGCGAATATCACCTAACTACCGTTACATACGGTACAAGAGCGGCCCCCTTCTTAGCTATGAGAACACTAAAACAAATAGGAATTGATAATGCAGATACTTATAAATTAGCATCATCTTCTCTACAGTCATCTTTTTACATGGATGATTTATTAGGAGGCAGCAAAAACATTCAAAACGCGAGGCAATTACAAAAGGAATTAGTAGAAGTACTAAGAGGAGCTGGCATGAATTTGAGGAAATGGTCCAGCAACGAACCCAAACTTACTGAATGTCTCCAGCCAGAGCAACTAAACGCCCCCTTTGAGTTCAAGGACTCGGAATCTCGTTAAACATTGGGTCTTCGATGGATACCTTCAAATGACGTGTTTAAATTCGATACTAAAATAGAAAGTCGAGACACCAACAAGCCATATACAAAGCGTCAACTTTTATCAGACCTATCAAAAATCTATGATCCCATCGGCTGGTTATCACCGCTCACTATCAGAGCAAAAATACTATTCCAAATAACTTGGACTAGAAGCTTAGCCTGGGACGAAGATCTACCAGCAGATATATTATCGGAATGGCTAAAACTGCGAGAAGATCTAAGAAATATCAACATTTTTTCCATACCGAGATATCTAGGTCAAACAGAAAAGAGCATTCAAATACATGGTTTCTGCGATGCCTCAGAAAAGGCTTATTCATGTGCAATATACATAGTAGCACAGAATGATAAAGGCGAGTACTCATCGAGGCTTGTGACGGCAAAAACAAAGGTCGCACCACTCAATAAGGCAATCACTTTACCTAGATTAGAGTTACTAGGTGCATTGTTGCTATCACAATTAATGGAGAAAGTTCTTCAAATACTTTCTTCCGAGAGTATCAGAATCAACGCTTGGACTGACTCTATGGTCGTATTGGGCTGGCTACATGGAGATGTATCAAAATGGAAACAGTTCGTGGCGAATCGAGTTCATAAAATAACTACTATCATTCCAGTATCATGTTGGCGTCATGTGAAGTCCTCTGATAATGCAGCGGACTGTGCAACGCGTGGATTGACATCTGAAAATTTATCCAAACATCGCATATGGTGGGAAGGTCCAGAATGGATTCTTAACTTCGATCCTAGTATCCACACCACCACAAAATATCAAAGTCCGTCAGTTGAAATTAAAAAATCTAGTGTGCAAATAGCCTTATGTCAATCACAAGCGCCACTTATAATTGAATTACTAAATAAATTCAATTCATTTACGAAAGTAGTACGGACAGTGGCCTGGGTGTCGCGTTACTTAGCGCGCTTGCATAACAAAAGTGCATGTCTAGCAAGAAGTGCATTGACCACAGAGGAATTGCAAACTGCGTCAAACCTTATTATAAAACTAGCACAAGATATTCATTTTAATGAAGATATAAATCAGCTTAGGAAGAAGGGTCACGTCCGCAGCAGCAGCAGACTAGCCTGTCTACGACCATTTCTGGATACTTACGGGATCTTGAGAGTAGGCGGGCGCCTTGAAAGAGCAAATATCACTTACGCTGCAAAGCACCCCATTATAATAGCACCGGGAAGTCGTCTGGCTGAGTTGATCATTCATCAAGCTCACATCTACACCCTCCACGGCGGGCCACGACTTACCTTATCGTTTATCAGAGAAACGTATTGGCTACTAAGCGGCACCAGCAGCGTTAAAAAGCAGCTTAGATCCTGTATTAAGTGCCGAAGATTTAGCCAGGACACCTATCAGCAACTCATGGCTGACATGCCTAAGCCTAGAATAACACCCTCCCGGCCCTTTACTAATGTTGGTATCGATTTTACTGGACATATTGATATAAAGGCGAACAAAGGGAGAGGCATAAAGACCACGAAAGGATATATAGCAGTCTACGTTTGTTTAGCAACCAAGGCAGTACACCTGGAATTGGTTTCTGATCTCAGCACAGCATCCTTCCTTGCATCATTTAGAAGATTGTGTTCCAGGCGCGGGACACCGAAAAATATCTACAGCGATAATGGTACCAATTTTGTGGGCGCTGCACGTCTTCTGAAACAGGAGTATAATGAGATCATGCAAGCAATAAATCCAGACATTATCAATGATATCACCAATATGGGCATCACTTGGCACTTCAACGCTCCCGTGTGGCCAAATGCAGGAGGTTTATGGGAAGCCGCTGTGAAGAGCGTAAAATATCATCTCAAACGCGTCATTGGAGATCAAAAACTGACGTATGAAGAGTTCTCCACGTTGCTGTATCAGATAGAAGCATGCCTCAATTCAAGGCCACTCTGTACACTCACCGAGAGTCCAGACGATTTTTATCTCACCCCTGGGCACTTCCTCATCGGTAGTTCGTTACTATCCCGACCGCAGACGGACCCGGGTCATATCAGTTTATCTACACGCTGGCATTTAGTTCAATCTATAAACAAGCAATTCTGGAAGAAGTGGTCCACGGAGTATCTACAACAGCTGCAGTCTAGAACAAAATGGCGTACTACCAAGGAAAACCTTAAAATAGACGACTTGGTCATCATCAAAGAAGATAATATGCCGCCCGGTAAGTGGGCAATGGCACGAGTTTATGCTCTTCATCCTGGCCTAGATGGATGCGTCAGGGTTGTATCACTAAAGACGGCAACTAACGTCATCAAACGACCTGTAAATAAATTAATCATACTACCTCTACAAGAAAATCAAGAGAGAACGCTTTCTAGCAGCACGCAGCAGAATACAACTTCAATTGAATCTACCGCTACGGCAGCTGATCAGAATACCGCACGGAGGCAGCGAAACACTCGGAAAATTTCTTTGAAAACACTCTTCATATCTGCGCTAGTCCTATTTATGACGTTGATATCACCAAGCACGCAACAAGCATCGATGACGTATAATGTCACGTCAGTCACTAATCAGCAGAATCTCTTCTTCGATAAAATATCGGAACTTCAGCATATCAAGGACGAGTGGAAGTTAATTGTTTATAATAATATGTCAACGTACTGGCAAGGGTTTGCAGATTTGGAAACCTATATTAAGCAGCTGGATAATTTATGTCAGAAAATGTGCCATCAAAATTCAAGAATGCCATACACAGGTATCATATTGCAACTACAGCACGATTTAACTGAAATGCAACATTACAACTCTATACTGCGAAATAATAACAACAGACACAAGAGAGGGTTAGTGAATGGCGTGGGAAATCTGGCTAGCTATTTATTTGGAGTATTGGATGACAAATTTGCTCAACAGTACAAGCAAGATATAGAAAAAGTAGCACAAAACGAAAATCATCTCCAAACTCTCCTCCGAAATCAAACTCTCGTCATTGAATCAGAATATAATATCATACAACGCAATGAAGCTATTATGAATAAACAGTTCCTGTACATGAATCACCAAATAAAAGGTGTATTACATGAAATAAACTCCGTGCAATCCGAAACGCAGTACGGTCTCTACATGACGTCATCGGCGCTGGCAGCCAGTGTGGCATTATCAAACATGCATCGTATTCAACAAAGTCTGCTCGATGTCATTACCGACATATATCATGGCCGTATAGATACTCACCTCTTCCCTCCTGAGCAACTGGAATCTCAAATAAACATCATCATACGGACGATACCGAGCGATCTTACGGTACCTGTTGAGCAGTCAAATATCAGAAGCTTATACAAGCTGTTAAAAGTTTTCGCCCGAGTCTACGATGATTACCTCATCATGGAGATCAAGATTCCATTAATAAGCACTGAGACCTATGAAATGGATAAAATAATTACACTGCAACGGAAAGAGGAAGAATATCAAGTTACATCTACGTATCCGTATCTAGCATTCAACTTAAGAAGAGATCTGGTTTTATTCTTAACCGAAAACGATCTACAAGCGTGCCTTCATGCATTTTCGCAGAAGATATTGTGTCCTATTGACAAACCTATTTATAACTTCAGGACAGGACAATCAATTTGCGACGTCAAAATAAACAACATGGGATCATCGCCCTGTACCTACAGACAGTCGAAGTGCGGCGATAATAAATGGATCAAGTTACGTCGCGCAAGTGACTGGCTCTACTCATGTTGTGGGAAATGCACCGTGCGCATTTTAAGCGCACGTGCTACAGAGTTAATAACATTGTCGGGAAATGGCATTATCAGCCTATGTCAAGGTTGCACGCTTATGGGAGACACATTTAAGATTTACTCCCATAAGAATTTCATCAATCATGTAAACGAAGAGATGGACGACTCTGAGCTCCCACATCTATCTATTGTGAATGACATCGTCAACACTAGCGTGCCCACTTACGGTCCCTCGCTGGTGCCGGAAGATCACACCGCCGTTTGGAACCAGCTGAAGGCACAAATTGAAGAGCTCAAACAGCAATCGTCACAGCAGCTCACTGTGCATGACGTGCATCAGTACAGCGTGTTGTACTCCTTGGTGGGCGCAGCCATTCTTACGGGTCTTATAACAATAATCATATGGGTCAGGCGAAGGCGAAGGCAACAGGCAACCCTGGAAGCAGGATTGGAGATGGGGAAAGCAGTAACGAGACCAGAACCAATGCGAAGAAACAAGAGTACTTCATCCTCTGCAGTTCAGTCGATCCATTTCGACGTCCCTTTAAGTGAAAGTGACTAGTTTATAAGCATTTAATTTTATAAGTGTCATGTTACTTAAGTTAATAAGTTGTGTTCTTGATTTTCTATCATTTATTTAAGATTATCATAATCAAATTTTTACTTACTTAAATGTTTTACTGTTTACATTTACTTATCATATTTCTTAAGCTTTTTTATGGCTCAACTTATTATTGATTTATAGTTTTTTCTATTTAATTTTCTTTTGCCCTCGGCAATATGTACAGTCAGCTGTACAGTTTATTGATGTTTTACAAATAAAGAGCCGTGGTGCGAGTCAGCATTTTTCAACTATTTATTATAGATTATTTTTATAATGTAATAGTGGTAATAAAGCACTCGTCGCGAGTAGTTGTTGTTTATCATTTATCATTTGAGTATCTACTCGCCCCTATTATCATCAACTTATCATCTATCAGCACTTGTAGGCGTTTACCCCCTACATACTGTGTCAAAACGAAAATTTACTATGGATCCCAGCACCTCTACCGAAATGTACCTAATGAGTACGGAATTTCTGACCTCGTCATTTTTAATAAGTACTTTATTGCATCACTTTCTTGATTGCTTTAACAATTATTTATTTTTTAAATATGCTATAAGTGTAAAATTAAAATCGAAATGCATTTTTAGAGGTTTTGGGATAAGCCTTTTAATTAAATAATTACTCGCAATTTAATTACGTTGCAGTCAAATACCCTATTCTGAAAAAAATACATAAGTACTGACTCGGACATTTTCAAGGCTAGTCAGCTGGGGTTCTTTCGCAGTCGATGGGAATAGATTCATTCGCCGTATGTTAAAAGGGTACCGCATACCTTTTGTACAAAGACCGCCTCAAGTGGTGCCAAAATTGTCCGTGAACCCTTACTGCACTTGGAATCCAAATTAATGACCTTGGTCATAGACCAAATGAAAGAACAGGGTGTTCTAGAGGAATTACTAGTGCCCAAAAGCTTGGCTCGCCCCATATTCAATTTGAGATAACTAAATGATTACATCATCACAGAGCCATTGAAACTTGTAAATGTTTTTTCGAATCCCAGGGTTCGTCCAAAAGTAGACCTATCACAGCCTACTGTCATGTGCCCATTGCCGGGGCCACAGATATTTTCTTCGTCTGATTTACAAAAGAAAACTACTGCAGATGACTTTCCTTTTAGCCTAACGGCCTGACTAATTGGGTCGCTCGCACTCTGAGAGATCAGGGAATTTGTTTCCCTCGTTGACAGAAGACGACCCTCGTTGTGCTTCAAACAAGGAGATCTTGCGCTCCCAGGTGTATATTTTAATGGACAGACTGCTGTTCCTAATGTGGACGATGCACTTAGAGAAGTTCGTAATATAAAGGAATCTCGTATTTCTAGGAGTACAGTGGGATACTTGGTCCTATGAAAAAAAAAAAAAAAATTCTTCCAAAGGAAAATATTCAAATACTCACTGCCAAAGTCTCGACCATAATTGCAACACGACAAGGCAAGCATTAAAGAATTGCAGAGCGTGATCGGGTTACTGAACTTCGCCAGTTTCGTCGTACCCAGGGGCAGACTACATTACCGAGCCTAGTATGGCTGTATGTGTTTCATAATGCTGTATTGAAAAATCAATATCGGTCCACAACTCTGGTTTAATGCGACAACAAGTCAGGGCTGCCTACCTAAGGAGCGAAGGCGGGACCAGGTCCTTAGCTTTACGTTGAATTCGAGAAAGCAAATGTATCGCCTACTAGACATTTAAAATATAAGCATCAGTGCTTGCTTACAATAGTTACCATATTTCCGGAAAGTACAATGGACACACCGACCATCTATCTCGGTACCCATCATCACCGTAATGGCATCTTCTACCTCATCGTACGGAGAAAACCTTTAGAAAATTCGAAATCCCTGTGGTGGACCTATTTGCGTCCGAAGATACATACATGGTAGATAACTAGGTGTCTTTAGGTCTCAACGACAAGAGAGTGATGTTTCACTCTGCATTCTCTGTAACATGGATGTACCCTCTGGCATGGATATTTCCACCGCCCTACTTGATTCCCAAAGTGCTAGCGCACCTCAGCGCAGGGCATGTTTCTCCTAGTGGTGCCTCGGTGGGATCGTTTTTTCTAGAAAACTGATCTAAAAACACTGATAGTGGCGGCCCCTTTTACTATTAAGAATCTTGAAGAGTGCCTAGTAGACACAGCAACATTATGTTCGTCAGGTGTACATTTTCTTTTTATTGTCAAGTTAAATAAACCGGGATATTTTCCCACCTCATATTCAAATAATGACACTGGAGGTGAGAATACCTAAGTTAGCCTCTTGCATAAATCCTTCAGGCTATTTTGAGGTCAAGAGTAAGTTTGTCATTAATATTAATAACAATAATATAAAAATAAAAGCTTATAGTATTTTCTACGAATTTCTGCATTACACAGTGTAAAACAACCTCTTCAATAAAATTGTTTTGTTGAAACATATTCTGAAATCAATAGCCTTGAAAAAAATAGAGATTAACTAAAGCATTTCAATCTGCTAAGTGTAAATGAAAATAAACTGTTCGCAACGGCTACACATACCGCCTCTATATTATTACTGTGTTCGGGTGGAAGGATCGACGACTAAACCTTGTTGTCGGTAGACTCACAGCACCTTATTAAAACACTGATTCTATTACTTTCTCGCTAATATTTGTATCAAAAATCGACGGTGTCGATTATAGACAGTCGGAATGGAAACTGATTATCAATCATGAAAACAAAAACCTGGATCCTGTTTATTGGGTTAAGAGAACCTTAAAACTATGTATTTAAGGATAAACGTATAGCTGCTAAGATTAGTAATTTATTTATAAATTTATATTATAGATATTAGGCAACCTAAAGTTGCCCTTTTCAGCTACTATTGCGAGATGGGTTAAATCATTGATGTCTGTAGCCGGATTAACAGCTTCTCCAGATAGCATGGGTTCTGCTATAGCAACCTAAAATTGGTTGGATAATTTCCTGATGAAGAAATTTTACCTATCGGAACCGGGATATCTGGTAATGTCTTCGATAGCTAAGGTTGTCTCTTAGAGCGATAAGATCGCTCTTTGTACTTATTTCTTAAATAAGTGTGCCTCGTATTGCATATTTTTATTGGAGTACCTGCAATAAAGTTGTTAGCTACTATTTACAAGTTATGCTAGCTCGAGACAACATTCTTAATAATAGCATGAGATTTTATAATCCATTTAATCAGTGTTCATTCAAAAGTCAAGTGTTTTTATTCAAAGTAGGGACTTATAGGTCCACTTATTGAAACTCAATTGTAAATCAATTGAAAGTCATTGCAACTCCACAGTTTCAGCAAGTATATTATGTAAGTTCTAATAATCAAGTAATTGAACACAAGCTTTGTTAATTAAATATACTTATGTTTGATAACAGTATTACTTATATCACATTTCGTTAAAATGCAATTTTTCAAAGTTTTCAATTAAAACTAACTATTTGTTTAATATGCACATCCTCCTTCTGTTCTGTGGTATCCTATACCCACTAGCATTTTCTCCAAAATAGCCATCTGGCTGGTCTTCACCTTGGCGTCCTCCACCACCAGGCGATAACAAACACGTCTCAAACTATTAAGCTTCAAATAACGGTCATGGATTTAATAGAAGCGTTTTACCTGAAAATAAAACGCATATTAAATACTTACCTTATTTGAAGCTTAACTTTAATTCCTGCCTGGTATTTTGCGACTCAATGATCATAGCCGTTCTCGACAACATAGTCGAGCACACTGCTGGTGGTGGGGAAAAGGCGGATGTGCGTAAAAGAGACACACATATACGGGTAGAAAAGGAGGGCAAGTAAGCGGAAAACAGAGAGGGCCTATCTCCAAACTATTAAGCTTCAAATAAGGTAAGTATTTAATATGCGTTTTATTTTCAGGTAAAACGCTTCTATTATAATAGAATATGGGAATAAAACATGGCCGGGGATTTTCTCAACAGATTAATAAAATTTACATAAAAATCTGTTCAGCCGTTTTCACGTGATGCGCGATCAAATAAACAAACTGACAAAAATTCTAAAAACTGTTGGAACATGTTCTATTACCCATTCTGAGTATCCTCAGATAACATTTTAAGCTTCTTAGCGGCATTCATAATTTCAGTTTAGATTTTAAATTTGATTTATTTTAAAAAACATGTCTAGGTACCCCTCGGGGATACAAGACGTGCGTTTTTTTATGTTAAAATAAATGGAAATTAATAAATAATGTGATTAAATACTAAAATAATTCAATTAGTTTTATTTTATAATTCATAAATCATCGGCTTAATGCAAGAAAGGGAGTTGGACAATCTTCTTATTTTGATAATATGGCACTTTATTAGTGTGGCATTTTGCTAATGTGACGTTATACGATTGTGACATTATGCGAAATTCCAAGGATTCATTTTGCGAATGTCCAATGTGTCATATTAATGCGTGGGAATCTTGTCACACACAGTGGTTCATGATCCACTGTGTACTAAAGTGATTTGAGCCACTGTGTACTAAACCGCCATTTTGGATATACCTCATGCCACACGCCACACTGTTGCGTAAACGAAAGTGCAGTAAACGCCAAAACAATCTCAAATAAACTTACTTTTTATCACAAATATCACTTTTAAAAAGTAACAAAAGGTTAGTGAGAAAATACAAAGTATATCTTACCTTTAAACTCACTTTTTCGATGGTCAAAACAAAAAATTACTCGCAACACGCATTCATTCCGTCGCAGATGGAAGCCGATTGGTTGTGATATGTTCGTGTTTTGAAGCCTTCCGAAGAGTGAGAGAGAGAGATAGCTATCTCTAATACTTTCTAACAAATGGCCACTGCGCCACTGTTGCCGCCTTGACCCTACAAAATGGAAGTTGATAATAGGCCATTTACACGAGGGCAATCCACTACGACAATCCACTAAGACTGCATAAAAAAAAAACTTGAGGACAATCCATTCCACTGTCCTTAAGTTTTTTTTGTATGCAGTCTTAGTGGAATGGCCTCGTGTAAATCGCTCATTCGACATGCCTAATAGCATTGGATGGCTTATATGATTCTGAGAGTGAGGGAGGCATTAGCCTTAGGTACACCATCTCCCGTCTACGGTGGGTTCGCGTGGGAGATTATGGACCATATTTCCTCATGAGTGAGGAATAGTAGATTGTGTCGTAAGGGAGCAAAATGATATTTTTACGGCGAGCTTTTTTTTTAAATCGTTAACATAGTAAATGATTCTAAGATAGAATCCCGATCGTATTGAGGGATTCTAATGTAGAATCATGTGGGTTTAAAGTACGTAGCTCAAGGTAAAAATAATTTTGCGACCGAATGATAGGTACCAAAGTACACTCTGCGTTTCATCCCTCTCTATGAGAACAATAAATTAAACATTATGTAATAAGTAAAATAATTAAAACACAAAATCATTAGAGCGCCACCCTTAGATGCAAACTTATTTTGCTAAATCTCTTTGGCTAAGAATGTTGAAAAGTATTATTTTGTAATTCCAAATTCAAAACTCTTTTATTCTCACTTTATTCAAGTCGGAAAAGACTTATTAGGTACATACTTTGCTCCCTTTTATTGAGGAAACAAAACGTCACTTTTCGAATAAGTAGATGGGATGAAAATACCATTAGATTTACTTTTTAACCGACTTCAAAAAGGAGGAGGTTATCAATTCGTCTGTAGTTTTTAATGTTTTTTACCTCAGAGCTTTCGACTGGGTAAACCGATTTGGATGATTCTTTTTTTTATTTGAAAGCTGGTGCTTCCAGATTGGTCCCATTTTAATTTCGTCCAGTTCTGACAACGGCATCCATGAGAAAACCATTTAAGTTAAAGATGAAGTCAGTTTTTTTACTCTTTAGAGTGGTTATTGTTTAATCTCATGTCTTTATTGCAGTTGACTCACGGTTAAAACAATTTTGTAGTGAACCCTAAAACTGATTCAAAGTAAGTAAATACCTACATGTCAAGTGCGTAATACCTACTTGTAATTTATTGCAATGGACTCATAATCATTGTTCCTTTATTTTGTATTCACATGAGCACTTAATACAAGATGGATAATATATTTTGGCTTTGCTGTTTCGTGATTGGTATAGGAGTTTATTCCAAGTCGCAATTTTTTACGTCAGGTAAGTAATAGTTCGTAGGTAAGTAGGTATATAGTAATAATTTTCAATAAATAAATTTATGTATTATTTAATAATTATTAGGTTCGACATTTGATTGTGCTTGTACATTGTTATATCAGACACGACACTGAAGACTATACACAAACACTAACTATACTACACTATACTATACCTACTCGTGATTCTCTCAGGGCAAAAGCAGAATACCAGTGTTTTGCTCACCCGAGCAAAACAATTAAACTGAGCTTTGGCCCTTTTCTGCTGCTGCTGCACACACGCATTTAACTGCTGGTTCAGCAAGTTTTTAATGTTTTTTTTTTTTTTTTTTTTTATGTACTTTTTGTTTTATTGTTTTGTTTTATTTTGTAATTATACTTGTCTGTGTTAATATTATGTGTTATTATAATATTGTTATTGCTTTATATGTGTGTGTGTAACTGTGGCAAAAATAAACATTTTTTCTTTCTTTCTTTCTTTCTTTCTTTCTAATAATAATTCATTTATTTGCTAACAAAATACAGCAGAACAATGTCAAATCTTTATTAGAATGTCCATTCATAGTGGTTTCCTACGACATTTTATGATAGCGGGAGTGCGATTTTTGAATCCCATTGGTGATATCCAAAGAGATTTAAATATAATAGGGCATAGAGGGGGCATTGGGAATATTTTCATACAAAACTTTGAAGCCTAAGCGTCATGTCCTTGTCATGTCAGTTAGTATGAACGCGAGCTGTCATTCGGTCGAAATTGTACTAGACTTATTCCACTTGGAATAACTTTTGACTTCAAATTTTCCTCGCTTTGTCCCCTCTATGCCCTATTATATTTAAATCTCTTTGGTGATATCAAAATCACCGGTGACTAAAATTATCACCGATGACTTTTATGTCACCATTTTCCAAAAGCCGTATTTTTGAAAGTCACATGCTGTTTTCAATAAATCGTCGCAATCATAAAATATCACAATCGAGCCCCGCTGCTAATTCTTCCGAAAAATATCTTTGGCACTTTTGGCAGATATCACATACGTCAACAGTAACTGTGAAAAACAATCGCATGGTGATTTCAATTACGAGTGGGTAGGGGCACTCGTAAATCGATATCATAGGTATGACAATAAATGTAAGTCACCGATGAGTTTCAAAAATACGAACTTTCGGAAATCACTCACATCGGTGAGAATTAGTCACTCGGTGAGATTCAAAAATCGACCCCCTCTTTAACCGTAAAGGCTATCACTGCTCTATTTCCCGTGTGAATTTCCGAAAATCCATTCATTCAGTGGTTCCCTACGACATTTTATGATAGCGGGTCCCAATTTTATTCCCGTTTCCGTTGGAATTTCCGGAAATCCCTACACAGTCTTACAATACGACATAATCAGACAGGTACCTACCTACGGGTAGGGTAATATTTCAAGTTTCTAGGTGTTATCGTTTCAGAGTATAGGACACATTTATCTTTTTAACCAGATTCTATATTTTTCCCCGGGGAATGAGATAATTTCCTGCTGTAAAAATGTGATGAGTGTGTATCTGTTGTACAAATAAATTCTATTCTATTCTAAAAAGTACCCTAAATGTTGACCAAGTTATTCAGTTGTCTCCAAATCAAATTTAATAAAAATCCGCCCAGTAGTTTTTGTGTGATGCGTTCACAGACAAACAGACAAAAATTTCATTAACTGGTTTTTGGTAGGTATCTCAATCAATAACTATCGACACTACAACTAAAAATTTAAAAACAAATCTCATGTTAAAGTTTAAGTTTATCTATTATTATTTCACCCGCGTAAAAATATTCGCGTGGAAATATAATATCCTATGTTACTCCAAGAAAAGTAGGCTTTTTTATTTTTAAAAGATTTAAAAATCGGTCCAGCAGTTTTGTCACCTAGACACAAAGATATTAAAATATAATAAGGCATAGAGGGACAAAGCGAGGAAAATTTGAAATCAAAAGTTATTCCAAGTGGAATAAGTCTAGTACAATTTCGACCGAATGACAGCTCGCGTTCATACTAACTGACATGACAAGGACATGACGCTTAGGCTTCAAAGTTTTGTATGAAAATATTCCCAATGCCCCCTCTATGCCCTATTATATTTAAATCTCTTTGCCTAGACACTACAAACAAACACAAAAAAAAAACTTTCATCCTTTTAATTAGTGTAGAAGTTCGACGGGCCTGTTGGCTCAGCTGGTAGTGACCCTGCCTTCTAAGTCTGAGGACGAGGGTTCGATCTCCGCTCGGTGCCAACCTTTGTGTGCATGAACAAACTTATACTCGTAAGTTTGTCGAGGTTAGAATGAAGTAACACCACTGTATATTATAAATTTATTTATTTAAATAAATAAAACAATAATAAACATATCTGTTAACTTTTTTTAGTATGTTTATCAGTTGTTTAGTGCCCATAGTACAGGCTCTGCCTAGTTTGGGACTGAATAACCGTGTGTAAAATGTGTCTTACAATGTTTTATTATTATTACTAGCGACCCGCCCCGGCATCGCACGGGTGCAATACTAACATTACAACCTTCCTCTGGAGTCACTCTATCTATTAAAAAAAACCGCATCAAAATCCGTTGCGTAGTTTTAAAGATTTAAGCATACAAAGGGACATAGGGATATAGGGATAGAAAAAGCGACTTTGTTTTAAACTATATAGTGATGAAGTGTTGATTCCTAACCACTATGAAGGTTTTGTAAAACAAGTTGGTAGGGTTATTGTGTACAAATTCCTGGCACTGTTTCTATATTTCAGGGCCTAGGTTAAAGGTAAATGGCGATAATATTATCTCAGTGGAGCCTGATACAATGATATACAGACTTTGCGAAGTTGTCGACTTCGACAACCACTGGAAACTCACTGTTCTGCGTTGGATGCAACACAGGAATGGTAATTCTAATAATAATTACATAATCTCATCTCCGGCGATGCGGGCTCACCACCTATCACGTTTAGGGGTCCAATATATCTCGTGAAATGTGGGTAGATATACCTCTGCCTACCCCCTCGGGGACAAAAGGCGTGAGATTATTTATTTTATTTAAATAATCTCACGCCTTTTATCTCCGAGGCGGTAGGCAGAGTTATTCCATCTCTGGATATACCATCTTTGCACCAGACATTCTTTGGACCCCTAAGCGTGATAGATGTTGAGTCAATCACCGGACCGGGGCTGTTACACATGCCTCAGAATTAATTCTGGGATCTGCGCCCTGCGGGTTTCCTCACGATGTTTTCCTTCACCGTCGAGCTATTGATAAATATACAACGCGTAACAGAAAAAGCGCAATTCCTCATACACCCCAATTAATATAATAACATAAAAAAAAGATGCAATCGAACTTTAGTTGTGTCTAACCAATTTTCTTAATTATTAATCAATAATAGCACGATTTCCGTAGATAGCACTGAATTTAGCTATGGTAATTCATTTTTCGGAAAAAATTATCACATATTAGAAATAGCTAAAATCGATTAAGTAGTCGATACTGAACAAACGAATTAATAATCAGGAATTGCGCTTATTCTGTTACATATTGTATATCTAAGTAGTTATGAAAGTTTTTGAAAACTCATTGGTACATGTCTTCGCCAGAATTCGAACCCGAGCCTCACGCATTAAAGCCGATCTAACCACAGAGCTATCACTGATTCCCCACGCTTAATTCCCGTTCCCATAGGAAAAGTTACTGTTAGAAAAGTAATCTTTTCATTGGTGAAAGATTTTTTAAAATTCATAAATTTTAGTCCAACAGTTCTTGAGTTTATTCGTTACAAAAATACATAAATAGTTCCTGTGTATAATATGTAATTTTACGCATGGTGCTGCTCGCCGTTCTGCTACTAGAACTTGGCTTGACCGCTACCGCGTGTCTATATACTAGCGGTTATACGCGGTTTCACCCGCGTAGTTCCCGTTCCCATGATAATACGGGAATTAAATATAGCCTATATTACTCAGGGATCTTCTAGCTTTCCAGTGGCGAAAGAATTTAAAAAATCCAGTAGGTAGTTTTTGAGTTTATTCGTAACAAACATACAAAAATACAAATCTTTCCGCTTTATAATATTAGTATATACTACTACTCTATGTTTACAAATGTAATTATTTCAGGTTCGGAAATGCAACTACCGACATTTACTAAAAAAAATTCTCATCATATCATAAAATTGCACACTAAAATAACACTGGAAGATGATAATTCTGAAATCTACTGCCGTGCAGAATTTTTAATAAATTCTTCATTGCAAAGATTTGTTACTTCTCCACGGGTTCGCGTTCATGTAATAAGCGTACAAGGTAATGGCTTGATTATTGTAGGTAAAAATTTCTTGTAAATGAGCTCTCAAAGCGTCTCATCGAGGCGACACAAGATCCACGAGCTGGCAGCTTTTGTCAAAGAGTCTGCATAGCCGTTCAAAGTTGTATGGGTACGCTGCCTCGATGTGATGCTTTGGAGGAGGTTTTCATTTATAGTCTAAAATGTAAGAAATTGACAGTTATAGTTATTTCTAAAATAAACTTTATTATTCATCTCATAAGATTACATCTCAAGGTCATATTTCCAAGGTCATTTCTTAAAACACCATATTTCTAAGGTCATGTATTATGAGACCATAACATTTTGAAAGAATATTACCTAGATTGTTATACAAGGGTCGGAAGGTATCAATTCCCATACGAGGTAGGCAAAAATTACATAAAAAAGGCTACTATAAAATTACAGACTACTTAGTACCTAGACCAACATGCATGGGATTAACCGACTCGACGCTATGTAAGGCTATTAATTATAATTATTATTGTAAACGATATTTATTAGTAAGACATGAGATTAAAAAGAGCTGCCCTTGAGTTTCTTGCTGGCTCTTCTCGGGGTACTGCATTCGGAACCAGCAGCTCGTCGGTGGAGATGGGGTGCTGTTTGTATTTAGCCAATCTTCATGGACGAGTTTAGAGTGCCTTGTTATTATAAAATATTGACGTTTCTAAGTGTATATTTTAATACCAATAGAAAATAAACGATTTTGAATTTGAATTTAAAAATTTGAATTTGGTATTTAGACGCCAGAGCGCAGCGAGGGCGGATATAGGCCGAGTAGGAATTGATAACTTCCACACGCGTTAAACACTCTAGTTTTTATTTCGAATTCAAGGAAAGTAAACAAAAAAAATTACAATTTTACAAAAATTCAAACATTCAAATTCAATAATACCTACAAAAAAAACAAAATTGTCAACAATACAACCATAGAGGTTGGAAGAAAGGGAAACTTTTTCTTTTAATCGTCTTTGAATACTACATCATACAGTACCTAACCTAAATAACATTACAAAAATATTATACCTATCTACAAATCCTTCCTCTTTATAATAATATCTACCTACTTTTAGCCGAGTAATAGTGTTCTGTGCTTATAAGTCGATGAAAAACAAGATTTTGAATTTCGGAACAGCTTACCAAATTATTACTCTTTTTTTTATTATAAGGAACGCGTACCGCCATCATTTCTGCCGCTGTTCATCCCTCCAGGCCAAAAGCGGAAAATTTCGACCCGCTGCGCTAAACGAAGTTGCCTTTTTCCGACTATGTCGAGCAGAAAAAATTATACACACCTCGGGAAGCAAATAAGAAAGCCCCAGATTCCCTAGATATGTAATATAAGTACTAATATCTCATTAGATCATATTATTTCCAAAGGTCATATTCAAATAGGTCATTTAGCAAAACGACTATATTTTATATCGGCAAAGATCATATTTCAAAATATAACTCTTGTAATTTTCTTTAAAAGCCCGTTTAAATAAATGATTTAAAAAAAAAAACTCTTGTAATATTCAGTGTTATTGCACTTGTAAGTATTGTTCTTTGGTATTCAGATGATCCAGTAATAAATTTGGCGGTAGAACAAAAGGAAGATAGAATATGGATTCTCCAGGTTGGGATCATGGATGTAGCCGCGAGTTTTCGTATAGAATGCTTTCATGTTAAAACTGGTATGTATTTACTTCTTATTAAGACTCAATTTACATCGAGATGGCAGTCGGCAGCGAAGTGGCGAGCAGTTTGTGTCATATAATTTTAAACTTTATTTTTATTAGTTACACAAATTATTCTGCATTAATTAGAACATGAAATTGAAACACAGTATATTAATTTTGTTGTAATAATTTATTTAAATATAATATGAAAAAATATTAACGCACGACAATTCCCGAACAAGGCCGCCAGCGTCCGCCAAAGCGTTGCTGCGAGAAACGAAGTAAGGAGAGCGTGCACGAAAACTTCCGAAATCAGTTTCGGTTTTTTTTTCCGGACGGTAATAAAAATCATCCAGTATTGTGCGCCGAAAAGGCAAGATAAAATGGCTCGAAACACTGTAAATGTTTAAGGTAAACGCAGCTATCAACGACCCATCGAAAATCTGCAGGTATTGCCGACCCATTCAGCTTATTCTTATTTTTATCGGTTTGGAACGATTTGAGTCACAAGAGAGTATAATATACACACATGTTTGTATGTTTCCTAATTAATTCACTGGTGTTAGTGTACGTAGGTACACGGGAATGTGACCAAATACGTTAGTTTCTGTGAACGTAGCGAGTGCGGTGAACGTGTCATACTAACCCTTACTTCCTCAGGTAAGTACTAAATTTTTTTGCTTAAGATATTTTATATATAAATATTTACGTTAAGTTTATTCTGAATAACTCAACATATTCCTTTATTTGTATATTCCACATTTCGCAACTAAATTATTGTGTTTTAAGGGATTTCAAAAAGTATTTTTGAAATTAAAATAGAACGGCAATAGCTGCAGTGCATTTTATTAGTGCAGTCATTACCGACCCATGGATCGGCAATGGCTGAGAGGTTATTCTTTATTTTTTCCCTTTTTCGTTAATGCTTATAATAATTAAACAAGTTTTTATAACACCATTTCAATCTTAAGTATTCTAAAATTATAAGCATCTATTAGCGACATACTCCATATTATACTATAAACTTGTTTTTCCGCGATAAACTGCCACGCATTATTAAACATTTAGATATGGGGTATAAAAGAAACTACTTAGAGTTTTCTTCGCATTTATATGAAAATGGTGTATTTTTTTATAGTTTAGGACTAAATCAATAAATTATTGTATTAAAACGGATGGGGAAATATATTACAATAAATATCGATTATTTTTCGTGGCTCGGTAAAAGATTTGTTCATTTTTTTATTTAACACTAATTAACGATCCATATGAATCGGAAATTGCAACAAAGAGAAGCTATCACCGATTCTATACCGATTAATTGGTACTTATTTTTTGATTAACGGTATGTAATGTCTAAAAGGAAAGCTACTAATATGTTTTAATATAATGATTTGATTCAATGAGTTAGGTTAGATTTAATTTAATGTCATTAAATTTCATTTTCATTTCATATCCATAAAAAAATCTACTGAAGACTTGGCTGTATTTATAGTTCCCTTTGCCTACCCAGAATGGGTGAAGAAAACAAAAAAACCTCTGCTTTTAATCTTTTACGGTTGGCGCGATTTTCCAAAAATGTTAGTTGAGTTTATTGTATTTTTATTATTTTATTAAATTGCTTAATTTTTTCGCAACTGTATTAAAAATAGTTATTAAGTACACGTGCGGAACCGTCATTGCAACTTGTTCCGACAGTCAACCCTCACCTTCGGCTGCGCTAAACTTGGGAAGTTCGAAAAAAAATTATAGGCTTTTTGGCAAATAAAAAAAAAGGGTTTAAGTTATTTTGAAATAAAATTGTCTAATTATTTTTATTGAAAACATGTAAATTATATATTTATAATAGTTTTTACTTTTATTTTCAGGTTTGTCACTCTGACTTAAATAGTATAAAGTATTAGTGCTAGCCACGGTAGAGCAAATCATGATTAATGTGTGTATAGAAGCACCAGCCGCTATCCCAACTTGAAAAAATCTGTGCTGAAAATAAAACAGTGTGTTTTTATTTTATTAACATCTACACATTTACAAAATTGTCTCTGAATTTTGATAGTGAATATTTATGTTTCAGGAGATTCAGTGATCCCCTGTGTCAAACACAAATAACACTAGGACCAATTCCCTTTAACGGCACTACATGGAACTGCATTGTGAAGTAACAGCATTGACATTGTTTTAAGAAGTAATTACTATTAAGCAGGCTAATCAATTATAAAGAAAGGCTATGGTTTGCACTAGCTGGCCAAGCAGCAGGTTTCCTGGGGCGCAAGATAACAATACACGACCTATGTTCTCAATTTATTTACCATTTCTATTAAAGTCAATTTTCTTATATTACTAAAATTTCATTTATGTCCACCCAGAAATCAATACCTTTATTTTTATTGAGGTCCAAATGTGAAAACATTCTTTTAAAGAATCCACAAGCATTCCGAGCTTCACTGCGATTAGTTGGAAAGCATGGGCACTAGAAGAAGAAATCTACATAAGAATGAATATCATGTTGGTTTGGTTGGTATTCATTTTTTTTCACCCCTTACAGGGTAGGCAAAGCCATTACGCCATGCAGCCTCGTCATTAGTTAATGATATCCTGGAGTACATGGCTCTGCTTCAGAGTCCATGCACAAAAATACAGTGTCTTCAACACTTTCTACATCCTTAACTTGGTTATCAACAGTAAAATAATAGCATTTTTACTGAAGACTTCATTGTGACTTCTTGAGGCTATCCAAAAATGTCCATATCTCGCATTTTATCGAATTTCCCATTCACTGCACACTTTCACGGACACTTGCCACATAAATAACTATCACTATTATGATGAGTCAAAACCCGAAATACACAGCAAAATGAAAATTATACAAAAAACATGACGTCCCTCTTCGGATTCCCGGCAAGAAGTTTATAATCAAGTTTATCTACATTTTCAAATTATTTTAGTAACTATAATTATTGTAATGAATCAAGTACAAAAATGAGAAGCAAATAAAAGTAAACGGGACATTTCGAAAATGGGATGTTTTGGGAAAGCGATATTTCGCTCAAATTAATAATTATTTTGAGAATCGAACGTGTAGGTAGGTATTCTGTGAAAAAAGTATGCTTTATTTACATAAGGGTCGGTGTTAGATTCATAAAAATCGGTAATAGCTTCAAAGCGTTTCGGGTGGGTCGGTAATAGAAACAATTGACTTCAACAATCCTTTGATTATTTTTTCAATGAAAACATGATATTTATAAACAAATGAAAATATAAATATAAAATATACAATCCATATTTAAATATAAAATAAAAAAATCTGGTGTGTTTGCAACCACTACCCTTAATTCTAATAATCAATTTCTAAACTTGCTTAAGGGGGTCGGTAATAGCTGCGTTTACCTTATTAAAGATCTAATTGTACCTACAACTAGCAATAAAATGTTTATGATGATGATCAAAGATATTAAAGTAAGGATGAGTTATATTCATACTATGCGCGCGTTTAAAATCATCCGCTACGAGTGGCTACAATATTTACATACATACTTCTTAGCGTACTTATAGCATACAACAATGACGGGGAAAGATGATACGGAAAGAATAATCAAGAAAGAGACAGCTATCTGTCAAGAGGTGCGCTTGAAATACGACTTGAAATACAATGCAGCTAAATAAAATGTGGCTAATTAACTACATTTGTCGGCCTCATTTTCCGCGCTCTAGTGACATACGAGGGGTGGCTGATAAGTTATCTACTTTGTTAAAGAAAAATTCTAAAATAGAACTGTCCTCAATATTTCCACATTCTTTGTTTATTCCTTTTTTTTAAATCGTGACATAATTTTTTTTTAGTGGTATAATTTTTTTTGGCGCGTCTTTGTGTTCATTATGTCGGAAGAAAATTTAAAAATGATCAAAATTGAACATCGCGCGGTGATTAAGTTCCTCAGTTGGGAAGGAAATACACCTACTCCGGTTCGTGAGCGCATGTCAAAGGTGTTCTGAGATTCATGTCCTTCAGAATTCAGAAGTCTAAACATGGCCGTGAGAGCCTAAAAGACGATCCCCGTAGCGGGCGGCCGATTTCTGCAGTTACTGCAGATAAAGTCGGAAATGTGAAGGAACTAATCATGGCTGAGCGGCGAATCATGCAGTGGGAGATAGCTCGAGATGTTGGGCATCAGTAAAGAACGAGTTCAAAATAATTCATGAACATTTGGGGATGTCCAAGGTGAGCGCGCGCTGGGTGCCTAGAATGTTGATTCCGTTTAATAAGCAAAGGTGTTAGCAATGTTGTAAAGCATTTTCAGACTTAGTGAAGGACAAGGAAGAAGTAATGTTATCGCAAATAGTGATCTGTGGTGACACTTGGATTCGCCAGTGGGATCCCAAAAGTAAGCAAGAGTCAATGCGATGAAAATTCAAAGGGGAAAAGCCACCAAGAAAATTCAAGGTCCGGCTGTCAGCAGGCAAACTAATGACAACCATATTTTGGGATGTCGTAGGAGTTTTAATGGTAGATTACCTACCCATAACTACTACAATGAATACTGAATACTATGCAAGATTAATTTACCAGCTTCGTAAAGAAATAAAAGAAAAAAGAAGAGGCAAACTCCGTAAAGGAGTTTTAATATTGCAAGACAATGCGCCTGTACACACGGCCTTTACGTCACGGTCTTCTCTACAGAAACACGGGTTTGCAGAGATCAACCACCCACCCTATAGTCCAGATTTAGTCCCCTGTGACTATTACCTATTCAAAAATTTAAAGAAAAATTTGAGAGGTCGCAGATTTTCAACGGATGAAGAGATGAAGGACGCTGTGAACGACCATTTTGACGACCACGACAAAAAAAATTTTTTTAATGGTATGATGTCACTAATTGGCAAATGTCACAAATGTTTTTCAGTTGCAGAGGACTACATAGAAAAATAAAAAATAAATCACCCATCTATGTCTTTTCTTTCGTATTTAGGTAGATTACTTATCAGCCACCCCTCGTATCTACGTCTTTCTATATATAATATCTTTGATGATGATGATGAGAAACTTGAAAAGGCCACGCGGTCTGCAGCATTTATTTTTTATCTTTCTTTCCTGACTGAGGGACTGCGTGAGGGTGCCTACATATTCATGAATCCTCATTGAGATTAGCATTAAACCGACTTCAAAAAGGAGGAGGTTATTAATTTGTAGCGTATGTTTTTTTTTTTTTCAGAACTCTTGACTGGGTGAACCGATTTGTATGATTCTTTTTTTTATTTGAAAGCTGGTGCTTCCAGATTGGTTCAAAAAAACTTTTGACTATGACATTTTGAAGTCGGTTTTTTTTATTACTCTTAAGAATTCTATGTTATTGAAAATCGGTTGAAAAAAAGTTACTTTTTTAACTTTCAGGGAGCAAAAACTTTACTTGGGACGTTTATTATGGAGACTATAATGATGTGAATTTCCAAAAATTCACTAAAGTTATAAGAGACATAGACTACGGGGTAGTGTTGTGCGGCTGTCAAATTGATTATGACAATCGAACAATATACTCAAACATCGTTAATAAAACCATAGATAAAGTAAAAGGATCAAAAATAGAAGAAAATACTGGTAAGTATAATAAAAATAATAATAATATAATCTCACGCCTTTTTTATCCCCGAGGGGATAGGCAGAGGTATTCCATTACTGGATATACCCACATTTCACGAGATATATTGGACCCCTAAACGTGATAGGTGGTGAGCCCATCGACCATTAATAAAAATAAATACAAAAATATACATTTCACGCCTTTTATCCCCGAGGGGGTAGGCAGAGGATTACTGTTTATACCCACTTTTTACGAGATATATTGGACCCCTTAACGTGATAGGTGGTGAGCCCATCGACGCTACGGCAACCGGTGTGTGAAAAGGAACTTACTGAACTTATGATAAAATTCAAATTCAAATTCTTTATTTGCATGAAGCGCTCGTAGCTCTGCGGTGTCAGTGTGTTTGCAACGATCATACTGGTTAAGCAAAGTTGGGTGCGGTCAGTCAGTGGATGGGTGACCGCCTAGTGGCATTTATATCACGAGCGCTTCCGTGTTTCGGAAGGCACGTTAAATTGTTGGTCCCGGTTTTCGTTGTGTTTACTCACAATGGAAGTCGTTAAGCCATGTCAGATACCCTTGGGTGGCATGAAAAATTCTGACTGTTAAGTGGCCACTAGCTTAACACTATCTCCCAATCCACGGTGGGCTCGCGTGGGAGATTATAGCCCATACTTCCTCATGTGTGAGGAAATACCCATAGCTCAGCAGTGGGCTGTTATGGGTTGATATGATATGATGATGATGATTTGCATGCCATAGGGACATGGTGTTACGAAACATGGTAGCTCTAATTCTATGGCACCCTGTAGATAAGGGTGTCGCAAAGACAATGTATGGAGAGAGCGATCACACTCCAATATTACAATGTAACAAATTACAATGTAATAAAGACGCGCCGGACTCGTGGTGTAAGAGATATTTGATTTGATTCCACGTGATTCCATTTACCGTGATTGACCACGACTCATTATGCTATACCCGCACACACTCAATATTATTGTCAAACTAAAATTGACAATATTACTTATCAATATAAGGCCCCGCATACACAATACAGTCCGAATAAGCTCAATATTATTGACAATACTTCTATTATTGACAATAATATTGAATGTGTGCGGGTAGCCTTACAGTCGTAGTCACCCTGCGTGGTGTCACCAACAGTAAATTGTATGATCACCCTGGGGTGACAAAACAGGGTAAAAGACAAGTGATGACCCTGTAGTACTGCCACTTTTTGTTTTTTGTTTGAATCCTTGTTAATGTATGTTTATCAATAGTTTAGTCAGCAACCCTGTCCAGCGATGGACTCATCACCTTTCACGTTTAGAGAGGTCCAAAAATATACTGTTTAAAAGTGGGAAATACCTCGAACCCTTCGGGGACAAACGGATGGGGATAAACAAAAGAGATTAAAATATAATAGGGCATGGGACAAACCGAGGAAAATTTGAAGCCGAAAAGTTATTCCAAGTGGAATAACTTTTCGATTACGATTTCGACCGAATGACAGCTCGCGTTTATACAAACTGACATGACGCTTGAGCTTCAAAGTTTTTGTATGAAAATATTCCAAATGCTTCTATGCCCTCTATTTTAATCTCTTTGGGGTTAACAGTCGAGTCGAACAACAATAATTTAATTGTTTTCCAGTACACCCAAACGAAAACCCAACCACTTCTACTTCAGCACAGACTATTGGACCAACGGAATCCCCGGAGATCATAAACATAGAGGAATGTCACACTTCTCATGCTGCATTGATTTCGTCGGCGATAGCTTTGGGCGTTCTGTGCGGCGCTGTGCTAACAGCAGGTCTTGTTTACAAAAAACATTGCCGGAAAACTACACCTAAACACTCAACTCTCAAATCTACCGAAGAGGTAATAAAATCTACTCAAAATGTCGTATTCAGTGGGTTCGATTCTGCTTTACAGCGACTGAACTTATTTTAGTTTAGTCCTGTCTTTATTTAACCCCAAAAAAAGGGATAGAAGATAACCTACCGAATTTAGTCCTGTCAGACGCTGTACTTTAGTCGTGACTTATGCACTAAACACGTTATGAAATACCTTAGTTGACAGGACTAAATATCTCTCGTCTCTTTTCTTTTCTATTGAAGAAATCAAATGACAGGAGTTAACTAAAATAAGTTTAGTCGCTGTAAAGCAGAATCGAACCCAGTGTAAGTCCACTCACTGAAATAGAACTTAAAAAAAAAAATTGAGTGCCGTTTATTGGAAACCGAATATGTAGAAGGTAGTTTGTCGTGAAGCGACAATTTTAAAAGAACAAAATAAAAAAAGAAAATATGAAGAATGAGGATATTTTTATATTTCGATAAATAATATTAAAAAAACACTATTTACATCAGTTTTTTTAAAAAAGGGAATTTGTGAAGTGGGTGTATGGGCGTGTGATGCGTGGTAAGCGGTATGTGTCAGTGGAGTTGATGACGGATGGATGCAGAGAATAGGGGCACGACGTCAGCACGGCAGGGGTGAAGGAGCTGCGCGCTTGAAGGCCGCACAGCTCGATGTAATCAGGCCAGATGTAGTGAGGCTCGATGTAGTCACGGCAGGGGTACGCAGCAAGGCAGAGGGGCCTGCGTGCGCCTGCCAACGGCAAGGCGGAGGGGCCTGCGTGCGCCTGGCAACGGCAAGGCGGAGGGGCCTGCGTGCGCCTGGCAACGGCAAGGTGGAGGGGCCTGCGTGCGTCTGGCACTGGCAAGGCGGAGGGGCCTGCGTGCGTCTGGCACTGGCAAGGCGGAGGGGCCTGCGAGCGTCTGGCAACGGCCAGGCGGGAGGACACACGGGAACCAAGATGACTCACACAATGAGGGGCTCACACACGGTGAAGATTTTTAGAAGGAGGCACTGCAGGGTCCCGGGGTCGCTCGACCCCGGGATAAGGCCTTTAATTAGAACTTTCTTTTATGAAAGCTGGAGTAAGACTTGATTTGCTCTTCCGAATCCTCTGCCTTTTATAGAATTTTGGCAGAGGAATCGTAATTTTGAATTTAGAAGTATTTTTTTACGAATGGCCAGCCCAAGATTCACAATTTAGCGAAAGATCACATACAAAACATCAGGCCACTAATAAAATGAGAAAGAAATTGCCATAACAACCGTTATAAACAATAATGTCAGAAGTGTCAAAATTACCTTTTTAGCAAAATAAACAGCAAACCAATTCAAAAAATCAAGAAATAATAGTGAATTGGAATAGGAAAAAGTAACGCGCATCTGTGCGCTCGAAACCCCAAGTTCTAGGAGTATAGTGAACACGTGAAAACTGCGCTGTAAGTAATTGGAGCCAAGACCGATTTATAAAGGTGCTTGTAACGTGAAGATACGATGTGGTAGCGCAGTGAAGATGTGTTTTTATAACGTTAACAGGTTTCAGGGATCTACAGAAATGAATGCAGCGAAAAGGAATGATATTAAGAGAAGTGCGTCGATAGACATATGAGATGATGTCACGAAAATGGGAGAGCAAAGGTAACCGTGAGTAGTAATAATACTACATTTTCCCCTGTAACAAAGGTAACCGTGAGTAGTAATAATACTACATTTTCCCCTGTAGTATTATTACTACTCACGGTTACCTTTGCTCTCCCATTTTCGTGACATCATCTCATATGTCTATTGACGCACTTCTCTTAATATCATTCCTTTTCGCTGCATTCATTTCTGTAGATCCCTGAAACCTGTTAACGTTATAAAAACACATCTTCACTGCGCTACCACATCGTATCTTCACGTTACAAGCACCTTTATAAATCGGTCTTGGCTCCAATTAGAGGACTGCAGTTAGAGGACTTTGTTGTGCATTTGGTTCTTTAAATTGTTTGTCCCTATCTAAAAATCGTTCATAGTTTTGGCAGGTAGCCAGAAGGGAATCGATAGAGTCAATATCTTTTAAAGCTACGAAGACTGAGTAACATGGTCGAATATTTCTCAAAATAATCTCCAATTGTTCCATTTCAGGGAGTTTCTTCGAAAGGCGAGAGAACATTCCAGACATGATTGAGATGTAGATGATGATAGGTTCATCACGACCTTGGGTACGATTTCTGATCGCTTCTAGAAGTTTGTGATCATAATCAAAACCACCAAAGTCTTTGATTAGTAATGAAGAAATTTCATTCCAAGTTAAGTTTGGATTCTGGTTGTATTTAAACCTGAACCAATGAAGAGCATTATCAGTGAAGAGTTCAAATGCTTGGGAGATCAGTAAGTCTTTGGACAAGCTACGAGCTAAGCAGAATTCTTCAAGTTTTTGAAGAAATGACCTTGGGCAACTTTTACCATTAAAGGTGTGCCTTTTAAGATCCTTGAAGATGTTAAGAGGTGAAGGAAGGGGTTGGATAGAAGTTTGAGGACACAGATGAGGTTCCATAGCGATGGTTCTAGAAGAACCAGGAAGAGAGGACTCGTTTCTAGGTGAAGGAGTAGTCAGTAATTCGTATTGTTTCACAATAGCGTCAAATTTAACTTTTAAGGTATCGAAAATGGTTTTATAGTCAGGATATAAGTCGGTGTCTATGCGTTCTAATCTGTAAAAGATATGGTTAATATATGTTTCAATTAAACGCAAGTATTTAGATTCACCCTGTAAATATTTTTCAATTTTACTTTCTAAGTAAGTTATGGTGAAGTCGACATTAGATAAATCATCTTCAATAGGAATTGGAGAGGTGATGATATCCTCAGATGGAGAATTTGTTGCAAAACCTGTTTTTTTAGAAGTAAAACGGTATTTGCTGGCTCCTCACCTCTAATTTTCACCTCATATTCGAGCTCGGTCTTGTTAAGAAATTCATACTTAATTACTCTATGCATTGTTAAATAGTAATTAAAAAGTTTTTTAAAAAAAGTTTTACCTTTGTTTTCCTATAAAAAAGAAAGGTTAGGATTAAAGAGTATGTAAGTAGGAGAGTGTATAGTTTAGTATAGATGAAGGATGATTGTCCAAATGAATAGCCAAAAATTTAGTTGTAGTGAAACACTAGACAAAGTGTTGTTTTAGAATTTAGAAAAATGCAAAAAGGTTGAATGTAGAGAGATGGCAAAGAAAGAAACAGAAAAGAGAGAGCAAATGAGGAGGAAAGGACAGGCGCAGATAGATTAGAAGGAGAGAGAGAGAGAGCTAATTTCCGTTGGGCGCCAAAATGTCGTGAAGCGACAATTTTAAAAGAACAAAATAAAAAAAGAAAATATGAAGAATGAGGATATTTTTATATTTCGATAAATAATATTAAAAAAACACTATTTACATCAGTTTTTTTAAAAAAGGGAATTTGTGAAGTGGGTGTATGGGCGTGTGATGCGTGGTAAGCGGTATGTGTCAGTGGAGTTGATGACGGATGGATGCAGAGAATAGGGGCACGACGTCAGCACGGCAGGGGTGAAGGAGCTGCGCGCTTGAAGGCCGCACAGCTCGATGTAATCAGGCCAGATGTAGTGAGGCTCGATGTAGTCACGGCAGGGGTACGCAGCAAGGCAGAGGGGCCTGCGTGCGCCTGCCAACGGCAAGGCGGAGGGGCCTGCGTGCGCCTGGCAACGGCAAGGCGGAGGGGCCTGCGTGCGCCTGGCAACGGCAAGGTGGAGGGGCCTGCGTGCGTCTGGCACTGGCAAGGCGGAGGGGCCTGCGTGCGTCTGGCACTGGCAAGGCGGAGGGGCCTGCGAGCGTCTGGCAACGGCCAGGCGGGAGGACACACGGGAACCAAGATGACTCACACAATGAGGGGCTCACACACGGTGAAGATTTTTAGAAGGAGGCACTGCAGGGTCCCGGGGTCGCTCGACCCCGGGATAAGGCCTTTAATTAGAACTTTCTTTTATGAAAGCTGGAGTAAGACTTGATTTGCTCTTCCGAATCCTCTGCCTTTTATAGAATTTTGGCAGAGGGATCGTAATTTTGAATTTAGAAGTATTTTTTTACGAATGGCCAGCCCAAGATTCACAATTTAGCGAAAGATCACATACAAAACATCAGGCCACTAATAAAATGAGAAAGAAATTGCCATAACAACCGTTATAAACAATAATGTCAGAAGTGTCAAAATTACCTTTTTAGCAAAATAAACAGCAAACCAATTCAAAAAATCAAGAAATAATAGTGAATTGGAATAGGAAAAAGTAACGCGCATCTGTGCGCTCGAAACCCCAAGTTCTAGGAGTATAGTGAACACGTGAAAACTGCGCTGTAAGTAATTGGAGCCAAGACCGATTTATAAAGGTGCTTGTAACGTGAAGATACGATGTGGTAGCGCAGTGAAGATGTGTTTTTATAACGTTAACAGGTTTCAGGGATCTACAGAAATGAATGCAGCGAAAAGGAATGATATTAAGAGAAGTGCGTCGATAGACATATGAGATGATGTCACGAAAATGGGAGAGCAAAGGTAACCGTGAGTAGTAATAATACTACAAGTTTTCATCAGTTCCACTTTACCAAATTATATATTCTGACTGCAAAAGCTTCAACTGGAGTTCATGTTCATCATTAGAATTGGATTTTGGTAAAGACGGGACCAATCTTAAAGTAGGTACCTAGGTATTATACAGGGTGAATTTTTCAAGTGGGCGTGGATGGCTAAGTCAGAAACTATGAGGTGTGAACTCTGCGACCCCAGGGAAAGGCTTTAGGCTTTAAACATACTTTTATTTATGTAATACAGTAAAAAACACATTATAGGTTCACAGTGTGAACTTCACACAAAATCTAAAACCAAATCAATGATCCAAGGACAAGCCAAACCCATGTCAATATAATTTTAAATTTAAAACATTAAAATTTAAAACTATATACAATACCGGCCAGTGCATCGGCCACAATGAGGAATAGCGAAAAGTACTCTAAGGAGTCTCGGGCCTGATTTTGATGAAAACTAAAACTGCATCTTTGAATTTTTGAAAAATCAATTCTCCTAGCTAGGAATCAAACACGTTGACTTTGAAAAAAAAAACACTCTAGTACAAAATTTAACTAAAATTAAGTGACGGACTGTTCAATATCATGTTAGCTGTTGTTCAATATCATTGGGTGAATAGAATATACCTAACGCTTTTCAACAATAATTATAGAAACAACATTAAATAAAAAAAAAACATCAAAAAAGTAGTGCAGTTGAGTAGGTAGGTAGGTAGTATGAGTTATGACGTCACAACTCAGTATTTAGTTCATTTTTCATAGTAAATTTTTGTTTTGACAGATCATAAAAAACACTACTCTATTCCATACCTACGTAAATATATTTTTCATCTCTCCGGGCGGAAAGCGTCAACTTTCGGCCAGCTGCGCTAAACGAAGTTGCCGCTTTCCGCCTCCATCGAGCAGAAAAAGTATACACACCTCGGGAAGTAAATAAGAAAGCCTTAGATCACACATGTTTGTATACCCCGGCTTCGCCTCGGTCGACAATAGGGTACCTATTTGACTGCCTTGTCAAATGAGTTACTTTTTATGATCTGTCAAAACGAACATGTGCTATGGAAAAAAAATAATAAAAAATAAAATAATCTCACGCCTTTCATCCCCGAGGGGGTAGGCAGAGGTATTCCATTACTGGATATACCCACATTTCACGAGATATATTGGACCCCTAAACGTGATAGGTGGTGAGCCCATCGTCGGACCGAGTCTATTTACACATGTCTCAGAATTAATTCTAAGACCTGCGGGTTTCCTCACGATGTTTTCCTTCACCGTCGAGCTAGTGATAAATATGTACGTGTAATATTATAATATAATATGTATGTGCTATGGAAAATGTACTGAATACTGAGTTGTGACACTTGTGACGTCATAATTTCTAGTACTCAATTGCATAACTTTTTTGATTGTTTTATTATTTATAATAATAATCTTTATTTCAGGCAATATTTACATTAGTGGATCTTAAATAACGTAAACAGAGGCCCATATTATATATACCTTATATCTAACATACATATAAAATAAAACGAGAGAATGTAATTCTATGGACAAACTTCCACCTGTTGACTGCCAACAACGAAAATGATGTTAATGATGATAATAATTTTGATGGTGACATTTTTTGACATTTTTGTAATTTTTTGTCATTTTTGAAACTTTTGACATTTTAGACCTTTTTGACATTTTGACATTTTTGAACTTTTTGACATTTTAACATTTTTGACATTTTTGACATTTTTTGACCTTTTTGGCATTTTGACATTTTTGACATATTTGGCATTTTGACATTTTTGAACTTTTTGACATTTTTGACATTTTTGCCATTTTTTGACCTTTTTGACATTTTTGACCTTTTTTGACATTTTGACATTTTTTGACATTTTTGACCTTTTTGACATTTTTGAAATTTTTGAAATTTTGTCATTTTTGAACTTTTTGACATTTTGACATTTTTGACCTTTTTGACATTTTTGGACCTTTTTTGACATTTTGACATTTTTGACCTTTTTGACTATTTGACATTTTTGAACTTTTTGACATTTTTGACATTTTATGACCTTTTTGACATTTTTGACCATTTTTGACATTTTGACATTTTTGACCTTTTTGACATTTTTGAGCTTTTTGACATTTTGACATTTTTTGACATTTTTGAAATTTTGACATTTTTGAAATTTTTTGACCTTTTTGACATTTTTGACAGTTTTGGCATTTTTGAGATTTTTGAAATTTTTGAAATTTTTGACCCACGGGTCTGAAATGCCCAGTCCCTTTTGACCCACGGGTCTGAAATTCAAACTCGATCGAGGTATTGACCTAAGGTATCTACTGACCGAATTTGAAGTCAATCGGTCCAGTAGATCCGGAGATATCCTGTCGACAGACACACAGACACACAGACACAGATACACAGACAGACATCTTACTCAAACCATTAACTTCCTCTTATAATGCTACGCAGGAGGAAGTTAATAACTATGTATATATAACTCAACTACTTTGTAACACGTAGTGTCAGTGCGGCAACGTGCAAGTGCTGTCTATAAATTTATAAATTTGTAATATGTAATTGTAAAATGAATATCGAAATATTATATTTTTAGAAATGATAAGGGATAATCTTTTTTATTAATGATTAATCACAATTTAATTTTAATACAGTAAAATTACATGTGATCTGAAACATTTCTTATTTTACCTCCCTTTATGTAGGTAATATACTATTTCCTTACCTTGTGTAATATATATGTTTGTTATATTTGCAGGATCCCGTGTATTCGTATGTACCCATACAGATGGTGTCCATGTATGAAGCCCGTGCGCTACTCGCCAGCAACACTTCCCTTGCGACAAAGACTTTCGTCCCGTCATTGCCGCCGCGCGACGAACACGTAGAAGACATCTACTCGTATCCGCGTTAGGTTTTGTGTTACTACAAAGAGATTTAAATATAATAGGGCATATAGGGGCATTGGGAGTATTTTCATAGAAAAACTTTGATCTCAAGCGTCATTTCAATTATTATGAACGCGAGCTGTCATTCGGTCGAAATCGTACTAGATTTATTAGTGTAATAACTTTTGGGCATCAAATTTTCCTCGTTTTGTCCCCTCTATGCCTTATTATATTTTAGTCTCTTTGGGTTTTGTGCATTTACTAGTACTAGTATATTCCTGTTAACCTATAAGCTTTTTTTCATTGTATTTATTTACCGAGTGGTGGAGACTTGACGTGACGTGAACTGTAATACAGTTTTACTGCCTACCCCAGGCACCAGCGATCCACACCCATATTGATTAAAAGTATAGCATAATTAATTTTCTTGTACAAAATATTTTGGTTTGTGGTAAGGAATAAATGTTATTATTATTATTACTACTAGCAGCGCCCCGCGGTTTCACCCGCGTAGTTCCCATTCCCGTCCCCGCGTAGTGCCCGTTCCCGCAAAGTTCCAGTTCCCGTTCCCGTGGGAATATCGGAATAAAAAGTATCCTATGTCCGTCTCCTGGTTCTAAGCTACCTCCCCACCAACTTTCAGCCAAATCGGTTCAGCCATTCACGCGTGATGCCGTGACCAAGGGAAAAAGGGATTCATTTTTATATATTATATAGATTAGCGGGAAGCGTCCAGGCCGGGCTTCATTTGTAGTCAAAAATTATTAAAACTGGCCGGCCACCAACAGTTCTCTATGATATTTTTGATAGACATTCAAAAATATGTGACTGGAAAAATAGAAGATTGTTTTAGGGTCACAGCACACATATCAACTCGGAAAGGGATCGGCACCGTATCGCCTTTCGCCTCGCCGTCAACCAGGCGTCAACCAGGCGTCAACCAGGCGTCAACCTAACGTATGCATGTAACCAAAGCGTAGCAGCGGCTCCTGTACGTCAACTCGGCTACGGCTAGGCGTCACCGCGCTTACGCCTCGCCGACCGCTGGCTGACCGGGTTGGCACCAAATCAGTTTGAATTCAAACGTTGAGTGTTCAATAAAAAAATCAATAAAACTTACGCGCAACACGAAAGGAAGTTGCCTTGCGAATGGCGGGCGGCGGCACGGTCGGCAGGCAAGTCGCGGGAGGGAACACGGTCAAGGGTGGACGAAGAGCCGTGAGCTCGCGTACGGAGAGACGTAAGCGGGGGGACAGCGAGCCGTAAGCGCGGGAACTGCAAGTTGACCACTCACCGCATCGCGGTTCGGAGCCTGTTCCGAGGCGAGGCGATTACGTTACGTTTCCGATTAGTGTGCGTTGCAGTAGGGAGTTTCATACAAACAATACTGAACGGCTCGAGGCGATACGGTGACGATCCCTTTCCGAGTTGATAAGTGTGCTGTGACCTTTATCTTGGTTTTATCCAGTTGTCATCAAAGAGAATATAACCACTAACGTTTTAGTTGACATAAAAAAGGTTGTCAAGGAACCAGAAGTTTTTACGTTATAATTTTTGTGTTCGATACATATTCTGCCGTCGTACCACGAAAGGGCACAACTAAAATTTTTTGAAAATATGAGTTATATACATATTCGGAATCAGGAAAAAAAGGCGCATCTGCCCAATTTTTTAAATTTTTTTTATCTTCGAGGAATCCAAAGATACAGTAAGCTCGAAGGGCACAAGTGACACTAATATTCATGTTTTATAGAATGAAAAGGCACATTTACTTACCATTATATTGAAAAGTCACAAATACGTAGATGTGACTGTCACTTCATTTATATATATTCTATTATTTATTTTATTATAAGCAAAAACTAGGTTGAAAAGGCACACCTACAACATAAAAGAAAGAATAGGCACAAATGGCAGATGTGCCCTAATACTTAATCAAAGTTCATAGAGACATTTTTTCAAATTAAGTCACAAATAACCAGTTGTTTCTTCCTTATATTTTCGATTAGAGGTGAGGAAAGGGGGGCAGGGCTTAAGTGAAACGCGACAGTTGTGCCTGCGATGTCAGAGCGACCGCGACCCCACGCTTGTCAGGTTGCCCGAGTTAAGGAAGCTACTACATCGGCGGCCTTGAAGAAGACCGATGTCAGCTTTACTTAACACATGTTTAATTGTACTAGTTTTAAGGAGGTTGCTACATCAGCAACCTAGTAAAATAGTAACCTCAACTTTAATCTATGTTTGTTTTAGTGTTATGTTAGCATTTAATTAGATATAAATACTATTGTAATTAGGATTTAAGTGTTCTTACTCATCGGAGTTATCTCTAATAAACATTACTCCCATAAGTCTGCCTTTCACTTGTTCTTAAGTGGCGCAGCCGGTTGAGCCGTCCCAGTAGGCACCGTCGTAACGCTGTACGCCAGGCAGAATGGAGGACCTCCGAAGACGCTGTCCTGACGACCGTATAGCCTCCGACGGACCAGCTCTACGTGTGTTTCGACGCTTTGGGGACGGACCACGAACCAAACAAATTCTTAGAACCAAGAAGAGGCGGCTTGAGGAATGTTAATTACAAGATACACTCTCCTGAGAAGATCCACGGAGGGGAAAACAAGAATGAAGGTTATGTGAGTAAATACTTGTCACTATCCTTTCCCATTCCTTTCCGTTTATTTAGGGAACTATATTTTTTTTTCTATGTTAAATATTTGCTTTTTTTTTAGTAATAATGATCATAAAACTTAAAATAAATAAAAAAATATATATCAAATTTATTAAACGACAATTTTGTAAGTTAAAATAAAACGCGACTGTAACAAATTAAGTCTATGTAGGGATCCGTATAGGTACATCTTCGTAAAAAACCAAGGGACCGTATTATACTGATTTAAAAGACACCTCGCTTTTATTCTTTATAATACCCAAAATAAATCTATTTCTTTGTCACGAAAGACACCTCGCTCGACTGGCAATTTAATAAATACATTAGTAATAATAAATAAAATATTTAGGGATAGGTATTATATATAATTAAGGACACCTCGCCTTGGTATTATATAATACACAAAATAAAATTATTTCCTTGTCACGAAAGACACCTCGCTCGACTGGCAAGTTAATAAATACATAGGTAATAAGTAAAAAATATTTAGGGATAGGTATTATATATAATTAAGGACACCTCGCCTTGGTATTATATAATACACAAAATAAAATTATTTCCTTGTCACGAAAGACACCTCGCTCGACTGGCAATTTAATAAATACATAGGTAATAATAAATATTTAGGGATAGGTGTTATATATAATTACGGACACCTCGCTTTGGTTTTATATAACACACAAAATAAAAATTATTTCCTTGTCACGAAAGACACCTCGCTCGACTGGCAATTTAATAAATACATAGGTAATAATAAATATTTAGGGATAGGTGTTATATATAATTACGGACACCTCGCTTTGGTTTTATATAACACACAAAATAAAAATTATTTCCTTGTCACGAAAGACACCTCGCTCGACTGGCAATTTAATAAATACATAGGTAATAATAAATATTTAGGGATAGGTGTTATATATAATTACGGACACCTCGCTTTGGTTTTATATAACACACAAAATAAAAATTATTTCCTTGTCACGAAAGACACCTCGCTCGACTGGCAATTTAATAAATACTTAATATAAGATAACAAAACTGAATAAATAGCTAAGATAAATAAATATTAAAGAATGGACGAGACATTAAATCAATTACCTATTAAAATTATACCAATACCTAGGTATACAAGATCCCTTATCTCTAAGAACCCTATTTCCTAAGTACCCATATATAAGTGACAGGTACGAAATACATACCTGTTATACGAAAATGTATGGACATAGTTGAGCAGCTGTTTTTGTGCGAAGATGACAACCCTACGGAGACATATATGGAGCAACTCATGCTTTTGACGAAGGAGCTAACTGAATATATGTATATACCTCTACAGACATTACTTTAAATTTCAAGATAAGTGTATGGACAGTAATTTTATATGTAGGTTTTTTTTTATGTTTGTTATACTCATAGTATATATATGTATATATTTTTTAATTTACTTCGGTTTTTTCTGAAACCTATTCTAGATTCTGAAAAAACCTGTATTAAGGATGGAGAAGTTAAGGAAGCTACTACATCGGCGGCCTTGAAGAAGACCGATGTCAGCTTTACTTAACACATGTTTAATTGTACTAGTTTTAAGGAGGTTGCTACATCAGCAACCTAGTAAAATAGTAACCTCAACTTTAATCTATGTTTGTTTTAGTGTTATGTTAGCATTTAATTAGATATAAATACTATTGTAATTAGGATTTAAGTGTTCTTACTCATCGGAGTTATCTCTAATAAACATTACTCCCATAAGTCTGCCTTTCACTTGTTCTTAAGTCCCGCGCTACGTAAATTTTTTTTGGGAAACTCTACCCGTTAACTACTCTACTGTCTTATATCATCGAGGGGGTAGGCAGAGGTATTCCATTTCTGGATATACTGACCCACTTTTCACCAGATATTGCCTCACTGATTTTCATCATGTGAAGCAAGCTCTTTAACCGTAAGGCTATCACGGCTCATAATATGCTCTACTAAAATATATTTTAAGTACAAATGATTATTTAATTTTGTCTCCCAAAAAAATACCATAATATCACAGATATTTTAGATACATTTTATTTTTACATAGTAGTTTTAAGAATATTTAACTAAGACTGCCTTTAATTTAAGTGTAAGCAATTTCCCATCTTAACAGAATTATAAGTAAGTAGAATGGGCTGTAAGAACATAGCATTCTATAAAATATTTGCTGTTCTCAAAGGTTTAAAACCAGAATTGAAGTTTTTTAGTTGTTTTTTAGTTAATTAAACTTTTTTAACATAATCATTGTTGTTTTTTTGGTATGACACATTAAAAGTAGATTAACATATAAAGGCACAATTAGACAAATGTGCCCTTTAATTGTGATTCTGTAAACTATTTGCTCAAAATATTAAAAAGAAAGGTCACATTTGGTTACTTATGCCTTTTTTATGTAGTAAGTGGTATTTTTATCACATTTTTTTGTTAAGTTGAAAGAAAAAATTCGAATTTATCTATTATTTCGTAATATAATGAAAGTATTAAGTAAATAATATATTAGTTTAGTACTAACCTTTTTTTTAATTTTTTTTTAATTAAATCAATGGAATACGACTCTAGGGCTCATAATAAAGTTAAAATTTCAATCTTTTAAATGCTAGATGTGCCCTTTAATGGTACGACGCGGACGGCAGTATTGTGTTCTATCTTTATTCCCCTATCTAGGTATTATTTACACTCCCTATATTTATCTATTCCCTATAATATTTCTAATGTCCCTAACCTGAATTACTCCAATTGTGATCGTGTGTCAGTCGGCTGCATCAAGTGTCGGACTAGCCTAACTGGTGAGACCACTACATTTAATAAAAATTTGAAGTCTTGGGTCGCCCGCGACCAAAGAGATTAAAATATAATAGGATATAGAGGGGGCATTGGGAATATTTTCATACAAAACTTTGAAGCATGTTTGAAGCTCAAGCGTCATGTCAGTTAGTATGAACGCGAGCTGTTATTCGGTCGAAATTGTACTATACCTTTTCCAAATTGGAATAACTTTTGGCTTCAAATTTTCCTTGCTATGACTCCTCTATGCCCTATTATATTTTAATCTCTTTGGTTTATCCCCATCCGTTTGCCCCCGAAGGGTTCGAGGTATTTCCCACTTTTAAACAGTATATTTTTGGACCTCTCTAAACGTGAAAACTGAGTCCATGGTCCTGGACAGGGTTGCTGACTAAACTATTGATAAACATACTATGGAGGAGCGGAGGTGGAATGCTCCTCCATCGTGAAAAGGAAGATCTTCCGCCAGGCGAGGTGATCGTGCCTGGGGACCGCGGTCCAACGGTTGATGTTGGACAGTTGTATTTATACAAACTCATTAGAAAACTCCGATAGCGCGGTTTAGAACTCGGCCGTCTATTGGCGCGTTCTATGTAACTCGGCCTTCTATTGGCGCGTCCTATGTAGTGTCGCTACAAGGACAATTAACAAGGATTCAAACCCGAGCCTCGCGCATAAGTGGCAGTACTACAGGGTCATATCATGCCCTATTATATTTTAATCTCTTTGCCCGCGACACACGCACCGTGCCCTTATGCCGCGATCAACCGACGAACCGACTCGCTAAATTCACTGAAAAGATGACTAAATTAAATTATAAGGTCTTATAAAGATGACTAAACTAAATTATAAGGTCTTATAAAAATGACTAAATTAAATTATAAGGTCTTATAAAGATGACTAAACTAAATTATAAGGTCTGAAAATACTTAAATAAAAAGGTGAATTATGACATTTTCAACTGTTTTTTATTAAACTGACTAACTAGGTATGTTTAAGAAACTTTTGACATGTCTAGGTTCTGGGCTCTAAAATCTGGGGTTTTCATAAAGTGAAACCGAAACATAAATGGTAAACATTTTACTATACAAAATTAAATAAAACAATTTCAAGTTAATGTGTTCTATTATAAGTCATCATCCAGCCGTAACAGCCCACTGCTGAGCTTAGGGTCCTTCCTCGTACACGAGGAAGTACGGGCTTTAATCTCCCACGCGAGCCCACCGCGGATTGGGAGATGGTGTAAAGCTAGTGGCCACTTAATAGTCAGAATTTTTCAAGCCACCCCAGGGTAGGTATCTGACATGGCTTAACGACTTCCACTGTGCGTAAACATAACGAAAACCGGGACCAACAATTTAACGTGCCTTCCGAAACACGGAAGCGCTCGTGATATCCTGAGGTTCCTACCAGTCGCGACCCTAACAAACGTTCCACTAAAAACATCTGTCCACCAGTTCTACACAAAACAACTTTTGCCTCCAGGCAATACAATGTAGTCAGTTCTATAATCTATAATAATGCTCATAAAGCTATCAATAATAATATGCGCTCACTAAGTAAATTTGAACTGAAAAGTAGGATTCAGTGCTGGCTTTTAAAACTAAGTTATGCAGATACAGAAAAATTGTTGACCCCTAATCATTAATTTGTAAAGAAACGCCGGTTCCAATTGGAACCGAGACACAATTAATAGTAGATTATACAGCGAGGGAATTAAGACTGAGTCCTGAGTTTAGTGAGGGATTTAAGCGCCCAAGACAAAAACAGTTTTATTCCCGAGTTATATACTCTACTTTTCTCACCTTATGCGAGACAATAAAATGCAATTGCATGGTAGTAGATTATTGACAATGCCTATGGCATCTAGTATAATAGACTCTGAAGTCAAAGTACTTTCATCAATCGACATTTTCGATATTCTTTTTGAAATGTTAAAGCTATAAAATGGATACAGCAACTTGTTTCTGCCGGCGTGACCTAGACTAGTAATATAATATCTGTGACCTAGGTACTTGATTTAACAATTGAAGATCGTGCGAATCTAGTTGGTCGCGGCTTCGGTTTTCGAAAATCGAGTTGGCCACGACTGCACCACATTTTGCTAAACGAAATTAGACTTTATCCTCATAGCAATAAGGATTATGAAAAGTGAAAATTACATTATTGACCTAGGGTTATAATGAAATTCCATACAACATTATAACCCGGTTAAAGCCAAGGAATATAATGTCTTGCTTTCGGTGACGTTTATATGATATATAATCCGGCTTTGTCGAGCATGTGTTGTGAAAAAATTTATGTGTCTGTGATGCTTGGTCTCGAGGTTAATACCCTTTATTACTTACGCTAGTGGTACTTACTTATCTATATTCCTTACACCATACTTCTGACCATGTACATACACATATACCCACACACACACCCCCTCACTCACCCTCACACATCCTACACACACACAAACTACTAAACTTAACTTACCTTCTATGTAACCTACATTACCTTTTCTTTTTATTCTTTGTTTAGTTATTTCCAAATACTGCAACCAAAATTTGCTCGCAATTTCTGATTGTATACTAAGTATAACATGACTTCGCCAGACTCACTGTCACCTAAGATACAGGTTTCACCTAGTTTAGGTTTCAGGGAATCTTATTTTATTGTAATAACTGTACAATCTTACCAAAAACCCTCTACTTGTATGCACTATTTTTGGCAAATAAACAATTTATTACTATTTATTATTATTATATAAATCCCTCTAATATTTTATTTTATCTTAATGTGTAAACTAATAATTCGTGGCGTAGCTGTATTCGCAGTCTACCTTCCTCGGCGGTGGCAGTGGCGGCGGCGCGTAAATAGCTGTTGGCAGCGCACGCCCCTGTTTTTTCGACGTCTTTTTGACTGTCACATACGAATACACGTGATCCTTCGGGCCCTGGAAGAGTAAAATTTGAGGTAGAGAGAGCACGTGAAGATTAAACCTTGTAGTGCGAGTCTGACCTCTAAGACGATTGTAATAAGTTACAAAGTCCAATGTGTCAAGCTCCACGTGCTCTTAAATGAACGCGACAGACACCAGCGAGAAAATTAACTTGTTTACAAAGAGATTAAAATATAATAGGACATAGAGGGGGCATTGGGAATATTTTCATACAAAACTTTGAAGCATGTTTGAAGCTCAAGCGTCATGTCAGTTAGTATGAACGCGAGCTGTTATTCGGTCGAAATTGTACTATACCTTTTCCAAATTGGAATAACTTTTGGCTTCAAATTTTCCTTGCTATGTCTCCTCTATGCCCTATTATATTTTAATCTCTTTGGTTTATCCCCATCCGTTTGCCCCCGAAGGGTTCGAGGTATTTCCCACTTTTAAACAGTATATTTTTGGACCTCTCTAAACGTGAAAACTGAGTCCATGGTCCTGGACAGGGTTGCTGACTAAACTATTGATAAACATACTATGGAGGAGCGGAGGTGGAATGCTCCTCCATCGTGAAAAGGAAGATCTTCCGCCAGGCGAGGTGATCGTGCCTGGGGACCGCGGTCCAACGGTTGATGTTGGACAGTTGTATTTATACAAACTCATTAAAAAACTCGGCCGTCTATTGGCGCGTTCTATGTAACTCGGCCTTCTATTGGCGCGTCCTATGTAGTGTCGCTACAAGGACAATTAACAAGGATTCAAACCCGAGCCTCGCGCATAAGTGGCAGTACTACAGGGTCATATCATGCCCTATTATATTTTAATCTCTTTGCCCGCGACACACGCACCGTGCCCTTATGCCGCGATCAACCGACGAACCGACTCGCTAAATTCACTGAAAAGATGACTAAATTAAATTATAAGGTCTTATAAAGATGACTAAACTAAATTATAAGGTCTTATAAAAATGACTAAATTAAATTATAAGGTCTTATAAAGATGACTAAACTAAATTATAAGGTCTGAAAATACTTAAATAAAAAGGTGAATTATGACATTTTCAACTGTTTTTTATTAAACTGACTAACTAGGTATGTTTAAGAAACTTTTGACATGTCTAGGTTCTGGGCTCTAAAATCTGGGGTTTTCATAAAGTGAAACCGAAACATAAATGGTAAACATTTTACTATACAAAATTAAATAAAACAATTTCAAGTTAATGTGTTCTATTATAAGTCATCATCCAGCCGTAACAGCCCACTGCTGAGCTTAGGGTCCTTCCTCGTACACGAGGAAGTACGGGCTTTAATCTCCCACGCGAGCCCACCGCGGATTGGGAGATGGTGTAAAGCTAGTGGCCACTTAATAGTCAGAATTTTTCAAGCCACCCCAGGGTAGGTATCTGACATGGCTTAACGACTTCCACTGTGCGTAAACATAACGAAAACCGGGACCAACAATTTAACGTGCCTTCCGAAACACGGAAGCGCTCGTGATATCCTGAGGTTCCTACCAGTCGCGACCCTAACAAACGTTCCACTAAAAACATCTGTCCACCAGTTCTACACAAAACAACTTTTGCCTCCAGGCAATACAATGTAGTCAGTTCTATAATCTATAATAATGCTCATAAAGCTATCAATAATAATATGCGCTCACTAAGTAAATTTGAACTGAAAAGTAGGATTCAGTGCTGGCTTTTAAAACTAAGTTATGCAGATACAGAAAAATTGTTGACCCCTAATCATTAATTTGTAAAGAAACGCCGGTTCCAATTGGAACCGAGACACAATTAATAGTAGATTATACAGCGAGGGAATTAAGACTGAGTCCTGAGTTTAGTGAGGGATTTAAGCGCCCAAGACAAAAACAGTTTTATTCCCGAGTTATATACTCTACTTTTCTCACCTTATGCGAGACAATAAAATGCAATTGCATGGTAGTAGATTATTGACAATGCCTATGGCATCTAGTATAATAGACTCTGAAGTCAAAGTACTTTCATCAATCGACATTTTCGATATTCTTTTTGAAATGTTAAAGCTATAAAATGGATACAGCAACTTGTTTCTGCCGGCGTGACCTAGACTAGTAATATAATATCTGTGACCTAGGTACTTGATTTAACAATTGAAGATCGTGCGAATCTAGTTGGTCGCGGCTTCGGTTTTCGAAAATCGAGTTGGCCACGACTGCACCACATTTTGCTAAACGAAATTAGACTTTATCCTCATAGCAATAAGGATTATGAAAAGTGAAAATTACATTATTGACCTAGGGTTATAATGAAATTCCATACAACATTATAACCCGGTTAAAGCCAAGGAATATAATGTCTTGCTTTCGGTGACGTTTATATGATATATAATCCGGCTTTGTCGAGCATGTGTTGTGAAAAAATTTATGTGTCTGTGATGCTTGGTCTCGAGGTTAATACCCTTTATTACTTACGCTAGTGGTACTTACTTATCTATATTCCTTACACCATACTTCTGACCATGTACATACACATATACCCACACACACACCCCCTCACTCACCCTCACACATCCTACACACACACAAACTACTAAACTTAACTTACCTTCTATGTAACCTACATTACCTTTTCTTTTTATTCTTTGTTTAGTTATTTCCAAATACTGCAACCAAAATTTGCTCGCAATTTCTGATTGTATACTAAGTATAACATGACTTCGCCAGACTCACTGTCACCTAAGATACAGGTTTCACCTAGTTTAGGTTTCAGGGAATCTTATTTTATTGTAATAACTGTACAATCTTACCAAAAACCCTCTACTTGTATGCACTATTTTTGGCAAATAAACAATTTATTACTATTTATTATTATTATATAAATCCCTCTAATATTTTATTTTATCTTAATGTGTAAACTAATAATTCGTGGCGTAGCTGTATTCGCAGTCTACCTTCCTCGGCGGTGGCAGTGGCGGCGGCGCGTAAATAGCTGTTGGCAGCGCACGCCCCTGTTTTTTCGACGTCTTTTTGACTGTCACATACGAATACACGTGATCCTTCGGGCCCTGGAAGAGTAAAATTTGAGGTAGAGAGAGCACGTGAAGATTAAACCTTGTAGTGCGAGTCTGACCTCTAAGACGATTGTAATAAGTTACAAAGTCCAATGTGTCAAGCTCCACGTGCTCTTAAATGAACGCGACAGACACCAGCGAGAAAATTAACTTGTTTACAAAGAGATTAAAATATAATAGGACATAGAGGGGGCATTGGGAATATTTTCATACAAAACTTTGAAGCATGTTTGAAGCTCAAGCGTCATGTCAGTTAGTATGAACGCGAGCTGTTATTCGGTCGAAATTGTACTATACCTTTTCCAAATTGGAATAACTTTTGGCTTCAAATTTTCCTTGCTATGTCTCCTCTATGCCCTATTATATTTTAATCTCTTTGGTTTATCCCCATCCGTTTGCCCCCGAAGGGTTCGAGGTATTTCCCACTTTTAAACAGTATATTTTTGGACCTCTCTAAACGTGAAAACTGAGTCCATGGTCCTGGACAGGGTTGCTGACTAAACTATTGATAAACATACTATGGAGGAGCGGAGGTGGAATGCTCCTCCATCGTGAAAAGGAAGATCTTCCGCCAGGCGAGGTGATCGTGCCTGGGGACCGCGGTCCAACGGTTGATGTTGGACAGTTGTATTTATACAAACTCATTAAAAAACTCGGCCGTCTATTGGCGCGTTCTATGTAACTCGGCCTTCTATTGGCGCGTCCTATGTAGTGTCGCTACAAGGACAATTAACAAGGATTCAAACCCGAGCCTCGCGCATAAGTGGCAGTACTACAGGGTCATATCATGCCCTATTATATTTTAATCTCTTTGCCCGCGACACACGCACCGTGCCCTTATGCCGCGATCAACCGACGAACCGACTCGCTAAATTCACTGAAAAGATGACTAAATTAAATTATAAGGTCTTATAAAGATGACTAAACTAAATTATAAGGTCTTATAAAAATGACTAAATTAAATTATAAGGTCTTATAAAGATGACTAAACTAAATTATAAGGTCTGAAAATACTTAAATAAAAAGGTGAATTATGACATTTTCAACTGTTTTTTATTAAACTGACTAACTAGGTATGTTTAAGAAACTTTTGACATGTCTAGGTTCTGGGCTCTAAAATCTGGGGTTTTCATAAAGTGAAACCGAAACATAAATGGTAAACATTTTACTATACAAAATTAAATAAAACAATTTCAAGTTAATGTGTTCTATTATAAGTCATCATCCAGCCGTAACAGCCCACTGCTGAGCTTAGGGTCCTTCCTCGTACACGAGGAAGTACGGGCTTTAATCTCCCACGCGAGCCCACCGCGGATTGGGAGATGGTGTAAAGCTAGTGGCCACTTAATAGTCAGAATTTTTCAAGCCACCCCAGGGTAGGTATCTGACATGGCTTAACGACTTCCACTGTGCGTAAACATAACGAAAACCGGGACCAACAATTTAACGTGCCTTCCGAAACACGGAAGCGCTCGTGATATCCTGAGGTTCCTACCAGTCGCGACCCTAACAAACGTTCCACTAAAAACATCTGTCCACCAGTTCTACACAAAACAACTTTTGCCTCCAGGCAATACAATGTAGTCAGTTCTATAATCTATAATAATGCTCATAAAGCTATCAATAATAATATGCGCTCACTAAGTAAATTTGAACTGAAAAGTAGGATTCAGTGCTGGCTTTTAAAACTAAGTTATGCAGATACAGAAAAATTGTTGACCCCTAATCATTAATTTGTAAAGAAACGCCGGTTCCAATTGGAACCGAGACACAATTAATAGTAGATTATACAGCGAGGGAATTAAGACTGAGTCCTGAGTTTAGTGAGGGATTTAAGCGCCCAAGACAAAAACAGTTTTATTCCCGAGTTATATACTCTACTTTTCTCACCTTATGCGAGACAATAAAATGCAATTGCATGGTAGTAGATTATTGACAATGCCTATGGCATCTAGTATAATAGACTCTGAAGTCAAAGTACTTTCATCAATCGACATTTTCGATATTCTTTTTGAAATGTTAAAGCTATAAAATGGATACAGCAACTTGTTTCTGCCGGCGTGACCTAGACTAGTAATATAATATCTGTGACCTAGGTACTTGATTTAACAATTGAAGATCGTGCGAATCTAGTTGGTCGCGGCTTCGGTTTTCGAAAATCGAGTTGGCCACGACTGCACCACATTTTGCTAAACGAAATTAGACTTTATCCTCATAGCAATAAGGATTATGAAAAGTGAAAATTACATTATTGACCTAGGGTTATAATGAAATTCCATACAACATTATAACCCGGTTAAAGCCAAGGAATATAATGTCTTGCTTTCGGTGACGTTTATATGATATATAATCCGGCTTTGTCGAGCATGTGTTGTGAAAAAATTTATGTGTCTGTGATGCTTGGTCTCGAGGTTAATACCCTTTATTACTTACGCTAGTGGTACTTACTTATCTATATTCCTTACACCATACTTCTGACCATGTACATACACATATACCCACACACACACCCCCTCACTCACCCTCACACATCCTACACACACACAAACTACTAAACTTAACTTACCTTCTATGTAACCTACATTACCTTTTCTTTTTATTCTTTGTTTAGTTATTTCCAAATACTGCAACCAAAATTTGCTCGCAATTTCTGATTGTATACTAAGTATAACATGACTTCGCCAGACTCACTGTCACCTAAGATACAGGTTTCACCTAGTTTAGGTTTCAGGGAATCTTATTTTATTGTAATAACTGTACAATCTTACCAAAAACCCTCTACTTGTATGCACTATTTTTGGCAAATAAACAATTTATTACTATTTATTATTATTATATAAATCCCTCTAATATTTTATTTTATCTTAATGTGTAAACTAATAATTCGTGGCGTAGCTGTATTCGCAGTCTACCTTCCTCGGCGGTGGCAGTGGCGGCGGCGCGTAAATAGCTGTTGGCAGCGCACGCCCCTGTTTTTTCGACGTCTTTTTGACTGTCACATACGAATACACGTGATCCTTCGGGCCCTGGAAGAGTAAAATTTGAGGTAGAGAGAGCACGTGAAGATTAAACCTTGTAGTGCGAGTCTGACCTCTAAGACGATTGTAATAAGTTACAAAGTCCAATGTGTCAAGCTCCACGTGCTCTTAAATGAACGCGACAGACACCAGCGAGAAAATTAACTTGTTTACAAAGAGATTAAAATATAATAGGACATAGAGGGGGCATTGGGAATATTTTCATACAAAACTTTGAAGCATGTTTGAAGCTCAAGCGTCATGTCAGTTAGTATGAACGCGAGCTGTTATTCGGTCGAAATTGTACTATACCTTTTCCAAATTGGAATAACTTTTGGCTTCAAATTTTCCTTGCTATGTCTCCTCTATGCCCTATTATATTTTAATCTCTTTGGTTTATCCCCATCCGTTTGCCCCCGAAGGGTTCGAGGTATTTCCCACTTTTAAACAGTATATTTTTGGACCTCTCTAAACGTGAAAACTGAGTCCATGGTCCTGGACAGGGTTGCTGACTAAACTATTGATAAACATACTATGGAGGAGCGGAGGTGGAATGCTCCTCCATCGTGAAAAGGAAGATCTTCCGCCAGGCGAGGTGATCGTGCCTGGGGACCGCGGTCCAACGGTTGATGTTGGACAGTTGTATTTATACAAACTCATTAAAAAACTCGGCCGTCTATTGGCGCGTTCTATGTAACTCGGCCTTCTATTGGCGCGTCCTATGTAGTGTCGCTACAAGGACAATTAACAAGGATTCAAACCCGAGCCTCGCGCATAAGTGGCAGTACTACAGGGTCATATCATGCCCTATTATATTTTAATCTCTTTGCCCGCGACACACGCACCGTGCCCTTATGCCGCGATCAACCGACGAACCGACTCGCTAAATTCACTGAAAAGATGACTAAATTAAATTATAAGGTCTTATAAAGATGACTAAACTAAATTATAAGGTCTTATAAAAATGACTAAATTAAATTATAAGGTCTTATAAAGATGACTAAACTAAATTATAAGGTCTGAAAATACTTAAATAAAAAGGTGAATTATGACATTTTCAACTGTTTTTTATTAAACTGACTAACTAGGTATGTTTAAGAAACTTTTGACATGTCTAGGTTCTGGGCTCTAAAATCTGGGGTTTTCATAAAGTGAAACCGAAACATAAATGGTAAACATTTTACTATACAAAATTAAATAAAACAATTTCAAGTTAATGTGTTCTATTATAAGTCATCATCCAGCCGTAACAGCCCACTGCTGAGCTTAGGGTCCTTCCTCGTACACGAGGAAGTACGGGCTTTAATCTCCCACGCGAGCCCACCGCGGATTGGGAGATGGTGTAAAGCTAGTGGCCACTTAATAGTCAGAATTTTTCAAGCCACCCCAGGGTAGGTATCTGACATGGCTTAACGACTTCCACTGTGCGTAAACATAACGAAAACCGGGACCAACAATTTAACGTGCCTTCCGAAACACGGAAGCGCTCGTGATATCCTGAGGTTCCTACCAGTCGCGACCCTAACAAACGTTCCACTAAAAACATCTGTCCACCAGTTCTACACAAAACAACTTTTGCCTCCAGGCAATACAATGTAGTCAGTTCTATAATCTATAATAATGCTCATAAAGCTATCAATAATAATATGCGCTCACTAAGTAAATTTGAACTGAAAAGTAGGATTCAGTGCTGGCTTCAAAAACTAAGCTATGCAGATACAGAAAACTTGTTGACCCCTAATCATTAATTTGTAAAGAAACGCCGGTTCCAATTGGAACCGAGACACAATTAATAGTAGATTATACAGCGAGGGAATTAAGACTGAGTCCTGAGTTTAGTGAGGGATTTAAGCGCCCAAGACAAAAACAGTTTTATTCCCGAGTTATATACTCTACTTTTCTCACCTTATGCGAGACAATAAAATGCAATTGCATGGTAGTAGATTATTGACAATGCCTATGGCATCTAGTATAATAGACTCTGAAGTCAAAGTACTTTCATCACTCGACATTTTCGATATTCTTTTTGAAATGTTAAAGCTATAAAATGGATACAGCAACTTGTTTCTGCCGGCGTGACCTAGACTAGTAATATAATATCTGTGACCTAGGTACTTGATTTAACAATTGAAGATCGTGCGAATCTAGTTGGTCGCGGCTTCGGTTTTCGAAAATCGAGTTGGCCACGACTGCACCACATTTTGCTAAACGAAATTAGACTTTATCCTCATAGCAATAAGGATTATGAAAAGTGAAAATTACATTATTGACCTAGGGTTATAATGAAATTCCATACAACATTATAACCCGGTTAAAGCCAAGGAATATAATGTCTTGCTTTCGGTGACGTTTATATGATATATAATCCGGCTTTGTCGAGCATGTGTTGTGAAAAAATTTATGTGTCTGTGATGCTTGGTCTCGAGGTTAATACCCTTTATTACTTACGCTAGTGGTACTTACTTATCTATATTCCTTACACCATACTTCTGACCATGTACATACACATATACCCACACACACACCCCCTCACTCACCCTCACACATCCTACACACACACAAACTACTAAACTTAACTTACCTTCTATGTAACCTACATTACCTTTTCTTTTTATTCTTTGTTTAGTTATTTCCAAATACTGCAACCAAAATTTGCTCGCAATTTCTGATTGTATACTAAGTATAACATGACTTCGCCAGACTCACTGTCACCTAAGATACAGGTTTCACCTAGTTTAGGTTTCAGGGAATCTTATTTTATTGTAATAACTGTACAATCTTACCAAAAACCCTCTACTTGTATGCACTATTTTTGGCAAATAAACAATTTATTACTATTTATTATTATTATATAAATCCCTCTAATATTTTATTTTATCTTAATGTGTAAACTAATAATTCGTGGCGTAGCTGTATACGCAGTCTACCTTCCTCGGCGGTGGCAGTGGCGGCGGCGCGTAAATAGCTGTTGGCAGCGCACGCCCCTGTTTTTTCGACGTCTTTTTGACTGTCACATACGAATACACGTGATCCTTCGGGCCCTGGAAGAGTAAAATTTGAGGTAGAGAGAGCACGTGAAGATTAAACCTTGTAGTGCGAGTCTGACCTCTAAGACGATTGTAATAAGTTACAAAGTCCAATGTGTCAAGCTCCACGTGCTCTTAAATGAACGCGACAGACACCAGCGAGAAAATTAACTTGTTTACAAAGAGATTAAAATATAATAGGACATAGAGGGGGCATTGGGAATATTTTCATACAAAACTTTGAAGCATGTTTGAAGCTCAAGCGTCATGTCAGTTAGTATAAACGCGAGCTGTCATTCGGTCGAAATTGTACTAGACTTATTCCACTTGGAATAACTTTTGGCTTCAAATTTTCCACCCTTTGTCCCCTCTATATATTATATTTTAATCTCTTTGGCCACAGACAACAGCTAATCTGTTTGGGGTGTAATTTAGTCTATACAGTGTAGAGTGGCTAAAGGGGCATCAGACATGGTGTATAAGTAGTATAAAAACTGTATGTTATTAGTTTGTGATCTCTCTCTTGATGAATGTGTGAGTGTAGTGTATTTATGAGAGAGTGTTTGCATGTGTTGTGTAATGAATTACCTTTTCTTGAGTCTGTGGGAGTTTTCTACAGCATTTCTTGTATAATATAAGGCTTGCGGTTAGTGCAACCACGCCATTAAAGGCGAAAGCCGCCACCAACAAAATCACTTTCATATTTCCAGTAATAATAATTTCCTTGGATAGTTTACTATTAACAGATTTTAAATATAGACTCTCTGACTCGGATTCATTTTTCTTTAGATTTGACCTCTCTGGAAAAAAAAACATTTTGAGTCTGGTTATTATAAGAGAAGCATTAAAAAGTAGCATAATACTGTAATGCTGAGACATGTGTACAGTACGGCCGTTTTAACTTGGCTTCTCTGAACATAGGCTTCGCCTGCGCAAGTCCCCCTCCTACCGCCATATGGTCGCTAAAAAATGTTACTGCGCAGCCATTTGCGCAACTTCAGAGATGTCAAGTTAAAACGGCCGTGCTGTACCTATCATCACATCACCCAGTCCGGCGATGGGCTCACCACCTATCACGTTTGGGGGTCCAAAGAATATCTCGTGAAAAATTGGTATATCCAGAATTGGAATACCTCTGCCTCGGGGTTAAAAAGGTGAATTTTTTTTTAAGCTCTGAAATAATAAAATAGATATGCTCAAATATTTTATGCTCGAGGCAGAGGTATTCTTTTTCTAGAAATACCCACAAAGTCAAAATCAAAATCATTTATTTTCTGTAGGTACAGAAAAGTCAATAGTCAACAAGGCACTGTAAACTCTTCCATGAAGAAAGGCTAAATGTAAACAGCAGCCCATCTCCACCGACGAGTTACTGGTTCCAAATGCAGTACCCCGAGAAGAGCCAGCAAGAAACTCAAGGGCAGCTCTTTTTAATCTCATGTCCCCGTGACCCACGTTTCACCAGTATAATCTTTGACCCCTAAACGTGATAGGTGGTGTGCCCAATGCCGAACCGGGTGATGTTACATCAAAGAGATTAATAATATTAATATCTTTGTGTAACATACACATGCCTCAGAATAGTTTTGCTATACCTACTAACTTGATGGTTTCCTCACGATGTTTTCCTCCATCTTCAGCTAGTGATAAGTACGTCCCTACTTAACTTTTTTTTTAATCTCACTGGCAGAGTCAAGAGCACATGAAACTTTACACTGTAGTGCGAGTCTGACCTCTAAGGCGATTGTAATAAGAACGTCACAAAGTCCACTGTGTCAAGCTTTACGGGCTCTTGACTGATCATGCTCTTGCATTCTGAGGCACTAATCATTTTGAAAGTACCTACTTTTCAACCGACTTTAAAAAGAAGGAGGTTCTAAGTTCGAGTGTATTTTTTTTATGTTTGTTGCCTCAGATGTTTCGGCTGGGTGAACCGATTTTGATTATTCTTTTTTATTTGAAAGCTAGTCCTTCCCGTTTGGTTTTATTTCAATTTGGTCCAGTTCTCACACTTGCATCCAGTGAGCATAGTTACTATAGGAACATATAATATCATTGCTTGCATCCATGAAAAAAGTTGGAAGTCTATTTTTTAATTTTTGTTTATTTACCTTGGCCCTTGATCTGTACACGGATAGGTTGACTTCTTACGTCTAATATTGAACTCTGATGGCTATAATGGAGCTGTGCCAAGCAGTACAACTCGGAGTTGTGATCGTAGTCCCTTAACTCCATATTCAGTCCAGTGGTCAGCCCTGTGACAGGCCACGACACGGGTTTGTCTCTACCTGAAACCAAAGAGATTAAAATATAAACCAGAGATTAAAATATAAACCAAAGATATTAAAACATAAACCAAAGAGATTAAAATATAAACCAAAGAGATTAAAATATAAACCAAAGAGATTAAAACATAAACCAAAGAGATTAAAATATAAACCAAAGAGATGAAAATATAATAGGGCATAGAGGGGGCATTGGGAATATTTTTATACAAAAACTATTATATTTTAATCTCACTAGCTTAAATACAAAGTCAAAATGTTTTATTAAAGGTAGGGACTTACAAGTCCATTTATTGAACGTCATTTCAACTCCACCGCTTCAGCAGGTATTGTTGAGAAGAAGCAGGGAGCGAGAACCTCCTCAATACAAATTGTGAAAGTCAAAAATCTAAATGCATTTATTCGTAGGTTGTAAAAGGCACTCTAAACTCGTCATTGTACCCACAGATTATTTTTTTTTACTTTTTTTGATAACATCCTCCTTTTTTTTAAGTCAAGAACAAAGGAACAAGTAGGTATAAACTTACCATCTTTCCTTTGCATCCATTGCAACATGTTGATATACCAGTCGTCTGACATTAACACACCGCAGAGTCTCTGGAGCACTGTGTTGGGTTCCACGACGATGTCACTTGGACCTTTACTCAGTACAATTGAAGGAGCTAAAAAGATTATTGCAGAAGTTATGAAAAATTAAGAAAAATATACTTACAAGGCCATGATAAGATCTGTCGTAATGTAGGTATGGATCAGAATGCTGGGCCCATAAGAAGGAGGATGAAAGGATGCATGCAGAGATGAGAATGTTAAGATGGATGTGTGGAGTGACAATAATGGATAAAATAAGGAATGATTGCGTAAGATGGCGTCTAAAAGTAGCACCCGCGATTGAGAAGTTGAGAGATAATCGTTGGTCGTGATATGGACATATAATGAGGAGGGATGAGAGTAATGTTGTAAGGCTAGTGCTCAATATGAATGTGGAAGGTAGGTAGGAAGAGAGGTAGACCAAAGAAAAAATGAATGGATTGTGTGAAGGATGATAATGATGTGCAAGAAGGAAGTGAATGTAGATAATGACGGTAGATACATCGAAATGGAAGGAGAAAACATACTGCGCCGACCCCAAATAATGGTACAAACCTACTACTAACGTGTGCATCTGGATTGAGGGCCCACTTTTTAAATTATTGCGAAACGAAATGATACTTACAGGGCATTTACTTAAAATTTTGTAAAACCTAAAGCAAAGATTCTTAAATTTCTTAAACGTGAATCAAAAGAGTTATGGTCAAATAGCTTGGGCCCTCAATCCTGACGCCTGCATAAAACGGCATAGTCGAATCGCAGAAAGTACTATCTCTGGGATAATAATTTTTATTCGAGTATTTAGTTAGGAATTTGTTAAATACATTAAGAAATTGTCAAGTCTTAAGAATGCGACAATACAGATTTATGGCGGTTTAGCTTGGGCCCTCAATTCATCAATTTTGATATTGTAGAATCAGCAAAAAATATGAGTTTTTCTAAGGAAAGATATTAATACGACTTTAATATATTTGAGTTCCATATCTCGGAAAATTTGTTAAAAAGAAATAACGACACAAAAGTTAATTGTTAAAAAGTTATTGAAATTCGTATTTTTTCAAAACGTCTGAACTGAGGGCCCAAGGTTTTTGTCAGTATTGACTAGACTAAGCTTTCTACACTACCGCACTTTAGGCTAAGTATTTTAACAAATTCTTAACTAAAAGGCTACAAAGCGTCCATTCTTCTAAATGCCGTACTTTAGGAGAAAATTGATTTTCGATGTTTTATATGAGAAAATTCAGTAGGGTGACCATAATGTTTATCGTAAGTATAAACAAGTATTCGTTGTGATCATGTAAGTAGTATTTTGTAAAGCGCAGATACAATATATATACTTATACAACGCGTAACAGAAAAAGCGCAATTCCTCATACACCCCGGTTAGTAAATTAATATAAAAAAAGATGCAATCGAACTTTAGTTGTGTCCAATTTTCTTAAATATCGTTCTATAATAGTACGATTTCAATAGATAGCATTAAATTCAGCTATGCTAATTTTTCGGAAAAATTTAACACATATTAAAAATAGATGAAATCGAATATGTAGTCGATACTGAACAAACTAATTTCAGGAATTGCACTTATTCTGTTACATATTGTATATAATATATAAAGCTCGATATAATTATATACGATTAGCTGTGCTGTGCCTTCACCTACGTATGCGTGGAAAAATAAAATAAGAAAGTGCCAATAATCAATGAAATTATGTACCTATTGGATGTATTAAAATTATAACCCTGTATATTAACAACTAGCATTACCTTGCGGTTTCATCCGCGTAGTTCCCGTTTCCGTGAAAATACGGGAACAAAATATAGCCTTTGTTACTCCCTGGTAATGTATCTTTCCATTTTTAAAAGAACTTTTTAAATCGGTAACGTGGTTTAGGCCTGTTCCCGTGGGAAAATTATAGCACATGTTATGAAAAGTACGCTTTCCACTGGCAAAACATTTTTTTTAAATCGGTAAAACCGGTAGTATTGGAGCCTTTTCAATACAAAAAATCAAAAAATTCCTCAATCCAATATATTCCAGTTCCCGTGGGAATATCAAAAAATCCCTTCATAGCGGTTGCCTACGACATATAAGACGCCTACATAACATATTAGAAATTGCGAGTGCCCATCGGCGTTACCTGCGCGGATCCGGTTTATTCCCGTTCCCGTGGGAATTTCCAAAAATCTCTTTATAGCGGTTGGCTACGATATACAAGACACCTATATTTCAAGTTTCTATGTGTTATCGTTTCGGAAAAGTACGTATTTTCTTTTTTCACCTGTTTTTATATTTTCCCGTGGGAATGAGATATTTTTCTGGAATAAAAAGTACCCTAGATGTTGACCCGGGTACTCAGTTATATCCATACCAAATTTCATCAAAATCCGTCTAGTAGTTTTTGCGTGATGCGTGCACAACCAGACAGACAGACAGACAGATAGACAGACACAAATTTTTAAAAATGTTGTTTTGGTATCTATATCGATAATTATATAGACTCAAAGAGATTAAAATATAATTTATATTTAAATCTCTTTGTATAGACTAGATAAAATAGACTCGTTAAAATAGACTCGTTAAAATTTTCAAAAAACATTTCATATACAGCCACGTATATGTAGATAAAATTTTTACATATTTAGCTTACAAATAAGGGTACTCACCTTAATTTGTTTTTAACAAGAAAATAAAATAATATGAAAAAAGGCGATTGCCCTGCCAAAATCTTTATTCTTTTACATTATAATCTGCCAAAACATATGAAATAGTACAATCTGGCACAGTTACTTGTACCGTCTACTACCTACCTACCTAAATTCATAAATTTAACCAATTTTACTCTTGCACTTACCTTGGAGATACATAGTACATATTCCACCACGACGGGTGGTTAAATAACCCTTTCGCACCTCAGTCACACGATCGTGAGTTCCTACTTTGAAAAATTCTAGAGTGGCGTGAAATCCGTTTCTAAGCGCCAACGCGAAATCACATGACCGTGAGTTTGTCAAGAATCCGGTTTAAAATAGTTTTCGCGCCAAAATGCCTCAGTCGTCGCGTACACACTGGAAAGATAGCTGCGTCCCTTGACCTCCTGACAGGACGTCGTAAGTTATTTAGTATTTTTCATACATTTTGTAAGATTTATATAATATTTTTATGTTTTTTACAGTCTCAGTTATGTGTACTAACTAGAAAACAAAGCTTTATAACATTGTTTGTAGTAATTATTGATTTATGGTGTCACAGGAATCATATAGCACTTACGTGATATCCAGGATGCAATTGTACCAAAGCACAATCGTGCGTAAAATTTTTATTGTGTATTTTCTTACGTTTTTATAACACTTCAGGGATGCAGTTAAATAACGACCTAGACCTCAGTTTACTGCAAGATGGAAACTGTTCGGAGTTAGAAGTAGACGACGCTGATGGTGAATTTGACCCTCTGATTGTTAAAGTAGAAGAGAGTTGTGTAGAAACCGATTGCTTAGAACTGATCTACGTTTTATTCTGCCAGATGGGCACATAATAATACTATTTTTGTTCCGCCAGAAGGGCAGTTTGTTTCGTTCCTTACTTAATTGATATTACTGCCTTAGATACAGTATATTTGTGATATCTATACTCTAAACTAATATTATAAAGAGGAAAGATTTGTATATTTGTGTCTTTGTTTCAAATAAAAACAAAAACTACTGGACCGATTTCAACAATTCTTTTACCAATGGAAAGCTAGAATATCCCTGAGTAACATAGGCTATATTTTATTCCCGTATTCGCACGGAAACGGGAAGTACGCGGGTGATACCGCGCAGAACCGCTAGTAAATTATAAATACATGGTTATTTTTTATTATTATTTGTATTTTTATTTCATCATTTTATCATAACAATTAAACAGTTCCGTTACAGAACGGAATTATAACATAAAAAAAACATAATTTGGTAGAGACTCACGATCGTGACTGGGTAGTGATAAACCCTAGATAGCACGATCGTGCTATTGACTTTTTGGAAATATGGTGTAGGATGCATTTTTTTAGATAATTTTTCCTTTATACACCTTGTATATCTATCACAAATTTGTAAAAAAAACCTTTACAACATTACAAAAAAAATCTCAGGTGCGAAAGGGTTAAGGTTCTAGTATGAGGTCCAACAAAGTCTGAGTACGGCATTTGAAAAGCTAGTTCCATTTTTCGAAAACTTGCACTTTGCAGGCGATTTAGGTATAATACTCTCCGTCACTCGCGCGTGCTTGGGAAAGTTTTTTTATAAACATAAACCCAAATCGGACAATTTACACAAAAATCAACAAAATGAATTGAAAAATGTTGGTCTTGCTTGAGTAACTTCTAGTGCAGAATCCTAGCAGTTGCTATTTGACACTTAGCAATTCTGCTTTTGTGAGCCATTTTACGAAACTCCATAGAAAACTGTCAAAAAGATGAATGAATTGCTGAATGATGAAAATGAATCATATCCTAATATGAATTGTCATTATGTGTCCATTTTAAGATTTCGAATATGAATCCTAGGATCCTAGGGATTCATCCAAAACGGCCTTTTTTAGACCCCCTTAATTGATCTCCCAGATGTCAATATACTACAGGGATGTGTTTTATGTCATCGCATAGGGTATGTAGTTTACTAGAAAATCCTGAAAAACATAAAAAACTAGATGAACGTCCCGTTATTTTCCTTTTACTGAAAAAATTCAATTTTGTTTATCATAATAATAATAAATAAATAAATAAATAAATAATTTTTCAGACAGTTGGCAACATTTTGGAAAGTTGGGTTGGGAGAGATGAGGAAGACACAGTATTTTTGTGCATGGTCTCTGAAGCAGAGCCATTTTACTAAGATTAATAATAATAGGAAAGTAATAAGGCTATTAGGACTAGAATCCAAAGGCCGCTAAACAATAAAAAAAAAACCATACAAGTATGGAGCGATTGTGGGTCTTTTTTTTTTAACAAACTTTTTTCAACAGTAAAATAATAGCACTTTTACTGATGACTTCATTAAGACTTCTTGAGGCAATCCAAAAATGTTTATCCCTGGCATTTTATCGAATTTCCCATTCACTGCACACTGTCACGGACCCTTGCTACCACAGAGCTAGATTAATGATCTGTGCTTGCCACATAGGTATAATATACTATCACTAATATGAGTCAAAACCCGAAATACACAGCAAAATGAAAATTAAACTAAAAACATGACGGGGACGCGCGTACGTCAGGCGTCAAAAATACGAATACTATGATAACCATTTAAATAACACCTTTTATTAATTTTGGATCACACAAAACGTAATCGCTTCCGACAACAACTTATGAAATATCTTCTAAGAGGGTACATGCTGATTTGTCTCAAAAAAGTAACAAAATCATATACACCCTACTGAATTTTCTCATATAAAACATCGAAAATCAATTTTCTCCTAAAGTACGGCATTTAGAAGAATGGACGCTTTGTAGCCTTTTAGTTAAGAATTTGTTAAAATACTTAGCCTAAAGTGCGGTAGTGTAGAAAGCTTAGTCTAGTCAATACTGACAAAAACCTTGGGCCCTCAGTTCAGACGTTTTGAAAAAATACGAATTTCAATAACTTTTTAACAATTAACTTTTGTGTCGTTATTTCTTTTTAACAAATTTTCCGAGATATGGAACTCAAATATATTAAAGTCGTATTAATATCTTTCCTTAGAAAAACTCATATTTTTTGCTGATTCTACAATATCAAAATTGATGAATTGAGGGCCCAAGCTAAACCGCCATAAATCTGTATTGTCGCATTCTTAAGACTTGACAATTTCTTAATGTATTTAACAAATTCCTAACTAAATACTCGAATAAAAATTATTATCCCAGGGATAGTACTTTCTGAGATTCGACTATGCCGTTTTATGCAGGCGTCAGGATTGAGGGCCCAAGCTATTTGACCATAACTCTTTTGATTCACGTTTAAGAAATTTAAGAATCTTTGCTTTAGGTTTTACAAAATTTTAAGTAAATGCCCTGTAAGTATCATTTCGTTTCGCAATAATTTAAAAAGTGGGCCCTCAATCCAGATGCACACACTACTAACCGCCCTGACGACCTGTGGGTGACGGATCGTGGGATCCGCCACCCGTTTTGAGAGGTCCCGTGCTGGAAAGCGCCCTGGTCCCCTAGCCAAGTGGCATTGTAAAATCTAATCGAATGATCTTTAAGATTGACATGTATGGGGCACTTGCCAACGAGCGCTAACGCCAATGTCAATCCCATACATGTCAATCTATAAGATCATTCGATTAGATTGTGCAATGCATCTTGGCTAGGGGGGCTGATGTTAGTTAGTTAGTGATAGGGGGGGGGGGCTTGCCTTCTAATTGCGGGGCCTCTCTGTTTGTTTATATACCTACCTAAATTGTTTATCAATAAATTATTACTATAAAGCTATAAGCCGAGGAGGCCCCGCAATTTATTTGCGGGCGGCCGTGACTCACATGCAAATGCACAACTTTGATGGACAGAATTAAAAACATTCTGAAGACTTCTTAAAATTTTTAACATAGTCGCCTAACAAACACCCACACATGAGTTTAATTATACAATACGCGGTTTCACCCGCGTAGTTCCCGCTTCCAATACGGGAATAAAATATAGCCTATGTTACTCAGTGATATTCTAGCTTTCCATTGGGGAAAGAATTTTTAAAATCGGTCCAGTCGTTTTTGAGTTTGTTCGTAACAAACATACGAAAATACAAATTTTTCCTCTTTATAATTATTAGTATTATTAGTATAGATATATCTACTATAACTCTTTAATGTACACCAAAAATATGCAATATGGATATAAAAACAAATGAATGATGGTTAAGTCCCACCATACCACCAGGGGTATGGCCGGTGGTACGGTGGGTCCGCAATGGCCTTTACCGATCTCTTAACATGCATACTTCGTTTTGTTGTTATTTTTATATTTACATTTACTTTTGTGTTTATTACAAGCATACTCCGTACCTATCACTAGTTACATTAGTTATATATAAAATCCATAATTAGTGAAACTGTAAATAACTGCATTTTTGTTTAAATTTATAAGTTTAATTGTTAATGTAATGTTGCTGTTTAGTTCCAATAAATAAATATACAACGCGTAACAGAATAAGCGCAATTCCTCATACACCCTAATTAGTATATTAATATAAAAAATATGATGTCTCCGTACTTTACTTTAGTCTAACCAATTTTCTTAAATAACCACTCTAAAGAGTAAAAAAAACCGGCCAAGTGCGAGTCGGACTCGCGCACCGAGGGTTCCGTACAACCTTGCAAATTTATGGTTTTCGTAATTTTTCCTTTATCTATGCTATAAGACGTTGCTTCGTACCAAATTTCAAGATTCTGAGTTCACGGGAAGCACCCTGTAGGTTTTGATTCCCTTGCAAGTGTCGAAAATTTGCGGCATAAACGGCTGTATCTTTTGATTGCGTTGGCTTAGAAGTTTGATTTTTTCACAGCTTCAAGGGACAGTAGACCTGAGTAATTGATATAAATTTCAGCTTCATACCTCCACGCGTTCCTGAGAAAAAGGGTCTTGACAGACGGACGGACGGACGGACAGACGGACAACAAAGTGATCCTAAAAGGGTTCCGTTTTTTCCTTTTGAGGTACGGAACCCTAAAAAACGACTTTAATCATCTACTTATATGGTTTTCTCATGGATGCCGTTGTCAGAACTGGACGAAATTAAAATGGGACCAATCTGGAAGCACGAGCTTTCAAATCTAAAAATTTATCCAAATCGGTCCACCCAGTCAAAAGTTCTGAGGTAACAAACATAAAAAAAGAAAAAAAATACAGACGAATTGATAACCTCCTCCTTTTTGAAGTCGGTTAATAAAGAGCAATAGTAGTACGATACATACATACATAGTAGTACGATAAAACTATGTACAACCTGTGTTCACAATAAATAAATTTGATTGATTGATTGATTGATTGATTGAGTACGGTTTCCATAGGTAGCACTAAATTCAGGTTGAAATCGATTAAGTAGGTACTTAGTCGCTATTTAACCATGCGTTGCTAGTTCCATATGATTGCACAAACATTTTCCAACAGAAAAATTAAAAATTGCTGAACTTAGTCCATTAGTCGATACTGCACAAACCACAAACTAATTTCAGGAATTGCGCTTATTCTGTTACATATTGTATATCGTTTTAAAATTAAATATAATATGCAACAAGTATTAGGTATGGGTTCAAAAAACTGTAGGTACTTACAACAAAAAACTGAGTCCCAAAACACCGACGACACTAACGAACATAACATCCAACCCTGCGTCTTCATCGTTTTACGTACTTCTGTGGTGCAGTAGATAAAATATTTATTCAATATATTATTGAGACCTATGTAATTTAATTTAATTTAATTAATTGCGCATTACCTAGATGTGTATAATTATTATACAATACTCGTACAGTTTTCCCGTGAGTCAAATGCATTTATGTATTATGCTTCTACCAGGGGGGCACACTGCGTGACGTCATCGCGCCGCTACAAGTACTATCAGCAAACGCTAAGCCTGATACATTTGGAAAAAAAATCGCTTGTAAGCTCCAATTTTATTACCCCGACCCTAATTAGAGTTACACAATGAGAAGCCAGTAAAACCGTATTTTTTTTTCTATTCCGATCCATTCATCGACACTAAATGGTCATAAACATGAAAGAAACACTTTTTTGTAATTTTCATTGTTACTATAAGTGAGGGCTTTGTCGACATGGGGTGGGAAAAGATAGCTGCTCGCTAAAATGACACTTAGGTGTATCAGGCAGAACTTTTTTCGATAGTACATGCGGCCGGCCGCCACCCGGCGGTCTATTAGTGGTTGCCACGCATTGGTTGTATAGATATTGAATTTTAATAAACTATTTTTCTTTACATTATATAATATATGTATGTAGATAACCAATTTGTATGTCTTCGTCCTACATTTTGCAGAAACAGGCAGTTGAAGTCATAACATAACCTAAAGGCAAATTACACAGCTTTTGTTTAGATGGGTGGTCTTTAGTACCTAAAGAATAATCGTAATATCGCAGGTAAAATACACTGTTATACTAACTACTACTACTGACGTATAATATAATTGGTTGAGCTGCCGGCAACCCTAGATCTAAGGCTCCGCCTCCGAAAGAGCTCGTTGCATGCGATAGAAAGAGATGCCCACATTTAGGTATGTTTGAAGTACCTAAACAGGGAATTTGTTTACAGAGAACCTTCTGTACGTAGTACTATTACTTATTCTGTGCTTCTACTGTTTTGCTTAATGGACCATTTACACGAGGTCAATGGCCGAGACGATCCACTGAGCCAATCCACTAAGCCAATCTATACTGGCTTCATCAAATCCTTTTCACCTGCGTTTGTATGAAATGAACTCTTAGATTAAGTTAAAATTATAACATAATAATATGTAGGTATGATTGTAGTACTAGTGGGTGAATAAAGTGCTTTGTTATTATTCTGTATTTTTTTAATTTCTCGAAATATAAAGAACCTATATTTCCGTAAGTTTTAGACAAAATTTACGGACCTAAGCCAAGTGAATTTCACCTTTAAGGTTGGGCGGGTTGGCGATTCCTCTTGCAGAAATTTACGCACAATGCGACAGGTGCGACAGCTTTTTGCATAGTTATGTAGGTGCTTTCGGGTAGGTCAATATTGTGCAATGAAGTAAGTAGGTGTTTGGGATGAGTATAGTGAGTACAGTACTGGACTGGAGAGCACCAGTGGCACGATAGGTATATACTTTGATTATCTTAATATTATCATTATTAAATGCTTGAAGACAATCCAATGCAGTGGACTGTCTCTATTTCACGATGCCATTATTGGATTGGCTCATAAAATGGCTTCGTGTAAATGGTCCATAACACATACGGAAAAAACCAGCAAGGGGGAGTCGGAAGCGTGACCGAGGGTTCCATATTTTTGCTGGTTCTTCTCAGGATACTGCATTTGGAACCAGCAACTCGTCGGTGGAGTGGCAGCTTACATTCAGCCAACCTCCATGGACGATTTTCAGGATGAGTAGCACAATGCCACATTAGCAAAATGCCACGTTAGCAAAATGCCACATTAGCAAAATGCCACAGTAATAAAATATCACAGTAGCAAAATATCACATTATCAAAATGCCACAGTAGCAAAATGCCACAGTAGCAAAGTGCCGCACTAACAAAGTGCCATACTTGTTCAACTCCCTTTCTTGCATACTACAAGATACTGTTCGAGAGTGTGGCATTATGCGAAAATGTCATTTTGATAATGTGACGTTTTGATAATGTGACATTTTGCGATGTGGCGTTTTGAGAATGTGACATTTTGCGAAAATCTTATGTGTCATTTCATCTCATCCGTTAAGAGTACCTACTTTGTTGGACAATCAACATTTCTAATGGTAAGTGCAAAATTTATTTTTCAACACACTTGCTCATAAAGTGGCTCTAATTTCACTGCAATTAGGCACATAATGACACCTATAATCAAACTGAGACTTTTTGTTTGCTATTATTCACTAGTGAGTTATAGATTTTTTTTTTCAATTTTGTTGCTAGAGTTGCTTTGTTCTTAAAAAAGTTTCGATACAAAAAAGATCGTATTCAATCGTACTAATAAATTAATACACAAATATGGCTTGCTCATTTCATGCAACTTCGTATTTAAATAGATCATTTCAACTTGTACGTGTTTAATAAACAAAACTTTCACTCAAATATAACTTTGGTTTTCTCTGTAAAAACTTTAAATACCCCATTTTGTACGTGGCTAAAACGCTATCCACGACAAACCAAAGAAAAAGAAACCTAATTTTTTTAGTCCATGGCCGATCGCCATTGTAAGATGCGAGCGCATAGGAAAACGAGGCTGTATGGGCCTAGATCCTTTTGCCTTTTCCAAATTATATAAATAAAAAATTGGAAAACCAATTAATTTTCCCCGCCATTGCGAATGATTATTTTAAAATGATTTTTTAGTATTATTTATTCACAAGTGTGTTGAAAAACGTCGTATGATACACGTGTGTATTGATGATTACCGTCCTCGGCTCTCTTATGACCCTCGCCTACGGCTCGGGTCTCAATGGCGCCTCAGCGGTAATCACCAACTTTACTCACTTGTACCATAATGTACTATTACGTTCAGAAACAAATGCTGAATTGAATTTGAACTATCATCCACATCACTCGGATAGTTGGCAATCCACCACCGTGCGACTCTCAAGAAACTTTTTTCTTCGCACAACCGATCTGTGGAACGAATTGTCACCGGCGGTATTTCCGGACCGACGACCTTCAAACTTTCAAGAAGAGAGCGTACTCCCACCTCAAAGGCAACTTGTGACTCTCGATTTGCAGGTGTCTATGGGTGACGGTAGTCACTTACAATCAGGTGACCTGGGGGTCTAAAAAGGCCGTTTCGGGTGAATCATAATAAGATCCTATTTCGAAGCATGTTTGAAGCGTCATGTCAGTTAGTTTGAACGTGAGCTGTCAATCGGTCGAAATTGTACTAGACTTATTCCACTAGGAATAACTTTTGGCTTAAAATTTTCCTCGCTTTGTCATCTCTATGCCCTATTATATTTTGATCTCTTTGGATCGCACAAACATTTTCCAACGGATCGCACTATCGGTTTCAACTACTTAAATTAATATTTAATTTAACTTTGTTTTTTTTTGGTTGGCTACGATACACTATTCCGCTCTCCTAACCTGGCTATCTTATAGAGTAATGCAAATGGAATAACTTTTAGTTTTGTAATAGTATTAGGATAATATTTGTTTTATTACTTTAGTTAAATGTAAATTCGTTTAAATCAAACTTTAAATGTCACAGTTGATGGGTTTCTGATTTTATAAGTCCCTAATAATAATAAAAATAGTGTCAGATTAGCTATCTACATTAATGTTTGATGAAGTTGTAACAAATTCTTTTTAGACAAAAAATGCCATGAACAAGAGAGGAAAAATTAAAAAGAAAGAAGTTAGGTATCCGAAAGAAGAAGAAGAGAGAGACTTAAAAATAATGAAGAGTTCAAGGCCAAAAACTGGGCGAGATATTATAAAAGAAAAGCCGAAGGAAAAATACTTAGTACTCATTGAAAAGCTAGACGAGAGAAAAATCGAATAAGTACCCGAAAATATAATAATATTTGACTGATTCTAATAATATTAATAAAAGCTTATCTGTAAAGCACCGCGGGTTCCAATTGGAACCGAGACACAATTAAAAATCTATTGTGTCTCGGATGCTTGGTCTTAGAGGATTTTTTGATTTTTTGTTAGTTACTTACCTATTCTTTTACTTGATAACTCTTACTTCTTTTTAATATGAAATAACATAATGGACTCGATTCTACAGACCAGCTAAAAGTCCTAATTTTATGTTAGCCTAACCTTCTCCATAGAATACGGAAGAAAAAGGACAGAAACAAACCACAGATTGAAGAGTAATGTCAAACATGTAAAAACCAACTAATTTAAACCTTATGAACGTGCTTATCTGTCACGTTTATCCATGACCTTGTTACATCATCACTAAAATTGCTAAACACGCCTTAGTTGACAAGACTTATTTTAATTATACAGGCAGGACTAAATATCTCTCGTCCCTTTTCTTTTCTAGGAGAAAGAAAGTACAGGACTAAACTAAAATAAATTTAGTCGCTGTAAGGCTAATAATTGATTTAAGTGGGTCAAAATTACCACGTAAACCACGCAAATCACGACCACGAAAATCAAAACAAATGCTTTATTCTAAAAATATATAAAAACCCTTACTGTGTTTTAAACATAAGTTACGTTACCATATATTTGTTCGCTACAATATTTTATTTTAAAATAAATTCACAGATTCCGTAGAAAATTGCACCACTCAAATCAAATTTTTGAAAAACCATACCCACGCAATGAGGTTCTTACCTATTTTTTTTGGAAACTCGACACGGGTCACACTACTACTCTGCTCGGCCGTCTCGGAGTGCGACTTGTTGTAACACGAATTAGGATGACACAACATCGGGCCGCGAAATTAGGGATGTGCAAGTGAATTTACAATGATCCACGCAAATCAGTAACTACCCCGGGACAGTTACATTTTTACTTTTTTTAGATAATATAATTATTTTAGAACAACGATCTAATTTTTCATAGCATCGTCAACTTCTTATAACTTAGTATTTTTGTTTTGGTAAGCATTTAGCGTTTAGTATAAAATATATAATTTACTAATTAACTAGATCGGGGTTTGGGACACTCCACGAAAATCAAAGAAAGGGTGTTTTATTTTTTTTATGATATTAAATATAAAGATAATTGAATAATAATCAGTAACCCAGTTACCAGAAGATTATAGGATTGCTGAAAAAAAAAAGTGGCTGGCTGACTTTTCGATTTCTATTCTTTTAAGGTGATGCCGCTTGAAAAACGTGTCTAAAAGAATGACCCAAATAGGGGAATAATGAAAACCAGCTCTACTGAGCCAAGTACTATGGCTTGGTAGGAGAAGCTGATTATTCCCCCTTTGCCAAGTTATCAAGGTGCCAAGAAAAGTTTTTAAATTTATTTGTGGCAATTTTCTTTCTTTCTTTCTTATTTTCTCTACAATTCATGTTATTTTCACAACTGCAGCCGTACTACCTATCCAGTTGAGCGCCTACGTAAGCATAGTTACGAAAAAAAAAGGACCGTCTAGCGCCCACGTAACTATAGTTACTTAACTGACTTGTCCCCGAAAAACATTTTTTATAAATGGTAACTCTAAGGTAGCTTCTCACAACTGCTACTAGATGACTCTCTATTAAATTTTTGATCTTACTTAATGCCTTTGCTTACACAAAAGCATAGAGTTTAAAAAAAATCTTAAAATAAAAAAATGTGAAGTGCGGATTTTGTGACGTATTTTTTAGAGCTCTGTTCTTACCTGTTATTTTAATGTAACTATTCAATATTTATATTAGTGTTGTATATCAATGGAATCCTCAAGATTAGTACTTCCAATTATGTAAATCTGTCATATCGATATCATATTGAGGCGACGACAAATCGACATGAAAAAATACGATCGTGGCTCGTCGGTTTTTCGCAATGATTTTACAGTCTCTTTTTTTGAGAACTTTTAATTATTAGTTGTAATTTAGTTTTTATATTGATTTTGCATATTATAAGCTATCCTGACGTAATTTTTATTTTCGTGTAGCTATAGTAGTTTGGCTGCTATCATGTTTTTAGTAAGAAGGTAGCGGCCGCTTGGTGTGTTTTTCCGTGAATCGCGAACCTGGACGCTCAAGGCATTTGTGGCTTAGCGGAGCGGGCGCTCAACTGGCTATGCTTCATTACGGAACATCTTTGATGCTGCTTTAGTAGTAGTCTAGTTCCCGTTCCCGTGGGAATACGGAAATAAAATGTAGCCTATGTTACTCCCTGATAATGTAGCTTCCCATTGGTGAAAGAATGAAACAAATCTTTCCTCATTTTAATAGTAGTGTAGAAGAAAATAGTGACGATGTAGACGATAGAATAGGACCATGTATATTAAACACTAGCGGGTGCCCAGCGGCGTTGCCCGCGCGGATTCCATTTATTCCCGTTCCCGTGGGAATTTCCGAAAATCCCTTTATAGTGGTTGCCTATGACATATTTAAGACACCTACATACCATATTTCAAATAGCGGGTGCCCGGCGTCTTTTTCCTGCTTGGATTAAGTTAATTCCCTTTCCCGTGGGAATTTCGAAAAATCCCTTCATAGTGGTTTTCTACGACATATAAAACATCTACATACCATTTTTCAAGTTTCTAGGTGTTATCGTTTCGGAGCAGTACGTATTTCTCTTTTTAACCAGTTTTGATATTTTCCCGTAGGAATGAGATATTTTCCTGGAATAAAAAGTACCCTAGATGTTGACCCGGGTACTCAGTTACCCGGGTACTCACGATGTTTTCCTTCACCGTCGAGCTAGTGATAAATATGTACGTAAGTTTTGAAAAACTCATCGGTACATGCCAGGATTCGAACCCGAGCCTCACTGATTTTCGGCCGGCTCTTTAACCGTAAGGGCTATCACTGCTTTTGCTCTTTTCCTTGTTAGTATACATCGTAATTGTTAGTTGTTTTTTTTCAAAAATAATTATAAAATTATTTATATTACGGTTAACTTTTTTCCTGTTGGAATGTCCAAGCCAGTCACAATCTATAATTAGGCAGTAGGGTCGGATTACTGGGAATTTGATTCATTCCTTTTGAGGTCTTATCAAAGAGATTAAATATAATAAGGCATAGAGGGGACAAAGCGAGAAAAATTTGAAGTCAAAAGTTATTCCAAGTGGAATAAGTCTAGTACAATTTCGACCGAATGACACCTCGCGTTTCGCGTTCATACTAAACTGACATAACAAAGACATGACGCTTAGGCTTCAAAGTTTTGTATGAAAATATTCCCAATGCCCCCTCTATGCCCTATTATATTTAAATCTCTTTGGGTCTTATAGTACTACAAGACATTATCATAACATTAAAAATTGACACATGACATGAGATTAAAAAGAGCTGCCCTTGAGTTTGTTGCTGGTTCTTCTAGGGGTGGGACTGGGCCCCAATTCCACTAAATGTCTATATTTATATAATACTAGCAGCGCCCCGCGGTTTCACCCGCGTAGTTCCCGTTCCCGTGGGAATACGGGGATAAAATATACCCTTTGTGTTATTCTGATGTATAAGCTATATAACTGCAAAATCCGTGTAGTATTTACCTCTTGAAGGGAAGTAGCAAGTCCAAACACTATCACTTCAGTAACACTACATTTATTTTAGGCACAAGCAAACAGAAGATTACAAAGCAATACTCAACAGATATAGTATAGTTCGAAGCACAGGTTTACAAGAGTAAGCTTAGGACAGTTCATGAAAAGATCTAGATACCTATATCGTAAGGTACGGAAGGCACTACAAGCGCGCGTGCATTCCCCGTGTGATAAGGATTAATGGGCCATTTATACGAGGCCATTCCACTAAGACAATCCACTAAGACTGCATACAAAAAAAACGTGAGGACAATCCATTCCATTGTCCTGACGTTTTTTTTGGACCAACCAACCGGAGACGCCACTGACAGGCGTTCCCCTCTGCCAAGAAAAAGTGTCGGTCAACGAGCATACCTGTTATATACAACTAGTTTTTTTGAGTTCACGGAGTGCTCGGATTGGTGAATGTATTTGTGTGCATCTAGTTCAAGCTAGTGTTTAATTGTTTTGTCAAAAAATGCGTTTGTTTTAACATTATTTGTGTTTGTTTCCTCGTCCCCCCCGCAGAAATTGGCAGACTTTTTTGCAAAGAAACTAGTGCGCGTGACGTCTCCTGTTGGTTTAATACTCAAAGATTATGTTAAAGTTTTGTCGTCCTTTTTGACCAAGTTCTGTTTCAAATTACGGTATTATTCTTATTTTAAAATTTAGCTTGAAGTGTATGTTTCCGATTAAAATAACTTAAATTGTAGAAATTTCTACTTTATAATGTTGTTAGTTTAAACTAACAACATTATAAAGTTTTGAGGTATATTTGATTAGTACTTCGACTTGTGTCTATATTGCCCGGTTTTAAAAAAATATATTTTGCAAAGTGTCTTTTTAGACTTCATTTTATAATTGAAGAAATGAAAAAAGAGATGTACTAACTCAAAATATGACTCTTTAGACAAATTTGTGCGTGCAGTGGATTGTCTTAGTGGATTGCCCTCGTATAAATGGCCCATAAGACTATTTATGACTGACCGGTCAAGTTCAATGTCACTGCGCTGTCGCAGGCTATTTGTCAGTTCTCGGTGCGTACAGCGCACCTCAGAAGTTCAACTTTCTGTGTGCTAGTTGTTACACCCGGTTTTGCTCGTGACGAATATATTATGCATATGTGGTCACCACAATCCGTTCAGTAGTTTTTGCGTGAAAGAGGAACAAACATCCATCCAGACATCCAATATCCATCCAATATTAGTAAGTAGGATATCTAGTCAAAAGTGCCACACGTCTTTTTTTTTTATATTAGAAAAAGGCGGCAAACGAGCAGGCGGGTCACCTGATAGTAAGCGACTTTCTCGTGACAAGGACTTCAGTTACTTTTGTCTGCCGCCGTCGCCGTATTTTATTGTCCTGTAAGTACCTTCCTTTGGTCGCTTCCGTGTTTTGGAAGGTTAATTTGTTGGTCCCGGTTTTCGTTGTTAACGCACAAAGGATGTCGTTTGGTCATGTCACATACCCTTGGGTGGCTTTTAAGTGACCTCTAGCCTAACACCAATCACGATCACGAGATTGTAGCCCATTAGTAACTATCACGGTTTATGAGATACCTGGGGCCTGGGAGGGGCCTGGTGACAGACGGACAGACAGACAGACGGACGGACAGCGAAGTCTTAGTACTAGGGTCCCGTTTTACCCTTTCTGTACGGAACCCTAAAAACTATTATTCATTGATCATCATGACATCAAACGAACATTTAAAATCTAAAATGTCAATTTAAAAAATTACATTAGTTATATCCAAAGAGATTTAAATATAATAGGGTATAGAGAGGGGATTAAGGAGCAGTGATAGCCCGGACGGTTAAAGAGCCGGCCGAAAATCTGTGAGGCTCGGGTTCGAATCCTGGCATGTACCAATGAGTTTTTCAAAACTTACGTACATATCTATCACTAGCTCGACGGTGAAGGAAAACATCGTGAGGAAACCCGCAGGTCTCAGAATTAATTCTGAGACATGTGTAAATAGAAATGTGGGTATATCCAGTAATGGGTATTCCATTCTCATTCTCTGCCTACCCCCTCGGGGATGAAAGGCGTGAGATTATATTATTATATTATATATTAGAGATGGCATTGGGAATACTTTCATGCAAAACTTTGAAGCCTAAGCGCAGTGGCGGGGCAAGACCAAACTTTGGCGTGGGCAAGATACATTTTGCGAGGCCCCCTGATGGATGATGAGAGGACGGTTTTTTTGATACTAACATTTATATTATTTTTTATTATTACGTGTTGTATACCTCAAAACAATTATAGAAACAGAAATTTTGCTGCTCTTAGAAATACGGAACTCCTTAATTTAATAACTCTCCTCTCCTTAATAAAACTCCTTAGTGAGACCAACTATTTGTAATAGTCAAATAAACTAAACTAGTTCTATTGTTTTTATTATTTATTGCTGGATAAGTAATTATATTTATATTTTTGCGTTCGGAGGCCTCCGAGGTGCGAGGCCCCTTGGACCGCGAGGCCGTGGGCGGTGGCCAACGTCGCCCACGCCTTACGCCGCCACTGCCTAAGCGTCATGTCCTTGTTATGTCAGTTTAGTATGAACGCGAGCTGTCATTCAGTCGAAATTGTACTAGATTTATTCCACTTGGAATAACTTTTGACTTCAAATTTTTCTCGCTTTGTCCCCTCTATGCCTTATTATATTTTAATCTCTTTGGTTATATCGTATATCTTATCGACACAATTCACACACAGTTATTTAGTCCCGAACTTTTCAACGCCGATTTCGATAGCATAGCACATCACTCGCTCTCTGATCTCGGAAGCGTTTCATTATTACCCTGTATACCTACATGGTCCTTTCGAGGCTTCAGCAGGCGTATTCACCGAGCTTCGATATTCGACTCCGAATCGGAAAATCTGTTGAAGATGGGCTATTCACAGATGTCGGTATTGAAAACGAATGTCATATTTGACAGAACGATTCGGAAAATGTTCCGTGGCTGTCGGAAACGCCTAGAATAAAGTTTCCAAAGTCGATAGATTCGACTTCGGAAAATTTTTCACTCGATCTGAATTGAACGGAAACGGTGTCGAGCCTCCGTGAATACGCCTGCAGGTGAACAAAGGACTGGCAGCTATCTCTGTCAAAGGATCAGCCTAGCTGTCAAAGTCAAAACTTATGTAGGGGCTTATAAGTCCTCTTATTGAAAGTCATTGCGACTCCAGAGGGAATGCGGCCACCAGTCTTCTGGGCACTGTCCCACCTGGTTCCTCTTTATCTATAAATTTTGTAGATGAATATATACCTCATATTTTGTAAATAAATGTTATTTCTTCTCTAGTGCAAATATGTAAATAGATTAAATAAAAATCAAGAAACTATTTTTTGCATCAATTTTTATTTTTCGTACGCAACTTTACTAGATAACATCGATTATTACAATAATTAAAAAATCAAACACGCTGTACATAAAAAATACACGCACTAACCAATCAAAAATTGCGCGGGTCAATATCAAACGAAGCCGACAAAAGTGGCGAATTAGAGTGATAAGGAACAGTGTTAACAGTGTCGCGGCGATGTCGTCCGACGTCGCCCGACATCGCCCGATGTCTCCGGGGACAAATGTCGCTCGACAAATGTTCCTAGTGGGAACGAGGCTGTAGTCAGGCTTTATGCAAAGCGTGTTTACAAAAAAATACACAAAAACAAGAAATTACCGGCCAAGTGCGGCTCGGACTCGCGCTGGATGATTTAAGAAAAGATTTTTATTTTTGTAGATATGTTTGTTACTACAAAACCGTTTTAAATCATTCTTTCACTAATGGAAAGCTAGAAAATCCCTGAGTAACATAGGCTATATTTTATTACCGTATTCCCACGGGAACGGAAACGGGAACTACGCGGGTGAAACGGCGCAAAACCGCTAGTTATCTAATAAAAACTGCGAAAACATTAATTTTGTTGTGTGGGGTATTGTACTTAAATATTTATTTTATGCTGTTTTTAGTATAACAGTTCAGGAATACATCATCTGTGAAAATATCAACTCTCTGTCGATCACGGTTCATGAGGTACAGTCTGTTGACAGACGGACAGACGGACAAATAGCGATAGCGGAGTCTCAGTAATAGGGTCTCGTTTTACCCTTTGTGTACGGAACCCTAAAAAACTAACTTTTTTTCTTTAAATGTTAATTCTAGTTTTCTTACATATTTATACCTTCCCTTAAAATTTTACTTTGATTTGCACTTGATTTAAAATGACCTTATACAACGCGTAACAGAATAAGCGCAATTCCTCATACACCCCCATTAGAATATTGATATAAAAAAAAATCGGTTGTCTGTAAAGTCGGTTTACTGACAATAGTTGGACGCGACAACGTCATAAGAAAATACTGATGGAATGGATTGTGCCTCTTTGTCGCTCGTTGCGCGCTCTCGCTTGCACTGGAACGACGCATACGTCATACTTTTTCGTGCATGCAGCCAGCTCCATCGAATTATAAGACGTTGTCACGTCAAAAATATGATGCTTTCGTAATTTACTTGTGTTTACCCAATTTCCTTAAATCAAGAGCAATAATAGTACGATTTCCATATGTAACTAAATTCAGCTATGCTAATACATTTTTTGTAAAAATTTAACTCATGTTAAAAATAGCTGAAATCGATAAGTAGTCGATACTGAACCAACTAATTTCAAAACTAATTCGGTTACATATTGTTTGCGCTGGGTTGTATTGGTTGCTCGCGAGTGTTGTTATAGCTTAACGCGGTGTAGCGTAGGCTTGGAATATTAAACCAACAGGAGACGTCACGCGCACTAGTTCCTTTTCAAAAAAGTCGGCCAATTTCTGCTGGGGGGACGAGGAAACAAACACAAATAATGTTAAAACAAACGCATTTTTTGACAAAACAATTAAACGCTAGCTTGAACTGAAAGATGCACACAAATACATTCATCAATCCAAGCACTCCGTGAACTCAAAAAAACTAGTTGTATTTAACAGGTGTGCGCGTTGACCGACACTTTTTTTTGGCAGAGGGTAACGCCTGTCGGTGGCGTCTCCGGTTGGTTTGATACTCAAAGAGCGTAGGCGTATTCAGTGCCCTCCCTCGGCGGCGGCAATGGCGGCACGAAAGCCGCGGGCCCGAGCCGCGTGTTGCTGGCGATCAGCGCGCGCGCATCGTACAGCGGCATCGAGTTGATCGCCACATACGAATACACTGGCTCCTGGGGGTCCTGCAACTATCGCAATTAGGGAATGCAATCTCGTTCTCGCGAGATCTCGTTTTCGCGAGATCTCGGGCTTTTTTAGCGAGATTGATCTCGGACGAAAAAAGGGCGAGATCTCACGAGTTTAACTCGAGCATAAAATCTAATGAGTAGATGTAGTTTTCCGGTTTTGTAGAGGCCAAATTAGACTGAAAGTCCAGTTGAGACAGTGTAGGCTGGTGTTGTTAAGCTTTCAACGTTGTCAGGTGGTGAAGCTACTCGGACGGGGGTGGGTTTAAGTAAAACAAGAATGAAATAGTCGTTTATAAAACAGTAATTTCAGTAAAAAAAATCTAATACGTAGATATAGTTTTATTTAATTGAGAATAATACCTCAGTTTAAAAGTCAACTCAACTTAGATGAGAAGTTTTTTTTTTGACTTCTCGTTGTTTTGTTTGTTATAAAAGAACTGTTTTATTACTAAAAGATTTTTATTGAAATTAGAAGAAGATGAAGAGATAATATGATATTAGAAGACTGCTTGTTTTTTCATTTGTTATTTGATAGATACGTACGTCAAAGTTTACTACTTAGAAGTTGATTAAAAAATTATAGATAGATACGTCAAATAATGTTTGATGCATAAGAGTATTAAGAGTCTATTGAAGAAATTAGTTAAAATAAATGTTTATCTTATAATACTAATACATTTTTTATCCTAAGTTATTCAAATAAGGTAAACGCAGCTATTACCGACCCCCTTAAGCAAATTTTGAAATTGATTACAAGAATTAAGGGTAGTGGTTGCAAACACACCAGATTTTTTTATTTCTTATTTAAATATAGATTGTATATTTTATATTTATATTTTCATTTGTTTATAAATATCATGTTTTCATTGAAAAAATAATCAAAGGATTGTTGAAGTCAATTGTTTCTATTGCCGACCCACCCGAAACGCTTTGAAGCTATTACCGATTTTTATGAATCTAACACCGACCGTACGTAAATAAAGCATACTTTTTTTCACAAAATACCTACCTACATGTTCGATTCTCAAAATAATTATTAATTAAAGCGAAATATCCCTTTCCCAAAATATCCCGTTTTCGCAATGTCCCGTTTACTCTCATTTGATTCTCATTTTTGTACTTGATTCATTACAATAATTATAGTTACTAAAATAATCTGAAAATGGAGATAAACTTGACTTTAAACTTTTTGGCGGGAATCCGAAGGGGGATGTCATGTTTTTTGTATAATTTCCATTTTGCTGTGTACTTCGGGTTTTGACACATCATAATAGTAATAGTTTATTATATGGCAATAAGTGTCAGTGAAAGTGTGTAGTGAATGGGAAATTCGATAAAATATGATGAGATGAGATAAAGATATGGACATTTTTGGATTGCCTCAAGAAGTCACAATGAAGTCTTCAGTAAACGTGCTATTATTTTACAGTTGATAACCAAGTTAGGGATGTAGAAAGTGTTGAAGACACTGTATTTTTGTGCATGGACTCAGAAGCAGAGCCATTTACTCAAGGATATCATTAACTAATGACAAGGCTGCATGGCGTAATGCCTTTGCCTTGGGGTGAAAAAAAGGAATAGAACCAACATGAAATTCATTGTTAAGTAGATTTCTTCTTCTAGTGCCCATGCTTTCCAACTAATCGCAGTGAACCTCGGAATGCTTGTGGATTCTTTAAAAGATTATTTTCACATTTGGACTTCAATAAAAATAAAGGTATTGAATATTGATGTCGCGGTGGACACAAATGAAATTTTAGTAATATAAGAAAATAGACTTTAATAAAAATGGTAAATAGAATAACATTCATAAAATAAAAGTGAGAACATAGGTCACGTATTGGTATCTTGCGCCCCCGGAAACCTGCTGCTTGGCCAGCTAGTGCAAACCATAGTTACCAACCATAGCCTTTCTTTCTAATTGATTAGCCTGCTTAATAGTAATTACTTCTTAAAATAATGTCAATGCTGTTACTTCATAATGCAGTTCCCTGTAGTGCCGTTGAAGGGAATTGGTCTTAGTGTCAATTGTCTTGGACATAGAGGATAAGTAACTGAATCACCTGAAACATAAATATTCACTATCAAAATTCAGAGATAATTTTGTAAATGTGTAGATGTTAATAAAATAAAAACACACTGTTTTATTTTCAGCACAGAGTTTTTCAAGTTGAAATAGTCGCTGGTGCTTCTAGACACATGAATCATGATTTGCTCCACCGTGGCTAGCACTAATACTTTATACTATTTGAGTCAGAGTCACAAACCTGAAAATAAAAGTAAAAACTATTATAAATATATAATTTATATGTTTTGATTAAAAATAATTAGACAATTTTATTTCAAAATAACTTAATCCCTTTGTTTTATCCCTCAAAAAGCCTATAATTTTTTTCGAACTTCCCAAGTTTAGCGCAGTCGAAGGTGAGGGTTGACTGTCGGAACAAGTTGCAATGACGGTTCCGCACGTGTATTTAATACAGTTGCGAAAAAATTAAGCAATTTAATAAAATAATAAAAATACAATAAACTCAACTAACATTTTTGGAAAATCGCGCCAACCGTAAAAGATTTAAAGCAGAGTTTTTTTTTGTTTTCTTTACCCATTCTGGGCAGGCAAAGGGAACTATACATACAGCCAAGTCTTCAGTAGATTTTTTTTATGGATATGAAATGAAAATGAAATTTAATGACATTAAATGAAATCAAACCTAACTTAACTCATTGAATCAAATCATTATATTGAAACAAATTAGTAGCTTTACTTTTAGACATTACATACCATTAATCCAAAAATATAATTAATCGGTATAGAATCGGTGATAGCTTCTCTTTGTTGCAATTGCCGATTCATATGGATCGGTAATTAGTGTCGAATAAAAAAATTAACAAATCTTTTTCCGAGCCACAAAAAAATAATCAATATTAATTTTAATATATTTCCCCATCCGTTTTAATACAATAATTTATTGATTTAGTCCTAAACTATAAAAAAAACACCATTTTCATATAAACACGAAGAAAACTCTAAGTAGTTTCTTTCATATCTCACGTCTAAATGTTTAATAATGCGTGGCAGTTTATCGCGGAAAAACAAGTTTTTAATATAACATGGTGTATGTCGCTAATAGATGCTTATAATTTTAGAATACTTAAGATTGAAATGGTGTTACAAAAACTTGTTTAATTATTGTAAGCATTAACGAAAAAGGGAAAAAATTAAGAATAACCTCTCAGCCATTGCCGATCCATGGGTCGGTAATGACTGCACTACTAAAATGCACTGCAGCTATTGCTGTTTTATTTTAATTTCAAAAATACTTTTTAAAATCTCTTAAAACATAATAATTTCGTTGCGAAATGTGAAATATACAAATAAAGGAATATGTTGAGTTATTCATAATAAACTTAACGTAAATATTTATATATAAAATATCTTAGGCAAAAAATTTTAGTACTTACCTGAGGAAGTAAGGGTTAGTATGACAGGATCGGCGCACTCGCTACGTTCACAGAAACTAACGTATTTGGTCACATTCCCGTGTACCTACGTACACTAACACCAGTAAATTAATTAGGAAACATACAAACATGTATGTATATTATACTCTCTTGTGACTCAAATCGTTCCAAACCAATAAAAATAGGAATACGCAGAATGGGTCGGCAATACCTGCAGATTTTCGATGGGTCGTTAATAGCTGCATTTACCTTATTGTGATTATTTGCAAGAAAACACAAAAAACTGCCAATCTCGCGAGATCTCGAAATGTGCAAGATCTCGCAGTATTGGTATTCATAAACTCGCGAGATCTCGCTTGAGCCCCAATCTCGCGAGATTTGCATTCCCTAATCGCAATTCAACATTTCATTTTATGAACCCCCCTAAATTATAAGTTAGATTGAAAGCAGATAAAGTACCTACACATATTTTGTGTTAAGATTAAAAAAAAAATTTGGCCATAATGTCAATAGCACGATTCATGGTTCAGGCTGCAGAGCATGAAAACAATTATACATACTCTCAAAAAACATGAACCTCCTTCTGGTGCAGTCGGGTAAAAAGAGCTGCCCTTGAATTGAATGTTACAGTTCGTTATCGTACGACAGTTCTGTTATTGCTTGCTACGTGTTTTTTTCTAATTGTAACGTAAAAAGTTGTGCATTAAAACTAGGTATATCATTCATGTAACCGTGCGTCCACACAACAGCAGTGAAAACCGTATTCAAAAACATTTAGAGTTTACTATACATAATATGAACATTTTAAAAATATTTTTAACGTATTCTAAAGGTGACTGACCGTCAGCGTTGCGAGAAATTTTTTTTGCCAAGTCGGGATTTTGGAGCTTTTTGAGCGAAAAAAGCGAGATTCTTTCGTCGAAAGCGGGACCTAATACAAAAACGTATACAATCAAAAGTTTTTAAATATTGTTAGCTAGTAAAAATAGCCATAGAAAATGTATTTTAATAAAAATATGACATTTTATATCAGGTTTACCCTATCGTTAAATAGTTGAGTCTTATTCGTCTTCTGAATATAAAAATTAATAAATCAGAAATCAATAAAAGTTATATTCATTAGAAAAATATAGCGTTTCAAACAGTAGTTGTAGTAGCAGTAGTAGATTATGATAATAAATTATTTATAAGAGTCGGTCAAGTGATACCCGAAAAGCGGGACTGACCCTGTACCGCGCGGGACATTACATTTTGATTTAAAAATCGGAACGTCCCGCCAAAATCGGGACGTCTGGCAACGCTGCTGACCGTCGACCATGACCTACTGATGCCACAGTAAATATATAAGCTTATGCTCGAATATTTACTTTGTTCATTCCGTGAATCACAATGATGATGTTAACACAATGTGGGTTTTTCCTTGTCCAGTGTGATTGACCGTGGCCAAGGTCAGCCAGACGTACTGCAAGTGCGCAGTGGAATAAACTTATACATGATAAACACTTATATTATTATGCTCACTGTGTCAACAAAATTATAATATTTTATGTATGAATTACAAAACCCTATAACCTTATGAACAAAGACCGTAAAGGTCCGTATGTAACTATTGCCAAACTATAAACCTGCAAAATCTCTGCGCATTATACTGACACAAGCTTTTGATCATGTTGATAGGACTATATTAATAAGAATCAGAGGTAATATAGCTAACTTCTTCAATCTTATTTGACGGATAGAGAGAAGTACACAAATGACACGAATAAATGTTGAGACTAAAATAAAAGAAATATTCCTTTCTTACATAATAAAAAAGACGTGTGGCACTCGGGGAGGTAAAGCTATTGCATAGCATTTTTTATCAACAAGACTGCCGAAAAGAAACTACGTTAGACAATGCACGGCCTTCAAGCCACACGGGTGTTATTTAAATGGTTAGCAGAGTATTCGTATTTTTGTAAGCAGAAAAATATAATCTGTAAGTCGAAATAGCTAATTGGTCAGCAACTCATGGCCAGCAAACATTACAAAACCTATCAGCATTTTATGTCATTCTGGATGGCTGTAATTATTTTTGAGCTGCAATGAGCTGCTACTGCTTAATAAAATTTTGGTAAGCACTCAGAGGGGAAGCCAAAAAATATTTTTTGAGCTGCATATAAAAGTAGCAAAAATAATCTTAGCAAACTTGTCATGCGCAAAATGGGCGCATTCCTTACAAAGATTATGAAGGACTTTGGATTATGCAACTTTTATCATTATAATTATTATTACCATTACAAGTAGTGGTGGTGGTGGTGGTGGTAGTGGTGGTAGTGGAAGTGGGAGTGGTGGTGGTTGTAGTGAGGGTGGGTGTGGGAGTGTGAGGGTGTGTGAGTGGGAGTGGGGGTGGGTGTAGGGTGGGAGTGGGAGTTGGAGTGGGCGTGGGAGTGAGGGTGGAAGTGGGGTTGGGGGTGGAGTGGGAGTGGGAGTGGGAGTCAGAGTGGGAGTGGGACTGAGACCGGGACCCGGACGTTCGGAAGTTCCTTGTTTGACTATGGACGTTTGTAATTGTATTTTTTTACCTACAGAAATAAATGAATTTTGACTTTGACTGTGATAAGGTAAGTTAGCACAAAAAAGTTATAAAAGTTAACACAGACTGTTCGGTAAAAATATCGTTTTAATCCAATGAGGACCTGAAACAAAGCAAACACAAACTCTTGAACATTGAACCGATCATGACGAGTCCCTTGAGTTAGGTAAAACCGAAAAAAAACTCGCTTCGAAAAGTACTCAGAGGAGTCTCGGGGCCGATTTTGATGAAAACTAAAACTGGAGTGCGATTTTTGAATATCACTAGTCATATCAAAATCACCGGTGACTAAAATTATCACCGATGACTTTTATGTCACCATTTTCCAAAAGCCGTATTTTTTAAAAGTCACACGCTGTTTTCAATAAATCGTCGCAATCACAAAATATCACAATCGAGCCCCGCTGCTTAATCTTCCGAAAAACATACTTTGGCACTTTTGGCAGATGTCACATACGTCAACTGTCAAAAACAATCGCATGGCGAGTGGGTAGGGGCACTCGTGAATCGATATCATAGGTATGACAAATGTAAGTCACCGATGAGTTTCAAAAATACGAACTTTCGGAAATCACTCACATCGGTGAGAATTAGACACTTGGTGAGATTCAAAAATCGACCCCCTGCATCTTTGATGAATTTTTGAAAAATCAATATGTCTAGCCACGAGTCGAATACGTTGACTTAAAAAAAGACAACCCGTATTATTCGTACCTACACCATTCGATAGTGTCGCTAATAAGTATTGAATTCTGGGAAGCAATGATGTAAGCAAACTTAAGGAAAATGTTGGATACTGATTTTTTTACGGTCTGGAAAAAAAATATGACATATAAGGTATCTAGAGCCGAAGTTATACACGAGATTAATTGTTAAATATGGTCATGTTTAGTGCAATTTATAAAATCTAGAAAACTACGCACAGTACTACGCGCAGCTGGTGGTTGTAGGTAGATTGCGCATAAATGGTAGCTACGAGCCTGTTTAGGAGTCGCAATGACTTTCGATAAGAGGACTTATAAGTCCCTACATTGAATAAAAACTTTTGACTTTGACTTTGACTTTGGCTTTGTTTCTTTTTAAAATACTATTTCAAATATTTCAGTGTGTATTATTGACTACAATTGAGTAATGTATATTAGATTAAGCAAGAAAAAAAATTTTGAGGAAAAAAAAAAGTTTTTTAAGGAACATTGCCAAATGAATCTTTAACACTTACCTATCACACCACTTTTTTCCAGACGGTTAAAAAAGTCACCCTGTATATTATATGACATTATGTAATACTTCAATTTCATACCTGCATTACCTGTTTCTTGTCCGAAATGATGCTCAATATTTTTGTAAACACAGACCCCCCGCAGTTGAGGATCAGTACAGTTATAGCAAATCCATTAGAAATATTATCCACGTTATTCTTTATGATATAAGAATGATATCTCTTTTTGAATTATCCAAATCGGACCATTACTTACGAAGATATTAAATAATAAACATACTCAATGATCGCGAGAGCGTGTACGTCACTGTGAGGGAACCAAGTACGGCCGGCCGGCCGGCACTCAACGATCGCGGGAGCGTGATGGCGTCACAATGAGGGCGACGCTACCGCGGCGGCTACTCGGTGAACTTCGCTAGGAATTCGGTCATAACTTTGGCAATTTTTGTCGTAGAACAAAAATTTTTGTACTGTATGTTAAGGATTTCTTAGCTCTATAAATCTGCATTCTCAACTAAAAACGTTACGGATCCTCATTAGATCAAATCGTTCTTGGTTAAATCCATCTTAAAATATTATTTATCCAGGACATTGTTGAATCTACTTGCCTATCCAAGTCACTATTTAAGACTGCTATCTTGACGTCAAGATAGCAGCAGCAAATATAAATAATATCTAAAAATAACAACTAAAAGAATTGTAGCACTATTTATATGCTTCGGGTAGTATTTGGGACTGTTTAAGATGATGTTTGCCATTATCAGAACAGCTCAATTCCATGGTGAGGCTTCCAATTTGACGGTCTCTTTTTTTGGTGTATGGGTGCTGCCATAATTATTAGATTTGTTTAGATTTTAGTTCTAGTGCTTCAGCGCCATCTATTGACGCCTTTGAATACTCAACTGATAGATGTCATGGGAAACGCTTTATTGAAAGATATAATTTTTTTTATAACATTCATTCAAAGAGATTAAAATATAAAAATACATAGAGGGGACAAAGCGAGGAAAATTTGATGCCAAAAGTGATTACAAGTGGAATAAATCTAGTACGATTTCGACCGAATGACAGCTCGCGTTCATACTAATTGACATGACACTTGAGCTTCAAAGTTTTGTATGAAAATATTCCCAATGCCCGCTCTATGTACTGTTATATTTTAATCTCTTTGCATTCATTACACTAATATGTACTCAAATTATATAATAATAATAATAATAATAATAATAATAATCTTTATTTATTTATTATAATAGGTATCTCATTATTATAGCAAAATTAGATGTGTTAAATGACATGTGGAAGAACATCTTTGTCAATTATATTTAGTCCGAATAGTACGAGATCGGGCTACAGAATAGGGTTGTGTCCTACCTAGTCAAATCAGTTACTTTTTACGAACTGTCAAAACGAAATTTTACTATGGAAAATGTACTGAAATAGCAAACCGTGACGTCATAGTTTGTAGTACTCAATTGCAGCACTTTTTTTGATTGATCTATTATTTTTAAATTTGCTATAATTGTAAATTGAAAATCGAAATACATATTTTGAGGTGTTTTGGGATAATCTTTTTAATGTATGACTACTCGCAATTTAATTTCGATGCTGTCAACTACCCAATTAGTGTAGGGATCGAGTATATGTTAAACCAAATTTTTACGCATATTAATTTTATGATTAGCGGAATATATATTAGGTCTTTACCTATGAAAGTGCCATTTTAATAATAATAAATCTTTATTTTATTAAAATTCTAAAATAAAAAAAAATGTGATTTTTTTATTTTAGCTAATCAAAGTACTGGTCCAAATTATCTTTACAATTTTGCCATTTTGATAGCAGTTTGTTTATCCCTTTACTATAGAAGTCTGCCGGACGGGAGGCGATGAAGTCAGCAAAAGCGTTTAGAACTGCCTCTCCGGTGTTGAATTTTTTCCCCACTTAAATAATTGTCTAAATTTACAAAAAAAGTAGTAATCTGTTGGAGCAAAGTCCGGTGAGTACGGTTAGACCGGGAGATAGTGACACAAATTATTTGGTCATTTGTAACAGTATGGAGGTTCTTCAGGGGTCTTAGTACGCAATGACAAAAAGAAAAATGATGGTCATAGCGCTGGTACCGGCGGCCCAATCGCGTGGGCGTTAGTCGAACTCGTCAGATAAATTACGAGTGTCAAACGATTTGTACCACAAAAAATTTAGTATTTTCCGATAGTCCATAAAAAACAAGTAGGCGGTAGTGTCATGCCATACTTCTCCGGTGTGACTTACAGCCCGCCATACCGACGCGAATGCGTTAATTAAAAATAAAAAAAATTCAACCATTTGTACCAGGCTAATTTTTGCACAGTTAATCATCGTCGTGCAGCCATTTACGAAAATCACCATGCCATACTTTTCGGACGGTTCCAAATGGTCACCATACCGCCGAAAATCAGCAAATTTTTTTTTTCGCCAAACGATTTGTAACAGTATGCATTTGGATTTTTGGAAAATATTTGATAAAATGTGACCGTTATTATATTTTCCATACTTCTAATAGAGGGAAAAATTAGTGCCATACTGTTACAAAATAAAAAATTAAAATAAATAAATAATCTCACGCCTTTCATCCCCGAGGGGGTAGGCAGAGGTATTTCATTACTGGATGGAAATCGTTTGACACACTTAATTTATCTGACGAGTTCGACTAACGCCCACGCGATTGGGCCGCCGGATTCAGCGCTATGACCATCATTTTTCTTTTTGTCATTGCGTACCTAAGACCCCTGAAGAACCGCCATACTGTTACAAATGACCAAATAATTTGTGTCACTATCTCGCGGTCTAGGTGGTTGACGGAGAACTTCCAGCTGTAACTCTTGTAGCTTTGCGATGGTCTGTCGTGACTCGTGAAGTGTGAGCTTGCGCGTTTTCGTGGACAAGCAATAGGGAAAAGCGATTGACCAGACTTGGTTGTTGAATTGCGAGCTTCTCCATAATTGTTTACAATTCTTGGCAATAGACATCTGCCGTCACTGTTGCGCCATTCGGTAAGAAGCTGTGATGTACAAGTCCGGTACTGGTCCACCAGAAAGTCACCATCATCTTCCTATGAGTAATATTTTTTTTAACACACTGATTAGGTGCTGTACCCGGGTCCACCCACTGAGACGAACGCTTACGATTGTCGTACAGGATCCACTTTTCATCGCTGGTAACAATTAGATTTAAAATTCCATCGTTTTTATGCCGATTCAGTAGTTCTATGCATGCTTCAACGCGTAAGTCTCGCTGTTGGTCGCTTAGTTCGTGTGGCATCCACTTATCTAGCTTTTTTATCTTTCCGATTTGACGCAAGTGCTTCAATGTTGTTTTGACACTAACTCCAAACCCCGCAGCAAGCTCAGCCGTAGATTGAGTTGGATCCGCTTCCACTATCGCCTTTAATTCATCGTTGTCGACAATGATTACTGGCCGACCGTTAGGCTCGTTCTTCGACTCAAAATTTCCAGATTTAAAACGATTGAACCAATAATTAACCGTGTTTATGCAAGCAGTGTTAGACCCATAGGAACACGTCGTTAATGTTTCGTGTTGTTTGCGCAAAGGTATTTCCACGTAGGAAGTCATTTCGAAAATTGTACGAATATTCAGTTTATCCATGGCGCCAAAAATTTACCAAAATTTCACAAAAACAAAACACTATCTAAAAATAAATGATAGAATTTGAAATCAGAATCCCATCAAAAACATAAATGTGAAATGAGAGCCAAGTTCAATATTATGCCTTTGGTTGTTGACTTCGACGACAAAAGAAGTGAGATCTATATGGGTGCCAAGTTCAATAGTCAGTCCTGAAATTTATTTATAACAACATAAAATATATTTTCGTCTTATAATAATATATTGTAGCCTAAGGTCTGACTTGGCTAGTTTTCGCGTGAATACATGAATACTAATACCTTAAAATTCACAGCAAGAGGAGTGATAACCCCAACGGTTAAAGAGCCGGCCGAAAATCAGTGAGGCTCGGATAAATCGTCGTCCACTTCACGGCAATAATAAAGACTGAAAAATCATGAAAAATCCGCAGATTTTTCAGTCGTTATGTATATTGCCCCTTTATGGATTGCTGTGAAGTGGACGATATTTTATGTAAAAAACAAGTACTTAAATGAAATTTCGTTTCAATAATAAAACAAAAACTAGCGGCCATATTTCGATAGGGCACCCTGGTAGATATATATTCTCCTAATCATAAATATGCATAAAAATTTGGTTTATAGATACTCGATCCCTATACTAATTCTGCAGTCGGGTCTTAGGCTAGAAACGCAATAAATGAAAATAAAAAACTTACAAATTAAATTACCTGTTTGTTTCAATTCGTTAACCACCACAAAAAAACTACACAAAAACACAGAAACTCAAAGGAAATCTTCAATAATAACGATTCAAAGCGGTCACATGTGTCTCAACGCAAGAGTGAATCTGAAATGAAATGATCTTTACCTTGCATATTATCTCAGAATAATAAAAAAATAAGAGGTACACAGGACACCCAACGCCAAGCTGACGTGCGCACAAAAATGGTGCCTATCTTTAAAACACGCTAGCTGTTCTACTTCTCGCATAATACGTTTTAATGAGTGAAAGAGAGATAAAAATAGTCTCCCAATGTGTATGCGCAGTGGTGGAATTACCAGCAGGCTGAGTAGGCTGGAGCCTAAGGCGGCAGATTTTAGGGTTCGGCAAATTTCGGGAATTAAATTTTGCGACTTCGTAGAAATCTAAAAGATTTCTATACCTATGATGGTTTTCTGATGTCAAAGACAGAATTAATTCTGAGACATGTGTAAATAGACCAGGGGGTCAATTTTTTAATCTCACCTAGTGACTAATTCTCACCGATGTGAGTGATTTCCGAAAGTTCGTATTTTTGAAACTCATCGGTGACTTACATTTGTCATACCTATGATATCGATTTACGAGTGCCCCTACTCACTCGTAATTGAAATCACCATGCGATTGTTTCTGACAGTTGACGTAGTGCCATCTGCCGAAAGTGCCAAAGTATGTTTTTGGGAAGAATTAGCAGCGGGCACAGTGATTCGTTTTCCCGATCATGGTTGACAAAAAGGGTTATCGAGTTCCTTCGGTTGCACTAGCTATATCGATAGTTAACATCCTAGCTAACATGGATCAAATAAAAGTTTTGTTCAAATACCCTCAAGTTTTAAAATATAAATATTTAAGTGTCAGAAGTTGGGTAAATAATTACAAAATTAGTTGATTTCTGGTCGTCACTCTGTCAACATCTCAACGTCAAATTAAAAGCGAAAGTTAAATTATTAGTTATGAGTCGTGAAGTAGTAGGTAAGTAGTAACTTTACTATAAAACACCAAAGCAAATACGTGTTTTGTTATTGAGATATGTACAGTCGAACTCCACAGATACTAGGTTTTTCCTACATTTTTAATGTTTGTTAGACTAGAACTTACATGTACCCTCTTGTACCCAGGCTGCATTTTTCAAACACGGTAGCTACATTAACGTACTTTATAAAAATAATGATTACAAGCAGCGGACTCAAGCGGAAGGTGTTCATAATATTTTTTTTTTCTGGACATAATATTTACCTTTCAAAAAAAGAATTTTTTGAAGAATGGATAAAACCTTCTAAATTAGATAAAAATGAACGTTTATTAAAGTTTCTACTTTCAAAATTTGATTTGAATGATTCCACTGAAGAGTCCATCAGATATTTGAAGATGGTGATATCTAAGAATTCCAGCAAATTAAATGAAAAATAGGTTCTTAGTGGGAAGACTTGCGAGCGATTCATAAACTCATCAGTAGGTACTAGCTGGTTGAATAGTGAAGCCATAAAATGCAATGTTAAATGTTACCTACGACCATCTACGTCATCGTCGTCAGCGGATACGATTGCTACAAGTCCGGGCCGCCCAATGGTCGACTTCGATATTTCATCGTTTAAAACGAAAAGGAGACGTGTTGATGACTTGATTCAATCGCGAAGTGCGAGTGAGTTAATTGTGGCAGCACATATATCGTCCAGGAGATCAGGTGACTATGATGCAGCACATGTCATAAAAAGCATGACTGAAACTCCAGGTAAAGCTACAGAGCTGAAAAAGAAACCAGCTTCTCCTAGTACGAGTGGACATAAGCAATTAAGGAAAAAGGCAAAATAGCTAAAAGTTAGTGATTTATGCTTAAAAATCAACAAAGAATGGTTATTGAAAAACCCACTATAAGCTGGCCTCAGTTTACATAGTAGCAAAATAGCTAAAAGTTAGTGATTTATGCTTAAAAATCAACAAAGAATGGTTATTGAAAAACCCACTATAAGCTGGCCTCAGTTTACATAGTACAAGTAGGTAAGGAGAGTTCAAGTTATGTTGGTTTCTGTTTATGAAGTAGTTATTACATATATTGTTATTTTTCTTATTTATTCCAATAATCCACGTAAAGACGCAACGTATAAACTTAATTTTAAGGTCTAAATAATATTGTCAACCATGCTTGTATGGGACGAATCACTGTGGCGGGGCTCGATTGTGATATTTTGTGATTGCGACGATTTATTGAAAACAGCGTGTGACTTTCAAAAATACGGCTTTTGGAAAATGGTGACATAAAAGTCATCGGTGATAATTTTAGTCACCGGTGATTTTGATATCACCAGTGAGATTCAAAAATCGACCTCGGGGTCGATTTTTGAATCTCACCAAGTGACTAATTCTCACCGATGTGAGTGATTTCCGAAAGTTCGTATTTTTTAAACTCATCGGTGACTTACATATTTGTCATACCTATGATATCGATTTAGGAGTGCCCTTACCCACTCGTAATTGAAATCACCATGCGATTGTTTTTTACAGTTGACGTATGCGACATCAGCCAAAAGTGCCAAACTATGTTTTTCGGAAGAATTAGCAGCGGGGCTCGATTCTGATTTATTGAAAACAGCGTGTGACTTTCAAAAATACGGCTTTTGGAAAATGGCGACATAAAAGTCATCGGTAATAATTTTAGTCACCGGTGATTTTGATATCACCAGTGAGATTCAAAAATCGCACTCCCGGTCCGGCGATGGGCTCACCACCTATCACGTTTAGGAGTCCAATATATCTCGTGAAATGTGGGTATATCCAGTATTGGAATACCTCTGCCTACCCCCTCGGGGATAAAAGGCGTGAGATTATTTTATCATTTATTATTAAAGACAGAGAGCAACCGATGACATTATTTAAGGTTTTTTCTTTTTGCTTAAACAGTGACAGAGTGCAACAATTTGAGCAATTTGACCGAAATAGTTTTAATGTAAAAATAGCCTAAGAACTGTCAAATTTAGAAGCAGGGGGCGGCACAAACGAAGCAGGGGGGCGGCACAAACTTAGCAGCCTACTCTTTGAAAATGTCTAAATCCGCCACTGTGTATGCGCTCGAAATATGAGCGGGTAAGCAGCACCCCGCAGCCGGGTTTGCACAGCTAAGGTTATATTAAACTTTACTACAAGGGATGTATAGATTTACTTTTTTGTTTTGTGTCTAGTGTGGTATGAATGTAAATCACTACATATCACTACATAGTATAAAACAAAGTCGCTTTCTCTGTCCCTATATCCCTATGTCCTTATGTCCCTATTCCCTATGTCCCTTTGTATGCTTAAATCGTTAAAACTACGCAACGGATTTTGATGCATTTTTTTTTAATGGATAGAATGATTCAAGAGGAAGGTTTTAGTGTTATCATTGCACCTGTGCAAAGCCGGGGCGGGTCGCTAGTCTGAAATAAAGTATTATTATTATCATAAACTAGCTTTTACCAGCGGCTTCGCTCGCGCACATTTATTTCACCCGCCTAATGGGGTTGAATTTTGCAAAATCATTTCTTACTGGATTCCAACACTGTATAAGATACCTATGTGCAAAATTTCAAGTCTCTCGACCCAGCGGTTTAGGCTGTGTGTTGATACATCACCAATCAGTCAGTCAGTTTATCATTTTATGTAATATAGCTTCTCATTTTATATACATATATAGATACTGGTGATTTTTTTTAAATAAGTTTCTGGAAAAAAATATGACGTATAAGGTATTTAGAGCCGAAGTTATACACGAGATTAATTGTTAAATATATTCATGTTTAGTGCAATTTACAAAATCTAGAAAACTGCTCACAGTAGCACGCGCAGCTGGCGGTTGTAGGTAGATTGCGCATAAATGGAAGCTACGAGCCTGTTTCTTTTTAAAATACTACTCCAAATATTTCAGTGTGTCTTATTGACTACAGTTGAGTAATTTATATTAGTTAAATGAAGAAAAAAAATTTTGAGAAAAAAAAAATTTTTTTACATTGCCAAATGAATCTATTACACTTACCTATCACACCACATTTTTTTCCAGACGGTAAAAAAAGTCACCCTGTATAGATTACCTCCTGGTTGTTGTCCGCGCAAGTTTGTGTTGTTTTCTGTCGTTTCCTATAAATTAGACCCCCTATAAGGGCAGCGCCGCACAGAACGCCAACAGCTCCTACTGTCGACATCCATATCATTGTGGCGTTCGACGATTCAGCCTTCCTCATATTATCCGGTACCGGTGAATCTGTTGGAGAAGTTTTTGAACTTATACCTTACAGCGTGTTAGTTTGTATTTTAATTATTGTTCAAATCGATGTTATCTACGAGTAGTAATAAAGTAGAGAATGAAAATTAAAAATAATAAAGCAGTGATAGCCTTACGCTTAAAGCCTTGGGTTCAAATCCTGGCATGTACCAATGAGTCTATCAAAACTTACGTACATATTTATCACTTGCTCGACGGTGAAGGAAAACATCGTGAGGAAGCCCGCAGGTCCTAGAATGAATTCTGTGTAAACAGACCCGGTCCGGCGATGGGCTCACCACCTATCACGTTTAGGTGTCCAAAGAATATCTCGTGAAAAGTGGGTACTTATATCCAGAAATAGAACCTCTGTCAATAATAATAATCAATTAAAAATCTATGCAAAAAATAGTTTCTTGTTTATTATTTGATCTACACTATAAATTACATACATACATACATAATCTCACGCCTATTTCCCATTGGGGTAGGCAGAGACAACAGACCGCCACTTGCTACGAACCTGGCAGATCTCACGCGCTTCCTCCACATCCATCAAACGACTCATACACTATAAATTGTTGCACTTAATTTAAAAATCCCATCGGGGATAAAACAGGCGTGAGATTATATATTTTATTATATATATATATATATATATATATATATATATATACACATATATATTGATATACATAACATCCTCAGAAGGGCGTGTGTCAGTACCAACGTCTCTGCAGTACTGGAGCCCCAGATTTTGCGGGATGATGGCAAGCGGCCGGACGGTATGTCATTAATACTAGTTCGAAAGAGCGCTCTTTTAGGTGAACTATGCGAACTAGTTCGACCACAGTCTCACTCTTAGTTCTTTTAAATAATGTATTTTTCTGGCTTTCGCTCTATTATTGAGTGGCGAATGGCTAACCGACTTATTTTTTTTACTCTTGCCGCTCTTATAAGAGTTGCTTAAATTAAAGTCTATCATGTATGGTTAAAGTTTTTCGCAATTATAATCATGAAAACCATTTACTTATTGAATTATCTCCGTATATACAGCGCCACTGTAGCTTAAGTACTATAACAAAACATTAGTTCCATTTTTTTAGGCTGACAAGGCGGAATGGTTTTGGATGGTCGTGCCACACACTGTCCGAAAAATTGCTGTGGCAATGCGCGCGCTTTCGTAGTTATTTTTCACAAATCATTCACATTATATTTTACGACATATTTTTGAATTTCAACATCGAATTGTTTGTGTCTTTTATATTTTAAACTGAATTCAAGTAGCAGTGACTGCAGTGATAGATAAACACCGGAAAATATTAAAAAAAGAAGCAAACAATGCCATCAATATTTTTTCTCAAAGATATGTATGAAAAGCAGAGTATGTCATTCGGTCGCAAAATTATTTTTACCTTAGGCTACGTACTTTAAGCCCTCACTTCGTTCATGATTCTTCATTAGAATTATTCACTATGTTCGTGATTTAAAAAAAAAGCCCTCGTCGTAAAAATATAGTTTTGCTCCCATATGACACAATCTACTATTGCATCTAAGGTTGGCGCCACTGTAGTTTACATCAAACTTTTGTATAAAAAAACATTAGTTCCTTTTTTTATTTGTTGGGAAAATGTAGTTACTGACCTGATTTCCGATTAACCCTTATTTTAATAGCAGGGCTCTCTAAGGGCTCAAAATTTGAAGAAAACTCGGCAACACAATATATTGAGGAGTTGTCGTCTGCTTCTGTCAGCAAATAGTCCAGCATCACTGATGTTTGAGGAGTATGGACTGGACTCGCCAGGACCACGTCGTCGTAGGAGGAATCTGTAATTTACTAGCTTTTACCCTCGGCTTCGCTAGTAATTTTTGCAAAATCCTTTCTTAGCTTTGAGTATTAAACCAACAGCAGACGTCGCGCGCACTAGTTTCTTTGCAAAAGGGACGAGGAAACGCAGACAAATAATGTTAAAACAAACGCATTTTTTGACAAAACAATTAAACACTACCTTGAACTAGATGCACACAACTTTACACAAAGAAACAACCAATTTGAGCACTCCGTGAACTCAAAAACACTAGTTGAATTTATCAGGTATGAGCGTTGACCGAACTCTTTTGTCAGAGGGGAACGCCTGTCAGTGGCGTCTCCAGTTGGTTTAATACTCGAAGTTTCTTAGTGAATGCCTAAACTGTATAAGCTATCTATGACGTGCAAAATTTCAAGTCGCTATATCCAGTGGTTTAGGCTGTGCGTTGATACATCACCAATCAGTCAGTCAGTTTATCATTTAATATCTGTAATTTATAATCCCGTCAAAAACATAAATGTGAAATGGGAGGCAAGTTCAATATTATGCTATACCTATGCCTTGGTTGTTGACTTCAACGACAAAAGAAGTGAGATCTAAATGGGTGCCAAGTTCAATGATCAGTCCTGAAATTTATTTATAACAACATAAAATATCATTTCTTCCTATAACTTAAGACAATATATTGTAGCCTAAGGTCTGACTTAGCTAATTTTCATATTTCATTTTGCTAACATTCTAAAACACGTAGTATAATTATTTTACAAGTTCGGTACAGACGCGTACATTCGAGTCTGGCTACGCTAACTCTGCAATGGAATAAACGGGCAACCCCAAAAACATTTTCATATGGCAATTTTTTTTGTCAGTCAAATTCGTGGTAGATGAGTTGTCAGATCGAGTTCGAATTTGTTATTTTTTCTAATTTTAAAGAAAAATAATGGTGAAACCTATTATTAAGTGGCGTGTGGGATTTATTATATGTATAACATGATACGTAAATTCAATGATGTGAGAGAAGAACAAGATATGATCCTTAGCAGAAAAAGACAATGTTTACAAGATACAGAAGAGTTGACGAGTAAGTAGATTGAATGATTTTGATACATTATTGATATCCGGTCACTTTGAAAGTTTCATATTAATTTATTATATTTTACTATATCAAACGCCCGGGCGGTAATAAGAGTTTAATTTAAAAGTAAATAAATCCAAACATTGAACATTGTGGTGATGCGGTTAGGTGTCAGAATCACTCACTTTGAATCTACAGTAAAATGTAAGAAGGTTCTTATTATTTGCTTTTATTCCAGGTGGCAAAAAAATACTTGTAATCGTTTGGTGGACTAGTGAAGGTGTCGTTCATTACAGCTCTCTTAAATCTGGCCAGACGATTACGGCAGATGTATATTGTCAGCAACTGCAAACCATGATGGAAAAGCTAGCTGCTACACAACCAACTATAAATAGGAAAGATTTGTATTTTTGTATCTTTGTTACGAATAAACTCAAAAACTAAAATAGACCTATTTTTTTAATTCTCTTACCAAACGAAAGCTAGAATATCCTTGAGTAACATAGGCTGCATTTTATTCCCGTATTCGTAAACAGTATGTTTTTCTATTTAAAATTTATTTATTTCAAATTTATTTATGGTTTGCAATAGGTGGTATGGGTACACAAGAAATACAAGTATCAAATACGTTTTCTGTAGTATAGACAGTATTACCATGTGCAGTTTTTTTATTTCCCCATTTTTGTTACCTACTTCTGCAGAGTTAGCGTGGCCAGACTCTATCTTTTGAGTACTTACCTACTTATAAATAAAAACCGTCCACCTACAAAGCGGGACCAAAGTGACCTCTTTAGTCCCTAGGGAGTAAACAGTAATTTGTTTTTTAATTTCCTTAATAAGATGTAGACAAACTCAGCCAGTAAATATCTGTCGAGTGTGGACCATATTCATTGCGAAATGTTGAGTTTTAGTTCCATGGTGTTTCCGCATAGAAGGTCGCGCCATGTGTCTTCAGGTTTAGAAGAAAAAAAAAATGTTGTCGACGGTAATTGTTCGTGAGTGTATGTGTAAATAGACAATTAGTCACTTGGTGAGATTCAAAAATCGTCCCCCAGGGGGTCGATTTTTGAATCTCACCAAGTGAATAATTCTCACCGATGTGAGTGATTTCCGAAAGATGTAAGTCACCGATGAGTTTCAAAAATACGAACCCCCTGGGGGACGATTTTTGAATCTCACCAAGTGACTAATTCTCACCGATGTGAGTGATTTCCGAAAGATCGTATTTTTGAAACTCATCGGTGACTTACATTTGTCATACCTTGGTCATACCTATGATATCGATTTACGAGTGCCCCTCGCAAAAAACAATCGCATGGTGATTTCAATTACTCGTAATTGTAATCACCATGCGATTGTTTTTAACAGATAACGTCTATGTGAAATCTGCTAAAAGTGCCAAAGTACGTTTTTCGGAAGAATTAGCAGCGGGGCTCGATTGTGATATTTTGTGATTGCGACGATTTATTGAAAACAGCGTGTGACTTTCAAAAATACGGCTTTTGGAAAATGGTGACATAAACGTCATCGGTGATAATTTTGGTCACCGGTGATTTTGATATCACCAGTGAGATTCAAAAATCGCACTCCGGTGCGGCGATGGGCTCACCACCTATCACGTTTAGGGGTCCAATGTATCTCGTGAAATGTGGGTATATCCAGTAATGGAATCCCCTTGGGGATGAAAGGCGGAGATTTTTTTTTTTTTAGAGCATGAGAAGTGAAAAAAATATTTACTTACCCTTAATACCATTCTGGGGCCTGCGTTGCTTCCATGTCAACCATCTGTATTTCCAGTTGCCGGCTACATTTAGCAATATGCAGGCTTTCTTTAGAGTCAGAGTTTGTTTTTTTTCGATGATGATATCACCTGTGCCTCCTTCGATGAATATTTGAGTTGGTGGTCCGGTACCTGGAAGTTGAAAGTTAGCCGTTTGTCCAATTCGTAGACCAATGTTATACAAGGGTATGTAATTTAGAATACCTTCGTTGCGACGCACGCGGTTGCGAATAGATTTCAAATCGTACCTAACGCCCTCGCGAAAAACCGTTGTATCGAAAATCGCTAAATCGAATGACTCGCGAACACGCTGTCACGAAATCCCTATTATAATGTGGTAGGTACGCTAGATCGATAGTCACGGTATCGAAATCCATTGTTGCGATTAGCAATGTGACTGGTATATCGAAGGAATGAATCATTCAAGTGGGTGAATAAGAAGCCGATGCCTTTAACATGTGTATAAAAAGAGCACCTTGATTATCGCAACTAAAAAGATAAATTCTTCAGTTTTAGCGTATACTCGCAAAATCTGCTGCGCGAGGTCAGTGACCGCCGTAGTATACGGTAAAGTACGTGAAACAAGACAAATAAAGACAACAAGCTGCCCTTGAGTTTCTTGCTGGTTCTTCTCGGGGTACTGCATTTGGAACCAGCAACTCGTCGGTGGAGATGGGCTGCTGTTTACATTTAGCCAATCTTTATGGACAAGTTCAAAGTGCCTTATTTTTAGACGATTGACTTTTTAAAGTGTAATTAGCAATTACCTACGGAAATAAATACATGTTTATTTTAATTTTTCAAGTGGTAGCCTGTCGGAGGCCCGGGGCGGAAAACCTGAATGAGGCCCCCGGTCTTAGAAGACAGGTCTCAGGTCCTGGGGGCCTCCAAATTGAGTGTAGCTTTAATTACTGTATTTTATCCTTCTTTAGGATTTGATTAAGAGAACTTTTCGCTAAATTTGGAGGCCCCATGACCAGAGGGCAGACCGCCCCTTCCGCTCCGGCTTAGTCCACCAGTGCAGGGTCGATTTTTGAATCTCACCGAGTGACTAATTCTCACCGATGTGAGTGATTTCCGAAAGTTCGTATTTTTGAAACTCATCGGTGACTTACATTTGTCATACCTATGATATCGATTTACGAGTGCCCTTACCCACTCGTAATTGAAATCACCATGCGATTGTTTTTGACAGTTGACGTAGTGCCATCTGCCAAAAGTGCCAAAGTATGTTTTTCGGAAGAATTAGCAGCGGGGCTCGATTGTGATATTTTGTGATTGCGACGATTTATCGAAAACAGCGTGTGACTTTCAAAAATACGGCTTTTGGAAAATGGTGACATAAAAGTCATCGGTGATAATTTTAGTCACCGGTGATTTTGATATCACCAGTGAGATTCAAAAATCGCACTCCAGCTCTTCTATTTTCATACTAACGGGTGACCAGTAGATGCATGGACCCGGTGACCAAAATGCCCTTGCCGTAGCTAATTGAAAGCGCACACGATATGGTCCCATTCCACTCTTCGTAGAGGCGTCGGATAAGACCTCCGCACTCACCGTTCTGCAACGAGGCATCGACAACCCATAAATAATAATCATAAAAATAAATAATATATTACACACCTAGGGAAGTAAAATAAGAAATGTCTCAGATCACATGTATTGATTGTTTAAAAGAATAATGTGTCGAGGAGTTCCTTGCCTGGACTTTTGACTTTGACTTTGACTTTCGACTTTGATTTTTAACTTTTGACTGTAGACTTTGACTTTTGAATTTGTCATTTGACTGAATTTTGACTAACTTTAACTTTTACTTTTGACTCTGACTCTGACTTTGACTTTTGACTTTGACTGTTGACTTTGGCTTTGACTTTTGACTAGCACGTAATCTCAGAAAACATGGTAATCTGTGGCGTTTTTATTTTTATAACACACTAGCGACCCGCCCCGGCTTCGCACGGGTGCAATGCTGAATTTTCTTTGCTATAAACCATTCCTGGACCCACTCGAACCCACACAAAAAGTTTCATGAAAATCGGTCCGGCCGTTCTCGAGTTAAATCGTCAGGAAGGAAAACCCGACTTATTTTTATATAGTAGATTTGCTCGTAAAAGGTGTCTTATTTCACCAATTTTAATATCGTTACCTATCTCATTACGCCCAAGTGCGGTAAGTGTAAAGTAAAACGCACGGTTTATCAAGATGCTCCGTCTAAAAACGAACGGTACTTTTTAAAATCTTAGCAAAGAGTTTTTATTATGTCAAAAAAGTTGTCAATATTTTATGATTAAAATTAACTTTGGGAGATAAAATATAATAAAGAAACATTTATGTACATAATTCTTTAATTTAATTAATTTTGACAAAAAATTAATCTGTAACAAAAACACAAAAATATTAATTTACTTTATTAGTAATACTGGCTGTTTTTTGTGCCTTTGTCTATAAAAAATTGCTGATGTGCGCGCATCGCTAATTTGTGAACAAGTAAAAATTATCTCGCGCGCTTTTTCTTAACGCTGTATTGTTTTTATTCGTTTATCATAGTCCGAGTTTTATTTTATTTCCTCGCAAATGTGTTATAAGACGTCGTATGACATATGTGCGCTTTGATAATTACAGCTTCTGCTTACTTGTAGCCCTCACCTACGGCTCGGGCTAGCAAGATCGCCTCTGCTGTAATTTTCAACTTACCGCACTTATATCATAATGTACCTACTTCCAGAGGAGAGGCGGAAAACAACACGATTAACCTTTTAATTGTGTTGTTTTCCGACTGGACCGGCTACTTGGTAGCCTTCATTACAAACAAATACCTATTTCTTCTTTATAATATACTAGCGGTTCTGCTCAGTTGCACACGCGTAGTTCCCGTTCCCGTAGGAATACGGGAATAAAATATAGTCTATGTTACTCAGGGATCTTCTAGCTTACTATTGGTGAAATAATTTTTAAAATCAGTCACGTAGTTTTTGAGTTTATTCATAACAAACATAAAAAAATACAAATCTTTCCTCTTTATAATATTAGTATAGACTAGTGGTTCTGCTTTATTTATTTAAGTATGTTTACCAGTTTTCTAGTAGGTAGGTACACATAGCACAGGCTATATTTATTTATTATTATTAACTACACAACTGGCGTGTCTGGCACAATGTCCCAATGGGCGTCCTATTATTTGATAGTCCCACAGCCCAGCTGTGAGCTAGTGGGCATGGCCCGTACCTCCAGACCCCGTCCGGCGTATACCACTTCTGCGTCCTTGACGCCCGGCAGTACCTGATACAGCGTCGACCCCACAATCACCCTGGAACAAAAAACAGATTGTCCAACTTAAAAAAAACAGGAAAACACAGAGACACGGAATTCCATTGACAAATATTTAGCTATTTTCTGTATTTACAATAATTTTTAACAAAAAAAAACTACTTTAAACAGGAAACTAAAAAAGAAATAAAAAACATTAGTCGTCACTACGATTTTTGTAGTTTGCTTTCGATTTCTCTGGGATGCCATCATCAGATCCTGGTTTCCTTATCATGGTACCTACCAACCTTGGGATATCTCATCATCATCATCATTGTACGTATATACGGTCGAATTGCGAAACCTCTTCCTTTTTATAGTCGGTTGAAATGTATACTTAGAAATTTTAATATCAATAATCTACATGAGATTAAACAGAGCTGCCCTTGACTTTCTTGCTGGCTCTTCTCGGGGTACTGCATTTGGAACCAGCAATTCGTCGGTGGAGATGGGCTGCTGATCTTCATGGACGAGCATAGAGTGCCTTGTTATTATAAACTATTGACTTTTCTAAGTGTATATTGAATACCTACTGAAATAAATGCATTTGACTTTAACAAGGCACTCTAAGGTCGTCCATGAAGATTGACCAAATATAAACAGCAGCCCATCTCTACCGAAGAGTTGCTGGTTCCAAATACAATATCCCGAGAAGAAGCTAAAGGGCAGCTCTTTTTATTTTTTATTTTATAAGATGTGTTAAAGCGCTTTGTGTCCATGCTCTTTTTATCTGAAAGATGTGTAAAGTATAAACCATGTTTGGGTGATATCCTGCGTTGCTCGGACTCCCGGTAACATGAGGTGACACGGGATCACAGAACACTTTTACTCCTAGCGGAGCACGGGATGAAACGAGGTGACACAGGGTGACACGAGGTGACACAGAGTGACACAAGGTAATACATCCTTCGTGAACGAAGTGCCGCTGCATAGATATTTAGTTCGTATATTGTTTTTTATTATCTTTTGTTTTGTTACCTAGAATGTCAGACATTATGAGGCTGACATAATACCTTGTATTAAAAGCCTGAATAAAAAATTGATTTAAAAAAAAAAAAAGGTAATACAGGGTGACACGAGGCGACACAGGGTGACAAGAGTTGACACGTACCGACACTCGTTGATGGGGTACGGCACCTTGCAAAGTACAGTAAAGTTGTCTCCCACATGGCGTTCCGCGTAGCGCGGACTGATTTCCAACTCCTGGCCTGCAACGATAGGAGCATCACGTAGAAATACTGATAATACAACATCACTGCTGAAATTATATGATAAGAGTAATGATAGCCACGTGGTTAAAGAGTCCGCTTCTCATTATATTTGTAGGGGAAACAGGAACGCCATCTATTATAATAACTAGAACTAATGAGCCATGTCGCAGCAACGCCGTCTAGTTTAAGAAGATGGATCTAATCGTTGTCAGTGTTACTATGTTAATTAATTGTATTATAATACCAAGTTCACACTCGACAGGAATCGATTAGAAGAAATGGCAACCCAGAAGTAGTTTTTAATTTGAACGGCTATCAATCATCGGACAAATGAATGGAGATTATGATCACAGAACACTTTTACTCCTAGCGGAGATTATGATCGTTGCATGGTTACGGTATTGTCGGTATTCCTAAATAATACTGAGTCTGTGTCGAGGAGTCTGAATAAAGGATTACGCAAGTGAACATAAGCCAAGTGAGAGGAGTCACAAGGTAAACGTAACAGAGCTGGAACCTATGCACCAGCGGTGCCGTGGAAGGCGAGATGGGTCATTGCTGCATCAGGTAATGTTTGTACAATGAATAGACAATAGCGAGGTAAGGGGACAGTTGACTTGTAGGGAATCGAGACATGCGCGAAGTAAGCAGTAAAGAGGGATTACTGAGCGCAGCCCGCGTTTAGGTCAGTGCCATAGAACGGCGAGACCATGGGATGGTGGTGGGTCTGTCCCCAGGAGGGTGGGTGGGCCACCTGGTCCCATCCCACAATCTAGCTTGAGTACCTACCCGCTCATGTATTTGGAATACCTTTAGCAGACTATTATTCTGTTGGTGTGATTATCGTATTGTCTCTTGATCTACTTGGTGACCTTACATAATAAAGTGACTATGTACCTTGTTGTGTAACCAGTTTAATTATTACTTACTACCCTGCCCAGAGTAGATAGATACGCCCACATAGATATCGTATCGGCTAATCCTGAATACTTCTGATGCGCGGGAGACCTCTGAGTATCATTAATATTGTAATGAGTGATGTAGTGTAGCGAGCAGGGGCCCCTCCGCCGTCATATTCATCATCATCATTAGCCCGTAACAGCCCACTGCCGAGCTAAGGGCCTTTCCTCACACATGAGGAAATGAGGAAGTATGGGCTATAATCTCCCACGCGAGCCCACCGCTCTGTATATTAGTATTTAATGATATTATACGAAATTTGTAAAAAAAAAATTTTTTTGAATTAACAACGCCAAATGAATCTATTACACTTATCTGACACACCCTATTTTTTTCCAGACTGTAAAAAAAATCAGGTGGTGTATTTTAGTGTCCCAACGGCATCTCCTCACTAGTTGCGGCCGCAAAAAAAAATAGGGTGTGCGGTGGCGGTTTCTTCGTATCTCTACTTTGAGTATTAAACCAACCGGAGGCGCCACTGACGTTCCCCTCTGCCAAAAAAGTGTCGGTCAACGATTTGTGTGTCGGTCGATCATTGTGTGCATCTAGTTCAAGCTAGTGTTAAATTGTTTTGTCAAAAAATGCGTTTGTTACATTATTTGTGTGCGTTTCCTCGTCCCCGTCCGCAGAAATTGACAGACTTTTTTGCAAAGAAACTATAGTGCGCTTCGTCTCCTGTTGGTTGAATACTCAAAGTATCTCTAACACACTGTATAATTTTCAAATTTTTATTCTATTCAGATAACTTACCATATACATAAGCGAATACAACACAAATAGTAACCAAATATTTCCAACACATTTTCAGTTTCGTATGTCCTGGTCTGAAGTTTTCAGAATACTTCTGACAATGACTAAAGTACCTATGCGAAATAACAACGGAATAACAATTATTAGATCGTAATTTCCTCCTAATTTACGGAAGTATTAACACTCGAGGCGATGCTATACTATACGACAGGAGTATTAGCTATAAATTGCCATTTGTACTTGAACTTGAGCAGTGATAGCCTTACGGTTCAAGATCCGGCCGAAAATCAGTGAGGCTCGGGTTCGAATCCTGGCATGTACCAATGAGTTTTTCAAAAACTTATGTACATATTCATCACTTGCTCGACGGTGAAGGAAAACATCGTGAGGAAACCCGCAGGTCTCAGAATTAATTCTGAGACATGTGTAAATAGACCCGGTCCGGGATGGGCTCACCACCTATCACGTTTAGGGGTCCAATGTATCTCGTAAAATGTGGGTATATCCAGTAATGGAATACCTCTGCCTACCCCCTCGGGGATGAAAGGCGTGAGAGTATGTATTTCTTATTTTATTTTTAGGATTTGATAAAGATAACTTTTCGTTAATTTTGAAGCCCCCCTGGACCAGAGGCCCGGGGCGGACCGCCCCTTCCGCAACTACCATAGTCCGCCAGTGCGTGTTTATACAGTGTGAGTCTCCATAAAGTGCACATATGAAAATGGGTGAAACTAGACACATTTTTATCGATGGAAAAAATGATAAAAAAATCTAATTTTATAAATATTTTAATAAATTAAAATTTTTCAATTAAAGTCTAACCTATCACTGCTCAAATCAATTATATCAAATCCTAAACAAGGATAAAAGGCAGTAGGGCGTCAGTTGGAGGCTTCATAGATACAAATACGATTAAAGCTACACTAAAATAAATTTGGAGGCCCCCCAGGACTATAGGCCCGCACCAGGCCTGAGGGGCTTCCAAATTTAGCGAAAAGTTCTCTTGATCAAATCCTAAAGAAGGATAAGAGGCAGTTGAGTGTTGGTTGGAGGTTTCATAGATACAAATATGATTAAAGCTGCGCTAAATTTGGAGGCCCCTAGGATCAGAGGCCCGCTCTCCAAATCCAAAAGTTCTAAGACCAAGGGGCCTCATTCAGTTTTTCCGCTCCGGGCCCCCGACAGGCTTAGTCCGCCACTGTAAACTCGATATTCCTTGTCGTTTTCCTGTAAATTTATGTTAAATTATGATATTTCCAATGGTTACAGGCGGCCCGGTTTTCCTTCAAAGAAAGAAACGTTATAATACATCAAAAATATATTAACCTAGATATTAAAATATCTTTGACTAAACTATAACACAAAACACACCTGTAAACTAGGTATATATTTACCTTCTTACCGATATTTAAAACGTTATAAGTGTGGAGATTCGATATTTGACTCGGAATCGGAAAATCAGTCGAAAGGTTTCGAAAAGGGCTATTCATAGATGTCATATTTGACGTAAGGATTCGACAGATTTTCCGATTACGATGCGAATATCGAATCTCCGTGAATACGCCCGCTGGTCGCATAACATTTTATTAAATTCTACTTGTACGTAGGTTTCTTTAGGTATAACCTATAGGTACCTTTCCATTCGTGAAATAATTTTTAACATCGCTTTAATGGTTTAGGCGTAAAAGCATACAAATAAACAATAGGAAGTGTATTACACATCTAGGGGAGTAAAATAAGAAATGTCTCAGATCACATGTAACTGTCAACAGAGGCAGAAAGCGGCAACTTCGTTTAGCGCAGCGGGCCGAAATTTGCCGCTTTCCGCCCGGAGATATGAAAAACTAATTTTTGCATTAATAATATTAGTTAGGTTACCTAAGTACTTACTTACTACAATGGTTTATCCTTACATGCGGAAAACCTATTATAATTATGTAGACATATTTTTCAAACTACAGTGAGCGGAAATCATGTCACATATTTACCTTAATAAAAGTGCGTCATAAAACAATACTTAATTAAAATAACCAGTAATTTTTGTGTATTCAGAGGAAATAGACAATGAAACGCCATCATTGTAAATGGTTTTTTGTGAATTGGATATTTGTAGCTGGAGTTTTTTGTGGTAAGTACAAGGGTGTGTCTCAAATACAGTGTCTCAAGACTTTCGTCTTGACTCCATTTTGTATGCGCGGATGCCGCCATTTTGGGTTCCAATTCAAATCTCAAACGTCGAAATTAATATTAAATGGGGGCTATTCCACTAGTCCCTACCAGCTGTCCCTCCTGGTAGGGACCAGTGGATTTATTTTTCCACTCTTCCCTACCACGTCGTCAGTGGTTGGGATAAGTGGAATTTCATTTCCACTCTTTCCAATCAGACATATAAATGCAATTTGACACTGTTATTCTAAGATTGTCTTAGAAAGTAGGCCTGCAGATTTCAATTAAGAGCCATATAAAATAAAAATAAAACAAAAAGTAATTTCACGCCTTTTATCCCCGAGGAGTATGCCAGGATCATAGCAGGTGGCGGGCTGTTGTCTCTGCCTACCCCTTCGGGAAAAAGATATGTATGTATGTATGTATCCCCGAGGGCTGAGGTATTCCATATCTTGAAATACCCACTTTTCACGAGAATATTCGACCCCTAAACGTGATAGGTGGTGAGCCCATCGCCAAACCATCGCCAATTAATTCTGAGACCAGCGGGTTTCCTCACGATGTTTTCGTTCACCGTCGAGCTGGTGATGAATATGTACGTAAGTTGTAAAAAGCTAAACATGCCAGGATTTGAACCCAATTATCATCATTTGAAGAAGGCTCTAACCATAACTACTTTTTCTCTCCAGAAACAGACCCATGCAAGTCTTTTCCGTGCGCAAAGAACGCTGTCTGCTCTCAAATAGGCGTGAGCAGAGAATGCACGTGTCAACCGGGATATTTTGAACAATTTGGAGACCCATATTTCATTGGATGTCTACCAGGATGTGCTGAAAACAATGAGTGCCCGCAAAATAAGGCGTGTTCTGATAATACGTGTGTGGATCCATGTCAAGGAGCATGTGGAAATAACACCCAATGCTCTGTTGAACATCATTATCCTGTGTGCCAATGCCAAGCGGGATACGAAGGGGATCCTGAAGAAGGATGTTACCGTTAGTATCTATAACATCATATTTTCAGCTAATTGCTGATGAACGAAAGGAGCGCAACCCTTTCCGGTCTATGGCACCCCGCATCCATAATTATACTGCCAACCACCTTCTTTAGCTCTTCGGTCCATCTTATCAGATTACAAAGACACTGAAAAGACTACAAATTGCTCATCCATCCTTTTTAACAAAGTATTGCTCTTCTCGATTTGGTCTGTTAACTATCTTGGATATCTTAATAAATAAATAAATAAATCTTGCATTAATTTTGACGGGCCTGTTGGCTCAGGTGGTAGTGACCCTGCCTTCTGAGTCGGAGGTCGCAGGTTCAATCCGCGAACGGGGCCAACATTTGTGTGCATGAATGTCTATTGGCTTCGTGACTGAGTGTTCAATATTTATTTAAGCATGGTTTATCAGTTGTTTAGTGCCCATAGTACTAAACAACTAGCTCTGCCTAGTTTGGGACTGAATAGCCGTGTGTAAATTGTGTCCACTATTTAAAATTTAATTTAATTGATTACATCCATCGGTTGCTACTATACGGTTGTTACTATAATGATATTAGTGTTTCTATGCAGCTAAAGATCTATGCAAGCCTTCACCGTGTGCAAAGAATACTGTCTGCTCTCAAAAAGATGTAAATAGAGTATGCACGTGTCAACCGGGATATTTTGGACAATTTGGAGACCCATATTTCATTGGGTGTCTACCAGGATGTACTAAAAACAATGACTGCCCCCAAAATAAGGGTTGTTCTGACAATAAATGTGTGGATCCATGTCAAGGAGCATGTGGAAATAACACCCAATGCTCTGTTAAACATCACTATCCTGTGTGCCAATGCAAAGCGGGATACGAAGGAGATCCTGAAGAAGGATGTTACCGTTAGTATCTATCATCATCATCATTTCAGCTATGGAGGAGCGGATGTGGAATGCTTCTCCGTCGTGAAAAGGGAAGATCTTCCGCCAGGTGATATGATCGTGGCTTGGATACCATTTTCAATGGTTGATGTTGGACTGTGGTGATAATTTATACAAACTCATTAGAAAACTTCGATGGCGCGGCTTAGAACAAGGTCGTCTATTGGCGCGTCCTATGTAGTGTCGCTACATCACTCCCCCTCCACATCTACACAGCTAATCGCTGTCCACTGATGGACGAGATCAAGGAGCGATTTCCATTGCGGTCTTGGGCAGCCTGCATCATTCAACTGCCTGCCATCTTCTTTAGGTCCACCGTCTGTTTAGGTTTTTATAATAACTTAAGCTTTTTAACGAAAATAAAAAACCGATTTCAATAAAGCCCTCAAAAGACTACAAATAGCTCATCCATCACTTTTTACAAAATTTGTTCTTCCCGATTCAGTTTAACTATCTTGCAATAAATCACATCTATCGGTTGCTGCATTACTCAATACAAACCAATAAGCAAACTTTCGCGTTTTAATAGGCAATAAATCAAAATCAAAAATAATTTATTTTCTGTAGGTACAAATGTACACTTAGATAAGTCAATAGTCTAATAACAAGGCACTCTAAACGTCCACGAAGATTGGCTAATGTAAACAGCAGCCCATCTCCACCGACGAGTTGCTGGTTCCAAATGTAGTACCCCGAGAAGAACCAGCAAGAAACTCAAGGGCAATGTGTTAAAGACAATGAATTATTATAGTACTTATATTAGTGTTTCTATGCAGCTAAAGATCTATGCAAGCCTTCACCGTGTGGAAAGAACACTGTCTGCTCCCAAAAAGGCGTGAGAAGAGAATGCACGTGTCAACCGGGATATTTTGGACAATTTGGAGACCCATATTTCATTTGATGTCTACCAAGATGTACTAAAAACAATGACTGCCCCCAAAATGAGGCTTGTTCTGACAATAAATGTGTGGATCCATGTCAAGGAGCATGTGGAAATAACACCCAATGCTCTGTTAAACATCATTATCCTGTGTGCCAATGCAAAGCGGGATACGAAGGGACTCCTGAAGAAACATGCAGGCCTATAAAATCAGGTTAGTATACTTTTATTTATGATCAGTTCTATTTGAAGTTCAGGGAGTTCTGAATGGTGATGTATCAACGCATAGCCATAGATAGCTTATACAGTGTAGGCGTCCACTAAGATAGGATCTTGCAAAATTTATTATTTCAACCCCTAGGGGCTGGTCGCTAGTGTAGTAATAAAACAATATTTCGCCTCGGTCGACAATTTACATGTGATCTGAGACATCTCTTGTATTACTTCCCCAAGTATGTAAGATATGCGCTGTGGTACGAATCTGAGTAATGTTGTTTTAAACTTGAAACAAAACGTTCCTGGACTATAAAAATTGCACAAAGAAACGTCAATAGTCGAATAACAAGAGACTCTATAAACTCGTCCATGAAGATTGCCTAAATTTAAACAGCATCTCTAACGAGTTGCTGGTTCTAATTGCATACCCAGAGAAGAACCAACAAACTCAAGGGCAGCTCTTTTTAAACGACTTCAAAAAAAAGAAGGAGGTTATAAATTTAACACGTATGTTTATTTTGTATTTTTTTATGTTTGTCACCTCAGAACTTTCGACTGGGTGAACGTATATTGATGATTCTTTTTTTTATTGTAACCAGCGTAAAGCAATGCTTGCATTGCATTTCGTTGAGTGAGTGAGGTAACCGGAGGCCCCAACTCCCTCCCCCTTCCCCTACTTCCTCCTCAAAGGCCGGCAACGCAGTTCTGACTCTCAAGTTGCAGGTGTCCATGGGCGACGGTTAGTCACTTACCATCAGGTGTGCTGCTGTACCGTCTGCTCGTTTGCCCCCTTTCATATCATAAAAATAAAAAATAAAGCTGGTGCTTCCCGTGTGGTCTGGTCCCATTCCAATTTGGTCCAGTTCTGATATAGCATCCTTGAGAAAACCATATAAGTCATATAAGTCATATAAGTTTGCATTAAGTATGTGCTCAGGGGTCTTGTCTGCTAGTCACTTTTCCGGTGCTATTCAGATGAGTCACGGGTACGCGCGCCCGGCCTCCCGAGCCATCGCTAGGACAACCCACTGTCCTTCCGTCATAGCGATGTCCCTTCCCTCCCAATTGTCCATGCACCTACCTCCTATCCCCCTACCAATCCTTTTCCCTCTCCGCCAATCCAAGGTCTGCCGTGCCTAGGGATGCGTGGCCAGGGGCGAGCCTGGTCTTGAGCGTGCCGACGTCCTGGAACGTGGCTAACTCCAGGCACTATTTAGCCTTACCCGTCATGCGGGGCTCTGACGGGTGGACAGTGCTACTTCCCTAGCTAATCGTGGGACCACAATGCATTCTAAAATTAAAAAGAAGCAGGGAGGTGGCGATGTTGCTCGCCACACATCACGCCAGATGGTACCACGGGGCGAAAAGCGGGCGAAGGAGAGCCGCTTTGCGACGCTGAATGTATTTGGAGGGATGGAAAGTAAATTAGATGAAGTATGTATGCTGATGGATGAAAAGAGGTTGGATGTTCTGTGTGTGAATGAAACGAAAAGAAAGGGTACGGAAGTCTCACACCACGGGCCGCTCACAGCAATATGGTCGGGCGTTGCCGAAAACGACAGAGCGTGCCAGGGTGTGGGGCTCCTGCTGTCTGAAAGAATGGCTGAAAGAATGATCGAGTATAAGTGTGTGAGTCCCAGACTCCTCTGGGTGAGGCTCAAAATCGGTCTGATACGGGTACGCGTCATTGGCGTGTATGCCCCGGATACATCCAAGCCTCAAACCGAGAGAGTGGAGTTCTGGAAAATGTTGGACGACTGCTTGAGTGAGTGTGATCAGAATGAGAGGCCTGTGCTGTTGGGAGATTTCAACGCATGGGTCGGTGTGCAAAGAAGCGAATGCGAGAAAGTGTTAGGGACTTTTGGAGATGCAAGAGTGAATGAGAATGGTGAGAGTCTGATTGAAGTATGTTTGGAGAGAAATCTTGTTGTGACCAACACCTTGTTTGATCACAAGAAGATTCATATGTACACATGGGAAAGACAAAATGATAGGAGTGTGATAGATTTTGTGATTGTGGATGAAAGAATGAGAAAGTTGGTTGTCGACACAAGGGTATACCGGGGAACGAACGTCGGAACGGACCACTTTCTTGTGATCTCAAGGGTAAGTGGTCTGTTCCAGGGTTGGCGTAACCGACCTAAAGTGGAGACAACAGAACTGAAAAGAATAAGAGTGGAAAGACTGGATGACGAGGAAACAGGTAAAGAGTATCTGAAGAGATTGAGTGAAAGATTGGATGATTGTGATAGCCTGGAAGAAAGAGAATTAGAGAATGTATGGGGAATATTTAAAAATGCTGTGGTAAAAACATCGATAGAAGTATGCGGAGAAAGTAAGAGGAAGAATGGTTCTCCAAACCACTGGTGGAACAAAGAAGCTAGAGAGATTGTTGAACGAAAGAAGAAAGCATGGTTGGATGTATTGGCTATGAGGACCAGAAAACCAGTAGATGCTAGAGTGACTGAAGATGAAGTGAAAATGGTAGAGAATGAATACAGAAGGATAAAATGTGAAGTGAAAGAGAAGATTGAGCAAATGAAGAAGAACATGGATGAAAAGAATGAGAGAAAGATATCCGACAACTTCCGGGAAAACCAGAAATTGTTCTGGAAGCAAGTTCGGGTGTCCCGGGGAGTGTCGCAGAATACAAGGATGAAAGTGATTAGAGATGAGAATGGAGAGCTGATAACGGAAGAGAATAGAGTGCTGAGCCGATGGAAGCAATATTTCGAGGGATTATTTGAATGTGATGACTCCCTACCCCAAGCAGATCTTGCACCTACTGTAGATGTGCTTGAGGAGGAGAGAGATGAAAGCGAGATTAGTATGCATGATATTGAAAGAGCGATGAAAAATATGAAGAAAGGTAAGGCTGCAGGGTATGACAGAATATGTGTCGAAATGCTGAGAGCTGGGAAAGGGCTGGTAGTTTCTTGGTTGTACTCCATTTTCCAGAAATGTTGGGCCAGCGGTAAAGTGCCGCAAGATTGGCGAAACGTCGTAATAGTGCCTCTTTTCAAGGGGAAGGGGTCGCAACAGGATGCCAAAAATTACCGCGGAATCAGTCTTCTCAGCATTGTCGGCAAATTGTATGCAAAGGTATTGATCGAAAGAGTGATGAGAGGGACGGATGAGAAAATATGGGATGTACAAGCGGGATTCAGAAGGGGAATGGGGTGTATGGATCAAGTCTTCTCCCTAAGGTGCCTAACAGAAAAACACCTCGCCAAACATCAGAAGGTGTTTTGCGCCTTTATAGACCTGGAGAAGGCTTATGACAAAGTGAGGAGGAATGAAATGTGGGATGTACTGTCCAAGTTTGGGTTGGAAAGCCGGTTGATAAATGCACTGAAATCACTCTACGAGGATTCCAGTGCATGTGTCAGACTAAATGGCGCCTACACAGACTGGTTTAACATCTCAAGGGGTGTTAGACAGGGCTGTGTAGCATCGCCGTGGCTCTTCAACCTATTCATGGACAGCTGTTTGGATGATTTGCGTGAGAGTGATTGTGGATTGAAAATGATTGAGACCACCATCAAATGCCTCTTGTACGCTGACGACCAAGTCATCCTTGCATCGTCGGCGTCCGAGTTGCAAAAGATGGTGGATATAATGAATGCAGCTTTTGAAAAGAAGGGCATGAAAGTGAATGTTGCAAAAACTAAAGTAATGATTTTTGAAAGAGAAGAGTGTATGACAGAGTGTGTTATAAAGATTGATGGTGAGAAAGTTGAGCAAGTGAAAGAGTTCGTGTATTTGGGTAGCGTGTTTACAAGGGATGGCAATTATGAGAAAGATATTGAAAGAAGAGTATTGAAAGGAAATGCAGTGAATGGGGCCCTGAATAGCCTTGTGAGTAGCCAGGTCATGTCTAACAAGGCAAGGATGGCTATGCATAACGCTGTTCTGGTCCCGACGCTGATGTATGCGAGTGAATGTTGGGTGTGGCAGAAGAAGCATGAAAGCAAGGTGAACGCAGTGGAAATGAGGTCTTTGAGGAAAATGTGTGGAGTAAAATTGTGTGATAGAGTGAGGAATGCGGATATACGAGAGAAGTGTGGTTTGAAAGAAGATGTAGTGACAAGGATAGAAAAGGGTATGTTAAGCTGGTTTGGTCATTTAGAACGTATGGATGAAAGAAGAGTAACGAAAGAGATTTATGGTGCAAATGTTGAGGGATACAAGGCAAGAGGACGCCCCAGAAGGACGTTCACGGATCAAATTAGTGACGTCCTTCAAAAATCTGGTGTCAAGAGTGCAAAGAATAAAAGAGCGTGCATGAAAAGGCTTATGGATGTGAAGGAAGCGAGGGAAGTGTGCAAAGATCGGGCAAAGTGGCGATCCATCGTCTCTGCCTACCCCTGTGGGAAGAAGGCGTGAGCTGTATGTATGTATGTATGTATGTAAGTATGTGCGCGACAAATTGACGAATAACTCAATATCACGCCAATCGTTTTCGATGATTCTTTTTTTAACCGACTCTCAATTCAACTGTATTATTAGTTGAAGTCGGTTTTTTACTCTTTCGAGTTCCATTCCATGTTATTAACTTGTCTTACTAATAATGAAATTCCAGATCCTGCTAATTTTGATCCTTGCGTACCATCTCCATGTGGATCATACAGTATTTGCAAAGAGGTAGATGGTCACAGTGTATGCTCATGTAAAGAAGGATATGAGGGGTCTCCGCCTGCATGTAGACCTGAGTGTTTTGTTAATTCTGAGTGCCCTCAGAATCAAGCATGTATATCACAGAAATGCTTGGACCCATTTCCGGGGTCATGCGGTATCAACTCTCGCTGTCTAGTCAAAAACCATTTCCCAATCTGTTCTTGCAAAATTGGCTTCATCGGTGATCCGTTTACTGCTTGTTGGCAACAACCAAGTAAGTTTAATTCAATAACATCATCAATCCGTAACAGCCCACTGCTGAGCTAAGGGTCTTTCCTCACACATGAGAAAGGATGGGCTATGATCTCCCACGCGAGCCCACCGTGGATTGGGAGATGGTGTTAAGCTAGTGGCCACTTAACAGTCAGAACTCAGAATTTTTCAAGCAGCCCAAGGGTATCTGACATGGCTTAACGACTTCCATTGTGCGTAAACACAACGAAAACCGGGACCAACAATTTAACGTGCCTTCCGAAACACGGAAGCGCTCGTGATATAAATACCACTAGGCGGTCACCCATTCACTGACTGACCGCACCCAACTTTGCTTAACCAGCGTGATCGTTACAAACACACTGGCATCGCAGGGCTACGAGCGCTCTAGTAAGTTTAATAATTATTAGAAATGAAAAATCGACCCCTAAACGTGATAGGTGGTGAGCCCATCGCCGGACCGGCGGGCGTATTCACGGAGGCTCGATACCGTATCCGATCGAGTGAAAAATTGTCCGAATCCTTATGTCACATACGACATATTTAGTTTTCGAACACCAACATCAGGTCATCTCGAAAGTGTTCGACAGATTTTCCGATTCCGAGTCGAATATCGAAGCTCCGTGAATTCGCCTGCGGGTCTGTTACACATGCCTCAGAACTAATTCTGAGACCTGCGGGTTTCCTCACGATGTTTTTCCTTCACCGTCGAGCTATACTGAATATACGTAAGTAGTATGTAAGCACTCGATCACAGATACCATTCCCAACATATAATGTCTACTTTATCTTTTAGCCCCTAAAATAATACTGGATGAGGGCCAAAATACAATCGTTGCAGAATTCAACTCATCGTTAACAAGACGTTGTCAAGTAATAAATTTGGACAAATCTCGGCAGATCGAAACGTTGGAATGGCGGCAGGTAAATCATGGTAAGTAATGTTCTCCTCAAATTATTGAACGACACACGTAGGTCTATCGACAAACGCTGACCATAATGAAATCGGACTACTACTTACTGTTTGCATGCTAATCATTAATTTAGTAAGACATGTCTCGTATATATATATAAATTATTTTCCAACTTCTGATGTAGGTACCATGAACTACCATGTTTTACAAAAAAAAAAAAAATCTCACGCCTTATATCCCCGAGTAGGCAGGAGTATTCCATTTCTGGATATACCCACTTTTCACCAGATATTCTTTGGACCCTAAACGTGATAGGTGGTGAGCCCATCGCCGGACCGGGTCTGTTTACACATGTTTTAGAATTAGTTCTGGGACCTGCGGGTTTCCTCACGATGTTTTCCATCACCGTCGAGCTAGTGATAAAGATGTACGTAAGTTTCGAAAAACTCATTGGTACATGCCCGGATTTCAACCCGAGCCTTACTGATTTTCATCATGTGAAGCAGGCTCTTTAATTTTTGTTTTACGAAAATAAAGATTATAACTAATCTTGATACCTACATTTGGAAGAATTGTCGTTTGAAAGCTCAAGTTTTTATTACCCCGACCCTAATTAGAGAAGCCAGTAAAACCGGTTTTTTTTTATTCCGATCCATTCATTGATCCGAAATGGTCATAAACATGAAAGAAACCCTTTTTTTTATAATTGTCGTTATTACAATAAGAGAGGGCTTTCGCCACGTAAAAATGACACTACAGGCAGACATAGCCGGACCGTGAGTTTAGGGGGCCCAGTGCGATTTTTGAATCTCACTACCTACTACTATCAAAATCACCGGTGACTAAAATTATCACCGATGACTTTTATGTCACCATTTTCCAAAAGCCGTATTTTTTAAAGTCACACGCTGTTTTCAATAAATCGACGCAATCACAAAATATCACAATCGTGGCTCGATTGTGATATTTTGTGATTGCGCTGCTAATTCTTCCGAAAAACATACTTTTGCAGATAGCAAGCACTACGTCAACTGTCAAAAACAATCGCATGGTGATTTCAATTACGAGTGGGTAGGGGCACTCGTAAATCGATATCATAGGTATGACAAATGTAAGTCACCGATGAGTTTCAAAAATACAAACTTTCGGAAATCACTTACATCGGTGAGAATTAGTCACTTGGTGAGATTCAAAAATCGACCCCCTGGGATAATACTACTTAGGGGCCCACCTAATTACTGTTTTTCTTTCTTTCTTCTTCCAGATGGAGACCATGCCGTCACTGTATCCTCGAAAGTTACGTCTGTAGAGTTAGATACATTCCTAAAGGACTCTGACGACAACACTCACTTTTATTGCAGAGCAGAACTTACAGATAAAACTATAAATAACTGGTGATGTCATTAAAATACATATAAAAGACAAACGAGGTATGTGAAGGACTTATTTTATAACTTACTTTTACCGCTCACTATTGGACTTTATCTGACTGCAAGGAAAGAGGACGCCCCAGAAGGACGTTCACGGATCAAATAAGTGACGTCCTTCAAAAGCTGGGGTTGGGAGTGCGAAGAATAAAAGAGCGTGCATGAAAAGGCTTATGGATGTGACGGAAGCGAAAGAAGTATGCAGAGATCAAGCAAAGTGGCGATCCATCGTCTCTGCCTACCCCTGTGCGACAATGGCGTGAGCTTTATGCATATGTGTATCTGACTGAAATAATGATTTTCTATTGTTTCAGCTTTGAAATTGACTGAAACATGCGTAAAACCTGATGGCGGCAAATGGAACTTCCGAGTAACTTGCGCCGCAGACTGGGCAACCTCAGAAGCTGAAATGGAATGCTTTTATAAGGACTCAAGTATGTATTGTTTTATAGCGACTTCCCTGGTTCAAATCCTGGACGGTGAAAACCGAAAACGGTTTAGGCGCAGACCGTCCCATTCGCAAAACGTCCCACCGAAAAAAAATGTCCTATCGCGAAACGTCCTATTACGCATGATACCAGTAAACTGTAGGAGAAATAAAATGTTATCTCTTAATTATTACAAAAAGTCGTTTTTTTATAAATTATCTTTATTTGTAATTTGAAAAACACCTTATTTGACGAGTTGCAAGAAAATATTCTATGTAAAATAAAAATTACATAGATATAAGAATTGAAAGTTATCCTATTTTATTGTTTACTTTTATAAAAATGACTTTTTGTAATAATTCAGAGAGTAATAGTTAGGTACACGTGTCTCAGAATAATTCTGAGACCTGCGGGTTTCCTCACGATGTTTTCCTTCACCGTCAACCTAGTGATGAATTGAGAAGTAACTTATTGTTTTTTCAGCTTGGCTGTATTGGAAACCTCTATCAAACTTCACTTTCGAAAACCATGAAACCACAATATCTTCCAAGCACGTAAACAATGATGAAATTGAAAGTTTTCCACAATTTTTCTGCAAAACGGATTTCCAGAAAAGAGAAATTGTATCGAATACTGTCCCTAATGAATCATTCGTTAACAAATGCAAATCAGAAGGAAATGTTGGTATGTTACTGCCAAAGATATTTTATATAAAAAAAATTGGTTGCCTGTAAAGTCGGTATACGGGCGAAAGTTTTACGTGACAACTATCTGTCTCTCTCGCTCTTAGGCGGGCTAACCATGCCCGAGTGGAAGGGACGCGTGCCTCTCACTCGCTCTCATTGTGAGCGCATAACGTGAGCGGAGCGTAACGCAGTTTCTTGAAGTGTCACCCGGCAAACCAATTTATAAGACGTTGTCACGTCAAAAATTGGTTGCCTGTAAAGTCGGTATACGGGCGAAAGTTTTACGTGACAACTATCTGTCTCTCTCGCTCTTAGGCGGGCTAACCATGCCCGAGTGGAAGGGACGCGTGCCTCTCACTCGCTCTCATTGTGAGCGCATAACGTGAGCGGAGCGTAACGCAGTTTCTTGAAGTGTCACCCGGCAAACCAATTTATAAGACGTTGTCACGTCAAAAATTGGTTGCCTGTAAAGTCGGTATACGGGCGAAAGTTTTACGTGACAACTATCTGTCTCTCTCGCTCTTAGGCGGGCTAACCATGCCCGAGTGGAAGGGACGCGTGCCTCTCACTCGCTCTCATTGTGAGCGCATAACGTGAGCGGAGCGTAACGCAGTTTCTTGAAGTGTCACCCGGCAAACCAATTTATAAGACGTTGTCACGTCAAAAATTGGTTGCCTGTAAAGTCGGTATACGGGCGAAAGTTTTACGTGACAACTATCTGTCTCTCTCGCTCTTAGGCGGGCTAACCATGCCCGAGTGGAAGGGACGCGTGCCTCTCACTCGCTCTCATTGTGAGCGCATAACGTGAGCGGAGCGTAACGCAGTTTCTTGAAGTGTCACCCGGCAAACCAATTTATAAGACGTTGTCACGTCAAAAAACGTAGATATGTTACGAGATCACGGAAAATGAGGCCGACAAATGTAGGTAATAAAAAGTCAGCATTTTTCACGGTGATAGCCTTACGGTTAAAGAGCCTGCTTCACATGATGATATCAGTGAGGCTCAGGTTCGAATCTTGGCATGTACCAATGAGTTTTTTAAAACTTACGTACTTACATATTTATCACTAGCTCGACGGTGAGGAAAAACATCGTGAGGAAACCCGCAGGTCCCAGAATTAATTCTGAGACATGTGTAAACAGACCCGGTCCGGCGATGGGCTCACCACCTATCACGTTTAGGGGTCCAAAGAATATCTCGTGAAAAGTGGGTATATCCAGAAATGGAATGCCTATATACACCCTCAGAAATATAAGACGTAGGTACTTCCCGTGCAAATAAAGAATGGGATTGAAAATGGCGGCGCACCTATTCGCTTTTCGCTCGCACACTATTTGCATCTTTACTCACACTCGCTGGTACCGTGTGACAAAAAAATAACGGTATTCATGCCGTGAGTGTTCCCATCAGTCCGGTTTCGCAAATCTGTGAGCTAGACGCGTTCTGAGGTTTTTCGTGGTTTTGAAGTTGTTACTCTTGTTATTTTAATTAGTTGTTTATTGTTTTTGTTGGTTATTTGTTGAACTTTGTAGTAGTTAGTGTTTTGTGTTTTTCCATTGTTGACAATGGAGCATAATCGCGGAAAAATACTACACAGTGATGCGCGTAGAATCTTGTATAATGTCATCAAGTACTTTGAGGAGGAGAACATTAAAATGAAAATAAACCTAATTATAATTATTAAATCGTTTTATTTCCACATATTTATGACTATTAAAAGTTATAAAGCAAATATACTGTAGTTTATGTCTACCTATAGCGTAGTACATACCTACCTATAACATACTAACATAAATATTATTTTAATTAATGAAATAACGAAACAACTTCAATAGTAACTATATTTTATAACGTTAACAACCGTTATTCAGTATTATTTAGTATATGCTGATGGTACCGACCCAATGAGCCGCCATTTTCAATCCCATTCTTTATTTGCACGGATAGTAAGTATTTTTTTTTCCTGTAATAATAAACAATTATTCTATTTCAAGGGAAAGAGAATGAAACTATTTCTAAAGATTGGATGTTATGGATTTACGCGGCGGGTGGTGTCTGTGTTCTGTGCGGCGCTGCTCTAACCGCAGTCCTTATTTGGAGGAAAAGATGCCGCAAAACAACGCAATCTATATCCATGGAGGAGGTAATAAATACTTATTCAGTGCGCTGGTACCTTAGTATATTTAAACCGTTTATGTTATTTCCTGTAATACTTATTTAATAATAATAATTGTGGGATACAATTCACGCGCGGTTATTTAGTCCCAAACCACAGATATTAGCTGTACTGGGGGCCAATTCTACTAAATGTCAACGGTCTTAATTGGATGACTATGACATATCAATGTTCAGACAATGGTGTTATTTTGACACTTTTCAGAGCAAATAACACCATCGACTGACCATGTCATTGTCATCCAACTGTAACTGTTGAAATTTAGTAGAATTGGCCCCCTGTACTGTGGGTACTGTGAACTCTGCGACCTCAGGGAAAGGGTTGTTACGCTTTTAAAAACAATTTTATTTATATAATACGGTACAATACCGGATCACACAATAATTCAAAAAACAAAATCAAAAGCATAGATACAAAGACAAGCCAAAACCACGTCAATCTAATTTTGAATTTAAAACATTAAAACTATATACTATTGTATTCCGGTATTCCGGCCAGTGCATCGGCCACAGGTACTAAACAACTGATAAAGCCAACAGACATGTTCATGCACACAAATGTTGGCCGCGAGCGGGTATTGAACCTGCAACCTCAGACTCAGAAGGCAGGGTCACTACCGACTGAGCCAACAGGCCCGTCAAATATATAAAATGTAGAATAATATCAGTTAATCAAAATGATTTTATTTAAAGTACCTATAGGGATTTATAAGTCCACTTATAGAAAGTCGTTGCAATTACACAGCTTCAGCATGTAGGTATAGTTGAGAAGAAACGGGGCAAGAAACTCTTCAATACCACTGGCGGACTAAGGTAGAGGCGGAAGGGGCGGTCCTCCCCGGGACTCTGGTTCTGGGGGGGCCTCCAAATTTTGCGAAAAGTTCTCTTAATCAAATCCTAAACAAGGTTAAAAGGCAGTTGGTGTTAAAGTAAAACCAACTTGAATTAAGTAAAAGTGTGTTTATTCTGTGACACTGAAATTATGTCAATTATTAACATTGTTATTAGGAACGTCAAAGTATTTGTGAATTCGTTGGTATACAAACCAGTTCACACGTAAACCTATTACAATACTGAACATACGGGTTACATAGGTTCCAACATTTGGGTGTTGGTTGGATGCACCATAGATACGAATATGATTAAAGCTACGCAAAATTTGGAGGCCCCCAGATCCAGAGGGACGCCGTGGGCCTGGAGGGCCTCCAAATACAAAATTGTGAGACCGGGGCCCCCAATCAGTTTTTCCGCCCCGGGCCTCCGACAGGCTTAGTCTGCGACTATTTCAATACATTATTCTTTTAATAAATCCAAACTTAATACTAAATTAGGTTAAGAACCTACATAATAAAATAAAATAAGCAGTGCTAGCCTTAAGGTTAAAGAGCCGGCCGAAAATCAGTGAGGCTCGGGTTCGAATCCTGGCATGTACCAATGAGTTGTTCAAAAAATTACGTACATATTTATAACTAGCTCGACGGTGAAGGAAAACATCGTGAGGAAACCCGCAGGTCTCAGAATTTATTCTGAGATATGTGTGGTCCGACGATGGGTTCACCACCTATCACGTTTAGGGGTCCAAAATATTTCGTGAAATGTGGATATATCCAGTAATGGAATAACCTACCCCCTCGGGGATAAAACGCGCAAGATTTATTTTTTTAACCTACATAATTTAGTTAGTTATTTTCGTTGTTATTTCGCTGTGCTCGAGGAAATCTGTTCCAAGCATCATCGTTACTCGTGATCATCTTGTATAATACGCCATTTTGCAAAAGTACCTATTTCAACGTCAGCTGCGAATATGATTTCAGGAGCCGGAATACATGTATTTGCCGATCCAAACAACATCGCTGTACGCTGCGCGCAATCTTCTGGCCAGCAACAAACGTCTCGGACCTGCTGCTTTTTTGCCGCCATCACTGCCGAGGTCACTGCCGCAATCACTGCCGAGGTCACTGCCGCCATCACTGCCGTCAAGGAAGGCAGACTGTGAACATATCTATGAGGACACACGTTATGTGTGACTATTTCTAGAGTCGAAATAATTAATTAAGTAGTTAGGTACCTATAGATTATATAGGTACATAAACGAACTTCTATAATAATCAATCATTTGGATTACTTAAGTATCCAAATGTCGCAAACCGGTTAAGTATCCAAATGTGGTCTGTTTACATAATTTATACCTTCGCGTGATGATTATATTATATTAGTACATTATGGTACAAGTGAGTAAAGTTGGTGATTACCGCTGAGGCGCCATTGAGACCCGAGCCGTAGGCGAGGGTCATAAGAGAGCCGAGGACGGTAATCATCAATACACACGTGTATCATACGACGTTTTTCAACACACTTGTGAATAAATAATACTAAAAAATCATTTTAAAATAATCATTCGCAATGGCGGGGAAAATTAATTGGTTTTCCAATTTTTTATTTATATAATTTGGAAAAGGCAAAAGGATCTAGGCCCATACAGCCTCGTTTTCCTATGCGCTCGCATCTTACAATGGCGATCGGCCATGGACTAAAAAAATTAGGTTTCTTTTTCTTTGGTTTGTCGTGGATAGCGTTTTAGCCACGTACAAAATGGGGTATTTAAAGTTTTTACAGAGAAAACCAAAGTTATATTTGAGTGAAAGTTTTGTTTATTAAACACGTACAAGTTGAAATGATCTATTTAAATACGAAGTTGCATGAAATGAGCAAGCCATATTTGTGTATTAATTTATTAGTACGATTGAATACGATCTTTTTTGTATCGAAACTTTTTTAAGAACAAAGCAACTCTAGCAACAAAATTGAAAAAAAAAAATCTATAACTCACTAGTGAATAATAGCAAACAAAAAGTCTCAGTTTGATTATAGGTGTCATTATGTGCCTAATTGCAGTGAAATTAGAGCCACTTTATGAGCAAGTGTGTTGAAAAAAATATTATAGAATGTCACCCTATGACAGAAAGTTTTATTTTTTAAATACCTAATAATAAATCGTGGGACAACATTCAAATTTTAAAGTGTTTTATTTTGTTACTTAGCCCCGAAACAACTACCTACTACTACATAAAAAAACTACTACGGTTCGAATCCAAAAGAGTTTGACCAATGAGATTTACAAAATAAACTTAGATAGACAGACAGATTAAAGATTTATTGACTTACTTTTATAGCATACTAGTGACCCGCCCCGGCTTCGCACGGGTGCAATGCTAACACTAAAACCTTCCTCTTGAATCCCTCTATCTATTAAAAAAAACCGCATCAAAATCCGTTGCGTAGTCTTAAAGATTTAAGCATACAAAGGGACATATTAAGGACATAGGGATATAGGGATATCGGGACAGAGAAAGCGACTTTGTTTTATACTATGTAGTGATAAACAGTATTGCATATTTACGTAGGTATAACGTTTTCATCACTAGCTCGACGGTGAAGGAAAACATCGTGAGGAAACCCGCAGGTCCCAGAATTGATGCTGAGGCATGTGTAACTTCGTTTGTTTTCGGCAGTCTTGTTGATACAAAATGCTATGCAATAGCTTTACCGCGGCAGTCCCCGAGCGCCACACGTCTTTTTTTTTTGTGTAAACAAGTCAGGCAATGAGGCTACATACTCTTTGCAATATGTCTAGCCACAGGGTAACACCCCTTTCACAAGGCTTTCAGTTTTTTGCAGGATCCCGTTTGATGGCGAATGTGTTTATGGATCCCGCATGCTGAAAGCTCGTGTGAACGCTAGCATATAAACACATTCGCCATCAAACGGGATCCTGCAATAAACTGGATGCCGCGGCATTCCCGATTGAAAGGGGTGTAAGGGTAATCAGTTGGCAGCACTGCTCTAGGTACTCATAGCTGATCGCCTGGATGGAGAGGGTTGCTCGCCTCACCATAACTATAAAATATTATAATAAAATGTGGGACACAATTTCATAAACAGTCGGATAACAATTAATATTTTGAATATTTGATGGTAAGGCACTTTTTTTAAATAACCAGATGGCGCTGTAGGCCCTGCGTCCTGTACAGAGTATGATAGCGTCACCTGTTGGTGAGTAGCTGTACCAGCATTATTTACACATTTTAGTATGGGCAATCACTGGTAGCTGGATGCAACACCTAACCAATACTATATTAATGTTTGTCATTAAAAATCATTCTTTCTCCAAGTTTTAGTAAGAATCCAAGTTTGAGTATTAAACCATTTGATCAAAGAAATCCAAAGACGTTTTCATACGAACGTATCTATCGCAAGTAAAGTGCAAAAGAAGCGCGACTGCCCTGTTGTCATTGTCAAACGGATATTCCCCCCACCCCTCTCTCAAACTGTCAATATTCACAAAATTGCTGAGATGGTAATTTAGAAAAACTGTTTTTTATTACAAAAGCTGTATCGTAATGCTATTCAATTATCAAAATCATGAATTGTGAACGTCTGATAAGTGATTAGAATTGGTCTTAGCTACTCTACGGGGCGGTGGTGTTGCACTTTCCTGTGTTAAATTGTTACTTTTCAATTTCCAAAAATGGATGGAACTTTGGTTCTTATTTTGCTTGCTGTGGTGATGTTAGTGGGGTCCTACGTGGCTGGAAGCATTCCCTTGAACGTTTCCATGTCAGAGGTGAGTAAAATTTTCTCAATTTACGCTGGGAAATCGGTGAATTTTTTAATCAAATTCTCGTTGAAAAAGTCTTTACAACATATGTTTATATTACACAATAACCTCGGAATTTGTTTTGAAACAGTCTATGCAGCCTTCTTACCGTATAATCGATTAAAGTTAAGTAAAAACAACTCCTCATGAAAACCTTTGCAATTATAAAACATCTTGTTATTTTATGTGAAAGTTGTATTAAAAAGTGAGTATCGCATCTCGATGGTGAAGGAAAACACCGTGAAAAAACCCGCAGGTCCAAATCTAATTCTGAGGCATGCGTAACAGACCCGGTGCGGCTATGGGCTCACCACTCATCATTGGTCCAAAGAATAAATTGAAACCAGAGTATTTTCAGAAATGGAATACCTTTTCCTTTCTGATGCTTTATCACAAACCTATTCAAGAAAAATACAAATGTTATCAGCAACATGCTTCGTCAAAAACCTGTCGAAAAGGCCACCCGAATCGCACATGGCCCAAATGTACCCATTATACTCGCAGCATGGCCACATTGCATAGCTAGTGATATCCTTTGAGTAAGGTGCGGACCAGAGCGGCGGTCCTATTTCTGACTATTTTAATTTACGGAAACCTGTTAAAATATGGAATATTGTAAATTTAATCATCATCATCAAGCCGTAGTAGCCCACTGCTGAGCCCAGGGTCTTTCCTCACACATGAGGAAGTATGGGCAATTATCTCCCACACGAGCCCACCGCGCATTAGTAAATGGTATTAAGCTAGTGGCCACTGACATGGCTTAACGACTTCCATTATGCGTAAACACAAATAAAACCAAGACCAACAATTTAACGTGCCTTCCGAAACACGGAAGCGCTCGTGATATAATGCCACTAGGCGATCACCCACTCACTGACTGTGATCGTTACGAACACACCCCGCAGGGCTACGAGCGCTTTAAAGTTAATATTATTTATTAATTACGCAGGACAAACTCCAGAAAGTCACAGTATTTGGTGCAGGTCTCCTTGTGGGTACAGCGCTGGCTGTCATCATTCCAGAGGGAGTTCGCGCACTCTTCAGCGAAAGGCCTTTGCCTACCGTTGTCACAAAGGACTACACGGCTGAGCCACCGGGCCACGATGACGATTTACATTCCGTGATCGGAATCACTCTTGTGTTAGGTGAGTGTGTTCGATTTAGATCTAAATGATAAAAATGCAAGAAATGCTATCAAAATACTTTAGAAGAAACACATCTGATATTTCATACATTAAAAAAACAAGAGAGTGATCCTACCACAGATTAAACCTTTTTTTTCTTTTTCAAATTATAACATCTAAACAGGGATTGGAAACCTCAAAAATTTTCAAACCTGTTTCCCCTAAAAACCTATGAACTTTATTATTTCGTTATGTTTATTTATTTTATTTATTTATTTGGTTCGCATGTTCTAACTAAACCTCTAGGTAAATAAAATAGTTATCAATGTCTGCTGGCTTCTGGGTGTTTACTATTTATTTAAGCATGTTTATCAGTTGTTACCCTTGTTGCTACCCATAGTACAGGCTCTGCCTAGTTTGGGACTGAATAACCATGTGTAAATTGTGTCGTTAAATATCAAAATCCGGTAAGTCACACCCCTACCCCAAAATGAACTATGAATGGCGCCAAATTCAAAATTTTAAACTGAATCTAGCTGTGCGTTTCAAATTTAGATAAGTCACCGTTAACCTTATGAAAATAGATATCAAAATCATAGATTTTTTCATATTCCGGTACGTCGACGTTGTTTTTTTAAGATGCATTGTGTCTATATACTTTTAATATTGAAATTTTGCATATCACTATTAATATCTGCATGTCAAATAGACTAAATATGTGATACCATACTAAGTGAAACACCGAAACTGAACCATATTTAATAATAATATAATCTCACGCCTTTTTTATTCCCGAGGGGGTAGGCAGAGGTATTCCATTACTGGATATACCCACATTTCACGAGATATATTGGACCCCTAAACGTGATAGGTGGTGAGCCCATCGCCGGACCGGGTCTGTTTACACATGTCTCAGAATTAATCCTGAGACCTGCAGGTTTCCTCACGATGTTTTCCTTCACCGTCGAGCTAGTGATAAATATGTACATAAGTTTTAAAAACTCATTGGTACGTTCCAGGATTCGAACCCGAGTCTCACTGATTTTCGGCCGGCTCTTTAACCGTCCGGGCTATCACTGCTCCTATTATTATTAACCATATTTACTGAAAATAAATCATTTCATTTCATTTCATTGTTTTACCCCCAGGTTTTGTGTTCATGTTACTGGTGGACCAGTTGTCCTCAAAGTTCAACGATCAGAGCAATCCGGTGGAAAAAAACGTGACAGCCACCGTCGGTTTGGTGGTGCATGCAGCAGGTGAGCTTAATATTATTTATTAACCCGCGTAGTTCCCGTGGGAATACGGGAATAAAATATATCCTATGTTACTCAGGGATACTCTAGCTTTCCATTGGTGAAAGAATTTTTAAAATCGGTGCAGTAGTTTTTGAGTTAATTTGTAACAAATATACAAAAATCATAATCTTTCCTCTTTATAATATTAGTATAGATTTGTGGCGTCTTCAATGTCAACATACGGACAGATTTTATTTAATGTTTTTTATATATATTATGTACATAGTGTTTGGTGTGTCTACAGGCGCACGGTTACCGTAGCAACCAATCTTGTTGATTTTCTAATTTCATTTGCCTGAAGAATTATATTTTTATTTTTGCTGTGATTTCGTTTTTCCACTCCTTCTTTCTCTACAACCACAGATTGATTACCATTACGTGCCGAGAAAACTTCTGGTAGCTTATTCCATGATCTGACTACTCTGCCGCTCAAGAAATGTCTGTAAGGATTGTTGTGTCATAGTTCATTCATTATTGAAATAAATATATTGCAACCAAAAGCATTATTGCATTATTAAGCAAATTTGTACAATGTTGTAAAATTAACTATACCTACTCTTTGAAAAATTTAAAATGCATGAGTTGTTTTTAAAGTAAACGAAAAACTGCGGTTATTCCCGTTCCCGTGGGAATACGGGAATAAAATATAGCCTACGTTACTCAGGGATATTGTAGCATTCTAATTGTAAAGGATTTTTTTAAATCGGTTCAGTGCTTTAGGCGTGATTGCGTTAACATACAGACAGAGTTACTTTCACACTTATAATATTAGTAAGGAAGTAAAGATTTTGGGTACGAATAGTCCGCCGTGAAATAAGTCCAGGTAGTGTAATTTAAGCAGGACTAACATGCATCTATTACGACATTTGTAAATTTTTTACGAAGGTGTTAATGAAGGGGACACGTGTTTTTTCTCAAATGTACAATTTTTTTGAAAACTACCCTTACGGAAATGCAATTTAGTAAGACATGAGATTAAAAGAATTGCCCTTGAGTTTCTTGCTGTCTCTTCTCGGGGTACTGCATTTGGAACTAGCAACTCGTCGGTGGAGATGGGCTGCTGTTTACATTTAGCTAATCTTCATGGACGAGTTTAGAGTGCCATGTTATTATAAACTACTAGCGGCCCGCCCCGGCTTCGCACGGGTGGACATTTATTTTTTCAACATTTTGGGATGCACAAACAAATTTCTCCTAGCAACCCATAGTAAATTATCAAAAAAAAATTGTATGGAGACTTTTAAAGAATATTTGTGCCAAGTTTCAAGTTGATAGACGCAAAAAACCCCTCTTCTCTATACCAACTTCAACCCCTAATTTCACCCTTTTAGGGAATGATTTTAAAATAATACAAAAATACGTTTTTAATCATTTATTTTTAAGAGTATTTGTGATAAGTTTCAAGTTGGTAGACGTAAAAAAACACACGTTTCCATACAATCTCCAACCCCGTTTCATCCGTGAGTTTTGAAAATCGAGATATACCTACTTGTCTTGTTGTTTGTTTTGAGGAGTATTTTTACAAAATTTCGAATTGATACATCCAAAAATGAAGGTATTCATGCAAACTTCAACCCCCAAGGAGATGAAACCCCTTGGAGGATAGTTTTCGATAAATCCTAGAACTAATATATCAAGTTTATTTTTAAGAATATTTGTAAAAAGTTTAAAGTTGATACACGCAGAAATCACACTATCCCATACAAACTTTATCCCCCTCTTACACCCCTTTAAGAGATGATTTTCAAAAAATCCAAAAACACGTGTCTCATCATTTATTTCTAAAAGTATTTGTGCCCAGTTGATAAGACGTAAAAAACAACACGTCTCCATACAAACTCCAAACGCTACTTTCACCCCCTTGGGGATGATTTTCGAAAATTCCTAAAAAACAGGTCTCATGATTTATTTTTAAGAGTATTTGTGCCAAGTTTGAAGTTGATAGACGTAAAAATCAAACACGTCTCCATACAAACTCCACTCCCCTGTTTCACCCCCTTAGGGGATGGTTTTTGAAAAATCCGGAAATACGTGTCTTGTTGTTTGTTTTAAGGAATATTTTTACAAAGTTTCGAATCGATACACCCAAAAATGAAGGTTTTCCATACAAACTCCATCCCCTACTTTCGCCCCTTGGAGGATGATTTTCAAAAAATCTTAGAACTAATATTTCATAGTGTATTTTGAAGAGTATTTGTGCCAATTTTAAAGTTGATACACGCAGAAATCACACTATCCCATACAAATTTCAACCCCCTCTTTCACCCCCTTAAGGGTTGAATTTCGTAAAATCCTTTCTTAGCGAGCATCTACACTATAAACGTAACCTACACACAAAATTTCATGTTTCTATGTTCAGCGGTTTGGGCTGGGCCTTGATTTTTAGATTTAGCTTCTCCTTTTATATACACACACCGGCACAATTAGCGGAACAGAAAAAAAAGGGAGTATTTACGCATTTTTGCGTGTTACTGGCCGGCTAAACAAGCTTTTTTTAAATTTGGGTTTTAATTTAAAAATGGAATACTAAGCGACTGCCCTTTTTTTCATTCTTTTGTTTTAATTTTCATTGATTCATTTTTTCCACCGCTTGTCCGTTTTTAGAAGGTTCGTGAATTCCATTTGAAAAGCTTTGAATTGCAGTTTTTGAGGCTTTTGAGTTTTTTCGCATATTGATAATTTACGAGCATCTAATTATGCCTGATTTAACGCCATCAGAAATCATTAGGGCAGATCAAATGAGGAGAAATGGTCAAACCTACAGATCGATTGCCAGAAGCCTTCGTCGATCGTTATCAACGATTTATCGTAGCATCCAACGATACAGATTGACGAATGCTCTAGTGAGAAGGAGAGGACAAGGCCGGAAAAGGTGTACTTCAAGGAGGGATGACCGTTTTCTCCAACTTCAAGTCCGACGGAACACGAGACTAACGGCGGTGCAGGCTCGAAATTTACTGGAAGAGGTACGAGCAGTAAGGATGAGTGAGCGGACAGTTCGTAGAAGATTCGAAGAAGTGGGTATAGGCTCGTATGTGCCCGCCAAAGCCCCAAAACTTGAGAGACATCATCGCACAAACCGTCTACACTTTGGTCGTGAACATCGTGATTGGGACTTCGACGACTGGGGACAGGTTCTTTTTACTGATGAATGCAGAGTTATGTTAAATCAAATTGATGGAAGGCAGCGAGTATGGAGACGCAAAGGAGAACGGTATATCCAGTCTAATTTTGAAAATACAGTTGCATATGGCGGCGGTTCAATTATGGTCTGGGGAGGAATATGTTTAGGAGCTCGTACGGAGTTAGTAGTGGTCGATGGCGGGAATCTGAATGCTGATCGGTATATCAGGGAGATTTTAGAAGAACATGTTGTGCCATTTGCCCCCTTTATTGGTAACAACTTCATTCTAATGCAGGATAATGCTCGGGCTCACAGTGCTCGCACAGTACAGACATACCTAAACCATGTTGGTATAACGGTGATGGAGTGGCCAGCACGGTCCCCCGATATGAACCCTATAGAACACGTCTGGGACTTGCTAAAGAGGAGTGTAAAGTCAAGAATGCCCCCTCCCAATAATCTCAACGAGTTGCGAAACGCATTACTTGAAGAATGGCAGAGGTTGCCCCAAGAAACCATTGATAACATCATCCGCAGCATGCCCAGACGGATGGAAACCCTCATCAGAGCACGAGGAGGAAACACTCGATATTGAACAGTCATTGAAATTGTTGTTAAACTTTGGAAAATCTTGAATTTTCTGCTGTTTCTCTATAATTAAAAATCGAAGAAAAATGCATTTTGTTTAATTTAATTTTTATTTTTATAAAATTTTAAGTATGGTGTTACAAATGAATGTCAAAACATGTTAATTTAATTGTTGTTTCATTTTAAATAATATATTGTTTAAAAATTACATTCATTGTTCTAAATTCCCTCTTTTTTCTCCTTTTTTTTTCTGTTCCGCTAATTGTGCCGGTGTGTGTATATAGATTGACGATTCTAAGTGTATATTCCATACCTAAAGAAAATAAATGTATTTTGAGTTTTGAGGTCTTGCAATAATGTGTTGGCATAATAAGAATTGTTAATTATAACATTTAACATTGCAAGACTAAAGCACGATCGATCGACGATAATGTGTTGGTTCAGAATCGTCACGTCACGCTCGTGTCTTAGATAATACTGTTGATAATTGTTTCGTCACGATTGGTAAATCAAAATGTTTTCATTATATTAACACTTATTGAAAGTCATTGCAACTCAACCGAGAAGCGGGGCAAGAAACTCCTCAACACATAATACAATTAATACAATACAAATAACATGATTTTAGTGCTTCACGAATATATAGCTAGCTAGTGTCGAGCTAGTGATATAGTATTCACGATATCACTAGCTCGACGGTGAAGGAAAACATCGTGAGGAAGTCTGCAGGTCCCAGAATTATTCTGAGGCTTGTGTAACAGACTCGATCCGGCGATGGGCTCACCACCTATCACGTTTAGGGGTCGAATATTCTCGTGAAAAGTAGGTATGTCCACTGTCCAGAAATGAAATACCTCTTCCCATCCCCTCGGGGATAAAAGGCGTGAGATTATTTATTTAATTTTTGCGATTGTCAAAGGAATGGCTGGATTTTAATAAATAATTTGTGTACTTTATTCTTACGTTATCTCATGGTGTATGACAGGTAGAAAAATACGGTACTGTATTATTGGTATAGCAATGCGGTACTGTATTATTGCTGTCCCAATAATACAGTACCGTATTTTTCTACTTGATTGCTCCTAAGACATATTTTCCTTCTATCAGCTGACGGCATCGCCCTGGGCGCCGCCGCGACCACGTCCCACGCTGACGTGGAGTTGATCGTGTTCCTCGCGATCATGCTTCACAAGGCGCCCGCCGCGTTCGGGCTGGTCACATTCCTGATGCACGCCGGTCTAGACAGGTTAGTGAGATGAAAGAAGAAATAAAGAAAGAAAAGTTTATTTTGGCGTAAGTGGAACAGATGTACCTTCGAATAAGATTATTTGCGAATGGGACCATCTGGGACCATATGTGAATTTGACCTCCTGTGTATGGGACCATATGTGAATGGAATGGTAGGTACTATATTATGTGAATTGAATGAGATTACCTATGAATGTGACCATATGTGAATGCGACCATATGTAAATGGAATCACCTGTGCATGGGACCTTTTGCGACGGTCCATATTATGTGACTTGGATTATTTACGAATGAAACCATTTGCGAATAGTACAACGAATGAGACAATTTTCCTGATGATCACTTTCCTGATGTACATACTTACGCCGGGCTGGACAGGTTAGTGAGAAGTATACATCCATGAGGGGATGAGTAACAAATTGTACTTATGATTGTGACAATTTTGCAAATGGGACCCTCTGGAATTGTGACAATTCGCGTTTGGGATCATCTGCGTATAGTACTATTTGCGACTGGGACCATCGGTGACCTTCAACTTTGAATGAACTTTGGACCATTTGCAAATTTGACAATCTGCCAACCGTATGTGAAATGTGAATGAGACTATCTGCAAATGAACCTGTGAATGAAACAATTGCGTTGGAGACAGTAGATGGGATCTTCTGTGAATAGAAAAAAAATCGTATTAGGCCAATTGGGACTAGGACAATTCGTGAATGGGACCATTTGCAAATAGGACATATTTTTCATGAGACAATTTGCGCATGGTACCTTCTGCTAATGGGACAACTCAAAATATGTCTGACATATTTACATTTAAGTTTCTTAATATTCTGCTATTACGATAATGGGTTCGATTCTGCTTTACAGCGACTAAACTTATTTAAGTGTACTACTATCATTTTTTGTCTCCTAGAAAAGAAAAGAGGCGAGAGATATTTAGTCCTGTCAAATTTAAATTAGTCCTGTCAACTAAGGTATTTCATAAAGTGTTTAGTGCATAAGTAAAGAAGTCACGACTAAAATACAGCCTCTGACAGGACTAAATTCTGTAGTTTATCTTCTATCCCTTTTCTTTTTTGAGTTAAGACAAAGATTAAACTAAAATAAGTTTAGTCGGTGTAAACCAGAATCGCTCCCAATATAACGTTTGTACTACAGGAACCGGATAAGGAAACACCTGTTAATATTCTCATGTGCTGCCCCCCTGCTCGCCCTGCTCACTTACTTCGGGATCGGTAGTGAGGGGAAGCAAACCCTTAGCTATTTCAACGCCACAGGTAACCCCTTTTTTTCCCTAGTTAATAAAAAATCCCACGCCTTTTATCCCCGAGGGGTTAGGCATTATTCCATTACTGGATATACCCACATTTCACGAGATATATTGGACCCTTTGAGTATTAAACCAACCGGAGACGCCACTGACAGGCGTTTCCCTCTGCCAAAAAAACGTGTCGGTCTTTGAGCACACCGGTTAAATACAACTAGTTTGTTTGAGTTCACGGAGTGCTTGTATTGGTGAATGTATTTGTGTGCACCTAGTTCAAGCTAGTGTTTAATTGTTTTATCAAAAAATGTGTTTGTTTTAACATTATTTGTGTTTGTTTCCTCGTCCCCCCCGCAGAAATTGGCAGACTTTTTTGTAAAGAAACTAGTGCGCGTGACGTCTCCTGTTGGTTTAATACTCAAAGATTGGACCCCTAAACGTGATAGGTGGTGAGCCCATCGCCGGACCGGGTTTGTTACACACTCACGATGTTTTCCTTCACCGTCGAGCTAGTGATAAATATGTACGTAAGTTTTTGAAAAACTTATTGGTACATTCCAGGATTCGAAACCGAGCCTCACTGATTTTCAGCCGGCTCTTTAACCATAAGGCTATCAATGCTCTTAAATACTAATATTATAAACGCGAAAGTTTGTATCTATGTTTGTTCCTCTTTCACGCAAAAACTACTCCATGGATTTAGATGAAACTTTACAGTTAAATAGCTTATACATCAGAATAACACATATGCTATACTTTTTCCGCGTATTCCCACGGGAACGGGAATCACACGGGTGGAACCGCCGGGTGCTGCTTGTAATAATTAAAAGTCAAACTCATTTATTTTCTATAGATATGGAATATACACTTATATAAATTGTGGGACACCATTTATGCACGGTTATTCAGTCCCAAACTAGGCAGAGCCTGTACTATGGGTAATGGGTAACTGATAAACATACTTAAATAAATATTAAACGACAAGTGTTGGCCCCGAGCGGGGATCGAACCCGTGACCTCCAACTCAGAAGGCAGGGTCACTACTAACTGAGCCAACAGGCCCGTCAGTTCATCGTCAGTCAAGAGCACGTGGAGCTTGATACATTGGACTTTGTAACGTCCTTATTACAATCGCCTTAGCGGTCAAATTCGCACTACAAGTGTAAAGCTTTATGTGCTCTTGACTGTTTCTGCCAGATCATCAGATCTACACTAATGTTATTAAGAAGAAATATTTGATTTTTTGTGTGTTTCTATTGAATAGGCTCCGAAACTACAGGACCGATATTAAAATGTTGCACCAAACAAAAGTTTGCTTTTGTGGGAGAAACATGACCTATAATTTTCCCACGGGAACGGAACTTAAGGGAATGAAATCGCGCGGAACAGCTAATATATAAACATATATGTATTCCTAAAGTCAGAGCAGTGATAGCCTTACTGTTAAAGGGCCAGCTTCATATTATGAAAATCAGTGAGGCTCGGGTTCGAATCCTGGCATGTAACAATGAGTTTTTCAAAAACTTACGTAGATATGTATTTATCACTAGCTCGACGGTGAAGGAAAACATCGTGAGGAAACCCGCAGGTCCCAGAATTAATTCCGAGACATGTGTAAGAGAGCCGGTCCGGCGATGGGCTCACCACCTATCACGTTTGGGGTTCCAAAGAATATCTGGTGAAAAGTGGGTATATCCAGAAATGGAATACCTCTGCCTACCCTCTCGGGGATATAAGGCGTGAAATTATGTATGTATGTATGTCCTAAAGTCAGAATAAGTTTTTCTGTCAGTGTGTGTCTGGCATGCATTTCTGGTTAGGGAATGCACCAATGAGCCTTAAAAAAACCGGCTAAGAACGAGTTGGATACGCACTAAAAGGAGTTCCCCACCTTCATACAATAAAAAGTAAAAAAAACGCTTAAAAAACACGTCTTTTGTATAAAAAAAAAAAAATCTTTATTATTTCCTTCCTGTTCATTGTGAAGACAAGTGCCTCTAAATAAGTTCTGAGTATCACATTTGCCTGTGCCAACTTCCACTGAAATGTGTTTATCAAAGAGATTAAACTATAATAGGACATAGAGGGGGCATTGGGAATATTTTCATACAAAACTTTGAAGCATGTTTGAAGCTCATGTCAGTTTGTATGAACGCGAGCTGTCATTCGGGCGAAATTGTACTAGACTTATTCCACTTGTAATAACTTTTGGCTTCAAATTTTCCTCGCTTTGTCCCCTCTATGCCCTATTATATTTTAATTAGGGATGTCTCGATACGCCTTTTTGTCGATACGATACCGATACTCTTCTAAAAATATCGGCGATACTGATACCGATACGCTTATTGAATTCAAAAAGGAATGTAGAATAAATAAAACACAATTAATTAATAGTTTTAGAAATCAAAATTAACATTTATAAATATAAAGCGCGGGGTTTCCCCGAGCATAGTTAGTTCGTCCGTCGTTTGCAACGAAATAGATGGGACAACACGCGCGCTTACATTACATTAATGTAATGCGCAAAGAACATTGGCAAAAGTCCATGTGTTTTGGGTACCCCACTTACACCTGCCCACGGAAGACGAAACCGTGTAAAATCGATAGTTCTTGGACAGACTAAGATAATATATAATAATAATAATCTTTATTGCTTTTTTGTTGTACAAAAAAAGGTCTTAAATAATTATTCATAAGATCAACAAGAACCCTGTAAGGGCACCGCAATTATAAATTTACAATGTTACCTATAACTTAAGTACCTAAAATCTATATCTATCTTATTAAAATCAATAGCAAACATTACATATTTCTTAATATAATAATAACAAGTAATTATATTCTCTATATAATTTTTAGAATAATTTATAGGTAATTATAATTTATTATTACCTATTAATGAGATCAATTAACCTATAGCTATTTATTATCATCAGTAAAAAAGTCTTGTAGGGAATAATAACACTTATCTATTAAATATTTATTCAATTTATTCTTAAATATATTTACTTTTTCTATTTCTTTGATGTGTTGGGGGAGGGCATTATATATTTTAGCAGACATTATTTGGGGACCTGAATTCACAAATTGTAATCACAAATTGTAATTGTAATCATACCACATTTTTATAAGTTGGGGTAAGTTATTCGTTACCTAGTTTATTTTGTAGGTTATTATGAGATTTTAGGTACCAAAGACGTGTAAAGAAAAAGTTTCTCTAGGAAAGAAAATGATTTTCTTCCAACCTCTTTGTTAGAAAATAGTACTGCCTACCACATGACATTTAAGTTACTCTATGCCACAAAGTGACAGTGAATGATGGCTTGGGCAAAAAATATCGATACCTATATTAAAATATCGATATTTTTCCAAATACATAATTACCATATTATATATTATATCGTCGATATTTTTAATGGCGATATATCGACATTTATTTTACAGTATCGCATTCGTATCAATTTTAATATATTTTTAACGCAATTCTGGTTTCGTGTTTCATTTCATGTTAGGTACTAGATACTTGTTTAGACTCAAGCATTTATAAAAAAATACTATTTTCATCGTCCTTTTTTACGAATTTGAGAATATGTATAAATAATAATGTAAAAACTGACGATATATCGATATTTTTCACTCGATTTTTATCTATAGTATTTAGAAATGTCGATACGATAAATATCAATTTATTTTTTCACTTTTCCATCCCTAGTGGATGACATGGTTGACGTGATGACACGACGTTCAATTTTACCACAACAACAAAAAAGTTTTTGTATTAATCAAAGACATTAAAATATAATAGCATAGAGGGGGCATTGGGAATATTTTCATACAAAACTTTGAAGCTCAAGCGTCATATCCTTGTCATGTCAGTTAGTATGAACGCGAGCTGTCATTCGGTCGAAATTGTACTCGACTTATTCCACTTGGAATAACTTTTGTCTTCAAATAATCCTCGCTTTGTCCCCTCTATGCCTTATATTATATTTCAATCTCTTTGGTATTAATAGATTTCCTAATCGATCGATTCGTGTTTCTATGATATTTCTGTGTTATTTGACTCAATATTTCCAACTGCTAGATTAATTAAAAAATATGGAAAATTTCGACTTGTTATGAGTCAATAAAACAAGCATAGTGTGATACCCCGTGGGTGTTTATTACAGTGGGTACCAAAGCTGCCGATGTTCTTTGAAAAGTATCATTGAATCTGCCATAAAAATATCGCCGATACCGATATATCGGCAAACCGGAAGTATCGCCGATATATCGGTATCGGATTCATCCCTAATTTTAATCTCTTTGGTGTTTATTTACATTCACAATTTCTTCCAGGCATAGCCATGCTGTTCTCAGCCGGTACGTTTCTGTACGTCGCTACAGTACACGTGCTGCCGGAGCTAACTCATTCACACTCACACACACACAGTCTCCTACCCTCCCAGGAGGGGGTGCCTCCTAAGAAGGGGTACGGCGGCCTCCTTTTCTCGGAGGTCATCATTTTAGCTGTAGGAGCAATGCTGCCTGTGCTACTTACAATGGGACACAAACACTAACAGTGGGACGTTTTAAGGGTCCCAGAATGTCACGATTGCATCATCATCCATCCTAAGGTTGTCTGTAAGAAATCGCTTAAAGCGATAAGACCGCCAATTGAAGTTTTTTTTTATCATTATGTCACTTATTGCATATTTTTATTAGTGTTCAAGTGGGTTGTTACTCCCTTATATTTTGGCAGTCAATGAATGTCATGTTCGCAAAATGTCTTTTCTCAAAACAACAAAGATTTGAGAAATGACATTTCTGAAAATGTGTTCTTAAAACTTTTAGATATTTTGTAGATATATATCTGACACATTCCTTTTGTGGTCGTTGTGGACTGTATTATAAACTTCTTCAAGTGTTTGCGTTATATACTTATTAAGTCGTACGACCACCGAAAAATACAATAAACTTTACCTAAGTTCAATTTAAACGTAACACAGATGAAGATATATTTAAAAAAGTAAAGAAGTAGTGATGGTATCAATAGATTCAAAATGGCTATCAATTTACAGTAAATTAATCATTGATACGCACCTAGCGAGTGCAATAGGAAGCATTTCGTTCATTTCATCATTAATTTTATAATAGTATCAATTCACAAAATATCCCATGTTATATTATAATATTTCCGTTCATTAACCTTTTGCGATATAACATTTTTATATTACCTATATAATTTTGCGGATCTGACATTATGCGTTAAGATTATATTTTGCAAATGTGACACTGGGAGCTTAATCTAATTTCACAAATACAAATTTAATTCGTGTTTTCTATTAAGACGGAATGTAATCGAACTGTTTGAAGTCTTGAGTAATAAAATGTTTACGCCTCAAATAAAAAACCTGTCTAAACTCATGTGATAATAATAGTTTGGAAAAAATACATATTACTAATAGACTCCTCATTTTATCGTTTAAGTGGGTACATCCAAATCAATGTAAAAAAAGTTCTTAGATGTTAACGTATGTTACCGACTGCGACGAAGCTAATTAGGAAATGTTTTAGATGTTCCCCAAATTGATACAAAATAAAAATAATTCTAGCAATAATTAAGTTACAATTATGTTGAAGATACATTTTGTGAATGGACGCAAATTTTACTATTTCTAAATTAATGTTTAGACTTGTATCTATGATCATGAATAAGGAGGATTAAAAATAAACTTTAGTTTTAATTACAAAATACAGGAAAATTATCTCAAGTGTCAAATATCTTGGATGTTATGTATTATTAAGTTTTCGGGAAAAACAACGCTAGATGGCACCAGGAACCTTTCGTTTCTGATTGGCTTATCGGGCCGCCATTTTGGTTGTCTAATTGGTTGGTTAAAGACAATCTTAATAAAGTTCTGGCTACACATGTCATTTTTATAAATACGCCCAAAAATGGTACTTATTCTAAATATATTTTTCGCTTAACTTTTCTTTATCCATCTTTATGACGTAACTAAGCGCCAGAAAGGAATAGTTACAATAGATACTGGTGGAAATTCTGCTTTACTCCGACTAAACTTATTTTGGTCCTGTCTTTGTCTAACCTCAAAAAAATAAAATGTATAGAAGATAACCTACCGAACTTAGTCCTGTCAGAGGCTGTATTTTAGTCGTGACTTCTTTACTTATGCACTAAACACATTATGAAATACCTTAGTTGACAGGAATAATTTTAATTTGACAGGACTATAAATATCTCTCGTCTCTTTTATTTTCTAGGAGTAGGTAAATGACAGGAGTAAACTAAAATAAGTTTACTCGCTGTAAAGCAGAATCAGCACCAATATTACTTGTAAATAATACCTATTATTGATCTTTTCTAACTTAAAAAGATAATTATACAAAAGTTACTCTAACCATGTCATTAAACACATCAACCAACCCGTAACAAGCCCACTGCTGAGCTACAGCTAATCATTCGAGGCTGTATGGGCTATAATCTCCCACGCAATCCCACCGTGAATTGGGAGATGTGATCTGATTAGGCTAGCGGCAATAGCTGTCACTCGTCAGAATTTTTCAAGCCACCCAAGGATTAACGATTTCCATGACAAAAAAATATAGAAGAGAAGAAAATATAGAAGTAAATAATAAGCATTTTTTAAAGTTCTATTTGTGAAAACCTGTAATTGGCAATATTTACATTCTTAGTTTAGTTTTAAAATTTTATGTACCTACCCATATTTGTAAATGTGCTGTTGGTTTTCTTATTAAAATAAAAAAACCGGGACCAATCTTCGCAGCCAATCATGATAATCAAATCAACTTAGCCGGCCAAGAAGTCAATCAAAAACTGGTGCCATCCATAACAGTTTTTTTGTTGTTTTCCAAATTGTAACAGTTATAGTGACATAATGAAATTTAGTACCTACGGATAATTTGTTAGGTAAATAGTGTTATATAAATGTATATACTTATAATATATAATGCAGTTAATGTGTAATCTTCCATTATTGTTCAGAAATTATTGTGCATAATTTAGAAGAATACAAAATTAGAGCAATACTAATTCTAAGATGCTTGTAAATTTAATGGTAGCTGTCTCTGTCAATAAGCGCAATTCCTCATGCACTCCAATTAGTATATTAATATAAAAAAATAAGATACATTCGTAGTTTAGATTTCCCTAACCAAATGTCTTAAATAAAGAGCAATAATACGGTTTCCATAGGTAGCCCTAAATTCAGTTATGATAATTCATTTTTCGGAAACATTTTACACTTAGGTATCTAACCTAGAGCAGAGCGAAGAGCGAGAAGAGCAGTGATAGCCCGGACGGTTAAAGAGCCGGCCGAAAATCAGCGAGGCTCGGGTTCGAATCCTGGCATGTACCAATGAGTTTTTCAAAAACTTACGTACATATTACCTCTGCCTACCCCCGAGGGGATAAAAGGCGTGAGATTTGTTATTTTTTTATTTATCTAACCTAGCTGAAATTAAATAAATTAAGTAGTCGATACTGAACAAACTATTTTCAGGAATTGCGCTTATTCTGTTACATATTGTATATTGTTATTGAACAATGTTGTGAAACGGACAAAAATGCGTGATTAGTAAATCCGGCCAAGAGCGAGTAGGAAAACAATAAATAAGGATTCCTCAGTCGGTAGTCTAATGATTTTCTTAGCAGTATTTTTTTCCTATTTATGTATTTTCTTTTTTTTATCCATTAAATCTGGTTATATCTTTCTCGTTGTAAATACTTTGATAGTATTTTTTCAGAGTTCCTTTGCGGAAGCCTATCTTATTATTGTATGTACCGAATAGTGACTACTGTTAGTTTTAATTGTTGTCCAAATTTTTCTGCTGAACGAAATTTTAGGGTTTATAGGCGAAAAAGGTTACGGAAATATGTCGTTTGTAACATTATATTATTTTATTGATGGCATCCGCCCGCAGAGAAGTAAAAATAATAATTTATTGTATTTTACAATTATTGTAAAATGGGAATCAAAATATATATGTAGATTTTTATGGTGCTGCTTAATAAAGTTAATTTCGCAATTTAATATCAATGCAGTCAAGAACCTTTTACATTTGGGAACATCCATAAATTAATTGAAATCCACAAATTTCAATTAGGTACTACCTACTATAGCGTTTATTTGTAGAAATATGTTTTTTCTTCTTTATCGTTAGTTGTTTAGCCGTCAGCGTCTATATTTTGGATTTTATTGAACATGTTCACTTTTTGGTTAGATTTTAATTAGAAAAAAATATATCTTAGATATGTTTCTTAGAAATAATGAGTCGAAATCTGTGTATGACTAAATATCGGCCTATTATTCTTAAAAAGTTTAAAATCTGACAACTCTAAAATTAATGTGAATGTTATTTTATAGACAACTAGACCAACTTGTTTGTATATATTGTGTTTTGTATATTTGGTGCAATACGGGGTAAGAATAAAGATTAATAAATGGCTTATTTGACACTCTTTGGTTTTATTTTAAACTGAAATTCCGTATTCCCAGCCTTTGGAAATATTCTATATAATTATTGGCTTATATAATAGTATTGTAGTGCTATGGAAGAGTAAGGTATCCTGACACAAGTATTATAATACTTAAAAGGATGCCTTAAAAATGTATACTTTAAGCAAATTTATAGTTTAATAAACATTTTTTCATTTTTCATATTCTTACCACATACTTTAGTGTTTTCGTATGTTTATTATAGAACTGAAGGATACAAAAAATTAAAAGATATGTCAGCTTCATATTTATTTGTTACTTCTACTATACTTACATGTAATTATTTATTTACAGATCCCATGTATACATATACTATATCACAAATTTTAAATTAATTTATATTTGAAACAATGCACACACAACCAGTGTGTAGGTAAATTATTTAAGTAGACAAATAAAAAGTAAAGTAAATAATCTCGAAAATAATTTTCTGTAAGTAAAAGTAATTTCAATAGACAAAGAATGGCCAACATTATATAATTTAAATTTTCCCCCCGGTTTCACCCGCGTTAGTCCCGTTCCCGTGAGAAAATGAGAGCCCTTGTTACTCCAAGAACAGAAGGTAAAAGATTTATATAAGTGTGTAAAAAGAAAAGTAGGTAAAAAATTTATATAAGTGTGTATATAGAAAAGTAGGTAGGTAAAAGATTTATATAAGTGTGTAAAAAGAAAAGTAGTTAAAAGATTTATATATGTGGGTAATAAACACTGCAGATTTAGCCAAGATTTTTTTCTAAGAAAAGTGTGTATAGTGCACTAATTATATACCGTTGCACACTTATCATAGTGTACTGTTATATTTCTACACTTATCAAGTGTATTTGATTTGTTCACCTAATGATTTATTTGAGCAAAATTCACCTTGATCTTACCTAAAGAGAGCAGTGAGTCTAAATGTAAGTACTAGTCCTTTTTACAGGTGACAGAAATTGTGAATCGTTTTAACATCTCATTTCCAATTTATCTAACCGAGCACTATGTACGTTAAGCCCTTAAATAATAAGTATCCCATGTACAACAGCAGTGACAGTGTTGCCAGCTTCAAGATTTGATGCAGAACAAACAGCCTGGAACAAAAAGAAGGGTTTATGAAAACATGTATGGGATTAACCGACTTTTAATCATAATTATTATACTAGTAAGACATGAGATTTATTAATATTATTGTGTTTTTTGCATGTTTATGCCAAATAGAGAGTTCCTTTCATTTTTTCTTATTACCTGTTCCATTTTTTCCTGGCTTCTGGCAGTGTTGACAGGTCATCTTTCAGGAGGTATACCCGCAGGCCTGAAACAAAAGACCATTTTTGAATGTTAGTTAGGGTTGTCACTAGCCGACGAATAATTATCGTTTTAGTTGTTTATAAGTATATTAATGAGTCATAATTTTATGACCTTTCAGGGAGCTTCGATATTCGATATCGGAAAATCTGTCGAACACTTTCGAGATGGGCTGAGGTTGGTATCGAAAACTTTCGAGATGGGCTGATGTTGGTATCGAAAACTAATGTCATATGTGACTTACGGATTCGGAAAATTTTCCGTGGCTGTCAGAAACGCCTAGAATAAAGTTTCCGATAGATTCGACTTCGGAAATTTCTTCACTCGATCTGAAGATTGGTGTAGAAGACCAACTATAAAAACACTTACCCATCAAGAATGTTTCGCACATGTAGTCCCAAGACATCTCACCGATGCTGAAGGGGAAAACGGCGCGGTCTTGCTCCGAAAGCGATTGCCACATGCCACGAACGCTACGGTCGGAAAACCGCCAGTCTTGCGTCGAGAAATAGAAGAGAATGTGAGCAAGCTTCATCACTTTGGCGTACAGTTTCAGCATACTGTAAAACAGGTATTAAAAATAAAATAAATATCTCACGCCTTTTATCCCCGAGAGGGTTTAATCTATTTCTGGAAATACCCACTTTTCACCCGAATATTCGACCCCTAAACGTGATAGGTGGTGAGCCTAACGCCGGACTGGGTCTGTTACACATGCCTCAGAATTAATTCTGGGACCTGCGGGTTTCCTCACTGTATTCATTTACCGTCGAGCTAGTGATTAATATACAGTACAATACAATAACTCTTTATTGTACACCAAAAACAACACCATATGGATACCAACATCAACTAAAGTACAATGGGCGGTCTTATCGCTTTTAGCGATCTCTTCCAGACAACCTTAGGATGGATGAAACTGAGAGATTAGAACTAGGGTAGCCGGTGCACTATATATTATTGAACATACTCTCACATACTATTACATAAATAAATATATTGGTATAAAAGTATACATAATATATATTAAATAAATTAACAAGAATAGAAAATACTTATACACATTCACACATACTTGAGGATAAAAAAAAAATAATGTACCTATAATTATAACATAAATAGAGCAGAAAATAATTAAGAATATGTACGTAAGTTTTGAAAAACTCATTGGCACTTGCCAGGATTTGAACCCTCACTGATTATTATCATAAGAAGCGGGCTCTAACCTATCACTGTTATTTATCTAAAACAGGTATTTATTCACTAAAACAAAAAAAAACGTTGTTAAGGGTCTGCACCTAAAGGGTGCCAGCCGGATCCTATAACTAAGCCTCCTCTGTCCGTCCGTGTGTCTGTCAGTCTTATAAACTGTAATAGATAGTTGAAATCTTCACACAATGTAAAAAATAAATAGGTAGTTACCTAAAGTTTAGTTTATGGTTTCAAAACTTTTTTCGACTTACAAAAAAATAAACAGTCCTCAACCCTAGCAGCGATATAATATTTTGGTAGGTAAGTAGGTAAGTACCTCAACTTTAATTTTGATCGAAAGTGCCCTTTTTTATTTAAAAAAAGGGGGCGAACGAGCAGACGGGTCACCTTATGGTAAGTGACTACCGTCGCCCATAGACACCTGCAACTCGAGTCACAAGTTGCCTTTGAGGTGGGAGTACGCTCTCTTCTTGAAGGTTTGAAGGTCGTATCGGTCCGGAAATACCGCCGGCGACAATTTGTTCCACAGATCGGTTGTGCGAGGCAGAAAGTTTCGTGAGAAACACAGTAGTGGAATGCCAACTATCCAAGTGGCGTGGATGGATGATATAGTTTTATCGCGTTGAACGTTGGCAAAACGCTGTGACCGGTATAAGTCCTAACAATCCCTCGGAGCCAAAGAGATTTAAATATAATAGGGCATAGAGGGGGCATTGGGAATATTTTCATACAAAACTTTGAAGCCTAAGCGTCATGTCCTTATCATTTCAGTATGAACGCGAGCTGTCATTCGGTCGAAATTGTACTAGACTTATTCCACTTGGAATAACTTTTGACTTCAAATTTTCCTCGTTTTGTCCCCTTTATGCCTTAATATATTTTAATCTCTTTGCTCGGAGCACTCCCCATGATACATGCGATAGAGAATGCAGAGTACCTAAACCTACATCTAACTTTAATCAGTTAAGAACCGCCAGTTCCAATTGGACCGAGACACAATTAAAATCAATTGTGTCTGTGATTCATGGTCTGAGAGGTTAAAGTTATACTTACACCCGTCTTCTCCCAGTTATAGCGCAGAACGTATCAATGAGCAGGGCCGGTAGATAGTGAAGGAAGAAGTTGTAGAAACGGAACATGTAGTAGTTGCTCGTAGGGTTGAGCCCGTAGTACCTGCAACATTAATAAAGTCAAAGTCAAAAATGATTTATTTTCTGGAGCTATAATAACATAGAACGGAACTCGAAAGAGTAAATAACCGACTTCAACGAATAATACAAAAAAATACTATCGAATTGAGAACCTCTTATTTTTTTAAATCGGTTAAAAAAAGAATAATCGAAATCGGTTTTGCCAGATATTGAGTAATGAGAAAACCATATAAATTATATAAATTATATGGTTTTCAACACACTTGCTCATAAAGTGGCTCTAATTTCACTGCAATTAGGCACATAATGACACCTATAATCAAACTGAGACTTTTTGTTTGCTATTATTCACTAGTGAGTTATAGATTTTTTTTTTCAATTTTGTTGCTAGAGTTGCTTTGTTCTTAAAAAAGTTTCGATACAAAAAAGATCGTATTCAATCGTACTAATAAATTAATACACAAATATGGCTTGCTCATTTCATGCAACTTCGTATTTAAATAGATCATTTCAACTTGTACGTGTTTAATAAACAAAACTTTCACTCAAATATAACTTTGGTTTTCTCTGTAAAAACTTTAAATACCCCATTTTGTACGTGGCTAAAACGCTATCCACGACAAACCAAAGAAAAAGAAACCTAATTTTTTTAGTCCATGGCCGATCGCCATTGTAAGATGCGAGCGCATAGGAAAACGAGGCTGTATGGGCCTAGATCCTTTTGCCTTTTCCAAATTATATAAATAAAAAATTGGAAAACCAATTAATTTTCCCCGCCATTGCGAATGATTATTTTAAAATGATTTTTTAGTATTATTTATTCACAAGTGTGTTGAAAAACGTCGTATGATACACGTGTGTATTGATGATTACCGTCCTCGGCTCTCTTATGACCCTCGCCTACGGCTCGGGTCTCAATGGCGCCTCAGCGGTAATCACCAACTTTACTCACTTGTACCATAATGTACTATTTCTCATTGATGACATTGTCAGAGCTGGACGAAATTAAAATGGAACCAATCCGGAAGCACCAACTATCCAATAAAAATCGGTTCACCCAGTGTAAAGTTCTTATGTAACAAACATAAAGAAACATACAGTCGAATTGATAATCTCCTCCTTTTTGAAGTCGGTAAAGTAGGTACACTTAGAAACCTCAATAGTCTAATAAAAAGGCACTCTAAGTAATCTCACCAGTCTGCTTCAATCATTTGCCCTTGAGTTTCTTGCTGGAAGCGCTCGTAGCCCTGCGGTGCCAGTGAGTTTGTAACGATCACACTGGTTAAGCAAAGTTGGGTGCGGTCAGTCAGTGGATGGGTGACCGCCTAGTGGCATTTATATTACGAGCGCTTCCGTGTTTCGGAAGGCACGTTAAATTGTTGGTTCCGGTTTTCGTTGTGTTACGCACAATGGAAGTCGTTAAGCCATGTCAGATACCCTTGGGTGGCTTGAAAAATTCTGACTGTTAAGCGGCCACTAGCTTAACACCATCTCCCAATCCGCAGTGGGCTCGCGTGGGAGATTTATAGCCCATACTTCCTCATGTGTGAGGAAAGACCCTTAGCTCAGCAGTGGGCTGTTACGGGTTGATGATGATGACTGCTCGGAGTAGGTACCTACCTTTTGGATTTGGAACCAGCAATTCGTCGGTGATAGGCTGCTTACATTCAGCCGACCTCCATGGACGAGTTTAGAGACCTTTATTATTAGACTATTGAAGTTTTACCCTCATAGTTTCCGTCCCCGTGGGAATACGGGAATAAAATATAGTCTACTTACGTTACTCGGGGATCTCCGAGCTTTCCATAGGTGAAAGATTTTTTAAAATTATAGGTCCAGTAGTTTTTGAGTTTGTTCGTAGGTAACAAGCATACACAAATACCTTTGAGTATTATGTTGGTTTAATACTCAAAGACAAATACAAATCTTTGGGTGTTATTTAAATGGTTAGCAGAGTATTAGTATTTTTGTGAGCAGAAAAATATAATCTGTAAGCAGAAATAGCTAATTGGTCAGCAACTCATGGCCAGCAAATATTACAAAACCTATCAGCAATTTATGTCATTCTGGATGGCTGTAATTATTTTTGAGCTGCAACTATTTAATAAAATTTTGGTAAGCACTCAGAGGGGAAGCCAAAAAATATTTTTTGAGCTTCATATAAAAATAGCAAAAATAATCTCAGCAAACTTGTCATGCGCAAAATGGGCGCATTCCTTACATAGATTAGGAAGGACTTTGGATTATGCAACTTTTATGATTATGATTACAAGTAGCTGTTGTGGTGGTGGTGGTGGTAGTGGCAGTGGCTGTGGTAGTGGTGGTGGTGTTTGTGGTAGTGGTGGTGAGAGTGGGAGTAGTATAATTTTTTACGACATGTTTTCTCTGTTCAATCATGAAGTCTTGCTGACCAAGTAGTTATTTTGCGGACCAAGTAGTTAACTATTTTGCGGACTGAATGTTTATTATGCAAACCCATGTCATTGTAAGCTGCCTATTTCTGATTTAATTTTTGACCATTATCAAAATTATTTGCCGAACAAGGATTGCTGCCTGATTTTTTTATTTGCGAACAAAATCTTTGTATGCCGACCAAATGATTTAAATGCTGATTTTTTGTGGCTAACCAAATTTTATTATTGCTGCCCATTTAATTACTTCTCCAAATCTTTCCTCTTTATAATATTAGCATGGGCGTAGCTAGGGGTGGGGGGGGGAGGCAGGGTGGGCCCACCCTAGAAAGATGTTAGCCCTCCCTAGAAAAATACCCTTTCTCTTACATAAAATTACTTCATCCTCAAATAACGTGAATGTCAGGATGGCGGAACCAAGTCAAGAATTTGAAAGTTGAATAGTTTAAAAAATAAGTACCTAATTAGTACTAATTGGTACCTATAACCAAATAATTAGTACCTAAATACTTTTTACATTATTTTGTTTTTAAAGTGGTCCGCCATCCTGATGTCAGGATGGCGAGACCAATCTTAGCTAATAAACTTCCAATGACTAAAGTGACAATTTAAGTATCTCATGAATTACTACCTAATTAGTACCTCAACATAATATAAATTACAAGTGTATAGGTACAACAAACCGAAAACCGTCACTTGTGTCTATCTCGCTCCCCAACTTGCGATCCATAGATACAAATGAACAATCTGCATTTACAATACACGGATGATGATTGATTTACCTTGTTGCTGGTAATTTAAGAGCGAAGCTCTTGTCGGTGTATACCTAGCTATATTAGCGACTTAAACTAAGTATATAGTTTTGGTCAGCACACAAATAAAAGAAAAAGAATAGTATAATAGGATAGGATAACTGAAATCCATACTTGATTACCTATCATAGTTGCGCATGCGCCGATAGTCGTGACCACCTTGCTGCAGTGCGGCCGGCGGATTCATGTCTGGGGCCATGGCCCCCCCCCCTAGGCAAAATCCCTAGCTACGCCAATGAATACTAGTATAGACCATGGACATTTGGGTCCGAAGACTATTGCTTACCAAACAGCCTTAGTTGTGGGTTTGTCTATCCCATTCTTGCGGTTGACCTCAATGAACTTTCCCCACGTGATCGGGTTCTGTGCGCCGGAGACGAAATTGTAGATCGGTATGTGAGATGTTTGGCTGAAAGAGACGACAATATGAATTCGTACATTGTGTTGACCAGTTTGCGCAATTTTTCTGTTTGCCCTACGCGCCATTTTTCAAAGGTGTGCCCTATATCAGCGGTATTCATAGTTGAGCAATTATTATTGCCAGGAGAGCCATTGGTATTACCCAATACCCACTGCTCAACTTTATACAGTTGAGCTATCTAGTTGAGCTGAGGGGAAGTCAAGGTTGTATGCACGTACTGAGAAACAAATAATCCCTCTATATACCTATATACAGCGTGTTACCGAAAGGGTATATCAAGCCGAAAGTGGGTTGTTAGAGACATCATTTGGAACAACATATACTATGGGACCAACTAGATCAGAGCAACTTTATTTTTCACTCCACCATACAAATCAGCTGAGCGCTGAACCCGAAATGTACTGAGATGAGAAAAATAAAGTTGCTCTGATCAAGTTGGTCCCATAGTGAATGTTGTTCCAAATTATGTCTCTAACAACCCACTTTCGGCTTGATATACCCTTTCGGTAACACCTTGTATAAATCAATGACACTTCGTTGTTACTTTATAACTCAAGAAAAGGCTCAATTAAAAACAAATTTTTAGGATTTATTCGGACTATTTAGCAGATGGTTTATGTGAAGTTTGCTTATAATCTTTCGAGTGGTTCTTCATTTATACGTTGCGAAGCACGTAGCGGGCCGCTAGTGTTGTATATAGGTACTAACAATAAGTTAAGTTATCATTGTCAACAAAAATGATCCATATTGGTCGAAATAAATTGGTTATTATTATAATAGCGCGATTTAGAACTTGAGACAGCACGAGATTTGATAGTCACCTATACCGCTTCAGTTAGTTCTATGTAGAATCAATAGATGGCGCATCAATTTTAATAAACTCACTTCTCCTTGAAGTTCTTGGCAGTGTGCCAGGCTGATGTCAAGATGGCGTTGACGCACAAGTCCACGGGTACCATGTCTGCTACCTTATCCAAGTCCATGAGCATAGTCCTTAGCACCTGGCAACAAGTGTAAATAAGTTAAAAACAAAGAAAATATCGAGTAGCTCGACGGTGAAGGAAAACACGTCATTAAACCGCCAGTCCCGTGAATTAATATTGAAGCACGTAAAACACACCAAATGCCAAATAGGTAAGTACTTCTTTTTAAAAAATCTAGTAGTTTTTGAGTTTATTCGTTGAAAACATACAAATACTTATACAAAACTTTATTTTTTATAATATTAGTGTAGAAGTGCAGATTAGTGTAGATAAAATACGTCGTCCAAAGAGGAATCATATAAAACAGTGCCCAGAACACTGACTGTGGTGCCTTTCTGGATAGCTAGACTGATCCTTTGTATAAGTGGACTTTATAAGCCCCTACTTTATATAAAAGTATTCTGATATTTGATTATAATACACTTTCCATTGTAAAACTATCACCTCGATCCGTTCTTCCGTTGCGATATGATGAAAGACAAACAACCAAACAATTATATTATATAAATAACATTCGTTACCTACTATTTAAGAATGGGACCTTGGCGCCCTGAAGCGAAGCGGCTTATTAGGGACTTATCGACGCGTCTGGTCGAGGTGTCTGGCGACCGCAGAGCGGGCGGCTTCCTATCGCAAAGGCTGAGTTTAGCCATTCAGCGCGGGAATGCTGCCTGCCTGCTAGGCACAATGCCACCTCGAGGGGACGCGTTCGATGACGTATTTTATTTATAATTGAGAAAAGTTTTGTATTTTCTATAGTCCAGTAAATTTGTCGGTTGAATGTATGGGCTCGTATGCGTCAAATCCGGTAGTTCTGATTTTTTGCAGACTTGTTTATGATGTTGGCCTAATGTATAATCCAAGTTTGTGACCTCGAGCGCCGAACGCAACTTTGTCAAAAATCGAAAAAACTGCGAAAAAATAGTTTTTTTTTAGAATAGAATAGTTAGAATAGTTCTTTATTTGCGTCAAACATGGTTTTACAGATGGAAAAATACAGTGTTGGCAGTGCATACATGTTCGCCGTAATTAAAGGGCATGCAAAAACTTAGTTACATATACGAGTAGACATACTTATTTCATTTTAATATTCATAAATTCATTAATATTGTAAAAATTACATTCATTGAGCCATTTATACAATTTTGTTTTAAACATTTTAATGGGTAAGTCCTTAATGTCTTTCGGAATTTTATTATATATTCTAATACTCATGCAGAGACAACTTTTATCATATTTCATAATTTTTGGAATTGTTTCAAAGACAAGCCGATTTGGGTCTCTGTGACTACGAGTGTTTATGTCACTAGCTTTTGTAAACAATTCCCCATGCTGTTTAACAAAAACACAAATCTCATATATGTATAAGGATGATAGTGTCAATATGCCAAGGTCTTTAAAGAACGGTTTGCAGGATTCAAATCGCGATATTCCCGTTATTGCTCTAATACATTTTTTCTGCGCAATAAAAGCTCTATTTACGTTTGTACTGTTGCCCCAGAGTATGATGCCATACCGAAGGACTGACATGATGTAGGCATGATAGGCTGATAACACAGTTTCTATATTCGTAACTTTTCTTAAACGTTTTAAAGCATAGACAAATTTATTTAGTCTTTCACAAACATTTCTAACATGTGATTTCCAATTTAGCTCACTATCTATATTAAGTCCAAGAAATTTTGTCTGTTTTACTTCGTCAATCTTTATTTCATTATATATAATGATTAGTTTTCTATAATTTTTAGGGATGTAATTAAAGTTAATATATTTCGTTTTGGATAGATTAATTTGTAAATTATTAATGTCAAGCCACTTAATTACTGATGTCAATGTATTATTTATGTCAATTTCATGATTTTCAATAGACTTATTATTGTTATTTGTTGTCACAATTACAGATATGTCTGTTTTTCAAATTTTGGCGATTATAACCCTAAAGGACTAGTTTCTGAAAAAACTTTCTAAGAACATTTTTAAAGTAGACTAAATTAACTACAATATGATACTAGAATTGTCTCTGTAGACTCAATAGTTTCTGAGATTTTGCATTTCAAAGTTTATATTTTTTTTCAAACTTCGCAATTTTTTGCATTTCTGTCGTTTTAAAATGTTGCCTGCTACTTCGTTCGCGTTATTTAGGGATAAAAAGTAGCCTATATGTTAATTCGGGTCCTGATCTATCTACCTACCAAATTTCATCTAAATCCGTGCAGCTGCTAAGTTTATTTTTGTCTTTTATCACATAGATATCTACACTAATCTATACTAATATAATAAATAGGAAAGATTAGAATGTTTGTACGTTTGTTACGAATAAACTCAAAAAGTACTGCATCGATTTAAAAAACTCTTTCACCGATGGAAAGTTAGAATATCCTTGAGTAACATAAGCTACATTTTATTCCCGTATTCCCACGGGAACGAAAACTACACGGGTGAAACTGCGCCGAACCGCTATTATATTATAACACTAACGGTATTTGTATCGAATAAACTCAAAAACTACAGATCTGATTTTACAAAATCTTTCACCAATGGAAAGCTACATTATTATTAAGTAACATAGGCTTTATTTTATTCCCCTATTTCTACGGGAACGGGAACTACGCGGGTGAAAACGCGCGGAACCACTATTATATATGAAACTAGCGATTCTGCGCGGTTTCACCCGCGTCGTTTCCGTTCCCGTGGGAATACGGGAATAAAATATAGCCTATGTTACTCAGGGATATTTTAGCTTTCCATTGATGAAAGAATTTTTTAAATCAGCCAAGTAGTTTTTGAGTTTATTAGTTACCAACACCGTTAGTGTTATAATATAATAGCGGTTCCGCGCGGTTTCACCCGCGTAGTTTTCGTTCCTGTGGGAATACGGGAATAAAATATAGCCTATATTACTTAATAATAATGTAGCTTTCCATTGGTGAAAGATTTTGTAAAATCAGATCAGTAGTTTTTGAGTTTATTCGATACAAATACCGTTAGTGTTATAATATAATAGCGGTTCGGCGCGGTTTCACCCGTGTAGTTTTCGTTCCCGTGGGAATACGGGAATAAAATGTAGCTTATGTTACTCAAGGATATTCTAACTTTCCATCGGTGAAAGAGTTTTTTAAATCGATGCAGCACTTTTTGAGTTTATTCGTAACAAACGTACAAAAAATCTAATCTTTCCTATTTATAATATTAGTATAGATTAGTGTAGATATCTATGTGATAAAAGACAAAAATAAACTTCCCGGATAAACGACCCGGATTAACATATAGGCTACTTTTTATCCCAAAATAACGCGAAAGAAGTAGCGGGCAACATTTCAAAACGACAGAAATGCAAAAATTTGCTAAGATCGAAAAAAAATATAAGCTTTGAAAGGCTAAATCTCGGAAACTATTGGGTCTACAGAGACAGTTTTAGTATCATATTGTATATAATTTAGTCTACTTTAAAAACGTTCTTAGAAAGTTTTTTCAAAAACCTTTAGGGTTATAATCGCAAAAATAAAAAAAATAAAACATTTTTTCGAGGTTTTTTCGATTTTTGACAAAGTTGCGTTCGGCGCTCGAGGTCACAAACTTGGATTATACATTAGGACAACATCATAAACAAGTCTGCAAAAAATCAGAACTACCGGATTTGACGCATGCCATGCGGTAATGTATAAATTTACAGGACTAATATATAAACTAATTGTATAGATGTCTGGATGGATGTTTGTTCCTCTTTCACGCAAAAACTACCGAACGGATTTTGATGAAACTTTACAGTTATATAGCTTTTACATCAGAATAACACATAAGTAGACTATATTTTATCCCCGTATTCCCACGGGAACTACGCGGGTGAAACCGCAGAGCGCTGCAAGTATGAACTTAATGGTACCATAAATAATAAAGTACTTAGACCAATCTTTAAGATAAATCATAACTTACCCCAGTTCCAATCCCTATAACAATACCAGTGGGTCCGTACACGCTGTCCGTCCATCCGCGCACTGGCTCCTCATAAGTTGATACCACTGAAAGTTTACACATTTAGAATTAATTCTGGGAGCTGCGGGTTTCCTCACGATGTTTTTCCTTCACATCATCATCATCATCATCCTATAACAGTCCACAGCTGGACATAGGCCGCTCAAATTGCACGCCATTCTCGGCAACTCTCATCCAGATTTCACTTCTCGACTTCATCATCGAGCTTGTGGTAAATATATGCGTAAGTTTTTGAAAAACTCATTGACATGCTACCGTGGTACGTAAGGACAAATTTATCACTAGCTCGGTAGTGATGGAAAACATGAAGTAACCCGCAGGGCGCAGACTTGTTCCTTATTTTTACTTACCAATAGAAGGTCTCACAATGCTTATAGGCATGCCTTCTCCGTATATTCTTACAGCTTCCTCAGCTATCGCCTTTGTGAAGCAGTATGTGTTGGGATGCTTCACTAGTAGCCTGAAACAAATACAGGAATTAATGAAATATTTCTTAACTAATCAGAAAACTGTCTGTGGATCCGCTAACACTTGAAAAACCACGCAACGGGTTTTGGTGCGGTATTTACTAATAGAAAGAGCGATAAACGAAGAAGGTATATCATACAAACCGAAGCAAAACAAGGGCGGATCACTAGTACATTACAATTTTGTTTTATAGCGACATCTAGCAATTTCGAATATTATTTATTTGAGCATTAGCCTACTCTCATGTCATACAGCAATTGGGTAAGATCTAATAAAATTTGTGTTTTGGTGTTTTCTTCTGCATTACATTGATTTACATATCCTGATTTGCAGTCAATACAGTAAGAATTTTATAGGGAAGGACTCTTTATAACGAGATAAATCAAAAAAACTCACGCCTTTTATCCCCGAGGGGGTAGACAGAGGTATTCCATTACTGGATATACCCACTTTTCACGAGAATATTCGACCCCTAAACGTGATAGGTGGCGAGCCCATCGCCGGACCGTGTCTGTTTACACATGTCTCAGAATTAATTCTGGGACCTGCGGGTTTCCTCGCGATGTTTTCCTTCACCGTCGAGCTAGTGATAAAAATGTACGTAATTTTTGAAAAACTCATCATAATATAACGAGACAATGCCGAATGATCAACGTAATACCAGCGCCATCTGTTGTCACCTTCGAATACTCAACTGTTAGATGTCTAAAAACGCCTTCACCAGAGGTAGTAGTGTGTGGTTTGTCTGGCATTATCTACCTAAAAGTTAAATGATACTACATAAATGTGACTTACTTCGGTAAAATACTTTCGATTATTTTCTCGTCCAACTGGCAAACTGCTTCCAACGCTTCGACCGACAACGGAGGTTCGTAGAACCTGTATAAGGATAAAATTTCTAGTAAATTTTTGATACCATTAACACAATTGTTTAGTCTCTGGATATTGTTCAATCTAGGTATATATCATTGATCTGAATTCTGAACATTTCATGAAATACTCGTTGTATACAATTTCATTAAGGGCTGATTTTTCAAAAGTCAGTTAAAAGTTATCTGAAGAATAAACATCACCTGTGACTTTTCCTTTCTATTGTGTAATGGACCATTTACACGAGGCCATTCCATGAGCCATTCCACTAAGCCAATCCAATAAGCCAATTCAAACTGCATACAATGAAAGATTGAGGACAATCCAATGCAGTGGACTGTCTCTATTTACACGAGGCTATTAGTGGAATGGCTCACTGGAATGGCCTCGTGTAAATAGCCCATAAGACAGTGACAGCATCAATATATTATCCAGATAAAATTTATCTGACGATTGAAAAATCTGCCGTAAATAGTCTAATCTAACCTAACCAAATAATGAAGTTATCAATTGTATAATCTGGGCACGACTAGATGTCGCGCGGTGTGCGAGGCCGCAAGCGGCCACGCGTGTCTCTGTGGGGTCGTATTTTGACAGAAAAATAAAGTCTAACTTTGGGCGTCCATCTTGTTTTAGCCATTTTTTAGTATAAGTCAAAAAATAATAAAATTTTATTAAATATTACTTTTCATGGCAACACTGCTTACTGAGACCCACAATCGCTCCATACAAGCCAACTTTCCAAAGTGTTGCCAACTGGCTAAAAAATGCCGATTAAGATTAAGAAAATTGAAATTTTTCAGTAAAACAAAAATAACGGGTCGGCCATCTTGTTTTTTCTATTTTTCGGGATTTTTTAGTAAACTACAGGATACACCCTATGCGTTGACACTAAACACATCCCTGTAGCATATCGGCATCTGGGAGATCAATTCGGGTCTTTTGAGGTCTACCCTAAAAATTAAATCAGCCATAACTTTCAGTGTTGCCAGGCGAAAATCAAAAAACCTACAAAACATCATAAGGAGAGATAAAATGTTTCACTGACTGTCACTTGTTTTTGCAAAATGGTAAAATTTAGAGTTTTGACATTTTGCATTAAAAATAAAAAAATACGCCAAATTTCGGGACTATTCTTAAACATGGCAACACTACGTAATGAGACCTCTAACCCCGCCATACAAGCCAACTCGCTCAGGTGTCGCCATCTTGCCGAAAATCGACATTCAAAATCTGGTAAAATTCATCTTTTTCTTTGGGAGCCAATTACAGGGCGGCCATCTTGGTTTTTCAAATTTTCGGGATTTTTTGATAAACTACAGAATATGCCCTATGCGATGACACCAAACACATCCCTTTAGCATATTGGCATCTGGGAGATCAATTCGGGTCAAGTGGGGTCTAAAACCACTCCAACTTTGAAACACAACTACGCGGCCGCCATTTTGTTTTTTCAACTTTTTAAATAATATTCGTAAATCATCTAAGCAATACTACAGATGCCAAAAATTTGAACCGAATCGGTCGGAAAACAAAAGAGATACGATGGGCAGGCTTGGCCGCCATTTTGTTTTTTTTGAATAGTCGGAATTTTCCCGGGGTCACTCCGCCATCTTGCACACTTTTTTCATATATGACTTGACTCCAAAACGACTCCTTCTGGGAGAACAATTATGTCAATGAGTCAGTGAGTGGTAGTCGAGCTTTATATCAAAGTCAAAGTCAAAGTCAAAATGTTTTATTCAAAATAGGAACTTACAAGTCCACTTATTGAACGTCATTTCAACTCCACCGCTTCAGCATGTATGGTTGAGGAGAAGAAGCGGGGCAAGAAACTCCTCAACACAATATTCTTTTAATCAATTGTTACTTAATACTAAATTGGGTTACATAATTTCGTTTGTTTTTCGCTATCGTATTGCGCTGGACTGGAGGAAATCTGTTCCAAGCATCATTGTCATTTATATAGTCGTCTAGTTTGTAATATGCCATTTTACAAAGTACATGTTTAACATGAGTTTTGAACACAGTTTCAGGCAATTTCAAAATATCTTCTGGTATTTTATTATAAAAGCGTATGCAAAGCCCCACAAAGGAATTATTAATTTTACTTAATCGTGACTGAGGTTGCTCTAGTTTATTTTTATTCCTAAGATTACAATTATGCCTGTCACAGTTTTTAGTATACAGTAATATGTTTTATAACACATTTGCTCGTAAAAGGTGTCTTATTTCACCAATTTTAATATCGTTACCTATCTCATTACGCCCAAGTGCGGTAAGTGTAAAGTAAAACGCACGGTTTATCAAGATGCTCCGTCTTAAAACGAACGGTACTTTTTAAAATCTCAGCAGAGTTTTTAAGTCAAAAAAGTTGTCAACATTTTATGATTAAAATTAACTTTGGGAGACAAAATATATTAAAGAAATATTTATGTACATAATTATTTTATTTAATTAATTTTGACAGTAAATTACAACCAATCTCTGACAAAAACACAAAAATATTATTTCACTTTATTAGTAATAAGTACTGGCTGTTTTTTGTGCCTTTTCCTAAAAAAAAATTATGATGCGCGCCGCGCGCTTTTTCTTAACGCTATATTGTTTTTATTCGTTTACCATAGTCGGAGTTTTATTTTATTTCCTCGCAAATGTGTTATAAAACGTCGTATGACATACGTGCGCTTTGATAATTACAGCCTCTGCTGACTTGTAGCCCTCGCCTACGGCTCGGGCTAGCAATATCGCCTCGGCTGTAATTTTCAACCTACCGCACTTATATCATAATGTACTATTTCCGTACATACATAATGTTTTCATAAATGTACTGACAAGGCATTGTTAAAATATTAATTTCTTTGAACAGTTCTCTTAGGGAATCACGACATCTTAACTTGTAAATGGCGCGTATAGCCCTTTTTTGTAAAATAAAAATAGATTCTGCATCAGCAGCTCTGCCCCACAGCAAGATGCCATAGGACATTATACTGTGAAAGTAGCTAAAATAAACGAGTCTTGCTGTGTCTACATCAGTAAGCCATCTGATTTTTCTGACGGCATAAGCAGCTGAGCTCAGTCTGTTAGATAATGCAGAAATATGAGAATTCCATTGAAGTTTGGAGTCTATCGTTATCCCCAAAAAAACTGTATTATCAGCAAAATCTAATTTTTCATTGTTTAAAATTATCTCATTCTCTACTCGTCTAACATTAGGGAGTACAAACTTTATACATTTGGTCTTCTTAGCGTTGAGCACTAGATTGTTTGCAGTGAACCATGTGAGAATTTGTTGAAGAGTGTCATTTACCTCGTCGAGCTTCTGAGCTTGTCTATCTACTTTGAAAATCAGAGATGTATCATCAGCAAACAACACTATCTTTGACAAACTCTCTACCATGAATGGAAGATCATTTATATATACAAGAAAAAGAAAAGGACCAAGAATCGAACCTTGAGGCACCCCAATTTTTACGGGTGCGCCCTGTGATTTACAATCATTTATTTTTACAATCATTTTTTTTTTTTGTTAAATATCTGGGCACGATATCCGACATATACCTACATGGTAGTAAAACTGTAACAAGCCGATGTCCGTACTCGTGGGTATCTCGCTTATTCCCGTTCCCGCTGGAATTTCCTAAAATTCCTTCTATATACCCACTCACTAACGTCATGTAAGGAATCTTTGCGCAAAATTTTAAGAAGTTTCCAGAAATTATTGTACCACTAGTAAAATGATAATAGCACGGCTTTTACAATAACATTGCGTGCGATATACCTATGTACAAGGTAGACTTTTGACCTACTTATGTAAGTAGTAGGGATGGATGTGTAGCGACATCTGTCGATTCTACAAAGAACAAATTAAAGAGCCATAAATATAAATGTCCGACATCAATCGTCGGACCGCTGCACGCTGTCAGCAGGCGTATTCACGGAGGCTCGATACCGTTTCCGTTAGATTCGAGTCGCGTCGAGTTGGTTAATCCCATGCATGTTGGTCTACTAAATAGTCTGTAATCTTATAGTAGCCTTTTTTTATGTCATTTTTGCTTAACTATTGTTTTAAATTTGTCAAGAGGAGGGAAGATCTTTTAACGAGAAGCATTCCACATCAGCTCCTCCACAAATGTAACTTACTTCTCCTCGATGCAATCGACATGCGTGTGGGCGAAGGCAGTTGAGATGTGTGTAATGGCTTTCAGGTTCCTACAGTCTTTGGCCAGACGGATCACCTCCTTCGTGCCCCGGACGTTAATCCCAGTAGACACAGACAGCTTCTCGTCAAACTTCACAGTTGCTGCTCCGTTGATTATTATTGTAACCTTCAAAACACAGTACATACATACTCAATAATTTTATTGCACCATAATGAAATAATGAAATACATACATAAAGCTCACGCCATTGCCCCACAGGAGTAAAATATAATATATTATTTTTCGGGTTCAAATCCTGGCATGTACCAATGAGTTTTTCAAAACTTACGTACTTACATATTTATCACTAGCTCGACGGTGAAGGAAAACATCGTGAGGAAACCCGTCCCAGAATTAATTCTGAGACATGTGTAACAGACCCGGTCCGGCTCACCACCTATCACGTTTAGGGTCGAATATTTTCGTAAAAAGTGGATATTTCCAGTAAAGGCATACCTCTGCCTACCCCCTCGGGGATGAAAGGCGTGAGATTATATTATTATTATTATTAAATTATATTAAAAAAACCTGCAAGAAAAAATATGTGTTCATCGTATAAAAATGAAATGTAGGTAATATATTAGTGTGTTATATGAATTACCTTACTGGTGAGGGTTTTCCGGTCTTCATCACTGATCCCTAAGCCAGGCTCCTCCATGTCACCTATTATGGGTACCACCTTATGAATACCTTTAGGGCTTTCCTTATGAGCTCTGTGGAACAACTGAAATAATACTTCAATGAATACTGTTTGATAAAATTCATAACAGACACGTGTGTAGGTCGGTCGTACATTTTGAAAAGACGCGTCATTCGCAAATAAACATTAGTACAGCCCGGCCGTTATAAGTTGACCACTCTGAAGTTGCGCAAATGGCTGCGCAATAAGATTTTTAGCGGACCATTTGGCGGTACGGGGGGGGTTTGCGCAGGCGAAGCCTATATTCAGAGAAGCCAAGTTAAAACGGCCGTATTGTACCTAGCATTTAAGAAAACTAAGAACTTACGATGTTTGTAAGCTGAAAGAGTGATTTGGTGATAAGAAAATTGGGTTAAAAATCCAATGACGACTACATGTTCAATGGGAGTGCTTCAAAATGAATGTTCTAGAAGTAGCAATTTAAGTAGTAGAAGGGTAGATATGTCAAAGAGGAAGAAAAGATGATTTAAATATCGGTTATCGTTTGGTGATTTGGAAGGAACAAGGGGGGCCCTATAGATCGCGGGAACCTGGGCAAGTGCCCAGAGTACCCAGTTGGAAAGAGTGGCCTGCTAACACTAGTGTCGCTAACTCCATCTACCGGTGAGTAGCCGTAATATTTAAAAACAAATGTTGAAGTTAAAATGAAAAACTGTATCTGTATACAAAATGACATTAAATTTTTCGAGTCATTTTTAAGATACTTGAAACATTTTTTTTCGCAATTCACATGATTATTTAGTTTATTACAACTTTTAAACATACTTAAATAAATATCAATCGACAAAGATATTAGAAGATCCCTGAGTAACATAAGCTTAATTTTTATTCCCGTATTCCCACGGGAACGAGAACTACGGAGAAACCACGCGGAACCGCTAGTAATTTATAGCTTGTTAGTCTCCAATCTATAAATTTTGGAACACTTAGACAGTTAGGTACTTTGTTAACTGGTTAAATATGACCAAAATTATACTTACAAACTCGTCCAGGAGTCCGTGTAACCGAGTCCTGGCGTCCTTTCCTTTTTTGCATCTGATCAAAACGTACAGCGTATCAAAATCGCCGCAAGATCTGATCAATTTCTCGATCAATACTGAAATTAGTAAATAAGTTGATAATAGATGGCGCTGCTGTTATATTGTTGGTATATAACAGTAATCAACGTTTGTGTTTTGTGTACCTATGAGATATGTAGTGACATCTATCCATACTACATAGAACAACAAGCATCGCAACCACGTCACTACAGCAAAAAGTTGTTCTAAACCGCGCTATCAAAGTTTTCACAGAGTTTGTATAAATCCAACTGTCCAACATTAGCCGTTGGACCGCGGTTGGCACTATCACATACATATTCATCCTCTACTCCTAAAGAAGTGTTTGTAATCCTACTCTTTATACGAATACTATGTTTACTTTCTAATATAATTATTAATTTTACTACGGCAAGTGGTCAAACTTTACTTATTTGAATGTCACCCCCCTTACTAAATTAATAATACGCGTCAACACACTCTCTCTGTATAATATTATCTCTGTCTTAATTAAAAATGTTGATTATTGTATGCCTAATATTGTCGCATCATGCCTGTGCTAACTTATTTTATATCAACTTGTATAACCATGTATGCATGCAATAAAAATATGCATTCATTAATCACACACTTACCTACCTAGTTCACTTACACACTTTGAGTATTAAACCAACCGGAGACGCCACTGACAGGCGTTCCCCTCTGCCAAAAAAACGTGTCGGTCTTTGAGCACACCGGTTAAATACAACTAGTTTGTTTGAGTTCACGGAGTGCTTGTATTGGTGAATGTATTTGTGTACACCTAGTTCAAGCTAGTTTTTAATTGTTTTATCAAAAAATGCGTTTGTTTTAACATTATTTGTGATTGTTTCCTCGCCCCCCCCGCAGAAATTGGCAGACTTTTTTGTAAAGAAACTAGTGCGCGTGACGTCTCCTGTTGGTTTAATACTCAAAGCTTACACACCCTCAATCTTACACTATCTTAAAAAAAAGTTTCTTTCTTTTTCTCTCTTTATCTTGCTCTCTTTCTCTCATTGGGCCGCGTTGATAGGTTAGCTGGAACTTGGTTGGCTATAATCGGTAAAAATTACTTGCCCACATCAAGATCGAGGGTTCCGCATGTATCAGGGCATGTACTAATGAGTTTATATTAGAGATTAAAATATAATAGGACATAGAGGGGGCATTGGAAATATTTTCATACAAAACTTTGAAGCATGTTTGAAGCTCAAGCGTCATATCAGTTAGTATAAACGCGAGCTGTCATTCGGTCGAAATTGTACTAGACTTATTCCACTTGGAATAGCTTTCGGCTTCAAATTCAAGCGAAGCCGCGGGCAAAAGCTAGTAATACTATAACGAACAATCAAGCCTCTGTAGCGACATCTATAACTTCTACATAGAACTAACTACATCACCATAGACGGCAAGAAAAGTGCGACGTACCAAGTTTTAAACCGCGCTATCCAAGTGTTTACACGAGTTTGTATAAACTCATCGACATCAACCATTGGACTGCGGTCAGGCATTGCAGGATCACCTCGCTCGCCTTTTTAAGATGGAGGAGCATTCTATCTCTGCTCCTACACACTTAAAAGTGATCTCGAATATATGAATCTGTCACTATGGGTGGACAAATTGTACCTACAGCACGGTCGTTTAAACTTGGCAGCTCTGAAGTTGCGCAAATGGCTTCGCAATAACATTTTTAGCGACCATTTGGAGGTACGAGGGGGTTTGCGCAGGCGAAGCCTATGTTCAGAGAAGCCAATTTAAAGCAGGCGTACTGTACCTACCTCTGAGTGAACACAGGCAAGTTTTGTTAAACTTATTGGACCATCTAAAGTTCAATGCACTCAGAGGCGGGAAAATCGGGTAATCGGTCGCGATCTGCGACGGGAATTTTTTGTAATGTTCGAGTTTGTATCGAATGCGCCATCGACTTTGTACCTACTCGCTTTCTGTGGGACAGGTTGCTACAAACAGAACATTGAACATTACAAAAAATTCCCGTCACAGATCGAGACTGCTTCTGTGTGCGTTGACCCTTTATCTTACGGAATAAATAATAGACAACAGGGAAAATGAATTTATTTATTACAATAAAACACGTTTTCGTGGCATTTTATTCGGTGGATTCACAGTACATCAGCTGGTTACATTTTTATGTTATAATCTTGTAACACGTTTTGAACTCTACAGAACCACCTTCTCGACCACACGACTTGCCTTCAAACTTATTCTGCCATCTGAAATAATAATAATAAATGGTAGGACACAATTCACAGACAGTTATTTACTTCCAAACTTGGCGGAGCTGGACTATAGGTACCACCTACTAAAAATAAAATAAATAGTCTCACGCCTTTTATCCCCGAGGAAGTAGTAAGACGCACCTATCCCATTTCTGGAAATACCATGGAAATACCCACTTTTCACCGAGAATATTCGACCCATAAACAAACGTGATAGATGGTGAGCCCATCGCCGGATTGTAATTCTGAGTCCTGCGGGTTTCCTCACGATGTTTTCCTTCACCGTCGAGCTAGTGATAAATATGTACGTAAATTTTGAAAAACTCATTGGTACATGCCAGAATTCGAACCCGAGCTGTCATTGTATAGTAGTTAATGGCATTAATAAAAACAATCAATAAAAATATTAGAACCCTCTACTTTGAAGTGGAATAATAAAATAAAAATAAAAAGTGACTTATAAAAACAACTCGGTAATGATGTTATTTATCCATTATTGCACAAAAAACTGCAAGTGGAGTTATGCCATATTAATAAGAAACTAAGTAGGTAGGTACATTTCACCCTTTCACCGCAGAATTTGGCCATAGTTGATGCAAGATCAATAAATTACGCACTAAATAAAAATACAAGTAGTTATGTATGTCATGGAAATATTTAAAAACAATTATTAGTTCGTTGACCTTTATAGTGACGACATAAAATAAATCCAATTTAGACTAATTGATCTGTTTATATACAAGAACCCCACGAAACTGAATGAAACAAACAAACAAATTAAAACTCAATATAATAGCAATTAAAAGTCACAATAATTACAGATAAAAAATTTCGTCCGAAGAGGAACCATGTGGGACAGTGCCCAAAAGACTGGCCGCATTCCTTCTGTGGATAGCTAGGCTGATCCTTTGACAGAGATAGCTGCCAGCCCTCTGGTAACCTGAAGCCTCGACCAACGCACTGACAGCTCTTTGATAATCCCAAAAGTAGAAACTAGAATAAATATCGGGTTCAAATCCTGGCAAATACCAACAAGTTTTTTCAAAAACGTACGTAATATTTATGACTAGCTCGACAGAGAAGGAAAACATCGTAAGGAGACCCGCACGTCCCAGAATTATTTCTGAGGCATGTGTAACAGACCCGGTCCGGCGATGGGCTCACTTATCACGTTTAGGGGTGTAAAGATTATACTAGTGAAATGTGGGTACTTCCAAAAATGGAATCCTACCCCTGTCTACCCCCTCGGGGATAAAAGCCGTGAGATTATTATTCCTTCGCTACATACCTATTCCAAAACTTTTAAATAATCCGGGGTAACCTATTATCGGTTTTACTTATACAATATGTAACAGAATAAGCGCAATTCCTGCAGACGTATTCACAGAGACTCGATACCGTTTCCGTTCGATTCGAGTCGAATCTATCGACATCGGAAACGAATCTATCGAGATGGGCTGATGTTGATATCGAAAACTAATGTCATATGTGACACCAACTGTCATATGTGACATTAGTTTTCGTTTCGTTTTCAGCTATTTTTAATGTGTTAAACTTTTCCGTATAAGAAATTGCGCTTATTCGAAGAATTGCGCTTATTCTGTGACACGTTGTATACGCAAGTGTTTCCGTGTAGGTATGTCATTGATTTCCTAAATAAATAAATTTAAATATAGTTCACATTCAACAATTTATGCGAATCCTAGCTATTTGTAACCTTTACTGACATAACTGAGGACAAAAAACTTGTTTTTGAAACCGGAAAGTGTGTCGATCATGTAAATCAAGTCTTAAGAATATTCACCAAGAATAACAGACCGTTATCAAGTTAGTTTAATGAATAATTGCTATGACATATAAAAAAATATATAAAAAGTTGACTTACTTACCTGTTTTCTTAAAATAACCCAAAAAAACACACACAAACCATAAACAATACACCGCAAAACAACACTGCACTCCATAAAAATAAACCATGCATCATTTTACTATAGGTATACTTAAACGTAAACATTCTACCATTGCAATATTACTAAGTAGGTACATTACTATATAATAATGTTAAATTAATAAGACACTTATTTTATATTGCTTCTTTGCATTAGACACTTTGTTTGTTATCTTCTATCTCCTTCTATATATATAAATCAGGGCCGGATCTATTATAGGCTTTTTGGGCTTGAGCCCAGGGCCCCGTGGATTCCAGGCCCCCTAAGTCAAGTCAAAGTCGAAAATAGACGATATTTCGAAAAAAACTATAATATTATTAAATTAAACTGATCGTAAGGTTTGCAGCTCTGCGAATATAATAAATATATAAGTATATAATATAATCTCACGCCTTTTTTTATCTCCGAGGGGGTAGGCAGAGGTATTCCATTACTGGATATACCCACATTTCACGAGATACATTGGACCCCTAAACGTGATAGGTGGTGAGCCCATTCGCCGGACCGGGTCTATTTACAAATGTCTCAGAATTAATTCTGAGACCTGTGGGTATCCTCACGATGTTTTCCTTTACCGTCGAGCTAGTGATAAATATGTACGTAAGTTTTTTGAAAAACTCATTGGTACATGCCAGGATTCGAACCCGAGCCTCACTGATTTTCGGCCGGCTCTGCGAATCCAGCTATTAATCAAACCCATTGAATTAATTTACCTAATTCAAGTCTATGTTGTGTTGGTACTTATAGGGGGGCCCCTAAGCAGTATTAGCCCAGGGCCCCCTAAACTCACGGTCCGGCCATGATATCACTATCACTACATAGTATAAAACAAAGTCGCTTTCTCTGTCCCTATGTCCCTATGTATGCTTAAATCTTTAAAACTACGCAACGGATTTTGATGCGGTTTTTTTTAATAGATAGAGTGATTCAAGAGGAAGGTTTTAGTGTTAGCATCGCACCCGTGCGAAGCCGGGGCTTGTCGCTAGTAAGTATATAAAACGATAAACTGACTGACCGATTGGTGATAACTGATAAGTAACGCACAGCCTAAACCGCTGGGTATAGAGACAAATTTTGCACATAGATATCTTATACAGTACTAGCGGATGCCCAGCGGCGTTGCCCGCGCGGATTCCGTTTACTTCCGTTCCCGTGGGAATTTCCAAAAATCCCTTCGTACCAATTTCCTATTACATATCAGACACCTTCATACCATTTTTCAAGTTTCTAGGTGTTATCGTTTCGGAGTAGTACGTATTTCTCTTTTTAACCAGTATTTATATTTTCCCGTGGGAATGAGATATTTTCCTGGAATAAAAAGTACCCTAGATGTTGACCCGGGTACTCAGTTGTCTCTATACCAAATTTCATCAAAATCCGTCCAGTAGTTTTTGAGTGATGCGTGCACAACCAGACAGACAGACAGACAAAAAATCCAAAAATTGGTGTTTCGGTATCTATATCGATAACTATATACACTACCGTTAAAATTTTCAAAAAATATTTAATGTACAGACACGGCCCCGTTAGAGTTTTATTATATGTATAGATAGACATCCCCTAAGAAAGAATTTTGCTAACTTTTACCCCTAAGGGTGTGAAATAAACGTGCGCAAGGGAAGCCGCGCTTAACAGCTGGTTTACTATAAATAAACGTATTACATTTTAGCATTGCAATATTACTAAGTAGGTACCTACATGACTATGTGATTTGAATGTTAATTTAATAAGTCACATATTTTAAATTGCTTCTTTGCATTAGATACTTTGTAGCGGATTGCAAAGTAATAATTTAGATATCACCACAGTATAATAAATAGTACTAGATATCACTTAGACCGCCTACCATAAGTTCCATTAACGGAATAGGTAGGTATCCCATTTTGACAATTCAAATCTTAAACTTCAAATTGAACGTTGAATGGTAACCAAATGCGATATTTTGACGCTCTTGAATATTCAGAGATTGTCTTTTATAGTAGGCACAGTAAATAAATAAGCTTAATCCGCGTAGGTATTCACGGAGACTTGATACCGTTTCCGATCGATTCAGATAGAGTGAAAAATTTTCCGATGTCGAATCTATCGACTTCGGAAACTTTATTCTAGGCGTTTCTGACAGCCACGGAAAATTTTCCGAATCCTTATGTCACATATGACATTAGTTTTCAATACCAACATCAGCCCATCTCGAAAGTGTTTGACAGATTTTCCGATATCGAATATCGAAGCTCCCTGAATACGCCTGCAGTATGGCCACAGTGAGTTTTTAACGATCTTCGTATTACATTATAGGTACCTAATTGAAACAAGTGTAGGTATGTAGTTTGGATGACAATACAATAATTTGGTATCATCGAGCTGATCTGATGATGGAGGCAGGAGGTGGATAGTAACTTGTCAATGGCCACTAGTAATCGAGTCTTCGAATCTTCGACGACGACGAAGTGCCATGATTAAAAAAGTTTTTATTTTTTAACTATAATATTAAATCTGTAAATTCTCTTCTATACCTACTTCTATACTAATCTATACTTAAGTATAGCGGTGATAGCCCGGACGGTTAAAGAGCCTGCCTAAAATCAGTGAGGCTCGGGTTCGAATCCTGGCATGTACCAATGAGTTTTTCAAAAACTTACGTACATATTCATCACTAGCTCGACGGTGAAGGAAAACATCGTGAGGAAACCCGCAGGTCTCAGAATTAATTCTGAGACATGTGTAAATAGACCCGGTCCGGCGATAGGCTCACCACCTATCACGTTTAGGGGTCCAATATATCTCGTGAAATGTGGGTATTTCCAGTAATGGAATACCTCTGCCTACCCCCTCGGGGATAAAAAAAAAGGCGTGAGATTATATTATATTATTATTATGTATAAGTACTAATATAATTAAGGGGAAAGATTTGTATTTTTGTAGGTTTGTATGTTTGTTACGAATAAACTCAAAAAATACTGGACCGATTTTAAAAATTCTTTCATCTATGAAAAGCTAGAAGATCCCTGAGTAACATAGGTTATATTTTATTCCCGTATTCCCACCGTGCAGAACCGTGCAGAACGGCTAGTCTGTATATACACATTTTTATTTTATTTTTTATAAACACATTTTTATTTTATTTATTTATATAACTTCATGTACCAAGAAAATGTACCTACACATGGCGAACTTAATTTCTACAGGCATATACATTTATTTATTAATTAACAGGAATACGGGAATAAAATATAGCCTAAGTACTCAGGGATCTTCTAGCTTTCCATTGGTGAAAGAATTTTTCAAATCGGTCCAGTAGTTTTTAAGTTTATTCGTAATAAACATACAAATCTGTCCTCTTTATAACATTAGTATAGAATTCAAAATTTCATTTTGTATTGACCGATAAATTATTTCATTTCTTTGGCACTTTGTTTATGCAAACGTAGCATTTTGTTTTGAGGACAATGCCAGAATCAGTACATGCGTAGACTCCGTAATAACATAAGTACGTATGTATAATTTGCTATATAAATGCGCGTTGCAGTTCGCTAGCACAGTTATTTTATGCGCAAGAAGCTATGACTGGTGTTGTTTTAGAGATCTCTTGTAATAAGTATAATATGAAAAAACTAAAAACTCTAGAGCAGTGATAGCCTTACGGTTAATGGGCCGGCCGAAAATCATTGAGGCTCGGGTTCGAATCCTGGCATGTACCAATGAGTTTTTCAAAAACTTACGTAGGTACATATTTATCACTAGCTCGACGGTGAAGGAAAACATCGTGAGGAAACCCGCAGGTCTCAGAATTAATTCTGAGACATGTGTAAACAGACCCGGTCCGGCGATGGGCTCACCACCTATCACGTTTAGGGGTCCAATATATCTCGTGAAATGTGGGTATATCCAGTAATGGAATAAAACCCTCGGGGATAAAAGGCGTGAGATTTTTTTTTTTTTAAACTCGACTGTTTTTGTCAAAGTTTAAACCGAATTGAGACCGTCTAGTCAAACGAGTTACTCTAGGGGTTACGTACCCAAAGGGTAAGAACGGGACCCTATTACTAAGACTTTGCTGTCTGTCCGTCCGTCTGTCTATCACCAGGCTGTATCTCAAGAACCGCGACAGCCAGACATTTGAAATGTTCACAAATTATGTATTTCTGTTCTGGCGCCTGAGCGACAAATACTAACTAAAAATAAAATAAATATTTGAGGGGGGTTCCCATACAACAAACGTGTTTTTTTTTGCCGTTTTTATAGATAATGGTACCTTCGTGTGCGGGTCGGTTTTTTATTGTTTCATAAATTATTTTTAAATAGGTTTTTGTATAAATGCATTTAGATTTGAATTTGTAAAATGCAAATCTAAATGCATCTCGACTAAATACATTAAGTAGCTGTTGAAATAATATAAAAAAACTTACTTTTAAAATGCCTTTCACCAAAATGCAACAATCAAAACGCATGCGTCAAACCGTCACACCAATACAAGTTTCAAAAAGATAAAACAAACACGCTAACGCCATATTCCCAGAGTGATGTGAGAAGCTATTCTATTTAACGAAATTCACAATTTTCACGAGTGTTTTTTCGTAACCCAAAACGTGAAGGGTTCATAAAATTTTTGAGTTTCCAAAAAATACACCCCGTAAAAATGTTTTTTTTTTTATAAGAAAAAATGATTTTTTTTATGGGTCTGCCATTTATTTATTTACTCTTAGGAAAACTTACAGAAATGTAGGAAAAATGCAGCTGTATCAAAGAGATTAAAATATAATAGGGCATAGGGGGGGCATTGGGAATATTTTCATACAAAACTTTGAAGCATGTTTGAAGCGTCATGTCAGTTAGTATGACGGCTGTCATTCGGTCGAAATTGTACTAAACTTATTCCACTTGGAATAACTTTTGGCTTCAAATTTTCCTCGCTTTGTCCCCTCTATGCCCTATTATATTTTAATCTCTTTGACCTGTATGTAACATTATATACCTACTTCTTAAAAACCAACAAGTAATAGTGCTGATTCTGCTTTACAGCGACTAAACTTATTTTAGTTTACTATTGTCATTTTCTTTCTCCTAGAAAAGAAAATAGACGAGAGATATTTAGTCCTGTCAAATTAAAATTAGTCCTGTCAACTAAGGCATTTCATAACGTGTTTAGAGCTTAAGCATAAGTAAAGAAGTCACGACTAAAATAAGAACCATCGCAAAATGGCAGATTCGTAAAATGACAGATTCGCAAAATGTCGGAATTCTGACATTCTGTTTATCTGACCATTCGCGTTTCTGACATTTTGCGATGGTTCCCTAAAATACAGCCTCTGAAGACTAAATTCGGTAGGTTATCTTCTATCCCTTTTCTTTTATTGAGGTAAGACAAAGACAGGACTAAACCAAAATAAGTTTAGTCGGTGTAGAGCAGAATTGCCCCCAATATTTACATTAAGCCTCGTCCCCACTAGGAACATTTTTCGAGCGACATGTGTCCCCGGAGACATCGGGCGATGTCGGGCGACGTCGGACGACATCGCCGCGACATTGTTGAAACTGTTCCTTGTCGCACAGTCGATGAAGAATAGTGATAAGGAACAGTTTCAACAATGTGGCGGCGATGTCGTCCGACGTCGCCCGACATCGCTCGATGTCTCCGGGGACACATTTCGCTCGACAAATGTTCCTAGTGGGGACGAGGCTTTATACCACAACAGCACTATTATTCCGCCTGGTATTTATATAAATAAAAACATAAGGTGTGTAGGGGTGTACCAACAACTCCCATGAAAGTTTGTCTAAAACGCGCAAAAGTTTGACCACTTACTTACCTATTAGCCTCGAGAGTTAAGATTCGTCTTCCACAAGACGTTTAGCGAAGGCTAAAGTGAGAACATCTTGATAATGCTGTTTAGACATTTTCTTTGTATTACTAAAATAACTTTTTTGTCAGTTTAGTCCAATTAAAATTCATATAGCAGATAGTAGGTAGAACTAAGAAATAGCAAGTGGTGACATCACCATTTTTAGTATACAACTGCTATACTTTTTTTTTAATTAGCTCTAATTATAAAGTGAAAATCGACAAACATGTGTAGAGCTGTTTTGGGATAATATTTTAAATAAACGAGCAATTTAATTTCGATATTGTCAACTACCCTATTATTTTTTGACATGTTCGAGTTTCCCCGCCTCTGTGGAAATTGGCCTTATGTTATTCGCCATTATTTTTGATTATTTACACATATATATCATTTTTTGGCAACTGTATGAGTAGTGTGTGTGTAATGTCAATATCCATATCCTAAAAATGGTTGCTTTGGACGCGTTTTTGTGCGAATTTGAGTGAAAATGATGAAATTAAAAAACATGAAATTCTCGATGCTTTGAGAACAGCAGCAGCTAGTTACATTGGGTAAGACTGAGAACTACATACAAAAATAATCTCATGATATTTCCTGACGACAGAGGCAATACACCGTCTGCTACGAATCTCGCACAACTTGCGTTTAATCTACATCCATCAATCGGTTCATTTTTTTTATAAGAGAAAAGGTGGCAAACGAGTAGACGGGTCACATGGTAAGTGACTACCGTCACCCATGGACACCTGCAACTTAAGAGTCACAACTGCGTTGCCGGCCTTTGAGGTGGGAGTAGGGGGAGGGAGGATGGGGGGGGGGGCTCCGGTTACCTCACTCACTCAACGAAATGCAATGCAAGCATTGCTTTACGCTGCTTTTCTGTGAGGCCGTGGTATCACTAATAATACGCCCAATACTATTCTTTATCTGGCTTTCGTGCAGTCAAGAGCACATGAAGTTTTACACTTGTAGTGGGAGTCTGACCTCTAAGGCGATCGTATTAAGAACGTTACACATTCCAATGTGTCCCAATCCACGATGTTTACTGTGCTGTACTGTGCGCTATTTGATGTAAATTTTCTCACGCTCAATAAAGCACTAAAACCATGTAACTTGTACTTTGTATTGTATATAATGTGTTGAGGAGTTTCTTGCCCCGCTTCTCCTCAACTACACATACCGAAGCGGTGGAGTCGCAATGACTTTGAATAAGAGGACTTATATGCCCCTACATTGAATAGAAACTCTACCTATTCGTCCAACTCAATTCGCCCGAAAACCTGTCCAAAGTTACCAGCCTACAAACAACCAAAAAGCAAAAAACACTCACCTTTCCCCAAAAACCCAGTGCCCCCAGTCAAAAACACACACTGATCCTTGTAAAACTTCTGTATGTCAGTCTTAGGAGCGTTACCCTTGGTAAGGCGTTTCTTTTCTTCCTCCTTGGCGTCCATTTTGTCTTCCTCCGCGTAATAATCGTCGAGTTTGTTCGCTGACACGAACTCGTGGTCTTCAGAGAAGTCCAAGATCGGTGCTGTTGGGTTCATAGCCTGGTTCTCCACGTCGGCTATGCGCACTGAGTTTTCTAGGTCCTGGAATATTGATAGTGCTGCTGATATACAACGCGTCACAGAATAAGTGAAATTCTTCATACACCCAAAATTATTTAATAAAATTAATATAAAAAATATGATGCATTTGCACTTTAGTTTTGTCTAACCGAATTCCTAATAAAGAGCAACAATAGTACGGTTTCTATAGGTAGCTCAAAATTTAGTTTTGCTGATTCATTTTTCGGAAATATTTTACACATACTAAAAATAGCTGAAATCGACACTGAACAAACTAATTTCAGGAATTGCGTTTTGTATAAGACTTAGAACCTCGGAGAACAAGCTTCGCTCGTTCTAACACGCCATCTGTCGGTGAGTGGCCGTATTATTAAATTATTTTTTGTGTAAAATTGTGATTTTACAGGAAATATAATTATGCAGTTGAACTTAAAATTCTTAACTATATCTGTATACAAAATGTCTTCAAAATCATTAGAGTCGTTTCCGAGATCGCTTCTCGCCATCAAACGTAAAAGTTTGGCGAGGTTAGTATTACCAGCAGAGACCAGTTTATTAAGTAACACCACTTAAATAAAATAAAATAATAATAATAATAAGATACCCGAAATATACATACATACAATTTATGAAACGCAATAAGTCATAGCCTTGTGGTTAAAGAGCCTGCTTCTCATTCGTGAGGCTCGGATTCAAGTAGGTACTGGCATGTTCCAATGAGTTTTTCAAAAAAGCTTATATACATATTCATCACTAGCTCGACGGTGAAGGAAAACATCGTGAGGAAACCTCCAGGTCTCAGAATTAATTCTGAGTCATATGTAACAGACCCGGTCCAGCGATGGGCTCACCAGCTATCACGGTCAGGGTCCACAGAATATACTGCTGAAACGTTTGTATTCGCAGAAAAGGCGTGATCATTTTCATAAAAAGGGCTGCCATTGAGTTTCTTGTTGGTCCTTCTACTTCTATTTGGAACCAGCAAATCGTCGGTGGAGATGGGCTGCTGTTTACATTTAGCCAATCTTCATGGACGCGTTTAGAGTGCCTTGTTATTGACTATTGACTTTCTTAATGTATATTCCATCTTACAAAAAATAAATGAGTTTGAGTACAAAATCTTACCTGTAAATTGTCTTGCAGTTCCTTGCTGAGGTTTCTGACATTCTCCAGCTCTTGCAGCTGCTTCTCGTTGGGCTTTCCATAGACATCCAGCTGGATCTTGTCCCCCTTGTTCTGGGCCGCAACCCACTTCTCCATCTTCTCCTTGGTCAGCTCCGTGTGGTTCAACGGGGATTCTTCTAGTGAGTGATTCATTTTGCTGTGGACAAGGGAATTTGCGTTTTAGGTCTTTGGTAATGGGATCTATAATTGTGTAGCGTTGTTAGAGCTGGAAAACTGTTGTTTACTTGCACACGGAGGGTTCTCAGACTTTCGCATTTACAGCATCAGTTGGTAGAGTCAAGAGCAAGTCAAGCTTGACACTACCTACCAGTTTAAGCTGAGCTCTGATTTGTATATATACTGGATGTTTTTTTTTACCGTCTGGAAAAAAATATGATCGTTGACCGACACTTTTTTTGGCAGAGGGGAACGCCTGTCAGTGGCGTCTCCGGTTGGTTTAATACTCAAAGATTTCACCACAAGTCGGGTCCAAAAGATGTTTTAAAATTATGTGTTGTTGTAATTTCAAATTGATTGATTCCAGCTTACAGTTCTTTCATTTTACGTCGTGAAGTAACCAGTTTAAATTTGAAAATTTATTTTTCTATAGGTAATTAAAAATTACACATCTAATAACAAGGCACTATAAACTCGTCCATGAAGATTGGCTAAATGTAAACATCAGTCCATCTTCGACGAGTTGCTGGTTCAAATGCCTGGTTTGTGTAAGGATGCCTCCATCTCAAACGTGTAATGTCGGCATTTATCCCGCTTGAAATACCTACTCACTAACTTAACTGCAGTTTTTATTAAAGCGTTTTAAATAAGTAGTAGTTTTGAGGTAATTCCCTTCATTGCAGTACAGGTTTGTTGTGAAAGTAATCGAATTGCAAGCGATGACCTTGTTACGTCATAACTTATAGCACGTTTAGTTCCGACAATAGTAGGGTCCAAAGACAACTCAAATTACACGCACCATTTTTACACTACATATTAAAACAGGGTTCATTATATAGCCTGCGCAGACGACACACTTTTGTCCCCGTATTTTTTTGTCCGCCAATATAGAACGTAGAACGCTTACAACTGTATCGAGTAACGCACACGAGGGATTTAAAGTATGGCGTACAAAAAGTCCCCCGAATAATCGCGGACACCGAGGGGCGGTACAGGACAAAAAGAGACGGACATATTTTTGTACGATTTAGGGGACTTTGTCCTCCGGTTACAAAGTCCGTCGCCTGCGCAGGCTATTAAGGGGGTCTGACGCAGAATGTGCACTTCGCAAAATGAGCACTCGTCGCAAAATGTGCATTTCGCAGTTGGTGCACTTCTCACAAGGGGCACTTCCCGTTCGGCTATGGGCTCACCGCCAATCACGTTTAGGGGTCAAATATTCTCGTGAAAAGTGTTTCTTTCCAGAAACTTAATATCTCCGCCTACTCCCTCTGGATCTGTCCTTGGTGGTATTACATACGGCCACAGAATAAGGTACGGCTGCAAATTTGTTTACTTAACATCGCTTTCATTTTCGATGATATCAACATATTATTGCTTTTACGTAATACATATATTGTGTGACACTTTGGTAATTGCAATGAATGTAAGTTAATATGCACTCGGCGAAAATATAAGTGCATACGGTTGATACGGTATTACGTAAGACCGGGCGTCTGATATATGTCATTAACCGAGCGTAAAAGAAGGAGGATAATGGTATGAAAGAAGATGTAGTGACAAAAATTGAGAAAGGTATGCTGAGATGGTTTGGCCATGTCGAGAGAATGAATGACGAACGATTGACGAAAAAAGTGTATAAGGCGAGTGTGAATGAAAGTGTGGGAAGGGGTAGACCTAGACGGACGTTTCGAGACCAAATTGGGGACGTCTTGAAAAAAGGCCAGGTCAAGAGTACCCTAAACCGAAGAGCATGTATGAAAGGAATAATGAAAGTGGACGAAGCGAAAGAAGTATGTAAGGATCGTAGCAAGTGGAAAGAAGTGGTCTCTGCCTACCCCTACGGGAAAGAGGCGTGATTATATGTATGTATGTATAATGGATTTTGGGCGTGAGCCTACTTACTAGTGTTTTTTTCATGCTTCCGTAGGAATTATCAACAAGTAAAAAATTTCTTGCAAACGCGAGAGAATTTGTGGGGAACAGACAGTATTACATACAGATGGAAATTACCCCCTTTAACACAACGCAGTCGAGCAACAATTAAATCAAATCATGCACTCAAGAAACAGAGATACAACGACTAATATTCTTTTTATTTCCTTATTTACCTGCGACTTAACAGCTGGAACGTGATCAGCCGCCATTACGACAAATTGCTGTGTCGCAGACAAACTGGTGGAGCTCTGCATTTTACTGTTTGCCCACAAATATTTGAAAAGGTGTCATTCCATAGTTTAAGAAAATTGTATTTTGTTTCTAACATTCTCAAAAAATAAATTACGTACACAAAAATTATAGCTAGGTATAGGCACTAATGCGTGGTTCCAATGCGCACCGTAACAATTAAAAATCAATTGTGTCTATGATTCTTGGTTTGAGAGGGTTATAATAACTAAGTAACATTAAACAGAACAGAACAGAAAACAGAACTTGTACAGCCTACTTTGATGTGATATTCTTCCTTAGTACCGTAGTAGCTATTTGTTTTTAAGATTTTCAAAAACCAGTGATAGCCTTTCACATGATGATAATCATTAAGACTCGGGTTCGAATCCTGGCATGTAAAAATGAGTTTTTCTAAACTTACGTACATATTTATAGCTGCTTGACGGTGAAGGACAACATCGTGAGGAAACCCGCAGGTCCCAGAATTAATTCTGAGGCATGTGTAACAGACCCGGTCCGGCGATGGGCTCACCACCTACTATCACGTTTAAGGGTCCAAACAATATCTCGTGAAAAGTGGGTAGATATATATCTAGATATTTTTATTCGTGGGAGGGCCATGCTTCGGCACGCTTGGGCCGGCCTCACAGAAAACCAGCGTAAACCAATGCATTGCGTTTCGTTGAGTACGTGAGGTAACCGGAGGCCCCAACCCCTCCCCCTCCCCTCCCCTCCCCTCCCCCTCCCCTCCCCTCCCCTCCCCTCCCCCTCCCACTATTCCCACCTCCTAAGGCCGGGAACGCAGTTGGGACTCTTGAGTTGCAGGTGTCCATGGGCGACGGTAGTCACTTACCACCAGGTGACCCGTCTGCTCGTTTGCCCCCTTTTTCTTATATAAAAAAAAAAGGAATACGTCTGCCTACCCCCTCGGGGATATAAGGAATGAGATTATTTATATATTTATTTCCAAAATAAGTTTGGATACACGGAACGTGTAAAAAATTATAAAAAGAACTATGTTAAGTATAAGTAGATAGGTATTACCACTATTATTATGTTTATTGATATTTTTTTAATTATTTCTACGTTTCGATCTTACTTACGTCATGGTCATTGAATTCCATACTGGAAAGAAATATTGTTTTTGTTGTATGTAGGTACGCATTATAATAGACAAATTATATCATAATGATGATATAACGTCAAAGACTATTAACTAAAATAGCAAGGATTTTCCTGATTTAATAAAAAATCTATTCAAAATCTCCATGGTGCTTTTAAAGTCATCCATAAGGTATTTGAGACAGCGAAATAGGGTTCCGTACCATTTTAATAAACATGTAATATCTGATGTACGTAGGTGATTTTCTAAGTTGAATGTAAAAATAATAATAAATAAATAATTTGTTGGACATAATTTACACACAATTTTTTGAAATTTTTGTCTGTCTGTCTGTGCACGCATCACGCAAAAACTACTTTTTTTAACTACTGGACGGATTAAGTTGAAATTTAGTATGGAGATAACTGAGTACCTGGTTCAATATTTAGGGTACTTTTTATTTCAGAAAAATGTCTCATTCCCACGGGAAAATATAAAAACTGGTTAAAGAGAGAAATGGGTACTATTCCGAAACGATTACACCTAGTAATCCTGAAATATGGTAACTATAGGTAGGTGTCATATAATATGTCGTAGGAAACTTCTATGAAGGGATTTTTGGAAATTCCTACGGGAACGGGAATAAACTGGATAGGGAAATGCCACTACTAATAAATTATTTATTATATTATTACTTGGCTTTCGGAAACCGGCGGAGCGACACTTATTTTCATTTTCCCTTGAGTTTCTTTCTGGCTCTTCTCGGGGTAATGCATTTGGAACCAGCAACTCGTCGGTGGAGATGGGCTGCTGTTTACATTTAGCCAATCTTCATGGACGAGTTTAGTGTGCCTTGTTATTGACATTTCAAAGTGTATTTTGTATACCTACTGAAATAAATGAATTTTGAGTTTGAGTTTTAGTTTGAGTTCAACATAAACCTTGACACAGACAGACAGATAGATAAATTATTTAGGTAAGTACATTTTTTTTATGTTTTTTGTATTATGCGGTACAGTACCCTAAAACGAATACTAACAATAAGATTGGTTATTAGATAAAATCAATTATTAGTAATTTGAGGTCATGATTTTTTATAACAATTTTGACGGGCCTGTTGGCTCAGTTGGTAGTGACCCTGCCTTCTGAGTCGGAGGTCGCGGGTACAATCCCCGCTCGTGGCCAACATTTGTGTGCATGAACATATATGTCTGTTGGCTTAGTGTCTGGTCGTTTGATATATTTTATTTAAGTATGTCTATCAGTTGTTTAGTATCCATAGTACAGGCCCCGCCTAGTTTGGGACTGAATAACCTTGTGTGAATTGTGTCCCACAATTTATTATTATTATTATATTAATTTGGTGTCATACATGACGCATCATTTTGTTATTTTCGATTGTAAATCCATGAGAATCTTTAGTCTATACTAAACACTACTAGCTTTTCCCGCGGTTTTGTCTTTGCACTGACCCAGCAACAAACACACTCTGTATATAGGTACAATACTAGCGACCCGCCCCGGCTTGGCACGGCTGCAATGCTGATACTAAAACCTTCCTCTTGAATCACTCTATCTATTAAAAAAACGCATCAAAATCCATTACGTAGTTTTAAAGATCTAAGCATACATTCGGACAGGCAACGGGAAGCGACTTTATTTTATACTAGCGGTTCTGCGCGGTTTCACCTGCGTAGTTCCCGTTCCCGTGGGAATACGGGAATAAAAAATAGCCTCAGGGATAATGTAGCATTGTAATGGTGAAAGAATTTTTGAAATCCTTTATTCCTTACAAACATACAAAAACACAAATCTTTCTTCTCTTGTATTAGTGTAGATAAGAGTAGATGTAGATGAACTCACACATAATATTAAACACGTGATTCAAAATAAATAGTAATAATAATAATAATAATCTCACGCCTTAGGGGTAGGCAGAGGTATTCCATTACTGGATATACCCACATTTCACGACATACATTGGACCCCTAAACGTGATAGGTGGTGAGCCCATCGCCGGACCGGGTCTATTTACTCATGTCTCAGAATTAATTCTGAGACCTGCGGGTTTCTTCACGATGTTTTCCTTTACCGTCGAGCTAGTGATAAATATGTACGTAAGTTTTTGAAAAACTCATTGGTACATGCCGGGATTCGAACCCGAGCCTCACTGATTTTCGACCGGCTCTTTAACCGGGCTATCACTGCTCTTTAAATAAATAGTATTCAATGACTAAATTACCTACTAGTAGTTAAAACTAGATCTAGTTCTAGATTCTAGAACTCGGTGGCCTTGTACTAGGTCTTTATCACGGCTAGCTAGTAGGGAAGTAGTTACTTAGAGAAAAAATACTTCATAGTTGGAATATAAATAAATAAATAATAAATAATCTCACGCCTTAATTCACAAGAGGGGGAAGGCAGAGGTATTCCATTTCTGGATATACCCACTTTTCACGAGGTATTCTTTGGAAACCTAAGCATGATAGGTGGTGAGCCAATCGCCGGACCGGGTCTGTTACACATGCCTCAGAATTAATTCTGGGACCTGCGGGTTTCCTCACGATGTTTTTCTTCACCGTCGAGCTAGTGATGAATATGTTCTTACGTAAGTTTTTGAAAAACTCATTGGTACATGCCAGGATTCGAACCCGAGCCTCACTGATTATCATCATGTGAAGCAGGCTCTTTAGCCGTAAGGCTATCACTTCTGTCTTCTTGTTTGTTCTGTTTGTTATTGTCAGTAGAAGGTTCTTACAAAAGAAAAAATAAGAAAGTAACACGAACAATTGACTTCCCTAAGGTTCCCTAAACCCAAAGACGTTTAAAAAAGAAAAAGTTTTTTGAAAGAGAATGATTTTCTTCCAACCTCTTTGCTTATAGCGTTTGATATAGCGAACAAAATATTGTTTGACAGTTTTCACGTCTGTCGGGTCAGCTAGTATAATATGGATTAAGTTATTGAATTATTCAATCAACAGACGCAATGAGTGACAATGTCGTGTATATTCCGCTTTTGTATTTTAATGAGGGCGACAAGTTCACGGAATCTGATTGTTGATTAAATTTTGAACTTGTCGCCATAGGGGCCGACTAAGGTTTATGAAAATAGTTTTAAGCAAAGAGATTAAAATAGAGGGGACAAAGCGAGGAAAATTTTAAGACAAAAGTTATTCCAAGTGGAATAAGTCTAGTACAATTTCGAACGAATGACAGCTCGCGTTCATACTAACTGACATGACGCTTGAGCTTCAAACATGCTTCAAAGTTTTGTATGAAAATATTCCCAATGCCCCCTCTATGTCCTATTATATTTTAATGTCTTTGCAAATACCATGTCTCGACTCAAGACAACTAGAAGCTGCAATGCTCTGCTAGTTTTAGTCGCAACTTAAACCTGATTCGAATAACCTGACCAGATATTTATAGAGACAAGAAAATGGGATAAACCCTTAACACGCTCTTGTACTATAGTTATAAAGTTTTACTGGAAGACGGGTAGGTAAGTAAGGATGAGTTATATTCATACTGCTTGCGTTTAAAAATTGATCCCCTACGAGTGTGCTACAACATGTACATACTTACTTCTTAGCGTGTTTATAGGATACAACAATGACGGGGAAAGATGATACGGAACGAATAATAAAGAAAAAGAGAGCTATCTGTTAAGAGTTGCGCTTAAAATACGACTTGAAATACAATGCGACTAAATAAAATGTGGTTAATTAACTACATTTGTCGGCCTCATTTTCCGTGCTCTAGTAACATATCTACGTCTTTATCTATATAATATCTTTGGGGTAGGTCCTATCTAAAGTTTTTATTTGTCACGCTAAGCGAGACTAGTTTAAGGCCCAGCGCACACGCTGGAAGCGCGGCGGAGCGCATTTGAAGACAACAATTTAATAAAAGCCTTAACGACTTGGACATACGGTCAATACATCCTCCGGTAAGCTATAAGGTGTCAGTAAGTCACAGTAAATAAAAACATTTATTTTCTGTAGAATATAGTATATGCGCGAAGTATTGAAGAAAAGCCAGATAAAAAGCACCCGAAACCGACGAGCACATATGAACCGATTGATGGATGTGGATGAGGCGCGAGAGGTGTGCCAGAATCGTAAATTATTGTATTTACTAATTTAAACCATTGAAATCCATCTCCGTAGTCGAGTAGTTTTAAAGATCTAAGCATACATAGGGCTGACAGACGGGAAGCGACTTTATTTTATACTATGTAGTGATGATTAAAAATTATATGATTCTAGCCTAAACACACTGGTTTAGTGTATGCGTTGTCTGCAATTCAATTATGTAGTTGTAGATAGATAATTATACTTATTAATATAGCGTCCTAGCGACCTGCCCCGCCTTCGCACGGGTGCAATGCTGATGTATCATCACTATCACTACATAGTATAAAATAAAGTCGCTTTCTCTGTCCCTATATCCCTATGTCCCTATGTATGCTTAAATCTTTAAAACTACGCAACGGATTTTGATGCGGTTTTTTTAATAGATACAGTGATTCAGAAGGTTTTAGTATTAGCATTGCACCCGTGCGAAGCCGGGCGGGTCGCTAGTTACATAAATCTTTCTCTTGAATCTCTTTATCTATTAAAAAAACAGCATCAAAATCCGTTGCGTAGTTTTAAAGATCATACGGATAGACAGCGGGAAGCGAGTTTGTTTTATACTACGTAGTGATAGTGATATTCATAGGTTTGAGGAAAAACACTGAGTTATCAAGTGACTGGCGTTTCAAGTTAATCCGAGGGCGTAGACCTGTGTGCATTAATTTGACGGGATTGTTCAAGACCACGGCAAATGAAAGGTTTTTGTAACGTGAACTAACTAGTTTACGTTCCGAATTCGAATTTGCTATGTATAAGGTGGATGAACCATAGAAGGCCATGCTCCTTCGAAGGCCAATTATTAAAAAGTGGTTATTGCCGTGTGATGACAAATTCTTTCTACTACACCCATCGAACTCAAGGATACAGAAACACTGTTTTATAAATTCAGCCCCTTTCTTCATTGACTTCGGTCGACGACGTAAAAATTGTAATTTACGAAAGACGCAAGTTTTTAAGTATAAAAATATATTATAACCTATTATTTTGTTAATTTTCGGACGATAACATTAGTAGGGCATTTTATTTAAGAATTTTTATTTCATAATTTCATTATAAAGGTTATTGGTAACTTATTTGGGATCGATGTAATACTCATTAGTATGTGGTCTATTATTTTTAAAACATTTCATCATTTCATCCTTATAGTAGATTGTGTTCAAGTAAAGTTCGTTGAGAATTTTATAGGTGAACATAATATAGTAAGAATTTAATGTTTTGTTAATGAAAGACCTTTTTATGTAGTTTAAATATCAGCAGATATTTCGATTGTCACAACGTTAGTTTTGAGTTAAACGACTGATTGATTATATTGGCCTTGTATGGAGCCTTGTTCCTAGGAAGGCCGTTTGGAAGAGCTTCATAAAACTTAAGTTAAATAAATAGTTATTAAATCTGCAATAAAAAAAACTATTTTATGTTTACCATGATAAAACAAACAATTTGTTTGTTTAATTTATCCAGTAAATTACGAATAATAACTGTTTATTTGTTAAAATGGCCTTTCATGGTCCACCCACCTTATAAAGAAGTAAATGACTGGCTGACCAACTGAATAATCAACAGTATAGCCGTAAATTTAGCAAAAAGGTTCCTTCTGAGAATGTACTTATTTAAAAAAACGAGCAACTTAATCTAATATATGAAACTCAATATTATTAAGTTATTCATAACATTTTCTTTTTGGAACCTCTTTTAATTATAAGTTAAATTGAAAGTAGAGATAAAGATCAAGTAGGTACCTACACATATTTTGTTTTAATTACGTTACACAAATCCACAAAATGTCAATGCCAATAATATCAATACAACGACAAATGTCAACGTTAACAATTGTGTTTTTCCTGCAGTTAGGCTAAGACAAAGTCAGTTGTGCCTGAAGTTTTCATTTTTGGCATTATTATTTAGAAATTATTGGTAATCTCAGTAAGTAAATAACAATCAAAACATTCTAACGCTAAACAGCAATAATAGTACGGTTTCCATAGATAGCACTAAATTCAGCTATCCTAATTCATTTTTCGGAAAAAATTAAGTACTTAACCAAAGATATTATATATAGAAAGACGTGGATATGTTACTAGAGCACGGAAAATGAGGCCGACAAATGTAGTTAATTAACCACATTTTATTTAGTCGCATTGTATTTCAAGTCGTATTTTAAGCGCAACTCTTAACAGATAGCTCTCTTTTTCTTTATTATTCGTTCCGTATCATCTTTCCCCGTCATTGTTGTATCCTATAAATACGCTAAGAAGTAAGTATGTACATGTTGTAGCACACTCGTAGGGGATCAATTTTTAGGGTTCCGTACCTCAAAAGGAAAAAACGGAACCCTTATAGGATCACTTTGTTGTCCGTCTGTCCGTCCGTCCGTCCGTCTGTCAAGACCCATTTTCTCAGGAACGCGTGGAGGTATGAAGCTGAAATTTATATCAATTACTCAGGTCTACTGTCCCTTGAAGCTGTGATAAAATCAAACTTCTAAGCCAACGCAATCAAAAGATACAGCCGTTTATGCCGCAAATTTTCGACACTTGCAAGGGAATCAAAACCTACAGGGTGCTTCCCGTGAACTCAGAATCTTGAAATTTGGTACGAAGCAACGTCTTATAGCATAGATAAAGGAAAAATTACGAAAACCATAAATTTGCAAGGTTGTACGGAACCCTCGGTGCGCGAGTCCGACTCGCACTTGGCCGGTTTTTAAACGCAAGCAGTATGAATATAACTCATCCTTACTTTAATATCTTTGTACTTAACACTTATTAAAAATAGCTGAAATCGATTAAGTAGTCGATACTGAACAAAATATTTTCAGGAATTGCTTATATTCTGTTGTATTGTATATTTTTACTATGATAAAAAAAGTTTCAAGTAAGGCTCAATTATCAGCCTCGAAAATTCGCACGGGAACGGGAATAAACAGCGGGTCTAAAGAGGCCGTTTCGGGTGAATCATAATAGAATTCTATTTCGATTCATATTCGAAATTTTCACCAAATACGAATCTGCTAATGAATTGAATTGTAAGTGAATCACTAAATTATGGGACCATTTTACGAAATTTAGAGGAATTGCTTAGGATTTGCTGGGAATTCAGAAAAGGAGAATTGCTCAGAGGAATTGCTCAAAGTGGCCATTTTAGACCCACAGGTCCCCGCTAGTCTTTATGGTGTTTTGGAGGCAGTGATAGCCTTACGGTTAAGAGCCTGCTTCACATGATGATAATCAGTGAGCCACGGGTTCGAATCTTGGCATGTGCCAATGAGTTTTTCAAAACTTACGTACACTAGCTTGACGGTGAAGGAAAACATCGTGAGGAAACCCGCAGGTCCCAGAATTAATTCTGATACATGTGTAAAAAGACCCGGTCCGGCAATGGACTCACTACCTATCACGTTTAGGGGTCCAAAGAATATCTCATGAAAAAAAATACAGAAATGGAATACCTCTGCCTACCCCCTTGGGGAAAAAAGGCGTGATATTATTTGAGAGAGAGTAAGTAAGTAAGTAACAACTCTTTATTGTACACCAATAAAAATATGCAACAAGTGACATAGTGATACAGAAAAGTACAAGGGGCGGTCTTATCGCTTTAAGCGATTTCTTCCAGACAACCTTAGGATGGATGTAACTGAGATAAACAGATGAAGGTAGGTGGTGCACTAAAGTTAACAATGGATTAAGGTACTTAAATACATAAACCGTTTCCTATAAATATATAAAAAAATAAAATAAAAAACACAATACATACATAAAGTAAATAAATATATATATATATATATATATAAATATATATATACCATAGCATATTATAATAACATGAATATAGTACATACATAATACATTATTACATAATACATACATTAAATACATACATTATTTGATTTATTATAAGGAGGATTCCAAGCCAAGGTAATGGATTTTTAGTCTGTTTTTGAAAATTGGCAGTGATTCAGCACTCCTTATGGACAGGGGGAGACCATTCCATAGCCTTACAGCCTGCACAGTAAATGAGAAGCTGTAAAAGTCTGTAGTGTGGCGAGGAAATTTCAGTAACAGATCTCTGCTTTGACGCCAGGACCGACTGAAGTCGCACTGCTGCTGAAAACGCTCTTTCAGGTACGAAGGGGTTGATGGAATGAATAGCACTGAGTAAAGAAGGGCGAGAAGATGGAGATCCCGGCGGCGGCGAATAGGAAGCCACTTGAGCTGCTTGCGAAATTCAGAGACGTGGTCATATTTGCGAAGACCAAATATGAACCTTATGCAGAAGTTTTGGAGACGTTCAAGCTTATCAAGTTGGGCTTCAGTTAAATCAGGATAAGAGGCGTCGGCGTAATCAAGTATGGGCAACAGTAGGGATTGTGCTAGCGAAATTTTAGTGGCAGTGGGTAGAAAATTGCGAAGCCTTCTAAGGGATGCGGATGCAGCAAACATTTTTCTGCTAACTTCCGCTAGCTGAGGGCACCAAGACATTTTCCTGTCCATAATCAGGCCTAGATTTTTTACTTGGGCACAGAAAGGAATGTGAACGCCATCGAAACTGACATGCGGTAAGGAGTCCCAATCTACTCTGGCTATTAGTCTTGAGCTACCAAGGATGATAGACTGTGTCTTAGTAGGATTTACTTTTAGACCATAACGATTACGAGAGGTTAAGTAAGATCCTTGGGAAAAGAATCGATCATCTAATGCCACACGCATCGAATCATACCATTACGACGACGTGATAATAAGTAAGTATGGTTCTTTTATGTGCCGCACGAGGTCAGACTAAGCTCAAAGAGCAATGTCAACGATTTTATTCAAGTGTATTTTCAAATAGGCAGGTTTTTTGTTCAGTATTTTTTTCCCAATGAAAATAAAAAAATCTCACGCCTTATACCTACCTAGAGGCAGAGGTATTCCATTTCTGGATATACTTACCTACTTTTCACGAGATGTTCTTTGGACCCCTAACCGTGATAGGTGGTGAGCCCATCGCCGGACGTCTGTTTACACTTGTCTCAGAAACAATTCTGGGACCTGCGGGTTTCCTCACGATGTTTTCCTTCACCGTCAAGGTTGATAAATATGTAACGTAAGTTTTGCAAAACTCATTGGTACATGCCAGGATTCGAACCCGAGCCTCACTGATTATCATCATGTGAAGCAGGCTCTTTAACAGTAAGGCTATCACTGCTCATATTTTTTTCCAGTGTAATTCTAGTACGGGTGACCGTGGCATCGAATCAGTTTTTTTCCGTTCCCATGGGAATTCCCAATAATACCTTCATAATGCTCACTTTGTGTAAAATTTCATGCTTCTACAACTAGGGGTGTCGGTTCTGTGTTGATCGATCACTTATAAAGATATGAGATTAAAAAGAGCTGCCCTTGAGTTTCTTGCTGGCTCTTCTCGGGGTACTGCATTTGGAACCAGCAACTCATCGGTGGAGATGGGCTGCTGTTTACATTTAGTCAATCTTCATGGACTAGTTTAGAGTGCCTTGTTATTATAAATTATTGACTTTTCATACCTAAAGAAATCAATGAATTTTGAGTTTGAGATTGAGACAGAGATTCTTTTTATATTATGTACTACCTACCTACTAGCGACCCGCCCAAAATCTTTGAAATTCTCGGATTTTCTTTATTAAATTAATGTATTATATATTGATATATTATTATTTATATATTAATCATATGAACTTTCCTCTTGAATCACTCGGTCTATTTATGGAATCCGCATAAAAATCCGATAGCGTCGGTACCCGACGGCGGGAAGCTACTTTGCTTTATAAGTCCAATACTTAAGTAGAAATAATAAGTTTTTTATTTTGTCGCTAGTAGTGGGCAGCCCTGGATTTTTCAATAGGCGGCAGATTGCAGAGACCTTTGGGTGGCTTGAAATATTCTGACAGTTAGGTGGCCACTAGCCTAACACCGTCTCCCAATCCGCGGGGGGCTCGCGTGGAAGATTGTAGCCTATACTTCCTCATGGTGAGGAAAGACCCTTAGCTCAGCCGTGGGCTGTTACTGGCTGTTGGTGGTGGTGATGAGCTTGCTCGCATCGGTCAGATGTCAAGTTCGTTCACGAACATAATTTTCATATAAAAAGGTTGCTTATGGAGAGATAATTTCATTGGGGGGACGGGGGCGCAAACTAAAATAAGACAAAACCCGAACGTAAGCAAAAATGAATTAAAAACCTGCTTTTTAAAACTTAGATAGATAAATGTGTCATATTATGCTTAGTAGTAGGTAATTCATTAGGAATCAGTTAGGTATATTCTAATTATGATGTAGGTATCTATCTATTAAATAACCACTCTGAGTAAAAAAACCGACTTCAATCTTCAACTTACATGTTTTCTCATGGATTCCGTGGTCAGAACTGGACGAAATTAAAATGGGACCAATCTGGAAGCACCAGCTTTCAAATAAAAAAAGAATCATCCAAATCGGTCCACCTAGTCAAAAGCTCTGAGGTAACAAACATAAAAAAAAACAGACGTTTTGATAACCTCCTCCTTTTTGAAGTCGGTTAAAAAGAGCGCTATCACGCCAACAAACTGTATTTAATGAGTTTGGCGAGGACTTTTAGAACAAGTACAAAATAAGAAAAGTAATAAATCCGGAACAGTAGGTGTATGACTAGCTATACGTACCTATATATCGTTTTTGTTGGTAAAGTTTGATGACGCAGTCACGACTGGTTTTACTAACAATAGGTATGGATGTTGTTTTTATGCTATGAAATCTTCCGAAGAAATTACTTATGGGGATATACTTACAATATGTAACAGAATAACCGCTAGTCCTGAAATTAGTTTGTTCAGTATCGACTGCTTAATCGATTAATTCTCCCAAAAATGAATTAGCGTATCTAGCTGAATTTAGTGCCTTCTATAGAAATCGTGCTATTATTAATCGATATTTAAGAAAATTGGTTAGACCCAACTAAAGTTCGATTGCATCATATATTTTTTTATATTAATATAGTAATTGGGAGGAATTGCGCTTTTTCTGTTACGCGTTGTATAAGTTACCTACTCTATGATTGTGACTTTGACCTCGACTGTGAATCCGTTGACTCGGAGACTAGATTTCCATAGATTTGACATTATATTTAACTCTCCTTGGCTTGTAGAATGATAATAACCGGCTAGGTGTAGATATCAAAACAATCTCCACACCAAAATCCGGTTTTTAATATCGGTAGGACACATTGAATTTTTGCAAACCAGATACTTTTGCGTTGATGTATTACCTATATATTCTTCTCACTTCTCAAGCTCTAAAAGTATCTAAGTACGCCAATATAGCCCTACGAAGCGGGACTAAAGTGACCACTATAGTCCCGCTTAGGGAATGAAAAGCGATAGTTTAATTTCCTTAACGAGATGTAGACAAACTCAAACAGCCAGTAAATATCTGTGGAGTGTGTAACCATCTTTATTGCGAAAATGTTGAGAGTTTTAGTTCCATGGTGTTTCCGCATAGAAGGTGGCGCCATGTAGTTATTTTAATTGTTAATCTGTAACAGGTGTAGAAGAAAAAAGTGCCCGCGATAATTTCAGAATTTTTGTGGAGTGTATTTGCTCGGTTTTAAATAAATTTGTACTAAATTGTCAATTTTTCTCGCACTCAAAGTGAAAAGTACAGTTTTACGACCAATGTTTTATTGAAAGGGACTTATGAGTAAAACAAGCAAAAATTACATAAAAAAAAGCTACTATAAAATTGCAGACTACCTAACAAAATGCATGGGATTAACCGACTCGACGCTATTCATTATAATTATTATCGTAAACCATATTTACTAGTAAGACATGAGATTAAAAAGAGCTGCCCTTGAGTTTCTTGCTGGCTCTTCTCGGGGTACTGCATTTGGAACCAGCAGCTCGTCAGTGGAGATGGGCTGCTGTTTACATTTAGCCAATCTTCATGGGCGAGTTTAGTACATACATACATACATATAATCACGCCTCTTTCCCGTAGGGGTAGGCAGAGACCACTTCTTTCCACTTGCTACGATCCTTACATACTTCTTTCGCTTCGTCCACTTTCATTATTCCTTTCATACATGCTCTTCGGTTTAGGGTACTCTTGACCTGGCCTTTTTTCAAGACGTCTCCAAGTTTAGTGTGCCTTGTTATTAGACTATTGACTGTTCTAAGTGTAATTCTTGTTACCTACAGAATAAAATACATTTTCATTTAAGTCCGTCCGAGATCGCGGGTTCTATTCCCGCCCTGGGTCAACATGAACATGTCTGTAGTGTAAATTAGTAAAAATCTCACGTTTGTCGTTAGTGCTGCGTTAGGATAAACAGTAGTCCCCGTGTTATTCTGACGTAAGTACCTATAAGATGTGATCTCTGTGAAGTTTCATCAAAATTTGTTCAGTAGTTTTGGCGTGCTAGAGCAACGAACATCCATCCATCCATCTTTACAAACATTCGCATTTAAAATATTAGTAGGATTGTACTTCAATACTAAAATTGGTAGATAAGTAGTAAATGCGAAGTAAGCGATAATTTGTAAGTTGGTATTTCTGTTACAATTTATTTTGTTTTCTTTAATTTCAGCAAAATAACACCTGACTTTAAAAGAAGAGAAAAGAAGTTATTATAAAACAAAAAAAAATATCGGTTATTTATTGTTACATTGCCTGAATCTTTTGAATAAAAAAATTGTAGCGATCTAGACTTTTGGAAAAAAATATATAATTATCACAAACACAAAACCAAATTTCTGAATGAACTGATTTAGGCTACAAAATAGGTAGGTACTTTATTTATCTTGTAAATTAGAAATAAAATATTTAAAGTTTACTTAAGTTAAGTACTACTAAAGTCACTCAGTTACATTTAAATCATCCGTATCAAACTTTGCCTATATCTGTTTACTAAATAATAATCTGCATAGATGCTTCTTCGATAATAATAAAATATGAATAAAGTATTTTTTTAAAATAAATAAGTTCTTTAAAGAAAAGAAAATTGTTAACTTACCTAAATAAATTTCGCTTGAACCACCGTACTAACTTTACACTAACAATTAAACTTACATAAAAATAAGACCGACCGTCCGTCTACCACCTCCGGCTACTCACAACTAAAGTGGCCGCTCTAAATACGAAAGAATCGTTGCCTCAAACGTGCGTACGCGCTGTACGAGGCGATCAAATTAACCGACTTGAAAAAAGGATAATTCGATTACTATTTCCGTATGCGTGAACCGAATTAGCTGCATTTATTTACTAGACTAGCTTTTGGCCTTGACTTCGTCCCTTTTTCGGGATAAATAGTTTGTTATTCTAGCTACATCACTGTTAAAGTTTCATCAAAATCCGTTCAGTAATTTTTGCGGGAAACAGTAACTAACAAACATCCATCCACCCTTACTTACTTTTGAGTTTATATGTTACTAGCCGGTCTGCGCGGTTTCACCCGCGTACGTCCCGTTCCCGTGGGAATACGGGAATAAAATTTAGCATATGTTACTCAGGGATCTTCTGGCTTTCCATTGGTGAAAGAATTATTAAAATCGGTCCAGTATTTTTTGAGTTTATTCGTAACAAACATACAAATCTTTCCTCTTAATAATATTTGTATATACTTACGAGTATAACATGTAGAAGTATAGATGTTATACGCATGTTAAACAACTTACTTTGCAAAATGGTGTACTTACCTAAGTATTACAAACTATACTTAGATGATTAGGTAGGTATATGAACAACAATAATGCTTGAAGCCGATTTCCTCCAGCACAGCAAAAAATAATCAAATTATGTAACCCAATTTAGTGCTAATTAGGTATTACCTATATGAATTGAAGTTCGAATCCTGGCATGTACCAATGAGTTTTTCAAAAACTTACGTACATATTTATCACCAGCTCGACGGTGAAGGAAAACATCGTGAGGAAACCCGCTTGTCTCAGAATGAATTCGGAGACATGTGTAAACAGACCCGGTCCGGCGATGGGCTCACCACCTATCACGTTTAGGGGTCCAATATATCTCGTGAAATGTGGGTATATCCAGTAATGGAATACCTCTGCCTACCTCCTCGGGGATAAAAGGCGTGAGATTATATTATTATTATTATTACTATATGAATTGATTAAAAAATGAAAATGTTTTTTTATTTCTGTAGGTATTTGAAAATTACACTTACAAAAGTCAATAGTCTAACAAGGCACTCTAAACTCGTCCATGAAGATTGGCCAAATGTAAACAGCAATCTCCACCGACGAGGTGCTGGTTCCAAATACAATAACCCGAGAAGAACCAGCAAGAAACTCAAGGGTAGCTCTTTTTAATCTCATGTCTTACTAGTTGTTAAATACCTATGGTTTACAATAATAATTTATAATTAATAACGTCGAGTCAGTTAAGTCTACTAAGTAGTCTGTAATTGTAATAGGCAAATTTTGTAAGTAATTCAATGAGAATCTTATTGTAAAAGCGTAAGTATACATTGACCCTTATAACATTTTAACAGAATAATGTGTTGAGGAGTTTCGGCTTCGTGGTCAAATGAGCTCACAGACCACTTAGCCCGCGGGCTAAGTTGACACTCTTATTTTTTCTATGGGTGACTTGACCTGTGTTAACTGAGCCCGCGGGCCAGTTCACCCACTAATTTATCGCTAAAGACCAACTTAGCCCACGGGCTCAATCGACCACTACCTACCGCTTAGGGGCTTACTCAGCCCACGGGCTCAGTTGATCAGTACATACCTACTGCTTATGGGTCTTTTTTTCTTGCCCCGCTTCTTTTAATCAACTTTACATGCAGAAGTGGTGGAGTTGCTATGGCTTTCAATGAGTGGACTTATAGTAGAAGCGCTAGTAGCCCTGCGGTGCCAGTGTGTTTGTAACGATCACACTGGTTAAGCAAAGTTGGGTGCGGTCAGTCAGTGAATGGGTGAACGCCTAGTGGCATTTATATCACGACCGCTTCCGTGTTTCGGAAGGCACGTTAAATTGTTGGTCCCGGTTTTCGTTGTGTTTACGTACAATGGAAGTCGTTAAGCCATGTCATATACCCTTGGGTAGCTCGAAAAATTCGTGCAGTTAGGTGGCCACTAGCTTAACACCATCTCCCAATCCGCGGTGGGCTCGCGTGCAAGATTAAAGCCTATACTTCCTCATGTGTGAGGAAAGGCCCTTTGCTCAGCAGTGGGCTGTTACGGGTTGATGATGACTTAAGTCCCTACTATGAATAAAAGCATAATTTTGACGGCACGGCTGCAAAAAGTATTAGCAGAAAGTAGGATATAAGCACAGTTTAACAATCATATAAACTGTGATATAAGTAAGGTAAGTACACTAAAAAGTGTCACAGAAAATGTCACCTCCTTCAAGCAAAGTTGGGTAAGATCATTGGTAATTTTTTTTCGCATACAAGTAGGTAAGTAGGTACCTACCTAAGTAAGTACCATTCACTACTACGTAGGCATGCAACCTACTCCCTGCAACTCTAAGGTCAAGGTCAAACTTTAGTTGTTTTATATCTGTAAATTACCTGTCTACCTAAAATTAAACTGATCAACTTTTACTTGCTGAAAAAACATGTTTTTTTTTTATTATACACTCGGCGTCAAAAAAATCGCACCTTTGCAAAATAATAATTCAAACCACCACCACCACTTTTAATCCCATTTAGAATCAATGATGATTTTGCATTTAAAAAAAAAGTATGTGCCCGACAAATGGACGAAACTCAATTTCACCCCAACCGATTTCGATGATTATTTTTTAACCGACTTCGAAAAGGAAGAGGTTTTCAATTCGACTGTATTTTTTACCAATTATACGTTCTACGTTATTTAATTTCCTACGCGCTCCTTCTCGTCTAGAACGCATAGAACAGTTTCTTAGCTGGTAAATACCTCTAACAAGTAGTTATTGGTCGTCATTAAACTTCACACTTGAAAAAAAGTAATCATTTATTTCAGGCAACACATTAAAACGAAACGAATTTAAACGAAACCAATTAAATTTTTAAGTAGCACCCGTTCGCCTAAGAAATTAAAACGCATGTCAAAGGTGATCACATCCGCTATTACATGCATTATGAATTTATACATTGAATTTAAATTTGTGTAGGTCAACACCACAGGAAATATAAAAAGCTAAAGCTAGTTAGTTATTTAGTTAGTTTAGTAAGTTATTTAACATGTAGGTATGTTATGTGTAAGGTATATATAATACTAGCTACCCGCCCCGGCTTCGCACGGGTGCAATGTTGATATAAAAAACTTCCTCTTGAATCACTCTATCTATTAAAAAAACCAGCATCAAAATCCGTTGCGTAGTTTTGAAGATTTAAGCATACATAGGGATATAGGGACAAAGAAAGCGACTTTGTTTTATACTATGTAGTGATGGGCCTCTTTCTACGTTATTTAAGATCTATTAATGTAAATATTGCCTGAAATATACATTTATTATTATTAACGGTAAGTACGTACAATGTACTTATGTATGTATGTTTTTTTTATAAGAAAAAAGGGGGCAAACGCTATGACAGAATAACAGGGGTTGCTGGACCCCAGTGACCATAAGCTGAGTCATAGACCTTATCTTCACGTAGTACCTGTACTGTTTCTACTTATGTTTTTTTTTATAGGAAAAATAGGGGGCAAATGAGCAGACGGGTCACCTGATAGTAAAGTGACTACCGTCGCCCATGGACACCTGCAACTCAAGAGTCACAACTGCGTTGCCGGCCTTTGAGGAGGGAGTAGGGGAAGGGGGGGGCTCAGGTTACCTCACTCACTCAGCGAAATGCAATGTATGTATGTTAACGCGGGCTTGTTTCCGCAACTCGACGTCCTTTCTGCGCCTATTTTGCGTGATGGTGGGAATGGCTCTACTCTTTGAGTATTAGGTAAACCAACAGGAGACGTCACGCGCACTAGTTTCTTTGCAAAAAGTCTGCCAATTTCTGCGCGGGGGACGGGGAAACGCACACAAATAATGTTAACACAAACGCATTTTTTGACAAAACTATTAAACACTAGCTTGAACTAGATGCACACAAATACATTAACACACAGAAACAACCAATCCGAGCACTCCGTGAACTCAAGACAACTAGTTGTATAACAGGTAAGAGCGTTGCTCATAACTTTTTTGGCAGAGGGGAACGCCTGTCAGTGGCGTCTCCGGTTGGTTTAATACTCAAAGACTCTACTCTTGCCATCCCAGCTCCTCCAGGAAGCCCAGGTAAATATCTGTTTGAATTCGGTTGTGAGGAATGCGAATATACGAGAGAAGTTTGAAAGAAGATGTAGTGACAAGAATAGAGAAGGGTATGTTAAGCTGGTTTGGTCATTTTGAACGTATGGATGAAAGAAGAGTAAAGAAAGAGATTTATGGTGCGAATGTTGAAGGATGCAAGGCAAGAGGACGCCCCAGAAGGACGTTCACGGGTCAAATTTGTGACGTCCTTCAAAAAGCTGGGGTCCGGAGTGCGAAGAATAGAAGAGCGTGCATGAAAAGGCTTATGGATGTGAATGAAGCGAGGGAAGTGTACGAAGATCGGGCAAAGTGGCGATCCATCATCTCGGCCTACCCCTGTGGTAAGGCGTGAGATGTGTGTATGTATGAATTCGGCTTTTTCCATAAGGCCTAACTGATTTGGCTACGAGGACTAAAATATCCTCATGGCCGAACTCGTGTCAAAATAGGCAAAGCAAATGCAGTTACTTGGGTTAAATACCTCTGCAATACCTACTTCTGATGGCCTGGTACTTCAATGTGTCTCAGAATTTAGGTATTATTCATTTATTACATAACTAGCAGTTTCACGCGATTTCACCCTCCTCGTTAAGTTAGACAAGTTAAAATTTTTCATTCTGACATTATTTATGTCAAATATTTTTTGAAATCACTCCAGTAGTTATACAAATACACAAATCTTTCCTCTTTGTAATATTAGTATTTGTATTGTAAGCGCTACATTTGTTCAGTAATTTTTTCCTTATCAATGATTATTTTGACCAAAAGACATTATAAAAAAAAACAGTTTTTTTTTTCTACAATCTGGTCACTCTGTCCAACTTTCAGTCTTCCGTGGCCAAACATTTTCTGGAATCCAAAAACACAAAATGAAACAACGTACTCAAATTTTCATCTTATTTATTTAAAAATGGCCGCCGCTGTAAAAAATATATAAACAAAAAAATGTCGTCTAACTTTTTTATTTCTTAACATCTCTCTTTATAACTAAACACGCGATTTTGTTATGAAAAATAACTATGTAACTTTGTATTCGCTTGTTTACAAAAAACGCAGCAAAAACGCAATGTTTCTTCTCTTTGTATTTTGTTTTGGACTAGATTTCAGGACTATCACAAGCTGTAAGCTACAGCAATAAAAACAGTTTTGATTTTTATATTTTTATTTTGGTTATTGAAGGTGCGTTTTGGCTGCGTTTTTGCTGCGTTTCTTGAACAGATTAAGTTAGATTGCAAAGTTTCATAAACAATCGCGTCGAGATATAAAGTGCCCACATAACATTTTACTTAAAAATATATAAAGGAAGTAAGTACTTTCCTTGGTATCTTTGAAATGTAATAAATACATACTTGAATTAATGTGGATCCAGTAAATAATAAAAAGAAATGCATATATTTTAAAGTAAAATCTTATGTGTGCAAATAATTATCAATTTTATTTCTTATTCTTATACTTTCTTTACATTCACAGCTTTGGTCTATTAGAGCGTTACAAATTAAAAAATATAATATTTTTTTTCACTAATTTTCTTTTTTATTTAAAATATATAAATATCCCTACTTTTTTTTCCTAAACATATTTTTGAATGAAAAAATAGAGAACCACGATATTTAAAAAATCTTTTCTCAAAAACAAAATGGAGACTCGAAAAATGCACGCTCAATTCAAAAATATACCTACCTTCCCGCTTTCCTTAACGCTAAACTTTCTCTTAATATCTATGGTAAATAAAAAGATTGTAATAAAAAGATTTTTCTTAAAAAATCCTCTAGCGATCTGCTTATGTGCGTACAAGTAATTATATTAAAAACGTTGTACTCATCTCTTTTACCATTACAAACTATGTATTTAGAAATGCATAAAAATTCGGGAAAAATTATGATTATGAGCACCAAACAATTTTAAAAACAAATAAACGTCGATAGTTTTTTTCGGAAGCAACCGCTCACCGCTCCGTAATTAATTAAAAAAGCATGCAAAATCACCTTTTATAAAAAAAAAACTCGACGTTTATTCTTCAAGAGGAAACATCAAAAACTTTGGCAAGATTACACTTTTTTTTGTATTTTCACATAAAATGTCCGATATTTCTTTCATAATTGTGACGTTACAGGAAAAATAAAAATACGAATCTTTCTTAACCCTATTTTTTCTCATTACAATTGCCACTTAAATTCGATTATTATCACTTCAATCATCATCATCAGCCTATTACGTGACTGAAGGCACAGTCCTCCCACCGTAGTCCATACTTATTATTGAGCTAACATTTTTTTATTCAGAATGCAATACAAATTGTTTACTAGTTACCCATTAATTTGTGATTATTGCACAATGTGCACTGCGTAAAGTGAGCATTTAACGCAAAATGTGTATTTCGGTCAAGTGTACTTCACTTGTACACAACTTGTTATATTCGTGAACTGCACATTATAGGTCAAATCATCGTATACGAATATAAGAAGTGTCGATTATGAGAAGTGCACATATTGCACACAGATACAGATTTTGCAATATGTGCACAAGTGCAATTTTGTCAACCCCCTAGATAAATAACAAAAAGTATCCATTATGAGAAGTGCACACATTCCAAAATACACATTTTGCGTCATGTGCACATTTCTGTCAAACTCGATATATTTTATTGACTGTGCCAGTGCGGAATCGCAACATGGGCCTGGGCCATCGCTGGGAGAATTGTGCCCTGTTAATTTCCCTTCATATATCTTTGTCAAACCGTTGGAATAATCGTGACATAACATAGGAGCTAAGTTAAATACAATACTAGCGTTTAATTGTTTTATTTATTGATTTATTTATTACCAGTACCAGAATTTTCGGGTTCGAATTTTTTTTAAATGTATTATAATCTTATCAGTACTTCAGTGCATAGCACCGAGCTAACTGTACCAAGGTTTGGGACTCAATAACCATGAGTGAATGAGGATCAGTACAGTTATAGCAAATCCATTAGAAATATTATCCACGTTATTCTTTATGATATAAGAATGATATCTCTTTTTGAATTATCCAAATCGGACCATTACTTACGAAGATATTAAATAATAAACATACTCAATGATCGCGAGAGCGTGTACGTCACTGTGAGGGAACCAAGTACGGCCGGCCGGCCGGCACTCAATGATCGCGGGAGCGTGATGACGTCACAATGAGGGCGACGCTACCGCGGCGGCTACTCGGTGAACTTCGCTAGGAATTCGGTCATAACTTTGTCAATTTTTGTCGTAGAACAAAAATTTTTGTACTGTATGTTAAGGATTTCTTAGCTCTATAAATCTGCATTCTCAACTAAAAACGTTACGGATCCTCATTGTCCTACAATTCAACTAAACGTTTATAGACTTTGTATTGCTGTATGAAATTGTCAAAAATGGGTAGTTCCAGGAATTAATACCTATTCCACCCCCCCCGGGGATAAAGGCGTGAGCTTATATATTTTTATTTATTGAAAATATTTAATTTATATAAAAACCAAACAATTTTTCGCAAGGTATCTTTGGCTATGATGATCAAATAAACAACTAAATTAAGCAGATTTATTGGGGGACACAATAGCCAGACCGTTATTCAGTCCCAAACTAGGCACAGCCTGTGCTATGGGTACTAAACAACTTATAAACATACTCAAATATAATAAAACCCAGACACGAAACCAACCAACATGCTCTTGCAAATATTGGTCCAATCAACTAAGCCAAAACACCAAATAAAGTGGTCAAACAAAATTGTCTATGAGCTTATCAATTGGTACAAATTGGAAGTATTTTCATAGATTTTTTGTTACTTAAATAAACGCTAGCATTCATAACATTAGCTTTTAAAAAAACAATCTTAAAATGGCAAAATATGGAAATCACTAATGGTAACTTTGTTGCGACTAATTTTATGACGCATTTAATATACTTTTTGATTAAAATTAAAAAATATATATAATATACAAAAAAAATTAAAAAACAAAAAACATAATCGTAGAATTCACTAAATAACAGAAAATATTTTTATAATCAGATTATTTCGTGGCTTAAAGTAAGGAAAATTAAACTGAGAGAAACTTTTTAAATTTTAAACTTAATTTTAACGTTGGCAACACCGTTTACAATCTATTTTGAAGGTAGTCCGCAGAAAATTACTCACATTTTAATAACAAAAATGGCCCCCGCATTATTGAAAGTATAGTTGCAATAATATCCATATTAATACGACATTTAAAGTTAACCTGAAAGGTAAAATTTGACCACTACTATTCTAGTAATTTCAAAAACCTTTTCATAGCGGATGCTCTTTTCTGGGGAACTATCTTTGACCGGATCTGTTTACATATGTCTCAGAATTAATTCTGGGACCTGCAGGATTCCTCACGATGATTTCCTTCACCGTCGAGCTAGTAATAAATATGTACGTAAGTTTTTTTTTAAACTCATTGGTACATGCCAGGATTCGAACCCGAGCTTCACTGATTTTCATCATGTGAACCATGCTCTTTAACCGTAAGGCTATTACTGCTCTCATTACATATATGGTATATTGGGTATATCCTATTGAGTTATTTTCTATCGATTGCTGTCTCGTCTTACAATTTCAATATTTGTATGAATTAAATGCAACTAGGCAATGATTGAACTGGTCGGATTTGATCCTAGCCGGACTGCCCAATCTTTATTGTTCCATACTGGCCTTAATCCGATGGTTCTTATTTATGGTCCCAATCTGATTGTTCTTATTTATTGTCCCAATCTGATTGTTCTTATTTATTGTCCCAATCACTTGGTTCTTATTTATTGTTACGGTTGTCCCAATCTGAGAGGCTTGATATTATTATGATTGTTCCAACCTGATGGTTCGTAGATATCGTCCCAATCCGATGGTTGTTATTCTTTGTCATAATAACCTGGGATAACCTGATTCTTTGTCCCAACCATAATCTGTGTGTTTCTGCCTGTAGTCCCTATCATTTTCATGAAAGAAAGATACCCTGAACTACATAATAGTGGTCAAAAATTACATAATGGTACGTATAAATAAAGAAATTATTCTGTAATCCCTAAATCAATCTTCTATATAAACTTGTAACATAATTTTATTATAAAACACGTTATTATAGTACAATCCTTTGGAAATAGGTAAAACAATACTTAATGTATACCGTCTCTAAAAAAACTACCTACCTCGTTTTATAAGTCATGGTAACTTTACCACCCATAAAATCCAAAGGCTTCCAAATTGCTTTTGCGTAAATTTATAATCAAATATAAACAATATCATTAATTGTAATCCGCACAAAGGATATTTTGTGCACAAAATGCACCATTCTCCCATTGTAATACATGCACAGAATATGTACACAGCGTACAGTTGAATGCATCTAACGTATTTTGTGCACAAAATATATTTTTTGTGGAAATTAATGATATTTTGTGCACAAAACTTGTTAGGTGCACAAATGTCCTTGCCATTACAACACATCTATAGTTTAAAAGTTTTTTTTTGTATATACTGAATGTAAAATAAGATTTTTACCGATATAATATTGTATTCATACTGTGCCTTTGAGTATTAAACCAACTGTTTAGGCACGTAACGTGTCTAGAGATTGGTTACACTGTCTATAGATGGCATTATACCCTTCGGCTGAATCACGCTATGGTTTCGCTCATAGCGGCAGCATAAGTAGGTCTCCATTTTTCTGTTAATTTGTCTTTAGTTTCTCATAGAATAAACGTCTCAATATCTAACAGTGTTTTAATGGTGAACATAATGGTCCTTCGAAGCCGTAAACAGTGAGTACAGTGATAAATAGTTATTGTAATAATTATTTAGAAAAAAGTGTTTAATAAAGACTCAGTGAAAAAAAAAAAAAAATCAAATATTCGGACATGAAAAAATAAATTAAAAAATTGACGTAAAAAAGACGGAACTATAAAAAATATAGGTCTTGAAAAAGTTTGAACGTTATGATTTTGGTATCAATGTCAACGTGTCAAGTGTCATAAAAATATATTATTATGGAAGGCTTACACAAAGTTTTATCTATTCAAGAAGAAACCTATAACAAGATTAGAAAGGCACACATTAACTTTGGAAAATCTCCTAAAGAAAGAATCACCCTTGGCTACGCAGAGTCAAGGTTAGAAACATTGGAGAAGTACTGGTTAAATTTTAAAAATACTCATGATCAATTGGTTGCCGCTATCCCTCTTGAAGATAGATCTAAATTACCCTACTTTAAAGATGACATCTACAATGAGTGTGAGGAAATATTCTACCAATACAAGGGTGAATTGAAGACGACAACAGCGAGGTTATCTGAAACAGAGCAAAGACGTGGAAATTATGACAAAGAACAACCAAGCAAACACTCCACTGAAGTTCTACTGCCACGCATTAACCTGCCTACGTTTTCTGGTGACTACACGGAATGGCAATCATTTCATGATCTTTTCCAAACATTGATCCACAAAAATAATGCTCTAGAAGATGTACAAAAACTGCATTATTTGAAGTTGAGCTTAACAGGAGAAGCCGAAGGTTTGCTACGAACCGTTCCTACAACTTCAGACAATTACGCTCAAGCTTGGACTATTCTTAAAAAACGTTACAGCAATAAAAAATACATAGCAAATTGTGTATTTAAAAAACTCTTTGGCCAAAGAACCTTGACACAAGTATCATCGCAATCCCTAAGGAGCCTACTAGATACGACTGTAGAATGCCTGAACGCTTTAAATAACCTAAATCTACCAGTAATACAATGGGATGCGATTATAGTTTATATCATAGTCTCCAAACTTGATCTTGAGAGCCACCAACAGTGGGAAGAAGCAACTAGTGCAGATTGTTCAAATGAGATACCAAATTTTGAAAGGCTGAAGAATTTTATAGAAGCAAGGTTCCGCACACTTGAAATGATTGAATCTTCAAACAAGTTTCAAAAATTTGGCAAAACAAGAGCTTTTCTTACCACGGTTTCATCTCAGTGCGCTTTCTGTGATAGTGACGATCACTACATCTACCACTGTAAGAAGTTTGCCCAGCAACCAGTAGAAGAAAGATACAACTTTGTACAAATCAATGGCCTCTGTTTTAATTGCTTGATACCTAATCACTTAGTTCTGAACTGTAAACAAACAACATCCTGTAGAATTTGCAACAAAAAACATCATTCACTGTTACATCTTGAAAAAAGACGTCATGAAATTGAGAAACATGCTGAAGGAGTTAGTCATAAAGACCATGAGGTGGAGGAAAAGCAAGTTACCTCACATTTCTCCACACACAAACAACCCGGTCAAAATGTTTTATTAGCTACAGCATTGGTTGATGTTCCTTCGGGAAATGGAGATACACACATCTTCCGTGCGTTAATTGACCAGGGCTCACAAGCCTCGTTCGTTACTGAGAATATGGTTCAATTATTGGGATTGAAGCGTAAGAGAATCAACGGCGTGGTTACTGGAATTGGTGAAGGCAACAAACACACAAAATATATGGTTGAATTTACACTTAAGTCGAGAAATAATGCTGCATTCACGATTCAAGTTCAAGCTTACATATTGAATACACTAACTACCTATTTACCATCTCAAGAAGTCGATATAAACTGGAAAAAGTTATATACCCTAAGATTGGCAGATCCGACATTCAGTAAGCCAAACAAAGTTGATATTCTGCTTGGTGCAGATGTATACAGCAAGATTATAGACGCTGGTTTAATCAGGGGTCCATCAGGAATTATTGCCCAATCAACGCACTTAGGCTGGATTTTATCAGGAGAAACTACAGCTATAACTTCCACAAAACAAATAGTTAGTATGCACACACATACCCTAGACAATGATATATTAAAGAAGTTTTGGGAACTAGAGAATGGCTTATATATACCCAAAAGCTTAATGACACAGGAAGAAGAAAGATGCGAAGAAATATATATGAAAACTACCGAAAGAGATGATACAGGAAGATATATAGTCAACTTACCTCTGAAAGGAAGTCTAGAAGAAACAGTATACAGATGTGGAGATACCAAGAGACTTGCAACTAAGAGATTACTACAATTAGAAAAAAGATTTGAGAAAAATGATAAACTGAAAACAGAATATACTAAAGTTATAAAGGAATATGCTGAACTAGGACATATGGAAATGGTTGAAGATAATAATCTGTCGATTTACTTACCTCATCACGCTGTTGTTAGAGAAGATAGAGACACAACCAAAGTTCGCGTAGTATACAATGCATCGGCAAAAGGGTCCAAGGGTATATCACTGAATGATAATATGATGATCGGTCCCAAGTTACAACCTGACTTATATACACTAGTGATTAAATGGAGATTACACAGAATCTGTTTGATCGGAGATATTGTGAAAATGTATCGCCAGATTAAAGTAACAAAACAACATGCAGATTTACAAAGAATTCTCTGGCGTGACCATCCTCATGAAAAAATACAATGTTACCGATTACTCACAGTCACCTTTGGAACTGCGTCAGCACCATACCTTGCTGTAAAAACATTAGAACAGTTGGCAAATGATGAAAGGTCTTCATATCCACAGGCATCTGAAATTGTAAAGACCTCGTTCTACATGGATGATCTGATGACCGGAGCTGAAACAATAGAAGAAGCTAAGATGATTTACAAGGATGTCAGTGAACTGACTCATTTGGGTGGATTCAAAATGCAAAAGTGGTCTAGTAACTCAAGTGAATTGTTAAAAATTATTAGTCAAGAAAGGGATACTACAGACAATTTAGAATTTAAAATGGACCCAATAATAAAAATCCTTGGTTTAACATGGGAACGATATGATGATATGTTTCAATTTATAGTTAACCTAGGCGAAGATACTCACCCTATCACAAAACGTTCCATACTGTCCTGTGTGACAAGGCTGTTTGACCCGTTTGGTTGGTTAGCTCCAGTTTTAATAACGGCAAAAATAATGATTCAAAAGCTGTGGCTTTCTGGAGTAGATTGGGATCAAGAAGTAACAACTGAGATGAAACAAGAGTGGATTGATTTTAAAGAGAGTTTGACAAGTATACAATCGATTGGTATACAACGTTGGCTTAACATTAACTCTAATAGTGCTCAAATAGAAATACATGGTTTCTGTGATGCATCAATGGCGGCTTATGCAGCGGTTGCTTATCTGAAGGTGATAGACAAGGATGGAAATGTACACATAAACATAATTGCAGCAAAATCTAGAGTAGCTCCGCTAAAACAAATATCTATACCCAGATTGGAATTATGTGCAGCTACATTATTGACTAAATTACTAAAGGATTTAATGGACATTCTGAAAATTCAAAAAACTTTTGTGTTCGCGTGGACTGACAGCACAATTGTACTCGCATGGCTTCAAGCACATCCCAGTAAGTGGCAGACATTTGTTGCTAATAGGGTATCAGAAATAATACAAACACTTGATAATACAAACTGGAGACATGTGTCATCATCTGAAAATCCTGCAGATCTAGCATCAAGAGGAATAAATGCAAGCGAGTTAGCTCAAAGTAAACTTTGGTGGAAAGGGCCAGAGTGGCTCAGTAAGAAAGAAATAGAAACCAAAATATTGACAGTCCCACCAACAGATATAGAAAGAAACATAAAAATGAAAAACACCATTACAATACATGCAAATGTAACAAGAGTACCAACTGTGGATGATAAAGATATAAAGAAGGAGAAGCCTTTATGGGAAAAATATTCAAATTTACAAAAAATGATGAGAGTTACGGCTTATTGCAAGAGATTCATTACAACAAAACAACGTACGCATGGAGAAAAGCTTAGCATACTGACTGTATCAGAACTACAAAAGGCTTTAGAATTATGCATTAAATATTATCAAGGTGTGAAGTTCACAGATGAGATTAAGCTACTTAAGAGGGAAGGTAAGGTTGCTTCGACAAGCATCATATCATCTCTCTCTCCGTTTCTAGATAAAAATGAGTTGTTAAGAGTAGGTGGGCGACTCCAGAACGCTGAGATGACATACGAGAAGAAACACCCATATATAATTCCTAGTAATACTCACCTTACTACATTGCTTGTACAAGATGCACACTTACGATCTTTACATGGAGGAAATCAACTCACATTAGCGATTCTGAGATCACAATTCTGGATAATAAACGGTCGCAAGGAGGTTAAAACATTTATCAGAAAATGTATCATTTGTATTCGACATAAGGCTAAGACGTCACAGCAGATAATGGCTGACTTACCTTCCTGCAGAGTAAATGTTGGAAGACCATTCGAAAACAGCGGCGTAGACTACGCTGGTCCTATACAGATACGAATGTCCAAAGCGCGGGGGTACAAATCGACTAAAGGATACATTTGCCTGTTTGTCTGTATGAGTACACGAGCGGTGCACATCGAAGCAGTTACAGATATGACAACATACGCGTTTTTGGCGGCTTTCAGACGATTTGTGTCTCGCAGAGGACACTGTAAACATTTATGGAGCGACAATGGCTCCAATTTTATAGGAGCTGCTAAAGAACTTAAACTTTTGCTACAAAAAAGCAAGGCTAACATTTTTACAGAAATTTCTGAATTACTTTCTAATGAGGGTACTACATGGCATTTTATCCCACCCAAGTCACCCAACTTCGGCGGTATTTGGGAAGCTGCTATTAAGTCTACTAAGTATCATCTTACTCGAATTATTGGTAATCAAACACTTACTTATGAAGAACTGGCTACACTGTTGACACAGATAGAAGCGTGTCTCAATTCAAGACCTCTATGTAGAGATAATTCTACTTCGGATATGTTGACACCCTTGAGTCCGGGCCATTTTATTATTGGAGAACCTTTAATCGGAGTACCAGAAAACAATTTTGAAAGTTGCAATATGAGTTTATTGTCCCGGTGGCAGTTAATTCAACGTATGAAGCAGCATTTTTGGAGGAGATGGAGTTCTGAATATTTACATACTTTACAACAGCGTTATAAGTGGAAAAATACAATTAATGATCCAAAGATTGGTGATATTGTCATTATAAAGGAAGAAGACTTACCACCAACTAAATGGCTTTTAGGAAAAATAATTGACTTACACCCCGGCAAAGATAATAAAGTACGTGTAGTCACTATACAATGTAAAGGTCATAAAACGTTGAAGAGGGCTTTATCAAAGTTAGTACTGCTTCCAACGGCGAAAGAAGAAGTTTAATTTAAAGAACAGTGTTCTTTGGGGGCCGGCATGTTTAGGCACGTAACGTGTCTAGAGATTGGTTACACTGTCTATAGATGGCATTATACCCTTCGGCTGAATCACGCTATGGTTTCGCTCATAGCGGCAGCATAAGTAGGTCTCCATTTTTCTGTTAATTTGTCTTTAGTTTCTCATAGAATAAACGTCTCAATATCTAACAGTGTTTTAATGGTGAACACCAACAGGAGACGTCACGCGCACTAGTTTCTTTGCAAAAAAGTCTGCCAATTTCTGCGGGGGGGACGAGGAAACAAACACAAATAATGTTAAAACAAACGCATTTTTTGACAAAACATTTAAACACTAGCTTGAACTAGATGCACACAAATACATTCACCAATCCGAGCACTCCGTGAACTCAAAAAAACTAGTTGTATATAACAGGTATGATCGTTGACCGACACTTTTTCTTGGCAGAGGGGAACGCCTGTCAGTGGCGTCTCCGGTTGGTTTAATACTCAAAGTACTGTGCGTGTACTACAGTGGATTCTAGCTTGTCTTGTACATAAAATATTCATTGATACAACCATGTAGACATTTGATTTAGCTCTTTGGGCAGTGAAGTGTGTTAGGCTCTTGAATTTCTTAGCGACCGTACACATTGGTAAAAACAAAAATTAAATTATTACAAAAATTAATCGAAACTGAGAGATTTTCGTCATATCGTTAGATAATGATTTTATAAGTTCTTTTTTAATTTTGGAATGTCTCTCTTCATCACTGAAGGATTCGCGTTAAATCCTGAAAAGGAAGATTATGCATTTATTATTAAAAAATAAAAGCTTTTATTAAACTTCCAACATAATATGTTTGTACTGAGCCCGTGGGCTGAGTGAGCCCTTATGTGGTAGGTAGTGGTCAATTGAGCCCGTAGGCTAAGTTGGCCTTTAGCGATAAATTAGTGGGTGAACGGGTCCGCGGGCTCAGTTAATACAGTAGGTCAAGTTACCCATAGAAAAAATAAGACTATCAACTTAGCCCGCGGGCTAAGTGGTCTGTGGGCTCATATGACCACTAAGCCGTTTGTTTGGGTGGAATCTTGAAACTCAATTTTTAAGCAGCTATCTTCAACCGATTGAGCTGAAATTTGGTATACTTATATAAGTTCGGTGACAATGCAATATTATGATACCACCGAGCTGATCTGATGATGGGCAGGAGGTGGATATCGCAACTCCTCAATGGCTACTCGTTAACTGAGTTTGGGCTCATTTGGTTGGATGAACAGAGCCATACGTAGAAAAGCTTGCTTTTTTAGTTTTCATGAACTATAATTATTTACTAGTTTTTGTCCGTGGTTTCGTCCCAGTACTGACAAAGTTAAAAAAAACTATTTATGTATAGATAACTCAGCTTCCAGGTGGTGTATTGAGATGAAACATGTACCGGATTCTAAGTCAAACAGTCAACAATACATCTGTAAAAACCGCATACAATTTGGTGCAGTAGTTTAAGCGTGATGCGCGTACAAACATACGGAAAGACCAACAAAAATTCTAAAAATAATTGTCAATAGAAGCCAAAACTGTAGCCTTCATATAAAGTTTACTTAAATATCTTCTATTTACAGACATAAGCCAATTACAATTTTATTATATGTATAGATCCAATTTATTTTTGTCGAGTTATTTTTGTTCTCGTGTGACCGCCATCATTGGGGCGTGATTTTCATTTCTGTTGAGAATTATTATTACATTAATCTAATCCTAGAGTTAGGATTAGGCGCAAAATACCACATTCGCAAAATGCCACATTCTCAAAATGCCACATTAGCAAAATGCCACATTCTCAAAATGCCACATTAGCAAAATGCCACATTAGCAAAATACCACGTTAGCAAAATGCCACACGTCAAAATGCCACACTAACAAAGTGTGATACTTGTACAACTCCCTTTCTTGCAGTATGTTCGAGAGTGTGGCATTATGCGAAAATGACATTTTGAGAATTTGGCATTTTGCGAATGTGGCATTTTGCGATGTGGCGTTTTGAGAATGTGACATTTTGCTAAAATCTAATGTGCCATTTTGCGCCTAATCCAATTACAGTCCGTCATTTTAACATACAAGTACCTACAGTGTAGTGGAATGAATATAAATTAAATAAGTAATCAAAAACATTCACTACCAGCTGTTAGTTAGTTCCCGCTCCCGTGGGAATACGGGGATAAAATATAGCCTTTGTTACAGAGATACTGTCGCATTCCAATGGTGAAAAAATGATTAAATCCATTCAGTAGTTTTTGAGTGTATTCGTTACAAACATACAAAAATACAAATCTTTCCTCCTTATAATATTAGTGTAGATATAGATTATTGGGTTTCACGATACGAGCGCGCTCGGACCGAGTATATTTTTGGTGTTTTAATAATTAATGTACTGATAGAATTACTGTTTTTTATAAACCGACTTCAAAAAAAGGGGTTTCTCAATTCGACCGTATATATACCGATTTTGATGATTCTATTTTGTTGGAAAAGATATCCCAACGGTGGTAGCATGGTAATGAAAGCAGTATCTGATGATGGTATCCCAGAGAAATCGAGGGGAACCATCGAAAATCGTAGTGGCGACTAGCGCTTTTTTATTTTTTTAGTTTCCTGTTCAAAGTCGTTTTTTTTTATTTAAATTATTTTCGCGCCGTACTTAACAAACTTGATATTAATTTTTTTACTAATGTCATTGTATATTATGTAGACATACCTCGTATCTATGCAGTAACTGGGGGCCGGTATAGTGAGTGCTCTCACTGTAGAAGAAAGGTCGCTTCATTGTGTTTTGCCCTAGAAACAGAGAAAGAAACATAAAATAACACAATATAGAACTCTAAGGAGTAAAAAACAGACTTCATACGTTTTTCTCATGGATGCCATTGTCAGAACTAGACCAAATTGAAATGGGACCACCAGTTTTTTAAAGGTGTGTTTTGCCCTAGAAACAGAGAAACAAACGTAAAATAACATAAAACTTTAAGTAAAGAGTAAAAAACAGACTTCATACGTTTTTCTCATGGATGCCATTGTCAGAACTAGACCAAATTGAAATGAGACCACCAGTTTTTTAAAGGTGTGTTTTGCCTTAGAAACAGAGAAACAAACGTAAAATAACATAAAACTTTAACTAAAGAGTAAAAAACAGACTTCATACGTTTTTCTCATGGATGCCATTGTCAGAACTAGACCAAATTGAAATGGGACCACCAGTTTTTTAAAGGTATTCTATTTCTGCTAAAGCGGCTGAATGCTCACTTTTCTATAAATTAAACTCTTAGATGTATGGGAGCGAGAAAATATAATTGTGGCTTTTTACACTTCAAAAACATGACAGACAGACTTTACATAAAAACATCAAAAAGAATATAGAGGCAAGTCGGCGAGTACTGGCCACATCACTCCCCTCCAGAGACTGTCCTACAGTCGATACCGCACAGGCAAGCGGGTAGCTCTTCCTGAACGAGTTTTCCGGACAGGTACATCAAGCACATGCTGAGTGGTGACCATTTTTGGTGTATTTTTAGAATAAGATTTTTAGTTGTACTTTTTTGTTGTTGTTGTTGTTTATTTACGCCAAAATAAACTTTTCTTTCTTTCTTCTTCTTTCTTTCATCCGGAAGAGGTAAAAAATTTGGAGTGGCATCGTGGTCAGCCAGCAAGAAGGCGGGCTTAAGCCTGTCTATTGTAACAGAAACCGATTTCCCTTTAATGAGCAACTTAAAAACTTTGTCTGTCCTATCTAAAACTTCATGGGGCCCTGTATATGCCGGAGTAAGAGGTGGCTTTACACTATCCTCCCTGAGGTAAACATGAGTGGCCGTAGCAAGCTCTTTGTAGACAAAAGCAGACTTTTTGTTATGACGTGAGGCTGGTTGAGGTTTAATAGCCTGGATTAAGCCCCTTAGACGTGCTATAAAGTCTGTGACGTCATAAGTGGCTTGGTCCGTGCAAGACTGGAGTAACTCCCCTGATAATCTTAGAGGCAAGTCGGCGAGTACTGGCCACACTGCAAATACCCACTTTTCACTAGATATATTGGACCCCTAAACGTGATAGGTGGTGAGCCCATCGCCGGACCGGGTGTTACATATGCCTCAGAATTAATCCTGGGACCTGTGGGTTTCCTCACGATGTTTTCCTTCACCGTAGAGCTAGCGATAAACAGAGAAAAAACTTGAGAGGTGTCAAGGGCACCCAGATTTTGATGATCATCATCATCATCCGGATGGAACGGTGTCACTGGCTTGCTTTCTGAGAGAGAGAGAGAGAGAGAGAGAGAGAGAGAGAGAGAGAGAGAGAGAGAGAGAGAGAGAGAGAGAGGTGTCGTAACAACTTTTGGTCTTGATTTTTTCCGTCTAGCCCCCTTTCGCAACGCGCGTTATGGAACTTCGTTCCAATAAAATAAATAACCATTGGACATTAAAAAGCAGCGATAGTCCAGAGGCTAAGAAGCTCGTTTCTCATTCTTGAGGTCTTTTTTTTACAGTGTAGTCCGATTTAGATAATTCTTTTTAAATTGGAAAGGGTATACCTACCCCGAAGTTGGTCCCACATAAATTTGGAAAAAAAAACAATTCTTAGGGTAGCAAAATAGGGGATGATTGATTTTTCACTCACTGGTTGTAATGTATTAGCACGCATAAGTTTTTACAGACTAGTCCGATTTAAAAAATATATATATTGGATAATATATCGAAATTGGTCAGATATAAATTTGAAAAAAAAAAATACACTAAGGGTGGGAACATAGGGGTGATTTATGGTTCACTCTCAGATTTTTATGCTGAGTTTTGTATCACAAAAAATATTAAACAAAAACTTTTAGTTTAGAATAGAATAGAATAGAATAAGATTTTATTGCCAAACTGTGTACATAAAGTTGTTACATATGTTTCATTCAGTGGGTATCAACAGTTTTGTCCATCTCGGACGTACAATATTTATTATATAACAAAGAAATGCATGCTTTAACCTAAAAAAGTTTATGAACATAGTTGCTAAGGTTAAATAAAAAAGGTTTATAATTATTAGTGTTCTTAATAAGAATTCTTGTCAGAACTTGTCAGAAGATTTAATGTCAAACATGTAAAACCTAGGAATGCCTCGATACGCCTTTTTGCCGATACGATACCGATACTCTTATAAAAACATCGGCAACACCGATACGCTTATTGAATTCAAATGGGAAGGTAGAATAAATAAAACACAATTATTTCATAGTTTTATAATCAAAATTAACATTTACAAATATAAAGCGCGGGGTTTCCCCGAGCATAGTTCGTGCCTCGTTTGGAACGAAATGGATGGGACAACACGCGCGTTTACATTACGTTTTTAAAGCGCGAAATTTGAAAAGTATCGTTGAATCGGCCATAAAAATATCGGCGATACCGATATATCGGTAAATCCGAAGTATCGCCGATATATCGGTATCGGTATCGGATGCATTCCTAGTAAAAACCAAATAATTAGAACCTTATGAACGTGCTTATCTGTCACTTTTATCCATGACCTTGTTACATCGTCGCTAAAATTGCTAAACACGCCTTAGTTGACAGGACTAATTTTAATTTGACAGGACTAAATATCTCTCGTCTGTTCTTTTCTAGGAGAAAGAAAATGCCAGGACTAAACTAAAATAAGTTTAGTCGCTGTAAAGCAGAATCGAACCCAATGTAAATATACAATATGTAACAGAATAGGCGCAATTCCTGAAATTAGTTTGTTCAGTATCGACTACTTAATCGATTTCAGCTATTTTTAATATGTGTTAAATTTTTCCGGAAAATTAATTAGCATAGCTGAATTCAGTGCTATGTATGGAAATCATGCTATTATTGATCGATATTTAAGAAAATTGGTTCGACACAACTAAAGTTTTTTATGTAAATTTACTAATTGGGGTGTATGAGGAATTGCGCTTTTTCTGTTACGTGTTGTATATTATGCTGTTACATTATAATAAAAATAATAAATTGTGTAAAAAAAAATAAACAATTTACACACGGTTATTCAGTCCCAAACTAGGCAGAGCCTGTACTATGGGTACTAAACAACTGATAAACATACTTAAATAGATACTCAACACCCAGACACGAAGCCAACAGACATGTTCATGCACACAAATGTTGGGATCGAACCCGCGACCACTGACTCAGAAGGCAGGGTCACTACCAACTGAGCCAACAGGTCCGTCAGATTATAAATAAAATAATAATAAGCTGTACAGTTTTTTTCGGCGGTTTATATTGTATAAAGAAAGAAAAGTTTATTTTGGCGTAAATAAACAACAAAAAAAAAAGTACAAATAAAAATTGTCTTTATTCTAAATATAATAATATATGACATTGCTTACTCACATAGCTGCGTGTGCGCAGCCAGGGCGTTCTGCTTCGCTATCAGCAGCTCTGGTCCCGGCCGAGAGATCGGCTCGTAGTACCCCCCTGTGGCAACGGCGAGAACATAATTTAAAAAAAAAACTAACGCATGATATCCCCGAGGGGGTAGGCAGATTCAATTTCTGGATATACCCACTTTTCACCAGATATTATTTGGATCTCTAAACGTGATAGGTGGTGAGCCCATCGCCGGTCTATTTACACATGTCTCAGAATCAATTCTGGGACCTGCAGGTTTCCTCACGATGTTTTCCTTCACCGCCGAGCTAGTGATAAATTTTCTTAAATATCGATTAATAATAGCACGATTTCCATACATAGCACTGAATTCACCTGAACTAATTCATGGTGAAATTGAATAAGTAGACGATACTGAACAAACCAAAGAAATTAAAATATAATATGGCACAGAGGGGACAAAGCGAAGAAAATTTGAAGCCAAAAGTTATTCCAAGTGGAATAAGTCTAGTAAAATTTCGACCGAATGACAGCTCGCGTTCATACTAACTGACATGACAAGGACATGACGCTTAGGCTTCAAAGTTTTGTATTAAAATATTCCCAATGCCCCCTCTATGTCCTATTATATTTTAATATCTTTGGAGCAAACTAATTTCAGGAATTACGCTTATTCTGTTACATGTTGTATATTAAGTTGTAAGAGCAGTGATAGCCCGGACGGTTAAAGAGCCGGCCGAAAATCAGTGAGGCTCGGGTTCGAATCCTGGCATGTACCAATGAGTTTTTCAAAAACTTACGTACATATTTATCACTAGCTCGACGGTGAAGGGCAACATCGTGAGGAAACCCGCAGGTCTCAGAATTAATTCTGAGACATGTGTAAAGAGACCCGGTCCGGCGATGGGCTCACCACCTATCACGTTTAGGGGTCCAATGTATCTCGTGAAATGTGGGTATATCCAGTAATGGAATACCTCTGCCTACCCCCTCGGGGATAAAAGGCGTGAGATTATATATATTATATAAGGTTTTAAAAATATATACCTGTGACGTTACTGTGGCCATTAGCGGCGTAATACGGACTGCCCTGAGGCTGCATCACGTTATCACAGCCTGAAAACAAACAAAAAAACATACAAACAAACAAACAAACATACTTGCATTAAGTTAAATCTCCCTTGGTCCCAATCTCGCTGGTGCTAACTGGGTCCCAATTAGAGGATTCGATAAATATAGCAGTAGTGTATAGAGAAAATATGACCGGGATCCCGAGATCCGGGATCCCGGTCATATTTTAGTCAGGAAATTTTCGGGATCAAATTTAATGAATCCCGAGTTTTTCGGGATTGATACATATACATTTACATTTACAGCACCTATAAACATTGATCTCTTTAGCATAACATATTATTTTTTATAGTTTATCTAAATAAGTCTGAAGAAGTAGATTTTCTGAAGTTAATTATTAGTTTCATAAATTATTTACAGAAGTGCCTATTTGTTTATTATTAACCGACTTCAAAAAGGAGGAGGTTATCAATTCGTCTGTATGTTTTTTTTTATTATTATTTTTTTACCTCAGAACTTTTGACTGGGTGAACCGATTTGGATGATTCTTTTTTTATTTGAAAGCTGGTGCTTCCAGATTGGTCCCATTTTAATTTCGTCCGGTTCTGACAACGGCATCCATGAGAAAACCATATAAGTTGAAGATTGAAGTCGGTTTTTTTACTCTTTAGAGTGGTTATTTGTGTTAACAGGTGGTATATTGTAGGTCTTAAATATTATGCGGATCATCTATTTACAACTTAAATGTGTTTTACAAATAATTCTTATTGAAATAAATGGTAGAAACATTATTGATACAATCATTAATAATTCAAAACCATTCCATTACTATTCTCTGAAATTTTTTTTTTTCTAATAATAAATTCATTTATTTCTTTTTAGGTGAATCCTAATTGGTCCCACTTGCATTTCTAGCGACTTTAGAGATTTCATATTGATGATAACAGTTTACTGTAGCCAGTATTGTCTAGGGACACTTAGACCCAAACCATTACCATTCGATCTCGCTCCAATCCCAATACATGACAACTAGTCCAGATAGGTTGAACTCCCTTCCCTTTGGATCTTATTTTAGTCTTTATCGACCCAATTTCACTCGTTTTTGTCTTCGTTATTACAAAGGATTAATTAAGGGACCCTGTCTAGGGCACAGCCACATTAGAAGATAGAACTGTTTTATATAGTGTTGTCTAGAAAGGATCATAACTTAGTCTCAATCCGTATCGCATCCCACTATATCCCAGCTAGTCCCACTATATCCCACTATAAATCGCTGACTTCCACTATATCCCGCTGAGACCCAATTTATCCCAGATAGTCCCAATCTATCCGCCCTAGTTCCACTCTATACCAGCTACTCCCACTCTATCTCAGCTAGTCCCAATCTATGCCAGCTAGCCTCACTCTAATCCAGCTAGTCCCACAATATCCTGATTAACCTCACTATATCCTGATTCATCCCACAATATATTGCTGACTTACACTATATCCTGTTAAGACCCAATTTATCCCAGATAGTCCCAATCTATCCGTCCTAGTCCCACTATATCCAGCTGAGTCCAACTCTATCTCAGGTAGGTACTCCCACTCTATGCCAGCTGGTCCCAATCTATGCCAGCTAGCCTTGCTCTAACCGAGCTAGTCCCACTATATCCCTCTATGTATCGCTAACTTTTAATATATCCCGCTAAGACCCACTCTATCCAAACTAGTCCCACTCTATCCAAGCTACTCCCACTCTATCCCAGATAGTCCCACCATATCCCGATTAATCCCACTACATATCGCTAACTTCCACTATATCCCGCTGAGACCCAATCTATCCGCCCTAGTCCCACTCTATACCAACTAGTCCCTCTATATCCCGCTGAGTCCCACTCTATCTCAGCTAGTCCCACTCTATCCCGCTGAGTCCCACTCCCTCCAAGCTAGTCCCACCTCTATCCCAGATAGTAACACTATATCCCGATTAATCTCACTACATATCGCTAACTTCCACTATATCCCGCTGAGACCCAATCTATCCGTCCTAGTCCCACTCTATCCAAGCTAGTCCCACTCTATCCCGCTGAGTCCCACTTAATACCAGATAGTCCCAATCTATCTCAGCTAGTCCCACTCTATCCAAGCTACTCCCGAGCTGTCCAAGCTAGTCCCACTCTATCCAAGCTTATCCCACTCTATCCCAGCTAGTCCCACTTTATCCACAGGCTTACCATTGGCGTCGGGCTCCCGCTTCACCTGGTGCTGGAGGTGCTCCAGCAGTTGCTGCTGAAGACCCCTGTGGCCTGGGTACATTGAATTCGCGTCTGAAAATAAACAGATATATTTAAAAATGTAATAAAAATGTATTTATTTCCGTAGGTAATTGATAATTACACTTAGAAAAGTCAATAGTCTAATAATAAGGCACTCTAAACTAAGAGCAGTGATAGCCCGGACGGTTAAAGGGCCGGCCGAAAATCAGTGAGGCTCGGGTTCGAATCCTGGCATGTGCCAATGAGTTTTTCAAAAACTTAGGTACATATTTATCACTAGCTCGACGGTGAAGGAAAACATCGTGAGGAAACTCGCAGGTCTCAGAATTAATTCTGAAACATGTGTAAACAGACCCGGTCCGGCGATGGGCTCACCACCTATCACGTTTAGGGGTCCAATGTATCTCGTGAAATGTGGGTATATCCAGTAATGGAATACCTCTGCCTACCCCCTCGGGGATGAAAGGCGTGAGATTATTTATTTTTATTTTTTCTAAACTCGTCCATGAAGATTGGCTAAATGTAAACAGCAGCCGATCTCCACCGATGATATGCTGGTTCCAAATGCAGTACCCCGAGAAGAACCACCAAGAAACTCAAGGGCAGCTCTTAATCTTATGTCTAAGTAGTAAATATGGTTTACAATAATAATTATAATTAATAGCCTTGAGTAACATAAATAAATAAAAATAAATTTATGCTTTTTTTTTCCGGATAAATAAACCCAATTTCAGATAACAAGTTCTTTTGACAAACTGAAAGACAGTTTGTTGGCAGCTTAAAAACATAGATGGGTAGACATTGGCGTAGCTAGGAAATTTTCCTAGGGGGGGCCATGGCCCCAGCCATGAATTGGCCGGGTGGCCAAGTTGGTCACTGCTTTTTGAAGACGGTTTTCGGTTGCGGTAATTGAGGATGAAGTTATTTTATGTATTAGGAAGGGTTCACGGGTATTTTTCTAGGGTGGGCCCACAGCTTTCTAGGCCCACCCTGGCCCCCCCTAGCTACGCCCATGTGGGTAGATCCCCGCGGGGTAGGCAGAGGTATTCCATTTCTGGAGATACCGATGTTTACGAGTATATTTTTAGACCCCTAGACGTGACAGGTGGTGAGACTATCGCCGGACCACATGTTACACACGCCTCAGAATTAATTCTGGGACCTGCGGGTTTCCTCACGATGTTTTCCTTCACCGTCGAGCTAGTCTACATCTAAACTAATATTATCAAGATTTCTATTTTTGTATGTTTGTATCTTTATAACGAATAAACTCAAAAACTACTGGACCGATTTTAAAAATTCATTCACCAAAAGAAAGCTACATTATCACTGAGTAACATAGGCTACATTTATCCTCATATTCCCACGAGAACGGGAACTACACGGGTGAAACCGGATAGAACCGCTAGTGCTGAATATGTACGTAAGTTTTTGAATAAAAATGTTGTACATATGATAAGTTTTAATAAAAATGAACTTACCTAACTGATCCTTAGTCCGTTCGTATAAAAACTTTTCTTCTTCACTATTCATATCTATTTCTTGCTTAATATGATTTTCGTTGAAGAAATTCTGATTTTCTGTCACCCTGTGCTGTTGCTGTAACATCTCTATGTTGTGCTGTTGATTCCTTAGTATCTCAACGCTGTCCGTGTAACTGTTCTGGTACCCTATGTAGTCGTTCCGTTGGTACTCTTTGTCGAAAGTGTATATTTCTGGTATTTTCTGGTACCCGTTTTCGATAGGCAACTGTTTCTGGTAAGTATCCATGGATTTCTCGTACCCATTGTGGGATTTCCGTTCTAACGCGTACTTTTCCGCTTCCTTGTTGTACTCTTCGTTCGTTTGTGGTAAATAATCTTCTTGTTTAGTGTAATCTTTAGGAGTCTCGTACTTCTTTTCCGCGTTCTCGTATTCTTTAGTATCCTTCTGGTACTCAAAATCCTTAGTATCCTTTTGGTACTCATAATCTTTAGTATCCTTTTGGTATTGGTACTCCTTCTCCTTGTACTGCATGGGATCTTTTTGGTAACTCTGTATATAATCCTTCCCCTTCTCGTAGGCTGGGTACTCCTTTTCCTTATACTGCGACGAGTAGGCGTCCTTAGAATCCTTGTACTGCGTCGGGTATTCTTTAGAATCCTTCTGGTACTGCGCAGGGTATTCTTTAGAATCCTTCTGGTACTGCGCAGGGTATTCTTTAGAATCCTTCTGGTACTGCGCAGGGTATTCTTTAGAATCCTTCTGATACTGCGCAGGGTATTCTTTAGAATCTTTCTGGTACTGCGCAGGGTATTCTTTAGAATCCTTCTGGTACTGTACTGGGTATTCGAGGTGTTCTGAGGAGAAGGAGTTTTCGGATGTCTCGCTGTAACTGTTGTTGGGTTGGGTGTCGTCCTCCTCGGACTGTACTGGGTCTGTTTGCATGAAGGCATCCTTTTTTGGCTTCAGTTGGGGTGTTTGGGTGCTTGGGTTTTGGGTGTGAGCTATCTGTGGGGATAGGGTGCTTGCTATAGCGCTCAGTGTCTGTAAGCGGTAGGCAATCTGTAAAATAATAATAATAAAAAATTGTGGGACAATATATCTCGTGAAATGTGGGTATATCCAGTAATGGAATACCTCTGCCTGCCCCTTCGGGGATAAAAAAAGGCGTGAGATTATATATTATACAACGCATAACAGAAAAAGCGCAATTCCTCATACACCCCAATTAGTATATGAATATAAAAAATATATGATGCGATCGAACTTTACTTTTGTCTAACCAATTTTCTTAAATATCGATCAATAATAGCACGATTTCCATAGAAAGCACTAAATTCAGCTACGCTAGAGAATTCATTATTGGGCAAAACTTTACATATATTAAAAATAGCTGAAATTGATCGAGCAGTCGATACTCAACAAACTAATTTCAGGAATTGCGCTTATTCTGTTACATATTGTATAATATATTGTGGGACAGGATTCACACACGGTTTCTTAGTAACAAACTAGGCAGGGCTTGTACTATGGGTACTAAGCAACTGATAGACATATTTAAATAAATATTAATCGACCAGACACGAAGCCAATTGACATGTTCATGTATACAAATATTGGCCCCGAGCGGGTATCGAACTCGCGACCTCCGACTCAGAAGGCAGAGTCACCACCAACTGAGCCAACAGGCCCGTCAATAAAAGTACATAATGTAAAAAAAAGTCAATAATCATTTATTTTCTGTAGGTACTAAAGGTACATACGTCAATAGTCTAACAACAAGGCACTCTCTCCCATCTCCACCGACGAGTTACTAGATCCAAATGCTGTACAACGAGAAAAACTAAATAATAAATATACAGGATGTCCCAGAAGTCAACGATAAGCCGGAAACCAGCGATAGGCCTAGTCATGAGGGTAATCAGAAAAATATAAAAAAAAATCTATGTTCTTTTTTCAAAATGTTATGAAGGTTTAAAAAAAATCCTAAAAAACGGACACCCTGTAATGAACTTTCTTGTACCGTGACTGTAAATATTTACTTTTTGAATATTTTTTTTCTGTAATGCTATAATGAATAGCCGTGCTACAATTTACAATAAAAAAAAATTACTTATTTATTTTATTTTATTTTTTGACGCATTTAGTCTTAATTCTAAAATGGTTATAACACATGCTAGGTTTTGTTTTAGTTGAGGCATGAAAATGTTTTTTCTCGATGAATCCGGATTCTCTGCCAATCTAATTAATGAGGTGAAATGTTGGTAACGCAACCTTAAGTCTGCAGCTGACCTGAACTAAGCCTTTTTATCCTCTTTCTTAACCCTCCTTTAAAGTAATGATACTTAAAATAAGTTTGTGTAATATTTTTTTTATTTAATGTGGTATGTTTTACAACATTTTTATAACAAATGTTCAAACTGTTTTCCTTCAGCTAATATGCACGCTCTACATCTCCTTAAAAATGATCGAGCTATGCGCCGGGCGTGACGTTTGGAATTGATTTGTTCAGCGGCTTCTGAGATTCTTCGGCGCAACTCTTCTAAATCTTGAATCGGATTGTGGTAGACTTTTTCCTTAATTGCACCCCAGTAAAAAAAATCTATTGGATTAAGATCGGGTGACCGCGCTGGCCACGAAATTGGACCACCCCGACCAATCCACCTATTTGGATATTTTTGATCGAGAAACTCTCTGACTAGACGAGCATAATGCGCGGGGCAGCCGTCTTGCTGATACCACATGCTGCCGTAAATATTTAGCGGCACTTCTTCTAATAAATCGGGTAGTTGATTTTGTAGGAAATCTAAATAAACATATCCATTTATGGTCTCTGGCAGCTCAATCGGACCAATAACTGTACCGTTTAAAATGCCTGTCCACATGTTTACTTTAAAACGGTACTGTGAATGATCTTCACGCATTAGGTGAGGATTTTCCACGTGCCATTCGTGTAAATTGTGTAGGTTCATGTAACCGTCCTTTTTAAACGTTGCTTCGTCGGACCATAAAATCGTTTCAAAAAACTGGGGATCTTCAGTGTGTTTTTGCAAAATCGTTTGACAAAATCGCACTCTCTCTGGGTAGTCTCGGGGAAGCAAAGATTGTACTCGTTGTACATGGAATGGATGCAGACGGTTTTTTTTTTTTCAGAATACGATGTGCACTGCTTTTACGTACTCCAAGGCTTTCCACAATTCCACGTACGGATTTACTTGGATCTTCTTTCACAGCTTGCATGACTTCGTCCTCGTAGGTCAAGAGGGGCCTTCCTTCACCAGCCATATGATCAGGGAATTGACCTTCGGATAATGATCGATGCAGATTAATAAAAACTCGGTAATCAGGATGACGCTCTAAGTTTGGGTATCTCTCGCGATACACCCAGGCTACATCATTGGCGTTACATAAGCATTCTCCGTAAATAAGATGCATGTTGGCGTACTCCTGTATGGTATATCTATTTGGCATGATAACTTCACTTTACGAACTCGTAATTACACGCAAATACAATCTCAGCAACAGACTCCAAAATCTTTACTTCTGGGACGGATTTAAATCAAAGCCATCAAACAAATGACATAAACAAAAGATGTACGAATAAACAAAAATCCCTGTAAGGTTCTCTTTTCAAAATTATGAGTCCGTCTCCATTCAAAAAGATTTTCACCTAGATTTACCTAAGAAGGTTGCGTTACCAACATTTCACCTCATTAAATTAGATTGGCATAGAATCCGGATTCATCGAGAAAAAAAATTTTCATGCCTCAACTATAACAAAACCTAGCATGTGTTATACCATTTTAGAATTAAGACTACATGCGTCAACTTTTAAGTATACTTGCCAAAATAGTAGCCACACATTTTTTTTACAGTACAGCTGGTTTAATTTGGTTAATGAAATTATTTAGAATTCAATGTTGGAAACAAATTTAACTTTTTACTTAAAAGTGAGGCAGTTGTGTAATTTTTTTATTGTAAATTGTAGCACGGCTATTCATTATAGCATTACAGAAAAAAAATATTCAAAAAGTAAATATTTACAGTCACGGTACAAGAAAGTTCATTACAGAGTGTCAGTTTTTTAGGATTTTTTTTAAACCTTCATAACATTTTGAAAAAAGTACATAGATTTTTTTTTATATTTTTCTGATTACCCTCATGACTAGGCCTATCGCTGGTTTCCGGCTTATCGTTGACTTCTGGGACATCCTGTATATAGAATAGAATAGAAACACTTTATTTGAGAGCTTTAAGAGCAGTGATAGCCCGGACCGTTAAAGAGCCGGCCGAAAATCAGTGAGGCTCGGGTTCGAATCCTGGCATGTACCAATGAGTTTTTCAAAAACTTACGTACATATTTATCACTAGCTCGACGGTGAAGGAAAACATCGTGAGGAAACCCGCAGGTCTCAGAATTAATTCTGAGACATGTGTATCCCGGTCCGGCGATGGGCTCACCACCTATCACGTTAAGGGGTCCAATATATCTCGTGAAATGTGGGTATAGCCAGTAATGGAATACCTCTGCCTACCCCCTCGGGGATGAAAGGCGTGAGTATTTTTTTTTTTAAAGTGGAGATCGAAGCGGAATCACGTCGAGGTGGGGGAATGTTTTTCCAGCATTTACTGGCGTGATGCCTGAATCTCCCTCGGAAAGCTGTAGTTTTGTGTGCCGGTATAGAAAGTGGGATGGAACAGGTTCTAATCCCGACCCCATCACGATTACTAAGCCAAGAGTTTATTAAATAAATAATCGGGTACCCTTGTTCTAACTACACCAAACATCAAGATTGCCATATAAAGTTAATGTCTTGCATCGATTTTCAGAATGTGGGCTTTATTAAGATAATTATGGTGTTATATAGGTGCGTATATCTACAACATGTAACAGAATAAGCGCAATTCCTGAAATTAGTTTGTTCAGTATCGACTACTTATTCGATTTCAGCTATTTTTAATATGTGTTAAATTTTTCCCAAAAATGAATTCGTGTAGCTGAATTTAGTGCTTCCTACGGAAATCATGTTATTATTAATCGGTATTTAAGAAAATTGGTTAGATATAACTAAAGTTCGATTGCATCATATTTTTTTTATATTAATATACAAATTGGGGTGTATGAGGAATTGCGCTTTTTTTGTTACGCATTGTATATATATCTATAATAAGTATAATGACGAATCTTTTTGTAATAATATTTTAGTTTTTATGAATGAGGATAATTGAAGGAAAATACATAAATCTATATTAACACTAGCAGCGCCCCGCGGTTTCACCCGCGTAGTTCCCGTACCCGTGGGAATATCGGAATAAAAAGTATCCTATGTCCGTCTCCTGGTTCTAAGCTACCTCCCCACCAACTTTCAGCCAAATCGGTTCAGCCATTAACGCGTGATGCCGTGACCAAGGGAAAAAGGGATTCATTTTTATATATATAGATAGATTATAAAGAGAAAAATTTGCACTTATAGGCTTATTGGTAGTAAGCCCGCTTAATGCAAGAGGGCTGCGTTCGAATCTTGGTAAGTTGTGCTAATGAAGTTTATCATTACCGGTCAAGCCGCGTACATACTTATTTGTCACAAGCTCACGATGTTTTCTATCACCGTCGAGAGGGAAAACATCGTGAGGAAACCCTCAGGTCTCAGAATTCATTCTGAGGCATGTGTAACAGACTGGTCCGGCAATGGGCTCTCACCTACGTTTAGGGGTCGAATATTCTGGTGAAAAGTGGGTATTTCCAGTAATGGAATACCTCTGCCTACCCCCTCGGGGATAAAAGGCGTGAGATTATTTTATTACTTTTTTCAAAGTTCTATAACTACATTCATATCATGTATATATTTATACCAATATATTTATTTATGTGTATGTAAGAGTATGTTCAATAATATATAGTGCACCGTCTACCCTAGTTCTAATCTCTCAGTTTCATCCATCCTCAGGTAGTATGGAACAGATCGCTAAAAGCGATAAGACCGCCCATTGTACTTTAGTTGATGTTTATATCCATATTGTGTTGTTTTTGGTGTACAATAAAGAGTGATTGTATTGTATTGTACATTCACTGTATAATAAAACGACGTCATATTATTAATTCTGTACGTTTTCCTTGATCCAATACAAGGATACTAACTTCACTCAACAACTACATAAGGAAACAAAATTCTGACACAGTTATTTAATTTCACAACCATATAAAGCTCTTTGAGTCATCTTCAAATTATATTACTAAAATTTCAAATGCGAAAGTTCGTGAGGATGAATGCTGGTTACTTAAAAAACCGGCCAAGCGCGAGTCGGACTCGCGCACGAAGGGTTCCATACCATTATCTGTAAAAACGGCAAAAAATCACGCTTTTTGTATGGGAGCCCCAAAGATATTATATATAGAAAGACGTAGATATGTTACTAGAGCAAGGAAAATGAGGCCGACAAATGTAGTTAATTAACCACATTTTATTTAGTCGCATTGTATTTCAAGTCGTATTTTAAGCGCAACTCTTAACAGATAGCCCTCTTTTTCTTTATTATTCGTTCCGTATCATCTTTCCCCGTCATTGTTGTATCCTATAAATACGCTAAGATGTAAGTATGTACATGTTGTAGCACACTCGTAGGGGATCAATTTTCAAACGCGAGCAGTATGAATATAACTGATCCTTACTTTAATATCTTTGGGGAGCCCCCTTAAATATTTATCTTATTCCGTTTTTTAGTATTTGTTGTTATAGTGGTAACAGAAACACATCATCTTTGAAAATTTAAACAGTCTAACTATCACGGTTTATGAGATACAGCCTGGTGACAGACGGACGGGCAGCGGAGTCTTATTAATAGGGTCCCATTTAAAAAAAATCGAGTTATTCGAGTGTTTTTAGCTATGGCTCAAGAAAATTTTTGCAGCCATTTGAGTTTATATGTAATCTTTGGGTCGGGGGGTTTTATATTTTTTATGCGTAACAGAAAAAGCGCAATTCCTCATACACCCCAATTAGTACATTAATGTAAAAAATTATGATGCAATCGAACTTTAGTTGTGTCTAACCAATTTTCTTAAAATTAAATATCGATTAACAATAGCACGATTTCCATACAAAGCACTAAATTCAGCTACGATAATTCATTTTTATGAAAAATTTAACACATATTAAAAATAGCTGAAATCGAATAAGTAGTCGATACTGAACAAACTACTTTCAGGAATTGCGCTTATTCTGTTACATATTGTATATAGAATGGACTCGCACTTAGAAGGGATTTCGGTTTGTTTTAACTCAGAATTCACCTTTTCACCCTCATACCATCTTATAGAGTAAATAGGGGAATAATGAAAACCAGCTCTACTGAGCCAAGTATTATGGCTCGGTAGAACAAGCTGATTATTCCCCCTTTGCCAAGCTATCAAGGTGCCGAGAAATGTATGAAAATTATTTGTGACAATGAATATACAGGGTGACTTTTTTTACCGTCTGGAAAAAAAATGTGGTGTGATAGGTAAGTGTAATAGATTCATTTGGCAATGTTACTTAAAAAAAAAATTCTAATTTTTTTTTTCTTTCTTTAACTAAAATACATTACTCAATTGTAATCAATAATACACACTGAAATATTTGAAATAGTATTTTTAAAAGAAACAGGCTCGTAGCTTCCATTTATGCGCAATTTACCTAAAACCGCCAGCTGCGCGTAGTACTGTGCGCAGTTTTCTAGATTTTGTGAATTGCATTAAACATGACTATATTTAGCAATTACTCTCGTGTATAACTTCGGCTCTAGATACCTTATACGTCATATTTTTTTTCAGACGGTAAAAAAAGTCATCCAGTATTTTCTTTCTTTCTTTCAACAACTCAGAGCCACAAGTAGAAGAAGGATAACTTACATTAGAATCGTGTTCTATGCCCGCTTCTGGTGTTGTTGTCTGCATTGGCGTGTGGTTGATGGGGAGCGCCCACTTCTCTGTTTTCTCGCTGCAACAAGGACATAAATAAATTGTGGGACACAATTCACAAACGGTTATTTAGTCCCAAACTAGGCCGGGGCTGTACTAAGGGTACTAAACAACTGATAAACATACTTAAATAAATATTAAATACCCAGACACAAAGTCAACAGACATGTTCATGCACACAAATGTTGGCCCCGAGCGGGGATCGAACCCGCGACCTCCGACTCAGCAGGCAGGGCCACTACCAACTGAGCCAACAGCCATATGATATTTCACCAATATTTTATTATATAAAATAAAATAAATGAATAATCTCACGCCTTTTATCCCCGAGGGGGTAGGCAGAGGTATTCCATTACTGGATATACCCACATTTCACGAGATACATTGGACCCCTAAACGTGATAGGTGGTGAGCCCATCGCCGGACCGGGTCTGTTTACACATGTCTCAGAATTAATTCTGAGACTTGCGGGTTTCCTCACGATGTTTTCCTTCACCGTCGAGCTAGTGATAAATATGTACCTAAGATTTTGAAAAACTCATTGGTACATGCCAGGATTCGAACCCGAGCCTCACTGATTTTCGGCCGGCTCTTTAACCGTAAGGCTATCACTGTTTTCATTTATTTTATTTTATTATATGTACAGATCTAGGGGCACGGCAGTGTCCCCGCCAAGTCGAGCAAAAAGCGGCATTATATTATCACCATTCCATGTCAACATTAGAGTAAGAAGGAAAACGAGGTATTCGATCGGGAAAAGCAAGCTTGTTAGCTGTATTATAAATACTTCATACCTACAGCGATATCTCAATGAATGAACAAACCTACCTACAGCTTCTAAGTCATTAACACATTATGTCACACTAACGATAAGTTTATTTACAATATTGTGAACTAGTTTTTAAAGCCGGTGGGTTTATCTATACACTAGCGGTTCTGCGCGGATTCATGCAGTTCCCGTTCCCGTGGGAATATGGGAATAAAATATTGCCTATGTTACTCAGGGATATAGTAGCATTTCATTGGTAAAAGATTTTTTAAATCGGTTCCTTACTTTTTGAGTGTATTCGTTACAAAAATACCCCTGCCCTGACGGTTAAAGAGCCGGCCGAAAATCAGTGAGGCTCGGGTTCGAATCCTGGCATGTACCAACGAGTTTTTAAAAACTTACGTACATATTTATCACTAGCTCTACGGTGAAGGAAAACATCGTGAGGAAACCCGCAAGTCTCAGAATTAATTCTGAGACATGTGTAAATAGACCCGGTCCGGCGATAGGCTCACCACCTATCACGTTTAGGGGTCCAATGTATCTCGTGAAATGTGGGTATATCCAGTAATGGAATACCTCTGCCTACGCCCTCGGGAATGAAAGGCGTGAGATTATATTTATTTATATATATAACTGCCAACATATCGTCACTATTTTGACGGCATATTGAGGAAAAGCATGACAATTATCTAATTGTCATACACTAAATCTAGGTCATTTATTAATTCTGGCTCTTGCCAAAGACTATGTAAGGCTATTAATGTATACTAATATTATAAAGAGGAAAGATTCGTATTTTTGATGGACATTTTTGGATTGCCTCAAGAAGTCACAAAGTCAAAGTCAAAATACATTTATTTCATTAAGTATGGAATATAGAAACGTCAATACTTTATAAAACTCGTCCATGAAGATTGGTTAAATGTAAACAGCAGTCAGCAGCCCATTTCCACTGACAAGTTGCTGGTTCCAAATGCAGTACCCCGAGAAGAGCCAGCAATAAACTCAAGGGCAGCTCTTTTTAATCTCATGTCTTACTAATAAATATGGTTTACAATAATAATTATAATTAATAGCCTTACATAGCGTCGAGTCGGTTAATTCCATGCATGTTGGTCTACTAAGTAGTCTGTAATTTTAAAGTAGCCTTTTTATGTAATTTTTGCTTAACTATTGGTTTAAATTTGTCGGTGTGTATACTTTTTTCTGCTCGATGGAGGCGGCAAGCGGCAACTTCGTTCAGCGCAGCGGGCCGAAAGTTGACGCTTTCTGCCAGAGAGATGAAAAAAGTTGTTTTTCTTACCTAATGGTCTCCTCCTTTCTGCCCTCCCTGTATTTGATGGTTCGGCTTTTCCTGATAACCATTACTGAGCCATCTGGATTCAGCTTAGGAAGGTTCTGTGATGGGACAGCGTCCTTGCTTAGAGTCTTCCATTGGCCTGAAAAAAAAATTAAAAACATATTTTTAGAACATAACAAAAAATAAATTAAAAACATATTTTTAGAACATCAGTCAAGAGCACGCTAAGCTTGACACTTTGGACTTTGACCCGGCCCTGTATTCTATGGCGCGCAGTACAAATCAGAGCTCAGCTTAAACTGGTAGTGTCAAGCTTGACTTGCTCTTGACTGTACCAATATTTTTTCCAGTTGGTACCAACTGGTACAGTCAAGAGCACGTAAAGAGAGGTAAAGATTTCGAGAAATACTATTAGGAGGATAACATAGAACTCTGAGTAAAAGACTGTGTGACTTCAACTTATACAACGCGTAACAGAAAAAGCGCAATTCCTCATACACCCCAATTAGTATAGAACTTTAGTTGAGTCTAACAAATTTTATTAAATATCGATCAATAATAGCACGATTTCCATAGATAGCACTAAATTTTGCTATGGTAATTCATTTTTCGGAAAAATTTAACACATTAAAAATAGCTAAAATCGATTAAGTAGTTGATACTAAACAAACTAATTTCAGGAATTGCGCTTATTCTGTTACATGTTGTATAGTTTTTTCATGGATGCCATTGTCAGAACTGGACCAAACTGAAATGGGACCACACGGGAAGCACCAGCCTTCAAATAAAAAAAGAATGATCAAAATCGGTCAAAAGTTCTGAGGTAACAAACAAAAAAAAATCGAATTGAGAACCTTCTATTTTGAAGTCAGTTGAAAAAAGCTTAAACTTATTTTTAGGGTTTCGTACCCTAAGGGTAAAAACGGGACCCTATTACTAAGATTTCGCTGTCCGTCAGTCTGTCACCAGGCTGTATCTCAAGTTATGTATGTCTGTTGCCGCTATAACAACAAATACTTAGAACAAAATAAAATAAATATTTTAAGGATACAACAAAAGCGATTTTTGCCGTTTTTATAGATAATGGTACGGAACCCTTCGTGCGCGAGTCCGACTCGCACTTGGCCGGTTTTTATAAATTCTTTTGTTATTTCTATAAACTCAGGATCTAAATTGAATTACAAGAATCCGAAACTATTATTATCATTTAGTAATTGCGCCACATTGTGCTACAACTTTAATCTGATAAAGATTTATGATTCTAAATAAAGATGCAAATATCTAAATCTCTACAGCAACGTCCATCTCAATTGGTATTGACTCAAAAATAAGATGCAGCAAAAAAAATATAAATTTTTTTATAAGAAAAAAGGGGGCAAACGAGCAGACGGGTCACCTGATGGTAAGTGACTACCGTCGCCCATGGACACCTGCAGCTCAAGAGTCACAAGTGCGGTGCCGGCCTTTGAGGTGGGAGTTGGGGGAGGGGGAGGGGGTTACCTCACTCAGCGAAATGCATTGCTTTACACTGGTTTTATGTGAGGCCGTGGTTGCCTGTAAAGTCGGTTTACGGGCGATAATTTTACGTATTACCGTCATGAAAAAACATTGATGAAAAACATACTGGAGTGGAAGAGATAGATGCGTCACAAGCCGAACGCTTAGGCCGATTGTGTATCTCTAAAGCTTGTTCCGCGCTCTCGTTGCACGGCTCAGGCGGAACGTGACACTTTTTCCTGCAGCCAGCGTTCATCGATTTATAAGACGTTAATCACGTCAAAATGTAATTATCAAAAAAAAACCACCACCAACCCACTTCTATGTAAGCCTTAGAGCATACTTATAACACAGATATATTTATACACATGGCAAGTTACACACCAAGACACCACTAGACATTTGGCTTCTGTCTCTTCTGTACGAGATATTTAACAGATAATCTATCAATCTAGATATTTATTATCTACAATGCATACATATTAAAGTCAAACTGTCATGCCTGTCAGTGATATTTTCATTATCAACCGGTTACACAGAGAGACAGACAACAGCACCACTTATCTGTATTTGGAAAACATACAAAACTATATACACGAAATTTCATCAAAATCGGTTTAGGAGTTACGTGACAAACACAGAGAAAAAATATATAAATAATGATTATAAGGAGGTAAAGTTAATGTTTGTAGGTAGTAATTTATGCAACTTTAGGGAAGTAAAATAAGAAATGTCTCAGATCACATGTAATTGGGTAGTTGACAGCATCGAAATTAAATTGGGAGTAGTTATACATTAAAAAGATTATCCCAAAACACCTCAAAATATGTATTTCGATTTTCAATTTACAATTATAGCAAATTTAAAAATAATAAACCAATCAAAAAAAGTGCTGCAATTGAGTACTAGAAACTATGACGTCACGGTTTGCTATTTCAGTACATTATCCATAGTAAAATTTCGTTTTGACAGATCGTAAAAAGTAACTGATTTGACTAGGTAGGACACTACCCTATTGTCGACAGAGGCGAAGCCGAGGTCTACAAACATGTGATCTGAGGCTTTCTTATTTACTTTCCGAGGTGTGTATACTTTTTTCTGCTCGACATAGTCGGAAACAGGCAACTTCGTTCAGCGCAGCAAGTTGACGCTTTGCGTCCGGAGAGATGACATATAAAAAAGGCTATACTTGTATATTTTTTATGACTGCTTCTTTAGCAGCGATCTATCACAGTAATGACATTTAGCCGTTGAAACAATTGAAGTATCAAAATGTCATCTTCAAAAAATATGAGTTCAGATGACTATAACTTTCAATGAGGAATTTTCAATGACATTCTTAAAATTGAACTAGATGGCGCTGATCAACATTGGGAATTAGAAATTGGCAACACTGATGTGTCGCTTTACGTGACACATCCGTCCGTCATGTCATGTGCCGTTGTTGTGTTGTGTGTGAGTGAGTGTAACGCGTCAGCAGGCAACGCAATAAAACAGATCTTGTTTTAGGTACCTAAATTCCTAGTGCGTCGAGTCGAGCTTCGGTTCCTCCGTATTTTACACCCATACACTATACATGGTCCACGCATTTTCGCAGATGAAGGAGACTGAGTTTTTGTTTATCGTGGATTCGGATCTTTTGTTGTAACACAAACCACTCGTAAACAATGTACAAACAGAACAATAAATAAAATACAAGGCAATGAGTACGTAACCTTATTTTGATAAAAAGTCAGATTGTTTTTTTTTGTTTGACAAATTCTTGCGACCATAGATTAGGTAAAAAAAAAACCCAAGGCTTATCAGCACCATCTATTGACACCTTTGAATACTCAAGTGACAGCTGTCACCGAAAACTCCCTATTAGCCTAAATAATAGAGTAGAATGAATGAAGTTTTTCACAAAAGAAACATTGAATTTGTCAAGGGAAATTAATGAAACTTGTTAACATAGAAATGAATCATCTATAATCAAATCACGCTCAAAGTCCAATCTTAAGGATATAAAGTTGATTATTCCTAAGCAAAGAAACAAAATAAAAACAGAAATCACAAAAAAAATATGATGCAATCGACTTAACTTAAGTTATAGTGTCTAACCAATTTTCTTAAATATTGATTAATAATAGCACAATTTCCATAGACAGCACTAAATTCAGCTATGCTAATTCATTTTTGAGAAAAAATTAACACATAATATTAAATCTGTTGTATAGTATATACATATAATATAGATATAAAATATATTATCAATCACTCCTAACAAAATCTTTGAGAGGTTAACCCACAATTTTGAAATTGATCATGTAAGTTTGTTATAGCAAACATAATAACTTTTCCTTTGGGTTTCACGATAGTCGGGTAAAAGTCGGGTGAATACCAAATGGTGGAAAAATACCATCTATAGTACTATATGACTAACAAGGAATGTTGATGATTGGCCACAGGCAAGCAAACTAGCTTTATTTCTTTTATGATTAAAGTTACTTTTTTTGAAATTGACAGTTTTTTTGTAGCTATGTCAGTGTGTTTCAGTTTTAGCATTATACGGTTGTTTCCTTATTTCGCATCTCTTTCATTAATTATCTAGTTATCTCCAGCCCAGACTCCTTTATAAAGGACAAAATTACGCAGGGACTTAAATCATGTCAATGGACTATAAACCTAAACATTTCTGAATAACCACAGCCCATCTCCACTGACGAGTTGCTGATTCCAAATGCAGTGCCCCGAGAACCAGCAACCAACTCGACGGCAGCTTTTTTAACACTTTAACAGCCGACTATTTCAAAATATAATACTAATCACTCGTACCCAGTAAGTGATCGGCTTTTTAAGTGTTAATGTCATGTTTTACTTAAAATTATGATTTACAATATATCACTAATTATGATTAATAGCCTGACATAGTGTTGTCTAGATTGTCTAGATGCAAATTTTGTAATTCAGAGAAAATACAGATAAAAAATTGCAGAGAAAAAAAACAAGTTTAGGTTATAATCAGAATAGATTCCAATAAGATTTTAAATTAAATTTGCGATGAGTTGATGCATGCATCACCGGGTCACAGGGTCATGGTCAGAAGAAATGTAGATTCAGTGCTCAAGAGACAAATATTATTGTATGACTCAGATTTGGTCGCAAGTCACGTTGACGACCGAAAAACTGTATCGGCGGTCGGGAAAACCCGATTAATAAGCTATAGATTTATTCTTACCCATAGTTGTGACGTTATAGTCAGACTGTGTGAAGTGGAGACTGCAAACTTTAGAGTATTTTGTATACGGTTTCCCGCGTTTCAATATCACATTCCATTTGTCTGCCATGGTAAGATCGCGGGGGAACCGATGGAACTTCACATTTTTCGTCTTGCCGGCGAGCGATGTGCATTGTGGGACAGTGCAATAATAACCCATCTTCGAATCACACCTAAAAACCTTTGTTGTTACAAAGTATATTGGTGGCGGTTCGGTGCGCCGCGGACTAGGTAACAATTTCACATGAAATACTGTATGTTTAATGGCTTGCGTGTCGATGAAACTGACAATTTGTTACAATCGTTATCACGTTTGTGAAAAAATGGAATCATCACACTGCAGCCTTGAAAAATTTGACATGTATCACCCTTTTACCTTCCCCACTTCACATTTTTTCAGAAAAAAATGGCTACTTTTGCCATAGACAGGACTTGTTATGTCAACGAGTATGCTTGACAATAGGCAAATAAATTGTAGTCATTCAGCCAGTCAACAAAACCAAGACCTGTGTTTTGCTGTTTGAAACTCTATTTTTGGGCCCAATATACCATCTAGTATATCTAAAAATGATTTAACCGGGTCAGGATACTGACTTTCATGTTTTCGTAAGAAGTTTTCATAAGTTTACAACTTGGTTAAAAAACCGCGCTGTTTGAACGAACCCTAAAACGTATAGACAAGAAAATATTTTTTAATTTGGCAACATAGATAACTGTCATTTTTTGTCTATTTCTCGAACATGGCGGCGCTTGGTGTTTATGCGCGAAGTTTTGTTTGTTTTTGTAGCATTTTTGCGTCTAAACAACTAAAATAATACTGAAGTGCCACTTTACTATGTTAATAAGTGTTCTGCAGTGCATTGTGATCTAGCAAAATGCCTTACTACTGCACTGTGCCGCGGTGCACATCAATGGCTGGGAAAGCTGAAAACGTTTCCTTCCACCAGTTTCCCCGGGACGAGGAGCTGGCTAAACTGTGGAATAAGATACTCAAGAGAGGCAAGCCGTACACTAAATACTCGAAAGTCTGCAGCTTGCACTTCAAGCCTGAGGATTACACTATAACTAGCGTTGGAAAAAATAAAGGTACATTTCTAGCTCTTTTGTACTACTTATTACTTTATAGCGTCCTAAATCTACCTTATAACATCCTTTTTGGTGTTTACCGCTGATGGACATACCTCTCAATGAAAGGAGATTAGATGTAATAAGTTGCAGGCCCTGTATACATGATTCCAGGTCAATGGAGGACGCTCCGCAAAGATGCGATACCCTCCCAGAACCTGCCGTCGGACACACCAGCTCCGTCACACCACAGGCCCAGGAATTCCGGAGCCTGGGTGCCGAGTAACCTGGCACCCAATGCCATAGATAGCAGGGTAAATAAAATTTATTAAAGTAGGTATATAAATTTCTGAGACATTCTGACCATTGTTTTTGATTTTAATATCTAGAATTTATTGACAAATCTCAAGAATAAATTAATTTACAACTTATATCTTTTTTGCTGTGCCCTTCAGGGTCCATAATGAGCCCTGATCTGTATGATATTTCATTATGTGCAATAAAATTATTGAGTATATTAGAAAGAGTGAAGATTTGTATCTTTGTAATGAATAAACGGAAAAACCGCTGCACTGATTTAAAAACCAATGAAAAGCTTACATTACTAGGAGTAACAAAGGCTATATTTTATTTTATTATAAAAATATCTTGCGCCTTATATCTCCGAGGGGGTAGGCAGAGTTATTCCATTATTGGACAGTGTCCAGAAGACTGGCCGCATACCCTCTCTGGATATCTAGGCTGATCCTTTGACAGAGCCAACCAGCCCTCTAGTCTTAATTATTAAAAATAAAATAAAAGATGCACAAAGTATTTTCCATTTTATGTCCAATTGCTGACAATTTTATTATGTACAGCTCTTTATCAATTTTAAAATAAATGTTGGTTAATTAAACTTAATTATTTTTTCTACCATACACACAAAATTTTGACAGATTTGAAATTCTCAACTGCAAGAAAATCAATGAATAATGTTGGTATGAAGAATTCTGTTTTCTTGAAATTCTCTATACAAAATAGCAATTTCATACTTTAACCCCTAATATCTCTGAGTCTATTATTTTGGAACCCTGCAAGAAAAACGAAATAATAAGTAAATTATTTACGAAATTTTTAGTGAAAATTCCTTATATTATAATCCCTATTTTGAAGACAATGTTCCTGTGACAGATAGAAAAATAAAAATGCACTGTATAAATATTAGTTTCACTTAAATGTTTGCATTTATTTATCAAACACAATGAATCTTATTATGTTGATAAAGATACAATTTTATATTTTGTAAATAATAATAATTTGTTTCAGATGCAACAGCATGTAGCCCAAGCTATATACATGCAAACAATGCTAGCCATGCAGGCTGCCACTAATGGTAAGCAAATTGTAGTGTATATTTTTTTATTTTATAAGAGGAAAGGGGGAAAACGTCGGCTTGTTTTGCGTCACCTGACGGTAAGTGACTACCGTCGCCCGTGGACCTTTTGCCTTTTAGGTGGGAGCAGGGAGAGGGGGGACGGAGGGGGGGGGGGGGGCTCCGGTTACCTCACTCAATGAAATGCAATTGCTTTACGCTGGTTTCCTGTGAGGCCGTGGTATCACTCCGGTCGAGCCGGCCCAAGCGTGCCGAAGCATGGCTCTCCCACGTACAAAATCTTTCACTCTGTATTGTAAAAATCTCACGCCTTTTATCACCGAGGGGTAGGAGGTATTTCATTTCTGGAAATACCTACTTTTTACGAGTATATTCGACCCCTTAACGTAGAGTGTGAGGTGTTGAGCACATCGCCGGGGTCTGGTACACTTGGCGCACATAGGGTTCCATACCATTATCTATAAAAATATCAAAAAAAAATGTTTGTTGTATGGGAGCCCACCTTAAATATTTTATTTTGTTTCTAGTATTTTTTTGTTATAGCGGCAACAGAAAAACATAATTTGTGAAAATTCAACTGTCTAGCTATACCTGGTGACAGACAGCCAGACAGCGAAGTCTTAGTAATAGGGTCCCGTTCATTTGGGAACCCTTATCAGGGTCTTCATTTTGTTTTATGTACAGAACTGCACTAGAAGGAGCTTAATGAGAAAAAAATTATTACAGGTTCAAACCCCACCCCGCCCCAGTCATTAAACACAGCGGATTCGCCCCAAACATCCACAATCACACTATCCGATATAGAACAACTATTACAGAAAAGTAAAAGCACAAGAAACGGTGTAGACGAAAATCTAGACTTAGATCAAGATCAAGGCAAGGAACTGACCTCATACAAGTGTTTGGAGTGCTTCAAATGTTTCAAGGACCCCGATGTGTTTATGCTGCACAAAAGGTGCCACGTCCAGAGCGTTCCAGAAAGCTTGCAAGCTAAATTGAATAGCGAAAAAGAGAATTTGAGTTCGAACAGTGAGTTTGCCAAGCAGGATACGTTGCGAGCTAATCCTATATTAGCTAATTTGTTAAAGTCTGGTATAACTCCAGTGAACGAACTGCGAGACAAAGGTGTGTTTGATATAAATAATGTTTTAAGTATTGAAAATCAGATTATGACAGCTTTAACGACGAACATGGAAGCCTATATAAGGAATTTGTCGTCTATGTTACACCAAACGCCTCAGGTCTCTGAGAATGGTCAGAATTCTGGACATAGTGAACAGAATTCTGAAAATGGGCAACATTCCGGGCACAGTGACCAGAATTCTGAGGATAGCCACCATTCTGGTGAAAACGACGATTCTATGGATGCCCAGAATCATGTTAGGAGTGCTAATTTTGCACAAGAGTATGACAATTTCTTAGAAAATGTCCACAATTCTACACAGGATGTTGAGAATTTGGTAGCTTATGATCAGAATTCTACACAAGATGTTGAGAATTTGGTAGCTAATGATCAGAATTCTACACAAGATGTTGAGAATTTGGTAACTAATGTTCAGAATTCTACAGAGGATGTTCAGAATCTTGTAGCTTTTGATGAGAAATTCACGGCTATTCAGAATTCTGACGAAGAGAAGCCGACGAAAGTCGACAGAGAGCCTAACTGTGATAATCAAGACTTAAACGACTCAAATAACTTAGTAATAGACGAGACTGTGTAACTTTGCTCTTTTTTGATAAGACTGTCTGACTGACTGACTGAAGATCAGAATAATGAAAAATTTCGTGTGTTTATTGCTTTCTACTGTCGAAAAACAATAATTCTACAACAAAATAATATATTGTGATTGTCTAGTTAGATACAACTTCAAAAAGTCCAACACCTAGAATTACCAATTCCAGAATGACTAATTCTCAGAACTTCTAATTTCAGAAACTTTAGTTCCGAAAAATTAAATTCTCAGAATGATCAATTCGGCTATTTACTTCTGTTTTTTGCAGCAATAATAGTTATGTAGAAGTGATTTTTTTCACCACTTGCTGATAAAGTTCCTGATATAGTCTAACAGATACAATGTGTGGTGATTAAATCTGTCTGACATATTCTTTCTGCTTCCCCACTCAAGTTGGAGTTTACCTCCTAGCTATATGACAGATATGTTACGGATAGGCTATCTGGATCTTCATCAGCAAGTGCAGCAATTTGACATTGTGGATTATGGTGTAATAAAAGAGGAAACTTGTAGAAGTGCAGGATTTCATTATTACGTAAAACAATCGCAACGACATTAGGACGCAAAGAGAAAGAAGAGAGCTGTCAAAGTCAACAGACTACATTTTTTTAAATTGACACTGACAGTGACAGCTTGTCGTTCATAAAAAAGTCTATTTCACGTAGCATTTCGGTGAAAGTTTACATTTTTCCGTTCCACGCCTACTACTTTCGACTAATAAATTTTATTATTTTATAAATAATAATATATTCTCACGCCTTTTTTATCCCCGAGGGGGTAGGCAGAGGTATTTCATTACTGGATATACCCACATTTCACGAGATATGTTGGACCCCTAAACATGATAGGTGGTTAGCCCATCGCCGGACCGGGTCTGTTTACACATGTCTCAGAAATTAATTCTGAGACCTGCGGGTTTTCTCACGATGTTTTCCTTCACCGTCGAGCTAGTGATAAATATGTACGTAAGTTTTTGAAAAACTATTGGTACATGCCAGGATTCGAACCCGAGCCTCACTGATTTTCCGCCGGCTTTTTAACCGTCCGGGAGATCACTGCTCTTTATTATTTTATCATTGCAAAAATACAATATTTTTTATTGGTCGAAAGTAGAATGAGTAAACGGGAAAAATGAGAACTGTCATCGACCTAACCCATGCTACGTGAAATAGACTATAGTTTATATTACAAATTCCGATTCTGTGAATTCGTTTTGACAGTAGAATTAGACAGTAAAAAACACTTGTATGAAAATATCCCACCATTAGAATATATTAAGTTACATTGATGTATATTTTTGTACTTTTTAATTTATATACTGAATATTTTAAGCGTCTGAAAGCTATATTAGCACATTCGTAGGTCTGAATATTATGTTATGAATAAATATACAATTACGCCTTATCCATATCGGGGTTGGCAGAGGTATTGTAAGTACCCAGTTTTACGATCCGGACGGATTAAGCGCACGATGTCACATTCGCAAAATGACACATTCGATTTTCGCTAAATTTCACATTCTCAAAACGCCACATTCTCAAAATGCCACATTAGCAAAATGCCATTTTCGCATAATGCCACACTCTCGAACATACTGAAAGAAAGGGAGTTGAACAATTATGGTACTTTGTTAGTGTGGGTTTTGCTACTGTGGCATTTTGCTAATGTGGCATTTTGCGAATATGGAATTTTGAGAATGTGGCATTGTGCGCCTAATCCTAAATATACAATTATGCCTTATCCATATCGGGGTTGGCAGAGGTATTGTAAGTACCCAATTTTACGGACCCCTAAATGCGACAGCTAAGCCCACTACTGGACCTAGATGCTGTTACATGAAGCTGTCAGCATAAAAAGCTTGTATTTTCCCGTTGCCTAAGTAGTTAGCGGGTTCGATTCCCGCCTAGGACCGTCTGAGCACAGGTTTGTGGCTTCGTTGGGCAGTTTTAATGTATTTTTAAGAAATCAAATGAATATACAATATGAGAACTGATAGTGTTGCTACATTTGAACTATTGGTTGACATCACTAGTTTTATGTACTATAGACTAGACATAACCTGTGCTATCGGTATTATAGTACATCATCATCATCACAATTATGTTTATATAATATGTCAATGGGTTCGATTCTGCTTTACAGTGACTAAACTTATTTTAGTTTACTCTTGTAATTTTCTTTCTCCTAGAAAAGAAAAGAGACGAGAGATATTTAGTCCTGTCAAATAAGGCATTTCATGAAGTGTTTAGTGCATTAACGAAGTCACGACTAAAATACAGCCTCTGACAGGACTAAGTTCGGTAGTTTATCTTCTATTCCTTTCCATTTTTTGAGGTAAGACAAAGACAGGACTAAACTAAAATAAGTTTAGTCGCTGTAAAGCAGAATCGAACCCAATAAATTAACAAAAACATAAGAACAGAAAGTATGAATTTAAAAATAGTAACAGATCAAAAACTTATACAAATAACCTATAAAATTGTCCAATTATACCTTAGTATTTTTTATTCATTAATTTCTGTGAATGCCAAACTAGTTTTAAAAACATTGGTTAATTTACGAATATTTAATAACTACTTAATTAGCAAAAGAACAAACTGAAGACTTTTCTTAGTTGACAATATTCTAATCAAAGAGGTTGGAAGAAAATCATTCTAGGAGAGAGAAACTTTTTCTTTAAACGTCTTTGATTCTAATAAACTGACGTAGATGCGTTACCTCTGCTCAAAATATGGCAATGTAAAAATACTTTAATTACATAACATTAGTCGCGTCCGAACCTTGGGAAATGTATTTTTTCCTAGTTTTCAGTACGAATACCAAAACCAAAATGTTGCTAAATGCGGGCTTATATACTTATTGAAAGTAATTGCAACTCCACCCCTTCGGCATGCGTGATAGGCTATAACCTTTGAGTATTAAACCAACAGGAGACGTCACGGCACTATTTTCTTTGCAAAAAAATCTGCCAATTTCTGCGCGGGGGACGATAAAACGCACACAAATAATGTTAAAAAAACGCATTTTTTGACAAAACAATTAAACACTAGCTTGAAGTAGATGCACACAATCCGAGCACTCCGTGAACTCAAAAAAACTGGTTGTATATAACAGGTATGCGCGTTGACCGGCACTTTTTTTTGGCAGAGGGGAACGCCTGTCAGTGGCGTCTCCAGTTGGTTTAATACTTAAAGGCATGCCGAAGCAGCGTCTACAAAATGTTGTCTACACACACACAGGACACTATTTATGTAGTGCAATATTTAACAGTGCAACGCGTCTACTTATAAAATGTCATTGATGGTTGAGGCTATTTTTTTCTCAACTCTTTTAAGTATCCACCCACCATTTCTTGTTTCTAAGACTTACTTTATAAGACTGGTGACCACCGAAATGGTACCGTTTTAACATTTGAAACGGAACCCTAAATCTATAAAAAATAATTCTACACTAATATTAGTGCCTTAGTAATTTGTATAAAGAATCTAGTGTTAACTGAAGGTTTCTGTGAGATGAAAGTTGTACAAGTTGTGACAAAATTGTTTGAAGTTTTGATACAGCCTGTACGACGATTGTATTGTAAAGTTTTGTAGTTTAGTTGGATTAGGCACACTATGCCAAATTCGCAAAATGACACATTGGAATCTCGCAAAATGCCACATTCTCAAAACGCCACATCGCAAAATGTCACATTAGCAAATTGCCATTTTCGCATATTGTTACATTCTCGAAAATTTTTTTTAGTATTAACTTTTAATGATTCTCAGCGGCTTCATAATTTCAGTTTCAATTTTTTATTTATTTTATGTTAAAATAAATTGAAATTAATAAAGAATGTAATTAAATACTAAAATAATTAAATTACGTTTTAGTTTTTAATTCATAAGGGAGTTGAGCAAACTTGTTATTTTGATAATATGGCATTTTGCTGTGTGGCATTTTGCTAGTGTGGCATTTTGCGAATGTGGCATTTTGCGAACGTGGCATTGTGCGCCTAATCCGTTTAGTTTAATAAATATTTTGGTGCCAAGGTCATACATTCAGTGGTACTGTATGCGAACAAAATTCGTCGCTCTTGCACCACTGCAAAACTTATGTTTTAAAATGCAATGTTTTTAAAGTTTGTTAATAACAATAAATTGTAGGACACATAGTAATTTTAGTCTCAAACTGGGCAGAGTCTGTACTATGGGTACTAAATAACTGATAAACATACTTGAATAAATGTTATACACCCAGACACGAAGCCAACAGACATATTTATCAACACAGATGCCCAGAGCGGGACTCGAACCCGCAACCTCCGACTCAGAAGGCAGGGTCACCAACTGAGCCAACAGGCCCGTCAAGTTGGGTCGGTCATGTGAAAAGTCTAAAAAACATGTCTATATGTCATATACGCTACACAAACACAATATTAGCATTTCTACACGTGTCAGCTTTAGTTAAGTACCTACTAATTTAGTCTGTACCAAAACGAATTTTACTACTTCATAAGAATCTTGTACAATACCATTGAATGTGTGATTTTGGTAAAAAAATATGTATAAATAAAAATTAAGATCATTGAGAATAAGTGGTCATCAAAACTCGGGAAGGACATCGAAAACTAACTACAATGGTTAATATTCATATGGACTCTTTCCCTAAAAGACGGAACCCCAATAAATAATAAGCTGAGAATAATAATTTAAAAAAAAAGGAGCGGATTAGTATACAAAAAAGTTTTTAATGTTTCTTACAAAATATAATTCCTATAAAAGTGTTCAAAAGTTAATCCAATATTGGCGTTAATTTTATGCGTTTTTATAATATTTGGATGAAATTTCGTATGCAGATACAGTTTTGCATTTTAAGTTCAACTGCATAGTTTTATTTGCTTTAAAAACGCAATTTTACACAAAAAAATAGTTTTTCGATAATACTGGTGTTAGAACGAGCGAAAGTCTATCTCCTGGGCTCTTTTATATAAGCCAGATTATTTTGCGATGACCTTTCCTTGATGTGATGATTTTTATTACCGATTATCCAATGTACGTGTTTATTTACTTTTGAAAACATGTTTTCCATGTCTGCTTCCACTAGAAAAACATAGATGGCGTTAAAATCTATAAGTCGTTTATAGATGCCACGAATATTCGGATACTATCCCAGAATAAGTAATAGTACATAGGTACAGAAGGTTCACTGTTAACAAATTCCCTGTTTAGGTATGCCAAACGTGCCTCATTGTGGCCATCTCTTTCTATCGCATGCAACGCGCTCTTTCGGAGGCGGAGCCTTAGATCTAGGGTTGCCGGCAGCTCGACCAATTATATTATACGTCAGTAGTAGTAGTTAGTATACAGTGTATTTTACCTACGATTATTCTTTATTTAGGTACTAAAGACCACCCAACTACACAAAAGCTGTGTAATTTGCCTTTAGGTTATGTTATGACTTCAAAACTGCCTGTTTCTGCAAAATGTAATACGAAGACATACAACTGGGTTATCTACATACATACATTATATAATGTAAAGAAAAATAGTTTATTAAAATTCAATATCTATACAACCAATGCGCGGCAACCACTAATAGACCGCCGGGTGGCGGCCGGCCGCATGTACTTGTAGCGGCGCGATGACGTCACGCAATGTGAAACCCCTGATTCGGTATTCCGCCGAATACCAAATGACAAAAAGTATTTACATGCACCGTTATAAACAAACGGCGTTTTTGAGTAATATGTGTCTTTTTTTCAAGATTTGATAAAGAAATATTTGTGGTACCTATAGTAATGTTATTAGGAAAGTTTATCAAGAGACTTTAGGTAAAGCGCCATCTATGTGGTATTAGTGAAAGCAGCTGTGGAAAATAATTCATTACATCCTATTTCGTGTACTCAATATTTTTAGAATATTTTACAGTGAATTTGATCTCCACGTTTTATGAAACGATATATTGTAATTATGTGTAGTAAATAAATATTATTAAATATCATCTGTTTTTTTTATTTGTGTTACTATTTCAAATACTTTTTAGTTGCGGGTTCGATTCCTGCTATAAATTGAAAATTTAAAACCGACACAAAACATACATTTAAAAACTAACCGGTGGACAGATTTTCTTGAACTATAGCTACGAACACTCGATCATGTCGCCTATCAAACAAAAAGCTAAATCAAAATCGGTTCAGCCGTTTGAGAGCTCCGAGCGAACATAGTTCAAGTTCTTTATTTGCTTAGAATAGGTTTACAGGGTCTTAAAGTAGGTACATTTAATTCACTATTCAGCTAACATACATTAGCATGCAAATTTGTGGTCAAAAATTCATGCACACTATAAAAACAGTAGTACAGAAATACACGTCAAACTTATAACACCCCTGTTTTTCGTCGGTTAAAAACTAGTTGTTCCAGTGTTTTCACGCGAAGTTACAAGATATATGAAAAGCTTCACCCGTGTGAGTCCCGTCCCGTGGGAATATTTATTGACCTCCGGGTTTCAACACGTTTTCCGTCACCGTCGAACGAGTGATAAAAATGTACTCAAGTTACATTTTTAGTGATAAAAATGTACTCAAGTTACATTTTTGAAAAACTCATCGGTACAGTCAAGAAAGAGCACATGAAGCTTTACATTTTGTAGTGCGAGTCTTACCTCTAAGGCGATTGTAATAAGAACGTTACAAAGTCCAATGTGTCAAGCTCCACGTGATCTTGACTATACGTGTCTACCTACATGCCTTCGCCAAGATTGAACCTAGTCACGAGAAGGTATAACACTGGCGGACTCAGGAAGGGGCGGTCCGACCCGGGCCTCCAAATTTAGCGAAAAGTTCTATTTATCAAATCCCTAACAAGGATATAAGGAAATTGGGTGTTGGTTGGAGGCAGCATAGTCACAAATACGATTCAAGCTGCACTAAATTTGGAGGCCCCCCAGGACTAGAGGCCTGGAGGGCCTCCAAATCCAAAAGTTCTAAAACCGGGGGGCCTCATTCAGTTGTTTTTCTGCCCCGGGCCTCCGACAGGCATGCAACGCGTCTACATAAAAGGCAAAATATTGCACATCCCTCATTCAGGGATGTGCAATATTTTGATTTAATAATATAGGGTTGACACCCCAACAGTTTAATTCAAAATTACGATACACAATTATATTTAGAATAAAAAAAAAATAACGCCTTTCATCCCCGAAGGGGTAGGCAGAGGTATTCCATTTCACTAGATATATTGGTCCGGCGATGGGCTCACCACCTATCACGTTTCAGGGAAACGTGATAGGTGGTGAGCCCATCGCCGGACCGAGTCTATTTAGTGTCTCAGAATTAATTCTGAGACCTGCGGGTTTCCTCACGATGTTTTCCTTCACCGTCGAGCTAGTGATAAATAGATATACCTATACTTACGTAAGTTTTTGAAAAACTCATTGGTATATGCCAGGATTCGAACCCGATCCTTACAGATTTTCGGCCGGCTCTTTAGCCTTAAAGGCTATCACTGCTCTTTTATTATATTTAATTATATTTACAATAATCAAATAAACGCGATGGTTTTATCTAATTATTCTAAATATAATTACATACAGCTCACGCTTTCTTCCCACAGGGGTAGGCAGAGACGATGGATCGCAAGTTGGCTCGATCTCTGCATACTTCTTTCGCTTCCTTCACATTCATTAAGCCTTTTCATGCACGGTCTTATAATCTTCGCACTTCGTACCCCAGCTTTTTGAAGGACGTCACTAATTTGATCCGTGAACGTCCTTCTAGGGCGTCCTCTTACCTTGCATTCTTCAACATTCGCACCATAAATCAATCTCTTTCATATAATTATACTCGTTTCATTGTGAATCGTAATCTGCCATGCTGGCGCAACGTGCCACTAGGGCCGCATTCCTAAATCAAGTTAACTATTACCTGACAGTAGTCTGTTTCAGTCACACATTAATGTTTTGAATAACGCTATCCTTCACTAAGTGAATTTTACCTGTTTTGGAACGCGGCCTAGGCACAGTTTAACAATAGGTGATATCTCTTTATAGTACTGCCAGTGCCGTAACTAGCCTTCTCTGCGCCCTGCGCGAGCTTCTACAACTGCGCCCCCTTGTTTGTTTAAATATAATGGACCATTTACACGAGGCTATTCCATGAGGCATTACACTAAGACAATCCACTAAGCCAATCCAAACTGCATACAAAAAAAGCTTGAGGACAATCCTTTGCAGTGGACTGTCTAAATTTACACGAAGCCATTAGTGGAATGGCTCACTGGAATGGCCTCGTGTAAATTGCCCATTATAGGTACTTAGTTACCCTAGAGCAATGTTATGTGTCTACTTTATTTCATTCAGGGTGATAAAATAAAGTGCACTGTGAGCTGTCAAAAAAATGAGCGAGATGTGTTTTTGATGATACTGGCATGTAGGTACTATCGAAAAAAGTTCTGCCTGATACACCTTAGTGTAATTTTAGCGAGCAGCTATCTTTTCCCACCCCGTGTCGACAAAGCCCTCACTTATAGTAACAATGACAATTACAAAAAAGTGTTTCTTTCATGTTTACGACCATTTAATGTTGATGAAGGGATCTCAATAGAAAAAATACGGTGTTACTGGCTTCTCATTGTATAACTCTAATTAGGGTCGGGGTAATAAAATTTAAGCTTGCAAGCGACAATTCTTCTAAATGTATCAGGCTTAGCGTTTGCTGATAGTACGTCTGTGTTGAAATCGAGCACTAGGGGCGAGAACTTATCAGGAGCAAACCGAAAAGAATAATAGTCCTGCCTGGTCTGGCCATTCTTGCGCCCCCAGAGTCTACGCCCTGTGCCTGGGCACCGGTGGCACCGCCCTATTTACGGCACTGATTACTGCGTCCTGTTTTTAAACTGAATTGTCCTGGCTTTTCCAACTTCAAATCCTAGTATTTTGTGGGTGGTAACCCTAGGAAAACCACACCCAGAAATAAAGAACGGCGCAGCAAACTAAACACACAAACTCCCTAAAAAATAATTCTCGGGGGGCTTAAAATTCAAAACTTGCCAATAGCGCACATGATCTACTGACGCCGGCACTGCAGTAAGCTCACCTCACTTCACTTGCACTTCGCCAGTAACACACACACACACCTAAACCATAGTAAATACGTATATATTTACCTACTGTGCCTAAACTAGCTCTAAATCACTGCTATATAGCTATCTGTGGACAGACTAAATCTACATAATACCTACACCGACCTTCAAAAACATCAAAGATTCGACTGTGCTACTCTCTCATTATCTACTCCAATTTACCCATCCCTGTCTTGAGATCGAACGAATATTATTCGGTGAAGTCCCCAACCATGGACAAGTAGAAGAGTCAAGTCTGAGTAGGGCTATTGGAGGGTTCCGTTATTGAAGAATCTTATATCAAAGAGGTTAATTCAATAGGTAGGTACATGTCGTATCTAAGTACCTATACATACTTACAGTACGGACGTTTTAACTTGGCTGCTGTGAATATAGGTTCCACCTGCGCAAACCGCCTGTTACCGCCAAATGAGTGCTAGAAAATGTTACTGCGCAGCCATTTGCGCAACGTCAGAGCTGCCACGTTAAAACGGCCGTAGGTACTGTATGTCTGTAAAGGGATGTTACGGAGGTGGTTTGGTTTTATCGGAACCGAAGTCGGAGTCGGAGTTTTTAAATTTGGTTTTTCGGAGTCGGAATCGGAATCGCAGTTGGAGTTGGAGGCGAAGTCGGAAATGGTGGCTAAGAAAGATGTGTCCAAATAACACTTTATAAGGGACGAAATTAATTAATTGACACGCCGCACCAAACAAAACAAACCATATTAATGTATGGCGTAACAACGAGTGAAATATTAATCGATGACAGAACGCGTGTTCCCCGGGCGAGATGCCTAAGTAAGCCTGGGGGCCAATTCTACTAAATGACAGCGGTGATAGTTGTATGACAATTACATGATTGTGGTCACTCAATGGTGATATTAGGTCAAAATTTGACATAATATCACCGTTGAGTGTCAAAATTTGACATAATATCACCATTGAGTGACCACAATCATGTAATTGTCATACAACTATCACCGCTGTCATTTAGTAGAATTGGCCCCCTGTTCGTACACGTTGACTGGAGCCGCCGCGCGCCCACTGATTTCCTCCGACTTAAAAGTACCTATCGGAACCGAAGTCGGAACCGGATGTGTAAGATCAATCGGAAGTTCCGACGTACCGGAATCGAAGTCGGAGCTCCGTATAACATCCCTGGGGGTCGATTTTTGAATCTCACCAAGTGACTAATTCTCAACGATGTGAGTGATTTCCGAAAGTTCGTATTTTTGAAACTCATCGGTGACTTACATTTGTCATACCTATGATATCGATTTACGAGTGCCCCTACCCACTCGTAATTGAAATCACCATGTGATTGTTTTTGACAGTTAACGTATGTGACATCTGCCAAAAGTGCCAAAGTATGTTTTTCGGAAGAATTAGCAGCGGGGCTCGATTGTGCTATTTCGTGATTGCGACGATTTATTGAAAATATAAAAAACCTCTCAATTAAATAAAACAATATACAAGTTATTAGTAAATACAATTATTAAGTTAAATATACTTGTAAAACATATGCCACTAACAAATGTACATACCTTTTCTTATAAATTGTAAAATCTGTGTTATGTTCTCTTTATTCGTCCTTTTCTAGTGAATTATGTGAATTTTTCAATTCAAAACTTTAATTTTCGTTTACATGACACTGACAGATACGTTACGTTTTACGATTGACCAATTTGATGAATCTTTTTTTAAGTTATAGTATGAGAAAATAAAAACCGATATCAAGGGCAACACTATAACATTTGCGTAAAAAGGAACGTAACGGGAAGATTGTCTCTGACTGACATTGTAAAATTTCTGCATGTTGGTAAACATCGTGTGACTTTCAAAAATACGGCTTTTGGAAAATGGTGACATAAAAGTCATCGGTGATAATTTTAGTCACCGGTGATTTTGATATCACCAGTGAGATTCAAAAATCGCACTCCTGGTCTGTAATGCCTTCCATGAAACGTTATAGAGCTACGCCTATGACTGAAGGTTTCATTCGCTTGGGTTCGCTTAATATTAAGAACTAGGTACATGTAACTGAATATACTTACTTCTTTTGAATGTTGCGTGAATTTTACTTGGTCGTGCTATTATGTCACACATGTAAAGTTGAATTCTGATGTAATTCCCATTCATTTGTCCTTCTATTCAAAGATATTATATATATGACGGCGGAGGGTCCTGCTCTCTTACACTACATCAGTCATTCATTACTAATAATACTCAGGGGTCTCCCGTGCATCAGAAGTATTCAGGATCGCCGATACGATATCTATGTGGGCGTATCTACTCTGGGCAGGGTAGTAAGTAATAATTAAACTGGTTACACAAGTGTTAGCGATCTACCTATCTTACTCCGTAAACAGTATTACCTATAACAGTCCTCGTAAACGCGAATCGCGGGCTTTTGACATTGACAGCTGGCTGACAGGCGGGGATTCGCGCGGGAAGGGTGGTGTGGTTTGTCATCAGTTATGTTGTGGAATATAAAAATTATAGAAATAAAACGTGTAACTAGTTAAGTACCTAAGTCATTGAAATATAAGTCTGAAGGTTCAACATACTTGTATTTATTCAACACTTCAGAAGTGGTAAGAACGTTGGAGAAAGCCCAGTGTCCCCACGACTAATCACTTGACGAGTGTTGGATTGTCATTAAACGGTGAACATAGCCTATTTCTGATCGTCACAAAATGTCAGATACGAGTAGATACACTCCACCGCCGGAAGGCATAACGTCTGACAACTCAACTAGACCATCCAGGACACCTAAGCGAAAGCGAAAGAGCTTTAGGTCTCGACGATCACCTTCGCGGGGTAGTGTACCGAGGAGACGTTTAGCACGCCACGATACCTACCGTAGCCGCTCGCATCGACGACGTATTTCGCGAACGTCTGCAAACTCCCGCACTCGCAACTCACACCGCATACGACGACGACGATCAAGATCCAGTTGGTCTAACAGCGACTGTAATGAACGCCGACGTTACCGGTCAAGGTCGCGCCACGGTGCCGGATCTAGGCGTCGAGAGCGCTCCGATTTTACAAGTTCCGACACTAGCGGTGATAATAGTGTACTTACGAGCCGACGGCGCCGCAAGCGTGAATTTTCAGCATCATCTATAGATTCCTACCATACGGTTCGTCATTCTCGAAAGCGCCGTCGCTCGAAAGTAAGAGCGTATAAAAGGCGATGTGACACAACGTCTAAGGACCGGAAACGACAGCGTACGCAATCACCGCCTCACGACTTCTTTAAAAAGTTCTCTAAGTTTCTAGACAGGAAGAACAATACAGTTGAGGGAGGTCAGAATATGATCCCTGAATATGATCCCGACGCGTATTCTCAAACAGCATCCGAATGGATACGCAAAGTAAATCAAGCTGCAAAGATTTATGGATGGAACGACGATCAAACTTTATACCACGCAATACCAAAGCTCGGCGGAAGCGCAAAAAAATGGTATGCAACGGAATGTGAAGAAATAGATCTTACTTGGAAACAGTGGCAACGTGAAATAATTGCGAACTTCCCAGACGATCGCAACTATGCTGACAAGCTATATGAGATGCTTGAACGTAAAAGCAAACGTGACGAGACTTTGGAAGAATACTACCATGATAAGGCAAGATTAGTGAAGATGTGCCACATAACAGGGAGAGATGCTGTTGATTGTATCATAAATGGCATCTTTGACAACAACATACGACTCAATGCTCAAGGAGCACAGCTTACAAGACCCTCTAGGCTACTGCATTATTTGAGACGTATTTCGAAACGTAACCAAAACCAGGGTTTTAAAAGATTAACACAAGCTCATACTTCTAAGTACAATGGCAACACAACAAACAGTCAGACCTTTAACAACCCCTCACAAAAAGTGATTCGTAACAGGACGGATAAGTCGAAGATAACCTGTTTTAATTGCGCTCAAACGGGACATACGGCATATTCTTGTCCTAAGCCTAGAAAATTCTGTGACAAATGTCAACGTCTTGGTCACGAGTCTAATCAATGTGGACAGTCTAATTTGAAATTTCAGCCACCAAGTTTAGATGATAAGAATAAAATCAATAATAATACTCAAAAAGTTCTACGTTTACAAGAGAATACACAAGATAGTAAGTATTACAAGAATATAAAATTAAATGGCGTATGTAGATCCGCGTATATTGACTTTGGAAGTCAATGTACACTTGTAAGAAATAAAATAGCATTAGAATCTCATCTAAGTTTCGATCGATTTGAACTGCCTACTCTTAAGGGTTTTGCGTTAGGTAGTGTGGTACCTTTGGGTCGAGTTACCGTAGTTATAGAAGTAGACGCAGTAAAAGCTGACGTCGATGCATATGTAGTGGAAGACGATCTCTTAAACACGGATGTCCTTATTGGACAGTCACTTACAGAACTGCCTACCGTCATGACCCTTAAGACTAGTTCGCGACTAATTTTGTACTGTGATGACAGCGAAGTAGAGCGTTGTACCATTTTCAACACAAACGAAGTTGAGATTGAGGGTCTGAAAGTTATTCCTGTACACACTGAAGGGAAATACAGTGGTTTATTATTTGTACCGGGAAATTTGTGCATGAAGACTGGTTCTGAATATTCCGTGGTACAAGGGGCTTATGAATTCACGGAGGGTATCGGTAACATTATTATAGTTAGTTTTGCTGACGGACCCGTTATACTTCACAGTAACAAACTACTTTCGCGCGCGACAAAACTACCATCTTCAAGTAGATTTAGAGCTAGATCTTATAATGAAACAATAAAAACAATTTCGACAGTAACTTGTAATACAGAAATGGATGAAAAGTCATTAGTTCCTATTACAGCAGAACTACTAAATGTTGGTCCTAACGTGACCCTCGAACAAAAACTAAAGTTGTTAGACCTTCTTAACAAATATAGAAATTGTTTCGCTTTTGGCTTACAAGAATTAGGAAAAACTACAATCACTGAAATGACAATACGATTGAATGATGATACGCCCGTCTCATACAAACCTTATCGTCTGCCATATAGTGAGCGTCAGGTCGTAAGGGAGTTGGTGGGTGAAATGCTCGATAACAACATCATAAGGGAATCGCACTCTGCATACGCTAGCCCCATTGTGCTCGTAAGGAAGAAAAATAACGAGTACCGCCTCTGCGTCGACTACAGGGCCCTCAACAAGAAAACAATAAAAGATAGTTACCCTATGCCAGTAATCGAAGACCAACTCGATAGGTTGAGCAATAAAAGTTTTTTCACAAGTTTAGATCTGGCTTCGGGCTACTATCAAATACCGGTTTCAGAATCATCGCGACACGTAACGGCATTCGTTACTCCAGACGGCCACTACGAGTATACTCGCATGCCGTTTGGCCTCGTAAATGCTCCGGCCGTTTTTCAGAACATGATTAACAAAGCTCTTGGCAACAGACGCTTCGATTTGGCGGTTCCCTATCTTGATGATTTGTTGTCGGCTAGTAGCACTTACGAAGAAGGCTTCCAGAAATTAGAAGAGATATTAAACCTTTTATCTGATGCTGGCCTCACTTTAAATTTGAAGAAGTGCTACTTCTTTCAATCGGAAATAGATTATCTCGGGTATGAGATATCTGAATCAGGACTAAGGCCGGGCAGTAAAAAGACTCAAGCGGTGTCAGAATTCCCCAGACCAGAAAATGTGCATCAAGTACGGCAATTTGTAGGTCTAGCGAGTTTTTTCCGCCGCTTTGTGTTCAACTTCGCTTCAATTGCAAAACCCTTAACAAAGCTAACCAAAACTGATATGCCTTGGGAATGGGGTACAGATCAAGAGACTGCTTTTCAAAGTATTAAGGAAAAACTAGTTTCCAGACCTATCCTCGCACTGTACAACCCGAATTTTGAGACTGAAGTTCATTGTGACGCTAGTAAGCTCGGTATAGGAGGCGTTTTATTCCAAAAAGCCAATGAAAGTGCATCTTTGCGACCGGTCGCTTACTTTAGCAGACAAACTACGAAAGAAGAAGAGTTTTGGCATTCTTATGAGCTAGAAACAATGGCTGTAGTTTCGTCATTACAAAGATTTCGTGTCTACTTATTAGGCCTGGAGTTCAAAGTTGTCACTGATTGCAACGCATTGAGAACTACTCTGATAAAACGGGATCTGTTACCTAAGGTTGCGAGGTGGTGGCTCATGTTGCAAGAGTATCATTTCACCATAGAATATAGACCAGGACACAACATGCAACACGTAGACGCGCTCAGCCGTAACCCAGTGTCACCGTCCTTCGATCCAGAGGAACTTTCAGTCTTGCATATCACGACCACCGACTGGTTGCACACAGTCCAAATGACCGATCCACATCTGAAAAAGATTAAGACCATTCTTGAAATGGAGGCCGACGACCTCAAAGATATAACAACTAATTACGTCCTTCGCAATGAGAAACTCTATAGGCGCGTTGGTAATAAACTGAAATGGGTAGTACCTCATGGAGCAAGATGGCGCATATGTCAACTTAGCCATGATGAAGCGGGGCATTTCTCGGTTGAAAAGACCTTAGAGAAAATCAGTGCGGACTACTGGTTCCCGAAGATGAACCGTTTCATTAAAAAATATGTGACATCGTGCATCAATTGCGCTTACAATAAAGAGGTAGCAGGTAAAAAGAGCGGGTACTTACACCCGATACCAAAAGTAGCGTCAGTGTTCCATACTATTCACATGGACCATCTGGGACCTTTTGTGAAGAGTAAGCGTGGAAATACATATATTCTTGGCATTATAGACGGATTTAGTAAATTCATTATGATCAGAGCCGTGAGAAACACAAAATCCAAAACAACTATTAAGGTTTTAGAAGATATATTTGCGACAGTTGGCTGTCCAAGTATCATAATTTCGGACCAGGGAACGAGCTTCACGTCCAATGAATTCAAAAACTTTGTAAAGTCCATTGGCGTAAAACATGTTTACAATGCCGTATCTACGCCTCGGGCCAATGGACAAATCGAAAGGTACAATAGAACTATTTTGAATTCATTGGCTGCAATGAATCATGACCTGGACGAAAAAGACTGGGACTTAAATTTATTAAAACTGCAGTGGAGTCTTAACAATACAATCAATAAAGGTATTGGTACAACTCCTGCTGAAGTTGTTTTTGGGAAACGGACTAGTAACCCCTCCGAAAATATGTTAAGAGGCGCTATATCGGAGCCCATAGAAGAGAATGCAGAGGGCGACCGGCATAGTGAAATAAGAGATAAGGTAGAGAAAAACATCGAAGAGAAACAGCGGAAGATGAAAATAGCTTTTGATGGCAAAAGGGCACCGACTAAAATATTTTGTGAAGGTGACTTGGTGATGATACCCAATCACAACCCCGAAAAAGGAAAGAGCAAGAAATTGGCAGTCAAATTTAAAGGTCCATTTAAAGTTACAACAGTTCTGGATAAAGATAGATATGAGGTATCTTCTATCCTGGGACATTCAGGTAGAAATTACAAAAACATATATCCGGCAGATCAATTGAAACCGTGGGTGACTTTTGGATCGGCTCCTGAAGGGAGTGACGAAAGTGCAACAAGCAGTGAGGATGAAGATGTACATCCCCACTCAATTAATTAATGTAAAATTTTACCCTTACATCCTTCCCTTACATTTGCAGGCTAGGTATGTAAAGGAAGAGAGCAGACTGGAGCTGCGGCAGTTCGGCTGCTAGAGCAGACCACGTCGCCCTGAGGTGGGAGAGTGGAATCTGGTGATTAATATAGCGTATTTGTAAGAGAGACGCAGCGGACCATATCACCCTAAGGTGGGTGAGTGGCATCCAGTGATATGATAATGATGTTTGCAGATGGACAGAGCGGACCATGTCACCCTACGGTGGGTGAGTGGCATCTGCATGCAGACCATGTCGTTCTACGGAGGACGAGTGGTATCTGAACTGTCAAATACAAGTTGATTATTAAAGGCAATTAACCTCATATAGTAAAGGAGTATTATGTGAGCAAGTTAGTAAAGGATTAGATTTACGTGCGTATCGGAACTACTCGCACGGTGCTTTCCTGAGTCACATATCAGCGTGATTTGGGCTGTCCACACTGTTCCTGTCACGTGCCACTTACAAGACTAGTGCTAGTGAATAGAAAGTGCTTTATGTGTTAACTTATCAGTAAGAGTATGTGATAGATTAAGACAACTTTTACGTAACAAAACTTTCATTGTGAACTTTAAAATATTAGGTTATATAGTAATTATAGTAATTGATTAATTATGTAAAATTAGGGATCTGTTATGATAAATAACTTATTATCATAACTCTCCTTGATATTTGGTTGTGTTAAATATACCATTTTGATAAACATATTAGTTGGTCTAAGCCTAGCTGTAGTCGTATTAAGTAAATCAGTGCCATGTATTCTAAATATTCCTTTTTGTTTTTGTTTAGTTTACCTTGCTTCAGGTGTATTAGGTTCATTGTAATTTAATCTGTGTAATCGCAAAATTATTGTAATTTAATCTGTGTAATCGCAAAATTATGTATGAGGACATACCTAACTTTTATAGGATGACCGAGCATTATTTCGGAATGTGGACATTCCTTTAACAGAATGGCCGTCTGTTAGCGATCTACCTATCTTACTCCGTAAACAGTATTACCTATAACAGTCCTCGTAAACGCGAATCGCGGGCTTTTGACATTGACAGCTGGCTGACAGGCGGGGATTCGCGCGGGAAGGGTGGTGTGGTTTTATGTTGTGGAATATAAAAATTATAGAAATAAAACGTGTAACTAGTTAAGTACCTAAGTCATTGAAATATAAGTCTGAAGGTTCAACATACTTGTATTTATTCAACACTTCAGAAGTGGTAAGAACGTTGGAGAAAGCCCAGTGTCCCCACGACTAATCACTTGACGAGTGTTGGATTGTCATTAAACGGTGAACATAGCCTATTTCTGATCGTCACAAAATGTCAGATACGAGTAGATACACTCCACCGCCGGAAGGCATAACGTCTGACAACTCAACTAGACCATCCAGGACACCTAAGCGAAAGCGAAAGAGCTTTAGGTCTCGACGATCACCTTCGCGGGGTAGTGTACCGAGGAGACGTTTAGCACGCCACGATACCTACCGTAGCCGCTCGCATCGACGACGTATTTCGCGAACGTCTGCAAACTCCCGCACTCGCAACTCACACCGCATACGACGACGACGATCAAGATCCAGTTGGTCTAACAGCGACTGTAATGAACGCCGACGTTACCGGTCAAGGTCGCGCCACGGTGCCGGATCTAGGCGTCGAGAGCGCTCCGATTTTACAAGTTCCGACACTAGCGGTGATAATAGTGTACTTACGAGCCGACGGCGCCGCAAGCGTGAATTTTCAGCATCATCTATAGATTCCTACCATACGGTTCGTCATTCTCGAAAGCGCCGTCGCTCGAAAGTAAGAGCGTATAAAAGGCGATGTGACACAACGTCTAAGGACCGGAAACGACAGCGTACGCAATCACCGCCTCACGACTTCTTTAAAAAGTTCTCTAAGTTTCTAGACAGGAAGAACAATACAGTTGAGGGAGGTCAGAATATGATCCCTGAATATGATCCCGACGCGTATTCTCAAACAGCATCCGAATGGATACGCAAAGTAAATCAAGCTGCAAAGATTTATGGATGGAACGACGATCAAACTTTATACCACGCAATACCAAAGCTCGGCGGAAGCGCAAAAAAATGGTATGCAACGGAATGTGAAGAAATAGATCTTACTTGGAAACAGTGGCAACGTGAAATAATTGCGAACTTCCCAGACGATCGCAACTATGCTGACAAGCTATATGAGATGCTTGAACGTAAAAGCAAACGTGACGAGACTTTGGAAGAATACTACCATGATAAGGCAAGATTAGTGAAGATGTGCCACATAACAGGGAGAGATGCTGTTGATTGTATCATAAATGGCATCTTTGACAACAACATACGACTCAATGCTCAAGGAGCACAGCTTACAAGACCCTCTAGGCTACTGCATTATTTGAGACGTATTTCGAAACGTAACCAAAACCAGGGTTTTAAAAGATTAACACAAGCTCATACTTCTAAGTACAATGGCAACACAACAAACAGTCAGACCTTTAACAACCCCTCACAAAAAGTGATTCGTAACAGGACGGATAAGTCGAAGATAACCTGTTTTAATTGCGCTCAAACGGGACATACGGCATATTCTTGTCCTAAGCCTAGAAAATTCTGTGACAAATGTCAACGTCTTGGTCACGAGTCTAATCAATGTGGACAGTCTAATTTGAAATTTCAGCCACCAAGTTTAGATGATAAGAATAAAATCAATAATAATACTCAAAAAGTTCTACGTTTACAAGAGAATACACAAGATAGTAAGTATTACAAGAATATAAAATTAAATGGCGTATGTAGATCCGCGTATATTGACTTTGGAAGTCAATGTACACTTGTAAGAAATAAAATAGCATTAGAATCTCATCTAAGTTTCGATCGATTTGAACTGCCTACTCTTAAGGGTTTTGCGTTAGGTAGTGTGGTACCTTTGGGTCGAGTTACCGTAGTTATAGAAGTAGACGCAGTAAAAGCTGACGTCGATGCATATGTAGTGGAAGACGATCTCTTAAACACGGATGTCCTTATTGGACAGTCACTTACAGAACTGCCTACCGTCATGACCCTTAAGACTAGTTCGCGACTAATTTTGTACTGTGATGACAGCGAAGTAGAGCGTTGTACCATTTTCAACACAAACGAAGTTGAGATTGAGGGTCTGAAAGTTATTCCTGTACACACTGAAGGGAAATACAGTGGTTTATTATTTGTACCGGGAAATTTGTGCATGAAGACTGGTTCTGAATATTCCGTGGTACAAGGGGCTTATGAATTCACGGAGGGTATCGGTAACATTATTATAGTTAGTTTTGCTGACGGACCCGTTATACTTCACAGTAACAAACTACTTTCGCGCGCGACAAAACTACCATCTTCAAGTAGATTTAGAGCTAGATCTTATAATGAAACAATAAAAACAATTTCGACAGTAACTTGTAATACAGAAATGGATGAAAAGTCATTAGTTCCTATTACAGCAGAACTACTAAATGTTGGTCCTAACGTGACCCTCGAACAAAAACTAAAGTTGTTAGACCTTCTTAACAAATATAGAAATTGTTTCGCTTTTGGCTTACAAGAATTAGGAAAAACTACAATCACTGAAATGACAATACGATTGAATGATGATACGCCCGTCTCATACAAACCTTATCGTCTGCCATATAGTGAGCGTCAGGTCGTAAGGGAGTTGGTGGGTGAAATGCTCGATAACAACATCATAAGGGAATCGCACTCTGCATACGCTAGCCCCATTGTGCTCGTAAGGAAGAAAAATAACGAGTACCGCCTCTGCGTCGACTACAGGGCCCTCAACAAGAAAACAATAAAAGATAGTTACCCTATGCCAGTAATCGAAGACCAACTCGATAGGTTGAGCAATAAAAGTTTTTTCACAAGTTTAGATCTGGCTTCGGGCTACTATCAAATACCGGTTTCAGAATCATCGCGACACGTAACGGCATTCGTTACTCCAGACGGCCACTACGAGTATACTCGCATGCCGTTTGGCCTCGTAAATGCTCCGGCCGTTTTTCAGAACATGATTAACAAAGCTCTTGGCAACAGACGCTTCGATTTGGCGGTTCCCTATCTTGATGATTTGTTGTCGGCTAGTAGCACTTACGAAGAAGGCTTCCAGAAATTAGAAGAGATATTAAACCTTTTATCTGATGCTGGCCTCACTTTAAATTTGAAGAAGTGCTACTTCTTTCAATCGGAAATAGATTATCTCGGGTATGAGATATCTGAATCAGGACTAAGGCCGGGCAGTAAAAAGACTCAAGCGGTGTCAGAATTCCCCAGACCAGAAAATGTGCATCAAGTACGGCAATTTGTAGGTCTAGCGAGTTTTTTCCGCCGCTTTGTGTTCAACTTCGCTTCAATTGCAAAACCCTTAACAAAGCTAACCAAAACTGATATGCCTTGGGAATGGGGTACAGATCAAGAGACTGCTTTTCAAAGTATTAAGGAAAAACTAGTTTCCAGACCTATCCTCGCACTGTACAACCCGAATTTTGAGACTGAAGTTCATTGTGACGCTAGTAAGCTCGGTATAGGAGGCGTTTTATTCCAAAAAGCCAATGAAAGTGCACCTTTGCGACCGGTCGCTTACTTTAGCAGACAAACTACGAAAGAAGAAGAGTTTTGGCATTCTTATGAGCTAGAAACAATGGCTGTAGTTTCGTCATTACAAAGATTTCGTGTCTACTTATTAGGCCTGGAGTTCAAAGTTGTCACTGATTGCAACGCATTGAGAACTACTCTGATAAAACGGGATCTGTTACCTAAGGTTGCGAGGTGGTGGCTCATGTTGCAAGAGTATCATTTCACCATAGAATATAGACCAGGACACAACATGCAACACGTAGACGCGCTCAGCCGTAACCCAGTGTCACCGTCCTTCGATCCAGAGGAACTTTCAGTCTTGCATATCACGACCACCGACTGGTTGCACACAGTCCAAATGACCGATCCACATCTGAAAAAGATTAAGACCATTCTTGAAATGGAGGCCGACGACCTCAAAGATATAACAACTAATTACGTCCTTCGCAATGAGAAACTCTATAGGCGCGTTGGTAATAAACTGAAATGGGTAGTACCTCATGGAGCAAGATGGCGCATATGTCAACTTAGCCATGATGAAGCGGGGCATTTCTCGGTTGAAAAGACCTTAGAGAAAATCAGTGCGGACTACTGGTTCCCGAAGATGAACCGTTTCATTAAAAAATATGTGACATCGTGCATCAATTGCGCTTACAATAAAGAGGTAGCAGGTAAAAAGAGCGGGTACTTACACCCGATACCAAAAGTAGCGTCAGTGTTCCATACTATTCACATGGACCATCTGGGACCTTTTGTGAAGAGTAAGCGTGGAAATACATATATTCTTGGCATTATAGACGGATTTAGTAAATTCATTATGATCAGAGCCGTGAGAAACACAAAATCCAAAACAACTATTAAGGTTTTAGAAGATATATTTGCGACAGTTGGCTGTCCAAGTATCATAATTTCGGACCAGGGAACGAGCTTCACGTCCAATGAATTCAAAAACTTTGTAAAGTCCATTGGCGTAAAACATGTTTACAATGCCGTATCTACGCCTCGGGCCAATGGACAAATCGAAAGGTACAATAGAACTATTTTGAATTCATTGGCTGCAATGAATCATGACCTGGACGAAAAAGACTGGGACTTAAATTTATTAAAACTGCAGTGGAGTCTTAACAATACAATCAATAAAGGTATTGGTACAACTCCTGCTGAAGTTGTTTTTGGGAAACGGACTAGTAACCCCTCCGAAAATATGTTAAGAGGCGCTATATCGGAGCCCATAGAAGAGAATGCAGAGGGCGACCGGCATAGTGAAATAAGAGATAAGGTAGAGAAAAACATCGAAGAGAAACAGCGGAAGATGAAAATAGCTTTTGATGGCAAAAGGGCACCGACTAAAATATTTTGTGAAGGTGACTTGGTGATGATACCCAATCACAACCCCGAAAAAGGAAAGAGCAAGAAATTGGCAGTCAAATTTAAAGGTCCATTTAAAGTTACAACAGTTCTGGATAAAGATAGATATGAGGTATCTTCTATCCTGGGACATTCAGGTAGAAATTACAAAAACATATATCCGGCAGATCAATTGAAACCGTGGGTGACTTTTGGATCGGCTCCTGAAGGGAGTGACGAAAGTGCAACAAGCAGTGAGGATGAAGATGTACATCCCCACTCAATTAATTAATGTAAAATTTTACCCTTACATCCTTCCCTTACATTTGCAGGCTAGGTATGTAAAGGAAGAGAGCAGACTGGAGCTGCGGCAGTTCGGCTGCTAGAGCAGACCACGTCGCCCTGAGGTGGGAGAGTGGAATCTGGTGATTAATATAGCGTATTTGTAAGAGAGACGCAGCGGACCATATCACCCTAAGGTGGGTGAGTGGCATCCAGTGATATGATAATGATGTTTGCAGATGGACAGAGCGGACCATGTCACCCTACGGTGGGTGAGTGGCATCTGCATGCAGACCATGTCGTTCTACGGAGGACGAGTGGTATCTGAACTGTCAAATACAAGTTGATTATTAAAGGCAATTAACCTCATATAGTAAAGGAGTATTATGTGAGCAAGTTAGTAAAGGATTAGATTTACGTGCGTATCGGAACTACTCGCACGGTGCTTTCCTGAGTCACATATCAGCGTGATTTGGGCTGTCCACACTGTTCCTGTCACGTGCCACTTACAAGACTAGTGCTAGTGAATAGAAAGTGCTTTATGTGTTAACTTATCAGTAAGAGTATGTGATAGATTAAGACAACTTTTACGTAACAAAACTTTCATTGTGAACTTTAAAATATTAGGTTATATAGTAATTATAGTAATTGATTAATTATGTAAAATTAGGGATCTGTTATGATAAATAACTTATTATCATAACTCTCCTTGATATTTGGTTGTGTTAAATATACCATTTTGATAAACATATTAGTTGGTCTAAGCCTAGCTGTAGTCGTATTAAGTAAATCAGTGCCATGTATTCTAAATATTCCTTTTTGTTTTTGTTTAGTTTACCTTGCTTCAGGTGTATTAGGTTCATTGTAATTTAATCTGTGTAATCGCAAAATTATTGTAATTTAATCTGTGTAATCGCAAAATTATGTATGAGGACATACCTAACTTTTATAGGATGACCGAGCATTATTTCGGAATGTGGACATTCCTTTAACAGAATGGCCGTCTGTTAGCGATCTACCTATCTTACTCCGTAAACAGTATTACCTATAACAGTCCTCGTAAACGCGAATCGCGGGCTTTTGACATTGACAGCTGGCTGACAGGCGGGGATTCGCGCGGGAAGGGTGGTGTGGTTTTATGTTGTGGAATATAAAAATTATAGAAATAAAACGTGTAACTAGTTAAGTACCTAAGTCATTGAAATATAAGTCTGAAGGTTCAACATACTTGTATTTATTCAACACTTCAGAAGTGGTAAGAACGTTGGAGAAAGCCCAGTGTCCCCACGACTAATCACTTGACGAGTGTTGGATTGTCATTAAACGGTGAACATAGCCTATTTCTGATCGTCACAAAATGTCAGATACGAGTAGATACACTCAACCGCCGGAAGGCATAACGTCTGACAACTCAACTAGACCATCCAGGACACCTAAGCGAAAGCGAAAGAGCTTTAGGTCTCGACGATCACCTTCGCGGGGTAGTGTACCGAGGAGACGTTTAGCACGCCACGATACCTACCGTAGCCGCTCGCATCGACGACGTATTTCGCGAACGTCTGCAAACTCCCGCACTCGCAACTCACACCGCATACGACGACGACGATCAAGATCCAGTTGGTCTAACAGCGACTGTAATGAACGCCGACGTTACCGGTCAAGGTCGCGCCACGGTGCCGGGTCTAGGCGTCGAGAGCGCTCCGATTTTACAAGTTCCGACACTAGCGGTGATAATAGTGTACTTACGAGCCGACGGCGCCGCAAGCGTGAATTTTCAGCATCATCTATAGATTCCTACCATACGGTTCGTCATTCTCGAAAGCGCCGTCGCTCGAAAGTAAGAGCGTATAAAAGGCGATGTGACACAACGTCTAAGGACCGGAAACGACAGCGTACGCAATCACCGCCTCACGACTTCTTTAAAAAGTTCTCTAAGTTTCTAGACAGGAAGAACAATACAGTTGAGGGAGGTCAGAATATGATCCCTGAATATGATCCCGACGCGTATTCTCAAACAGCATCCGAATGGATACGCAAAGTAAATCAAGCTGCAAAGATTTATGGATGGAACGACGATCAAACTTTATACCACGCAATACCAAAGCTCGGCGGAAGCGCAAAAAAATGGTATGCAACGGAATGTGAAGAAATAGATCTTACTTGGAAACAGTGGCAACGTGAAATAATTGCGAACTTCCCAGACGATCGCAACTATGCTGACAAGCTATATGAGATGCTTGAACGTAAAAGCAAACGTGACGAGACTTTGGAAGAATACTACCATGATAAGGCAAGATTAGTGAAGATGTGCCACATAACAGGGAGAGATGCTGTTGATTGTATCATAAATGGCATCTTTGACAACAACATACGACTCAATGCTCAAGGAGCACAGCTTACAAGACCCTCTAGGCTACTGCATTATTTGAGACGTATTTCGAAACGTAACCAAAACCAGGGTTTTAAAAGATTAACACAAGCTCATACTTCTAAGTACAATGGCAACACAACAAACAGTCAGACCTTTAACAACCCCTCACAAAAAGTGATTCGTAACAGGACGGATAAGTCGAAGATAACCTGTTTTAATTGCGCTCAAACGGGACATACGGCATATTCTTGTCCTAAGCCTAGAAAATTCTGTGACAAATGTCAACGTCTTGGTCACGAGTCTAATCAATGTGGACAGTCTAATTTGAAATTTCAGCCACCAAGTTTAGATGATAAGAATAAAATCAATAATAATACTCAAAAAGTTCTACGTTTACAAGAGAATACACAAGATAGTAAGTATTACAAGAATATAAAATTAAATGGCGTATGTAGATCCGCGTATATTGACTTTGGAAGTCAATGTACACTTGTAAGAAATAAAATAGCATTAGAATCTCATCTAAGTTTCGATCGATTTGAACTGCCTACTCTTAAGGGTTTTGCGTTAGGTAGTGTGGTACCTTTGGGTCGAGTTACCGTAGTTATAGAAGTAGACGCAGTAAAAGCTGACGTCGATGCATATGTAGTGGAAGACGATCTCTTAAACACGGATGTCCTTATTGGACAGTCACTTACAGAACTGCCTACCGTCATGACCCTTAAGACTAGTTCGCGACTAATTTTGTACTGTGATGACAGCGAAGTAGAGCGTTGTACCATTTTCAACACAAACGAAGTTGAGATTGAGGGTCTGAAAGTTATTCCTGTACACACTGAAGGGAAATACAGTGGTTTATTATTTGTACCGGGAAATTTGTGCATGAAGACTGGTTCTGAATATTCCGTGGTACAAGGGGCTTATGAATTCACGGAGGGTATCGGTAACATTATTATAGTTAGTTTTGCTGACGGACCCGTTATACTTCACAGTAACAAACTACTTTCGCGCGCGACAAAACTACCATCTTCAAGTAGATTTAGAGCTAGATCTTATAATGAAACAATAAAAACAATTTCGACAGTAACTTGTAATACAGAAATGGATGAAAAGTCATTAGTTCCTATTACAGCAGAACTACTAAATGTTGGTCCTAACGTGACCCTCGAACAAAAACTAAAGTTGTTAGACCTTCTTAACAAATATAGAAATTGTTTCGCTTTTGGCTTACAAGAATTAGGAAAAACTACAATCACTGAAATGACAATACGATTGAATGATGATACGCCCGTCTCATACAAACCTTATCGTCTGCCATATAGTGAGCGTCAGGTCGTAAGGGAGTTGGTGGGTGAAATGCTCGATAACAACATCATAAGGGAATCGCACTCTGCATACGCTAGCCCCATTGTGCTCGTAAGGAAGAAAAATAACGAGTACCGCCTCTGCGTCGACTACAGGGCCCTCAACAAGAAAACAATAAAAGATAGTTACCCTATGCCAGTAATCGAAGACCAACTCGATAGGTTGAGCAATAAAAGTTTTTTCACAAGTTTAGATCTGGCTTCGGGCTACTATCAAATACCGGTTTCAGAATCATCGCGACACGTAACGGCATTCGTTACTCCAGACGGCCACTACGAGTATACTCGCATGCCGTTTGGCCTCGTAAATGCTCCGGCCGTTTTTCAGAACATGATTAACAAAGCTCTTGGCAACAGACGCTTCGATTTGGCGGTTCCCTATCTTGATGATTTGTTGTCGGCTAGTAGCACTTACGAAGAAGGCTTCCAGAAATTAGAAGAGATATTAAACCTTTTATCTGATGCTGGCCTCACTTTAAATTTGAAGAAGTGCTACTTCTTTCAATCGGAAATAGATTATCTCGGGTATGAGATATCTGAATCAGGACTAAGGCCGGGCAGTAAAAAGACTCAAGCGGTGTCAGAATTCCCCAGACCAGAAAATGTGCATCAAGTACGGCAATTTGTAGGTCTAGCGAGTTTTTTCCGCCGCTTTGTGTTCAACTTCGCTTCAATTGCAAAACCCTTAACAAAGCTAACCAAAACTGATATGCCTTGGGAATGGGGTACAGATCAAGAGACTGCTTTTCAAAGTATTAAGGAAAAACTAGTTTCCAGACCTATCCTCGCACTGTACAACCCGAATTTTGAGACTGAAGTTCATTGTGACGCTAGTAAGCTCGGTATAGGAGGCGTTTTATTCCAAAAAGTCAATGAAAGTGCACCTTTGCGACCGGTCGCTTACTTTAGCAGACAAACTACGAAAGAAGAAGAGTTTTGGCATTCTTATGAGCTAGAAACAATGGCTGTAGTTTCGTCATTACAAAGATTTCGTGTCTACTTATTAGGCCTGGAGTTCAAAGTTGTCACTGATTGCAACGCATTGAGAACTACTCTGATAAAACGGGATCTGTTACCTAAGGTTGCGAGGTGGTGGCTCATGTTGCAAGAGTATCATTTCACCATAGAATATAGACCAGGACACAACATGCAACACGTAGACGCGCTCAGCCGTAACCCAGTGTCACCGTCCTTCGATCCAGAGGAACTTTCAGTCTTGCATATCACGACCACCGACTGGTTGCACACAGTCCAAATGACCGATCCACATCTGAAAAAGATTAAGACCATTCTTGAAATGGAGGCCGACGACCTCAAAGATATAACAACTAATTACGTCCTTCGCAATGAGAAACTCTATAGGCGCGTTGGTAATAAACTGAAATGGGTAGTACCTCATGGAGCAAGATGGCGCATATGTCAACTTAGCCATGATGAAGCGGGGCATTTCTCGGTTGAAAAGACCTTAGAGAAAATCAGTGCGGACTACTGGTTCCCGAAGATGAACCGTTTCATTAAAAAATATGTGACATCGTGCATCAATTGCGCTTACAATAAAGAGGTAGCAGGTAAAAAGAGCGGGTACTTACACCCGATACCAAAAGTAGCGTCAGTGTTCCATACTATTCACATGGACCATCTGGGACCTTTTGTGAAGAGTAAGCGTGGAAATACATATATTCTTGGCATTATAGACGGATTTAGTAAATTCATTATGATCAGAGCCGTGAGAAACACAAAATCCAAAACAACTATTAAGGTTTTAGAAGATATATTTGCGACAGTTGGCTGTCCAAGTATCATAATTTCGGACCAGGGAACGAGCTTCACGTCCAATGAATTCAAAAACTTTGTAAAGTCCATTGGCGTAAAACATGTTTACAATGCCGTATCTACGCCTCGGGCCAATGGACAAATCGAAAGGTACAATAGAACTATTTTGAATTCATTGGCTGCAATGAATCATGACCTGGACGAAAAAGACTGGGACTTAAATTTATTAAAACTGCAGTGGAGTCTTAACAATACAATCAATAAAGGTATTGGTACAACTCCTGCTGAAGTTGTTTTTGGGAAACGGACTAGTAACCCCTCCGAAAATATGTTAAGAGGCGCTATATCGGAGCCCATAGAAGAGAATGCAGAGGGCGACCGGCATAGTGAAATAAGAGATAAGGTAGAGAAAAACATCGAAGAGAAACAGCGGAAGATGAAAATAGCTTTTGATGGCAAAAGGGCACCGACTAAAATATTTTGTGAAGGTGACTTGGTGATGATACCCAATCACAACCCCGAAAAAGGAAAGAGCAAGAAATTGGCAGTCAAATTTAAAGGTCCATTTAAAGTTACAACAGTTCTGGATAAAGATAGATATGAGGTATCTTCTATCCTGGGACATTCAGGTAGAAATTACAAAAACATATATCCGGCAGATCAATTGAAACCGTGGGTGACTTTTGGATCGGCTCCTGAAGGGAGTGACGAAAGTGCAACAAGCAGTGAGGATGAAGATGTACATCCCCACTCAATTAATTAATGTAAAATTTTACCCTTACATCCTTCCCTTACATTTGCAGGCTAGGTATGTAAAGGAAGAGAGCAGACTGGAGCTGCGGCAGTTCGGCTGCTAGAGCAGACCACGTCGCCCTGAGGTGGGAGAGTGGAATCTGGTGATTAATATAGCGTATTTGTAAGAGAGACGCAGCGGACCATATCACCCTAAGGTGGGTGAGTGGCATCCAGTGATATGATAATGATGTTTGCAGATGGACAGAGCGGACCATGTCACCCTACGGTGGGTGAGTGGCATCTGCATGCAGACCATGTCGTTCTACGGAGGACGAGTGGTATCTGAACTGTCAAATACAAGTTGATTATTAAAGGCAATTAACCTCATATAGTAAAGGAGTATTATGTGAGCAAGTTAGTAAAGGATTAGATTTACGTGCGTATCGGAACTACTCGCACGGTGCTTTCCTGAGTCACATATCAGCGTGATTTGGGCTGTCCACACTGTTCCTGTCACGTGCCACTTACAAGACTAGTGCTAGTGAATAGAAAGTGCTTTATGTGTTAACTTATCAGTAAGAGTATGTGATAGATTAAGACAACTTTTACGTAACAAAACTTTCATTGTGAACTTTAAAATATTAGGTTATATAGTAATTATAGTAATTGATTAATTATGTAAAATTAGGGATCTGTTATGATAAATAACTTATTATCATAACTCTCCTTGATATTTGGTTGTGTTAAATATACCATTTTGATAAACATATTAGTTGGTCTAAGCCTAGCTGTAGTCGTATTAAGTAAATCAGTGCCATGTATTCTAAATATTCCTTTTTGTTTTTGTTTAGTTTACCTTGCTTCAGGTGTATTAGGTTCATTGTAATTTAATCTGTGTAATCGCAAAATTATTGTAATTTAATCTGTGTAATCGCAAAATTATGTATGAGGACATACCTAACTTTTATAGGATGACCGAGCATTATTTCGGAATGTGGACATTCCTTTAACAGAATGGCCGTCTGTTAGCGATCTACCTATCTTACTCCGTAAACAGTATTACCTATAACAGTCCTCGTAAATGCGAATCGCGGGCTTTTGACATTGACAGCTGGCTGACAGGCGGGGATTCGCGCGGGAAGGGTGGTGTGGTTTGTCATCAGTTAACCCCTTGTCAGTGAGCCTTAGTTTACGCCATTATGCCGTATCTGTGAAACCCGGATCGGGTTTCGCTCACAGACAGGGGTTTTTGAGCGCTATTGATTCATTCTTATTAGAATTTCTCTGATTCTAATTAGAATCACACATAGTTCTGTTTATAACATTATACTATATTAAATTGAGGATCTATTCTTTATTCTTGTTTGTTTAAGACTATTTTGAATTTTTTACACTTTCACTTTCACCAAGAAAACACTCGAAAGTTCGATTGAAAATATGGTCATAGGTTGAAGACGTGTTTTTTCACAAACAATCGAAGGAATTGCGTTACTATTAGTAATAAACATCAAATAGTACTCACCTTTCCATGATTATTCCTAAAAACACTGACTAAAACACTTATTTTCACCAGAAAAACCAACTCAAATACAGACGTAAACACACCGTGCGTGACGTCATTTTAAATGACGTATATTTTTATTTTTTTCGTAAAAGGCCACCTGTATTTAGGGTTGGGATGCAAGCTTGCTTTATAAAGCTGCCATACACGTAGGTGTGACAAACCATAGTGTATTTATCACAGTATTTAGAGCGGGAATCGAGACCCCTTTTAGAAACCGTCTCCGGGTATCTTCACAGATACGGCATAAGTGTCACATACCCGGAGACGGAGGGGTTAAGTTGTGGAATATAAAAATTATAGAAATAAAACGTGTAACTAGTTAAGTACCTAAGTCATTGAAATATAAGTCTGAAGGTTCAACATACTTGTATTTATTCAACACAAGGTACATAGTCACTTTATTAAATAAGGTCACAAAGTAGATTAACAGACAATACGGTAATTACACTAACAGAATAATAGTCTACTTGCTATTCTAATAACATAAGCGGGTAGCTACTCTCAAGATAGATTGTGGGGTGAGACCGGCGGCCCACCTACCCTCCTGAGGACAGACCCACCACCATCCCATGGTCTCGCCGCTCTATGGCTCTGACCTAAGCTCGGGTTGCGCTCAGTAATCTCTCTACTCATTACATCACGCCTGTCTTAACCCTACAAGTCATAACTGTCCTCATACCTCGCTATTATCAAATTGTACAGACAATACCAAATGCAGCGGTGCACCAGCCCAACCCTTGGGCTGCTCCGACCAAGGCTCCGTCTCCCAGCGTCTTCACTACTTTACTGGCTAATGACCATCTGTCTTAGGTGTCGACCGACTCCGGCGCATAAACAATGTAGAATGTCTGCCCAGTTCGATGTCTCGCGTTCGTTAACTTCATAGATTGCCCCCACTATCGACGAACCAATCACAATGCTCCATTTCGGTTGACCAATCACGACGCAGTAGTAGTGTTGCCTGTTCATATTGCTAATGTTGCGTCTGGCCTCCGATAGATGTCGCTATGAAACTCCCGTATAATTGACTGCCTCGCCGACATATAGAAAGACTTTATATATACTTTAATATCTTTGCTTCTATTCGACTGAAACGTTTAGGTACTTCTTACAAAGCCATGGCTACTGGCACAGTATGTTTTTTTATCTACATCTACCTACACCAGAATTATGAAGAGCTGTGTATTTTTGTAACGAACAAACTCAAAAACTAATAGAGCGATTTTAAAAGTTCTTTCTCCAATACAAAGCTTACTTTACCGGAACGACTTATGCGAGTAAAATCGCGTGAAACAGCTACTTTATATTAACTTAGAAATTGCAATTTTATAGTGTAATAACAAGGCACTCTACTCGACTATGAAGATTGGCTAAATGTAAACAGCAGCCCATGTCCACCGACAAGTTACTGGTTCCAAATGCAGTACCCCGAGAAGAAACAACAAACTCAAGGGCAGCTCTTTTTAAGCTTGCTCTTGCCCTCAATCTATCCCAGAAGACACAGATGGCTACTGAACGAGCTCTCCCAGAAGCCTATTCACCTGTGACTTGAATATATTCGGTTGTATGAACTCGGGAACAGAGACGTAGGCAGGGAATTCCTCGACGTGGCTGTGCGCATCTTAAAAGATGTTGCATAGCGCTTTGTGCGCTTATGTGTAGTAGGTGGAAAAGGAATTAAGCTCCTGGAGTGCGATTTTTGAATCTCACTGGTGATATCAAAATCACCGGTGACTAAAATTATCACCGATGACTTTTATGTCACCATTTTCCAAAAGCCGTATTTTTGTTTTCAATAAATCGTCGCAGTCACAAAATATCACAATCGAGCCCCGCTGCTAATTCTTCCGAAAAACACACTTTGGCACTTTTGGCAGGGTATGACAAATGTAAGTCACCGATGAGTTTCAAAAATACGAATTTTCGGAAATCACTCACATCGGTGAGAATTAGTCACTTGGTGAGATTCAAAAATCGACCCCCTGGTTCAATTAAGTACAAAAAACGTTGTATCGCCCAGGGGGTAAGCAGAGGTATTCTTTAGACCCTTAAACGTGGCTGGTGGTGATCCTATTACTTGCCCGGATAGATGCCTCAAAATTAATTCTGAGACCTGTGTTACATCACGATGCTTTCCTTTACCATCAAGCTAGTGATAAATATGTAGGTACTCTAAGTTTTTGAAAAACCATGCCCTCTCTCTTTTGCAAACTCACCGGAAGTACCTACCTACAATCTGTAAAAGACTGAGAGGCAACTTTGCGACAGTAGAAGACTATGAATCTCGGTTTCTGGTTGTTGGTTTATTTTGCTCGGAGCTCTAGGTATTTGGTAGAGCCATCCCATAGGTAACACTCGGTAACAGGACTTACAGCCTACAGGGACAGAAATAGTACCTATCTACCTTACTCCATGCAGGATGTCATACTTATTCACATCTTCTTGTATTCATTGTGTCAATATTTATAACATTTTGTTGGTGTACCTACTTACATTACAATAGTGTTGTTATTTACTTAATTTTCGTGTGGCTTACAATCTTGTGAATCTATTACTAGAATAGTACATGATGACAAGTTAAATGAAAGCTTGTAAAATATAAAATGATCAGTGGTTGACCCTAGCATATGACCCGATAAGACCCCCTGAAATATCAGGCTACTAGGTATTCGACTTATTTCTAAGGTTTAGATTGTACTTATACTTAACTATAAAAAAATCTTTGTTATAAGTTTAATGATATACCTACCTATAATTTCATCCGCGTAAGTCCACTTTCCTCCTCATATAATATTAGTGTAATTTTCATCGGTTTTTATTCACTTATATTATTATTTTTACAAATTAGGTACACACACGTGACGTCTTACACAAACACAATCATCACTACATAGTATAAAAAAAGTCGTTTTCTCTGTCCCTATATCCCTATGTCCCTTTGTATGCTTAAATCTTTAAAACTACCTACGCAACGGATTTTGATGCGGTTTTTTTTAATAGATAGAGTGATTTAAGAGGTTGGTTTTAGTGTTAGCATTGCACCGGTGCGAAGCCGGGACGGGTCGCTAGTATATAATAAAATGCATCATCATGCCAAGCAGGCAGACATTCCCGCTCTGAATGGCTAAACTCAGTTGTAGCCGCCCGCCGCCGGCCACTCTGCGCCCGGACACTTTAACCAGACGCGTCGATAAGTCCCTAGTGTCGAAGAATAATATTCAAATTTAGATGTACCTATGTACCTACGTATGCACAGAAAGGATTTTATAAGTATTACCTCTCATAATGGAGCTGGGTAGAAATGTAGCCTATGACCAATGATGTTAAATACCTATATATTTAACGAATCTAACGCCTAGGTACTTACGCCGGACTGCAAAATTCGTCAAATTGTTTAGGCTACGCTCCCATACATACCTAAATTTTATTATTACATTTTATTATTTCTTAGTACCGTTGTTTGGGTTTTATTTTTATTTTATTAGTAGGTATACTAGCGACCCGCCCTGGCTTTGCACGGGTGCGATGCTAACACTAAAACCTTTATCTTGAATCACTCTATCTATTAAAAAAAACCGCATCGAAATCCGTTGCGTAGTTTTAAAGATTTAAGCATACAAAGGGACATAGGGATATAGGGACAGAGAAAGCGACTTTGTTTTATACTATGTAGTGATTTTGTTATTTGACATCATTACTGTTTTCATTTTATCACGATATACCTACTTCTTAGTTTAAAAGTTATAAAGTTTTCTTTACATAAAATCAACAGTAGGTACTCAAAAGAAAAAAATATCTATAAAATAAAAATAAAAAATTCTCAGATTTTTTTAACATTTTTTCCGTCCTTAAAAATGTGTCTAGTTTCACCCATTTTCATATGTGCACTTTATACTCACACTGTATAATATCTTTGCTTGGATTACATTGGGGATAAGTCGAGTAGGTACAATAGTTTAGGTACAGAATAACTTAGTTTTCTTCTTCAAAATTCATTTGGTTCGTTTGTTAGTTTTGAATTTAATTTATTAAATTTATAATACCTATTATATTATGTATTTGTATTTAGTAGAAAATGTAACAAAATAGCACTAGCGGTATAGACCTCAGCGAAAATGTTTTTAATACCGACATGTTCTGTTTGCCTGTACCAAAGAGATTAAAAAATAATAGGGCATAGAGGGGACAAAGCGAGGAAAATTTTAAGCCAAAAGTTATTCCAAGTGGAATAAGTCTAGTACAATTTCGACCGAATGACAGCTCGCGTTCATACTAACTGACATGACGCTTGAGCTTCAAACATGCTTCAAAGTTTTGTATGAAAATATTCCCAATGCTCCCTCTATGCCCTATTATATTTTAATCTATTTGGCCTGTAGGTACCTACTAATGGGTTTTCTTTCACTCTGTCTTTTTAAGTCTTTCTATAAGTAGGTATAAGTATATACCTAAGTTAAACCTGTTGGCAATCCTAATAAATAAATAAAATACGTACTTAAAACCAGCCAGCGTTTTGTTTAAGTTATTACTGTACCCTAATATTATACGCACGTACTACTATTATTATCACAGAACACTATCTCTGTGATCGATCATTAGAATACTACCTAAATAACTATTAACTACCTATATAAATAAAAATATTACAAAATACATAAAGATTCCTACTTAAATTATCTACCTACGTATAATATGTAGGTATGTAACTATGTATCATGAATTACTATAGTAACATTTAATATCATTGTCATGAATTAAATGGTTAGAAAAGGCGGAGTTTGTTAGGGAATTTCCTTGCTAAACTCCTCCCATTTTGCGTTCAAAAACTATAATAAGTATCACAAGTTCTAGAAATGGATCGTTCTAAACCACAGTTCATCGATAATATTCAATAACTTATTATGGTACTTACACTGAAGAAAGTTAGGTAATTCCATATTATTTGTCATAACCACTTTTTCCATACAAATATTACCACTAGTACCAACAACCTAAATAATATGTATCGAGGGAGATTCAGAACGCAATAAAAACGTTCCTTCACTGGAAAGAATATCAAGTTCTCCTAACGTACATATTTTTTAAATTCGTCAAACGATGTAGGCATGTACCTATTATATGATTTTCGATATATATTCGACAGTCTATAAAATAAACTTTATAGAGGTTCGATAACAAGATATATGAATGAAAATTATAAAGGTTCTAACATTACGGATTGCAACGTAACTTAGGGACGGCTTATACGGTACGCGTTATAGACGATAAAAAAAAATTAGACATCATGACAATAATAAGATCGACAATAATGTGAATTTACAAATTGGATAATATTATTAGCACCATGGACCAATAAACACTCAAAAACATTACAACAAAGTAGGTACTAACTTGTGAACAAATTCCTTAACCAATAAAATTAAAAATCTAATGAGGTCTTTCTTTACAGTTAAAGTACAAAAGTAATAAGAAAAAAGTACATAATAAGTAAAAATAGATGGCTTTTAAAATAAAATAAATATTTCAGTGGTTTAGACAAAATATTTTTATTTTATTTCAATGTAGAGGTAGGTAGGTAGTTTATCTTTTATCTCATTTTATATTTGTATTTATATTACGAAAGTATATTTTTATACTTGGCAACCGGTAGTAGAAAGACACTAAAGAGATATATCTCGGTTGCACGAACGAAACCCAGTGATCTACTATTAATACACAAATCGTGCTATGTAAACCGACCTTGCGTCAGTCGCAGCGTGGTATTTTTTATCTGTACTTCCTCCGGCCTCCCCCTGTCATTATTTCTTTTTACTTGCTTGGGGGGTTACCCCGACTTCAAAACATATTATGTTTCGAATTCCGCATATAATCAACACAGTATTTCACTTATATTTTATATTGATCGCGTAATATGTTTTTAAACAAGAATCAGTGGAAATTGTGTTCAACGGTGCTGTGTTAAGGACTAACAGTGCGTGCTACTGATTTAGGTTCGTAAATTACTCTACAACAATGTCGAACCGTAAGAATATAGTTGTAAAACAGAACATGCTTGTCATTAAACCATTAAAGCCTAAAGTCCCCCAATTACCGATCCTCATCAACAAGAAAAATAAAATAACTCTGCTAAAAGGCGATAGAGGGAAGGAAATATTGCAAAACATTAATCTAAAGCAAACTTTCTTTCAAGAGGATCTCATTTATGAATCCAAACCTGGGGACTTTTTCATAGGGGATTCCCACAGAGTCAGAATTGTCAACAGAAAGAATTTACTGACGAATAGCAGTCGGACCATTGCGAAATACACAAGCGTGGCAGACAGCTGTCTTGCCTACATAGAAACTTCAGACAATATATCAACGCTGATTGGACAAGAAAGCTATGACACCGTATTCTCTGCTCTCTGCTCTGTCATAAATCAGGAAGCCAAGATCCGTGGGATGCTAGCATTGTTGAGAACCCCCAAGAAACTTGTTGAGACCGAGAGCCAAACCGATATGGATTCTGCATCTAGCGCTACAAAACCATCAATCGTAGAGAAAGGCTGCCAGACCGCAGAGAACTCAATGGAATTAATATATCAGTTCAAAAAATGCAAGAGACCCTTAAAGAAGAGTACGCTAACACCGTACATAGTCACAGATCATCCAAAAGAGAAGAGGCTTGTAATACACCCACATACCGTTCTTAAGAAGCGGAGACCTAAAAATATAAAAGAAGGAATAAAGTGTGAAGTCACGGAGAAATCGGATAATACAAAGGGTCAAGATCCGTTGGGCTTACCAGAAATAAAAGACTATTTAAGCGAAGATAGCAATGATGGCAGCATTGGAAACATGTCGTCAATATCGGGTCTGAGCCGTATAAGTAATGCGAACTACACACAAACTCTATTAGACAAAATACAGGAGCGGACCGCCAACGAAATGGATGCCCATGATCATTTAACAGATATAGACGAACATAATTTACAGATTGATATCGAGCCAACGTACATTAAGATGCCGGACGAATCACAGATACTGGTGACCGTGAAACCTGAGGACAAGTTCCATATAGCAACGCCTGAAATCCTGAAGAATGTGACGACTGAAGAACGGAAGAAACTGCTGTGGTATCAAGCGTATATTGATTGGAAATGTTGCTTGGAACGCGATGAAGATGACTATTTGTAAGTATTGTATGTCCAGTGACTAGTCTAATATTCTTTACTAGCTTTTGACAGTGACTTCGTCTGCTTTCTGAGAGGAAAAGTACCTACTCTATGTTCTGTCTCTAGATGCAGGGTCTTACCAAATTTCTACAAGATCTTTGCAACTGTGAAATGGTAACTAAAAACAGACAATTATTTTCGCTCGTTATAATATTAACAAAAATGTGCATTAAGATTTTAGCGAAGCAGTCACTAAACTAATCACTCTAAACTCGTCCATGAAGATTGGCTAAATTTAAACAGCAGCCCATTTCCAAGAAAGAACCAGCAAGAAACTCTACAGATCTTTACAATCTCATGTCTTACTATATACATAGCTTGACTTGGCATGGCAGGGCTACAAGTCTAGCAATTGTCAGGTCTTCCCCGCGAATTCACCCGCATAAGCAGTGGCGGACTAAGCCTGTTGGAGGCCCGGGGCCGAAAACCTTAACGAGGCCCCGCGGTCTTAGAACTTTTGGATTTTGAGGCCCCTCCAGGCCCAGGGCGGGCTTCTGGTCCTTGGGAGCCTCCAAATTTAGAGTAACTTTAATCATATTTGTATCTATGATGCCTCCAATTAACACCCAACTGCCTTGTTTAGGATTTGATCAAGAGAACTTTTCGCTAAATTTGGAGGCCCCCCAGGACCAGGGGCCCGTGGCGGATCGCTCCTTCCGCCCCTACCTTAGTCCGCTAGTGCGCATAAGTCCCGTTACCACGGGAAAATTATAGAACATGTTACTACCAGAAACATAAGCTTGTATTATGCTAACCAGTGGCGTAGCGTGCCTTGGCGGGCCCCGTATAAAAAATTGTTTGGTTGCCCTTATGTTCATAAGGGCAATCTTTACCGTTCGGTAAAGATTTTTCATAAAAGAAAAAAAAAACCGGCCAAGTGCGAGTCGGACTCGCGCACCGAGGGTTCCGTACAACCTTGCAAATTTATGGTTTTCGTAATTTTTCCTTTATCTATGCTATAAGACGTTGCTTCGTACCAAATTTCAAGATTCTGAGTTCACGGGAAGCACCCTGTAGGTTTTGATCGAAAGTGTCGAAAATTTGCGGCATAAACGGCTGTATCTTTTGATTGCGTTGGCTTAGAAGTTTGATTTTTTCACAGCTTCAAGGGACAGTAGACCTGAGTAATTGATATAAATTTCAGCTTCATACCTCCACGCGTTCCTGAGAAAAAGGGTCTTGACAGACGGAAGGACGGACGGACAGACGGACAACAAAGTGATCCTATAAGGGTTCCGTTTTTTCCTTTTGAGGTACGGAACCCTAAAAAAGTTTGCATAAAATTAAAAGAAATATTTATTCATCATAATTATCGATCTGTCACTTTTTCCAAAAATTTTACAAACAATTCAAATTAAATATACACTCTTCTTGCTTTTTTTGGGCAAAATTTATTAAATCATTTAAGAGCTGATGATGACTTTAGTTTTTCTAAAGATTCTGCCTCTATGGACAATAGTGACAAGCCTGACAGGCCATGTATAAAAAAATTGGGAAGTTTTGATTAATTTTTGCTTACGCATGTCGGGGGCCCCCGTGGCCCTGGGGCCCCGTATAATTGATAGGGCGGTAGCTACGCCCCTGATGTTAACGCGACCTTGTTTCCGCAACTCGACGTCTTTTCTGCGCCTATTTTGCGTGATGGTGGAAATGGCTCTACTCTTGCCATCCCAGCTCCTCCAGGAAGCCCAGCAGCGACTTGAGGTCCTTGAGGGCTTCGGGGAGCGAGAAACAATAGCTTTCCATAATTGTTTTTTTTAAATCGGCTCGGAGCGTATTCAAATTTAAATTCATTTATTTCTGTAGGTAAAACTAAATTCTCGTATCGAGCTCGTAATTCATTCATTTCATTAATTACACCTACTGTTACACATGCCTAATATAGCGGGTCTCCTCACGTTTTATCCTTCGCCGTTGCGATAATGAATATGTAGACGTCATACCTACGCAATGTAATGTTAGAATGAAAAATAAACCTACTTTTATCTAAGCTATACCTAGAGGCCGTTTTAACTTGACTTCTCTGAACATAGGCTTTGCTTACGCAACCCCCTCGTGCCGCCAAATGGTCGCTAAAAAATGATATTGAGCAGGACATTTGCGCAAATTCAGAGCTGCCAAGTTAAAACGGCCGTACTTTAACTAGCGGGTGGCCCTGACCAGCGGCGTTGCCCGCTTTGAATTAGTTTTGTTCCCGTTCCCGTGGGAATTTCCAAAAATCCCTTCTTAGTCAGCCAGTTCCGTCTTTCACCCGCGTAGTTCCCGTTCCCGTAGGAATACGGGAATCAAATTTAGCGTATGTTACTCCTTGGAAATGTAGCTTTCAATTGTTGAAAGAATTATTAAAATAGGTCTAGTAGTTTTTGTGTTTATTCATTACAAACATACATACAAAATATACAAATCTTTCTTCTTGTAATGTTAGTGTAGATATTCAAATTTAGCGGCTCGTTTTAACAATGATTGTTGTAAATATTTACGCTAACTACGATAATATTTATCAAACATAATGTTTGTTTACGTTCGGACTCATGTTCAGGGGGCCAATTCTACTAAATGTCAACGGTTACAGTTGGATGACAATAACATGTCAATGGTCAGTCGATGGTGTTATTTGCTCTGAAAAGTGCCAAAATAACACCATTGACTGACCATTGAGATGTCATTGTCGTCCAACTGTAACCATTGACATTTAGTGGAATTGGCCCCCTTAACTACTTTGTGTTCGGTTACACGGCTATCAATGGGGTAGCTGGCGACGTTTGCTTGCATGCTAGTTTTGCCAAAACTATAGTCTGTCCGTTTATCTTATTACTTTAATATATAAATAATAATAATATAATCTCACGCCTTTAATCCCTGAGGGGGTAGGCAGAGGTATTCCATTACTGGATATACCCACATTTCACGAGATATATTGGACCTCTAAACGTGATAGGTGGTGAGCCCATCGCCGGACCGGGTCTATTTACACATGTCTCAGAATTAATTCTGAGACCTGCGGGTTTCCTTATGATGTTTTCCTTCACCGTCGAGCTAGTGATAAATTACGTAAGTTTTTGAAAAACTCATTTGTACATGCCAGGATTCGAACCCGAGCCTCACTGATTTTCGGCCGGCTCTTTAACCGTTCGACTTCTATGTATCCAGGCCAATACACTCGGCTGTGCAGAACAACGATCTGGACTTCCTGCGGAGACAATGTCTGGTGCTCAGAAACAGACAGGAGTCTTTGGACATTACAGCAGGGAACTACGTAAGTTGATTTTTACAAGCTTTTATTTAATAAAATATACATACATACCTACATACATACATAATCTCACGCCTATTTCCCATTGGGGTAGGCAGAGACAACAGACCGACACTTGCTACGAACCTGGCAGATCTCTCGCGCTTCCTCCACATCCATCAAACGACTCATGCAGGCTCGTCGGTTTCGGGTACTCTTTATCTGGCTTTTCTTCAACACATCGCCGATCTGATCGATGTAGGTACGCCTAGGTCGTCATCTACCGACTCGCCCATTCACAACACAATAATAAAATATATATAACTAAATAGTAATAATAATAATCATTTATTTGCATAGAATAGGGTATGATACCAGATACAGGTGGTAAATTTATCTAGATAGTATAATAACAAAGTAGTTAAGTTAGTTATTTTATATGTATATTAGATGTAAGGTATATAATAATATGTAAGTAACAACTCTTTATTGTACACCAATAAAAAATATGCAACAAGTGACATAGTGATACAAAAAAGTACAATGGGCGGTCTTATCGCTTTAAGCGATTTCTTCCAGACAACCTTAGGATGGATGTAACTGAGATAAACAGATGAAGGTGGTGCACTAAAGTTAACAATGGATTAAGGTACTTACATACATAAACCGTTTCCTATAAATATATAAAAAAATAAAATACACAGTAACTACATACATAAAGTAAATATATATATATATATATATACATATATTATAATTACATGAACATAGTACATACATAATATGGGCCTCTGTTTACGTTATTTAAGATCTTTTAATGTAAATATTGCTTGAAATAAAGATTATTATTATTATAATTAAACATCGCCACACTCAGCTAAAATCCTACTATCCTACTTAATATTATAAATGCGAAAGTTTGTATGGATGGATGTCTGGATGTGTGGATGGATGTTTGTTCCTCTTTCACGCAAAAACTACTAAATAGATTTTGATGAAACTTTACAGTTATATAGCTTATGGAACTACGCGGATGAAACCGCGGGGCGCTGCTAGTATATAATAATCCCACGCATTTTGCAACTGCTGTTGCGCGTATTATTTTGCAAGTTGTGTTTACCTTTTTACTAGTTGTGCACTTAGATTTGATGTATATTTTAATGTTTCGCATGTATCAAACTGGTGTAAAAAGTTTTGGTAAATAAATTTTATTCCCGAGGGGAAAGGCATAGGTACCTATTCATTTCCTGGAAACACAATACAATACAATACAATAACTCTTTATTGTACACCAAAAACAACACAATATGGATACCAACATTAACTAAAGTACAATGGGCAGTCTTATTGCTTTTAGCGATCTCTTCCAGACAACCTTAGGATGGATGAAACTGAGAGATTAGAACTGGGGTAGACGGTGTACTAAATATTATTGAACATACTCTTACATAAATAAATATATGTATAAGTATAAATATATAATATAATATTAAATACTTAAATTAAACAAGAATAGAAAATACTTACACACATTCACACATACTTGAGGATAAAAATAAATAATAATAATAACACCACCCACATTCCACGAGAATATTCGACACGTTATAGGTGGTGAGCCTATCGCCGGACCGGGTCTTTTACACATGTCTCAGAATTAATTCTGGGATTTCCTCACGATGTTTTCCTTCACCGTCGAGCTAGTGATAAATATGTACGTATATTTTGAAAAACTCATTTACTTATCAGCTTTTATTTAACTTGACATATCGAGCGGATGGATGAAAGGCGTCTAACGAGACAAATATATAAGGGGATTGTGAATGGTGGTGCCTACATCGATCAGGTCGGGTGATGTATAAAGGCTAGCGGTTCTGCGTGGTTTCACCCGCGTACTTCCCGTTCCCCTGGGAATTCGGGAATAAAGTATAGCCTATGTTACTCAGGGATCTTCTAGCTTTCCATTGGTAAAAGAATATTTAAAATCGGTCGATTAGTTTATGAGTTCATTCGTAACCAACATACAAAAATACAAATCTTTCCTTTTTATAATATTAATATAGATATAGAAAAGCCAGATAAAGAGTACCCGAAACCGACGAGCATGTATGAACCTATTGATGTAAGTGGATGAGGCGCGAGAGGTGTGCCAAGATCGGAGCAGGTGGCGGTCTATTTTCTCTGCCTACCCCTTCGGGCTTGTGTATTGTGTATGTACGAGTAATGTATGCTTGTTCGGGTGAAATCTTGCAACTCAATTTGGATGCAGATATCTTCTTTATTATTTATTTATTTTTGTCTTTAAACTCAAACCAGTATCTAACAAGCGTTTCCAAATTATCAAATTACATCGTAAAGATATGAATTAAGGGGGCTCCCAAGATAAAGTTTAGATAACGAGCCCTCTATATCAAGTACTTTAATAAGGTTTTACGCATCACTGCCTTCAGGATTTCCCTGATACCTTAACCTTACTTATAAAACTACTATAAATAACCGACAGACGACGAACATACAACCAGAACGCCAAAATTACGGATTAGGCGCAAAATGCCACATTCGCAAAATGACACATTCGATTTTCGCAAAATGTCACATTCTCAAAACGCTACATTCGCAAAATGCCACATTCTCAAAATGCCATTTTCGCATAATGCCACACTCTCGAACATACTGCAAGAAAGGGAGTTGAACAAGTATGGCACTTTGTTAGTATGGCATTTTGCGAATGTGGTATTATGAGAATGTGGCATTTTGCGAATGTGGCATTTTGCGCCTAACCCAAAATTACATACATGGACAATTGAACATATTTAAAGCGTAGATCAAGAAATTTTTTTTTTTACATTGGCTTTTTAATATTATGCTACTTTGTTCTTTGAGTATTAAACCAACAGGAGGCGTCACGCGCACTAGTTTCTTAGCAAAAAGAGTCTGCCAATTTCTGCGCGGGGGACGAGGAAACAAACACAAATAATGTTAAAACACGCATTTTTGGACAAAACAATTAAACACTAGCTTGAACTAGATGCACAAAAATACATTCACCAATTCAAGCACTCCGTGAACTCAAAAAAACTAGTTGTATTTATCAGGTATGCGTGTTGACCGACACTTTTTTTTGGCAGAGGGGAACGCCTGTCAGTGGCGTCTCCGGTTGGTTTAATACTCAAAGTACTTTGTTAGATAACATCGATTTACACAAATGCTAAACGCGGTGCAATTATTTATACATAACTAGCGACCCGCCCCGGCTTCGCACGGGTGCAATGCTGACACTAAAACCTTCCTCTTGAATCACTCTATCTATTAAAAAAAACCGCATCAAAATCCGTTGCGTAATTTTAAAGATATAAGCACACATAGGGACATAGGGTTATAGGTTGTTTTGTTTTGTGATAAAAAAAAGAATATCTAGTTAAAAATTCCTACAATAACAGGAATAAAACTAAATCTGTTCCATTCTCCGTTGGCCAAATAGATTCGTACACTCTGTTATCAGTTCGAATAATAGAACTGTATCAACTTTCAACGTAATTTAGCATTCATGTTTAATTCTGACGCAATTACCTATAAAATTTCCTATGGGGATTTCCCCGGACTGTTAAAATTTTATTTGTGATTTGGCTTGACATGGCTACGCTATTATAGAGGAAACATTGGTTTTGTGCGTTTGAATGTTAGTTTGCTATGAATAGGCTTTCCCATACATAATCTCACGCCTTATGTCCCCGAGGGGGTAGGCAGAGGTATTCCATTTCTGGATATATCCTCTTTTCACCAGATATTCTTTGGACCCCCAAACGTGATAAGTGGTGAGCCCATCGCCGCGCCGGTCCGTTTTAACGAGTACATACACTGAAAAAACAGAATTGTTAAATGAACAAAGTCCATCTCGGTTAACATTTTTTACAATTAATTCGTTTAATTCTACCAAGCGCTTGTTACTTTAACAAAACCTAGTTTGTATAAATAACAAAGTCGTATTTGTTAAATATGATAAAATGAATCACTAAATTTTAATGAAATTTTCTTAAAATATACCGTTTTTTGTTTGTTCATATAAACATTTTATTTTCGTAGGACGAACAATAAAAGTATCAGATGTAACAAAGATAATAGTAATAGAAACAAATTAAATTTATGACATATTTTCTGTAAAAATAAAAATGTAATGTAGTTAAATCAACAAAAATAATATTAAAAGAAACAAATAAACTTCGGTTGATTTTATTGAAGAATTTCTGCAAGAAAATGACAAAATTCTAGTAATATGTAAGAAAATTATTGTTTGTAGTTACAAAATAGGAAGGGTTATTTTAAACAAATAATAATAATTGAAACAACAAAAGAATTGTCAAAACTTACAATTGGTTTCACATTTTTGACGGTTAATTTGTTTCGTTTTGATTCCAAGTCCTTGTTAATATTACAAAACCTAGTTTATATAAAGCACAAAGTCGTCTCTGTTGAATACAAAGTGATTTTTGTAAATTCTAATGAATTTTTTAACAAATAATACTAGTTGAAACAACAAAAGAAGTGTCAAAACTAACAATTGCTTTCACAAATTTTTGACAAGTTTTTCGTTTAATTCTATCAAGTCCTTCTTAAAACAACAATACCTAGTTAGTATGAATAACGAAGTCGTCTTTGTTGAATATAATTAAGTGAATTTCGTAAATTTAAATGCAATTTTCTTAATAAATACCGTTTTTGTTTGTTCATATAAACATTTTATTTTCATAAGATCAACAATAAAAGTATAAAATGTAACTAAGATAATATTAAAAGAAACGAATTAAATTTGTGACATAATTTTAGCAAAAAGTAAAAATGTAATGTACCTAAACTAACAAAAATAAAATTATACGAAACAAATAAAGTGGTCAATTTTATTAAATTATTTCTGTAAGAAAATAAAAAAATTCTAGTAATACGTAAAGCAATTATTGGTTGTAGCTACTGAATAAGAAATGTCAGTTTAAACAAATAATACTGTTTGAAACATCAAAAGAAGTGTCAAAACTAACAATTGCTTTCATAAATTTTTGACAAGTTATTCATTTAATTCTACCAAGCGCTTGTTACTATAACAAAACCTAGTTTGTATAAATAACAAAGTCATCTTTGTTGTATATAATGGAGTAAATTTCGAAATTTTCTTAAAATATACAGTTTTTTGGTTATTCATATAAACATTTTATTTTCGTAAAACCAACAATAAAAGTATCAAATCTAACGTAGATAATACTAAAAGAAACAAATTAAATTCATCACATAATTTTTGTAAAAAATATGACATGTAATTAAATGAACAAAATTAAAATTAAAAGAAACAAATAAACTTTGGTTAATTTTATTGAATAAAAATTCTAGTTATATGTAAGGCACATATTGTTTGTAGTTACAATATAATAAGTGTTATTTTAAACAAATAATTATAATTGAAACAACAAAAGAAGTGTCAAAACTTACAATTGCTTTCACATTTTTGACGGTTAATTTGTTTCGTTTTGATTCCAAGTCCTTGTTAATATTACAAAACCTAGTTTATATAAAGCACAAAGTCGTTTCTGTTGAATACAAAGTGAATTTTGTAAATTCTTATGAATTTTTAAACAAATAATACTACTTGAAACAACAAAAGAAGTGTCAAAACTAACAATTGCTTTCATAAATTTTTGACAAGTTATTCGTTTAATTCTATCAAGTCCTTGTTACTATAACAAAACCTAGTTTGTATAAATAACAAAGTCGTCTTTGTTGAAAATAATGAAGTAAATTTCGTAAATTTTAATGAAATTTTCTTAAAATATACCGTTTTTTGTTTGTACATATAAACATTTTATTTTCTTAAAACCAACAATAAAAGTATCAAATGTAACTTAGTTAATTTTAAAAGAAACAAATTAACGTCGGCAACGCATACGCATTGAAGAGTCCTTCTCTGCGTGGTACAATACTTCCGCCGGTGTCCCACAAGGTGACGTATTATCTCCTCTACTATTTGCAATTTTTACCAATTTAATTTCTTCAAATCTCTCTTCTTCCTACCACCTGTATGCAGATGATCTCCAAATTTATACACACGCTTCGCTTGAAGATCTGGATGAGGTCATATACGACACTAATTTAGATTTAGCTCGCATATTGGAATGGAGTAATCGTTATGGTCTAAAAGTAAATCCTACTAAGACACAGTCTATCATCCTTGGTAGCTCAAGACTAATAGCCAGAGTAGATTGGAACTCCTTACCGCATGTCAGTTTCGATGGCGTCCACATTCCTTTCTGTGCTCAAGTAAAAAATCTAGGACTGATTATGGACAGGAGAATGTCTTGGGGCCCTTAGCTAGCGGAAGTTATCAGAAAAATGTTTGCTGCATCAGCATCCCATAGACAACTTCGCAATTTTCTACACACTGCCACTAAAATTTCGCTTGCATAATCCCTTCTGTTGCCCATACTTGATTACGCCGACGCCTCTTATCCTGATTTAACTGAAGCCCAACTTGATAAGCTTGAACGTCTCCAAAACATCTGCATAAGGTTCATATTTGGTCTTCGCAAATATGACCACATCTCTGAATTTCGGAAGCAGCTCAAGTGGCTTCCTATTTGCCGCCGCCGGGATCTCCATCTTCTCGCCCTTCTTTACTCAGTGCTATTCATTCCATCAACATAAGACAGCCCATTGTACTTTTTTTGTATAACTGTCATTTGTTGCATATTTTTATTGGTGTACAATAAAGAGTTGTTACTTACTTACTTGAATGTGTGTTATAATATAATTTGTGATAAAAATTATAGTGCTATGTACCTTAACTAACAAAAATAAAATTAAAGGAAACAAATAAACTTTGGTTGATTTTATTGAATGATTTCTGCAAGAAAATTCTGGTAATATGTAAGGAAATTTTTGGTTGTAGCTACAAAATGTTATTTTAGTCAAATAATACTAATTGAAACAACAAAAGAAGTGTCAAAACTAACAATTGCTTTCACATTTTTGATAGTTAATTTGTTTCGTTAATTCTTTTTCATATTACAAAACCTATTTTGTATAAAGTACAAAGTCGTCTCTGTTGAATATACAGTGAAATTCGTGAATTTTAATGAATTTGTAAACAAATAAAAGTAGTACTGTATAAGGATTCTAGAGCCTGTGTTAGAAATAATGGCGCCTACACGGACTGGTTTGACACCTCTGTAGGTCTCAGATAGGGTTGTGTAGCATCGCCATGGCTTTTCAACCTTTTCATGGATTGCTGTTTGACAGATTTGAAAGAGCGAGATTGTGGAGTACGAATGGGAGAGTACCTACGTGTCAAATGCCTATTGTACGCCGATGATCAAGTGATACTTGAACCATCGGCGTATAAGTTGCAGGACACTGTAACTCTCATGAATGAAGCGATCAAGAAAAAAGGAATGAAAGTGAATGCAAACAAGACAAAGGTAACGGTAATGGAGAAAAATAGGGATATTTCTGAATGTAATATTATGATTGGATGTGAGAAAGTAGAACAAGTGTCAGAGTTTGTGTACTTGGGAAGTAAGTTTACAAGAGACGGAAAGTGTGACAGTCATATTGAAAGGAGAGTGAATGCAGGAAACATGGTTAACAGGGCATTTGCAATTTTTTATGAAGAGCCAGAATGTGTCCAAAAAAGCACACAAGCAAATAAACTGGTTAATTTAATTGATTATTAAGAAAATTCTAGTAATATGTAAGGCAATTATTGGTTGTAGTGTAGCTACAGAAAAAGAAGTGTTATTTTAAGAGATCTTATGACGTTTATATTTATGTCACATTTGTTTGCTATATAATTTAAATGATGAATCCTAGTTAACTTAGAATCGAATATGACTCCTAAAAATTTTGCTTTGTCTTTAACAACTATTGATTCTCCATCAATAGAAAGGTTGATGTCAGAGATAGAGCGTTTTCACAACAGAAAGGGAAAGTCTGTGTTCAACAAGTCATTGATTTTAATAATAAAGCTCAGATTTAAGCCGAGAAGATGCATTCCTTAAATAATAAAATAAAATATTTTGAGACTGACAGAGCTCGTCTTGTAGCAATCGACTATAGTAGGTTGAAAGTAATCCTGACAATACCTCAGTTTTTAGCGAGAACTATTTTGTTTGGTATCCACAGTAGTAATTATTTACATTGGAATGTATTAGAATGTATCTCGTGATATGTGGGTATATCCAGTAATGGAATACCTCTGCCTACCCCCTCGGGGATGAAAGGCGTGAGATTATTTATTTTTATTTTTTTATTTTTTATTATTTTAAATTATTACAATTGCTTTCACATTTTTGACAGTTAATTAGTTTCGTTTTGATTCCAAGTCCTTGTTATACCTAGTCTATTTTACGTAACAGGGGTTCGGTGACAGTTCAAATTATTCCGTTCCACGCCTTCTACTTTTGACTAATAAAAATATATAATGAAAAAATAATTAATGTGTTATGATTTGAAATACAATATTGTTTACTAGTCGAAAGTAGCATGGGTAAAAGAAAAAAATGTGATGTGAACTATCACCGAACCCATGCTACGTGAAATAGACTATAATATTACGAGACATAGTATGTTTAAAGAACAAAGTCGTATCTGTGGAATATAAAGTGTATTTCGTAAATTTAAATGAATGTTTAAACAAATAATACCAATTAAAACAACAAAAGAAGTGTCTAAGGTACATATCGATTGCTTTTACATATTTTTGACAAGTAATTCGTTTAATTCTACCAAGTCCTTGTTAATGTAACAAATTCTAGTTTGTATAAATAACAAAATCACCTTTGTTGAATATAATGAAGTGAATTTCGTAAATTTTAATGATTTTTTTTCGTAAGACCAACAATAAAACTATCAAATTTAATTTAGATAAGTAATATTAAAAGAAACAAAAAAGCGTTGGTTGTTTTTATTAAAAAAAATCTGCAAAAAAATAAGAAAATTGTAGTAATATTGGTTGTAACTACTAAAGAAGTGTTATTCTAAACAAATAGTACTAGTTGAAATAACAAAAAACAAGTGTCAAAAGTCAAAACTAACAATTGCTTTCACATCGAGACACCCCATAGAGACTTAGCATTATATTACGCAGATGCTGTCTATGCGAGACCCCTAGAAAATGGTAAAAATGTCACATTTGTGCCGTTGATGATATTTCCCTACTTTTTTTTACATCCTTTTTGTAAAATTTTCATTTTGCTGTGTGTTTTGGGTTATGGCTCATAATAATGATAGTGCATTAAGTGGCAAATGTCCTTGATAGTGTACAGTGAATAGGAAACTGGATTAAATGCTTAGGACTGGCGGACTAAGGTAGGGGCCCGGGGCCTCTGGTCCTGGGGGGCCTCAAAATTTATCAAAAAGTTCTCTTGATCAAATCCTAAACAACAACAAGACTGCGAAAGCTGAGTGTTGGTTGGAGGCACAATAGATACCTACAAATATACGATTAAAACTATACTAAATTTGGATGCCCCCCAAGACTAGAGGCCCGGCCCAGGCCTGGGGAGGTTTCCACATTTAGCGAAAATTTATATGAATCAAATACTAAGGATAAGAGGCAGTTGGGTGTTGGTTTGATACCCGAAAGTTACAAATACGATTAAAGCGGATCAGTGGCGGACTAAGCCTGTCGGAGGCCAAGAAAAACTGAATGAGGCCCGGCCCACCCGTTCTTAGAACTTTTGGATTTTGGAAGCCTCCCAGGCCCAGGGCGGGCTTCTGGTCCTGGGGGGCCTCCAAATTTTGAATAGCTTTAATCGTATTTGTATGTATGAAGTCTCCTACCAACACCCAACTGCCTTTTATCCTAGTTTAGGATTTTATTAAGGGAACTTTTCGCTTAATTTGGAGGCCCCCCAGGACCAGAGGCCCGGGGCGGACCGCCCTTTTCGCTCCTACCTTGGTCCGCCAGTGAAGTGGATAACCTATTATTTAAAATTAAAAAAGAAAACGATTAAAAAAGTAACAATGATAGCCTTACGGTTAAATAGCCTGCTTCTCATGATGATAATCAGTGAAGCTCGGGTTCGGTTCCTGCCATGTACCAATGAGTCTTCAAAATTTACTTACATATTTATCACTAGCTCGACGGTGAAGGAAAACATCGTGAGGAAACCCGTAGGTCCCAGAATTAATTCTGAGACATGTGAAAAAGACCCGGTCGCGCGGTCCGACTATGGGCTCACCACCTAGCACGTTTAGGGGTCCAAAGAATATCTCGTAAAAAGTGGGTATATCCAGAAATGGAATACCTCTCCCTCCCCACTCGGGGATAAAAGGCGTGAGATTATTTACCTACCTTTTATTTTGTACCTATTAAAATTTTTTTTTGCTTTCAAATACACAATCTATAAAAATACACCAAGTTCTAAGACCGGTGAGGCCTCATTCAGTTTTTCCGCGTCGGGCCTCCAACATGCTTAGTCCGCCACTGGATGGACGTTTTCGAGTTACCTCAAGAAGCCGCTTCAATCTTCAGTAAAATGGTCCAAGATATTGTATGTACCTGCAATATCTTTGAAAATTACGCTGTCGTTTTACTGTTGTATACCAAGTGACATTTCAATAAGTTTTAATCAAAACTTATAGTATTTTTGTGCATAGACTGTAGCAGAGATGAAAATCTTGAATTTCGTATCGTGTTTAGTGCTGATGGCTAAATAGCCAGTGCCTTAAAATAAGTTTAAAAAAAAGAACAGACGGTGTTCGTTCCATAGATTTAGAATTTTATTCTATATCTAATTTAGTGCTGGGACTCGAATCGAAAATTTCGATTTAATTAAATTATTCGAATCATTTCGAACAACCCGGCGAAAATTCAAACTATGATTCGAATAAACCCTTGATTCGAATCAATAAAATTGTTTAATAGATAAAAATATACATAATATTACGTTTTCGAACACTTAATAGACCTAATCGCTGGCTGTGCCCCACGGTTTCACCCGCGTAAATACCATACCGATGGGAATATAGCAATATAAAGTATCAGATTATGTATTAATCCTAGTTATAATCTACCTCGCCTGAAAAACAGGGTTCCCTAGTTCAGGCACATGTGATATTTTTGTACTGTAGTAAGTAAGTAAGTATTGGTGCAGGCTATTGTATTTATATTGTAACAATGTTCCAGAATAAAGTTATTATTATTACCTATGTTCCTTTCAGCCACATCAAGAGTTACAAACGTACATTCTTGCGTACATTCTTACAAACTTTCACGTTTATAATAATATTATAGATTTAACCTGAGAGAGTTCAAGAATCATAAATATTAATTCGAATCATCGATGTGATTCGAATTGTAATGTAAAGAAAATTCGAATTAACTCGACAGCTCGAATCAATATTGGATCTCATTCGAATTAAGTTTTCACCGTCATGTCATCATTCGAATAGAATGTGATTCGAGTCCCATCACTAATTAGGTATCTATATTCTATGGTTTGTTCTGTTGAAAATTGAAATCCGTCCGTCCGTTATTAATCGACCATTCGACTGACCGGTCGGTCCCAATCCGAACCGACGCCTGCGACGCGCGATCTAAGTGAGTGATTATTTTATTGAGGACAGGCTGCACCTGCAGTGGCATCATGGACGATCTTTTAGCATCCTGGGACATTTCGCAAGAGACTATAGAAGTCTTTCGCAGTAAGTACCTACTCTATTCTACAACTTCAAACAAACCACTGTAGGTCAACTGTAGGTATGTACTACATACTTTGTTAATTGTTTCTGTGTCACTGTGTTTTTCTGTGTAATTGTGTAAATATTCTAAACGCTGCGAGGCCACACATAAAATTTGACAAATTTGTGCGTTTTTACGGATTGAGTTCAATAAAATCATATATTTTTATTAAGTACCTACAGATTTGAGTCAACTAAAATTTTCGTTAAATTTAACCGAGAAAAATTGTCATTTAGAAAATGTAATTTCAGCGTCATTCAACATGGCTACGCCTTTTTTTGGAATGGTTAAAGTGTCCTACGAATAGGTATGGGGTATGATTTTAAACACCGGTACAGTTCAGTTCGCTGCACCGCAACCAATATTTTGTTTTTACACGGTTTATAGGCCTTTACCCGCAGCGCGGGATCCGTCCCGCGAATCAGATCTGACGATGCGATCTGACTGCATGCGTTCTCTGTAACCAACGGCTGCCCGCTTGTATGCTTTTTCACTGCCTGCGGCAGAACGCAACGGGTTCAATCATCAGACAGTCATCGCGTGATCGCCGTGGCATCGATCTTGCAAATCTTCAACCAACCAACTCATTGGTACATGCCAGGATTCGAACCCGAGCCTCACTGACTTTCATCTGGCTCTTTAACCGTAGGGGCTATCACTGCTCATAAGATAATAGGAATATTTCTTCTACCTACTCTTCGCTCTTTATCTGAACATGTTTCACTTTGCTCATCGGTACTCATGTTGCTTTCTTTTCGAAGACCTCTGTTGTGTATTTTGTCACGCAACCATCTCAAAGGCAATCTTGAAGTAGAATGGTTATGTATCATAGACCGGATCCGAGCTAGTGTAAAGATCCTTGCGATCCGATCTAACAATCTGTTCTCAAGGATCGTATTTTTAGCACAGATCGGGCACTGTGGGTGAAGGCCATATGAAAGGAATGCTTACTTTGTACCTACTCTACCATATATCAATTGTTTTGACTTTTCAGATCAAAATATCGACATTTCCTGCATAGACGAATTGGGCGATGATGAATTGAAGATTTTGATACCCGACAATAAGCTCCGAGACAGAATTAAGTTTAAATCTGGATATAAAACTTATAAGGAGGAACTGCAGGCATTACACTCTGTAAGTGGCTCCTTAATTTCAACTCAGGTTACCATTGATGGATGTTGTGTCATATCATCTTGGAATTTGAGCAACGCCTCTTGACGTTGTGTCCTTGAATGTGTTAATCTGGCTTGTAGGTCACCACACTACTTGGGTGTGCTATAATTTCTTGTAAGCGGCCTAGCAATATATAGGTATTAATGTTTTGTAAGAAAGTTTAGAATTTCAGTTTAAATTAATTACAAAAAGGCAGATTTTCGGAAGAACTGTACAAGTGACGTGGAATTTAGGGGTGGGGGTGGGGGAGTTTACACATTATGCTGTTTTTAATAAAACTTTAACACCTTAGTAATACTAAGTATACTGTTATTTCCAGAACACTAACTCCATTGATACTGTTTCATGCGATTCTATTGAATCTCTCATCTTTTCTGATGATACTGATACTGCAGCAATTCAGAAGAACCTGGAGGTATGTTATGGTGTATCTATTTTGCTGACAGTTAAAGGGGCTTCAGTAAGTTAAATTAGCAGCTTGATGTATGAGGCTGTCATCAAGGTTTTCAGGTTTAAAAAAAATCACAATTCAGGGATAAAATATTTTTTTTTGTTTAAAGTGATTTAAAATGTCTCTAAACATTCTTCAGCTTCTGAAGCCCCTTAATACTTATATCCTCCTTATAGGTAGTCAAGGATCAAGTTAAGCAGTTTGCCTTAATTTTTAATCCCTTTTTTTATTTAAAATTGGATTTTTTTTTTTTTTTATTTGGATTGTCAATTTGAAATTGAAATTATCAAGATAAAATATATGCCACTTAATAATTATCGTGATAATTATCAAACCGACTTTAAAACAGGTTCTCAATCCATTTGTATTTAATAAACCAGGTCTCGCTCAGTTCTTCTACCATAAAAAGTTTGAGATCCATGTAATACCAAGTCGGTTAATTTATTCAGTCACTACTAAGGGACCTACTGTCTTAAGTAATTATGTAATTAGCTAACCTAAAAACATCTTATAGTGACCATATCCATATTAAAAATCTTTTATGTTCTAAATAAATAGATTGACTTGGCATCACACTAAATAATCTAATTTAATATAATAAATATGTATCACTTGTGAGATACCTACATTGGGTTTTCATGCGATGGCCAAGTCAATCTTCTTGACAAGTTTTGTTTTTAATGGACAGTGCATTTACAATAATAATACAAATACAATAAATACAAAATAATTTATTTCAGTAAATTACAGGTTATAACATCAAGATGTAGAGGCCTCACTCTTTCATAGCCATCTTTATTTAATTACCAAAATATAAAAGAAAAAGGTAAAATGATCAAAAACTAAGCAGAATGCTGAAACTAGTAGGTACATAATATTGTGCATGAATGTGTTTGTGTCTTGGAGTGAGGGTGAGATGTGCGGGTGTCGGGGTGTGGGTGAGGGTAGGTGTGTAAGTGTATAAATGTGTATCGAAAGCCATTTTCAAATCGAGGAAAACTGTAAGGCATTTTTTATTTTGATCAATTTATTTTATTTATTAAGATATCTAACAGCTTGTTAACATAATATAAGACTTAATCTAATACATGTTTTATACACACACCGGCACAATTAGCGGAACAGAAAAAAAAGGGAGTATTTACGCATTTTTGCGTGTTACTGGCCGGCTAAACAAGCTTTTTTTAAATTTGGGTTTTAATTTAAAAATGGAATACTAAGCGACTGCCCTTTTTTTCATTCTTTTGTTTTAATTTTCATTGATTCATTTTTTCCACCGCTTGTCCGTTTTTAGAAGGTTCGTGAATTCCATTTGAAAAGCTTTGAATTGCAGTTTTTGAGGCTTTTGAGTTTTTTCGCATATTGATAATTTACGAGCATCTAATTATGCCTGATTTAACGCCATCAGAAATCATTAGGGCAGATCAAATGAGGAGAAATGGTCAAACCTACAGATCGATTGCCAGAAGCCTTCGTCGATCGTTATCAACGATTTATCGTAGCATCCAACGATACAGATTGACGAATGCTTTAGTGAGAAGGAGAGGACAAGGCCGGAAAAGGTGTACTTCAAGGAGGGATGACCGTTTTCTCCAACTTCAAGTCCGACGGAACACGAGACTAACGGCGGTGCAGGCTCGAAATTTACTGGAAGAGGTACGAGCAGTAAGGATGAGTGAGCGGACAGTTCGTAGAAGATTCGAAGAAGTGGGTATAGGCTCGTATGTGCCCGCCAAAGCCCCAAAACTTGAGAGACATCATCGCACAAACCGTCTACACTTTGGTCGTGAACATCGTGATTGGGACTTCGACGACTGGGGACAGGTTCTTTTTACTGATGAATGCAGAGTTATGTTAAATCAAATTGATGGAAGGCAGCGAGTATGGAGACGCAAAGGAGAACGGTATATCCAGTCTAATTTTGAAAATACAGTTGCATATGGCGGCGGTTCAATTATGGTCTGGGGAGGAATATGTTTAGGAGCTCGTACGGAGTTAGTAGTGGTCGATGGCGGGAATCTGAATGCTGATCGGTATATCAGGGAGATTTTAGAAGAACATGTTGTGCCATTTGCCCCCTTTATTGGTAACAACTTCATTCTAATGCAGGATAATGCTCGGGCTCACAGTGCTCGCACAGTACAGACATACCTAAACCATGTTGGTATAACGGTGATGGAGTGGCCAGCACGGTCCCCCGATATGAACCCTATAGAACACGTCTGGGACTTGCTAAAGAGGAGTGTAAAGTCAAGAATGCCCCCTCCCAATAATCTCAACGAGTTGCGAAACGCATTACTTGAAGAATGGCAGAGGTTGCCCCAAGAAACCATTGATAACATCATCCGCAGCATGCCCAGACGGATGAAAACCCTCATCAGAGCACGAGGAGGAAACACTCGATATTGAACAGTCATTGAAATTGTTGTTAAACTTTGGAAAATCTTGAATTTTCTGCTGTTTCTCTATAATTAAAAATCGAAGAAAAATGCATTTTGTTTAATTTAATTTTTATTTTTATAAAATTTTAAGTATGGTGTTACAAATGAATGTCAAAACATGTTAATTTAATTGTTGTTTCATTTTAAATAATATATTGTTTAAAAATTACATTCATTGTTCTAAATTCCCTCTTTTTTCTCCTTTTTTTTTCTGTTCCGCTAATTGTGCCGGTGTGTGTAGATCCACGCCAATAACAGGATATTATATATCATACTTATAACTATAGAAGATTCGAACAAAACGGTATCAGGGTGCGTGCGAGGATGCATGTCTATGTTGTGTGTGTGTTGGGGTGTGTGTGTGATTTGTTTAGTAATTAGTGAGGTTAAAGCAGTTACAGCATCTTCGGTTGATTTACGCTGTCTAAATCCGTATTGTTGATCTGATAATATTTTATATTTGTGCAAATAGCTTACAAGTCGTTTATTTAAAAGTTTTTCTATTATTTTTGATATGGATTGTAAAACCGATATTGGTCTGTGATTACCGACATCCTTTCTATCTATGAACTGGTGTTATAACGGATTTCTTTAGAATTGTGGGAAAGATACCTAACCTATACCGATAGATATAATAAGAAGTAGTCATATTTCACAATTTAACCCATTAACACAAAAAAATATGAAATAAAATGAACTTTAAGCAAAAAAATTAACCAACTTCAGATGTAACAGTAGTAATTCACTAAAAAGTTAAAAAAAAAATTATACTGCAGATCGATGGTACCGAAATAACACTTTTGCAGACTTTCTTCCTGAAACATGTTTTTTAGAAGTCAACACCCTCATATTCGTTATTATATCGTAAGACTTCTAGATAACATATGTTTTAGGAAGAAAAAGTCTGCACACATGGTATTTTGGTACTAATTATTTTAAACATTTTAGTGAATTACTGATGTTACGTTTGTAGTCGGTAATTTTTTTTTGTTAAAAGTTTATTTTAATTTAGTGAATGATTATACTTATCAAAGATATTATCACTTGGAACCCTGATTTAAAGTTAAATCAAGAACACATACATTTCTCAGTCTCAGTATCACATTTCAAAATTCTTTATAAAACTTAATAAAGAGTTACTTATAGTTTTTCTATAGAAACAGTAATATTTTTATATCTATATAATAATATTGTTTCCAAATTGTATTTTAATAATTAATATTAGTTTAATAACTGAGATCCTTAACTATCTTTGAAATATTGTAAAATATAAACAAATTTTCTTAATAATTTTACTAATATAGTTTTATTTTGATTTTTTTTAGTTGAATTTGTTAGAAATCTTGTCTGATAATATTCATGGTCGTCAGGCTATGTCAGCTGTAAAAGCTAAAAAACTAGACAACAAATCACGAAATAACTTAGTTAAAGGTGTAATTGAATACTATTTAAAAAAAAATATAAAGCTCTCAAGAGTTAACTTTGAGACTATTGCCGATGAAATTGTTCGACAATGCCCAAAAGAATGCAAGGTTTTCTTTTTAATTTAATTTTGTATTCTAGATTGCATGTTTTGTAGGTATTTGAAAATTAGAAGAGTCAAAGATATTAGAAAAAGCGAAAGTGCTGACCTTTATAAAAAAAATCTTGGTTGCTAGAACATTTGCACACTTGCTTGTTGCTATCAAAAAGTAAAAACTAAACTATTTTTACATAGCTGTTTCAGAAACAATATATTTTAAGCTAGAATTTCAACTTGTACCAAAAGCAGTGGTTTTTGCCAAAAGTTAAAGTTTTAGCTCATCGAAGACAGTGTTTATGAAAACTATGCCATTGAAAAAGAAGTGGTAGCACTTTCACGTGTTATTATAACGCCTATAACTATATTTAGGGCTGATTTTTCAATAGGTGATGTTTATTCTTCAGATAACTTTTAACTGACTATTTTAAAATCAGCCCTAAATTAACTATACTTTAGGTGGTCCTGGGTAAAAGTTTTATTTGTAGTTATGTTGAATTAAAGATCAGTAGGTAGTAAGAAATGTAGCTCTGTAAACGTAAACAATGAATTAATTTGATAAATATTTTCTAGGAAACTTACTATGTCCCGAGCAGAACCTATGGACTGAAACAAAACTTGCCTGCAAAAGGCAAGTTAGTCGACAGATATTACAACCAATTACGGATTCTTAGAGGATCGGGAGTGCTGCCAAGAAAAAGACAATTTGAACACTTATCAGAAACTAGTGAAACTGAAACTGGTAAGCTTAGTTAAATTGGATCTGTTACAAAATATTAAGAAATAATTATGATTTTCAATATACAACTTTTAGCTATGATATTACAATACCTCTAAAACAGTTCGCTTTCTCATAGTTGTGATACTAGCTGTAAATTCCTAAAATATACTAAAATCACCCTTATAGATAATATATATTTTTAAGCTAACATAATATCATTAGAATTTTTAGAATACTAATCATTAAAAATACTTTTATGCATACAGTGAACTATTGGTATACATTGCTCATAAAAGTTTGATTTAAACCGTCATAATTATTTCTTAAAATTTGGTTTTAAATCCGAAGAATCGCTGCATAAGTAAGCCCCTTTTCACACGTTCTGGTTTCCGCCGGTCCGGCGGGCGGCGAAGTATATGGCCATGTACGTTCGCTTTCATACGTTCCGGCGGGCAACCGGGCAATCGGCCATACATTTCGCCGCCGGACCGGCGGAAACCGGTACGTGTGAAAAGGGGCTTAGTCTTAGTACAATTTTAATATTTCGCTTTCACTTTTTTTTTATTTGTCTGTCTGATCAGATGTTAATGTTACATCTCTCTATACATTAAGCTAATATAACGTTCTAAACAACTATAATTTTTACCTAATGTCCCTACATATTTCTAGAAAATAACGAAGAGACCCAAACCTGGCTCAAATATAACCGCGATCCCTGGCCAGTGGTAGAGGAGAAATGGCTGGAAACTTGCGCTTATAGAAAAAAAACATACATTGACACTGAAAAAAAATTATTGGATGTCTTAAATGAATGGCCATGCCTAAGATGCACAAACGGACATAGATTGGTATGTTTCATCGTGTTTTTTAAGGGATGTCAGATAACTGTCTAATTTATCTATTTGTACAATAATTCATACAGAAAACTTCCTGAAAGACACTTATCTGAGTATGTTTAAAGCTAGGATATCTGTTTAAATATTTATTTTGTGTAATTTTTAGGTTGAAATTGACTTCCGCTTCATACACATTGAAAAACAATCGAAATTGTTTGAGAAATGGGATACTTTTATTGATAAAATAATAAACATCATAAAGCCAGAAATTCATGGAAATAATTTAGAAGTTTACTTGGAAAAAGATAATGCAAGTAAGTGTTTTATTGTTTTTTTATATCTGCACGACGAGTCTTCTAGGAAGCCCCTTTTTTACATGATGATAAAAATCTGTTCTGTTTTTCTCAAGTAATTAATAAATTTCTTTCTTTCTTTCGGCTAATCACTTATTATTTTTTTATTTCCATTTTCTTTGCAGACACTGATACACAAAATTTTGCCGTGCTTTCATTACTACCACATAAAATAAAACCAACCTCCAAAATTGTAGATGCCAAAAAGCACTACAAAGTATCAATTGCCGAGTCGCAACAAGCTTTTATAATGCTTGTCCAGGTAAGTGGATAATCTTGTAGTAATACAGGTCCATATTTGGATGACAGAATAAGTACATGATGTTTTTTCTTTTGTAAGCCTAAAAGCTCGTTATTGTTCTCTTGCTTCCCCGTATATTACAGATACCGTAAGTTAGTTCTCATCAGTGGGCTGCAACGTGTTGCTGCATGGTGTTGACCGTTCAAATGACATTATGTATAAACTTACTAAATTCACATTTGTTTCAGAACAATGCCGATATCGAAGAACATTTAAATAATAAGCGTCAAACCTCTAAAAGGAAGGGTTTAACTTGCCAACCATTTATCATGTGCGTTGGGACGCCGGCCAAGCTTGAGGCTTCGTATGTGGTTATTGAAGATATAAGGTACCGGTTCGATAGTGTTATTAAAGCCTTAGACGTGTGCTTTAAAAGTTTTATAGTACTGAACCTGGAATACCCTAAAGAGTGTGAGCAAATTTGGTTGTTCATTCAACACTATTTTTATGACATCCATCTTAAATCTGACAAAAAGTTTAGCCAGGTGGTGAGTTTGCTTAAGGAATTAAATTAATGTAAGATATAAGATAAATAATAATGTGGATTTGTTATATTTGTAACGATAGGTTTTGTACAACTAAAGGACTTTTCCTACATTTAAGGGTAATACACAGCTTAACATTGGGGTCCACATATTGTTGCAAACAAAGTAATTGTGACAGGAAATATGATAATATCAATAGTTTTCGTAAACATTTACACACACACTCAAGTAACTTGTCTCCTCTTTTTCTGCAAGATAATACAGCTATTTGCTTATCTTCAAATGATAGCCAGCATTATTCTGCCCCTACCACTTTAACGTCTGAGAATATTAAAACAATAGAAAGTGTCCCGGAGCCAACAGACTCTATAGGTAATCAGAGCTGTAAAGAAACTTTAAACCATTCATTAGAATCCTTAAGTATTTGGTTATATGGACATAGTGAGCTTAATAGGAAAACTGCCAATGATATACTTGCACGCGTAAGTCAACATGTTACTCAACCTATTGGAAAGATTTTGTCTGAAAATGTTTTGCCTATTTTAAGTGAATCAGCGGTAATGCCGGTTCTTGAAGATTTATCTAACTTATGTCTGGACCCTTTCGGTGGTACGTTATCAGAACATAACTTACTTAAAAATTGGACAGAAAAAGGGTTTTTTATTTCCCCACGAGATTTTGTTATTGACGATCATGTAAATACTTCAAATAAAACATTAACTGGAACAATTGTACCTCTGACAAAATTAATCAAAAACTTTTTTGAAAAGCCGAATGTTTTTGATACTGTTCAAAAATATATGCAAGTTTTACTTTCCGATAAAAGTTCTTCTATCTCCAATATCATACAATCAACTTATTGGAAAGATAAAATTAAGCACGATTTTGAATCGAAAGACAAGATAATTCCATTGTTTATTTATTTTGATGACTTTGAATGTGGTAACCCATTAGGTAGTCACAGTGGAAGCCAGTCAATAGCTGCAACATACTGTCAAATAGGTTGTTTACCACCGCAATACTCTTCTTTGCTTGAAACTATATTTGTTTTAATGCTGCACTATTCGTCAGAAAAATCGTTTGGGAATGGTGTTATTTTTCGTGAACTAGTCAAGGATTTAAAGACTTTAGAAGAGAACGGCGTACAGGTTAACACTACACATGGAACAGTTAATTTACATTTTAAACTTGCATTAATTGTAGGTGATAACCTTGGACTCAATACAGTTCTAGGTTTTACCAAATCGTTTTCTAGCAATTATTATTGCAGAATTTGCAAAGAGCATAAAAATGCAACTATAACGCAAAACAAACAGAATGATCAGTTACTGCGCACTCGAGAAAATTATGAGATCGATGTAAATACAAACAACTTTCGTATTACGGGAATTCGCGAGGAATGTTATTTCAATACATTAAAATCGTTTCATGTTGTGGAAAACTTAAGTGTTGATATTATGCATGACATCTTTGAAGGTATTTGTCATTATGACCTTTGCCATGCATTATTATATTTTATCAACGACATACATATATTTGATTTACACACTTTAAATAACCGAATTCAGCTATTTAATTTCTCTTCATGTCGAAATACTCCAGGAATTATCAAAATGGAACATATATTAAGTAGAAAGTTACGTACAAGTGCTTCAGAAATGATGTCATTAATTCATTATTTACCCCTTATAATTGGAGACTTGGTGCCAATTGATGATTCTGTTTGGAATTTTCTTTTAATTCTTGTTCAAATTACCGAAGCCGTTTTAGAAAGATTTATTAACGAAAAAGCAATAAGTCATTTAGAACATTTAATAACAGAACACAATGTGGAGTACGTAAGGTTATTTAAAGATAATTTAAAACCGAAGCACCATTTCATGATCCACTATCCATATATCATGCGAAAGTTGGGTCCACTAAGAAATTTGTGGTGTATGAGATTTGAAGCAAAGCATAAATCACTTAAAAGTATTGCTAATAACACTTCTTCGAGGAAAAATTTACCTCACACCTTGTTGATAAAAGAACAGTTGATTGCTGCTAGTAAAAATAAATTTGTTCAAGAATTGAAAAATGAAACAATATTTGGTAAAACTGTTCCATTCTCTTCTGAGGACCAAAATTGTGTACATCCTAATATTTGTTTAGAAAAAATGGTAGCATGGGTTGAATATAACAGTATTAAATTTGAAATTAGTAAAATTATAACATTGACGTCATCAAGTGGCTACCAGTTTTATATTCTTAAACATATTGTTCCCACGGAATCTGCTGCAAAACTGATTTGTTTAAGCGTTACTTGTTTGGGGTTCAATGAACATTTAAGATCTCACCATATAAATATTAATGAATTGGGGGAAGATTGCAGAGCGGTTGATATTAGTGAAGTACAAATTTTTCCCTGTACGCCACACACTATATCCAATGGTGATACTTACTGCAGGATAAGGTTTATTTAGTGAACACCTTTCTGAATAATAAAAGAACACTAATTGCTGCTAAGAACAGAAAAACAAATATATACAGGGTGGATTTTTGAAACGGGTCATTAAGTGCAGTTACCTTAATCGTTATAGTTACAGGAAAACGTTCCTAGGAGACCATCCCTAACTTTTAAGATATTGTGAACCGCATTCACAGATTTTGGAAAAAATGTATAGTCAGGAAAAAAAATGCTAAAAAAAAAAAAAAATTGTATGCCAATCGATCCTATTTCGTGTGGGGATCAAAAGACTCATTGGGGACCATTTAAGGTATGAGTACTAGAAATGACAGGACCTTAAATTAGAATAGGATCGATTGGCATGACAATATTTTTTTGTATTTTAGCATTCTTTTCGCTGACTGTATATTTTCTCCAAAATATTTGAATGCAGTTCATAATATCTTAAAAAGTTAGGGGTGGTCCCCTAAGAACGTTTTCCTGTAACTATAACAATTAAGGTACCTGCCCTTACTGACCCGTCTCAAAAATTCACCCTGTATAGATAGTATATAGGGTGATTTTTTCAAGTGGGCGTGGTAGGCCAAATCAGAAACTATCAGGAATAGCGAAAAGTACTCAAAGGAGTCTCGGGCCCGATTTCGATGAAAACTAAATCTGCATCTTTGGATTTTTGAAAAATCAATAGTCCTAGCCAGGAATCTAACCCGTTGATTTTGTAAAAAAAATCTCACCCTGTATTATTACACCATTCGATAGTGTCGCTAATAAGGATCGAATTCTGGGAGGAAATGACATACGAAAAACTTAAGGAAAATGTTGGAATATAATAAACTGATTCATATTTTAAACTACTGCTTTAATTCATACCTGCATTACCTGTACCTTATCCGAAATGATACTCAATATTTGTTTCAACACAGACCCGCAGAAAAATATTGAGCATCGTTTTGGACAAGTTACAGGTAATGCAGGTATAAATTAAATCATTATTTTAAAATATGAATCTGTTTATTAAAATACTACATTTTACTTAAGTTTGCCGTATGTCATTTCTTCCTAGAACTCGATCCTTATCAGCGACACTATCAAAAGGTGTAATTAATACAGGTGTGTTTTTTTTAATCAACGAGTTTGATTCCTGGCTAGTAATATTGATTTTTCAAAAATCCAAAGATGCAGTTTTAGTTTTCATCAAAATCGGGCCCGAGACTGCTTTGAATACTTTTCGCTATTCCTCATAGTTTCTGATTTAGCCATCCAGGCCCACTTGAAAATTCAGCCTGTATATTAAAAAAAAAATTACAAAAAGCGTATAAAACCTAAAAAAAAAACATAAGAAATACTATCCATATATCATGCGAAAGTTAGGTCCACTAAGAAATTTGTGGTGTATGAGATTTGAAGCAATAATAAATCACTGTATTGCAAAGAGATTTAAATATAATAGGGCATAGAGGGGACAAAGCGAGGAAAATTTGAAGTCAAAAGTTATTCCAAGTGGAATAAGTCTAGTACAATTTCGACCGAATGACAGCTCGCGTTCATACTAACTGACATGACAAGGACATGACGCTTAGGCTTCAAAGTTTTGTATGAAAATATTCCCAATGCCCCCTCTATGCCCTATTATATTTAAATCTCTTTGCTGTATTGCCAATAACACTTCTTCGAGAAGAAATTTACCTCACACCTTATTGATTAAAGAATAATGGATTGCTGCTAGTAAAAATAAATTTGCTTAAGAATTGAAAAATGAAACTTCAATATAGGTACTGCACTCTTTACTGTTTGTCAGTCACTAGTTGAGTTCAGAGCATAATTTTGTTTAATTTACGTATTAGTGAGATAAAATTGTGTTTAACTGTCTTTCTAACATTCTTATTTTGTTTTAAGTTGACATAAGCGATTTGTTTCTTTATTATAATAGTTATAATTTATTTTAGACTAAGTCATATTATAAGTTCTTATTGTCAAGATCTGAAAGGCCACTAAAATTACGGAAAAGTCAATTGGCGTGAGTTTGATCCGGCTGTTTACTGATCTTAAGAAGCAAATTAATTAATATTTTTTTGTAATATTAGTGATCTATCAGATTTTTGTCATTATTGAGATGATGTGTTAAATGTGAATTAAAGCATCAGGCTACGATGACATTAAACCATGTATGACAAATTATATTCGTAAATTATAAGAATAATTTTAAGAGCAGTGATAGCCCGGACGGTTAAAGAGCCGGCCGAAAATCAGTGAGGCTCGGGTTCGAATCCTGGCATGTACCAATGAGTTTTTCAAAACTTACGTACATATTTATCACTAGCTCAACGGTGAAGGAAAACATCGTGAGGAAACCCCCGCAGGTCTCAGAATTAAATGTGTAAATAGACCCGGTCCGGCGATGGGCTCACCACCTATCACGTTTAGGGGTCCAATGTATCTCGTGAAATGTGGGTATATCCAGTAATGGAATACCTCTGCCTACCCCCTCGGGGATGAAAGGCGTGAGTTTTTTTTTTTTTATTATTATTTTAAGAATAATTTTGGTAGGGTGTACACTTGAAAATATGCTGTGAAACTTACTGTAGACGTTTTGTTGAACGAGTTAAAACTACAAGTATTCATAATTAATTTCTCATGTATTGGAATCCTCGGTGGATTTTTCAAACGCATGTTAGTGAAATAAATTGAATTTATTTGTAATTAGTAATTTAAATAGAACTCTTAAGAGTCTTTTATTCGTCCGAACTCCCCATTTTCGCTATTGAATAACGATATACTTATTCACCAACCAATATTTTTCAAATCTTTTAATTTTATAACATATCCCGTACATTAATCAATGTTTTGGTTGTGAAACATTGTCTAAAATTAAATGCACAAAAAATACAAGCGATTAAAAGTAAATAATGGAAATTACACACCCGAACTTTTAAAAACTTGTAACTTGTGTGTTTATTTGATTTTGGTAAATGTTTTACAACTAAAACATGGGTTATTGTACGGTATATAGGTAATATTACAAAATTTATAAATTTTAAAAATATTGGTAAATGAGTATATCATGATTTAATAGCGAAAATGGGGAGTTCAAGCGAATAGAGGGCTCTTAATTGGTAAATACTGCTGTAATTTAGTCATGTCTAAATGTTAAACTAAATTATGTTTATAGTTTAACTATATAAGTAGAATTCGCTACTAATTACAAATAGTTTCATTTAATTTAACTAAAATGCGTCAGCAAAATCAACTAAGTATTCCAATACACCTTAATGAGAAATTTATTATTTATACTAGTAGTTTCGATTCGTTTAACTAACAGTGACAGCATATTTCAGTATGCGCTACCAAAATTATTATAAAATTTAACGAATATAATTTGTCATATTAACAGGTTCAACTGTCAAAGGTGCCCATGACACTCACACAAATAAATGAATAATAGTAAGAAAATTATTACTGTCAACAAATATTTATATTACTTCAACTAACATTTATAGTAAATACTACTATAATTATATTTCAGTATAACTACCAAAATTTGTCATAATATTTAATAATATAATTTGTCATATTAACAGGCTTAATTATTATCCTAACCTGATGATTTTATTGTATCCAATTGTTAAATCAATGAATAATAATAATAAAATTATTAGTATCAACATATGGTTTTATTCTTTCAACTAACATTTACAGTAAATTCTACAACATATTTCAGTAAACCTCTATAAAACTATCATTTAAATTTACAAATATAATTGGTCTTATTAAACAAGGTTACATGTCACTGTAACCTGTTGCTTTTATTAGATCTAATTGAAAAATCAATTAGTAATACTATTAAACATATTAGTATTAACAAATAGTTGTATTCATTCAACCAGCATTTATCGTAAACTTCACAACGTATTCTGTAAACCCTACCAAAACGATTATTGAAATTTACAAATATAATTTGTCATATTAACAAGGTTGACTGTCATTGTAACCTGATGCTTGTATTCAATTCAATTATTAAATTAATAAATAATAGTGGTAAAATTATTAATATCAACAAATACTTTTATTATTTCAACCTAATTTACAGTAAATTCTATAACATATTTCAGTAAACCTTACCAATACTATTCTTAAAATTTACAATATTATCTGTCGTATTAAACAGGGTACATATCACTGTAACCTAGTGCTTTTATTAGATCTAATTGAGAAAACAATTAGTAATACTAATAAAACATGTTAATATTAACAAATAGGTTTTTCCGTTCAAATAGATTAAGTCGTAAATTTTACAACTTATTTCAGTAAACCTTATCAAAACCATTATTAAAATTTACAAACATAGTTTGTTATATTAACAAGGTTTACTATCCTTGTAACCTGATGCTTTTATTCGATCCAATTGTTAAATCAATAAATAATACTAGTAAAATTATTAATATAAACGAATCGTTTTATGTTTTCAACTAACATTTGCAGTAAATTCTACAACAAATTTCAGTAAACCCTACCAAGATAATTCTTAAAATTTACCAACATAATTTTCTCATATTAGACAAGGTTACCTGTAATTATAACATGTTGCCTTTATTAGATCTAACCCGGAAATCAATTATTAATACTAATAAAGTATTAGTAATAACAAATAATTTTATTCGATCAATTAGCATTTACAGAAAATACACAACGTATTTCAGTGTGCCCTACCAATACCATTCTTGAAATTTACAATTATAATTTGTTATACTAAACAGGGTTACCTGTCATTGTAACCAGCTTCTTTTATTAGATCTAATTGAGAAATTACTTAGTGATACTGATAAAAAATATTAATATGAACATATAATTTTCATTCGTTCAACAAACATTTACAGTAAAATCCAACACAAATTCCAGTACATCGTAGTCAAAATATTCTTAAAATTGACCAATTGAAATGGAAAATGTTACCTTTTTATTGGTAAAATAACACAATGATTTATTTCTGTCAATAATCAATTAAATTTGTATAATTTACAAAGGTGCCATTAACCGAACCCAAAACAGTAGATATAACAAATATGAAATTGTTAGATAAGTAACTAAAAATGGTTTCTTTTACAAAAAAGGAAGGAAACTGAATCATTTTCTTGTTCGTTTTATCATTATAATCCGTAAAGTTAAACAAGTCAAATCTGTTGTATATACTGTTTTCTCGTTTGTCCCTATAATGAAAGTAAATATTTGTCTGGACAACAAAAAAATTGTTAGGTTAACAAGAATTTTTTTTCAGTGATATACGACGCGTAACAGAAAAAGCGCAATTCCTCATACACCCCAATTAGTATCACTACATAGTATAAAACAAAGTCGCTTTCTCTGTCCCTATATCCCTATGTATGCTCAAATCTTTAAAACTACGCAACGGATTTTGATGCGTTTTTGAAGGTTTTAGTGTTAGCATCGTGTCGCTAGTATTAATATAAAAAATATAAGTATGATGCAAGCGAACTTTAGTTGTGTCTAACCAATTTTCTTAAATATCGATTAATAATAGCACGATTTCCGTAGGAAGCACTAAATTCAGCTGCGCTAATTCATTTTTTTGAAAAATTAAACACATATTATAAATAGCTGAAATCGAATAAGTAGTCGATACTGAACAAACTAATTTCAGAAATTGCGCTTATTCTGTTACATTTTGTATTTATCACTAGCAGCGCCCCGCGGTTTCAAATTAAAATATAGCCTATGTGTTATTCTGATGTATAAGCTATATAACTAAAGTTTCGTACAAATCCGTTCAGTAGTTTTTGCGTAAAAGAGGAACAAACATCCATCCATACATCCATCCATACAAACTTTCGCATTTATAATATTAGTAGGATACATCAGAATAACACAGGCAAAATTTTTTCCCGTATTCCCAAAACGCGGGTGAAACCGTGGGGCACTGCAAATAAATGAATAAGTATACATTTTAACTTTCCCAGACTGCACTCCAAATGGCCATCTGCCAAGACACACCGCAATGCACTGCGATGCTCCTGCATTATGGAGCTGACCCACTCTTCGCTGATCAAGAGGAGAGAACGATCCTCCATCTGGCATCAGAAGCCACGCCCGACCACCTTCGGGCCTTGCTGGATCACTGCCGTGGTCAAGCCAGGTGAGAAAGAGAAACCTATACATACTGGATGATTTTTTTTAACGTCTGGAAAAAAAATATGGTGTGATAGGTAACTGTAACAGATTCATTTGGCATTGTTACTTAAAAAAAAAATTTTTTTTGCTTAAACTAACATACATTACTCAATGAGGCGTTTTTAAAAAAAGAAAAACTAGTTCATTCACTAAACATAGATGGCGATGTCCACATATCAATAACCTGTCATCGAATGATGGCCTTTTTTTGTTCTAATGAAAGCAAGGGTCATGAAAATATACAGCTATAAATGCCGAGAGACGTGTTGTTTATATTAGTGATATTATCTAATTTGTGTTGTGGTTGGTGTGTTTTCTCTTCAAACATTACGAGAGAGAGAACAAACACATGAATATTTACTCAGATTCCACCCGACTTTGTGTTGAACATCTATATTGGTAGCTCTAATCCACTGTTGTCTTAAGGTCTCATGAGTTGGATATACATATCTATACATACATGAACGCCTCCATTTCTACAGATAACGATGGAACATGTTCTCATGTTGAAAATAACAACATAATATAATATAGGACTCGATTCTGCAAACCAGCTAAAATTTCAAATTTTAAGTTAGCTTTATTCTTTTCCACCGCTTTGGAAAGAAAAGGAACAGAAATAAGCGGCATATTTATTTACAATGTCACAAATGTCAAAATATCAAAATTTAACCTTATGAACGCATTCACATCTTATTCAAATACACGTGTTTAGACATGTAACAAGATAGGTAACAAGGTCATGGATTTTTCCATGTTTGACATTACTGTATAATCTATGGTTTATTTCTGTCCTTTTTCTTCCGTATTCTATGGATAAGGATAGGCCAACTTAAAATTAGGAATTTTAGGTGGTCTGCAGAATCGAGTCTATAGATAGATTGTGTTTAACCTTTGTAGCAATAAAAAATTCTCAGTGCCCCTAAAAATGATTTACTATCAACATGTCAACTTCTCGTTTTTTAATGTGTGGCGTGGCTACGACTGTACTAGTTTAAGACAGCTAATATAAAGTTGTTCAGCACCATCTATTGACACCTTTGAATACTCAAGTGACAGCTGTCACCGAAAACGCCTCATTGTAGCCAATATTACACACCGAAAGGCTCGTAGCTTCCATTCATGCGCAATCTACCTACAACCGCCAGCTGCTACATAGTAGTGTGCGTGGTTTTCTAGATTTTGTAAATTGCATTAAACATGACTATATTTAACAATTAATTGCGTGTATTACTTCGGCTCTAGATACCTTATCTATATATTATATAAAATGATAAACTGACTGACTGATTGGTGATGTATCAACGCACAGCCTAAACCGCTGGGTCTAGAGACTTGAAATTTTGCACATAGGTAGTGTAGCGACACTACATAGAACGCGCCAATAGACGGCCGAGTTCTAAACCGCGCTATCGGAGTTTTCTAATGAGTTTGTATAAATACAACTGTCCAACATCAACCGCTGGACCGCGGTCCCCAGGCACGATCACCTCGCCTGGCGGAAGATCTTCCTTTTTCTCGATGGAGGAGCATTCCACATCCGCTACTCCATAATCGTTTTGATAATCGTTTTAATATAACAATTTGAAGGGTGTCTGGTCTGTGGTCTTTGGGTTTGTGGTCTGAAAGATGTAGTGACAAAAATTGAGAAAGGTATGCTGAGATGGTTTGGCCATGTCGAGAGATTGAATGAAGAACGATTGACGAAAAAAGTTTATAAGGCGAGTGTGAATGAAAGTGTTGGAAGGGGTAACCTAGGCGGACGTTTCGAGACCAAATTGGGGACGTCTTGAAAAAAGGCCAGGTCAGTACCCTAAACCGAAGAGCATGTATGAAACGAATAATGAAAGTGGACGAAGCGAAACATGTAAGGATCATAGCAAGTGGAAAGAAGTGGTCTCTGCCTACCCCTACGGGAAAGAGGCGTGATTATGTAGTTATGTATTTGAAGAGTGCTTTTTTAACATGAGTTTTCGTGTGCTTGCAGGCAAATTCTACAAGAGCACGACCTGTGGGCTCCAAATCTAGATTACTGGTCCGATGAACAGCTGGCTGATCGCCTCATGGTCCACATGTGTGACATGGTGGACTGTCAAGGTAATATACCTCCCATCATCATCAACCCGTAACAGCCCACTGCTGAGCTAAGGGTCTTTCCGCACACATGAGGAAGTATGGGCTATAATCTCCCACGCGAGCTCACCGTATTGGGAGATGGTGTTAAGCTAGTGGCCACTTAACAGTCACAATTTTTCAAGCCACCCAAGGGTATCTGACATGGCTTAACGATTTCCATTGTGCGTAAACACAACGAAAACCGGAACCAACAATTTAACGTGCCTTCCGAAACAAGGAAGCGCTCGTGATATAAATGCCATTAGGCGGTCACCTATCCACTGACTGACCGCGCCCAACTTTGCTTAACCAGTATGATGATATATACCTCTCAACTATCAGATAAATCTTATCTAGATATTATATTGATGCTGTCACCGTCTGACACAATAGAAAGGGAAAGTGACAGGTTAGGTTTATTCTTCAGATAACTTTTATCTGACGATTGATCAACCCTAAATACCTAAGTAAATAAAAATAACAATACTAACATACTAATAAGCACTATTGTTACTAACATATCGACTAAATTTTGTACACAAATCTAAAATGCAAGTTTTATTATTATACTCTTTATTTATTTTAGGTCTTATGTTAGGTTTTTTCCAATATGTATTATTATTATTATTACTATTATTAATCTACAGTACAGTAGGTAAGGCCGTTTTAACTGGGCTTCTCTGAACATAGGCTTCGCCTGCGCAAACCCCCTCATACCGACAAATGGTCGCTAAAAAATGTTATTGCGCAGCCATTTGCGCAACTTCAGAGCTGCAAAGTTAAAACGGCCGTACTGGACAGATGAAAAAAAGTGCAGAAAAACATAGTTTTTATAAAAATAAATAAGTAACAAATATATCTTTTCACTTCTCATGCTCTAAAAGTACGCCAATATAGCCCTACGAAGCAAAAGTAATTAGTTTTTTAATTTCCTTAATGAGATGTAGATAAACTCAAACAGCCAGTAAATATCTGTGAAGTGTGGACCATCTTCATTGCGAAAATGTTAAGAGTTTTAGTTCCATAGTATTTCCGCATAGAAGGTGACGCCATGTGTTTTAAAAGAGATTTAAATCTCTGTTAATCTGTGACAGGCTTAGAAGAAAAAAGTGACCGCGAAAATGTTTGATGAGTTTTTGTTGAGTGTATTTGTTCGGTTTTAAATAAAGTATATAAAAATTTTGTTTAAATAAAGTATATTTTTTAAATTTTCCAAAAATTACTATATTTTATAGCTTATTTCGAAATAGGGTAAAACACCCATTTGTTTACACCCCACCAATTAATTGACAATGGGGGGTGTCAATAATTGGGTATTTTTTTTTATATTTCGCCGAAGGAATCTTTGGCAACCCTATTAGACCAACCTTAAACCTAACAGCCTAGAGCAGTGATAGCCTTACGGTTGAAGAGCCGGCCGAAAATCAGTGAGGTTCGGGTTCGAATCCTGGCATGTACCAATGAGTTTTGCAAAAACTTACGCACATATTTATCACTAGCTCGACGGTGAAGGAAAAACATCGTGAGGAAACCCGCAGGTCCAAGAATTAATTCTGAGACATGTGTAAACAGACCCGGTCCGGCGATGGGCTCACCACCTATCACGCTTAGGGGTCCAATGTATCTCGTGAAATGTGGGTATATCCATTAATGGAATACCTCTGCCTACCCCCTCGGGGATAAAAAAGGCGTTTATTTATTTATTTATTTACAATAAGTATTACATGTTTTAACTTGTAAGCACTCGCCAAACTGCATAGCAGTTTGTTGGCAAGCTTGCACTCTGTTTTATCAATAAACAATTATAATACCTACCTAATACATTACCGCTTAAATTGATAAGACCGCCCATTGTACTTCCTTTAAATAACTGTGTCACTTATTGCATATTTTTATTGGTGTTCAATACAGGGTTGTCACATACTTATACAGTATTTTCAGATAGCACCGTTTTTAATTTTTGCTTTAAAGTACCCTTACTCAGAGAGATTATATTATTAAACCTAACATTTTTATTTTTTTATTTCTTTCCTTTCTTTCTTTCTTTCTAACATTTTAATACGCTTTCAGGTTACACTCCCATCATGACGGCAAGCCGAATAGGAAATTACAGCAACGTGAAACTCTTAGCTGAAGCGTGCCCGGCGACCGTGAACAAAGTGATGCCCAACAGTGGGAATACGCCTTTGTATCTCGCCATCAGTGCCGCGTGCATCGACGCCAGTGGTAAGTTAATAATAAAAATAATATTTTTTTTATATTGTTTTGTAAATCTACTATATAAAAATAAGTTGGGTTTTCCTTCCTGACGATTTAACTCGAGAACGGGCGGACCGATTTTGATGAAACTTTTTGTGTGGGTTCGAGTGGGTCCAGGGATGGTTTATAGCAAAGAAAATTCAGCATTGCACCCGTGCGAAGCCGGGGCGGGTCGCTAGTGTTTTATATATATTTTACTTTTATATACATTTCATAGAAAACCTAACCATAAGACCTAAAATTAATAAAGAGTATAATAATAATATAATATCACGCCTTTCATCCCCGAGGGGGTAGGCAGAGGTATTCCATTACTGGATATACCCACATTTCACGAGATACATTGGACCCCTAAACGTGATAGGTGGTGAGCCCATCGCCGGACCGGGTCTATTTACACATGTCTCAGAATTAATTCTGAGACCTGCGGGTTTCCTCACGATGTATTCCTTCACCGTCGAGCTAGTGATAAATATGTACGTAATAACCTGTATATTAACTAACCACCAGTGTCGATGCACGATTTTATTTATCATCTGGAAGAAAAATTACGTATAAGGTATCTAGACAGACAGGCAGACAAAAAACGACCTCGATACAGTTTTATTATACAATACTAGCGGCCCGGTACGTGCTTCGCAACGTGTAAATGTAGAACCACTCGACAGATTCTAAGCAAACTTCACATAAACCATCTGCTAAATAGTCCGAATAAATCCTAAAAATTTGGTTTGGTTTGGTTTGGCTCACCAACGAAAAGTGGCATTGATTTTTATATATATAGATGTAAGAGAATAAGCGCAATTCCTGAAATTAGTTTGTTCAGTATCGACTACTTATTCGATTACAGCTATTTTAATGTGATAAATTTTTGCGAAAAATTAATTGATGAATGAATATATGAGGGATTGCGCTTATTCTGTTACGCGTTGTATACCGTATGATTTTTTTGCTACCTGAAAAAAATATGACAGACAAAAGTTTTAAAAACGGCCTTGTTACAGTTTTATAATGTCTTAAGTTTGCTAATTTTCGACTACATAGTACAATAGTAATTTAAATATTATTTCATCATCATCAACCCGTATCAGCCCACTGCTGAGCTAAGGGTCTTTCCTCAAACTGAGGAAGTATGGGCTATAATCTCCCACGCGAGCCCACCGCGGATTGGGAGATGGTGTTAAGCTAGTGGCCACTTAACAGTCAGAATTTTTCAAGCTACCGAAGGGTATCTGACATGGCTTAACGACTTCCATTGTGCGTAAACACAACGAAAACCGGGACCAACAATTTAACGTGCCTTCCGAAACACGGAAGCGCTCGTGATATAAATGCCACTAGGCGGTCACCCATTCACTGACTGATCGCTATCGTAGCCCTGCGGTGCCAGTGTGTTTGTAACGATCACACTGGTTAAGCATTGTTTCATTGCCTATTATTATTTACGGTTTTTTTTGACTAAAAAAGAAAGTTTTATTTCATACATAAAAAGAACACATAGGTACATATAAAGATACAGTTTTATTATATCAGATTTCTATTTTAATTATTGTAATTGCCTCCCCAGAACGCGGTAACAGATCGAAGGTGGCTGACCACTTCTACAGGACAATTGATGTCTTAATTGAAAACGGTGCTGACCCGAGCATCGAAAACTACTCCGGAGGAACAGTCAACGATCTACTAACCGAGTTCAATATAGTCGAACTTAATCTTTTGTTAGCTAACAAGCTGACTTCAATCAAATACGGTATCCACACAGGAGAAGGCATCAAAAAGTATGACACTGTAATGTTAGTGAAAGACGAAGAGGGCACAATTAATATAAAAGACATTGTAGAAACTAAAATTTACAAGGATAAACCCAATGTTATTGATAAAGATAAAAAAGTAGCTAAACGTACAAAAGGTGACATTGATAAAGTTCAAAATGAAGATATAGAAACTAAAATTATAAAAGTTGAGAGAGATATGAAAGATAAACCAGTAATATTGGAGAATATCACTCTGCCGCTTATGGCGACAGTAAAGAGAGAATCTACGCCTGGCCCAAGTCAAAGTGTTGCCAGTGATATGAAAATAGTTAGCCCAAAAGACAAAATAGTTAAAACCGTTAAATTGGGGCCGAATATAAAAATCAAAGATGTTAGAACGCTACAAGTTGATGAACTAAAGTTAGGACTTTCTAGAAAACAATTTGTAAATGCCGATGAAACACCACCAGCTATTATATATAGAGAAGGTTTACAGGTTTTCAAGGAATCGCATACTACGGCCATTCGCAGGAATGCTATGATAGCGAAATCTATTCAGGATAAAGTGAAAGTATTGGTTAAAGTTGATAATAAAAGAAAGATATCCTCGCCGGGACCTAGTGCTAAAAAACGGAATAAATAGACTAACAAAGTAGAATACAAAAAAGTCGAATTCGCACTTATTTTGAGCGATTTTTCGAAAGCAAATTGGTATTTGACTGCCAAGTCAAATGAGGTACTTTTTATAATCTGTCAAAACGAAAATTTACCATGGAAAATGTACTGAATACTGACGTCATCATTTTTAGTACTCAATTGCATCACTTTTATTAAAAAATAAAAATAAAAAATAAATAATCTCACGCCTTTTATCCCCGAGGGGGTAGGCAGAGGTATTCCATTACTGGATATACTCACATTTCACGAGATATTGGACCCCTAAACGTGATAGGTGGTGAGCCCATCGCCGGACCCGGTCTGTTTACACATGTCTCAGAATTAATAATTCTGAGACCTGCGGGTTTCCTCACGATGTTTTCCTTCACCGTCGAGCTAGTGATAAATATGTACGTAAGTTTTGAAAAACTCATTGGTACATGCCAGGATTCGAACCCGAGCCTCACTGATATTCGGCCGGTTCTTTAACCGTAAGGCTATCACTGCTCTCATCATTATTATTATTAATAATAATACACTAGCAGCACTTAGTGCTAATACGTGTATACTATTGCACTTGTGTTTGTAAGCGTTTATCAAGTCTGTTTTTAAGTGAGTTCACTGATGGAGCACTGATCACACATTCTGGTTATTTATTCCAAGACTTTAGTACACACTTGCTTGTTTTATTATTTTAAAAGGAGACGTTCCATCTTGGGCCTGCACATTGTACACCAGCGTGAAAGATAGAGAAAAATCTAGTGATTATCAGAAAATTATTAAAATCATTTCAATCTTTTTAAATTGCACAAAAGTAATTAAACTTAAATAGATCCGAATGGAATCTTATTGAAATAATACTATTTCTAACTTCTTAAGCCCAATTTCAATGTTATTGTGAATTAGTCCGACAAACATCAAAATAATGTCAATTGTCATTTTACCGGTCAGGTCGCAAATTTTTTTTTCGTTCGTCGCGATGCTAGTTTAATGAAAATTTAAGTTTATTGTACAACGAAACTAGACAAATATGAGCAAAATCATGAATAAAACTATAGTTATTTTATTTATATTTATCTAAAAAACTGGTGTACATGGTGCAGGCAAAGTCTCCATACATTCATGAAACGTCTCCTTTGCTATAAATGTAAAATTAAAAACGAAATGGATGTTTAAAGGTAAAAGGTAACATAATCTTTTTGATGATCAACTTGCAATTTAATTTTGATACATTCAAGTACCCAATTGCTCGACTGGTACAGTTCAGAAGAAGATTACACTTGTAGCTCGAGTCTGACCTCTAAGGCGATTGTAATAAGAGCGTTACAAAGTCCAATGTGTCAAGCTCCACGTGCTCTTGACTTTATTGAGAATACAATAAAATAAGCTAACTAAGGAACTAAGTTGCACTAAACAGCTATTAAAAATAAAAATAACTCACTCGGCTTTTCACCCGACTGCGCCAGAAAGTATTGTTTTTCAGGTGTATGAAATGAAATGTATGTATATTTGTATGGAAGTTGTAGTTGCACATAATTTTTGATGGAATTTTAAGCGTTGAGATGCGTTAACACCTATTATAACACTAACGGGCAGAGGGCAAATAGTTGACACCAAATATTGAACTCTATGGTATTGAAATAAGGTTCAAAACCTACCTGTGCCCGTTGAATTGTTACAAAAACAATGTCTATTTACACGCAGTTCGCTTTATTGGTTTTAAAAAACGGATTATCGAAAGAATATACCTACATAATAAAATAATCATAATAATTTTTATACCTATTTTTTTTTCAAATGTTTTCTAAATTATTTTTTAAATTATTGTACCTAGGTCAATATTTTCATAATGCCTAATCATGAAATTATACAAACAAAAGCAACACTCGTCGAGTGGACTCACTCGGTATTCTTTCGCAATTAGGCCGCGGCCGATACGGCTTACGGCCTATTTGGCAGCTCAAACTGAAACGTGTAAATCCACTAGTATGACTCGGATGTAAAGCGCTAATTTAGACCTTAATGCTATGGAATACGGTACAACAAATTGATTCGAACTATTGAGACAAAATAGTGTTGCGACTAAATTGTCTCATATGAAATAATGTTTATTTAAGACTTGTTTTAGTTCTGAACTAATAATAATTTATAGTTAGGTACAATGTAATATTGTATTGCAATTTTGAAACGTTATTCTTACTTAATATACGTTTATTATTATTTATAATAAGAGTGTATTTTGGGAAAAGAACCATTTACAGTCAACGGCGGATCCAGGGCTGATTCCAGGACTTAGGTGGAACACTAATTGAACATAATGATTTTATTTATAATATTTTGTCACCATACAGATTTTATGTCACTACATACCCTTAATATTTATCTCTGCTATTTAAAAAGTTAAAATAAAAAAAATATGTCATTTTTAAATTCGTGTCTCTGGACGCCTGTGTTCTAAATTTGAATTTGGTGGTGTGAAAATTTTATAGATTTTTTGTCATTGGAAAATAAATTTCGTCAACTGTTTTTAAAGAATCATTTTCCACCAAGACAACGCTAAGGTTCACACCAAAGAGATTAAAATATAATAAGGCATAGAGGGGACAAAGCGAGGAAAATTTAAAGTCAAAAGTTATTCCAAGTGGAATAAGTCTAGTACAATTTCGACCGAATGACAGCTCGCGTTAATAATAACTGACATGACAAAGACATGACGCTTAGGCTTCAAAGTTTTGTATGAAAATATTCCCAATGCCCCCTCTATGCCCTATTATATTTAAATCTCTTTGGTTCACACGTATGTGTTAAAACTATGGCAAAAATCTACGAATTGAAGTATGATTTGCTGCCTCACCAGGCGATTAGGTGGGCGAGTGGGTGGCTGCTACTACAGTTGACGAAATCTATTTTCAAATGACAAAAAATCTATAAAATTTTCACGCCACCAAATTCAAATTTCGAACACAGGCATCCAGAGACACAAATTTAAAAATGTCATTTTTTTTTTATTTTAACTTTTTAAATAGCAGAGGCTAGCTACTTATCATCCCGCCCTCGTAATATAATAACTTTGTATGATGGCAAACGTTTGGGAACGAACGCATCGAAAGTTTGAATTTTACCGAGCCACACTTGCGCGCGCTCGTCGACTACGTAACGTCTGGCTAGACTAGACCTAACCTCTATCGGAATCGGAACGACTAAACTTCAACATATCATAACATAGTTCTAAGTTAAAAAAACTAAAAGTTCTTGACTTGACCACGTCTATGTGACCCCCTCCTGGCGCCAAAGCTGGATCCGCCCTTGTTTACAGTGTGTTTAAAAAAAAATACTTGTTTTGTAAAAAAATTGTCGCTGTAACTGAAATTGATACTTCGATAATTGAATACTTACTTATTTATGCTATTGTTGCAGAAACGTTTATTAACAAGCGCATAAAATTAAATTGTGTTGCCGCAACGTGGGTTTTCAAAGATAGTTTTAATTTTTTTTAGTGTGTTTTTTTTTTTAAGTACCTACTTAATAAATTTAATTTTGAAAAATTATGCTTTGTGAAAAGTGAGTATTGCCGGGGATGGAATACCTCTGTCTACCCCTCGGGGATGAAAGGCATGAGCATATTTATTATATTTCTATTTTTTTACATTTCATTTCCACTTATATTTATTTAAATGAAATTAACTCGAAATATTTCTAAACCTTTAGTGATATATTTAGAAAGTACTGGTTTAAATATTTGTTTAGTTATGATTTTGACATAACTACTTACCGAATACATTGTAAACATTTGTGATTTTTATAATTTAATAAAATACAATAGGTACTTACAAATAACTCCTTGCATCTTAACGTGTTCATATCGACTTGTTTCATCAGATAATAGCAAATTTTACTGTTAATTAAATAAGTTTAATTTAATCTTAGTATGTGTTATTGTAGTTATTTGTATAACAGGACATTATAACTAGATAATAAACTGATTTAAAAAATATACTTTGGTGTTATGACTCCCGTATTCGGCTGTAAGAAAGGGTTTCTTACTTTAAGTAGGACCTTAAGCCATATACAGAAAGAAAGCTGAAAACTTATCAGCACTTATCGGCGCTGGTCCATTCTACATAAAGCAAGCAGATTGAAGCAGAGCGAGCAAAATGTCGTACGATGATTGGCGGGCGGCGCGCTGACCGGCGCCTGTCGAAGATTGTCGGCGCTTATCGGCGCTGGTTCATATAAATGCCTGCGCCGGTTACCTGCGTAGACCGGCGCCTATAAGCGCTGATAAGTTTTCAGCTTTCTTTCTGTATACGGCTTTACATAGGACTCGATTCTGGCTGACCACCTAAAATTCCTAATTTTAAGTTAGCCTATCCTTCTCCATAGAATACGAAAGAAATAGGATAGAAACAAACCATAATTATGTAGATTGAAGAGTTAATGTCAAACATCTAAAAACCTACTAATTTTAACTATGAACGTGCTTATCTGTCACTTTTATCTGTGACCTTGTTACATCGTCGCTAAAATTGCTAAAAACGCCATACATGAGAAGAGTAATTTTAATTTGACAGGACTAAATATCTCTCGTCTCTTTTCTTTTCTAGGAGAAAGAAAATGACAGGACTAAACTATAATAAGTTTAGTCGCTGTAATGCAGAATCGAGTCCATAATTTAATTTATCTTTCGTTCTATAAGTACATCACTACATAGTAAAACAAAGTCGTCTCTGCTTTCGGTCCCTATCTTTGATGCGGTATTTTTTGATAGAGTAATTCAAGAGGAAGGTTACAATCAATGCAATCAATACATCAGCGTTGCACCCGTGCGAAGCCGGGGCCAGTCGCTTGTTAATGTATAAAAGAAGAGACTTATCGATCACATACAATCTCACGTTATTTATACCAACTATACAAACGACATTTATCTGTAATGGCGTTCTCGAAAACGGCTCTAACGATTTCGATGAAATTTACGATGTAGGGATTTATGGGAATGACAAATGGATAGGTCTTTGAGAAGAGCTCAGTCGCCGAAATACTGTTAAAATAAAACACAATAATAATTAACTTACACCTTTATTTACATTTACCGCACAATTTAAGTCATTAGAGAAGTCTAAGTATCGAATTTGAGCAAATAGGTATGATGCTAACACGCATATAATGTGAAAGTAGATAATATATTGATTTCAACGATAGCGCAATTGGGTTCGATGTTTGTAAAAAGGGCAGCTAATGGAATAGCTACCTGACTTTATGCAAACAACAAAAACAGTAGGTAAATATTAGTTTTAATATACATCTGAATTAATAAATATATATTAATGAATAAAAATATATTTAAATAATTTGTTTTAAATGTAACTGAAATATGATGATGTTAGGTAATTTTTAAATTTGTAAAATCTGATTTGCGGCATAGTTAAGATCAATATACTATAATGAAGTCACAATCTATATAAAACATGGAAGATATCTGTTTATATATAATACCTACTATAAAAATCTCAAAAAATATTTTAGGTAAATAAGTATTTTAAGTAAAAAGGTAGGTACCTATCTGACAAAATATTTTAAAGTTTGCTTTCATTTGTCTAAATCAGTTAAATACGCTAGGATCCAAGTTTGCTGTATTTAAACAAAATAACACACTAGCGGCAGATTAGACCAACACACAATACGGATAATTTAGAAAATGAAATCTAAATACTGTGATGTTTATTAGAGGCATATTACGTTGGTCGTGGAACTAATGTGCGATGCGTAATGACAGAGAAAATTTTGGTAAATAATTTTCCGTGCGAACGTTGAAATTTTTTATTTTTTTTAAGAAAATCTGTAGGTACATCCGACCCTTCTCGGAAGTATGTTTTCATTGGAGATTAAAATGGTTTCAACCTTATTGCGTCTATTTAAAAAGTAATTTAGGTTAGCCATAGGATAATCTATAATGGAAGACTTAATTTTTTGTCATTGTCATACAATTTCTACTATCTATCTGCACGGCAGTGCGTCAAGCCAAGTTTAAAGTCAAAAATAAAAATATATATTTGTTTATAAAATCTTAAGTCCTTAGCACCCATATTTTTTTAAAACAATAATTATAACTATTCAATTTGATAAATGGCAATTGTCTAGCCAATAAAATTGTGATTATAAAGATGGTAGGTACCTGCGTCTCTTTCTTAATAGACATGGGGAAAAGAGACAGGTATCCTACTTGTAAGTTGCAGTGATGTCAGCAAGGAGATTAAATTATATGTTAAGATAAAAATAAGTATGTCTAAAATACATAATAGTTTTATATAACTTTGCTGGCACAATTTAACTTAACAATACAAGACTGAAAATAGAACCCATAATAAACAACATTAATAGACCGCTATAGTAAATAGACCATTGTTTACGTTATAGGTAGTTACATGCATATGTTGTCAGAATTAGACGTGTCATAATTTGCATGAAAAAAGATAATTTTATACAAGTTTATCCGATCATAACATAGAATTATAAAGAGTAAAAAAGCAACTTCAACTTATATGGTTTTCTCTTAGAAGCCATTGTCAGAACTGGAATTTTAATTGGAACTGAAATTGAAATAAAAAAAGCACCAGCTTTCAAATAAAAAAAGAATCATCAAAATCGGTTCAGTATGTAACAAACATAAAAAAAATACAGTCGAATTGATAAACTTTTTTTTTGAAGTCGTTTGAAAATAGCAACTGTTTTAGTATTTTCCCCGAAACTACAAAACCTTATATTGCAAAGCTTGAAGGTCTCACAGTAACGATTTAGATGCCAGCAACGTTACATACATATTAACAGCAAGTAGAGATTCGTGTGATGCAGTTAGAGCCTTTGTACACGCCAAGAATGATCCAACGATTCTGGCACAGAAGAGAGAATTTTGGAAGACATTTAAAATTTTGTAAAAAAGTCGGTTGTCTGTAAAGTCGGTTTACTGACGATATTTGAACGTGACAACGTCATTAAGAAAATACTGATGGAATGGATTGTGCCTCTTTGTCGCTCGTAGCGCGCTCTCGCTTGCACTTCAAGCCAAATGGAACGCCTCAGAGCGAGGTAACGCCGCATACGTCATATTTTTTCGTGCGTGCAGCCAGCTCCATCGAATTATAAGACGTTGTCACTTCAAAAATATATCTGTAAATTTTTTACAATAATTTCTTTTGGCGTAAAGGTAAAATTTATATTAAAATAAGTCTTAAAAACTACACCATTCAACAGATATTTAGTCTATGAAAAATAAATGGTAAAAAAAATAGTTAAAAATAGCAAATACATACACCTAAATACCTAAGGATGACCCATTAGACTAGTTCCTAGCGGTAATAAACATACATCTAAATAGTTTATTTTTCACTATTCATAAACAATTTGCCTTCAACCGATCACTTTTCAAAGATGGCAACCCGAAGCCCGATTACAAAGAATACAATTAAAATTAAGTAGATTGTTATATTTACAGATTTAAACAGTCCTGTGATATGTCATAATTTCTCATGTCTTTTAGAACTCTAATGCCCGTTTTCGCCATTGAGCCCTTAAATTTAGGGATCCCCTTAGCAATATTTAAGGAATACCTAATTAGGAATTCATTTTCACCAGTGTTTAAATGTCACCTAAGTCCTGTAATAGTATAAGTAAATATTCGTTTTAGGAGAATTTCTTTAAGGGCTTGTTGGTGAGAATGGGCATAAATGTCATTATTTTTCTAATTAAAAATAATTATAAAATTATCAACGCATTTGTTCAAATATTTAATTACGATTGGAATGATTTTTATCACAATTTGTTGACATTAAACTCTTAAAAAATAAAAATATATCAGATTGCAAAAAATATAATAAAGCCCAAGGTGGTTTTACAAAATGCAGACTCAATATAGTTTCCCATAAACAATTCAATAGAAAAACATCACTTTCCGAAACAGATATTTCTGCACGGTAGTGCACCGGCCAAGTACTAGAAACTTTACATAATAATAATTCATTAAAAATATTTCGTATGGAAAAAAATGGTTTTCGAGCTCGAACCTTAAATAAAGGGTACCTACGTTACCGTCAAAACTCGAAAAGTAATTTTTTCGCGTTAAAACTAACATACTTTTTATATGAGCTTCATTTATCCATTTGCAAAATTTAATCTTTTCAGCATAGGCAGTAGTTAAAAACATTGAAACATTAAAAAAAAAATTTTGCAAATGGATATAGTGGCATGAGATTCGATAAACAGTGATAATTTCTTTACAAGACTATATTTTGACGTAAATATACGAATGCCAAAAATTTAGAACTACTGGAAGACAATCTCTCATAGTTTTGAGTAGAAAAGAAATATTTTCACCGCAACATTCTCTAAAATCCCATAGATGGCGCTGTTCGTAGAGTTGTTTAAAAAAAATATTGACTGCATGTTTTATTTTATTTTCAAAAACTTTATTTATGAGAGTTTGAGTTTTGTCAAGCCTTTCTTAACCAACTGGTGATGTAAATTTAATTCAAGTCTTCCAATAAATACTTGTGCAAGATCTATTTACAGGCTTGAGATGCGTTCATTTAATTTTTTTTAAGAACCATAGTTTCCATAGATAATATTAAAAATGCCTGTACTATTAAACTTTGCTTATTTGAGCACAGTTTGTAAAGTTTCAAGATTTTTTGGATGTTTTTTATACTGAATTGACCTATGTATATATATATTTTCATTCACCTATGCCACAGATCAACATTTTTTAAATCAGCGCCATCTATACGATTTGAATGGAAGCTGCGCCGAAAAATACCTGTCAAAATACATTCGCTATTTCTTTTAAAATCACTCTCACCTTGGCTCTTGAAATCATCTCCGAAGATAGTATAATACGTTACTAGGTTATCTCCTGCTGTTGAGCTCATACCCTTTCTCCTTGCTCGGGGTTTTGGGGGGAGGTGGTTTCGCGACCACGTGGCCTTCGAGTCTGAGAGTGCTTTGGCGGTGCGACGACCTTGAAACCATGAAGATTGAGGTTATATAACTGTTATGTAATACAATACAGCAACTCTATAATGTTTATTGTACACCAAAAACCACACAATATGGATACCTAAAGACAGTGCACTAAAGTACACTCTTACATATTAATATTATTAAATTTAAATACCTAAAGTCCTCGTTAGAAGGTAGGTATAAAATACCTAAGTACCTATATCATAAATTAGCTGTTTCGCGCGGTTTCACGAGCGTAGTTCCCATTTCCTTGGGAATGCCGGGATAAATTATTTTTATAGGTCCTACGTATGTACCTATGTCACTCCTAAGTACCCAGCACTATAAAGAATTCTCCGCGTTTTACCATTGATTCTTAGAAAAATATATTTTTCTCTTCATCTAAAATTGTATTTCTATCCAATCAGCTGAAACCAGCAACCTAATCCTTTACAAGCACTAAGAAGTTTTCACTGAAATTCCCACGGGAACGGGAATAAGCAGGACCCGTCCGACCGTAAATAAACAACTACCTTAGAGCCACAAGCACTAAGGATTTTTTGGAAATTCCCACGGGAACGGGAATAAACACCACGTACCTTATGAGGCAGGTGACGGCGAGCAGGATGAGCAGAATCCCGAGGGCTGATAGCCCCCAGCCGAGGGCAGCTCTCGCCACGGGGGGCACCTTCGTGGCCAGACGGAGCAGCGACGTCACCTTGTCGGGCAACTCGTCGATACCCTGGGGTACAAAAGGTATTTGTAGTGTGAAGATGGGTACAAAATGTTTTATAGTTCTGCACGTGGGTACAAAAGGTATTATAGTTCATAGTTCTGCAAGGGGGTACAAAAGGTAATATAGTTCTACACGTGGGTAAGGTATTATACCTAAGTTCTGCAGGGGGTACAAAAGGGTATTATAAGTTCTGCAGGGGGTACGAAGATTTTGTAAGTTCTACAGGTGGGTACGAAATGTATTATAAATTCAGCAGGGGGTACAAAAGGTATTATAGATCTGCAGGCAGGTACAAAAGGTATTTGTAGTGTGCAGATGGGTACAAAATGTATTATAAGTTCTGAAGGGGGGTGCGAAATGTATTATAAATTTTGCAGGGGTACAAAAGGTATTGAAATACCTTTTGCACCTTTCGTACCCACCTGCAGAACTTATAAATAAGTTCTGGAGGTGGGTACGAAATGTATTATAAGTTCTGAAGGGGGGTACGAAATGTATTATAAGTTCTGAACGAGGGTACAAAAGGTATTATAGTTCTCCACGTGGGTACAAAAGTTATTATATCAGTAACCTGTGTCCATAAATCTACCAGTCCACCAATTTCATACTCACCTCCTCGAACCAGAGTATGGGGAATACGATGTCGGGGAAGTTGGCCACCTGCTTAATGTCCACCACCTGGGACACGGCCAGGTTGATCTGAATACGGGCGCGAGCGCGCATCGCTATTCCCATCTCCTGCAAAACACATTAACATATTGTAAACCATATTAATTATTTCAGTAATGGAAAGCTAGAGCAGTGATAGCCTTGCGGTTAAAGAACCGGCCGAAAATCAGTGAGGCTCGGGTTCAAATCCTGGCATGTACCAATGAGTTTTTCAAAAACTTACGTACATATTTATCACTAGCTCGACGGTGAAGGAAAACATCGTGAGGAAATTCTGAGACATGCGTAAATAGACCCGGTCCGGCGATGGGCTCACCACCTATCACGTTTAGGGGTCCAATATATCTCGTGAAATGTTTGTATATCCAGTAATGGAATACCTCTGCCTACCCCCTCGGGGATGAAAGGCGTGAGATTATATTTCTTGCTGGCTCTTCTCGGGGTACTGCATTTGGAATGCAGCAAATCGTCGGTGGAGATGGGCATTACATTTAGTCAGCCGCGTCCGATAGTTTGTTTTCAGCTTAATCTTTACACCCTAAATACACTTAAACGTGTGTGTTGCAGTACCCACCGGCTGGACGTCGATGAAGAGTCTATGCTTCTCCGCTTCAGGGGGGGAAATCCCCTCCACCGCTTGCCGGAGGCTGTCGTCGGCGAGGTAGAAGTGGGGGAAGGACAGCATGATTGGAGAGTCTGAAACAATTGGTCGAAAATGAGATTAAGAATAAAATTAAAAATATTCAAAAACATTTTTTGGAGACACTCACAGAATAAATTAAATTAAAAAATAATATTTTACCAGAGACTCATACCTGCAGACAAACTGTCTTTTATAGTTTTGCAGGGAACTTTATTACTCTTAGTGTTTAAGAAAAAAAAAAGATTAATAAATAAAATAAATAAATAATGCTCTTAAAAATATACCTAGGTGTACATATTCATAAAAAATAAGAATCCATTAACCACTAGCATTTAACATTCAATTTGACGTTTGAGAATTCAATTGGGACCCAAAACAGTTACATGATTTTAGTGCTTTGCTGATCTGGAGAAAATTTACACCAAACAACATTGCCATTGAAATAATCATCTCATCCATTGTTAGGAAGAGCGGGGCGCCTGCCACAGGTTTTTTTTAAACTCAATAGGTTGGCCCTGGCCTTTGACAATATGTAACAGAAAAAGCGCAATTATTGAAATTCGTTTGTTCAGTATCGACTACTTATTCGATTTCAGCTATTTTTAATGTGTTAAATGTTTCCCAAAAATGAATTAGCGTAGCTGAATTTAGTGATTTCTATGGAAATCGTGCTATTATTAATCGATATTTAAGAAAGTTGGTTAGACACAAGTAAAGTTCGATTGCATCATATTTTTTTTATATCAATATACTAATAGGGGTGTATGAGGAATTGCGCTTTTTCTGTTACCTACGCGTTGTACCTATTTACATTAAGCTTTTCTTTATCCATGCACTTAGATTATTTATACCTACCTAATTAGAGCAGTGATAGCCCGGACGGTTAAAGAGCCGGCCGAAAATCAGTGAGGCTCGGGTTCGAATCCTGGCATGTACCAATGAGTTTTTCAAAACTTACGTACATATTTATCACTAGCTCGACGGTGAAGGAAAAACATCGTGAGGAAACCCGCAGGTCTCAGAATTAATTCTGAGACATGTGTAAAAAAGACCCGGTCCGGCGATGGGCTCACCACCTATCACGTTTAGGGGTCCAATATATCTCGTGAAATGTGGGTATATCCAGTAATGGAATACCTCTGCCTACCCCCTCGGGGATAAAAGGCGTGAGATTATATTATTATTATTATTATTACCTAACTATATAAATGTAGTTGTTGGTATTAAGTTTCATTTCATGGCCCCTATAGGGTAGAAAGCCTCCTCCATCTTATTCCAGTTTCTTCCGGCTGTTTTGACAACGTCATCGACCCATGTTTTCCTTTGCCGTCCTCTTTTTTTTTGTCCAGGCCCTGGCCTTAGTATGTAGCAAATGCCATTTGTAAATTTAAATAAATATTTTGATCAATTTAATTTTTCATCCTCGCCGTAGGAAATAAACAGTATTTTATACATTTTTTATTTTATTTATTTAGGAAAACAAACAGCTATGTACATAACATTGTAACAATAGTCTTAGCTTAACTTATTTAACTAGATACATAGCCCACAACGTAATCCACGAATTTAGTAAAAAAATTGTGAAAGAAACAAACAGAAAAAAATACAGATTTAGGTAACTAAATCCAATGGAATTATAACAAAGTTTATGTAGGTGTTAAAAATAAAAATAAAAGTGTTAAGTTAGATAGATAGATAGATAGATAACCATTTTATTTGCAACACAATACACACACATACAATCAAAATAAGAAATTAAAAAAAGATAAACAAAAGAACAACAAATAAATACAAACTACCTACTTACCAGCTAAACATAATGGAATGTATGTGTGTGCGTGGCGGTGCAAAGGGACACAGTTCAGTGTGTAGCTTTGCTCAAAGAGCAAAACACTGATTTTCAGCTGCGACCAGAGGTAACGGGAGCAGCATCGAATGTACACGATCAGGACAAAGTGAAAAACTGGTGATTGTGTTTATGTGTGGATACATGTGCAATAGTGTATTAGTAGTAAGTGTTTCATTCAATGAAATAGTTAGATAATGCGTGAAGATAGTGTATAAGAGTGCAAACATACTTAAAATAAGAACAAAATAAAATAATGGATTTGAAGATGAAGTTCACATACTAGATTGCTTTAAATACGTATTTACCGTATTTAGTATTTACCGTATTGGCAGAGTGACACGTTGAACAGTCCGTTCGGCGAGCACGGCGGTCCTGCGGGGCAAAAGCATCGGTTGTGCTCGTCGTCTGCGAACACGTCCTCCGGCGGCGTGAACCGGTAGCCGTCGACTCCCGCGCCGGATACCACGTCGCGGAGATACCTGGAATAAGATTCATTGTAATTCAATGTTATTTGAGCAGTGAAAGCTCACATGATGAAAATCAGTGAGGCTCGGGTTCGAATCCTGGAGTGCGATTTTTGAATCTCACTGGTGATATCAAAATCACCGGTGACTAAAATTATCACCGATGACTTTTATGTCACCATTTTCCAAAAGCCGTATTTTTGAAAGTCACACGCTGTTTTCAGTAAATCGTCGCAATCACAAAATACACACACCGGCACAATTAGCGGAACAGAAAAAAAAGGGAGTATTTACGCATTTTTGCGTGTTACTGGCCGGCTAAACAAGCTTTTTTTAAATTTGGGTTTTAATTTAAAAATGGAATACTAAGCGACTGCCATTTTTTTCATTCTTTTGTTTTAATTTTCATTGATTCATTTTTTCCACCGCTTGTCCGTTTTTAGAAGGTTCGTGAATTCCATTTGAAAAGCTTTGAATTGCAGTTTTTGAGGCTTTTGAGTTTTTTCGCATATTGATAATTTACGAGCATCTAATTATGCCTGATTTAACGCCATCAGAAATCATTAGGGCAGATCAAATGAGGAGAAATGGTCAAACCTACAGATCGATTGCCAGAAGCCTTCGTCGATCGTTATCAACGATTTATCGTAGCATCCAACGATACAGATTGACGAATGCTCTAGTGAGAAGGAGAGGACAAGGCCGGAAAAGGTGTACTTCAAGGAGGGATGACCGTTTTCTCCAACTTCAAGTCCGACGGAACACGAGACTAACGGCGGTGCAGGCTCGAAATTTACTGGAAGAGGTACGAGCAGTAAGGATGAGTGAGCGGACAGTTCGTAGAAGATTCGAAGAAGTGGGTATAGGCTCGTATGTGCCCGCCAAAGCCCCAAAACTTGAGAGACATCATCGCACAAACCGTCTACACTTTGGTCGTGAACATCGTGATTGGGACTTCGACGACTGGGGACAGGTTCTTTTTACTGATGAATGCAGAGTTATGTTAAATCAAATTGATGGAAGGCAGCGAGTATGGAGACGCAAAGGAGAACAGTATATCCAGTCTAATTTTGAAAATACAGTTGCATATGGCGGCGGTTCAATTATGGTCTGGGGAGGAATATGTTTAGGAGCTCGTACGGAGTTAGTAGTGGTCGATGGCGGGAATCTGAATGCTGATCGGTATATCAGGGAGATTTTAGAAGAACATGTTGTGCCATTTGCCCCCTTTATTGGTAACAACTTCATTCTAATGCAGGATAATGCTCGGGCTCACAGTGCTCGCACAGTACAGACATACCTAAACCATGTTGGTATAACGGTGATGGAGTGGCCAGCACGGTCCCCCGATATGAACCCTATAGAACACGTCTGGGACTTGCTAAAGAGGAGTGTAAAGTCAAGAATGCCCCCTCCCAATAATCTCAACGAGTTGCGAAACGCATTACTTGAAGAATGGCAGAGGTTGCCCCAAGAAACCATTGATAACATCATCCGCAGCATGCCCAGACGGATGGAAACCCTCATCAGAGCACGAGGAGGAAACACTCGATATTGAACAGTCATTGAAATTGTTGTTAAACTTTGGAAAATCTTGAATTTTCTGCTGTTTCTCTATAATTAAAAATCGAAGAAAAATGCATTTTGTTTAATTTAATTTTTATTTTTATAAAATTTTAAGTATGGTGTTACAAATGAATGTCAAAACATGTTAATTGAATTGTTGTTTCATTTTAAATAATATATTGTTTAAAAATTACATTCATTGTTCTAAATTCCCTCTTTTTTCTCCTTTTTTTTTCTGTTCCGCTAATTGTGCCGGTGTGTGTATCACAATCGAGCCCCGCTGCAAATTCTTCCGAAAAACATACTTTGGCACTTTTGGCAGATGTCACATACGTCAACTGTCAAAAACAATCGCATGGTGATTTCAATTACGAGTGGGTAGGGGCACTCGTAAATCGATATCATAGGTATGACAAATGTAAGTCACCGATGAGTTTCAAAAATACGAACTTTCGGAAATCACTCACATCGCTGAGAATTAGTCACTTGGTGACCAAATTATAGTGATTCAAAAATCGACCCCCTGGCATGTACCAATGAGTTTTTCAGAAACTTACGTACATATTTATTAATAGCTCGACGGTGAAGGAAAACATCGTGAGGAAACCCGCAGGTCCCAGAATTAATTCTGAGACATGTATAAATAGACCCGATCCGGCGATAGGCTCACCTATTACGTTTAGGGGTCCAAAGAATATCTAAAAGTGGGTATATCCAGAAATGGAATACCTCTGCCTACCCCCTCGGGGATATAAGGAGTGAGATTATTATTATTTATTATTCAATGTTATTTGAAGGGCCTATTGGCTCACTTGGTAGTGACCCTGCCTTCTGAGTCAGAGGTCGCGGGTTCGATTCCCGCTAGGAGCCAAAATTTGTGTGCATGAACATGTCTGTTGGCTTCGTGTCTGGTCGTTTAATATTTATTTAAGTATGTTTATCAGTTGTTTAGTACCCATAGTACAAGCCCTGCCTTGTTCGCGACTAAATATCCGTGTGTGAATTGTGTCCCACAATTTATTTATTTATTTGTAAAAATAGAGAATGAAAGATTGGTATTATAATACATGGCTCAAATTAAACATGTTTAATTTTGAAATTACAAGCTCGACGTTGATTTTTCTTCAAATTCAAATTTTCTGTGGGTTCGAATCCTGGAATTACCAATGAGTTTTTCAAAAACTAACGTACATATTTATTACTAGCTCGACGGTAAAGGAAAACATCGCAAGAAAACCCGCCCAGAATTGAAGTACTCCCCCAAAGTACCTACCTACTTTAAATTTTTTAGGTTGCATGCAAGCAAGCATAATTCTTTAAGTTTGTAAATTAACAATAAATTTTCGCTTTAACAACGTCCGTAGTTTTCCAACAACAGCCGATGCGCATGTTATCAAAATGTTCACGGAACGAAACAATGGGTTACGACTGACATAATACGTATTGCGCAATGTGACACCGTAAGCAGAAATCGTCTGCTTCTGATTAAAGGGGCGACACTCACACCGACGCCATATCAGGCCTGTCCGACTGCGCAGTTTATTTTCACCCGCGTAGTTCCCGTTCCCGTGGGAATACGGGAATAAAATATAGTCTACGCTACTCAGGGATTTTCTAGCTTTCAGTTGGTGAAAGAATTTTTAAAATCGGTCCAGTAGTTTTTGAGTTTATTGGTAACAAACATACAAATCTTTCCTCTTTATAATATTACTAGCGACCCGCACCGGCTTCGCACGGGTGCAATGCTAATACTAAAACCTTCCTCTTGAATCACTATATCTATTAAAAAAACTGCATCAAAATCCGTTGCGTAGTTTTAAAGATTTAAGCATACAAAGGGACACAGGGATATAGGGACAGAGAAAGCGACTGTGTTTTATACTATGTAGTGATAGTGATAAATCTCGACACAGTTGATGACCAACAGCAGGAAAAGTAAGGTCGAGACGGGCAAGGAATACACTATGTCGGCAAGTATATCTACTTGGGTCAGATAGTTCGTCAGATAGTTAGTGCCACAGACAATCCTTAGAAAAATGAAGTTGAACTCCGAGTTGAAAACGCCTGGAAGAGCTATTGGTCAATGGAGGAGCTTATGAAGGGCAACATTCTACTGTCACTGAGGCACAAGCTAGTCAATATGGCGTGTATTCTACCCGTCCCAACTTACGGTGCTCACACTTTGTCACTGACTTCTTCTCTATAGAAGTCCAAACTTAAAAGTATTTTTACGCTACCGTATTTCAGTTCCACCCCTCCCAAGGTTGTCTAGAAGATATTGTTAAAAGCGATGAGACAAGAGCGAAGGTGAAATACTCCTCCATTGTGAAAAGGGAAGATCTTCCTTTAGAGGTGATCGTGCCTGGGGACCGCGGTCTGACGGTTGACGTTGGACAGTTGTATTGTATTTATAGAAACTCATTAGAAAATTTCGATAGTAGAACTTTGCCATATATTGGCGCTTTAGTTAGTTCTATGTAGTGTCGTAGATGTCGCTACAAGACAATTGTACTTGACTTCTTTTTAATTGCTTTCAGTATACAATAATGTATTGTATACTGAATCCTCCTCCTTCGAGCGGGTGGAAAACCAGTACTTTTAGTCCTCCAGAAGTTGTTTAATTCCGTCATACTCGAAGGTATAACGCCAGAAGCATGGCATAGGAGTGTGGTGGTGCTCTTCTTCAAAAAAGGTGACAATACCTTGTTAAGAATTATAGACCCATCTCACTCCTGAGCCATGTGTACAAACTGTTCTCGAGGGTCATTACAAATCGTCTCGAACGTAGGTTTGATGACTTCCAGCCTCCCGAACAAGCCGGTTTCCGAAAAGGCTTTAGCACCATAGACCACATCCATACGCTCCGTCAGATTATACAGAAGACTAAGGAGTATAATCGGCCATTATGTTTAGCGTTTGTGGACTATGAAAAAGCCTTTGATTCCATCGAAACCTGGGCAGTGTTACAGTCCCTTCAGCGATGCCGTATCGACTATAGGTATATAGAAGTGTTGAAGTGTTTGTATAGAAACGCCACTATGTCTATCCGATTGCAGGACGAGAGCACGGAACCAATCCAATTGCAAAGAGGCGTGAGACAGGGAGACGTCATCTCTCCTAAACTGTTCGCGAACGCATTGGAGGACGTTTTCAAGCTCTTGGATTGGGACGGATTTGGCATCAACATCAATGGCGAATACATCACCCACCTTCGTTTCGCCGATGATATAGTCATCATGGCTGAATCGCTGGAGGATATGAACACTATGCTTGGAGACCTCAACAACGTTTCTCAACAGGTGGGTCTTAAAATGAATATGGACAAGACGAAAATTATGTCGAATGTACATGTTCCACCCATGCCGGTATTTGTTGGAAACGTTGCTATCGAAGTTGTCGACCAGTACGTTTACCTTGGACAAACTGTTCAACTAGGTAAGTCCAACTTCGACAAAGAGGTCGCCCGAAGAATCCAACTCGGATGGGCAGCGTTCGGGAAACTACGCGATATATTTTCGTCCAAAATTCCACAGTGCCTGAAGACGAGGGTTTATAACCAATGTGTGTTGCCAGTGATGACCTATGGCACAGAAACGTGGTCCCTAACTGCTGGCCTCCTAGATAAGCTCAGAGTCACCCAACGAGCTATGGAGAGAGCTATGCTCGGAGTTTCTTTGCGCGATAGAATCCGGAACGAGGAAATCCGCCGAAGAACTAAGGTCACCGACATAGCTCTCAGAATCTGCAAGCTTAAGTGGCAATGGGCAGGCCACATCGCTCGAAGAACCGATAACCGATGGGGAAGAAAGGTTCTCGAGTGGCGACCACGAACCGGAAGACGCAGCGTTGGTAGGCCTCCCACCAGGTGGACCGACGACATCGTCAAGGTCGCGGGTAACCGGTGGATGCAAGCGGCAAGTTGCCGTTCGTTATGGCGTTCTATGGGGGAGGCCTTTGTTCAACAGTGGACGTCTTCCGGCTGATGATGATGAATGTATTGTTACACGTTAGTGTGACAGCAGGCCGGAGCAGCCAGCGTGTAGGCGAGTTTAATCTCACGATCATTATATCTCGGCTCTAAAACATTCACTGTGAAGAAACGTACCTAACTTTACGAGTGACTAACAGACAGACAAAACCTCGTAATTCTAGATTAATGTAATTCACTCGTCAATCTAAGGAAGGAGAGCTTAAAAATATTCATAACTTGTTCTTCGCTGTTTCACCCGCGTAGTTCCCGTTCCCGTAGCAATACGGGACTAAAATATAACCTATATTACTCTAGCTTTCCATTGGTGAAAGAATTTTCAATATCGGTCCGGTAGTTTTTTAAGTTATTCGTAACGATGCAAACACACAAACATACAAAAATACAAATCTTGATTATTATTAGGTACTATAAGTATAGATCATAGTATGGATTTTTTTTTAATTAACAATAGGCAAACCATTTGTGTGTCATCTCACGTGATGGAAAGTGATGATGCAGACGACGATGGAGCATGTTTGCCTAGATAATGCCTATTCACTCTTGCCTTGAAGAGGCCCAGGTTATAGCGTTCCGGAAACAGATCCGCAGGCAGGGAGATAAATAAATAAATAACAATCTCACGCCATTTATCCTCGAGGGGGCAGGCAGACCATTTCTGGAAAAACCCACGCTCCCCTACCACCTGGGGGCCAATTCTACTAAATGTCAACGGTTACAGTTGGATGACAATGAGATGGTCAGTCGATGGTGTTATTTGCTCTGAAAAGTGTCAAAATAACACCATTGACTTACCATTGACTGACCATTGACATCTCATTGTCATCCAACTATGACCATTGACACAAGGGTCGCGTCGGTAAACAACATACATTGACGTTTCACTTCAAAGATAAATGGATCTGCCTCCCGCGTCAACCGTAATGTATGTTGTTCACCGAAAGTTCCGCGCCGTAAGTCATTTGCCGTCGTCCGCGCTTAGTTAGTTCCACGTAAAATCAACAGATGTCGCCACGAAAGTAATGCAAACTCACGTCAGAGGCAGCAGCCGGCAGAGGTCCTTGTCGTACACAGCCAATGTGTCGTTCCTGGTGATGTGAGGTGGGAATATTGACCCGTCGGAACCAGCGATGCTGTTGCACTGGTCCGTGGCCCAGTGGCCCAGCTTGTCCTTCATCGCGTACCGCTCGATGATCCCGTATCGGGTGATGTCATTGGCTCCAGTGAACATGGTCACTTCGTCGTCTGACGTCGCGTTTTTCTGAAAAAGAATTGGTTGTCTGTAAATTCGGTTTACGTGATAACGTCATAAGAAAACATTGATGGAAAATTGCATACTGGAGGAGAGATAGATGCGTCACAAGCCTAACGCTTAGGCCGATCGTGCCTCTCTATCGCTTGTTCCGCGCTCTCGCTTGCAAGCTCGGCTGAGGCGGAACGTGACACTTTTACGTGCGTGTCATCGATTTATAAGACGTTATCACGTCAAAAAGTTTTAAATAACAGACCTATTCATGTTCTTTCGATACGATAACTAGCTAGTTAGTTCCCGTTCCCGTGGAAATGAAATGAAAATAATAAGAGCAGTGATAACCTTACGGTTAAAGAGCCTGCTTCACATGATGATAATCAGTGAGGCTCGGGTTCAAATCCTGGCATGTACCAATGAGTTTTTCAAAACTTACATATTCATAACTAGCTCGACGGTGAAGGAAAACATCGCGAGGAAACCAGCAGGTCTCAGAATTAATTCTGAGGCATGTATAATAGACCCGGTCCGGCGATGGGCTCACCACCTATCAATGTAGTGACCTGTGCTTAATAAAAGTACTGCTAAAGCGAAGGCCATTGAGTTTCTTGCTGGTTCTTCTCGGAGTATACTGCATTTGGAACCAGCAACTGGCCCGGCCCGGCCCACCCTGCTTCCCCTAGCTACGCCTATGAGGACAGCAACCTACCTCCCACAGTCGACAGACAATAAAACTCACCCCATAGAACAGCCCAAACTCTTCATAAGGCAGCTTCTGCTCCTTCGGGACCACGTCCTTGGCGAGCTTCAGGAGGGGGTCCTCGTACCCCCACAGCAGCTGACCCACGGAGACCTCTACGAACGGCTTGATCTTCAGGATGTCCATGATGGAGGCCATGGCGAGCCGGAGGAAGCGCGCCGCGTGCTTCGATTGGGATGTTGCGCTCTGGAATAGAAGAAAAGTCGTCATTAAACATGGATAGGATCATCATCATCAGCCCGTAACAGCCCACTGCTGAGCTAAGGGTCTGGATAGAATAATCATCGACAAACAAAAGCTACATCATCATAAACTGGCGAGAAATTGCGATAAAATAACAAAGAAGAGTTAAAAACAGAATTCAGGGATTAAATACTAAAAAAAATACAGTGAAATTGAGACTTCCTTTAGGTAGGTGTAGGTGTAGGTGTAGGTTAAAAAAGATACATCCAAATCGGTTGGCGTGATATTGACCATTTTTCGCGCACATATCTAATTACATAATGCATATTTAAGACTTGTATGGTTTCCTCATGGATCACATGCATGCCATTGTCAGAACTGGACCAAATTGAAATGGTACCACACGGGTATCACCAGATTACAAATAAAAAAAGAATCATCAAAATCGGTTCACCCAGTCGAAAGTTCTGAGGTAATAAACTTTAAAAAACATACAGTCGAATTGAGAACCTCTTCCTTTTTTGAAGTCGGTTGAAAAGAAAGGATATGGTACAAATTCAAAATACGTTTTTTAAATTGTAGAGAAATAAGTAGGCACATAAACCTAAAAGGGCGCCAAAGTCAAGACTACTTAGCCCGGGGCGCTAAATGGCTAAGGCCAGCCCTGAAGGCAGCCATCTGTAAAGACAGTGTCTCAGAGCTCAGTGTTGTGACCTCAAATGTCAAAGTTCATGTGTGTAATTAGTGTCAATGTCGCCGTATAATTAATAATCATTTCCGTTCACAATTAACCTCAAACTAATTGGCTTTTAAATAGACAGTTGTTTTTGTAAATTGAATAGTGCTTCGTAAAAGACGGAATCAGGTTTAGCCTTCGTTTTGTAGTGACAAAGACTGAGTGACTGAGTGTTATATTTACATAATTATCTTTTTCAGTCAAAAATAGGCAGTTTGGCTGTTGGGTATTTATTTATTTATATATAAAAAACACCAACAACATATTATACACATTAATTATACAAAAAAAGAGTAAAAAATCTAAGACAGTGTGCTATGCTAATTACGGGTGTCTACAACATTCTTAAAAACATAATATACCTAACTATGATAAAAATTTAACAATTAGGTACACGAATTAAAACAAACAATGATACGAAATAAACTAAACAATGACACGAAATAAACCAAAGACAGAGATCAAAACAACTAAATTAACTAAACAATGAGATCAAAATATGTACTTAACATGTAAGTTTAAAGTGTAGAACATATATTTATATTTTTCTTAAAGATAGGAAATGAATTGTTAAAAATGTCAATATCAATACTTAAATTATTATAAGAAAGCATAATCCGATTTACTTGTGAGAAATTTCCTAAATTGGTTCTGTATGTTGTCTGTTGTCTCTGCCTACCCCAATGGGAAATAGGCGTGAGATTATGTATGTATGTGGTTCTGTATCTTGGAATATTAAATGTTTTTAAAGGAAACCGAGTAGTTGTTCTGGGAACATTGAGATTAATTAGAGATAATATTTCAGGTGCATCAACTAAGCCATGCAGTATCTTGTATAAAAATACAAGATCAGATATACTTTTTTTTTTTCTTCTAGTAACTAAGTTTTTAGTAAAGTCTAGTGTAGCATTGTGTGAATGAATAAACGTCTTATTTATTTATTTATTTATTTATATGCCAAAGCTATTTTGTTTATGGTCGTAAGTGACTCGAGTAGCCCTCAGTCACAGTGTCTATCGGTCAAAAATGTTCCTTACAAAAAAAAAATCCCTTAAGCAAAAAGCCCCATAATAAGCAAATCGTTCCCTTTTTAACCGACTTCAAAAAGTTACCAAATCTTCTGTTTTTTTTTGTGTTTGTTACCTCAGAACTATCGACTGGGTGAACCGATTTGGATGATTCTTTTTTTATTTGAAAGATTGGTCCCATTTTAATTTCGTACAGCTCTGACAATGGCATCTATGAGAAAACCATATATTAAGACGAAGATTTTTTTTTTCCCTCTTATTCAATCTGCAATCGGCTGTCCAGCCATAATCAGATGGGATGGATATTATGTCTGTCTTGAATGGGTGATACTCCATTGAGCATCATAACCTTAATTTTAGTTTAGATGTCATCATCATGTTCTCTGATCAAGGTCTAGTATGTGCCATCTCTTCAGTCTTTTATCCAATGGTAATAAGGGTTGGAGTAGGTTCCTTGCTAGCTCATTGCTATGGTGCTTTAGGTGATTTTTATATTTGGTGCAGTAGCTTTGTACTTCTAAGTTGAAGATTGAAGTCGGTTTTTTACTCTTTGGAGTTCTGTGTTATTTGTTTTATGATTAACGATAGTAAATTATACTTTCAGCTTAACTTAAGCCTGAATTCGACCTACAAATACTGTTTTATTCCGATATTAAATTAATTGCTTGTCTATTCGTTTTTATTCTATGTTGGTAAAATCTTTAGCTGGTTTGGTTTCTTCTGACATAGGCTTATAATAGCTCAATGACGCAATACGATTAATATAATAAATAATAATCATACAAACAACCTTCCTATTAAAAACCGATTAAACACAACCTCTGTTTTTTGCGTCGGTTAAAATAGTAGCTTTCGTGATTTAGGTAGGTTACTACCGAACGTTTGCGACTCTGCCCGGATCAGTCTTTATTGAGAACTGATAATTGTATAATTTTCGGATAGCTTTTAACAAAAAAAAAACTGTAAATATGAATCTGACAACCCGAGCCTCGCTGATTATCATAATGAGAAGTAGGTTCTTTAACCGTAAGGCTATCACTGCTCTTATTTTAAATAGTTATTCTATAAAGGAGTAATGAAGTTCGAGAGGTCTACCGGGCATATTATCTCTGCCTAACCCAATGGGAAAGAGTCGTGAGGTTGTAATACTAATAATAATTTATTTCAGGCACGGCGCATATAATGTTAGTAATTACAAACTCAAGAACTAGTGTTAGTAAACAAACAAAATTAAATTACACTAAGCTTTTACCCGAGGCTTCGCTCGCGCACGTTTATTTCACCCCCATAGGGGTTGAATTTTGCAAAATCCTTTCTTAGTGGATGCCTACACTGTATAAGCTATCTGTGTGCAAAATTTCAAGTCTCTAGACCCTGCGGTTTACGCTGTGCGTTGATACATCACCAATCCATCACATAGTATAAAACAAAGTCGCTTTCTCTGTCCCTATATCCGTATGTATACTTAAATCTTTAAAAGTACGCAACGGTTTTTTTTTTAAATAGGTTTTTTTTTAATAGATAAGACTGATTCAAGAGAAAGGTTTTAGTGTTAGGGTTAGCTTGGCACTCGTGCGAAGCCGGGGCGGGTTGCTAGTAAGCTATATAACTGTAAAGTTTCATCAAAACCCGTTCAGTATTTTTTGCGTGAAAGAGGAACAAACATCCATCCATACATCCACACATCCATCCATACAAACTTTCGCATCTATAATATTAGTATGATTTATATATATTTACGGAATACCTTGAAGAAAATCGCAGAATAATGCTTAATATCGGCGAATTAAATTACCAGAATTCGTTAAGTTCAATGTTACAATTCCGGGATATAAATTTAATAATGATGAAGCAGAGGTCAGTTTTACACTTCCTGTTGACCTTGTTGCACACGATGCGTGTATACAACGCGTAACAGAAAAAGCGCAATTCCTCATACACCCTAATTAGTATATATATATGCCAACCGGTCAAGTGCGCGTCAGACTCGCTCACAAAGGGTTCCGTACCATCCTACTAATATTATAAATGCGAAAGTTTGTATGGATGGATGTTTGTTCCTCTTTTACGCAAAAAGCTACTGAACGGATTGTGATGAAACTTTACAGTTATATAGCTTATACATCAGAATAACACATAGGCTATATTTTATCCCCGTATTCTAATGGGAACGGGAACTAAGCGGGTGAAACCGCAGGGCGCTGCTGGTTTTCTATAAAAACGACAAAAAAATCACGTTTGTTATATGGGAGACCCCCTTAAATATTTTTTTTATTTTGTTTTTAGTATTTGTTCTTATAGCGGCAACAGAAATACATAATTTGTGAAATTTCAACTGTCTAGCTATCGCGGTTCTTGAGATACAGCCTGGTGACAGACGGACGGACGGACAGACAGAAAAGTCTTAGTAATAGGGTCCCGTTTTTACCCTTTAGGGAACCCTAAGAAGTATGATGCCTTCGTACTTTAGGTGTGTCTAACCAATTTTCTTAAATAAAGAGCAATAATAGTACGATTTCTATAGATAGCAACTAAATCTAGCTCATGCTCATTCATTTTTCGGGAAAATTAACACATAATATGTGTTAATTTTCCTAATATTATTAGAAATAGCTGAAATTTATTAAGTAGTCGATACTGAACAAACTAATTTCAGGAATTGCGCTTATTCTGTTACATCTATATATATAAAATGATAAACTGACTGACTGATTGGTGACGCACAGCCTTAACCACTGGGTCTAGAGACTTGAAATTTTGCATATAGATAGCCATGTAGCAAGTAACAGCCGAATTTCTCAGTACTGTCATACAATATGCTCAAGCCTTCTTCCCACAGGGGTAGGCAGAGACGATGGATTGCCACTTTGCTCGATCTCTGCATAATAATTTGTTATTCCAAGAAAACTAAGCTTTTCATTACAAACAAATATACAAATCTTTCGCTATACCTTTAATTATTAATGTTGTAATCATTGGTTCAATCAATATCTTTTTACCGATTATGAAAAGCAGTCCGCTACCAAATTAGTCAGTTTATTGACTCGGATGCGCCCACGCACCTAGCGGGACTCAACGTAAAAATTAGCATACTGTACCGTTCTGCTCAATATAGGACATTTAGCAAAATTTGCGTTGGTTTCGTGAAGAATAGTCTTGAATAGAAATAGTCTTTTATTGAACAGTCTTTGTTCATTTGTGGCCTGTGGGTCGATTGGTTCAGTTGGGTGACCCAGGCAGCTGAGTCAGAGGTCGCGGGTTCGATCCCCACCCGGGGCCAACTTTGTGTGCAAAAACATAAATGTTGGCGTGGTGTTCGGCTCTTTATATTTATAGTAGAATCACCATCGGTTTAACGATTTGGTATGTAAGAACATTAGGTGTGAATACTTACGTATGACGTAGGGTACCTTGCCACATATATGCCATACGAAACTATCATCATCAACCCGCAACAGCCCACTGCTGAGCTAAGGGTCTTTCCTCACACATAAGGAAGTATGGGCTCTAATCTCCCACGCGAGCCCACCGCGGATTGGGAGATGGTGTTAAGCTAGTGGCAACTTAACAGTCAGAATTCTTCAAGCCACCCAAGGGTATCTGACATTGCTTAACGACTTCCATTGTGCGTAAACCAACAATTTAACGTGCCATCCGAATCACGGTAGCGCTCGTTATATAAATGCCACTGGGCCACCCATTCACTGGCTGACCGCACCCAACTTTGCTTAACCAGTGCGATCGTTATAACCACACTGGCACCGCGGGCTACGAGCGCTTCACACGATACTATAAATACATTAACCTCTCAAACCAAGAGTCATAGACACAATTGATTTTGGATTGTTACGGTGCGCATTGGAACCGCGCGGTGGTTGACGAATTAAAATTAGGGATGCCTCGATACGCCTTTTTGCCGATACGATACCGATACCGATACTCTTATAAAAATATCGGCGATACTGATACCGATACCGATACACTTATTGAATTCAAAAAGGAAGATAGAATAAATAAAACACAATTATTTACCTAATAGTTTTAGTAATCAAAATTAACATTTATAAATATAAAGCGCAGGGTTTCCCCGTGCATAGTTAGTTCGTGCCTCGTTTGCAACGAAATGGATGGGACAACACGCGCGTTCACATTACATTTTTAAAGCGCGAAATTTGAAAAGTATCGTTGAATGTGCCATAAAAATTTTGCCGATACCGATATATCGGCAAACCCGAAGTATCGCCGATATATCGGCATCGGTATCGGTATCGGATGCATCCCTAATTAAAATATAAATAAATATGCTCACGCCTATGTACCCGGAGGGGGTCGTCGCCGGCAGGTACTCCATTCCTGGATATACCCTCTTTTACATACATACATAAGCTCACGCCTTATTCCCGGAGGGGTAGGCAGAGACAACAGCCCGCCACATGCTACGATCCTGGCATACCTTACGCGCCTCATCCACATCCATCAATCGGTGCATACAAGCTCGTCGGTTTCGGGTACTCTTTATCTGCCTTTTTTTTAATACCCACTTTTTACGAGATACCTATATTGGACCCCTAAACGTGATAGGTGGTTAGCCCATCGCCGTACCGGGTCCTATTTACACATGTCTCAGAATTAATTCTGAGACCTGCGGGTTTCCTCACGATGTTTCCTTCAATATATCTCGTGAAATGTGGGTATATCCAGTAATGGAATACCTCTGCCTACCCCCTCGGGGATAAAAAAGGCGTGAGATTATATATTTATATTCTCATCATCCCAGATCCCAGAATCAATTCTGGGATCTGCTGGCTTCCTCACTGTTGTCTCTCACAGTCATGCTAATGATAAATATGTACATACGTAATTTTTTGAAAAACTCGTTGCTATATGCAATATATTGATGGCTCAGTTGGTAGTGACCCACCCTGCCTTCTGAGTCAGAGGTCGCGGGTTCGATCCCCAACATTTGTGTGCATGAACATGTCTGTTGGCTTCGTGTCTGGTCGTTTAATATTTATTTAAGTATGTCTATCAGTTGTTTAGTACCCATAGTACAGGCCCTGCCTAGTTTGGGACTAAATAACCGTGTCTGAATTGTGTCCCACAATTTTACTTATATCCCTCCCCAGGATTCGAACCAGTGCCCCATGAAAGGCTCCCGATCAACTGGAGAGTGTTAAAAGTAATAATAGCAATACTAAACGATCGCTTTCGCTATACACATCGACGCGCATGCGTCATACAGAGCGCGACAATTTCTCTGCGCGCGCGTCTAAGCGGATGTAGGATATAGTATACTATGAGTCTTCGAGGTAACTGTCATTATTTGGAACTAGATGTTTCGCGTGATTTCACCCGCGTTAGTCCCTTTCCCGGGGAAAAATTATAGCACATATTACTCCCAGAAAAGTAAGCTTTCCATAGGTGCCTTTTTTTAAATCGGTCCAGTAGTTTTGAGTTTAATCGTTACAAACATCCAAAAATAAAAATGTTAATAATAAATAAATAGAACAGATTTATTTAATTTTAAATATAAAAATATTTCCTCTTTATAATATTAGTGTAGAAGTGTAGATGTAGAAAAGAACAGTGACACCCCTGTGGTTAGTGAGCTTGCATTCTCGGTTCGATTCACGGTGAGGGCATTGTACAGTCAAGAGCACGTGGAGCTAACGTTCTTATCGCCTTAGAGCTCAGACTCGCACTACAAGTGTAAAGATTCATGTGCTCCTGACTGTACTAATGAGTTTCTTAAAAAATAACGTACATATTGGACTCGATTCTGCAGACCAGCTAAAATTCCTAATGCTATCTATCCTTCTCCATAGAATTCGGAAGAAAAAGGACAGAAACAAACCATAGATTATAGAGTAATGTCAAACATGTAAAAACCAACTAATTTGAACCTTATGAACGTGCTTATCTGTCACTTTTATCCATGACCTTGTTACATCGTCGTTAAAATTGCTAAACACGTGTACCTATTTGAATAAGATCTGAATGCGTCCATAAGGTTATTTTGACATTTGTGATATTGTTAATAAATATGGCGCTTATTTCTGTCCCTTTCCTTTCCAAAGCGGTGAAAAAGAATAGAGCTAACATAAAATTTAGAATTTTAGCTGGTCTGCAGAATGGAGTCCATTTATCACTTAGCTTTACGGGGAAGGAAAACATCGCTAGGAAACCCGCAGGGCCCAGAATTGATTTCAATACATGTGTACCAGCGAGTGCCCTGACCTGTCACTTTTAAGGGTTCAAAAATATACTGATAAAAATTATTTCCGGGAGTGCAATAACTCTGCCGACCCCCTGGGGGGAGAAAACTTAAACGTATTTTTAATTTATTACTATACCATATTTATTGCGGATAAGTAAAGATTAATAAACTTCGTTTGAAGTTTGAAGGTAAAATTTTATTTTATAACCTGTACTTTCTCACGTGCAAATATCAATGATATACGAGTGTACGAGTATATCTGTATGTATGTACCATTAGGTTTACATACGGATGCCTCGCCTGACCGGGCATTCAACTCGTAAAGGCGGGGGCACACTATCGGGGCTTGAAGATTCATGCTTGAATGCTTTCTGCTTGAGTTTCTTTTCAACCATATTGTATGTTTATGCCGATTAATGCTGTTCATTGGTAATAGAACTGTCGTAATAGCATCACATGAGACCGGTAGGACCGATTACACATTTTTTAAATATGTTCTATAGCGAATAAATAAAAAAGAAATTGGAAAAACGTGCCAGGAAAACTTTTAATTTCGGAAAACTGTATGTTTTTTTTTTGATACCCTTTTGTGCTAGTATCGTAGCAGGTAGCAGTCTATTGTCTCTGCCTAACCTTTCGGACAAAGTCGTGAGCGAATGTATGTATAGAAATGAACTCGCTTCTCAGCGTAAGTCTTGGATTTATAACCTGGTGAGTGTACAGTCAAGAGCAAGTCAAGCTTTAACTACCAGTTTAAGCTGAGCTCTGATTTATACTGGGCGCCATAGAATACATGGCCGGGTCAAAGTACAAAGTGTCAAGCTTAGCGTGCTCTTAACTGTACCAATTATTTTACTATACATGTTAATTACTAGCTCGATGGTAAAGGAAAACATCGTGAAGAAACCCGCAGGCCTCAGAATTTTCGCAAAATACTTATCATACAATCCTTGTCCGGACAATTACAAACGTAGGAAACAAATCCGTTAAATCCGTATGGTTTTGCACTTATCAACTCATTTAGTTATTATGATATTTATTTATTTATTTATTTAGGCATGCTTACAGAAAAACATAATAATAACACTTTGAACTTAAAGTAGACTAAACAGATTAATGATCTGTGAGACTAAAACTGCAATTTACTGCAATTTAATAAGGCTTTAGGTATAACCATAGATGAATCTAATATCCTAAACAGATCCTAAATCGAAATGACAAAAGTGATTTTTGTTATAATAATAATAATAATTTTATTGCAAATGGATGTTTTCCCTTACTCTTATTGCTAATAATATACGTTTTAGAATAATTTTTATGATCGCTGTCTCCCAAACTAGGTGAACACTTGTATCTTGGGATATACTTATGCTCGCCGATATGCAGCAGTGATAGCCCTTACGGTTAAAGAGCCGGCCGAAAATCAGTGAGGCTCGGTTTCGAATCCTGGCATGTACCAATGAGTTTTTCAAAAACTTACGTAGGTACATATTTATCACTAGCTCGACGGTGAAGGAAAACATCGTGAGGAAACCCGCAGGACCAAGAATTTATTCTGAGTTATGTGTCACAGACCCGGTCCGGCAAATTGAATGGGCTCACCACCTATCACGTTTAGGGGTCCAATGTATCTCGTGAAATGTGGGTATATCCAGTAATAGAATACCTCTGCCTGCCCCCTCGGGAATGAAAGGCGTGAGATTATTATTATTATTATTTTTAACATTATAAACATTAAATTTTAAAATTCTAAGCTATTTATTGTCTCTTTCTTTACAACCCATAAATCGAACATTCAAGAAGCCTTCAAGCATGATTAACAGTGTATAACTGTCTTTATTTCTACATTTTAATATCGCAACTTCTTGCATTCCAAAATGGGCGTTAACTTAAAGGCGCAAAGTCGAAATCTCTTCGTAAAGAATCAACATAATTTTACAATGTTTACGATGATTTTCTAACTTGTAATGCAAGACTCGTTTGTTTGTCTGTGTGTGTAAGATAATAACTGTGTATGGAGGCGCTAGCAAACGTATGTCAATTGTCAACTAGGGATGGGATGATTGCTATTTTTATTAATCAATAATTTTCATTTGTTGAAGTAACTTATGTTTTTCATAGGAAGAGCAGTGATAGCCGTACGTCATACTTCTCATGATCATAATCAGTGAGGCTCGGGTTCAAATCCTGGCATGTACCAATGAGTTTTTCAAAAACTTACATATATATTCATCACTAGCTGACGGTGAAGGAAAACATCGTGAGGAAACCCGTAGGTCCCAGAATTAATTCTGAGGCACGTGTAACAGAACCGGTCCGGCGATGGGCTCTCGTGAAAAATGGGTATTTCCAGAAATGGAATACCTCTGCCTACCCCTGGGGATAAAAGGCATGAGATTTTTTATTTTTAAAATGTTTAAAGAAATTAGTACGATTTGAGATTCCATAGATACCAGTATCATAAGTAACAGGAGAGTTTTGACGCGCCTGTTGGCTTAGTTGGTAGTGACCCTGCCTTCTGAGTCGGAGGTCACGGGTTCGATCCCCGCTCACGACCAACATTTGTGTGCATGAACATGTCTGGTGGCTTCGTGTCTGTTTGTTTAATATTTATTTATTACAGTGTACCAGTTGTTTAGTGCCCATAGTACAGGCTCTGTTTAGTTTGGAACTTAATAACCGTGTGTAAAAAAATTACCTAGTAGACGTATGAAAATCCATTTCAAATATATTTTACAGGCTACTCATGAAATCACCCAGCTCTAGTGTTACGGTAACTTATAATAAGTACATGATACAGTGAAAAGCACGTGGAGCTCGACATATTGGACTTTGTAACGTTCTTATTACAACGCCCTAGAGGTCAGACTCGCACTACAAGTGTAAAGCTTCATGTGCTCTCGACTGTACCTACAACCGCGACCAAGTGATCACAATATCGGAACTTGAAACTGTACTGCGTCACGCTGCACCGGCGTTCCGGCTGAAGACACACCATAAAACAGCCTAGCCGTTGTCTGCATATTGATTGCACTGCACTGCACGGCAGAACACATTGACATGCGCCATCACCAAAGATATTAAAATATAATAGGACATAGAGGGGGCATTGGGAATATTTTCATACAAAACTTTGAAGCATGTTTGAAGCTCAAGCGTCATGTCAGTTAGTATGAACGCTAGCTGTCATTCGGTGGAAATTGTACTAGACTTATTCCACTTGGAATAACTTGTGGCTTCAAATTTTCCTCGCTTTGTCCCCTCTATGCCCTATTATATTTTAATCTCTTTGGCAATTACCAATACCGCCTCTAAGATTGAGTTCAAATGGGATTTACCGACTGGACGCTACGTAAGGCTATTAACTATTACAATTATTATTGTATATAGATAGATATATAAATCATTTTATTTGCAACACAATACACACACATACATTAAAATAAGCAAAAAAAAGATAAACAAATCAACAAATAATACAACTACCAATTTACTAGCTAAACATAACGCAATGTATGTATGTGTGTGCGTGGCGGTGCAAAGGGACACAGCTCAGTGTGTAGCTTTGCTCAAAGAGCAAAACAGTGATTTTCAGCTGCGACCAGAGGTAACGGGAGCAGCATCGAATGTACACGATCAGGACAAAGTGAAAAACTGGTGATTGTAAACCATATTTGCTACTAGGTCACTAATTGCCACTTAACACATAGTTTCGCCCGGCTTTCCTCGTATCGGCCTTCGCCAGCTGGCTTTCTGGCAAATTAACCGATTCAGTCATCCGTGGTAATGGTTTCGCTATGGTTTTCTAGGTTGTTGAATTATTATCATATCACTCTTGTCATAAATTGAAAGATTATACTTATTATTATACAAATTCTGCGCGGTTTCACACGCGTAGTTCCCGTTCCCATGGGAATACAAGAATAAAATATAGCCTATGTTACTCAGGGATAATGTAGCTTTCCATTGGTGAAAGAATTTTAAAATCGGTGAAGTATTTAGCGACTATCATTATTAAATTATTATGATAATTTATCAATATAATTTTAGTGCAAGTAATTTTTATAATATAACAATAACAAATATAATCTCACGCCTTTTTTATCCCCGAGGGGGTAGGCAGAGGTATTCCATTACTGGATATACCCACATTTCACGAGATATATTGGACCCCTAAACGTGATAGGTGGTGAGCCCATCGCCGGACCGGGTCTGTTTACACATGTCTCAGAATTAATTGGGGTGGGTTTCCTCAGGATGTTTTCCTTCACCGTCGAGCTAGTGATAAATATGTACGTAAGTTTTTGAAAAACTCATTGGTACATGCCAGGATTCGAACCCGAGCCTCACTGATTTTCGGCCGGCTCTTTAACCGTCCGGGCTATCACTGCTAATTAATTAAAGTATTTTTTAACATTGTAATTCCAAGAAGATACTTAAAATATGTAAAACATAACTATAATGCCACTTGTATAATTGTACAATCATTATTCTTTACTAGAAAAACTGTATGAGAAGCTATAATACGAGTAACAATCAGGTATGGACTCAGGAATGAATAAAATACTAATTGACATGTATATGTATAATTATATAAAATCTTTACTAGAAAAACTGTATAAAAACCTATACCTAATACGAGTAACAATCAGGTATGGACTCAGGAATGAAAAAAATACTAATTGACATGTACCTATATATAAAATAATAAACTGACTGACTGATTGGTGATGTATCAACGCACAGCCTAAATCGCTGGGTCTAGAGACTTGACATTTTGCACATAGATAGATAGCTAGCTAGCTTATGCAGTGAAGGCATTGACTAAGAAAGGATTTTGCAAAATTCAAACCCTAAGGGGGTGAAATAACCCTGCGCAAGCGAAGCCACGGGTAAAAGCTAGTAATTTTAAAAATTGGTTCAGTAGGTAGTTTCTGTCGGAGCCTTTTCATTACCAACAAACATACTAAAATGCAATATTTTTCCTTTATAATAATTTATTAGTGTTGAAAACTTATAAGTCATAGTGATCGAATATTCGGATGCATATTTACCTAAACTTCATTTTTGGTTAGGAAATTATGGAAGGGGCTTCTTATAACATATTTTTTAAATATAAATCCCGGGATTTCAGAAAATTTGGGAATGCGAAACTAGTCATGTAACATGGTGAAGAAACGTCGTCTTTAGCATGTGGTGTGGTGGTTTATTATTCCTTTGAGATGAATGTTTTGAAAATTTAAGAAAAATGAAGAGGAAGTTATTATTTCTAGTTTTTTAAAATATAACAGTTAAAATAAGTGAATATACCTACACCCGATTTGATTCTATAATAAAAACAGTAAATTTGTTGAATCCAAAATCCCGGGATTTTTTCGATACAAAAGTGCATTCCATAATAATTTCCAACACTTTAAACTAAGTAAATATTCCTACACCCGATTTGATTCTATTATAAAAAAAAATTGTCGCTTCCGAATTCCCGGGATTTTTTCTATACAAAAGTGCATTCCATAATAACCAACACCTACACTTTAGGTAAATATGCATCCGAATATTCGATCACGTGATTAAGCAAATCGATCCTGGTTGAGCAAAGTTGGGCGCGGTCGGTCAGTGAAGTGGTAACCGCCTTATGGCATTATTTACATCTCCTCCGTGTTTCGGAAGGCACGTTAAACCGTTGGCCACGTTATCGTTGTGTTCACGCACAATGGAAGTCGTTCAGCCGTATCAGAAACAGGGGGACTTAAAAAAATTTTACAGTTAGTTGGGCCGAACACTATCCATATTTCCTCATATTATTATGTGAGGAGAGACCCATAGCCCAGCAGTGGGCTCTTACGAGTGATCGATCGTGTCTGATTCCGACCCAGAAAGCCATTGTACAATACAACTCACGTGACAGCGCGGCGTACTTCACTTTAGGGTTGCCATACATACTCAACTCAGATGATGTCTGGTCTCTTAGAAGGATCTGTGATTATACGATTAATGGGACCTGTGGAGACACCTAGTGGTGCGACATAAAACTACCTCTCCATAGACGGCAAGTTCGAAACTCAAAAACTACAGCCCCCCTAGCCAAGTGGCATTGTACAAGTCATTTTGCGAATCAGAAATTTTGCGATGGTTCCATCTCATCGAATATTCTTTTAGATTGACATGTATGGGATTGACAAAAGCACTTGCCAACGAGCGCTAACGCTAATGTCAATCATATACATGTCAATCTAAAAGAATATTCCTGCTGCGGCTGGACCGATTTTAGAAGCTTACTTTAATGGGCTATAATTTTCCCATGGAAACGTGACTTACACGGAAGAAATCGCGCGTCAACACTAGTCAATAAATATATGTGTACGAGATGCATCGTGTCGCAGCCCTGCTTCGCTCGGCGAGGCCACGGAAGGCAACTCGTAAAACAATTTAATGGTCTCATATAATTTTTAATAACAGCAATATCGCTTTGTTCAAAACGTCCATCTTTATTTTAATGGCTAGTTTTTGTAGACTGTTTTTGTCTAATTAAACAAATTGGAACCAATATTGAGGTCAACTTCTAAGCACCATAATACATCATCATCATCATCATCAACCCTGAGCTAACAACTGCTGAGCTAAGGGTCTCAAAAAGTCAAAATGTTTTATTCAAAGTCCAAGTTAAGTTATGGAACACATTTCAACTCCACCGCTTCAGCGTGTATGGTTGAGGAAAAGATGAGGGGCAAGAAACTCCTTGACACATTATTTTTTTAACCTCTCAGACCATGAATCACAGACACAATAGATTTTTAATTGTGTCTCAGTTCCAATTGGAACCGGCGGTTCTTAACTGATCAATTGTTACTTAATAGGTATTAAATTGGGTTACATAATTTCGTTATATTTTGCTGTCGTATTGCGCTGTATTGGAGGAAATCTGTTACAAGCATCTTTGTCTTTCCTCACACGTGAGGAAGTATGGGCCATAATCACCCACGCGAGCCCACTGCGATTTGGGAGATGGTGTTAGGCTAGTAACCTATCTATCAGATTTTTTCAAGACAAGGATTTCTGACACGGCTTAACGGTTTCCTCGAAACGAATGTCAGATACCTATGCATAATCAGATGTCAGATATGCAAAATGTCACATACCGACGCAAAAATTCAGATATGCAGAATGTCGGAAATGCAAAATGTCGGAAATGCCAAAAAGTCAGATACGCACAATGTCGGATACGCAAAATGGCGGAATTTTTAAGATACATGATGTGATGTATGTATCATACATCCCACGACACAGGATGAGCCTAGATTGGGACTAAACCGAGACTAAATGACCGCGCGTTTTTGTCAAACGAAAGTGTTGTACTCACCAACATTGGTATGTTTGGGACCACCACGGCGTCGTCGTCTGGTCCCGCGCTCATCTCCGGCTGGAACGTGTAAGTCCTCTTGTAGTGGAACGAGAGGGTCCCGTTCTCGTTGTCCGTGATGTTGACCTTCTCCCATTCCTCCCTGGGGAGATAGAGGGGGTAAATGAGTCGCTGATGAAGACAGAGCCGTAACTAGGGCGGTGATAGCGGTGGCTACGCTACCTACGCAGAGCTAGTGATATATTTGGTTTTTAAGTTTGAAGAACTCGTTGGTATAATTATATTCATCTATACGATAATATTACAAAGAGGAAAGATTAGATTTTTCGAATAGAATAGAATAGAAAAAAAATATTTACTTGAACAATACACAAATACACAAACTAAACAGAATTAACAAAAAGGAGTACAGAACAAGAAGATGGTCGCGTGTAAAGCGTATCATGCAAGCAAAAGGGTCATGGCTCAGCACTACGTCACAGCGGCGTTTATTTTTATTGATTAAGCTCCGAAACTAGAGGAGCGATTTTAATACTTTTTTCACCAATGGTAGGCTTACTTTTCTGGGAGTAAGAAAAGCTATAATTTTTTACTGAAATTTTACACAAAGGTTCCATTGAGGACGTAAACTGAGCACTAAGAAAGGATTTTTAGGGGAAAAGCGTATTCAACGCGCGGACAACGCCACTGGTTCGCTAGTAATACCTAGACATAAAAAGGCCTGATAAAATATAGCTACTCATACACACATATTTCTTACTCGTAAGTTAGGTACAGTAGACTAAAAACCCTTTCTGCAAATGTAAAATCTTGTCAAAACATGGTATTCGTGACCTTAGTTTTGCATAGAAGTAGAACTACATAACATAACCGGTTCAATCTAGAAATAACCGGAGATAGGACGCTTCGATTCCGGTTCGAGGTTATGTAAGACGTCACGCAACTTCGCGTGTCGGAGACCCTCGTTTATGTGCTCTCTTATACTTATGTAAAGACTCGTCATCAGCCGGAGCTTAAAGGTATCAACCAACGAGATTCTAATATACAGTGCGGCCGTTTTAACTTGGCTTCTCTGAACATAATCTGAAGAGCAGTAATAGCCCGAACGGTCAAAGAGCCGGCCTAAAATCAGTGAGGCTCGGGTTCGAATCCTGGCATGTACCAATGAGTTTTAAAAAAACTTACGTAAGTACATATTTATCACTAGCTTGACGGTGAAGGAAAACATCGTGAGGAAACCCGCAGGTCTCAGAGTTAATTCTGAGACAAGTGTAAACAGATCCGGTCCGGCGATGGGCTCACCACCTATCACGTTTAGGGGTCCAATATATCTCGTGAAATGTGGGTATATCCAGTAATGGAATACCTCTGCCTGCCCCCTCGGAGATATAAGGCGTGAGATTATTTATGTTATTTCTTAAATAAATAGAAAAGCTGACTAAAGTGGCGTTTTAGTGCGGTAGTGAGGTCGGGGTTTTTTAATTTTCAATTGATTCTATTTCGCACTATGCCTGTATAACACCTTATTTAGTAGCGATACATCGCCGTAATCCCAAACGTAATCGACACAGAAACCGGGTTTCGGATATCGGTACCGATTCGCCGAATTCGATTAATTCTAATGGATCCAAGATGGCGTTTTTAAATCGATTCTTAATGGATGCGCAATCAATGAACAATTCATTACGTCAATATACGTAGTTTAGGTTTCTAGAATTTAAGAAAAATACAGTAATCTTCTATATTATAAAAATAAATCGCAAAATGTGTTGGTAAGCGCATAACTCAACAACGGCTGAACCGATTTGGCTGAAAGTTGGTGGGGAGGTAGCTTAGAACCAGGAGACGGACATAGGATACTTTTTATTCCGATATTCCCACGGGAACGGGAACTGGAACTTTGCGGGAACGGAAACTACGCGGGAACGGGAATGGGACCTACGCCTGTGAAACCGCGGGGCGCTGCTAGTAAGTTATATTATTGTTTCTGACGTTATTATACAAAGCGTCACATAATAAGCTCAATTCCTCATACACGCCATTAGTATGTACCTACTGATATAAAAAAAATATATGCTGCATTCGTACTTTAGTTTTGTCTAACCAAATTTCTTAAATAAAGAGCAATAATAGTACGGTTTCCCTATGTAGCACTAAATTCAGTTATGTTAAATCTTTTGTCGGAAAAAATTAACACAAGAATTAAAAATAGCTAAAATCGATTAAGTAGGTAGTCGATACTGAACAAACTAAATTCAGGACTTGCGCTTATCTGTTACATATTGTATATTATTTATTAATTGAGATAAGTTAATGCTTGTACAGTCAAGAGCACGTGGAGCTTGACACATTGAACTTTGTAACTCTCTTATTACAATCGCCTTAGAGGTCAGACTCGCACTACAAGTGTAAAGCTTCATGTGGTCTTGACTTTGAGACAATTGTCAATAAAATTGTGATAAGTGGGTATTCATGCAGGAATGGAATACCTCTGCCGACCCCCTCGAGTATAAAGGCGTCAGCATGTTTTAGCACCTCTATAATTAAATGAGTTTTTACAAGATTTTCTTCAACAAAAACGTCGATTTAACACCTAAACCTAATTACTACCAACCAACCGTCTGTCTGTATAACGTGAGGTTTAAAAAACCCCTATCAAAAGAACGTTAGGTGCTTACAATTAATAAAAACCAGGGCAAGAGTGAGTCGGACGAGCGCAGAGAGGATTCCGTACAAAAAAATAAATATTTATACTTTTATCTCTGAGGGGTAGGCAGCAAATAAGTAGTTTTCCATTTTCTAGTATTCCATTACTGAAAAATGGAAAACTATTTGTTTGGATAAACTGCGATTACCTATTAATGGCTTTGCAGATTGTTATACTTGTGTACTCATAATTCTTAATTGTGCTGTTGGTAATCCAAATTAAATAAAATAAAATAAAATAAAATAAATAAATGAAAGGCGTCTAACGAGACAAATATATAAGGGGATTGTGAGTGGCCGAGTCGGCAGAGGGCGACCTAGGCATACTTACATCGATCAGATCGGCGATGTATTGAAAAAAAGCCAGATAAAGAGTACCCGAAACCGACGAGCTTGTATGAACCGATTGATGAATGTGGATGAGACACGTGAGGTATGCCAGGATCGTAGCAGGTGGCGGGCTGTTGTCTCTGCCTACCCCTTCGGGAAAAAGGCGTGAGCATATGTATGTATGTATGTAAAATAAATAAATAAATAAATAAACTAACCATATCTACACTAATATTATAAAGAAGAAAGATTTGTATGTTTGTAACGAATAAAGTCAAAAACTACGGGACCGATATATATTTTATGACCACATTCCCACGGGAACGGGAACTACGCGGGTGAAACCGCTCGGAACAGTTGGTTATTATATTATAGAACTAGCGGTTCTGCGCGGGTTCACCCGCGTAGTTCCCCTTACCGTAGATATACAGGAATAACCTATGTTACTCAGGGATCTTTTAGCTTTCCATTGGTGAAATCATTTTTAAAATCGGTCCAGTACTTTTTGAGTTTATTCGTAACAAACATACAAAAATACAAATCTTTCCTCTTTATAATATTAGTATAGAAGACAACCGTGTTGGCTTAATAACTGGGTTCCGTTATTTGGGCGCGGAACCCTAAAACGTGACATTGAGGTATCCATGAGAATCGTATGACCTTTACCATGATTCGATTATAATAATAAATACCTACTAATTATACTTATTTCATTGTGAATAGCTTAAGACTTAAAGGCGTCTACACACTACACCGTGTCATACTATGACCGTAATAGGAACAGCTATTAATCATGTTTATTATTGTAAACCATAATTACTAGGAAGACATGAGATTAAAAAGAGCTGCCCTTGAGTTTCTTGCTGGCTGTTCTCGGGGTACTGCATTTGGAACCAGCAACTCGTCGGTGGTGATGGGCTGCTGTTTACATTCATTGGGAATTTCAAAAAAAACCTCCCTTAACTTATCATAATCACCATCAACCGAGACCACTGCTGAGCTAAGGGTCTTTCCTCACACATGAGGAAGTATGCGCCATAATCGGCCCACGCGAGCCCACCGCGGATTGGGAGACGGTGTTAAGCTAGTGGCCACCTAACTGTCAGAATTTTTCAAGCAACCCAAGGGTATCTGACATGGCTTAACGACTTCCATTGCGAGTAAACACAACGAAAACCGGGACCAACAATTTAACGTGCCTTCCGAAACACGGAAGCGCTCGTGATATAAATGCCACTAGGCGGTCATCCATCCACTGACTGACCGCACCCAACTTTGCTTAACCAGTGTGATCGTTACAAACACACATGTTCTTATAGATTGTCAAGTATGGGATTGACATATGCACTTGCCAACGAGCGCTAACGCTAATGTCAACCCCATACATTGTCAATCTAAAACAACATTCGATTAGATTGTGCAATGCCACTTGGCTAGGGGCAGGGCTACGAGCGCTTCGCGAGACTATAATTGCGTGCTTTTAACTTAGTAATCAATTAAACTGTTATTATACAGTAAGAGATGACAATGCATAGCGCTTCCGTCTTATCTAAACATACATTAGAAATCTCCCCCGATGTTTACAAAGTTGCTAGTCATTCTACTATGGAATGGAAAGCGTTAGACTGTAGACTAAGTATGTTATACCTAATGCACTCGCTTTTTTCCGCGACTTCGTTCGAGCCGAGAGTAGCCCATCTATACATATAATAAAACTGTAACGGGGCCGTGTCTGTACTTTTTTTTTTTTTATATATTATATATATTTATTTTTATTCCATTTCAAATACCTAAGTGTAATAACTCGTAAGTTATCAGTGTTATCACTAATGTAACCTATACTCCTTCTTGTTGTGCGTGTTAACTTTCTATCTTCAAGATATTTTTGTTTTCTATCTGTGAAAACCTGCAATTGGTCTATGTGTTTTTAATATTTTCAACTATAATGTATATAATATATAGCTGTTGAATTTCCTAAAAATAAATAAATAAATAAATTTTTTTTTTTATTTCAGCGGTAGTGTGATAATTATCTTTATCGATGTAGATACAAAAACACCAATTTTTGAAATTTTTGTCTGTCTGTCTGAGCACGCATCACGCAAAAACTACTGAAAGGATTTTGATTTGATCGAAAGTATTTTTACCACGAAAAAAGTCAAATTTCCACGGGAATTAAAAAAAAAACTTCTAGTAGTTTTCTTTTTAGCGCGTATTTACAGCTGATTTTGTGTTCGTCGAGTAGCATGTACTTAAATGTTATTTACTTTCCGAGGTGTGTAAATTTTTTCCGCTCGAAGGCGGGAAGCGACAACTTCGTTTAGCGCAGCGCGCAAAAATTTTCCGCTTTCCGCCCGGAGAGACGAAAAATATATTTACCTCGGTCGACGATTATTTTACATGTGATATGAGGCATTTCCTAGATGTATAACATACTATTTCATCTCTCCGGGTGGAAAGGTAAATTTTCGGCCCGCTGCGCTAAACGGAGTAAAAATATCTTTCTTGGTACTTACGAGTAGACGTAAGGGCCGAGCTCGTCCAGGACGGGCTTGGAGCCGTTGTTGAGGAACTCGTCCGCGTTGGTCACGTTGTACACGTACACTTTGACCAACGGCCGGACCGGCGGCCGCGCCCACCACTCGAACGTCATCGAGCCGGGGCGAAGCACCAGCTCCTGCAAAAGAATCATCATCAAAAATCATCATCATGTTTTTCTGGGAGAAAATCATCGTATAATTCTGGGAATGCGAGATTCTGGGAAAAGGAAATTTTGAGAAAGGGAAAATTATAAAATAGGTATGTGCATACATGTTCAGCAAAAAAAAATGTAGACTACAAAATTCGGAACGATCGTCGTCAAAAGTGCCACGCGCCACTAAATGACATTGTAGTTGTGACTTTAGTTACGTAAACCGAAGAACGAAAAAAAAAAATATTTTATATAAAAAGCCTTTTATCCCCGAAGGGGTAGGCAGAGCTCCATTTCTGGATATACCGACTTTTCACGAGATATTCTATGGACCCCTAAACGTGATAAACGTAAACGCACGCACCGTCGCACATTCAGCTTGCCGAACCTCTCATTCGTACATTTCTCATTACAGGATATCAATTCGACACTAACAACAATAGCCGGTCGATATCAGTATGACGTCTATAGTCCATTTATGATAAGAGCTCTCATCACAAGCCTTACGGTCCTGCCTCACGTGATGAAAATCAGTGAGACTTCGGTTCGAATCCTGGCATGTACCAATGAGTTTTTCAAAAACTTACTTACATATTTATACTAGCTCGACGGAGAAGGAAAACATCGTGAGGAAACCCGCAGATCTCAGAATGAATTCTGAGACATGTGTAGTGTATACCCACTTTTCTGCACCAGATATTCACCCCTAAACGTGATAGGTAGCCCAGCGCTGGACCGGGTCTGTTATACACGCCTCAGAATTCATTCTGGAACCTGCGGGCTTACTCACGACGGTTTCCTTCGCCGTCGAACTAGTGATAAATACCTATGTAAGTTTTTAAAAAAACTCATTTGTACATCGCCAGGTTTCGAACCTGAGTAAATATATCAGCTTACCAAACCGCCGACATCGGGTTAGAAATCAGAATCTTTACCGGCCGACGCGCGCCCATTCACTCGATTGCGCAAGCACTTCAGCGCTTGCGCATATGATAATGCGTTTACCGTGGCAGACTAGAAAAGGCTACAAAGACTCCATTCGTTGGTAATTAAAGCCGTTATTGTCTCAGAAATTCTCAGGTTGTGTCGAAAGAAAACATTGCTCCGCGATTATCTACGGCTGAGCGGCTCAATTGGAGGCCAGCAAATAAATAATTGATGTCTCAATACGAGTGAACTATTTAAATTTTCTATCTTTTGACATGTAACGTCATAAAAATCTGTGAACGCCGGCTGCACGCACGAAAAAGTGTCATGTTGCGCCTGAACAAGCGATAGAGAGGCACGATCGGCCGCACAGACTCTTTCTACAGTATGCAATTTTTCATCAATGTTTTCTTATGACGTTATCACGTAAAATTTTCCGTAAACCGACTTTACAGACAACCCATTTTTTTTGCATGCACGCTGCAACTCTGAAATTTGACAGCTGTATATTAATAAGAAACTGACTGATCAGTCTTCGAAAGTCAAAAGATGTCAGGCTCTATTGTCTATTTATAATTGGAATCACATCTTTATATGACTCTAGCTAAAAATGAAAAAATACCAAGCCTATGTTACTCAAGAATTATATACAATACATAAAAGAACCCCATTTCTCACACCCAGTTAGAGATTTAGGGTCATAATGAAAACGTGGTCACATAACTAAGTTTTTGCGACCCAAATTATCGATCAGTTGACCACCCCTGACATCAGCTGTTCGCCTTCACCTACATAGCAATGGACAAGTAAACTGCATTTATATATATAGCTACATATACAACTTCCTGCATACATTCAACTAACTAGTCTAGTAGTATAGTAGGTATATTTTTTTTAGATGATGACGATGAAGATAAAGGCGGTAGGCGTGATATTGAGTTATTCGTCCATTTGTAGCACATACTTAATGCAAATTTAATACTTATATGGTTTTCCAATGTATGCCATAGTCAGAACTGGATCAAATGGAAATGGGACCACACTGGAAGCACCAGCTTTCAAATAATAAAAAAACAATCATCAAAATCTGTTCACCCAGTCGAAAGTTCTGAATCACAAACATAAAAAATCAAATAAAAAATAACATACCGTCGAATTGATAAACTCCTTCTTTCTTGAAGTTGTTGCCTTTGACTTTGAGTCGAGCAAACCCAGGCAATCAAGCTTCCATCCAAACGTAAAGATAGAAATCTAACTACGTATACAATTATGTTTCTAAACAACGCATCAATAGGTCAGTATTGTGGAGCTATCATTAGGCACAGGTAGGCATTTAGTATTTCTGGACCCTGACCATCTTAAGGCGCGCCAAAAATGACTAGTTATGGGTAATTTTCTTTATTTTTTAAATAAAACTCTACAGAATTTTCCATATTACATATTTATCACTAGCTCGACCCGGTCCGGCGATGGGCTATCACGTTTTTTAGGGGTCCAATATATCTCGTGAAATGTGGGTATATGCAGTAATGGAATACCTCTGCGTACCCCCTCGGGGATAAAAAAGGCGTGAGATTATATTATTATTATCTTTTTATTTATTTTAGGTTTTATGTTAGGTTTTTTACAATATGTATATAAAAGTAAAATATATAAAAACATTTACAAAACTTAGTTATTATTATTATAGATTACGAGACAATCTGACGGGGCCAGATTTTAAATTTCGTTTTCATCAGGGCCCTTGAATATTCGGGGCCCTAACTTAGACTCAGTACACTAAATCCGTCCCAGGATATTCTTTATTCACAACTTTCGACAGTCAGTGGCGCAAGAGTTTCCAAAGATTGCTTAGCGAATTTTAGAATTGCTTTGAATAGAATTTATAATGTATGTCAATAAAACTTTGTGGATGCGCAAAAGTTTTGACGGTTTTGAAATATGTCTTTAGACCGCGTTTTATACGCGCAGATTCGGTATGCCGTATGTCTATGAACGGTAGTGGACTGGCATAATATATATATATATATATATATATATATATATATATATATATATATATATACCTGAGTAGGTAGGCAGTACAGTTATAATAAATTGTGGGACACAATTCACACACGGTTATTTAGTCCCAAACTAGGCAGAGCCTGTGCTATGGGTACTAAACAACTGATAGACATACTTAAATAAATATTAAACGCCCAGACACGAAGCCAACAGACATGTTCATGCACACAAATGTTGGCCCCGAGCGGGGATCGAACCCGCGTCCTCCGACTCAGAAGGCAGGGTCACTACCAACTGAGCCAAGAGGCGTCAAAATCAAAAAATATGGTATGTAGGTGTCTTATTGTCGACGGCAAAGCAAAAGGCAAGGGATTTTTGGAAATTCCCACGGGAACGGGAATAAACTGGATCCGCACGGGCAACACCGCAGGGTAGTAATAAATACACAAGAAACGTGTTATTTTCATATGTAAAGACAAAACGAATTTTTAATTGTACTTATTCGGTATTGAGATTGCTATATTATAATAATGTCAGTCACAGCTTTTAATCAATACTAATATTATAAAGAGGAAAGATTTGTATTTTTGTACGTTTGTTACGAATAAACTCAAAAACTACTGGACCGATTTTAAAAATTCTTTCACAAATGGAAAGCTAGACGATCCCTGAGTAACATAGGCTACATTTTATTCCCGTATTCCAACGGGAACGGGAACTACGCGCGTGAATCCGGACCGCTAGTAAATAGATAAAAAAATAACACTAACCTCAGTTACTGTGAGGTCAGTTTTAACTGCGAAATTTTGATCAAGATCTGACCTCGCGCATACGCTGTAGAGATGTGCATGATAGACCACGAGCGTGCGGTTACAACATAGCCACAGAGACAGGTTTTTTCACCGACTTCAAAAAGGAGGAGGTTATCAATTCGACACGTATGTCTGGATTAGGCGCACAATGCCACATTCGCAAAATGACACATGGGAATTTCGCAAAATGCCACATTCTCAAATTGTCACAATCTCAAAACGCCACATCGCAAAATGTCACATAAGCAAAATGCCATTTTCGCATAATGTCACATTCTCGAATGTTTTTTTTAGTATTAAGTTGTAATGATTCTCAGCGGCATTCATAATTTCAGTTCAAATTTTTATTTTATTTTATGTTAAAATAAATGGAAATTAATAAAGAATGTAATTAAATACTAAAATTATTAAATTAAGTTTTATTTTCTAATTCATAAATCACAGGCCTACTTCAAGAAAGGGAGTTGGACAATCTTGTTATTTTGATAATATGGCACTTTGTTAGTGTGGCATTTTGCTAGTGTGGCGTTTTGCGAATGTGGCATTTTGCTAGTGTGGCATTTTGCGTCAATGTTGCATTTTGCGAATGTGGCATTGTGCGCCTAATCCCTATGTTTTTCGGGTTCCGTAGCTAAATGGCAAAAAACGGAACCCTTATGGATTCGTCAGGTCTGTATGTCCGTCCGTATGTCACAGCCACTTTATTCCGAAACTATAAGAACTATAATGTTGAAACTTGGTAAGTAGATGTATGTATTCTGTGAACCGAACACAATAATAGAAAAAAAAAACCAAAAGTTTTGAGGGTTTCTAATACTTAGAACTGAAACTCAAAAAATCATCTTCATCATCTTAGATAACGGTACGGAAACCTTAGTGCGCGAGTCCGACTCGCACTTGGCCGGTTTTTTTATGTTTGTTACCTAAGAACTTTCGACTGGGTGAACAGATTTGGATTATTATTTTTTATTTGAAAGCTGGTACTTCCCGTGTGGTCCCATTTCAATTTGGTTCAGTTCTAACAATGGCATCCATGAGAAAACCATGTAAGTATAAAATTTGCAATGTGCGCGACAAATGGACGAATAACTCAATATCCGACTGTATTTTTACACTCGGCGTCAAAAAAATCGCACCTTTGAATACCACTTTTAATCCCATTTAGAATCAATGATGATGGGACTATTAGGTATCATTTTATAGGTCTAATCATCAACATTCAGCAAATCGTACTTTAGTCTTGCTAGGTCATAAAAAAAGAAGTGATTGCAAAAGAAGAAGAAAAAGTTTGTTGACAAAGAATTAAAGTAAGACAAAAAAATGCTTAAAAATTACTTAAAACCTAGTTTTACCCCCCCCCCCCTTTTATACCTCTAAAAGGTAGCAACTAGCGGCCCTTTTATAAAGGTTTTTACAGGTAAATAGCACTAAGTATTTATACATAGTTTCGTGTGAAGCGCTCGTAGCCCGCGGTGCCAGTGTGGTTATAACGATCGCACTGGTTAAGCAAAGTTGGGTGCTGTCAGCCAGTGAATGGGTGGCCTAGTGCATTTATATTACGAGCGCTTCCTTGTTTCGGATGGCACGTTAAATTGTTGGTTTACGCACAATTGAAGTCGTTAAGCAATGTCAGATACCCTTGGGTGGCTTGAAAAATTCTGACTGTTAAGTGGCCACTAGCTTAACACCATCTCCCAATCAGCGGTGGGCTCGCGTGGGAGATTAGAGCCCATACTTCCTTATGTGTGAGGAAAGACCCTTAGCTCAGCAGTGGGCTGTTGCGGGTTGATGATGATAGTTTCGTGATGGCATACCCTGGCAAGGTACCCTACGTCATACGTAAGTATTCACACCTAATGTTCCAAATCGGTAAACCGATGGTGATTCTGCTATAAATATAAATAGCCGAACACAACGCCAACATTTATGTTTATGCACATTAAGTTGGCCCCGGGCATTGAAACCGCGACATCTGACTCAGCAGAGTCACCCAACTGAACCAATCGACCCACAACTGAACAAAGACTGTTCAATAAAAGACTATTTCTACGCAAATTTTGGTAAATGTCCTACACTCGGCGTCAAAAAAATCGCACCTTTGAAAAACCACTTTTAATCCCATTTAGAATCAATGATGATGGGACTATTAGGTATCATTTTATAGGTCTAATCATCAACATTCAGCAAATCGTACTTTAGTCTTGCTAGGTCATAAAAAAAGAAGTGATTGCAAAAGAAGAAGAAAAAGTTTGAAAGAATTAAAGTAAGACAAAAAAATGATTAAAAATTACTTTTATACCCCCCCCCCCCCTTTTATACCTCTAAAAGGTAGCAACTAGCGGCCCTTTTATAAAGTAATTATGCTTTATTTTTGTATAACGTCGTTATTTGGGTGAAATGTTTTTTTTATGGCATAAATGATTGTTAATTTTAATGTCGTTAAATTAATGTTTAAAATTATACTTAATAGTCCCATCACCATAGATTCTAAATTTGATTAAAAGTGGTTTAAAGTATTATTTTCCGAAGGTGCGATTTTTTTGACGCCGAGTGTAGTATAATTTGTTAATGTCGGTTTTTTACTCTTTAGATTTCTACGTTATTACTAAATATGTTTGTTCTAAACATTTTACCATTAGCAGTAGAGCCTGCGAGAATCACTATGACACATCTATTGGGTTCTCATATCGATGCATATAACATAGTTTGATGACGTCAGAAACTATGTTTTGTGATATATAGTACATGATACGTGACTGTATACAAACTATATAATTAAGTAGGTATTTCAAACATCACATTACATTAGTGTCAAGGTAACCTTAAATCTATGTAGGTATTCCAATTTATTTTTCATACCTTCTATTCGAAAAGTGACGTTTTGGTCCTCAAAAAAAGGGAGCAAAGTAAGTCTTTTCTGATAGGGTTTTTATAAGTGCGAATAAAAGTGTTTTGAATTTAGAATTAAAAATATTCGTCAACATTCTTAGCCAAAGAGATTAACAAAATAAGTTTGCATTTTAGGTTGGCGCCACTGTAGCTTAAGTACTATAACAAAACATTAGTTCCATTTTTCGCTGCATTAGGTTGACAAGGCTGAATAGCGTTCGATGGTCGTGCCACACTGTCAGAAAAATTGCTGTGGCAATGCGCGCGCTCTCGTAGTTATTTTTCACAATTATTATTTACATTTTATTTTACGCCAAATTTTCGAATTCCAACATCAAATTGTTTGTGTCTTTTATATTTTAAGCTGAATTCAAGTAGCAGTGATAGTTAAACACCGGAAAATATTGAAAAAAGAAGCAAACAATGCCATCAATATTTTTTTCTCATAGAGAGGTATGAAAAGCAGAGTGTATCATTCGGTCGCAAAATTATTTTTACCTTGGGCTACGTACTTTAAACCCCTCACTTCGTTCATGATTCTACATTAGAATCCCTCACGAAACATTCACTATGTTCGTGATTTAAAGAAACGCCCTCGCCGTAAAAATATCGTTTTGCTCCCTTATGACACAATCTACTAATCACTACATAATATAAAACAAAGTCGCTTTCTCTGTCCCTATATGCCTATGTCCTTATGTCCCTATGTATGCTTAAATCTTTAAAACTACGCAACGGATTTTGATGCGGTTTTTTTAATGGATTGAGTGATTCAAGAGGAAGGTTTTAGTGCTAGCGTTGCACCCGTGCAAAGCCGGGGCGGGTCGCTAGTTTTATATAAAATGATAAACTGACTGACTGATTTATAATGTATCAATCAACGCACAGCCTAAGCCGCTGGGTCTAGAGACTTGAAATTTTGCACAGAATAGCTTATACAGTGTAGGCATCTTAAGAAGGGATTTTGCAAAATTTAACCCCTAGGGGGGTGAATACAACGTGCGCGAGCGAAGCCGCGGGAAAAAGCTAGTTATTTTATAAATAAATATGTATTCGCCATTCGGGGTTGGCTGAAGTAGTCCATTTTTTAAGCTACTAGTGTATTTTTAGGCGTGAGGAAGTATTTCTGGGGCCAAGATGTTTTCATTCACCGCGTGCAGTGATCAAAACGTACATCTTTGAGTTTGTTGCTGGTTCTTCTCGGGGCACTGCATTTGGAACCAGCAACTCGTCGGTGAATATAGTTTGCTGTTTACATTCAGCCAATCTTCATGGACGAGCTTAGAATCCCTTGTTATTAGACTATTGATGTTTCAAATTGTATTTTTTTACCTACAGAAATAAATTATGTGAATTCGATTGAACAACTAGAAAGGTAACCACCGCTCTAATCTGCATTGCTCATTTGGAATACAATTTAAATTCAATAGCAAAGTCCAAACCGCAAAAATTACAGAAACTCCAAATTAATGCAAAAGTCGGTCAAAAGTAGTTACGCAATATTAAGTTTAGCAACAAAACTTGCGCCTCCTGGCCGAGTCGGAAGAGTTGAAGTGGTTACTTACTCACTCTGCCAGTCTCCGCAGGACACTATTTTGAGTCTTTGACCAGAGACACCCGAGAAAAAATTTAAATGAAAATGCATTTATTTCGGTAGGTAATTGAGAATTGCACTTATAAAAGTCAATAGTCTAATAAAAAGGCACTCTAAACTTGTCCATGAAGATTGGCTAAATGTAATCAGCAGCCCATCTCCACCGACGAATTGCTGGTTCCAAGTGCAGTACCTACCCCGAGAAGACAATATCAAGGTACGTATTCATTGAAATGAGATGTTTACTATGGTTATTGTTTGATAATTAAAAATAATATCATTTTTGTATAATTTTGGAATCAGATGCTTATGAGTCTTATGACCCATGTTACTGTAATTGTTTTTTAATATTATTATAATTATTACATATTTCTAGGCATAATTACAGACTAATAAAATTATAAAAATAAATTTAACACTCGATATGTACCGAATTAATTTGCTGATGACAATTGTTGTATGTTAAATAATAATAATTATATTAATTTATGTATAAATGAGATTTAATTTAGTTTGATTTAATTTAATTTAATTAATTGAATAATGTAATTATGTGCTGCTGTTATTGTAGGTTATATTTTTATAATGAATAATTTTATTATAATAATATGTGTTGATATGTGTAGGTATACGTCTGAAAAGGCAAAATTTCAGCAGAACTATATTAAAAAAAATATGTAACAACAAACTGAATGGAAACCTGAATTTTATGCACAATAAAGATTATGATTATAGAAGTAATACAATTTGTTTGGATATGTATCGGTTAGCAATATGTTATTCTTAAATAAATAAACACACTTTCAAGGATATGGGTTAAACATACATTTTTCATTTGTATGTTCAACCCATACCTATCGTTGAAAGTGTATTTATTTATTTCCGGACGGAAAGCGGCAAATTTCGGCACGCTGTGCTAAACGAAGTTGCCGCTTTCCGCCTCCGTAGAAAAGAAAAAAAATATTCACACCTCGGGAAGTAAATAAGAAAGCCTCAGATCACATGTTTGTAGAAGGAGGCAAAAATTACATGTGATATGAGACATCTTATTTTACTTCCCTAGATGTGTAATATACTATTTATTGAGGATGGTCAGACAATTTCACGTCACAGTGACTAGAGGTCAGTAATCGCCGGTCCAAGGTTCGATACCCACGATAGCTTTAGCATGCCACTTTCTATGCAAATTGTGTCGCGAACGATTACGACAGCAACAAATGTATTACAAACGGCAGAATAGATGTTTAGTAACAATATTCCTAGCAAAATTGTGTTCACGCACATTAGAATAACTCTTCATTGTGCCATGTTTATTATTAAACATTAGCTGTTACGCGCGGTTTCACCCGCGTTGTTCCCGTTCCCGTGGGAATACGGGAATTAAATATAGCTTATGTTACTCGGGGATATTCTAGCTTTCCATTGGTAGAAGAATTTTTAAAATCGGTCCAGTAGTTTTTGCGTTTATTCGTAACAAACATACAGAAATACAAAACTTTCCTCTTTATAATATTAGTATAGATGGTCTCGAATCATAACAAAAAATGAGGGTACTCACATGGTCTATGAACAGGCGGACCCACGTGCCGAAGAAGATGGCGCACACGATCCCCAGAAGTAGAAGAATCACAGCAGACGCCAGAACGAACCCTGGAACAACACACGGACGGTTAGTCGATCATAATGATGGTAGTAGAATATTTAGGTTACATGAACAAGCATTGGTCGTAGATTATTTAGGTTAGTCGCTAGTTTCAGTTACTTACACAAGTAGTAGATTATTTAAGATTACTAGCTAGTTTCAAATACTTATACAAGTACTTAGTAGATTCCTTAAGGTTACTTGCTAGTTACTCATACAAGTCGTAGATTATTTAGATTACCTGCTAGTTTTATTTACTTACAAGTAAATAATTTAAGATTACTAGCTAGCTTCAGTTAGGTACTTATACAAGTAGCAGATTATTTAAGGTTACTTGGTAGTATCTGTTACTTACACAAGTAGTCGAAGGTTACTGGCTAGTTTCAGTTCCTTGTACAAGTATAGACTTATATAGAGTTGTTATTCTTTGTTCGAGAAAGGGACATTCCAGGAAAAGGACATTCTATTATAGGACAAGAAAATTCGCAGGAGATGTATGCCAAGACGTGACGCCTGTTATCTATGGGGCCAACCTCATTTCCCTATCAAAGAAGGACGGAGGAGTGCGTCCAATAGCCGTAGGCTCTACTTTGAGGCGCTTGGCTGCAAAGGTATGCGTCCGGCTCACTCGTTCCAAATTGCAGTCCCTTTTTGAACCCGTACAGGTCGGTTTCGGCACCCGCGGGGGCTGTGAGGCAGCGGTTCATGCCGTCCGCACCTTCGTGCAGAGTGACCTGTGCGAGGTGCTCGTGAAGTTAGATGTTAAAAACGCGTTTAATTCGGTGAATCGGAATACCCTGCTGAACGAAATTAAATTACATGTCCCCGAAATCTACAACTGTCTACTTCAATGTTATCACTGTCCATCAAAATTAGTGCACAAAAATCATGAGATCCTTTCGGCTGTGGGATGTCAGCAGGGTGATCCCCTCGGTCCAGCCATCTTTAGTTTGGCTATAAATTCGATTATTCATTCTCTAAATTCTAAATTAAATGTCTGGTATCTCGACGATGGTACTTTAGGAGGGAATTCACAGACTGTTCTTTCGGATCTGTCTCTGATTATAAATAAATTCAAGTCCATAGGGTTAGAATTAAATTTCAATAAATGCGAACTATATATATCTGACAAAGTGCATACTTCTAAGATCTCGGAAATCATTCAAAATTTCAACATCGTTGCCCCAAATTTTAAAATTCAGTACAAAAACGGTCTGTGTCTTCTAGGGTCACCAATCTTTGATGAGGCTATTTCACCCATTCTAAATGTTTCAGTTTCTAAATTTAACGAATTTTCGGACCGCCTACTCAAAATTAGTAGTCATTCGGCTTTGTTTATTTTAAAATTTTGCCTTTTTGTCCCTAAATTAACCTACCTGCTTCGCTGTTGCCCGGTATGGAAATTTCCAAATCATTCGATACCTATTGACAATTGTATAAAATCCCAAATTAAGTCTATTGTTAATATAAATTTCAGCGAGCAGGCATGGACCCAAGCTTCGTTACCTATTAGATACGGTGGCCTGGGTATCCGCAAAATTTCTTGTGTGGCTTTACCGGCCTTACTATCTTCAATTCACAGCACGAAAGATCTAGTAGGAAAAATCCTAAAAGCCCCTGTGGCAACAAACTGCGAGATCGCGTGCTTGGTTGAAGCTACGAATGCCTGGTTATCCGGACCGAGTCCAAATTTACCTCCCACCCCTAAAAACCAAAGGGCCGGGGATGACATTGCATCACACGCCGCCCTGTACTCCTTAATTGATAACTCTGCTGGCAGTGACCGTGCTAGGCTGTTGGCAGTGTCCAGACCAGAATCCGGTCACTGGCTAGCAGCCTATCCATCCCCAAACACGGGAACCTTTATTGAACCTTGCAGTCTTCGCATAGCTGTTGGTCTCCGGCTGGGGGCTGAGGTGTGCGTTGATCACTGCTGTGCTTCTTGTGGGGCTGGTGCGGATCGTCTTGGTCATCACGGACTCGTCTGCCCCTATGGCGCTGGCCGCCTCTCCCGTCACGCCGCGCTCAATGACATCCTCCGAAGGGCGCTCGTCAGTACCAACGTCCCTGCAGTACTGGAGCCCCAGATTTTGCGGGATGATGGCAAGCGGCCTGACGGTATGTCATTGATACCCTGGAGGATGGGGCGAGCGCTTGTGTGGAACGCCACATGCGCCGACACACTGGCGTCGACCTATCTTCCGGCGACCGCTAAGCGGGCCGGTGCGGCGGCGGAGGTTCGCGAACGCTTTAAGGTGGGCAAGTACAGGTGCCTCGGTGCCAAATACGATTTTATTGCATTTGGCGTCGAGACACTTGGTCCGTGGGGTCCTGGCGCGCACGGGCTCTTCAAGGAGCTCAGCAAACGACTCAGGGAAGCATCAGGCGACCCCCGAGCAGGCGACTTTCTCGCGCAAAGGATAAGTATTGCCATCCAGCGCGGGAATGCCGCCTGCGTAATGGGCACCTTGCCACGGGGCCCTCATTTTTTACATCTCCTGTAGTTTAGTTTAGTTCGTAGTTTTAGTTTTACTGTTAATTTTACTTTTAGTTTACTTTTACTGTTGTTACGTAAATCCAGAAAATTCTGGAAAATTGGCATTCTATAAAAGAAAAAGTTTGGGAAAGATTCTAGGAAATGAACATTGGGAATAGTAATAATTTATTTTGCACGAATAAGTGGAGACCGCGACTCGGAAAACGTAGTAGGACGCCCTCCAGCCAGATGGGATGACGATCTGCGAAAGGCTGCAGGCAGATGCTGGATGCGTCAAGCTAAAGACTCATAAGGGGAGGCCTATGTCCAGCAGTGGACAAATGTAGGCTGATGATGATAAAACTGCAAGATGTTTTCAGACGTGGGAGAGCCATGCTTCGGCACCCTTGGGCCGGCTCGACCGGAGTGATACCACGGCCTCACAGAAAACCAGCGTAAAGCAATGCATTGCGTTTCGTTGAGTGAGTTGGGTAACCGGAGGCCCCAATCCCCTCTCCCCCTCCCCTCCCCTCCCCCTACTCCCACCTCAAAGGTCGGCAACGCATTTGTGACTCTTGAGTTGCAGGTGTCCATGGGCGACGGACGTCACTTACCATCAGGTGACCCGTCTGCTCGTTTGCCCCCTTTTTTATCATTAAAAAAAGCGTATTATGAGCCTAGACAAAGAACTTGGCAGGGGGGGGGGGGGGGTTGAAGCCATTAAACGGCTATTTTGATTAACTACTCAAGTATTTACCTTCGCGTTACAAAAACACGGAGCAAAACATGACTCCTCAATTAGATCATGTTCATATATAAACTGGTATTTACTCGCCGTATTGACTTAACAAGAGTGGTCATTCAACGTTAAAGTTTCGACAGCGCAGTTGTGAGGAAGGTTGTTTTCAAGTATTTCCTTAATACCTACCTACTTTTTTTACTTGTTCTTATAATTGTGTATGTTTTGCATTATGGAATTATCCGACAGTTTAATCGTACAGTCAAGAGCACGCTAAGCTTGACACATTTGACTTTGACCCGGCCCTGTATTCTATGGCACGCAGTAAAAATCAGAGCTCAGCTTAAACTGGTAGTGTCAAGGTTGACTTGCTCTTGACTGTACTTATAACGAGGAGTCGTGACATGTACTATCTAAGACAAACGTTTTAATAATTTGCCAGAAAAAAATTACCAAAACTCACATAAAAACATGGTATGTAAAATGGCATATTAGATGAGTATGCAAAAACTACTGGACGGATTTTGATGAAATTTGGTGTGGAGCGAACTGAGTAACTGGTTCAACTTCTAGAGTACTTTTTACAACGAGAGAAAGATTCATGCCCAAGCACGTACTACTCCGAAACGATAACACCTAGAAACTTGAAATATCGTATATATGTAGGTGTCTTTATATGTCGTACGCAACCCATATGAAGGGATTTTCTGAAATTCCCACGGGAACGGGAATAAACTAGATCTGTGTGGGCAACGCCGTTAGGCACCCGCTTTTGTTAGTGTAGCATTTTGTTAGTTTGGCATTTTGCGTCAATGTGTCATTTTGTGAATGTGGCACTGTACGCCTAATCCCTAGTTAACAAGAGTATGGATTGATATAAAGTACCTACCATATACCTACAGATAAAACTATAAAAATCATTTATAACTGTAGCATAATCTATTGTGAATTTGTGATTGCATTTTTCACGTCGATTCTGAACAATAGTACGATTATAACGCTCAACAGTGTATAATACATACAATAATTCTTAAAGTATAGTCAAGAGCACATGAAGCTTTACACTTAGCGAGTCTGATCTCTAAAGCGATCGTAATAAGAACGTTACAAAGTCCAATGTGTCAAGCTCCACGAGCTCTTGACTGTACGTTTTACATTGTCTGATTATGAACGGTAATACGAACTGTTATTTATACTCTGTACAATACGCCTCAAAAAAGCGGAAATAATTTGCATGAAGTTTGAGTGCATAAATTTGTTCTCGATATACCTGTTTAAGGTTTTTTGTATTTGATTTACAAAGAAAATATACATTCATTTACAATAATTACAGATAAAAAATGTCCTCCAAAGAGGAACTATGTGGGACAGTGCCTAGAAGACTGGCCGCATTCCCTCTCTGGATAGCTAGGCTGATCCTTTGACAGAGATAGCTGCCAGCCCTCTGATCACCTGAAGCCTCGACCAAACGCACTGACAGCTCTTTTAGGAGCTACCGCGCCTCCGGCCCCCACGGTCCCATGGTCTCCACCCCAAACGGCACAAATATGTAGCCCTGATTGAGGTCGGCATATTTGCGCCGCTTCAGGCGCTCGCCCACAGAAGTGTATTTGATTGTATCCAAATTAAATTGCTAGTAAGTAATTATTCATTAAAAATATTTTCTTAAAATACCTGTAAAGATTTATTTGGTTTTTTATGATGTCAGTTATCGTACTGACCACTGCCCCCCTAGCCAAGTGGCATTGCAGAATCTAATCGAATGTTCTTTTAGATTGACATGTATGGGATTGACATTAGCGTTAGCGCTCTGGCAAGCGCTTATGTCAATCCCATACATGTCAATCTAAAATAACATTCGATTATATTGTATAATGCCACTTGGCTAGGGGGGCTGACGTCAAAAGAAAGAAAAGATTTTTTTTTCGTTGTATCGGTTAGTTAATTCAAGGTTCGTCCCATATATCTAAGTTTCGTGAAAATCTGATGAAGAACTTGAGTTGGAGAACGGAACTCCTCAACGGACATCAGCAAATCACTCGCTATCAGCGTAATAGGTTTAGTAACAGTTGGTAATGGATGTTGAATATGCAAAGTGATGTTGAATATGTGGAGCCAGAAAGTGACTAAAAAACCGGCCAAGTGCGAGTCGGACTCGCGCACCGAGGGTTCCATACAACCTTGCAAATTTATGGTTTTCGTAATTTTTCCTTTATCTATGCTATAAGACGTTGCTTCGTACCAAATTTCAAGATTCTGAGTTCACGGGAAGCACCCTGTAGGTTTTGATTCCCTTGCAAGTGTCGAAAATTTGCGGCATAAACGGCTGTATCTTTTGATTGCGTTGGCTTAGAAGTTTGATTTTTTCACAGCTTCAAGGGACAGTAGACCTGAGTAATTGATATAAATTTCAGCTTCATACCTCCACGCATTCCTGAGAAAAAGGGTCTTGACAGACGGACGGACGGACGGACAACAAAGTGATCCTATAAGGGTTCCGTTTTTTCCTTTTGAGGTACGGAACCCTAAAAAGCACGACTGGCTGTTCATGATGGGGTGTTGGTTCCTACCTTAATGTATGGTAGCGAGAGTTGGGTATGGCAGAAGAAGCACGAGAGTCGAATAAATGTAGTAGAAATGCGCTCGCTAAGAAGCATGAGTGGAGTACGATTGATTGATAGAATGAGGAATAGTGTAATCCGAGAGCATTGTGGCTTGAAAGAGGATGGATCGTGCTATTATGAATCTATATTTAAGAACATTGGTTAGAACAACTAAAGTTCGATTGCATCATATTTTTTTATATTAATATATACCTTTTACATTTTGATGTATATTGGGGTGTATAAGGAATTGCGCTTTTTCTGTTAAACGTTGTATAGAGAAAGATAGGCTAACTTAAAATTAGGAATTTCAGCTGGTCTGCAGAATCGAGTCCATTGAAGCATTAATTACCGGTCTGGTAATAATTCTGCGCGACAATAGCTTGACCGAATCCATGATTGAATCGTCGTTTCTCTCATTATCTGAGTGCGGTATAAGTAAAAGTAGATCACAGATCTCTTGTGAACACTTTGATGTAAGTTCTTAACACAATCACAAGTTTGTAACTACTTTGCATAATACTTATCCCGCACACTAGTAATAATATACAAGACACACACACAAACACATAATATGTCGAAACGCATTTACCAGGAAGGGATGGCGAATACGTGACAATATTTTGCAAACATCGCCGTCGTGTCGGCCGCCATCTTGTATTTCGTATGTTTTTAAACGCACAATGCACTTGTTTATCGAGGACAAGACTTGATTTTTCCTGTTTTAAATGTCTTTAGACTGTTTTTAACCGACTTCAAAAAGGAGGAGGTTATTAATTCGTCTGTATTTTTTCTATGTTTGTTACCTCAGAACTTTCTGCTGGGTGAGCCGATTTAGATTTCGTCAAGTTCTGACAACGGCATCCATGAGAAAATCATATAAATAAGTTGAAGATTGAACACGGTTTTTTTACTCTTTAGAATGGTTAGGTTATTGCTTAAGAGGAAGCCGCTCGTAGCCTAACGATCACACTGGTTAAGCACAGTTGGTCTAGGTCAGTCAGTAGACTCGATTCTGCATTACAGCGACTAAACTTATTTTAGTTTAGTCCTGTAATTTTCTTTCTTCTAGAAAATAAAAGAGACGAGAGATATTTAATCCTGTCAAATTAAAATTTGTGTTCTCATGTATGGCGTGTTTAGCAATTTTAGCGAGGATGTAACAAGGTAATGGATAAAAGTGACAGATAATCACGTTCATAGTTCAAATTAGTAGGTTTTTAGATGTTTGGCATTAACTCTTCAATCTATGGTTTGTTTCTGTCCTTTTTCTTTCGTATTCTACGGAGAAGGATAGGCTAACTTAAAATTAGGAATTTTAGGTGGTTAGCCAGAATCGAGTCCAGTGAATGGATGATCGCTTAGTTGTATTATATCACAAACGCCTGACACTAAACTGATGGTCGCGGTTTTCGTTGTATTTATGCACAATTGAAGTCGCTAAGTCATGCCACTCTGGGATGGTCACTAGCTTAACACTATCTCCCAATCAGGGATAGGCTCGCGTGGGAGATTATAGCCCATAGTTCCTTAGTGTGAGGATGCAGATTATAGCCTCAGTGTGAGGAAAGACTTTTAGATCAGCAGTGGGCTGTTACGGGTGATGATTTAACAAAATTACATTTAGCACTCTTTACTGCAGCGATTCTGGGTAGAGGCATATATCCTGGACATACAACATGTAACAGAATAAGCGCAATTCCTGAAATTAGTTTGTTCAGTATCGACTACTTATTCGATTTCAGCTATTTTTAATGTGTTAAATTTTTCCGAAAAATGAATTAGCGTAGCTGAATTTAGTGCTTTCTATGGAAATTGTGCTATTATTAATCGATATTTAAGAAAATTGGTTAGACTTGTGTCTAAAGTTCGATTGCATCATATTTTTTTTATATTAATATACTAATTGGGGTGTAGGTACTATCGAAAAAAGTTCTGCCTGATACACCTTAGTGTCATTTTAGCGAGCAGCTATTTTTTCCCACCCCGTATCGTTAAAGCCCTCACGTATAGTAACAATGACAATTACAAAAAAGTGTTTCTTTCATGTTTATGACCATTTAGTGTCGATGAATGGAAAAAAAAGACGGTGTTACTGGCTTCTCATTGTGTAACTCTAATTAGGGTCGGAGTAATAAAATTTGAGCTTGCAAGCGACAATTTTTCCAAATGTATCAGGCTTAGCGTTTGCTGATAGTACCTATGCGGAATTGCGCTTTTTCTGTTACGCTTTGTATATGATTTATTTTTAGGTGTTAGTTATTTGTAATCTAGCTGTAGGTGTTCCAAATAAACTAAAATAGATCTAGGGAATGGACGTCTTTGGCTGATATGCAGATGATGATGAAACCTGTTCATCATAGGTACAAGGGAAACTTAGAAATGTTAGTGCCCGAAACCGAACCCGCGACCTCGGAAGGCCAGCCATTGTGTGTCACGGAGGTGTTACCTCAAATAGTATATAATTCTACTCATGGTTGACACGTAATAGTTATAACATTACAATATGTTGCCGTATTAAAAATAGCTTGCGGCATTCTCTCTTTTTCGCGTGAGGCAACACTTCCGGTCGCATGCTAAATGTGGTGTTGTGAAATTTTAGTGTGATTTTTGTTATATCATTTAGGCTGATACGACCACCATCTCTTAAAACCAGTTAAAAACAGGGTCATTTTAACTTGCAAACATCGACGACCTAACAAATTGAGCTTCTTTACCTAATGTTTGGTGTAAAATCAAATTTAGTACAATTTACACAAAAAAAAAAATATAGAAATAAAAATGTCATAAAATCTAAATCATAATAATATAAATGTCAAATTAATTACAATAATAAAATCTAAGCACTCATAAATTCATCTATAGAATAAAAACAACCTTCCAACCAAAATACTCTTAGTTTTTGTTTAAATTCATTACTATTAGTTAAATTACTTGTTCCACACAATAAGTAGGCAGAGATACCTATTCTATTTCTGGAAATACAAACGTTTCACCAGAAATTCTTTGGACCCTACGTGAGGTTGTCTGGAAGAGATCGCTAAAAGCGATAAGACCGCCCATTGTACTTTAGGTAATGTTGGTATCCATATTGTGTTATTTTTGGTGTACAATAAAGTTAATACAATACAATAAAGAGTTATTGTATTGTATTGTGTGGTGAGCCCATCGCCGGACCGGCGTGCTATTACACATGTCTCAGAAGCAATTCTGAGATCTGCTACTACAATCAACAAAGGAGACGTTCCATCTTGGGCCTGCACATTGTACACCAGCGTAAAAGATAGAGGAAAAATCTTGTAATTTTCAGAAAAATATTAAAAAAACATTTCCATTTATTTAACTGGTACAAAAGTAATTGTACTTCTATAATGATCTATGGAGTCTTAATTAAAAAAATACTATTTCTAACTGCTTACACCCAATTTCCATGTTATTGTGAATTAGACCGACAAACGTCAAATTGATGTCAATTGTGATTTTACCGGTCAGGGGGTCTAAAAAGGCCGTTTCGGGTGAATCATAATAAGATCCTATTTCGATTCATATTCGTAATTTTCACCAAATACGAATCTGCTAATGAATTAAATTGTCACTGAATCACTAAAATGAGGGACCATTTTATGAAATTTAGAGGAATTGCTTAGGATTTGCTGGGAATTCATAAAAGGAGGAATTGCTCAAAGTGGCCATTTTAGACCCAGTGGTCGCCATTTTTTCGGAGTTCTCGTTAGATGTCACGTTGCCAGTTTAATGAGAAATGGCGGCATTTTGTAATAGCCCGCCGGCGGGCTCCTGGGCTTAATTGGGTTAAAGTTTATTGTGCAACTAAACTAGACAAATATGAGCAAAATCATGAATAAAACTATAATTATTCTATTTATATTTATCTAAAAAACTGGTGTACATGGTGCAGGCTAAGTCTCCATACATTGCTAAAACGTCACCTTCATTTCAAAGAACCTATCATCAGAATTTTATTTGCATTTTTTATGATAAAAAAGGGGGCAAACGAGCAGACGGGTCACCTGATGGTAAGTGACTATCGTCGCCCATGGACACCTGCAACTCGGAGGGGGAGGGGAGGGGAAGGGGGGATTGGGGCCTCCGGTTACCTCACTCACTCAACAAAACACAATGCATTGCTTTACGCTGGTTTTCTGTGAGGCCGTGGTATCAGTCACGTTGAACATTTATTTTTTCTAAGGGTACATTTGCATGCATTTCTTCTAAGTGCATTTCTTCTAAGGGTACTCATCCTAAAGAGGGAAGACATACCAGGGGATAGGCAGAGTCTATCAGATAACTAATTAACAAACTCCTCAATACAGGAGATAGAGATATATCCAGCTGTGGACAGTAAAGCGATGACGCCATTAAAACAGAAAATGATGATACCACCTTCTCATAAACGTGACTCAGTTTATTTATGCTGACATACATACGTGCTAAACGATTTTCTATTATCAGATACGTTTTTCTGTTCGCTTGTACCTAGCTAGATTAATAAGAGATGTTTAATTATTACTAGCGGGTGTCCAGGAGACGGTTTTCTTCCCTCCATTCCCTCCCTAATACCTTCTTAGTGGTCACTTACGTCATTTAAGTAATAATATAATAATAATAATAATATAATCTCACGCCTTTTATCCCCGAGGGGGTAGGCAGAGGTATTCCATTACTGGATATACCCACATTTCACGAGATACATTGGACCCCTAAACGTGATGTGGTGAGCCCATCGCCGGACCGAGTCTGTTAACACATGTCTCAAAATTAATTCTGAGCCTGCAGGTTTCCTCACGATGTATTCCTTCACCGTCGAGCTAGTGATAAATATGTACTTTAAGTAACCTTTGCGTATTTCGTGCTTTAGACCCAGCGGTTTCGGCTGTGCGTTGATCGATCAGTCAGTCAGTCAGTCCATAAGCGAGTCAGTTTTTAGGGTTCCGTACCCAAAGGGTAAAACGGGACCTTATTGCTAATCCTCCGCTGTCCGTCCGTCTGTCACCATTACCAGGCTGTATCTCATGAACCGTGATAGTTAGACAGTGGAAATCACAGATGACCGCTATAACAACGAATACTAAAAAACTAAGTAAAATAAATATTTAAGGGGCTCCCAACAAACGTAGGGGGGGGGTAGGCAAAGGTATTCCGTTTCTGGAAATACCCACGTTTCACCAGTATATTCCCTGGACCCCTAAATGTGGTAGTAAGCCCATCGCCGGAGAGGATCTGTTACACATGCCTCACAATGAATTCTGGGACCTGCAGGTTTCCTCACGATGTTTTCCTTCACCGTCGAGATGGTGATAATGAATACCATAATTACGTAAATATTTATGGTGATATCGAGTACATACTACGCAATTATCCATGTGTAAGTAGGTCTAGTAATAGCTCAGTTCTTGTTGACTTGACTACATGCTTAGCAGATGTGTCATTGTCACTAATAGTCTAAATCGTTAGAATTAACTTAATGACAATGAGTAAATGAATTAACAAGAAACTTCATTGTTCAAGATCACTGACTGAATCCATTTCAACTGATTTTAACCGAATTTTTAAAATAGGTGGTTCTCAATTCGGTTGTTTTTCAAACGACTTCAAAAAAAGAGGTTATCAATTCGACTGAATGTTTTTTTTTGTTACCTCAGAACTTTCGACTGGGTGAACCGATTTTGATGATTCTTTTTTTGTTTGAAAGCTGGTGCTCCAGTTCATTTTGCGATTATTTCGAAATCAGATTTTCTTATTATATTTTTAAAATCGGTTCCTCTTTGGAGGTCATTTTTTGTCTGTAATTAATTATAGTAAATGAATAAGTATATATTTTCTTTGTAAATAAATCTAATCATATTTTTAAAATTAAATAAATTTGGTTCAGGTTTGATTCTGAGGCATGTGTTACAGCACCCGGTCTGTTTAAAAGTATTTTTCCAGAAATAGAATACCTCTACTATTCCCCTTGGAAATTAGCGATGTAATTGCCTTTGTGTAAATAAAATAGCGAAATAATCACAGGTATTTTAATAGTAAACGCGGATTTTTACGAGTTTCGTGCAATAAAAATGAAATTAAACTCCGCAAGTAATAAGCAATAACATCCAATATGCTTTGTGCGTTTAAAGTATGTACCTACCTATATTATACAAGTAGTTTTTACATTAAATCAAGAATCTAAAACAATAAAACCCGCAGGTCCCAAAATGAATTCTGAGACATGTGTAACAGACCCGGTCCGGCGATGGGCTTACCACCTATCACGTTTAGGGGTCCAATATATCTCGTGAAATGTGGGTAAATCCAGTAATGGAATACCTCTGCCTACCCCCTCGGGGATATAAGGCGTGAGATTATGTATGTTATGTAATAAAACTCTACCAAGATCGTGTCTGTACATTAAATATTTTTTGAAAATTGATGAATGTCTGTGCAGGCATCACGCAAAAAGTAGTGGACGGATTTTGATAAAATTTTGTGCGGAGATAACTGAGTAACTGGGTCAACACTTAGAGTACTTTTAAGTACAGGGACATATCTCATTCCCACGGGAAAATATAACAACTAGTTAAAAAGAAACTTGAAATTTACACTAATAATATAATAATAACCTATTCTATATACACCATACTCGTACTATACAATAATATTATAAAGAGGAAAGATTTGTATGTGTGTACCTTTGTTACGAATAACTCAAGAGCTACTGACCCGATTAAAAAAAATATTTTACCAATGTAGAGCTGCAATATCCCTGCGTCACAAAGGCTATTTATATTTTATCCCCGTATTCCCATGGGAACGGGAACTACGCGGGTGAAACCGCGCAGAACCGATATTGTTTTATAAGTTGTCAATAAGGCAGAGGGACAATAGTTACCACCATAAATTGAACTCTATGTAATTGAAATAGGATTCAAAACCAATTAAAAATTTAAACTGCCTATGCCCGTTAAAGGGTTAAACTATCACAATACATTAGGAAGTGACGGCAGTGACGCAAGTGACGGTCGTGTGGCAACACTTTTTACGTGCGTGTCACGCGTCGCTGGGTCGACATAATGACAGAGATCGATACTGTATGGGCTATTAGAGCCTATAGTTGCAGTGGACATGGTCTAATGTCGTCGTTGCTTACACGGGGCTATAGGCATCAGGACGAACCCAAGATTTGCATTAGGGATGTGACAGTGATCGAAAAAATCGATTAAATAAAAATCGATTTTTCTCTTTTTAATATTAATCGATTTTTGAAAAATCTATTAATTTTATTAAAAAAGTTGATTATACAAATACCAATTAATATAAGAAAATATTTTTTTTTCACATTCTTTATCCTTTATAACTGCTGTTTACAAAAATCGATTAAAATGTGTAATAATATAATCGATTAATAAAAAATCGATTATTTTTTATATCCCTAATTTGCATCAGGGGCGAAACCAAGTGGCACTCAAAGAGGGTAATCAATTTAAAAAGTAAATTAAAAAATTAAATAAATAATAAACAATTCCACCCCTAAACGTAATAGGTGGTGAGCCTTGTCTGTTACACATGCCTCAGAATTAATTCTACAAAATGCGGGTATGCTCACTATGTTTTCCTTCACCGTCGAGCTAGGGATGAATATATTATTATGAACATAAGTTTATTTATGAAAACTCTTTGTAAATTCGGAAGTAAAGATTAAAAAAAAATTTCTTTTAGTTAAATTTTGTTTTATGGGTTCAACATAGCCGTAACATAAGTAGTAAAAGTTCATGTAGACATATTGTATTTCAGTGATTTTGTGTGTTACTGGTTTAATAATATTCGGAAGTACCTACACTAAAATGTTTACTCATTCTGTACCTGTGTGCGTCATACAACATTTACTGAGCGAATTGCTATGATGTTTTCTCGTAAACATAATTATTAAAAACAGTATTAACTGCTTGTCAGGATAGCCTTAAAATACCCTATTACTTTAAAGTCACGTTTGGTACGCGTCATGTTTACAACAAAAACGCGAGATCACTTAAAGCGATAAGCCCGCCTGATGTATGTAGTAGGTACCTACTTTGTTCTGTCTAATTGTGTTTGCTTTAGGTAAAGCAGTAGTTTAGTATTGTTGAGGCTCGGGTTCGATTACTGATGAAGGCCAAAGAGTTTTTCAAAAACAAAAGCAGCGCCCCGCGGTTTCAGAAGCGTAGTTCCCGTTCCCGTGGGAACACGAGGATAAAATATAGCCTATGTGTTATTTTGATATATAAGCTAATAATAATAATAATATAATCTCACGCCTTTTATCCCCGAGGGGGTAGGCAGAGGTATTCCATTACTGGATATACCCACATTTCACGAGATATATTGGACCCCTAAACGTGATAGGTGGTGAGCCTATCGCCGGACCGGGTCTGTTTACACATGCCTCAGAATTAATTCTGAGACCTGCGGGTTTCCTCACGATGTTTTTCCTTCACCGTCAAGCTAGTGATAAATATGTACGTAAGTATATATAAGCTATATAACTGTAAAGTTTCATCGAAATCCGTTCAGTAGTTTTTGCGTGAAAGAGGAACAAACATCTACCTATAAATCCATACATACAAACTTTCGCGTTTATAATATTAGTAGGAATAGGATTTATCACTAGCGCGACGGTGAAAGAAAACATTTACATTCTGACACTTGTGTAACAGAATCCCGGTTCGTCGATAGGTTTAACAACTCTATCACAACTGTGGCTCAAAATACACTGCTAAAAGTACTTTTAAGTAGCTACTTCCGTGTATGAAACATCTCTGCCAACTGCCTGTATGAATCAGTGTTTATTTATTTTATTTTTGCGTCGGGAACTGTTAGCCAAGATTTGGCAATACAAAGTTATTTACTAAACCTGAATAACTATAAACCGTTACATTCTCCTAGACAATTCAAAGGCTGTTATCTGGTTGGGCAATGCAATAATATTTCCGAATTATTTAAACTTCGAACAAAAACTCACTCAACAGTCTATTCCGTTTGAGAATCTCCAAAACGTTTCTGAACGACGCACTCAATGCCATTTTGGAACACAAGTTTTTCAGAATTCAAATTCGGAGCGGAACGCGATTGGTTGATCAATCGGCCATCTTGGTACCGGCAGGCGCGACTGCGCGAGGCTGACTGGCCGGTCGAAAGCGAGCAAATAGGTTTTACTCGTGAAATGTTTTTGTTCGGATATTTAGTGCCGTGTTGCAACTTGCACTATTACTAACGAGGTGTATCAGAGATTTATTGTGGATTGTATTCGATATCTTAAAATAAAAATAAATAATCTCACGCCTTTTATCCCCGAAGGAGTAGGAGGTATTCCATTTCTGGAAATACCCACTTTTCACGAGAATATTCGACCCCTAAACGTGATAGGTGGTGAGCCCATCGCCGGACCGGGCGTGTTACACATGCCTCAGAATTAATTCTGGGACCTGCGGGTTTCCTACGATGTTTCATGATGCTATGATGAATATAATGTAGGTACGTAATTTTTTAAATCTCATTGGTACATGCCAGAATTTGAACCCGAGCCTCACTGATTATTATAATGAGAAGCGGGCTCTTTAACCTTAAAGCAATAACTGTTCTCCGATATCTTAAAAAGCAATAATCCTTTGGAGAAGTGGGTATCTCTAGAAATGGAATACCTCTGCCTCGGGCATAAAAAGCGTCAGATTAAAAAAAAATATTTTTCAATTTGCTGTGATCATCAAAATAAAATCAACAAAATCTAGTATCCTAAGTTAACGTACCTTCCGAAACATGGAAGCGCTCGTGATATAACATAAATTTGTTAGTAGTCGGTCACCCATCCACTGACTGACCGCGCCCAACTTTGCTTAATCGGTGTGTTCGTTACAAACACACTGCTACCGCAGGGCTACGAGAGGTTTTCGTTGTGTTCACTTGGAACACAATAGAAGTCTTTAAGCCATGTCAGATACCTTTGAGTGGCTTGAAAAATTCTGACAGTTAGGTGGCCACAAGCTTAACACCATCTCCCAATCCAATATGCGAATCAAACTCTAATTTGGTCGGTTTATAGGGTTCCGTACCCAAAGGGTAAAAACGGGACCCTATTACTAAGACTTTGCTGTCCATCCGTCCGTCTCTCTGTCACCAGGCTGTATCTCAAGAACCGCGATAACTAGACAGTTGAAATTTTCACAAATTATGTATTTCTGTTGCCGCTATAACAACAAATACTAAAAATAAAATAAAATATTTAACGGGGGCTCCAATACAAAAAACGTGATTTTTTTGCCGTTTTTATAGATAATGGTAAAACACTGGAAATGTAGATACTTGTAAAATCAAAATGCCTTTACTAACCCCTTAGAGGATGAGGTGTGCGTATAAGGTTTTTTAAGTTATGTTTTTATTTTTTAAAAGGAATGCCAACAATTTTGAACACGGTGTTTCACCGAATAAACAATATTTGTGATTATAAATGAACATCTAGAACGCCTGTTTTGTTTATGAAAGCAATTGCGAGCTAGTGTGATTTTCCATAATCACTTGTATTTAGTGGTATTATTCGTATTGTAATATGGGAACCTTTTTAAACCGACTTCAAAAAAGAAAGAGGTTTCTCAATTCGAGCGCATTTTTTAATGTGTTTTCGCGGACTATTTATTTATTTTTTATTTTAAATTGTGGGACACAATTAACACACGGTTATTTAGTCCCAAACTAGGCAGAGCCTGTACTATGGGTACTAACAACTGATAAACATACTTAAATAAATATTAAACACTCAGACACGAAGCCAACAGACATGTTAATGCACACAAATGTTGGCCCCGAGCGGGGATCGAACCCGCGACCTCCGGCTCAGAAGGCAGGGTCACTACCAACTGAGCCAACAGGCCCGTCATTTATTTGTTTAACTTCATGTACCAAGAAAATGTACACATGGCGAACTTAATGCCTAAAGGCATTATCTACCGGTCAACCATCAGGTTAAGCAGAACAAAGGCGACGTTTCAGGAATCTATGGAGCACCATGTACTCTACACCAGTTTTTTAGATAAATGTAAATAAAATAACTATAGTTTTATTCATGATTTTCCTCATATTTGTCTAGTTTCGTTGCACCATAAACTTTAATTTTCATTAAACTGGCAACGTGACGACCGAAAAAAAAATGGCGACCTGACCAGTAAAATGACAATTGACATTATATTTTGACGTTTGTCTAACTTCACAATAACATGGAAATTGGGCCGAAGGAGTTAGAAATAGTATTATTTCAATAGAATTTTATAGATTATCATCGAAGTAAAATTACTTTTGTGCAAGTTAAATAGATTGAAATGATTTTTTAAAATATTTTTCTGATAATCACTAGATTTCTCTATATTTCACGCTGGTGTACAACGTGCAGGCCCAAGATGGAACGTTTCCTTTGGCAATTCTGCCAAATGACAGACTCGCACGTGGCCTGTTTTTTATTTAGTTCTACCTTCCCAATTTCACATATTGGTTACCAATAGTCTCCGAGTAAAATAGCTGTGATAGACAGACGGGACGATAGGGTTCAGTTTCTTTTGCATTTGACTACGGAACGCTAATACATCTTGTCCTCAATACAGAATAAAAATATGACTTGTCCTTGGTCGAGGAGTTTATTGCGAGTTATGAGAAGTGATTTTTAGGGTTCCGTACCCAAAGGTTAAGAACCACTCTAAAGAGTAAAAAAACCTACTTCAATCTTTAACTTATATCATTTCTCATGGATGCAGTTGTCAGAACACCTATCTGCGAACACCTGTAAATGGCTTCGTTGACTTATTTTTAGGTGTTAGTTACATTTCTTAATTTGCTGTAGGTGTTCCGAAAAAAAAAAGAACTGGACTAAATTAAATGGGACTAATCTGGAAGCACCAGCTTTAAATTTAAAAAAAATCATCCAAATCGGTTCACCCAGTCGAAAGTTCTGAGGTAAGAAACATAAAAAAAATAGGTTGTCTGTAAAGTCGGTTTACTGACGATAGTTGAACGTGATGTGACAACGTCATAAGAAAATACTGATGGAATGGATTGTGCCTCTTTGTCGCTCGTTGCGCGCTCTCGCTTGCACTGGAACGCCGCATACGTCATACTTTTTCGTGCATGCAGCCTCCATCGAATTATAAGACGCTGTCACGTCAAAAAAAAAACTGATGATTTTATAACCTTCTTTTTTTGAAGTCGGTTAAAAACGGGAAACTAATAGGTACTAAGACTTCGCTGTCTGTCCGTCCGCCTATCTGTCACCATGCTGTATCTCAAGAACCGCGACAGCTAGAAAGTTGAAATTTTCACAAATTAAGTATGTATTTCTGTTGCTGCTATAACAACAAATACTAAAAACAAAATAAAATAAATATTTAAGGGGGGCTCCCATACGACAAAAGTGTTTTTTTTTGTCGTTCTTATAGGTAACTAGCAGCGCCCCGCGGTTTCCCGTTTCCGTAGGAATACTTTGTTAAAATATAGTCTATGTGTTATTCTGATGTATAAGCTATATAACTGTTAAAAGTTTCATCAAATCCGTTCAGTAGTTTTTGCGTGGAAGAGGAACAAACATCCATCCGTACGAACTTTCGCGTTTATAATATTAGTAGGATGGTACGGAAACCTTCGTGCGCGAGTCCGACTCGCACTTGGCCAGTTTTTTTTTTTGTCATATCTTGGACCCACTGAGCTCTTGGAACTCTTGTACCTGTTTGACCTTCAAGGTTTTATGGTGTTGCCAACCTAAAGGTTCTTGCAAAGGTTTATTTTTTTAAAGTTTGCTTGTCAGCTTCGACATTCGATAGCAGCTTACTTTTTAATAGCTCTTGTTTAGAGCTGTGATAGCACAGTTTTTAAAGAGTCCGGTTCGCATTCGTAAAGCTCGAGTTTGAATTCTGGCTAGGGAATGTAGTCATGAGCACATGAAACTTTACACTTGTGCTAGTCTGACCTCTAACGCGATTGTAATAAGAACGTTACAAAGTTCAATGTGTAAAGCTCTACGTGCTCTTGACTGTACCAATGATTTTTTTTAAAACATATGTATTTTCTTACTAGCTCGACGGTGAAGGAAAACATCTCGAGGAAACCCGCAGGTCTCAGAATTAATTCTGAGACATGTGTAAATAGACCCGGTCCGGCGATGGGCTCACCACCTATCACGTTTAGGAGTGCAAAGAATATACTGGTGAAAAGTGGGTATGATCTGGAATGGAAAACCTACTGCATAGGTATTTAACCCTTAGCCAGGCAGTGGACGAATATGTACCACTTTAAATTGAACTCTATTTAATTAAAATAAGATTCAAAACCAATGACAAATTTAAAAAGCTATGCCTAGCCACAGATATTACAATACTATGCCTAGCTAAGGGATAATATGGACCAGTAATAACTAAAATCTGCTACATTGATGATCATCACTACATAGTATAAAACAAGGTCGCTTTCTCTGTCCCTATATCCCTATGTCCTTATGTCCTTTGTATGCTTAAATCTTTAAAAATACGCAACGGATTTTGATGCGGTTTTTTAATAGATAGAGTGATTCAAGAGGAAGGTTTCAGTATAAGCATTGTACCCGTGCGAAGCCGGGGCGGGCGCTAGTAGCAAATATAATAAATAAATAATCTCACGCCTTTTATAGCCGAGGGGGTAGGCAAAGGCGTTCCATTTCTGGATATAAGTACCCACTTTTGATGAGATATTCGTTGGACCCCTAAACGTGATAGGTGGTGAGCGCATCGGCAATTAATACCTCGCGTTTTCGGTGCCGTCGGTGATAGCCAAAGAGATTAAAATATAATAAGGCATAGAGGGGACAAGGCGAGGAAAATTTGAAGTCAAAAGTTATTCCAAGTGGAATAAGTCTAGTACAATTTCGACCGAATGAAAGCTCGCGTTCATACTAACTGACATGACAAGGACATGACGCTTAGGCTTCAAAGTTTTGTATGACAATATTTCCAATGCCCCCTCTATGCCCTATTATATTTAAATCTCTTTGGTGATAGCAATTATATACGCAGTTAATTTATAGGTAATTGAAATTATATTGTTTACACAGCTGTTTTAAAGGTATTGTATTTACAGGTGGTTAATCAACTGTTTAAGGTTATATGCTGAAATTTCAGAAGTTTTCATTCATTTATGTTAGTCAACACTAATATTTTAAAGAGGAAAAAATTGTATTTTTATGTTATGTTATGATCCCCACTTAACAAGAGTATATTCGACCCCTAAACGTACCTAATAACTGGTGAGCTTATTGCGGGACCGGCAGGCGTATTCAGGGAGCTTCGATATTCGATATCGGAAAATCTGTCGAAAACTTTCGAGATGGGCTGATGTTGGTATCGAAAACTAATGTCATATGTGACATAAGGATTCGGAAAATTTTCCGCGGCTGTCAGAAACGCCTAGAATCAAGTTTCCAAAGTCGATAGATTCGACTTCGGAAATTTTTTCACTCGATCTGAATCGATCGGAAACGGTACCGAGTCTCCGTGAATACGCCTGCGGGTCTGTTACACATGCCTCAGAATTAATTCTTAGTCCTGTGGGTTTCCTCACTATGTTTTCCTTCACCGTCGGTCTAGTGATAAATATAATAATAATTATTAGAGTATTTGACACAAGAACCTTGCGTCCCTGCGCTTCTAAACTACGTGAGTTTTGAAAGGGGGGCGGGGAGGGGTTCGGAAAAACTCACGAAATATCACAAGAAAGGAGGATTTATTGATGCTTAATTTTCCAAAATTTTATCATTTCGTCATCGAAAATTTCAATATAGTACTGTCTACCCAAAAAATATACATGATTTCGGTATGGGGGGGGGTCGTCTAAAACCTCACCACACATCACCAAGGGAGGGAGGGATTAATGGACGACCCCCTAGGGGAAACACTGAATCTTAGAAGAACAGTGACCGGCCTATAAGTTATACAGGTAATGGAAGCTAAATATCTAAATGGATCTTATTGTTCTGTTAAAGTATATATTTTTATTAATATGTATTTGTATTAAGTACCAAGAATTTAACTCCTCGTGTATGAAAGGCGATCTCACTTCCAACGAAGTCGTCGCTGCTTTTTTTTATTAGAGACTAGTGACCCGCCCCGGCTTCGCACGGATGCAATGCTAACACTAAAACCTTCATCTTGAATTTCTCTATCTATTAAAAAAAACGCATCAAAATCCGTTGCGTGGTTTTCAAGATTTAAGCATACATAGGGATATAGGGACAGAGAAAGCGACTTTGTTTTATACTATGTAGTGATAAACATCTGACTATGTAAGTGTTGTGTCATAAATATGTAAGTTTTTTGTTTTAAACCTTGAAAACGAGTGTTGTTACATGCAAAGTTTGCTTAGAACAATATTTGAGTGTGTAAATACATTAAAAAGTGTTTCTTACGTGCGGAATATTATCATCCGGTTAGATAAAAAAACCTTCTTCACTACATAGTATAAAGCAAACTACGCAACGGATTTTGATGCGGTTTTTTTTAATAGATAGTCACTGACGGACTAAGGTAGGGGAAGGGGCGGTCCGCCCCGGGCCTCTGGTACTGGGGATGAAAAGTTCTCTTAATCAAATCCTAAACAAGGATAAAAGGCAGTTCTTAATAGAAACTTATTAATAGAAAAGATTCCAGCGAACTGAGAACCTCTTCCGTTTTAAAGTCGGTTAAAATCTAGGTTTCCGTTTCAGCTTGTACAGTCAAGAGCACGTGGAGCTTGACACGTTGGACTTTGTAACGTTCTTATTGCAATAGCCTTAGAGATCAGACTCGCACTGCAAGTGTAAATTTTCATGTGCTCTTGACTGTACCATCTAACAAATAATGTTTACAGAACACATTGTCGCCGGCGACACGCGAATACTTATAGGTGACCGATTGTGTTTGACGCCTTGTTTCATCAGCTGTTTAGAGTGGACATAGCGGCCGCCATATTGGATTTTTACATTCACATTTTCCACACTAATCTACACTACTACAGACGCTAGGTTGTTTATGTGTTGTACAATAAATTTTATGATTTTTGGGCCTGTTGGCTCAGTTGGTAGTGACCCTGCCTTCTGAGTCGGAGGTCGCGGGTTCGATCCCCGCGGGGCCAACATTTGTGTGCATGAACATGTCTGTTGGCTTGTTTAGCACACAATGGTACAGGCCCTGTCTAGTTTGGGACTAAATAACCGTGTATGAATTGTGTTCCACAATTTATTATTATTATTAATTTATGGATGCGGGAAGCACAACACCGGTCATTCTGATGTTTTGGGGAGGTCTATGTCCAGCAGTGGACGTATTTCGTCTGAATAAGTCATGAAATTTGGCAGCACTATAGTTAGGTTTAGGTTCAAAGAACTTTATTTCTCAAAAGAACTAAATAATACAGTTCACTTACTTGAGATTAAGTAACACATATTATTTAAAATTAACTTGGTTCCCTGGCACAAGTTAACATTTACAAATAGTACCTAGTAGAAGCATAAATATATATCTAAATATCTAATTTATACAGTAAACTATTTTATTTTACGTTATATACAAAGAGATTAAAATATAATAAGGCATAGAGGGGACAAAGCGAGGAAAATTTGAAGTCAAAAGTTATTCCAAGTGGAATAAGTCTAGTACAATTTCGACCGAATGACAGCTCGCGTTCATACTAACTGACATGACAAGGACATGACGCTTAGGCTTCAAAGTTTTGTATAAAAATATTCCCATTGCCCCCTCTATGCCCTATTATATTTAAATCTCTTTGGTTATATAGAACCTGGGATTTAAGTTTTACTTTAAATGAATACAAATAGTTTACATAATGACGCATTGGTACAGTCAAGAGCACGCTAAGCTTGACACTTTGGACTTTGACCCGGCCCTGTATTCTATTGCGCGCAGTATAAATCAGAGCTCAGCTTAAACTGGTAGTGTCAAGCTTGACTTGCTCTTGACTGTACATGCCAGGATTTGAACCCGGGCCTCACTGATTGTCATGAGAAGCGGGCTCTTAAACCATAAGGCTATCACTGCTATACACACAAACATACATTGTGATAGCCTTTACGGTTAAAGAGCCGGCTGAAAATCAGTGAGGCTCGGGTTCGAATCCTGGCATGTACCAATGAGTTTTCCAAAAACTTACGTACATATTTATCACTAGCTCGACGGTGAAGGAAAACATCGTGAGGAAACCCGCAGGTCTCAGAATTAATTCTGAGACATGTGTAAATAGACCCGGTCCGGCGATGGGCTCACCTATCACGTTTAGGGGTCCAATGTATCTCGTGAAATGTGGGTATATCCAGTAATGGAATACCTCTGCCTACCCTCTCGGGGATGAAAGGCGTGAGTTTTTTTTATATATACATATATATATATATAATCTCACGCCTTTCATCCCCGAGGGGGTAGGCAGAGGTATTCCATTACTGGATATACCGTGATAGGTGAGCCCATCGCCGGACCGGGTCTATTTACACATGTCTCAGAATTAATTCTGAGACCTGCGGGTTTCCTCACGATGTTTTCCTTCACCGTCGAGCTAGTGATAAATATGTACGTAAGTTTTTGAAAAACTCATTGGTACATGCCAGGATTCGAACCCGAGCCTCACTGATTTTCGGCCGGCTCTTTAACCGTCCGGGCTATCACTGCTCTCTTTAACCGTCCGGGCTATCACTGCTCTTTTTTTATTTTTTTTTTATTTATAATACATCACCTAGTAAGTTAATAGAAGCTTGTAAATTGAGACCGTAGATGCGGCTAAAGGGCCTGTGGGCCTATTTGTGGCCATAGCACACATTCTCGTGTGGTTTTCGACATACTTGCTTAAGAGTTACTTAACCCCAAGGCTGTGGAGTTGCCAACTTTAGCAGCGATGCTCAAACTTTGACATATATAGGGGAGTTCCCTTTGATTTAATGTTAGGATTAAAACAACGGATTCAGATTATAAAGCAAGCTCTTTATGTAATTGTTTGGTGTCCTAAATAAATAAAATAAAATAAAAATATTTTCAACTATAGTATACAATACAATACAATAACTCTTTATTGTACACCAAAAACAACACAATATGGATACCAACATTAACTAAAGTACAATGGGCGGTCTTATCGCTTTTAGCGATCTCTTCCAGACAACCTTAGGATGGATGAAACATTATATTACACATCTAGGAAAGTAAAGTAAAATAATATTCCCTCCCCTCCCCCTACTCCCACCTCAAAGGTCGGCAACGCAGTTGTGACTCTTGAGTTGCAGGTGTCCATGGGCGACGGACGTCACTTACCATTCAGGTGACCCATCTGCTCGTTTGCCCCCTTTTTTATCATAAAAAAATATATAAATATCACATGTAATCTGAGGATCTACAAACATGTGATCTGAGGCTTTCTTATTTACTCCCCGAGGTGTGTCTACTTTTTTCTTTTCGACGAAGGCGGAAAGCGTCAACTTCATTTAGCACAGCGGGACGAAATTTGCCGCTTTCCGCCCGGAGAAATTAAAAAATCATTATTTTATTTATAGGGTAGGTAAATAGTTATCGATGTATATCAGAACCCCAATTTTTGAAATTTTATTTGTCTGTCGGGGAACGGGAATAAACTGGATCCGCGCGGGCAGCGCTGCGGACACCCGCTACTATTGTAATAAACTTGGTGCAAATAAAATAAATAATAAATATTATATTTATACTATAAATATTTATTTATTTAGTTTGAGCATCTCATTCTGCATAATTGCAAGTAATTATGTTGACGTTATAGCGTAATAACAATATTACTATCGTTAGGCAAGTTGGTCATTGTATAAATGACTTCCTATGAAAGTATTAGGGTTGTCTAATCTAAATGACGAGACAAGGGAACTATCGCAAAATGTCAGATTCGCAAAATGACGGATTCGCAAAATGTCTGAATTCTGACATTCTGCAGTAATAACTAATAACATAGAACTCGATAGAGTAAAACCCGAGTTTAACTTACCTATACAATACAATACAATAACTCTTTATTGTACACCAAAAACAACACGATATCGATACCAACATTAACTACAATTCAATGGGCGGTCTTATCGCTTTTAGCGATCTCTTCCAGACAACCTTAGGATGTTACTCAGGGATCTTGTAGCTTTCCATTGGTGAAAGAATTTTTAAAATTGGTCCAGTAGTTTTTGAGTTAATTCGTAACAAACATACAAAAATACAAATCTTTCCTCTTTATAATATTAGTCTAGAAGTATAGATATAGATGAACAAATACATAGACAACGAGGTTTAACCCTGGTAGTAATAACAAACTCAGACAGCGATCGTGAAGTAAATACTCACCATTGTCTAGTATTATAAGAGGATTTCCTGCACTATGGGAACTAAACACCCGACTGACCGACCATAGACAAACAAGAATCGCTTACAGATAAGATGCATATTAATATAATAATAATAATAATCTCAAGGGGGTAGGGAGAGGTATTCCATTTCTGGATATACCCACTTTTCACCAGATACCTATTCTTTGGACCCCGAAACGTGATGGGTGGTGAGCCTATCGCCGGACCGGGGGATCGATTTTTGAATCTCACCAAGTGACTAATTCTCAGCGATGTGAGTGATTTCCGAAAGTTCGTATTTTTGAAACTCATCGGTGACTTACATTTGTCATACCTATGATATCGATGTACGTGTGCCCCCACCCACTCGTAATTGAAATCACCATGCGATTGTTTTTGACAGTTGACGTAGTGCCACCTGCCAAAAGTGCCAAAGTATGTTTTTTGGAAGAATTAGCAGCGGGGCTCGATTGTGATATTTTGTGATTGCGACGATTTATTGAAAACAGCATGTGACTTTCAAAAATACGGCTTTTGGAAAATGGTGACATAAAAGTCATCGGTGATAATTTTAGTCACCGGTGATTTTGATATCACCAGTGAGATTCAAAAATCGCACTCCGGGTCTGTTTACACATATCTCAGAATTAATTCTGAGACCTGCGCGGGTTTCCTCACGATGTTTTCCTTTACCGTCGAGCTAGTGATAAATATGTACCTACGTAAGTTTTGAAAAACTCATTGGGGTTTAGGGTGTGCGTTGAGATATCACCAATCAGTCAGTCAGTATAGATGGTACGGAAACCTTCTTGCGCAAGTCCGACTCGCACTTGGCTGGTTTTTGTAAAGGGTTATTGTGAAGCGAAAGTACGTGCAATGACTTTCAATAAGCGAGTTTCGAGTGATTACGTTTAAAGTTTTCTTCCATAACCGATGACCTTGCCAAGAATACTGCTATTTATCTTGAGTTCATGTTTCCGTCGTTGGACTTTGTCCGGGCAAACTTCCTTGCACCTTGAAAACTGGTTCTGAGTTACTACTTGTAGAATACAGAAATTGACGGGCCTGTTGGCTCAGTTGGTAGTGACCCTGCCTTCTGAGTCGGAGGTCGCGGGTTCGATCCCCGTGTGCATGAACATGTCCGGCTTCGTGTCTGGTCGTTTAATATTTATTTAAGAATGTTTATCAGTTGTTTAGTACCCATAGTACAGGCCCTGCCTAGTTTCGCACTAAATAACCGTGTGTGAATTGTGTCTCACAATTTATTATATTACCGACTTCAATCTTCAACTTATATGGTTTTCTCATAGATGCCGTTGCGTTGTCAAAACTGGACGATATTAAAATGGGACCAATCTGGACAAGCTTTCAAATAAAAAAAAATCCAAATCGGTTCACCCAGTCGAAAGTTCTGAGGAAACAAACAAAAAAAAATACAGATGAATTGATCACCTCCTCCCTTTTGAAGTCGGTTAAAAACAGACTAGTGCGAGTCGGACTTGCCCACCGGTAACGGGAACTACGCAGGCGAAACCGCGGGGTGCCGCTAGTATTCAAATACCTTGATAATTGATTTCGTTTTAATTACAAATGTATACTTTTAGACTGTAATTTATGATTTACTTGTAGTACTTGTACTTGTACCGAAAATCAGTGAGGCTCGGGTTCGAATCCTGGCATGTACCAATGAGTTTTTCAAAAACTTACGTACATATTTATCACTAGCTCTACGGTGAAGGAAAACATCGTGAGGAAACCCGCAGGACCCAGAATTAAATCTGAGACATGTGTATACAGACCCGGTCCGGCGATGTGCTCACCACCTATCACGTTTACGGGTCGAAAACTCTCGTGAAAAGTGGGTATATCCAGTAATGGAATACCTCTGGCTACCCCTTCGGGGATAAAAGGCGTGAGATTATTAATTTATTTTTATTTTTATCCATTCTCCCAAAAATATAGTACGTACCTACTCGCCTCTGCCAACTATAACGAGAATGTGTGGACGTCTTTGAGTATTAAACCAAAAGGAGACGACACTCGCACTAGTTTCTTTGCAAAAAAGTCTGCCAATTTCTGCGGGGGGGACGAGGAAACAAACACAAATAATGTTAAAACAAACGCATTTTTTGACAAAACAATTAAACACTAGCTTGAACTAGATGCACACAAATACATTCACCAATACGAGCACTCCGTGAACTTAAAAAAACTAGTTGTATATAACAGGTATGATCGTTGACCGACACTTTTCTTGGCAGATTCGAACACCTGTCAGTGGCATCTCCGGTTGGTTTAATACTCAAAGGTGGACGTATATGATTCTGTGCAAATTGGATCTCGCAACAGCCAGCGAAGATGAGAATGTTGCAACTTACACCTCGCTGTCTCCGACGATTATTTACTTTACGCAATCTCTTATGTAAGTAGCATTTGAAGTTCTAAGAATTATAACACATTTGAATAGATACGAAGATGGATTTAACTCAAAGATATTAAAGTAAGGATAAGTTATATTCATACTGCGCGCGTAGAGGGGAGGGGGGACATGTAAATAAATAAATAGTTTAGATTTCGATCACTTAAAGAATTTTCTTCGTCAAATCAGTAGTTCCAGAGATTGCAACCAACAAACATACAAACAATTTAACTATTATAAAACCATGACCTTCCGAGACGCACAGCGATTCATCACGCCCCAGATTCGAACCTACGACCTTAGTGTAATCGCCAAGATTGCCTAACCGAGCGAATCGCAACAGCTAAACGGGCGGTTACACGATTAGTGTGAGACAATGGCATGTACGGAAACAAAAACCGGCCAAGTGCGAGTCGGACTCACGCGCGAAGGGTTCCGTACATTTATCTATAAAAACGGCAAAAAGACGGAGCCCCCTTAATATTTATTTATCTCTTAAAGCGATAAGACCGCCCATTGTACTTTTTTATTCATTGTGTCACTTGTTGCATATTTTTATTGGAGTACAATAAAGATTTGTTACTTAATAAATATTTATTTTATTCTGTTTTTAAGTAGGTATTTGTTGTTGTGGCGGCAACAGAAATACATCATCTGTGAAAATTTCAACTGTCTAACTATCACGGTTCATGAGATACAGTTCTAACACACACTCTGACAGACGGACGGACAGTGGTCTTAGTGATAGGGTCCCGTTTTACAATTTGGGTACGGAACTATTAAAACCGGCCAAGTGTGAGCTTGGACACGAATAGAGTATGGTTTCGAGAGAAAATTTTTAATGTAACCAGTTAAAATACGATTTAAAAAATAAAAAATGTGCTTACGACTATACCACTACTGTATTTTGGACCCGTAAATATAACAAGTGTGTTAAGCTTGGGTCCCACGGTCCGTAAAATCGCGGATGCACGCAGACCAGCTCGCACGACGCACCGTGGGAACGGCCTCGTCCGTGATAGCACAGAACGTCTGTGGCGGTGCGCCCGTATCCATCGTGAGTCGGTAACTTCAAAGGTGCGCTCTTCTCTCTCTTTCTTTCGCTTTGCATTATGACAACATAAAAACATCTACACACACCGACACGCACCGTTGGACCGGCCCTGCCTGCGGTGCGTCGCCGTCCGTGCTCGTCGGCTGAGTGTAGCTGATCCGTAGAATAGCGGACCGTGGGACCCCAGCTTAATTCCACAAATGTTGCGCAGTGATGTTACAAGTTGTATCATATACTGTAATGCTCGGTCGGTTCTCCTCCCTCACTGATGTAATGTATTATGTAACGTTACACTATGAATAGTAAAGATTTGTACCTATTGTTGTATTTTTCTGAAGAATAATCTCAAAAACTACTGAACCAGTGAGTGGTGAGCAGTGATAGCCTTTACGGTTAAAGAGCCGGCCGAAAATCAGTGAGGCTCGGGTTCGAATCCTGGCATGTACCAATGAGTTTTTCAAAAACTTACGTACATATTTATCACTAGCTCGACGGTGAAGGAAAACATCGAGAGAAAACCTGCAGGTCTCAGAATTAATAAAGGTCTGAGACATGTGTAAATAGACCCGGTCCGGCGATGGGCTCACCACCTACCTCGTTTAAGGGTCCAATGTATCTCTTGAAATGTGGGTATATCCAGTAATGGAATACCTCTGCCTACCCCCTCGGGGATGAAAGGCGTGATTATTTATTTAACTACTGAACCAATTTTTAAAATTCTTCCACCAATGGAAAGCTTACTTTTCTGGGAGTAGCAGGGGCGATAGTTTTCCCACAAGAACATACATTGACGTTTCACTTTAAAGATAAATGGATCAGCCACAATGTATGTTGTTGACCAAACCTACGGCGCTGTACGTTCCGCAGATGTGGCGCGACCCTTATGGGTTCGAAAAACAAATTGAAAAAAATGCGGTAATTCCAGAAATGGGTAGTTGACAGCATCGAAATTAAATTGCGAGTAGTCATACATTAAAAAGATTATCCCAAAACACCTCAAAATATGTATTTCGATTTTCAATTTACAATTATAGCAAATTTAAAAATAATAAAACAATCAAAAAAAGTGCTGCAATTGAGTACTACAAACTATGACGTCACGGTTTGCTATTTCAGTACATTTTCCATAGTAAAATTTCGTTTTGACAGATCGTAAAAAGTAACTGATTTGACTAGGTAGGACACAACCCTAATGTACTTGTGCGGTAACACGTGAGTTTATGTTTATTTTTGAACGGCCGCTGCCTTCTAATGAGAACAATTTTCACAAAGAAAGTACTAAAGTTACTGCTAGATATTGTTAGGACAGTTACTCAAGTAGGTTATAGTCGTGACAACAGCCAGTTTGCATTGCAATAATGATATTTTGGCGAGAATACTATTTCCAGAATAAGTACCTATAGTTTTTATGGGTCTTATATAAGAGTACATATTTTTAATTGCTTTGGCAAAGTTAAGTACTAACACTTTGCATTTTCAGAGCGTAATTTTCTCAAAGTGACTCTATACAGAAATATACACAAAACAAAGTCTGGTTATCGCGAGGAAACCCGCAAGTTCCAGAATTAGTTCTGAGGCATGTGTAACAGACCCGGTCCGGCGATGGGCTCACACCTATCACGTTTAGGGGTCGAATATTCTGGTGAAATGTGGGTATTTCCAGAAATGGAATAGTGCTACCCTCTCGGGGATAAAAGGTGTGAGTTTATTTATTTTTTATAAAGTCTGGTTAGTAACACTATATGCTTGTGCACGTGCTCTTGATTGTACCACAGGCAAAGAGATAATAATAATATTAATAAATTATTTTTCAGACTTCTAGATCCAAACAAGTTAGTAAAAAAGTATCCTAAAGACTACGTTAGTTACAAAAAAACAGACAAAACATACAAATTTATATGAACCTATATATGTTAGTTTATAACCTTCTATGTTAATAACTAATAACTACTTTTAGATAAAAGATATTAAAATATAATAAGGCATAGAGGGGACAAAGCTGGACAAAGCGAGGAAAATCTGTACGAATGACATTTCGCGTTTATACTAACTGACATGACGCTTGAGATTCAACGGTTTGTTTGTTTTTGACGGGCCTGTTGGCTCAGTTGGTAGTGACCCTGCCTTCTGAGTCGGAGGTCGCGGGTTCGATCCCCGCTCGGTTCCAACATTTGTGTTCATGAACATGTCTGTTGGCTTCGTGTCTGGTCGTTTAATATTTAAGTATTTTTATCAGTTGTTTAGTACCCATAGTACACGGCCTGGATAGTTTGGGACTAAATAGCCGTGTGTGGATTGTGTTGTGTCCCACAATTTATTTATTACTATAGCGGCGCCCCGCGGTTTCAGCCGCTTAGTTCCCGTTCCCGTGGGAAAACGGGGATAAAAGCATGTGTTATTCTGATGTATAAGCTATATAATTGTAAGTTTCATCAAAATCCGTTCAGTAGTTTTTGCGTGAAAGAGGAACAAACATCCATCCATACATCCACACTTCCATACATCCATCCATACAAACTTTCGCGTTTACAATATTAGTAGGATTTGTTATGAAAATATTCCAATTGCCCTGTTATATTTTAATATCTTTGACCGCAGGGCTATAACCGCGAGTATTTAACAATAGATCTTCAACTGCGGTACTGACGGAACACAGAAGTGAAAGTAGAACGCAGTATGACCCAGTGGTATCTACATTTATTTACATATAAAGATGGACGGACAAGAAAGCCGATCAAATTTAAATTAGAAAATCGAGGAAAAGTGGTTAAACTAGTTTGCTTACTAAAAATAAATAATTCTAAAATAAGAGAAATGATTGACTTACGAAACTATAGTTTACTAGCTTTTACCCGTGGCTTCGCTCGCGCACGTTTATTTCACCCCCTCAGGGGTTGAATTTTGCAAAATCCTTTCTTAGTGGATGGCTACACTTTATAAGCTATCTATGTGCAAAAATTTCAAGTCTCTAGACCCAGCGGTTTAGGCTGTGCGTTGATACATCACATCACCAATCAGTCAGTCAGTTTATCATTTTATACAAATATAGGTATATAGATGATCCGGTATTAGAAATATTAGGTATACTTTCATCTGTTATTTGACGCTGACAAAGATAAAAAAAGAAGAATATGTGGGCAGAAAACTAGCGCAGACTTCACTACGGGCGATGCATTCTTCTCCCCCCCTCCCTACCTGGGGGGGGGTACTACGTGTCACGGGTCTTTACCAGCTTAAATCAACCCAAGGATCAATTGTGCCAAGTGGCTTCTTCTTACAAAAGTGATTGGTCACTACCAGCCCAAATACGCTGCAATACTATCGTAAAATATCAAACCTCCTGGTGCAGTATAACACCGCCCATTGTACTTTAGTTAATGTTGGTATCCATATCGTGTTGTTTTTGGTGTACAATAAAGAGTTGAAGGAGCAGTGATAGCCCGGACGGTTAAAGAGCCGGCCGAAAATCAGTGAGGCTCGGGTTCGAATCCTGGCATGTACCAATGAGTTTTTCAAAAACTTACGTACATATTTATCATTAGCTCGACGGTGAAGGAAAACATCGTGAGGAAACCCGCAGGTCTCAGAATTAATTCTGAGACATGTGTAAACAGACCCGGTCCGGCGATGGGCTCACCACCTATCACGCTTAGGGGTCCAATGTATCTCGTGAAATGTGGGTATATCCAGTAATGGAATACCTCTGCCTACCCCCTCGGGGATAAAAGGCGTGAGATTATATTATTATTATATATAATAAAGAGTTATTGTATTGTATTAAATTTTAAAATTTTAAAACCCCCGACACAAAAAATAGATACACAAGCGGCTGTACAGATTTTCTTAAAAGAAGCTAAGAACACTCGATTAAGTCACCTTTAGAAAAAAACTTAATCAATATCAGGATACGAGGGAACAGACAAACATACAGATACACAGAAACACACGTCAAACTTATAAGTTATAACGCTCCTCTGTTTTTCGTTGAATAAAGAGTAAAAAAAAACGACTTCAAAGAATAATACCAAAATAAGACAATAAATAATATTGAGATATGGTTTTAGAAATAATAATGGGACCAGTCTGGAAGGCCCAGCTTTCAAATAAAAAAAAACTTGAGAGGTGTCAAGGGACACCTGGGGGTCGATTTTTGAATCTCACCAAGTGACTAATTCTCACCGATGTGAGTGATTTCCGAAAGTTCGTATTTTTGAAACTCATCGGTGACTTACATTTGTCATACCTATGATATCGATTTACGAGTGCCCCTACCCACTCGTAATTGAAATCACAATGCGATTGTTTTTGACAGTTGACGTAGTGCCATCTGCCAAAAGTGCCAAAGTATGTTTTTCGGAAGAATTAGCAGCGGGACTCGATTGTGATATTTTGAGAATGCGACGATTTATTGAAAACAGCGTGTGACTTTCAAAAATACGACTTTTGGAAAATGGTGACATAAAAGTCATCGGTGATAATTTTAGTCGGCGGTTATTTTGATATCACCAGTGAGATTCAAAAATCGTACTCCTGGATGGAACGAAGTTAAATCATCATCATCATCATCATCATCGTCATCTCACCATCATCATCATCGTCATCTCACCATCATCATCATCATTTGATTTATCATAGAGCTTCAACTATAGCAAAAAGTTTTTTTTTGTTTTTATTTTTTCCGTCTAGCCCCCTTTCGCAACGCGCGATAAGGAAATACGTACGTTCCAAAAATCAACAACATCGGTTCACCCCTTTAAGTATTAAACCAACCGGAGACGCCACTGACAGGCGTTCCCCTCTGCCAAAAAAACGTGTCGGTCTTTGAGCATACCGGTTAAATACAACTAGTTTGTTTGAGTTCACGGAGTGCTTGTATTGGTGAATGTATTTGTTTGCACCTAGTTCAAGCTAGTGTTTAATTGTTTTGTCAAAAAATGCGTTTGTTTTAACATTATTTGTGATTGTTTCCTCGTCCCCCCCGCAGAAATTGGCAGACTTTTTTGTAAAGAAACTAGTGCGCGTGACGTCTCCTGCTGGTTTAATACTCAAAGGTTCACCCAGTCGAAAGTTCTGAGGTAACAAACACAAAAAAACAACATACAGTCGAATTGATAACCTCCTTTTTTTTGGAGTCGGTTAAAAAAGGTCTATCCATTGAATGGCAGTCAGTCAAAGGCATAACTCGAACCCATGGCCTCGCGTTGCGCAACCAAAGCCCTTGAGCCACGAAAGCGGTCAAGTGCCTTGCGTTAGACAAATTATCGTCTGACAGAAGTGTTGGAACTGGCGATGAAAAAGATTGCAGTTTTTGATGCTTGTACCTATGGGGTAATAACCAAGGACGGATTTAACTTATTTTTATCTGTAATTATTGTAAATGAATGTATATTTTCTTTGTAAATATGTAATTTCAAATACTTTTTTTTTCTGAATCAATATAACATTTATTCCTAAAATAAACCGGCCAAGTGCGAGTCGGACTCGCGCACCGAGGGTTCCGTACAACCTTGCAAATTTATGGTTTTCGTAATTTTTCCTTTATCTATGCTATAAGACGTTGCTTCGTACCAAATTTCAAGATTCTGAGTTCACGGGAAGCACCCTGTAGGTTTTGATTCCCTTGCAAGTGTCGAAAATTTGCGGCATAAACGGCTGTATCTTTTGATTGCGTTGGCTTAGAAGTTTGATTTTTTCACAGCTTCAAGGGACAGTAGACCTGAGTAATTGATATAAATTTCAGCTTCATACCTCCACGCGTTACTGAGAAAAAGGGTCTTGACAGACGGACGGACGGACGAACAGACGGACAACAAAGTGATCCTATAAGGGTTCCGTTTTTTCCTTTTGAGGTACGGAACCCTAAAAATATACATTCATTTACAATAATTACAGATAAAAAATGTCCTCCAAAGAGGAACCATGTGGGAAAGTGCCCAGAAGACTGGCCGCATTCCCTCTCTGGATAGCTAGGCTGATCCTTTGACAGAGATAGCTGCCAGCCCTCTGACCCTTTCAAATACCTATTTTATAGGAAAGAAAATAAGCTTAAGCGTCAACAGCATATAAAGATTAGTATTGTTTAACACGTTCGCTGCCAACAGCAATACAGTACGGCCTTTTTAAATTGGCAGCTCTGAAGTTTAGCAAATGGCGACGCAATAACATTTTTAGCGACCATTTGGTAACGAGGGGGTTTGCGCAGGCGAAGCCTATGTTCAGAGAAGCAGAGTTGACAGCGAACGTGTTTAACGTAGGTATGTAAGGTTATTTTTGTAAGAAATCTGTGAGATCTTAGTTACCTAAATAAAATGTTTATCTATCTGCCTTGGAGAGGAGCTAGTTAAATAGATAAATACAAAAATATAATATGAATATGAGAGGTATTTAAGGATATGGATGAAAACCAAATAAAATAAGATTTATAAAAGTGAAGGAAGATTATACAAGGAAGCGAATGCAAAGATGACGACTGATAGTGGAAGAAAACTGCATCAACCAAATATAAAAGGAAATGTCAACACAATTATGTTAAAAAATTCATAGCATGTTTCCCCAATATCACGAAACTTGCTTTGTATAGCCTCCGCTTCAGATGACAGAACTGGAAATTCCACTGCCTAGCTATGAACAGGCATCGTATAATCCTTAGGTATTACCATAATTAAGAACAAAAATACAAACCGACATCAACGAATAGTACTAAATATTATAATTTTATATCGTGGGACTAATATTACCTACCAGATGTGGTCAATGAAACCGAGGGTACAGTACGGCCGTTTTAACTTGGCTTCTCTGAACATAGGCTTCGCCTGCGCAAATCCCCCTCCTACCGCCATATGGTCGCTAAAAAATGTTACTGCGCAGCCATTTGCGCAACTTCAGAACTGTCAAGTTAAAACGGCCGTGCTGTATATTAAGTTGGCGTTTAGTCTCGAGGAGCAAAACTGTACTTTTCACCTTGAGTGCGAGAAAAATTGTAAACTTAGCACGAACAAATTTACACTCGACAAAAATTCTGTAATTTTCGCGATTAGTTTTTTCTTCTAAACCTGTCACAGATTAAGAAAGAGATTTAAATATCTTCTTGCAGATTAACAATTTAAAACACATGCCACCTTCTTTGCCAAAAAACCATGGAAATAAAACTATCAACATTTTCGCAAAGATGGTCCACACTCCACAGATATTTACTGGCTGTTTTAAGTTTGTCTATGTCTCATGAAGGAAATTAAAAAACTAATTACTTTTCACTCCCTAAAGACTAAAGAGGTCACTTTAGTCCCGCTTCGTAGGGCTATATCTGCGTACTTTTAGAGCATGAGAAGTGAAAAAGAATATTATTCAACATCCATTACCTACTGTTACTAAACCTATTACGCTGATTAGCTGATGTCCGTTGAGGAGTTCCGTTCTCCACCTGAAGTTCTTCAGCAGATATTCACAAAACTTATACGGGACCACTCTTGAGGTATACCAGTACCAGTTCAAACAAAAAAATCGATCTTGGTTCGATTTTTATAAAAAAAAACATACGTAACGAATTTAGAACCTCCATCATTGAAGTCTGATAAAAATATCAAGATGGCGTAGTGGCCCATAATGTTTTAACGATAAATTAATTTTCACTTAAAAACGTGAATAGTCTAATAACAAGGGATTCAGCAGGCGTATTCACGGAGCTTCGTTATTAGATATTCGACTCGGAATCGGAAAATCTGTCGAAGCCATCTTCGACAGATTTTCCGATTCCGAGTCTATTCTTCAGAGATATCGTTATCGAAAACGAATGTCATAATTTGACATAAGGAATCGGAAAATTTTCCGTGGCTGTCAGAAACGCCTAGAAGAACCAGCAAAAAACTCAAGGGCAGATCTGTTTAACGTCATAGGTAACTTACTAATATTTAATACTAGCGACCCGCCCCGGCTTCGCACGGGAGCAATGCTGATACTAAAACCTTCCTCTTGAATCACTGTATCTATTAAAAAAACCGCATCAAAATCCGTTGCGTAGTTTTAAAGATTTAAGCATACATAGGGACATAGGGATATAGGGACAGAGAAAGCGACTTTGTTTTATACTATGTAGTGAAGAGAATAGGTATTTTGCTGTTTAATCTGATGACTTCACCGTCGTCGAGCTAGTGCTAACAATGTAGTACCTACGTAATATTTTTTCTATTGGAGATTAAAAATTGAAAATAATCTCACGCCTTTTATCCACGAGCGGGTAGGCAGAGGTAGGTATTCATTTTTTTTATAAGAGAAAACGAGCAGACGGGTCACCTGAAGTGACTACCGTCGCCCATGGACACCTGCAACTCAAGAGTCACAACTGCGTTGCCGGCGGAGTAGGGGATGGGGGGGGGGGGGTTGGGGCCTCAAATGCAATGCAATAATTGCTTTACGCTGGTTTCAATTCTGGAAATACTCATTAGACTCTTAAAGGCATGTGAGGCACGTGAGGCACGTGTAGATACACAAGCCTTACGATGTTTTCCTTCACCGTCGAGCTGGATATTCGTAATAAATAATACCTATTACAAAATTCACATTTGGGAAATGTACATTCCGTGAACCGGACATTAAGGCTATGCGTCAAGAAGACATTTTGCGAAACGCACTTGTATCCGCGAAAGGGAAATACTTTTGGAGGTCATTTGCAAAAGATACGGAGTATTTTGCGACATTACCTTCTTTCTACACATTGACCTCAAAATTATTAGTAGATTATACATCACTAGCTGTTACTCGCGGCTTCGCTCGCGAACGTTTATTTCACCCACTTAGGGTCTGAATTTTGCAAAATCCTTTCTTAATGGATGCCTACACTGCATAAGCTATCTTTGTGCAAAATTTCACGTCTCTAGACTCAGCGGATTAGGCTGTGCGTTGATATTGGCTGGGTGCGCGATGACAGCGCCAACTAGTGGTAAAAATTAGGGCGGACTTTGAAATGTCAAATGGCTGGCTGTCATTACGAAAAGTAATAATAATATAATATAATCTCACGCCTTTTTATCCCCGAGGGGGTAGGCAGAGGTATTCCATTACTGGATATACCCACATTTCACGAGATATATTGGACCCCTAAACGTGATAGGTGGTGAGCCCATCGCCGGACCGGGTCTGTTTACACATGTCTCAGAATTAATTCTGAGACCTGCAGGTTTCCTCACGATGTTTTCCTTCACCGTCGAGCTAGTGATAAATATGTACGTAAGTTTTTGAAAAACTCATTGGTACATGCCAGGATTTGAACCCGAGCCTCACTGATTTTCGGCCGGCTCTCTATCCGTCCGGGCTATCACTGCACTAAAAGTAAGTAAACACAAAAATAATTTCAGTGAAACAACGTTATTTACTTAGGTCCTGTTGGATATTGTAAGTCTATAGCGTCGATAATAATGTTGACCTTTTTTTTTCCCGTCAAAAATGCCACAATCAGTAAATTTCAGGCAGTATACCTACACGGACTTTCTCATGGCTTCACGGGAAATAAGTAAAGAAATTGACAAAATTTATCGACTAGAGCGTTTCATGTATCTTGTAGACCATTATTTATAGCAGTAGGTACTGTCGATAATAATGCAGACTGTTGTGTATTTTCAGTTCAACATTGCCCAAAGAGATTAAAATATCTTTTGACATGGCCGAATTGATTATAAAAACTGGATTCCGGACAATAACGCACAATATAGTTTTCCAGCTACAAACCACTACAAAAGACAAACAGTTAGTTTTGGCTCAACATGTGCAAGATGTAAAAGAAATAAAATGTGAAAATCAAATGAGCCACACCATTGAAGCTAGTGTAATTAGACCAAAGAGATTAAAATATAATAAGGCATAGAGGGGACAAAGCGAGAAAAACTTGACGTCAAAAGTTATTCCAAGTGGAATAAGTCTAGTACAATTTCGACCGAATGACAGCTCGCGTTCATACTAACTGACATGACAAGGACATGACGCCTTAGGCTTCAAAGTTTTGTATGAAAATATTCCCAATGCCCCCTCTATGCTCTATATTTAAATCTCTTTGAATTAGACAAACTTCAGTGACATCAACGCCATACAAAACATCATTGCAGTCGTTGATCTTGTTTCCAACTTGCTCTTGGAAATTTATAGAATTTGCGATCACCATTTTTGCCATTATTCTTGCAGTTGACTACGCAATAGGTTTCGTTACCCATGTTCAAGTATTTATTTTCACTAAGAATGCACGAATACGTAAATTTCTCTAGTAAAAAGTGACAGTTCGTCTGAGTTCGTCCGACCCGAGTTTCTTTTTTAGCCACCATGGGCGCTGCGATCGATTCGTGGTTCCCCCACCCCCTACTTCGCACCCAGCCAATATTAACAATCAGTCAGTTTATTATTTTATACTAGTGGCCCGGGCAGACGTCGTTCTGCCACCGTATAAACCATCCCTGGACCCACTCTAACCCACACAAAAAGTTTCATCAAAATCTGTCCAGCCGTTCTGGAGTTTTAATCAGACTAACGAACATCAATTCATTTTTATTTATATAGATAGATAATAGACTAGCGACCCGCCCCGGCTTCACACGAGTGCAACAGTAAAACCTTCCTCTTGAATCACTGTATCTATTAAAAAAAACCGCATCAAAATCCGTTGCGTAGTTTTAAAGATTTAAGCATACATAGGGATATAGGGACAGAGAAAGCGACTTTGTTTTATACTATGTAGTGATGAACACCGAGGGCAAAAAAACAAGGCTACCTAACATGGCTTGTAGTGGTCAGTTCGATTTTCAAATAAGTTATTTTTGCTGTAGATCTCTATGGAACAATTTTTCATACAAATTCATTATAACCCGCAGCGTTATAATATTTTACTGAATCCCATTATAACCCGCTGGTTAATAAAACTTGCTTTAGGTGATTAGGTGTTTGCATGATATATAATTGGGCAATGTCGAGCATGTGGTGTGAAAATTATATTATTGTTAGCGCACCGCAGATTGTAAGATGGTGTTAGGATAGTGGCTGTAAAGGAGGCACATTAAGTATGTGCATTGTGCACTTGTAAATGGGTCTAGGTCTGTTAGGTTTTATATCTATGTTAACTGATGTTTCCAGCAGTGATAGCCCGGACGGTTAAAGAACCGGCCGAAAATCAGTGAGGCTCGGGTTCAAATCCTGGCATGTACCAATGAGTTTTTCAAAAACTTACGTACATATTTATCACTAGCTCGACGGTGAAGGAAAACATCGTGAGGAAACCCGCAGGTCTCAGAATTAATTCTGAGACATGTGTAAACAGACCCGGTCCGGCGATGGGCTCACCACCTATCACGTTTAGGGGTCCACTATATCTCGTGAAATGTGGGTATATCCAGTAATGGAATACCTCTGCCTACACCCTCGGGGATGAAAGGCGTGAGATTTTTTTTTTTTTCTGATGTTTCCATGGAGCTGTTGATTTTTTTATGTTAATAGTAAATACATTATATAAAGAGATTAACATATAATAAGGCATAGAGGGGACAAAGCGAGGAAAATCTGAAGCCAAATATTATTACTAGTGGGCAAAATTCAATGCAATTCGACTGAATGGCAGCTCTTGTTCATACTAACTGACATGACGCTTGAGATTCAAAGTTTTTGTATGAAAATATTCCCAAAGCCCTATTAAATTTTAATATCTTTGATATTATACAACTTCCACTACGTTTTTGATTTACTTTAATAGTGGTCATCTAGCTGTTAATACACTCTCTGTCTACCAATACAATGTCAACCAAAAATACTGGAAGAAAGGATAAAAATACGATGCAATTATGGTATTGGATCATTTTATACTCTTTAAAACATTTAAGTCTTCCGTCTCCAATGTTTACAGCAACCATTTTTATTCAACCGACAATGCTTCGCCTGATGTTTGTAAAACATTTGGAGGTATTACAGAAACATTCTGTCATATCTGATTACTTCATACGAGTTTTGTCTTTCGTCTATCCATAGCCCACTTCTGAAACCTGGGATAGGTCTGTCACCTTACAGATTTGTCAAGACCCTACCTCATCATCGAAATATCAAATAATCTCTTTGACGGGCCTGTTGGCTCAGTTGGTAGTGACCCTGCCTTCTGAGTCGGAGGTCGCGGGATCCCCGCTCGGTTCCAACATTTGTGTGCATGAACATGTCTGTTGGCTTCGTGTCCAGTCGGGTGTTCAATATTTATTTAAGTATGTTTATAATTGTTTAGTACCCAAAGTACAGGCTCTGCCTAGTTTGGGACTAAATAACCGTGTGTGAATTGTGTCTCACAATTTATTATTATTATTATTGTATCCTGGTCTTTTAGTCACGTACTGACGTTTGTAAATGTTAGCTAAGTATTGGATTAATTAAGCATAGGTATAGGAAGGTATTACACTTGGGTCTTACATATATATGCGAGAGACCAGCTAGCTGTGTCTACTGATATTATCTATGCGAAAGTAACTATTCGTAAGACATGCATGACATTAAACAGCTACCTTCGAGTTTATTGCTGTTTCTTCTCGCAGTACTGCATTTGGAACCAGCAACTCGTCGGTGGAGATGGGCTGCTGTTCATTCAGCCAATCTCCATGGACGAGTTTAGAGTCCCTTTTTATTAGACTATTGACGTTTCTAAGTGTACCTTTAGAACCTACAGGAAATAAATGATTTAAATTGAATTTTATTGAAATAACTCTTGTTGTTAATGATATACATAATAGATCGCTGGGTAAAGTAATCTATATAACATGATAATGACTGACTGATTGGTGATGTATCAACGCACAGCCTAAACCGCTGGGTCTAGAGACTTGAAATTTTGCGCATGGATAGCTTATGCAGTGTAGGTATCCGCTAAGAAAGGATTTTGCAAAATTCAACCCCTAAGGGGGTGAAATAAACGTACGCGAGATATAGAAGATACACCTTCTTAACAATCCCATAGATGATAATAATAATAAATTGTGAGACTCAATTCACACACGGTTATTTAGTCCCAAACTACTAAACAACTGATAAACATACTTAAATAAATATTAAACGACCAGACACGAAGCCAACAGACATGTTCATGCGTTCATGTTGGCCCCGAGCGGGGATCGAACCCGCGACCTCCAACTCAGAAGGCAGGGACACTACCCACTGAGCCACTACCACTTTTTTTTTGGTTTCCCAGGCGAAATTGGCTGTCAGATAAAATTTGGTCCGCAGATACCTTGCGTCTTGAAGTAGAATACAGTCTAAATTTAATCCTATACCATAAAAAAGTTGCAGGTAGAAGCTAATTTATTAATATTCATTAAGAGAAGTATTAAAAACTACTTACACCACTTCCTTAGGAATGCGCTTGTGAGCTTAGCACACAGCTTGTCTCTTCCCTGCATGGCTATTTTTTTTAATTAAAAAAAAAAGTTAGTATCCACTCTCACTTAGCACAAACAAGCATCACAGCACTGCACCAATTTGAGTCACGCGTGTTCAGTTATTCATTTAAGAATTTTAAATTTTGTTTTAATCGCGCGTGACGTCCTCTCCGCGCTGTGGATGAGACACGACTGCGGTTGGCGTTGCAAAACTTCGGATACGCTGCGCGCGCGCACCTGCAAGGAAAAATCTTTGAGAAAAAACACATGGAACATTCTATAGATTAAAAACTTGTTTCCTTTTTTATATTAATTGGTGTACGTTTATGGGGCTTATTTAAAAAGGATGATTTTTTTTTCTGTATAGGGCAAGGTGTTGAGGTGTTAAAGTGTAAGGTTGCGGAAGCGTAGTCTTGGTTTAAATTTTTTAATTACTTCCTTGAACTTACAAGCGAGAAATTTCTTTTTTCACAGGTACGGTAATATAGGTTCATCTCGTTGGAAGTGAGCACCCCTCCTAGGTCCTGGTTCAATTCCGGGTTACCATGTATGTACAGTCAAGAGCATATGGAGCTTAACACATTGGACTTTGTAACGCTCTTATTACAATCGCCTTAGAGGTCAGACTCGCACTACAATTGAATTAAATTACACTTAGAAAGGTCAACAGTCTAATAACAAGGCACACTAAACTCGTGTTAAGCTTCATGTGCTCTTCACTATCAATGTCATTTTTTAAACCTTATTATAATTATCATATCACTAGCTCGACACAGGCGCGGCGCAGGAATGAAATAAACATTATTGCACAAGACACAATATTACCTGTAAAATAAATGGAAGTCGTCTTTTTGTATTTGCGAATCGGGTGATAATATTTGAGACGGCTGATACTATTTCCTTGTGAATGTTTAAAAGAGCCTTGATAATCGCTCTTCTAACATGTTAGCTCTCAACCACGTTTTTACACGCCTAAGAGTAGAAATTCCTTTTATTATTTGGCAATTTTTTGAGATTTTTCAATTTGATATTAGATTTTTGGAGGGGGGGTCATGTCCCATGTGACCCCCTCCCCCCCGGGCCCCCCTTCGGATAGCGTCTGGCTCGACAGCGAAATATCTTGGTCAAACCCGCAGACCACACAAATGTTATGGTTCTAATACATGTAAAAGCATCCAGTGCAGATACAATAAATAACAATAATATTGTGGGACACAATCCATCCTCATTTAATTAGTCCATAACTAGGCAGAGCCTGTACTATGGGTACTAAACAACTGATACATACTTAAATAAATATGAAACACCCAGACACGAAGCCAAAAGACATGTTTATGCACACAAAATCAAACAAGCGACCTCCGATTCAGAAGGCAGGGTCACTACCAACTCCACTCGCTATACTGGTCAATGATCCACCAATCGAGTGAATTATGAACATACTAGCAGCGCCCCAAGGGAAACCCGCGTAGTTCCCGATCCCGTGGGAATACGCGGATAAAATATAGCCTATGTGTTATTCTGATGTATAAGCTATATAACTGCAAAGTTTCATCAAAGTCCGTTCAGTAGTTTTTGTGTGAAAGAGGAACAAACATCCATCCATACTCCATCCATACAAACTTTCGCGTTTATAATATTAGTAGGTAGGATTATTATGGACGAGGCCTTGTCTATTTTGTTCTATAATAATAGTTATGGTGCAACAGAATAACTAGAAGGTCGGTTGTGACACGAGTTCGTGTGCTCAGTTACATCACTAAAGATTTATCGATGTTCACGCATATTTGGACAACACTGTCTTAGTAACGAAGAGTAACGAAAGAGATTTATGGTGCGAATGTTGAAGGATGCAAGGAAAGAGGACGCCCCAGAAGGTTCACGGATCAAATTAGTGACGTCCTTTAATGAGCTGGGGTCCGGAGTGCGAAGAATAAAAGAGCGTGCATGAAAAGGCTTATGGATATGAAGGAAGCGAAAGAAGTATGCATAGATCGAGCAAAGTGGCGATCCATCGTCTCTGCCTGCCCCTGTGGGACAATGGCGTGAGCATTATGTATTATGTATGTATGTCTTAGTAGTAACAACAACTATGGGCGGTCTTGTCGCTTGAAGTTATTTTTGCAGACAACCTTATAGAAAATCCTCTACTAGCTCCTCGCTCTTAGTTCCTTAGATATTTATTTTTCTAGCATCCGCTCTATTAGTGGCGCCACGCTGCATGGCTAACCGACGACGGGTAGGTACGTATTGAAATGGCGAAAATTCACTAAACATACGACCGAAATATCGACTCATATAACACCTATTTTAATACATCAGGAAGCCAATTAAATGTCTTTACAAGTAAATAGCGAAATATTTTTAAAAAGCGGTATGTACAGTCAACAAAGTTGTTAGGGTTACATGGCCAGTAACTAAGAATTCATTTTTCTGGGGAAGTCATAAATAAATCTTATTGATTAATGTTTATTTCGAAAGGTATCTTTGATCCCTATAATTTACCAAAAAATACTATAAATACATTTAAGGCTTTAAGAGAAAAGTGAATATTAATTTTTGGCCATGTAACACTAACAACTTTGTTGACTGTACCTAACTTAAATTGGTCCTGTGTTTTTTTCTCATATGAGGATATCTGTATACTTATACTATATACTTGTAAGCACTAACATAGCTATAAGTACGTACTAACAATATAATGAGTCTAAGTTACTTGAAATAAATGATTATTATATTATTATTATATTATATTATACAACCTGACTTTTTTTTGTATATAGGTAAGTGTAATAGATTCATTTGGCACTGCTAGTTCAAAATATCTTTTTTTCCAATTTCTTTTTCTTGCTTTAATTAATGTACTTTACTCAATTGTAGTCAATATTACACATTGAAATATTTGAGATAGTATTTTAAAAAGAAACAGGCTCGTAGCTTCCATTCATGCGCAATCTACCTACACAGATAGAAAAGATTACTTAATTCAAGTAATATTACTTGATCCAAGAGTTTTTCATATTCGTATATGAGGAAAGTCGTAAATCTCTTGGATCAAGAGTGAAAAGATTTCAGAGTTTATTATTTAAATCAAACAATAAAATACTCTCTACAAAAGCGCATGAAACTTTTATCTAAAATTTTTACGCTCTTGGACCGAATAAATAAAAAATTTAGATTTAATTTGTGTCGTTCTTCATTTCAAACAACAAAGCAAGAACGAGAAATGCTTGAATGAAGAGTTATCGACTCTTTATTTAATAATTGGTGTGTCTTGCCTTAAGGTTTAAAGCTTAGTTTAAGATTTAAAAAATTTGACGTGAAGTATTTAATATGCTTGACACTAACAACTGCGCTTTTAAATTAAATATATTTCTGCTTTGTTGTGAGATTGCGCATTGCTTCCAGGAAATACGATAAATATTTATCCTAAAATTGTGAATCTTTAGTATGAAAGAGACGAATGCTTTTTATAAAAGATTCGCATATTTCAATTAAACATTATATTAATTTGGGCGAAACGAACCTATTGTTCAATATGAAAGTTTCTGATACTTCAATTAAACTTTATGTTAGTTTGGGTGAAAAGAGCCTATTACTTGATATGAAAGATTCTGTTAATTATATTAAACTTTATAAAAGTTTGGTCTAAAAGAGTGCAATTATTAATTTAGGAGAAAAAGTACACGATTTTGTTTTGGTCGTTCTTGGATATATACTAAGAACAACCAAATCAACATCGGGTACAATTACAAACGAAAACCATAGGTATTGAATTGAGTCATAACACAAAACTGAAGAACCGTCACAGAATATAGGAAATAGGAAAGAAAAAAAAACGTTCCAATAGGTAACAATAAAATATGGAAAAGCAAAGCATAATCAATATCTATACAATCAGAATCTTTCATAAATTAAGTCCTAAAACTATTATATTAAAGGAAGGTACTTAATTATTAATTGAAAAAGCTGTATGCAAGTTATTTTATATTCAATTTTATTCATTTGTAAAGTAAACAAACTACTGTGCATTTAAAGTAAACAAACTACTGTCGATTTCACTGATTACACCTACTGAAATACAGATGTATGTAGTATTTCGATCGTCGGTAAAATATCGAAAATATTAATAGTCCGTCGAGTAAGCGACATACCTCAATTTTTTTGCACATACCTACATATAATATTTCGGTAAAAATTCTGAGTTAACGTAGTCCGAGACTTGCCCCATGCGACGCCCGGATGCAGGCGAAGGGTACTTATGGGTTAAAAAATTTAAAAAAATCTCCGCATCCAAGCATATACGTGGCAAGGCTCGGACCAAGTTGACTCGGAATTTTGTTAGGAATAATCAAAAGTTAAATTAATAAGTCACTATCTACATTCTTGTACTTTTGTTCAAAGTCCCAGGATATCTGAAATAACAAAACATGTGTTACGTTACTCTGTCATGATTTATCAGAAAAATACTAAGTATAAAAAACAGGACACTTGGTCAAAGATTTCTCAAGGATGCTACATCGTGGTTACTTACCAGCGTTTGAGCTTTGGAGCTTTTGAGTATTGGAAACTTTTCTATGTACTCATACACCGTCAAGGTTTTAGAATTCTGTCGCTCCACATATGTGTTTTCCCACTTCTTTAAGAGCTCGTCCCACGGCTCATAATTTTGCATAAGCCATAGTGCATCATCAGATGTTCCTAAAATAAAAGAGTACTTGCATTAATTTAAACACACAAAAATATTATGGCTGCAAATAGTCTAGTGTTAGGCTAGGTGATGATAACTGAAGAATGGAATATAACCTAACCTAACCATAATAATAACGGGTGTTATTTAAATGGTTAGCAGAGTATTCGTATTTTTGTGAGCAGAAAAATTTAATCTGTAAGCAGAAATAGCTAATTGGTCAGCTACTCATGGCCAGCAAACATTACAAAACCAATCAGCAATTTATGTCATTCTGGATGGCTGTAATTATGTTTGAGCTACAATGAGTTGCTACTGTTTAATAAAATTTTGGTAAGCACTCAGAGAGGAAGCCAAAAAAATTTTTTTGAGCTGCATATAAAAGTTGCAAAAATTATCTCAGCAAACTTGTCATGCGCAAAATGGGCGCATTCCTTACAAAGATTAGGAAGGAGTTTGGATTATGCAACATTTATGATTATGATTTATGATTATTATTACGATTACAAGTAGTAGTGGTAGTGGCAGCGGTAGTGGTAGTGGTGGTGGTGGTGGTAGCGGTGGTAGTGGTGGTAGTAGTGGTAGTGGTGGTAGTGGTGGTGGTAGTGGCTGTGGCGGTGGTGGTTGTGGTGGTGGTGGTGGCAGTAGTACTGGTGGTGGTAGCGGTAATGGTAATAATGTAGTAGTTATAGTACAATTTTTTACGACATGTTTTCTCTGCTGTTCAATTATGAAATCTTGCTGACCAAGTAGTTATTTTGCGGACCAAGTAACTATTTTGCAGACTGAATGTTTATTATGCAAACCCATGTTATTGTAAGCTGCCTAATTAATTTTTGACCATTATCAAAATTATTTGCCGAACAAGGATTGCTGCCTGATTTTTTTATTTGAGAACAAAATCTTTGTATGCCGACCAAATGATTTAAATGCTTATTCTAACCAAATTTTATAATTGCTGCTCGTTTAATTACTTCTCAATAATAACCTAAGAGACTAATAGGTACTCATAAAAACTTAAAAAAAAACATTATCAACTACTTATGCAACTCCTAGCTCCATCATGACACCCACAGTATAAAGTGCTGGTCAAGATGAATTAAATGAACCCAAACACGGTGGGTTTATGCTGGTCCTAATAACATTTCCTAGCTAACAGTGAAATCCACATTGAAGTCTCAGTGGTTTAGGAGGAGTTAGCAGATAACAGATAACAACAGACATGCGCCTTCAATTTATATTTTGTAGTGATGATAGGCAATGATAATTTAATTACTTTACACATATTCAACTGCTTAACTATCACGGAGAAGAGAACTTACCTTGTATTTCTTCAGTGTCTGCTGAATTCACCTTCGGTTAGGTTTCTTTTTTGGAATTTTTTATGCAAGTATTATCTCATACTATACTAAGTTTCATCGACTGAGGAATTAATGTTAGGAATTAACCTTTATTGCCCAAACTAAAGAGGAAAGTAAGGATAGCGTGGCCTCCTCTGCAGATTCCATTGCTTTCACTTCAGGCTCAAAGCAGTAACAGTTATGTCCAGGACTTCAGGAGTTAATTTTCACAAAAATTTGCTGTTTGCTGTTTTTTCCGTTACGACACAAGAAATAGACGTGCACTCGTAAAATTTGAATTGCCAGTTGCCAACTTGCCAGTGACAAATCGGGGTGGCCAGATATGATTGTTCAGATTCCGCCAAACTAATTAACATTTTCCCATTTTTAAAATTCGTTTAAATAAATGCGCATAAACATGAATACGCATAATAAGTATGAACTCGCATAAACAAATATTAAGTTTAGGATTTGTGTTGAAAAATAAAATAAACATTTGTAGGAAATGGATAGAATCGATATATTGTTTTTGACAAAATCTATCATAGCAACACCATAGACAATAATAAGACCATAGAGTATCTACACTAAGATACTTATACATCTTCATAACAAATAATATTATAATAATGAAAAGTTAATAGGTGAGTTGACAGCTCTGTCAAATACATACAATTTACATCTTTTTGTCTATGATATGTATTTTGCAGAGCTGTCAAGTCACCTATTAACTTTTCCCTAGTATACCTACCTATGTTTACTATTGAACCTACTACATCGAATTTGGGCCCATTCGATTCGCCTCAATCAGAAATTCTGACCTGGTAGATTCCAAGGGTCATCTAATGATGGAGCCGGAACTTGGCCATGGGAACCCTAAGATGAAACCACCCAACTACGTCGAATTTGGGCTCATCGACTCAGCTAAGGTTGACCGAAGTACGAAATACCGAATGTCAAAAGACCGACGTACGTTTGACCGAATGTACGGCAGTCCGATATACGCGAGACCGAAAATGCCGAAGTATGGGCCGCTATTTTCTTTTTGTTGTGGCTATGATTTTTTAGCTTCACTAGTTATCGTACCTAACTGAGTAGTAACTGACTATCGTACCTAAGTCCTAACTGACCGACAACCAGTCAAGTAATTGAAATTTGATTGGTCTCCGTGAGAAATTCCGACCTGGGTGATTTCAAGGGTCTGATGATGGAGCCGGAAGGTGGTCATGGGAACTCGAAGATGGAACTCCCATAGCCACCTTCGGGCTCCATCATCAGACCCTCTAAATCACCAAGTTTCAGGTCGGAATTTCTTACCGGTACTAATCAAATGAGCACCAGTCAACGTAATTGGGTGGTTCCATCTTGGAGTTCCCGTGGCCACCTTCCGGCTCCATCATCAGACCTTTGGAATCACCCAGGTCTAAATTTCTCTCCGAGATGAATCGTACGAGAGCAAGTTCGACGTAGTTGGGTGGTTCCATCTTAGAGTGCCCATGGCCACCTTCTGGCTTCATCATCAGACCCTTGAAATCACTATGTTCCAAGTCGGAATTTCTCATCGATACGAATCAAATGAGCCCAAGTTCAACGTAGTTGGGTGGTTTCATCTTATAAAAATAACTTAAAAAAATACCTGACATCGATGTTTTCCATGACTCACAAGTTACATTCAAACATAAGCTGCTGAAATCATGTCAAGATTTAAAACCGTCCCCCTGAACCGTCCTTTTTTAAGTTTTTTATAGTTTCTTATAATTTTTTATATGTTTTTATTATTAACTTGTCTTATAATTTTACGCAAATGTTGTGCGTGCTACTTATTGGCGAGCATATTATGTAATAGTTTTAGTCTACCTTAAGTTTAAAATGTCACGTTATGTTTTGCTGTAAGCATGCCTAATAAATAAATAAATAAATAAAGGTTATAGTTCCCATGTCCACCTCCCGGCTCCGTCGTCAGACCCTTGGAATCACCCAGGTCGAAATTTCTCATCGAGACGAATCAAATGAGAGAATTTCGACGGTCGTCCAATTTAACATAGATCCAGGGAAAATTTATATAGTAGCAACACCAAAAAGGCACTAATATTAGTAACCTACAAATTTTTCCGTCCAAGAGTGAAACTTTCTTGGTCGAAGAAAGAAAAAAAAAGAAATTTTAATCGAAACAATAAATACTAAAAAAGTTTTGAGTTAAGAATGTCTAGTTCTTGTGCTAAGAAACCTTCCGCTCTTGGTGCGAGTAAGAATTTTGGTTCTAGATTTTGGTCGAAGAATGAATTTTGAATGAAATACCTAACAAAAATATTTGAGACAAGAATGAAACGTTCTTGGCCTAAGTACTGGTTTCAAGATTTAAAAACTCTTGAATGAAGATAGAGTGAATCTTATTCTAAAAGCTCTGTTTTCGTTCAAAGTGGCGTGCGTTTTTAAAGGAAGACTTTTGATAGTTCTTGAATGGAAAATGGCGATATTTAACGCAAATGGTAACAATCTTGGGTTAAATAAGAATTGCCAAGAGTTTTCACTTTAACGCTAAGAATGGGAAACTTTTGGTTGGAATAAGTAACTCTTACATCAAAACGGTGTTTCTTCAAACAAAAATTTCTCGGAATCAAACTAAATAAATATAATTTTTGAGGCAATATTTGGGACCCATTTAACTCAAGTAAAGTATTTTATACCAAGATATATATTACTTGCTTGGAGCAATTATTCCAAGAGATTTTTGACTCTTGGTCTAAGTAATCTTTTCTATCTGTGTATATACAACCGCCGCTGCTACATAGTAGTGTGCGTAGTTTTCTGTAAATTGCATTAAACATGACTATATTTAACAATTAATATCGTGTATAACTTCGACTCTAGATACCTTATACGTCATATTTTTTTCCAGACTAAAAAAAATATCCAGTAGGTATATGTATTAATCCGGTCTCATCAAGACCTTGTCTTGACGTCATACCGTCCGTCCATATTAGCATCGAAGTATTGACTCTACAACCTGATTTTGTTGAAAATAAATTCATCTTATTCACACATCTACATCACTTGCTATTATTTTTCTGTGCCTTAAGGACGGACTTACTAACCGGAAGGGAATTGAACACACCTATTATAATATTTCTATATTAATATTAATAACCACTCTAAAGAGTAAAAAAAACGACTTCAGTCTTCAACTTATACGGTTTTCTCATGGATGCCGTTGTCAGAACTGGACGAAATTAAAATGGGACCAATCTGGAAGCACCAGCTTTCAAATAAAAAAAGAATCATCCAAATCGGTTCACCCAGTCGAAAGTTCTGAGGTATCAAACATAAAAAAAAAATAAAAAAATACAGACGAATTGATAACCTCCTCCTTTTTGAAGTCGGTTAAAAAGAGGATTAGTTTTTTTGGATTTTTGTAAGTTTGTTACGAATAAACTCCTAAACTAGGTACTCGACCGATTTTAAAAATTCTATATCTATTCTATATTTTATTCCCGTATTTCGTCGGGAACGGGAACTACGCAGATGAAACCGCGCAGAACCGCTAGTATTTAAATATGTCTATCAGTGGTTTAGTATACCCATAGCACACGCTCTGCCTAGTTTGGGACTGAATAACCGTGTGTTAAATGTGTTTCCCAATTTATTATTTATTGTTGGTCACTAAACCTTTATATATCAACAGTATTAACAACCTATAACTTTTTATTAATGGGAAAAGAATAACTCATAATATATTCTGAATAATTCACTCACTGATTGGAGTAATTATAATCACACGTTTGTTTCATTTTCTATTAACTTACATTAATTTAAAAAAACATTAATGGAAATACAATGAATGATACATGGAGCGTATAATAATTACGTTTAGGTATTTAAGTTCGATTACGAGTATTAATGAATCACTGACATATATTTTCTACCAGGAATCGTTTAAAAAAAGAGCGAGCTGAGATAGTCGGGTTAGGCGCATTATGCCCAACTAGCAGCGCCTCGCGGTTTTATTCGCGTTGGTCCCGTTCCCGTGGGAATACGGGGATAAAATATAGCCTATGTGTTATTCTGACGTATATCCTATCCTACTATCCTACTAATATTATAAACGCGAAAGTTTGTATGGATGTCTGGATGTCTGGATGTCTGGATGTTTGTTCCTCTTTCACGCAAAAACTACCGAACGGATTTTGATGAAACTTTACAGTTATATAGCTTATACATCAGAATAACACATAGGCTATATTTTATTCCCGTATTCCCACGGGAACGGGAACTACGCGGGTGAAACCGCGGGGCGCTGCTAGTAGTATATAACTGTAAGGTTTCATCAAAATCCGTTCAGTATTTTTTGCGTGAAAGAAGAACAAACATCCATCCATACATCCAGCCATACAAACTTTCGCATTTACGAGTATAATATTAAGGCTGGGTGGGCCGGCCGAGGCCGATTTTTGTGATTTTTAAAATCATCTGAGACATAGAAAATAGTGTTTAAAATTCTGAAAAAAAGATAACTTAAGGACATACTCTAGTCAAAGTCGCATTCGGTTACACGATTTGATGAACTTCACTCGATAGAAAAAAATCTCAAAGTGACCCCTTTTTGTTTTGTTTTTTCTATGTCATGACTGAACTACTGATATTTTAAATTTATTTTTTGTACTAGATTAAAGATATGAAATATTTCTAGACAAATTCGCAGAGTTTGACTTTATAAAATGATTTTTATAATCACTATGTTGAAAAAACTACAAAATGCACGAGCGCGGTGGCTTAGCTGGCGTGTTCAGTCGCGCGCTGGCGCTTACGGATGACGGACCTGTGTCAATTTTTTCCGTGACAATTTTTTGCACCAATCAATCAGTTTTGACGAATTGATATATTTGTTGCAAGTTACCCATAATGGGTAATAAACAACGAAAGCGAAAAAAGGCGTTTACCACTATAAAATTAGTAAATAAAAAGAATTAACTCAAAATATATGTGAAGAAGTAAGTAAATGTTTAATTTGTCACGTCATTGTCGACTTTGACACAATCACATTAAATTTCATTTTACTTCAATCTCATTTATAAATTCATAAAAAGATCATGCCATAGTATAAGAATATCAGTAGGTATAATTCAACTGAAATTAGGCAAGTAATCAAATAAATCGGAATATGAAGGTGGGTAAGGCCGTCAATTTTTTAAATCTGAAATATTGCATACATGTGTAAATCGCATGAAAATGCAATATTATGATGACATGGTGCTGATCTGATGATGGAGCTGGAAGGTGGCCATAGGAACTTCGCAATGAAACGACACAACCTCATCAAGTTTGGGCTTCATTGAATCGTCATGACTATCTATCGCTGAACATAATTCCTCAAATTGAGCAAAGCCAATACCAGAAGCCACAATGCCAGTAGTATTAACTTGGTCTTGATTGCATTCAAAACGAAATGTTTTAACATTAATGTTTTATGTTGTTTTTAGGCACTTGTCTGACATGGCTGACGTGTCCGAAAACTCTGTCAGTAAATTGAATTCTGTCGATCCTGTCGACACTGTAAATCTTAACGTGAGGATCACATTTGAAATGATAACATTTATCTTAACATTTTTATGTGTATTTTGTCAGTCTATTAACTTTTCACTATGCTAACATCAAAAAATATATAGATAACTAATAGTAATCTAAAATATGTAATACTTACTATATTTGTTCACTGTTTCAGAGATACTGAAGAGGCGGAAGACTCACTTATCGTAAAGTATGCATTCAAAGAAAATGAATTTCAACCTGTTTCGGGATGGCGAATTGTTGATATAAATTACATTTTACAGGAGTTACAAGAGAAAGCTCGTCATAAGGGTTTATTTAACTGCACCTTAGGAAAATTCCGTTTGATCAGTGAAAAACGACGAGGACTTTTATCAGTATTTCATTTTGAATGCAATATTTACAAAGAAATTTTGCTCGATTAACTCTGAAGACCTAAACGATAGAGATCAAGTTAATCTTAATACAGCCGCCACTAGTGGCATTGTGGCTTCCGGTATTGGCTTTTCTCAATTTGAGGAATTATGTTCAGCGATGGATATTCCGGTATTCAGCTCAAAATACTATTCCAAATTAGAAGATGAATTATTTGAAAAATGGAAAAAGACGGCAAATTTTAATGCTTCTATGGAATCGAAGAAGCAGCTCAAGTGGAGAAGGACATCGCTATCGCAGAAGGTCGAACTAAGAACGGCTACCCTTTAATTGATGTTTACGTTGCTGGGTCATGGTGCGCTAGATCTTACGGCACCAACTTTTTCATCGCATTTTAATCTTTTTCGTCATCATGGATACGTTAAAAATTCGAGTAATTATGGAATATGAGTACCGTCGCAGCAGCAACGTGGCACAAGCGGCACGCAACATCAACGACGTTTACGGAGCTGACACTACAAACCAACGCACCACCTGTTATTGGTTTGCTCGCTTCTGTTCTGAAAATTTCGACCTAAAAATAAACCTCGCGGTCTTTCGAAGACTTTGGTCGACAATGACGAATTAAAGGCGATTATGGAAGCTGATGATACACAATCTACGGCTGAATTCGCAGGAGCTTTCGACTTTAGCGTCAAAACAATATTGGTCCATTTGCGTCAAATTGGCAAGGTAAAAAAGCTTGACAAATGGGTGCCCCACGAACTCAATGATCGCCAGCGCGAAGTACGCGTCGAGACGTGCCTTGCACTGCTCAACAGATACACAAATGAAGGAATTTTGAACCGCATTGCTACCTGAGATGAGAAATTTATTCTGTTTGATAACCGCTAGCGCTCAGCAAATTGATTGGATTCAGGTTCAGCACCTAAACAATGCCCTAAAGTTTAAACGAAAACTTACCCCTAGAAAAGTGATGAAGTGACCTGTTTGGTGGTCTAGCGCCGGTGTGATTCATCACAGCTTCTTACCAAACGGGGTCAGCATTACTGCAGATGTATACTGTGAAGAACTGAACACAACGATGGAGAAGCAGGCACATCTCCAACCAGCTTTGGTCAATCGCTCGTCTCCGCTGCTCCTGCACGACAACGCGTGACCTCACACTGCACAGCAGACGGTCTCCAAGTTGCAAGAACTAGGGTTGGAAGCTCCCCGTCATCCGCCCTACTCACCAGACCTTGCGTTGCGCCTACAGACTACAACTTTTTCCAGAATTTGGATAACTTCTTGGTAGGAAAAAAAATTAATACCCGAGAGGCAGTAAGTACAAAATGCCTTTGAAGAATTTGTTGCCTCCCGTCCAGCAAATTTCTTTAAGAAGGGCATCAATGAACTGCCACTGCGTTGGCAAAAGATGCATTAATTGCATAGGTGATTGATTACTTCGATTAATACAAATAAAAATACATGAAAAAAATTCGTTTCAATTTTTTCATATAAAATGGCAATTTCATTGGTAAAGACCTAATATTTATGTCAAACAGAATTTTCGATTTTTTATTTTTGTCACCATGATGTATACACATAATAGCTATAATAATTACATAAACAAACAAAATAAAAACAGAGAAGTTACTTCATTTATTTACGTAACTCTAATTTATTACTATACCATAAACAAAGTTTGATAATATATAAAATGCATTTCTAAAGTCAAATAAAATTATCCTACTGCTAATTTCTATTCTATGTCGCTGGCGGGGTCATGCGAGTTCACTGCCGATGCGTCCGATCTAACTATTTTGCGCGCGACCCGTGACAGCGCTAAATGCCTACTGCTGCAGGAATACCTGGCCTTAAGTAGGATTCGCAAAATGTCCAGTGGGCTCAAAATGGCCAATTCTCACAATGTTCAAATCTTAAATTGTCCAATTCGCAAAATTGACCAAACATTGTGAGAATTGGACATTTTGGGTTAGGCGCATTATGTCCAATTCGCAAAACGTCCATTGAGCTCAAAATATCCAATTCTCATAACGCCTCTTGCCATTGGGGCCTCCGGTTACCGCACTCATTCAACGAAACGCAATGCAAGCATTGCTTTACGCTGGTTTTCTGTGAGGCCGTGGTATCACTCCGGTGATTTATTTATTCTCTATTATTATTCTATTTATTTTTAAGCAACACAAATTATTTCTATATGCTGCTGATAATTAAGCTTATTTTCTGTCCTACCAAGTAAGTTAAATCTGTCCTTACATATTACCCAAAGAGATTAAAATATAATAGGACAGTGGGGGCATTGGGAATATTTTCATACAAAACTTTGAAGCATGTTTGAAGCTCAAGCGTCATGTCAGTTAGTATGAACGCGAGCTGTCATTCGGTCGAAATTGTACTAGACTTATTCCACTTCGGATAACTTTTCGGCTTCAAATTTTCCTCGCTTTATATTAAATCGCTCTAAACCCTTTTATATTTTAATCTCTTTGATATTACCCCATACAAGCAATCCTACTCCGATCGACTCAAAAACTCAGAGATACAAGGCAAGACATTTTTTTTAACTTACGTTACATCTACGAATGGGAATTTTACGACTACATTCGCTCCTTTAGCGTTTGCACTCAATTCGCTAAGACCTCTTGTATATCTCCGAGTCGGCGATAGTTACGCAACGATCCCATAATCAGAGCAACTGGTCACCCAACTGGGTGACCAGGTCATTCTTTACGACACGACGTATTTATCGTATTAATTTTCCTCTTGGATGATGATGATGAAGATGGAAACTTCATCACTATCGGAGACTTAAAAACTTAATGAATTGTTTAAACGAGCCCATAAAGAGTTTGGTAGAAAGGAAAATAGAAAACCCTCAGGTTCTAGAGTACGTTATATAAAATAATCTCACGGCTTTTATTCCCGAGGGGGTAGGCAGAAGTATTCCACGTTGGTTCCAAATGCAGTACCCCGAGAAACACCAGAAAGAAACTGAAGAACGGCTCTTTTTAAAGTTATACCATATAGAGCCAAAATAGAATGAGCAGTGATAGCCCGGACGGTTAAAGAGCCGGCCGAAAATCAGTGAGGCTCGGGTTCGAATCCTGCCATGTACCAATGAGTTTTTCAAAAACTTACGTACATATTATCACTAGCTCGACGGTGAAGGAAAACATCGTGAGGAAACCCGCAGGTCTCAGAATTATTTCTGTGACGTGTGTAAACAGACCCGGTCCGGCGATGGGCTCACCACCTATCACGTTTAGGGGTCCAATATATCTCGTGAAATGTGGGTATATCCAGTAATGGAATACCTCTGCCTACCCCCTCGGTGATTAATAAGGCGTGAGATTATACATATATATATAGGATGACAAAGTATAAGATTGACTAAGGATAAAATTAACTTAAATTTTTTATTAAAATAATACTTAAAATAGTAGGAGTAATAGTAGTAGGCAAAATGCTCATAGCGCGATCACTCTAGGGTTAATTAAGCTCATATCAATCGGTTTCTTGGTATCAATTCTGTTTTCCTATTTCGAACTTGAGTCACATCACACAACCAGAATAACTTGTACCACCGGTTTCGCATTGATAACTAATCTTTTATTGCAAAAAGAAAGGAATCGTCCTCAATACAATTCCACCCTTATTCTCAAGGCGTAAAATTGAATTTGCTTCACTGCCTTCTGTTGGATCAGGTTTGGTATGGCATTAGTAATTCTATGAAGTGCTATTCAAAAGTACATAGGCAGGTATAGAATATTTTTAGATTTTTGCTATTAGTAACCAACAGCAATTTTCTTTATAAAACCTTCTTAAGTTTTACACATAGGTAGCGTTGCCGGCGTCCGGATAAAGCAGGACATAGTCAGGCTTTTTGATTGCATGTCCGGCCAAAATAAACAGTGTCCGGCCTGTTCGGCTTTTGTAAGGCTTTTTACATTTCGCAAACGAGTAAAATTTTGAGTGACGTGACGACTTTATTGGACAGATTAATAATAAAGTACATAAACTGATTTGGCATTCAATTTTATTTATATTTCATTAGAATTTATCAAGATTTATGGTATTAATCAAAAAGCTTGATTTTTTTTTTGTACTACCTTTAATACTGAGACACAAAATTGTCAATAATGTAGGGTGTCCGGCGTTTTTATCCAAATGTCCGGCCAAACTGGTCTGTCCGGCTATTAGGTTTGGCGACCTGGCAACCCTCATATAGGTATACAAGAAGTAACTGACTGGCTGATTTCCTAACTGATCGATCAAAACAGCCGAAATCGCCGAGTCAAAACGCATGAGATTTTTGTAACGGGATAAACTGGATACATGATTTTTTGAGTTCTGTAATTAATAATTATTTATAATTACAGAACTCAACTAAATTAGAACTTTATAAAATATCAGATTTTTTGAGTGACAAAATTGTATTGTAATCCTTCTGCAATTTTAATAATTCTTAATTTAATATACTTATGTACCATAATTGATTTGACATTTTTTATTTTATTTGACATGTTCCCAAGCAGCAAAATGTGGTCTAGTAATTGTCCTGGAACCACCATTTTATTAGGACTATAACGGAATAGTAAACCATTATAACCACGGAAAAGGGCCCAATTTATAGGCGTATCTTGGCTAATTAAATACCTATAGTAGACTTGATGAACCCACTTTGACCAATAACGATCTTATACTTGGACTACGTAAAACTATTTGCGCCTGCGAAGCTCACTATCAGCGCCTAATGGAACCAAACACGACAATAACGTACACAGTGAATCTCTTACAAGCTCATACAAAGTGTTGTGAATTGGTGAATGTTGCTGCGCACATTTGTAAAGATTAATATTGATAAAGGTAAGTATCCATTTCTTATCAGAAATATTATATAGAATATTAATTGTGAGTAGAGTGTTAGTAAATGATAAGTCAAGATGTATAATGTGTTTGAATGTGCATGGCGCACGTATATTTTCGGTGAACTATAATAAGTTTCTTATCAAAATTTTTACAGGCCCCTTGAAATTTGCGTTTTTATTAAGTTAAATTTTAAAATAATGTTGGTTTCAGTAAGACATACAACGAAAAGTCGCCATTTTGAGAAAGTTGGTTTTCAAAATACATTAACAAACCCTTATAGGCGCACTTAGTTTAAAAATGGTAAATATCAGAACCATTGCTTGGCCATATTGTTTGGAATTAGAGTTCCGCAAATATTTCTATAACCGGACTGTTATTTTATATTGTCTTATTTTAATGTTTTTGTTTAAGTGTCAGCATTGAAAATTTGAATGTTTCTGGAAGTCGATCGTTTTTTGACTAAGAGGATTTTTGGGCTTGAAAAACCTTCATGTGGTCTTGGAACAAAACACACTACAAGGCGGCTACGACACTTCGTTGTAAATAAAGAACACTGTTAAAAGAAGATAATTTTTGGGTTTGAAAAATGCTGCGTCTACTCAGGTTATGACCACTTCAACACTGACAAAAGTGAACTTGGTAACTTACTCAAATAGTACCTAATTTCTGTCCGTTTAGGTTTAATTTCTCTGTTTTCTCTTTACCTATATGTACTTATAAGTCATTTATTTATAAAAATTAAATACCTATAGCATTCAAAATATGCATTATGTACAATATACACTTATACTTATCGATGTCATAAATATCATAAAGTTTGCATTATTATATTTTGAATGCACCGCTGGATTGTTAGAGAATGATTTTTACATTAAGTTAGAAAACAAGTTTGTGTTTAAATTACCTAAGGCTTAAATAAAAACCATAATTTATATTAATAAATTGCTATCTTATTCCTAATAAAGAATTTAATGTCGCATGTCGTATATTTTATTCTAAAGGACATTTTTTAAGATCACTATGTAGTTGAAAATTGGAAAAGTCTTCAATATCGCTTCCATGTTCTTGCGCAGGTTCCTCACTAATACAATCTTCTAAGTCTAAATTTATATCGTAAATCGATGAAACGTTGTTTTGTGCAGAATTATTAATTAGAAGTAACTATTTTGTACGGAACCTTCTCCTATTTTTACGATTAGTTCTTCGCCAGATACAAAACTAGAATCCGTCACCTCAAACTGAACCGAACCGAATTATTTGTTAATAGGTTTTCTGAACTTTTTGTTTGTGTCAACTACTTTTTTTGAGCCGGAATAGAACACTACGTCGGCAAAGAATACGACCCAACAAAATCAAAATGTCCCTACTGTGACTATAACAGCATTTGTAAAACCATTATAAACCAATGCATTCTTGAACAGGACACCACGGATATAGTTTTGGATGCTAAGTATATTGTATTAAACCATTATAATCGTGTTAAGATTATAACAATATTGGTTTATACCACTACAAAACTACTCCACTTTACTTATAATTGTTCTGTAAAGTAAATTTATAAACTCTTATAAAACCAAGTAATAAATGCAAGTAGTTACCAGTACTTTTAGTTCCGTTTATCACTCTTATTGGCGTGCTTTACTTATAGTAGTTCTATAATGCTTCTTGTTAGCAGTTATAAGTATAGCTTACCAGTTTATCTGCTCTTGAGTGCATTTACACCCTCGTGATACTCGTATAGGTCACCCAAGCTTATAATGCACCCTTAATTTCGACTTATAAGTAATTATAAGTTAATGTATAGGATCAAATACACTACAAGGCCCAACTTACTCCATGCTGGCTATTATAAGCGTGGCAGTAAGTACTAGAACCCTTAATAGAACATTATAAGTGCCGTAGGCCTGTAACATCTGCACTATAGGATAATTTTGCTGCTTGGATTATTGATTTTTTCTTGACATATCGATTGATATGCAAAATGCAAATTTTTGTGACATCCCATCTATGTATCAACACACATAGAAGTTTGAATACGTTGGAGGAATCCTAAAATGTAAGGCTGTTGAGTTCACGTCACCCACGGTCAGCTCTCTGTCCTCCGTCTGCGCATACGCAAGTCGCATACTAATGCCGCTATCATCGACCTTTAGATCTGACTAACGCAATCGAAACGTCAGTTCGGACGTACAGATGTGTATAGCTACTACTATCTGTTTTCTCCCGTTCCTGTGGGAATTTCGCAAAATCCTTTCTTAGCTCATACCTTACTCCCTTTGAAGAATTTACCTGTCGAATTACAAGTTTCTAGGTGAATGATATTTCACTTTTTAACCGACTTAAAAAAGGAGAAAGAAAAAAATTAAAAAGAGCAGTGATAGCCTTCACATTTAAAGAGCCGGCCGAAAATCAGTGAGGCTCGGGTTCAAATCCTGGCATGTACCAATGAGTTTTTCAAAAACTTACGTACATATTTATCACTAGCTCGACGGTGAAGGAAAACATCGTGAGGAAACCCGCAGGTCTCAGAATTAATTCTGAGACATGTGTAAATAGACCCGGTCCGGCGATGGGCTCACCACCTATCACGTTTAGGGGTCCAATGTATCTCGTGCGTGAAATGTGGGTATATCCAGTAATGGAATACCTCTGCCTACCCCCTCGGGGATGAAAGGCGTGAGATTATATTATTATTATATTAAATTATATATTAAAAAAGGATGAGGTAACAAATATAAAAGAAAAGAAACAGATGAATTGATATCGTCTGTTTCTTTTTTTTTATATTTGTTACCTCAGAACTTTCGACTGGGTGAACCGATTTGGATGATTCTTTTTTTATTTGAATGTTGGTGCTTCCAGATTGGTCCCATTTTCAGTGTATACTACTGTCACCTATGGACACCTGCAACTCAAGAGTCACAAGTGCGTTGCCTTTGAGGTGGAAGTATATACGCTCTCTACTTGAAGGTTTGAAGGTCGTTCGGTTCGATAATTGAGCCTTTGAGGCCCATAGGAACCCACATCAATCAAACAACCGCTAAGGCAAAGAGATTAAAATATAATAGGACATAGAGGGGACAAAGCGAGGAAAATTTGAAGCCGAAAAGTTATTCCAAGTGGAATAAGTCTAGTACAATTTCGACCGAATGACAGCTCGCGTTCATACTAACCGAAATGACGCTTGAGCTTCAAACATGCTTCAAAGTTTTGTATGAAAATATTCCCAATGCCCCATCTATGTCCTATTATATTTTAATCTCTGCGCTAAGGTCACAATTACAACTGCGGAGCAATTCGTCAAGCACACTTTCCCTATAATCCGTTGCTAATTCGGTTGTCATGGCAACCGCTTCTTATGGCGTTAGATTGGAAAATCAAACATTGAGTCAAGTGGGTTTGTACAGTTAGACACATTGGACTTTGTAGCGTTCTTATTACAATCGCTTTAGGGGTCAGACTCGCACTGCAAGTTTAAAGCTTCATGTGCTCTTGACTGTGAAACGTACACGTCTGTCGATGTCACTGGTTAAGCAAAGTTGGGCACGGTCAGTCAGTGAATGACCGCCTAGTGGTATTATATCACGAACGCTTCCGTGTTTCGAAAACGTTAAACTCTTGGTCCCGGTTTTCGTTGTGTTTACGCACAATGGAAGTCGTTAAGCCATGTCAGATACCCTTGGGTGGCTCGAAAAATTCGTACAGTTAGGTGGCCACTAGCCTAACACGCGCGAGCCCACCCAATCCGTGGTGGGCTCGCGTGGGAGATTATGGCCCATACTTCGTCATGTGTGAGGAACGACCCTTGGTTCAGCAGTGGGCTGTTACGGGTTGTTGATGATGATGAATATAGCGTCGAGTCGGTTAATCCGATGCATGTAGGTCTACAAGTTAGAGAACGAATCAAGACCAGTGATAGCCTTACGGTTAAGGAGTCTGCTTCACATAATGATAATCAGTGAAGCTCGGGTTCGAATCCTGGCATATTCTAATGAGTTTTTCAAAAAACTTACTTACATATTTATTTATCACTAGCTCGACGGTGTAGGAAAACATCGTGAGGAAACCCGAAGGTCCCAGAGTTGATTCTGTGTAACAGATCCGGTACGGCGATGGGCTCAATGCCTATCAAATACAAATTCAATTATTTTCTGTAGGTATAAAAAATACACTTAAAATAGTAAATAGTCTAATAACAAGGCACTTTAAACTCATCCATGAAGATTGGCTAAATGTAAATATCAGCCGATCTCACCGACGAGTTGCTGGTTCCAAATGCAGTACCCCGTGAGGGGCCAGCAAGAAACTCAAGGGCAGCCATTTAGGGTTCGAATATATTAGTGAAAAGTGGGTATTTCCAGAAATGGAATACCGCCTACCCCGCAGGTATACAAGGCGCGAGATTTTTTTTTTCATCATAACAATTTTTCATAACCAGGGCAGCTTAGCAATTGCAAACATGGGAAGTCCAAATCCTGATATGGGCCGGATACAGTTCTAATTCATTACAAGTAATTAATCGATCGTCAGGTTTGGAAATATTCGTTGCGACACCACGTTTGCATTCAAGGCTCGCTTTCTTGAGTTGTGAAATACGCCAGTCTTCCTGTTGTGTTGTGTTATGTACAAATTACAGACACAAGGGCGTTGTAGTCAATAGTTACCGCTAAAACCGCTATGAAGCAATTGAAGGATAGAAGCTTACCTCTATCTTTTTTATCTAGAGCTTTATCTTTTTTAACCGCTAGAGCTTTATCTTTTTTAACCGACTTCAAAAAGCAGGAGGTTATAAATTCGTCTGTATCTTTTTTTTATGTTTGTTACCTCAGAACTTTCGACTGGGTGAACCGATTTGGATGATTCTTTTTTCATTTTAAAGCTTGTGCGTCCAGATTGGTCCCATTTTAATTTCGTCCAGTTCTGACAACGGCATCCATGAGAAAACCATATAAGTTGAAGATTTAAGTAGGTTTTTTTTACTTTTTATTTTTCTTATTTTAAGGCATTACCATTTCAGTCATCAGCACTAAACATGACACGAAATTCAGGATTTTTAGCTCTGCTTCAGTGTCTATGCACAAAAATACAAAATACGTTAATGCACTTTTACTGAGGGATGAAGCGGCTTCTTGAGGTATTCCCATTCACTGTACACTATCACGGACATTTGTCACATACATAACACACTATCATTTTTATGCACCAAAACCCAAAACACACAGCAAAATGAAAATTATACAAAAATCCGTTCTCGGATTCCCGCCAAAAAGCCAGAGTTTTCCTGTTCGGTTGTCTTATGTACAAATTACAAAATTTGCCTGACTTTAAAATTATTGTAAACCATATTTATTAGTAAGACATGAGATTAAAAAGAGCTGCCCTTGAGTTTCTTGCTGGCTCTTCTCGGGATACTGCATTCGGAACCAGCAGCTCGTCGGTGGAGATGGGCTGCTGTTTGCATTTAGCCAATCTTCATGGACGAGTTTAGAGTGCCTTGTTATTATAAACTATTGACTTTTCTAAGTGTATATTTAATACCTACTGAAAATAAATGCAATTGACTTTGACTTGACTTGACTGTAAACTTTGTAGTTACCGCTATGAAGGATAAAGGTAAACAGAGCTTTCTCTGTTGTGAAAAAGTATCCGTCAAACTGCGTTAAATTATGTTAGCGCCATCGCAACAGGGTAAATTTCAAAGAAAGCGCCAAAAATTACTAGAGTAGGAATTAATGATTTTTTTTGTTTATTTAAATAAATTTATAATATACAGTGGTGTTACCTCGCCAAACTTTTACGTTTGATGGCGAGAAGCGCTCTTTCACATAAAAGTCAACCACCTTATGTACTTATCTACTACTTATCTATAGGTTACTATTTATTTCGGACTACATAAATACCTAATAGTAAAATAGTGGAGGTTTAAAATAATAATCTAACGCCTTATATCCCTGCGGGGGCTGCAGAGGTATATTCCATTTCATAGTGGAGGTTTTGTATACTGGAATCTAGTTCTAGACCAATGTGCAGATCACCTAGGCCTCACGTGTCACCTAGGTCTAAGACTAGAAATAAGAACGAGGCGAACAGGCTAATATAAGTGTGCCTATAATTCAACAGCATTATTTAGCGATCTATGTAATCTGTCATTAAGTCGGTAAGTACTACCTTTTCAACACATTTGCTCAAAAAATGCATTTACGAAGCCTGTATACATTATTAGAAATTTCGAAATTCCTCAACACCTATCACGTTAAGGGGTCCAATATATCTCGTGAAATGTGGATATATCCAGTAACGGGATACCTCTGCCTACCCCCTCGGGGATAAAAGGCGTAAGATTATTATCATTAGGGTTCCGTACCTCAAAAGGAAAAAAACGGAACCCTTATAGGATCACTTTGTTGTCCGTCTGTCCGTCCGTCCGTCCGTCTGTCAAGACCCTTTTTCTCAGGAACGCGTGGAGGTATGAAGCTGAAATTTATATCAATTACTCAGGTTTACTGTCCCTTGAAGCTGTGAAAAAATCAAACTTCTAAGCCAACGTAATCAAAAGATACAGCCGTTTATGCCGCAAATTTTCGACACTTGCAAGGGAATCAAAACCTACAGGGTGCTTCCCGTGAACTCAGAATCTTGAAATTTGGTACGAAGCAACGTCTTATAGCATAGATAAAGGAAAAATTACGAAAACCATAAATTTGCAAGGTTGTACGGAACCCTCGGTGCGCGAGTCCGACTCGCACTTGGCCGGTTTTTTTTTTAATTCAGCATCATATCATAACCTATAGATAATATAAACATAAGTACCTATTTTACCGCCCCTTTCACTGTAGCACCGCCGCGCGTATCCTGTACGGTTTTTTTTAATTTCCAATATAAATTATAAGTATAAGAATTCTGCCAAGGAGGTTCACATTACCAGAATAAATAAATGAAATGATCGAACCTCCTTAGAAACGCGTTTGAAGAGAAAAGATGTAGTTCTAATTTTCACCACGCGCACATGGCGCCATTTTTACAAATGCGCGCCATTTTCATATCAGAAAAGTTTACATTGGACTCGATTCTGCAGACCAGCTAAAATTTATAATTTTAGGTTAGCCTATCCTTCTTCATAAAATACGGAAGAAAAAGGACAGAAACAAACCATAGATTAAAGAGTAATGTTAAACATGTAAAATTTAAACCAACTAATTTGAATCATAAAGAACGTGCTTAACTGTCACTTTTATCCATCACCTTTTTACATCGTCGCTAAAATTGCTAAACATGCCTTATTTGACAGGACTAATTTTAATTTTAGTTTGTAAATATTATGTGTGTTTTATAATTATTATTGTTTATTAAATCATATAAATAGATTTGTTCTTTTCTAGGAGAAAGAAAATGGCAGGAATAAACTAAAATAAGTTTATGCGTGAAAGAGGAACAAACATCCATCCATACAAACTTTCGCATTTATAATATTAGTAAGATTTAGGTATATAGCACAAAGGACCTATGTGAATTTAGAAGAAAATTCCCACGGGAACGGGAAAAAATTATATAACGCTGTCAACACCAGGGCATCTTTACTATAAAGAGGATTTTATTATATGTTTGTTTGTAATGAAAGGACTTAGAAACTCTTACAACAACTTTACAATTTTGTTTGAACAACCGATGGATCTCAACAACTGGGTCACCCGTTTGAATTTGGAACGCGTGCTCTCGAGCGAGACGGTGTGCGCTTGCGCACCGCCCGACTGCCATACTTGGCGATCTATCGATCATATTACCGGTATGTGTTATGGATCAGGTGATAAATTAATGCATTCTTAGCTTCAATTTTCATGAATAAAAGCCACCAGACTACCGCTACACCAGCCTCATAATTAATTCTGGGACCTGACCTGAGGGTTTCACGATGTTTTCCTTCACCGTCAAACTAGTTATAAATATACTTAAGTTTTGAAAAACTTATTGGTACATGCCAGGTGTTAGTGACCAGCAGCCAAAGAGATTAAAATATAATAAGGCATAGAGGGGACAAAGCGAGGAAAATTTGAAGTCAAAAGTTATTCCAAGTGGAATAAGTCTAGTACAATTTCGACCGAATGACAGCTGGTTTTCATACTAACTGACATGACAAGGACATGACGCTTAGGCTTCAAAGTTTTGTATGAAAATATTCCCAATGCCCCCTCTATGCCCTATTATATTTAAATCTCTTTGCCAGCAGCTAAGTAAATCTTTTTTATAACTGGCTCTGTATTTCCCGCCTCGCCAGCCATTCGTCTAGGCCATGTTCAATGTCTATAAAAATGTATAACCATCTACCAACACAAATGAAAAATTAAAATAAATACAACAAATTTATAAACAAAATAAAAGAACTACTCATCAATAAAACCTGTTATAGCATAGACGAATTCCTTAATGATAAATTAGAATAACCATATCCCGCCTTCTAGATTTTTTATTGCATTACCCTAACAGGGTGTCATTGTGCTTCCTTAGCCTATCTATAAGACCTAGGTATTAAAATTTAGATACATGACTGGCAATAAATAAATATGAATATTTTCTACTCTTGACTATGTTTTACTTTTAAAGAAAATAAATGACAACACCGTCAGGATTCGAGCCCGAGACCTCGCGCATTGAAGGCGGGCTTTAACCGCTGGGCAATCACTGCTCAGATGCGATACGATGCATATAAAAGGTCTAAAAGTTATAAAGGCTCCTGCATCACCCTGTACATATTTCAAGCTGCACTAATGTGAGAATAGCCGTGATAACGCAACAGAACAATAATATTGGGCAATAGTGTTCACACAGTGATCTCCCACGCCGCTATGACTGTATTTAACTTGATAGACGGGGCGAAATTGAATTAAGGTTTGGCCAGACAGCGAGCTAATGGCGGTTGTGGCGGGACGGAGGCGTGACAGCGCGGCAGCGGGGACTTGCATGCCCTATTGAAATCTTAACAATAAGATCCAATGTAGTACCATACCGTGTGACAAGCTACGAAATAAATTACAATGAAACCACAGCGTCCAAGTAAGAAAAGAGAGTAAGAAGGATACGGTAAGTAAAGAAAAGAAGTTATGATCCGATTCTAAAATATTAGCAAAACCTATTCTTTCTAAACTTTATTTTTACACTTCGTTGTCAACTATTATGTTGCCACTTGACCACTGAACGACACCTAAATCCCGGCGATAATGTGTAATGAGCAGAGATCGGCATTAGGTAGTGAAATTAAGTACTAAAGTAGGTAAAGTTGCTAAGAGGATATGGAGTTGTTAAAACCACCACTTTGTTTGGGAATTCTGAATTCTTAGGTTTATGGATATAAGAACTGAAACTATATTTTAAGTAAGTAAGTAAGTAACAACTCTTTATTGTACACCAATAAAAATATGCAACAAGTGACACAATGATAAAAAAGTACAATGGGCGGTCTTATCGCTTTAAGCGATTTCTTCCAGACAACCTTAGGATGGATGTAACTGAGATAAACAGATGAAGGTAGGTGGTGCATTAAAGTTACCAATGGATTAAGGTAGATACTTATTTTAATGTGTGTAAATAATAAATATATCAAAAAATCATATGTATTCTTTGTGTCGGATGGGACCGAAACTCAATTTTTTTCGAGCTGAACTGTAGAGAAAATTACCTAAGAACAAAAGAAGTTTTTATTTAGTAAGTAAATATGATACTGTAGAAAAATCTAGTCCCGGAATTTTCCCGGGAAATTTTCAGAAGTCCCAATTAAAGTGGTGGTTTTAACAACTCCATATTACATCCTCGTAGCAACTTTACCTACTATGGTACCTAATCACACTACCTAATGCTGATCTCTGGTAATGAGTTGTCAAATGTCATTCTTAAAGGCGTTTTATTATGAACGCCAAGTAAAAAATGAACACTTAAAAAGTGTTTTAGAAAAATAAACAACCAAATCTGTCTTGAGCCAAGGGGCTACGTATAGATATACATCCGGCAACGCGACGTATTTTAGATCTACATAATCGTCAAACAATAGAATAAAGAGGTAACATAGATTCTCTTGAAGAAAAAAGTTTTTTTTAAATAAGTTGCTTTGAATGTGTTCATTTGTAAAATAATGATAAAAAATACTTCATAAAATTGTCCGTGCGAGCGGCCGACGCTCTTGTTTGGCCCAAGCTTTACTCTAACATGAATAATTATTTAAATAATAGATTGTGCTTGCACGCATCCATCAGTCTTGGTTCAATTCCAGGTCATGCACCAATAGTTATTTTAAATAACTCGGTGATGGAAGACGTCGTGAGAAAACCAAAATTGCACACAGCATCCGGTCCGGCGACGGGTTCAGTTAAAAAATATAAATAAATAAATTAATTAATTGTGGGCCACAATTCACACGCGGTTATTTATTCCCAAACTAGGCAGGGCCTGTTCTAGGGTACTAAACAACTGATAAACATACTTAAATAAATATTAAACAACCAAACACGAAGAGAATAGACATGTTCACGCACACAAATGTTGGTCTCGAGCAGGAATCGAACCCGCGACCTCCGACTCAGAAAGCAGGGTCACTACCAACTGTGCCAGTAATGTTTCTCACAATTTCACCAGCTTAAGTCCCGTTCCCGTGGGAAAATTATAGACCATGTTACTCCCAGAAAAGTAAGCTTCCATTAAAAGATTATAAGCCTTTTCATCACAAATAAACATACAAAAAAAACTAAGCTTTTCTCTTTATAATAATGTAAATGTGAAATGTTCGACGGTAAAGGAAAAACCTCATGAGAAAACCTGCAGCAGGTCCCAGAATTAATTCTGAGGCATGTACAACAGACCCGTTCCGCGATGGGCACCACCTCTCACGTTTAGGGGTCGAATATTCTCGTGAAAAGTGGGTATTTCCAGAAATGGAATACCTCTGCCTACCCACTCGGGGATAAAAGGCGTGAGATTTGTTTATTTTATTGTTTAGTCAAATGTTCCTCGTTTCAAAGTAAATATGTAACAGAATAAGCGCAATTCCTGAAATTAGTTTGTTCAGTGTCGACTACTTCATCGTTTTCAGCTATTTTTAATGTGTGTTAAATAGGTATTTCCGAAAAATGATTGAGCATAGCTGAATTTAGTGCTACCTATGGAAATCGTACTATTATTGCTATTTATTTAAGAAACTCGGTTAGACACAACTAAAGTACGTAGACATCATATTTTTTTATTTTAATATAGGTACTTACTATTAGGGATGTTAACACTAATCACAAATTAGGTAATGTTTAGTGTTAATTTTATGATATTATTAGAATATCAATTTTTTTTTATAATTTAATAAATTTATTTATGATTTTAAATGAAAAACTTATAATCAGCTTTTAGTTGTTATCTTTTGTTGCCTATATTTTTTGTGTACTTAGCTGTAAGTTTTCCTAAAAAAATAAATAAATAAATAAAATAAATATTTATAATCTGTTGTCACCTGACTGCAAACACCAATAAGAGCTTATGACGTCACTAACCGCAAAACAAGCTGTCAAAGACTGTTTACTTCTCTGCATTTTCTTTCTTTCTGTCTGCAATCACGACCAATGTTTTGCGGTTAGTGACGTCATGTCAGTCACTTGGAAAATTCAAAATTACTTTATTTTTGTATATTTTCTTATCGAAAATACTACCACTTTAAAAAAAAAATTTTGTAAACAAGAGTCGATCTTCAAAATAAAAGCGATTCCGAAAAACTGTTAACATCCCTATTGGGGTGTATGAGGAATTGCGCTTATTCTGTTACGCGTTGTAGAATAATGATTTTTCTTTGTCACCATTTATGAGAGGTATTATGCATAATTTACGAGTGTAAAACTAAAGGTTGTTCAAAGGTCTCTGAGATGACTAAACCCAAGTTCCGACCACAACATATTGTTTGCAAATGAGCTTGTCATCCGCGAAATATGCGAAATATACATAATATACGGATGTTTTAGTACACAATAAAACTATAGCCTTGTTGGTGGGTGCGTAATTCCCGAGCCATATAACAAAGCAACTGAGGGCGAAGCCAGGGCTTTCTTCAAGGAGGTGAGACCATGGACAGTAAAAAAAATACCGGCCAAGTGCGAGTCGGACTCGCGCACGAAGATTCCACTAATATTATAAAGAGGAAAGATTTGTATGTTTTTACGAATAAACTCAAAAACTACCTCTACTTTACCGATTTTAAAAATTCTTTTACCAATGGAAAGCTAGAAGATCTCTGAGTAACATAGGCTATATTTTATTCCCGTATTCCCAAGGGAACCGCTATATAGAAGACTAGCTTTTACCCGCGGCTTCGCTCGCGCACGTTTACCCCCTCAGGGGTTGAATTTTGCAAAATCCTGTCTCAGTGGATGCCAACACTGTATAAGCTATTTATGTGCAAAATTTCAAGTCTCTAGACCCAGCGGTTTAGGCTGTGCGTTGATACATCACCAATCAGTCAGTCAGTTTATCATTTTTAAATTAAAAAAAAATATCTCACGCCTTTCATCCCCGAGGGGGTAGGCAGAGGTATTCTATTACTGGATATACCCACATTTCACGAGATATATTGGACCCCTAAACGTGATAGGTGGTGAGCCCATCGCCGGACCGGGTCTATTTACACATGTCTCAGAATTAATTCTTAGACCTGCGGGTTTCCTCACGATGTTTTCCTTCACCGTCGAGCTAGTGATAAATATGTACGTAAGTTTTTGAAAAACTCATTGGTACATGCCAGGATTCGAACCCGAGCCTCACTGATTTTCGACCGGCTCTTTAACCGTCCGGGCTATCACTGCTCCTATAATTTTATATACATAATATATAGATTATAAAACTTCATGAATTCCGAGGCACAGAATCATTTAATTAGGCTACACAGAATGAGCGACTCGGTAGCTGGGTACACGCAAAACTGTCGGTCGTTCGGTGAAAGTTTGTCCGGTCTGTGAGGCGCAAGTCACAAGATGGAAGCAACCCAGCTTTTAGCGACCAGCAGCTAAGGCAATCTTTTTATAATTATCTATGTTTTTATACTCTTACTAGCGACCCGCCCCGGCTTCGCACGGGTGCAATGCTTATAAGATTTTCCCGCTTTTCTGTTGAAATTTTTCTGAATTTTCTTTGCTATAAACCTCACGGAGCCCGAGACCTTTCCAACGAATGCAAAACCGTGGAAATCGGTTCGTGCGTTCTGGAGTTATAGCGTCAGGAAGGAAAATCCGACTTATTTTTATATAGTAGATATGTTTTTCACTTCTCATGCTCTAAAAGTACGCCAATATAGCCCTACGATTACACTACTAAAGACTAAAGTGACTACTTTAGTCCGTAGAGAGTAAAAAGTAATTAGTTTTTTAAATTTCATTAATGAGACATAAGGAAAGAGGACGCCCCAGAAGGACGTTCACGGATCAAATTAGTGACGTCCTTCAAAAAGCTGTCCGGAGTGAAAAGAGCGTGCATGAATACAAAGGATGTAAAGGAAGCGAAAGAAGTATGCAGAGATCGAGCAAAGTGGCGATACATCGTCTCTGCCTACCCCTGTGGGACAATGGCCTGAGCTTTATGTATGTATGTATGTAAATGCGCTCGCTAAGAAGCATGAGTGGAGTACGATTGATTGATAGAATGATGAACAGTGTAATCCGACGTATGTATAGTTAGTGTAAAACGGACGACTCTCCAAATCGCCAGGCGCCTGCGCTCCAATCGTCATTGTAGAAAACGTCATTCTAGTAATTACGACAAGCATTCGGAGATTCCGCTTCTCGGAGCTACCGTGATAATTTTAGAATGCTACTATCTTACGTTACACTTTGATTGTTCGCCATTAGAACAGTTACGACATAGATGTTTATTTCTTACTGTTCCGTTGTTGTCGTCATAACCCATGTTGTCCCAGAAAACTATGCTTTCAATTGGTGAAAGAATTTTTAAAATCGGTCCGGTAGTTTCGAAGCCTATTCAATACAAACAAGTATAAGTATGAACGTACGAGTATAACTCAATATCACGCTAACCGATTTCTATGATTCTTTTTTTAACAAACTTATATAAAGGAAGAGGTTCAATTCGACTGTATTTTTTAGTATTATTCGTTGAAGTTTTACTCTTTATTGTCCTTCCGTCCAACCTGTCTGTCCGTCTGTCTGCCAGTAGGCACGCAGACGTCATTGCGGCCAAAGGCTGTGAATGTTGGGATAACATAAAATGCTTATTTTTAGCACCTTCGAAATTTTTTCAACGAAGTCTTTCGTAACAAGGAAGTGAATGATAGTCGTTTTCCTTGATTGAATAAGATTGGCTTTATACAGTAGTACTTACTCTCTGTGGATATGTTGCCGTGTCTAATGAAATTCGGAAAAAAATATCAATAACTCCTTCCTAGTACATAGTTACCTAATGTTTGTAGGCGAATCACGCAAAAACTACTGCAGGAAATTAAAATAAATAAATAAAATAATAAATAATCTCACGCCTTTTATCCCCGAGGGGGTAGGCAGAGGTATTCCATTTGCGGATATACCCACTTTTCACCAGACAGTCTTTGGTTGGACCCCAAACGTGATACGTGGTGAGCCCATCGCCGCCGGACCAGGTCTGTTACACATGTCTCAGAATTCATTCTGGGACCTGCGGGTTTCACGATGTTTTCCTTCACCGTCGAGCTAGTGATAAATATGTACGTAAGTTTTTTGAAAAACTCATTGGTACTTGCCAGGATTCGAACCCGAGCCTCACATTTTCATCATGTGAAGCAGGCCCTTTAATCGTCAGGCTATCACTGCTCTTATCAATTAAAATCTTTAATAATTTCAGGAGTTGCTGTTATTTTGTTACATATTTATTTATTTAAATACTAGCGACCCGCCCCGGCTTCGCACGGGTGCAATGCTAACACTAAAACCTTCCTCTTGAATCACTCTATCCATTAAAAAAAACGCATTAAAATCCGTTGCGTATAGTTTTAAAGATTTAAGCATACAAAGGGACATAGGGATATAGGGACAGATAAGGCGACTTTATTTTATACTATGTATATAGTGAAGGTCCACCAACAACCATTAGACCGATACTTAAACTTAATCAACACAACCATACTCAGTAGTAAGTGTAATGGTCACTTTCAGGCAGACACTACATGTAGGTACATAGTAAAAAAACAGAAATAAACAATATTATTTGGTTACATTACTACTAATAATTCATAGAAATACTTTCGTCACTATCCTATAAAAGGAGACGTTTCATGAATGTATGGAGACTGGGCCTGCACCATGTACACCAGTTTTTTAGATAAATATAAATAAAATAACTATAGTTTTATTCATGATTTTGCTCATATTTGTCTAGTTTAGTTGTACAATAAACATAAATTTTCATTGAACTAGCATGGCGGCGACCAAAAAAAAAATCGCGACCTGACCGGTAAATGTCAATTGACATTATTTTGATGTTTGTCTTACTAATTCACAATAACATGGAAATTGGGCTTAAAAAGTTAGAAATAGTGTTATTTCAATATGATTTAATGCGGATCCATAGAAGTTTAATTACTTTTGTGCAAGTTAAATAGATGGAAATGATTTTTTTAAATATTTTTCTGATAATCACTAGATTTTTCTCTATATTTCACGCTGGTGTACAATGTGTAGGCCCAAAATGAAACGTCTCCTTTACTCAAATATTGGGTTCAATTCTGCATTACAGCGACTAAACTTATTTTAGTTTGGTCCTGTGATTTTCTTTCTCCTAGAACAGAGACGAGACGACAAATATTTACTCCTGTCAAATTAAAATTAATCCTGTCGTCTAAGGCGTGTTTAGCAATTTTAGCGACGATGTAACATAATGGATAAAATTGACAGATAAACACGTTCGTATGCTCAAATTAGTTGGTTTTTACATGTATGACATGACTCTTCAATCTATGGTTTATTTCTGTCCTTGTTCTTCCTATTCTATGGAGAATGATAGGCTAACTTCAAATTAGGAATTTTAGCTGGTCAGCCAGAATCGAGTCCATTGTATGCTAAGTGTATCAGGAGTGAGCAAAGCGATTGGAAAACGAGTTTTTTCTCTCTCAATAACTCTTGCGCGGAAGTGTTAGGTTATTCTTTCCGCGCTACTTATTTTTGTAATTATAGCGCGTGCGCAGGCGCATACTATGATACTCGTATCGTGTGCATCGCACGACGTATTATCAATCTGAAAGTGTGATTGGGTTTGCTCAGATGTACTACCACGTACTACTAAGTATTAACTCGCTCTTGGCCGGTTTTCAACCGACTTCAAAAAGGAGGAGGTTATCAATTCGAAGCGCTCGTAGCCCTGCGGTGCCAGTGTGTTTGTAACGATCACACTGGTTAAGCAAAGTTGGGCGTGGTCAGTCAGTGGATGGGTGACCGCCTAGTGGCATTTATATTACGAGCGCTTCCGTGTTTCGGAAGGCACGTTAAATTGTTGGTCCCGGTTTTCGTTGTGATTCCGCACAGTGGAAGGCGTTAAGCCATGTCAGATACCCTTGGGTGGCTTGAAAAATTCTGACTGTTAAGTGGCCACTAGCTTAACACCATCTCCCAATCAGCGGTGGGCTCGCGTGGGAGATTATAGCCCATGCTTCCTCATGTGCGAGGAAAGACCCTTAGCTCAGCAGTGGGCTGTTACGGGTTGATGATGATGATGATGATATCAATTCGACTGTTTTTTTTTATGTTTGTTACATCAGAACTTTCGACTGGGTGCGCCGATTTGGATGATTCTTTTTTTTATGTGAAAGCTGGTGCTTCCAGATTGGTCCCATTTCGTCCAGTTCTGAAAATGGCATCCATGAGAAAACCCTATAAGTCTTAAATTTGCATTATGTATGTGCGCGACAAATGGACGAATAACTCAATATCACGCCAACCGATTTCGATTATTCTTTTTTTAACCCACTTCAAAAAAGGAAGAGGTTTTCAATTCGACTGTATTTTTTAGTATTAGGTAGGTAGACTGGGTACGGTTGAAACGCAGGACGGTTGAAACAAAGCGAATATCTCGACACCCGTGAGTGATAAGGTAAAGGGTACAAGGAGAGAACGAAGCGAGTGACCACTCGAAACACGAATTTTAGTATTGCGTCGCTCTTTGCTCGCTGTTCTGGTGTACAGGGGGCCCCATTGTGTTTTTTGAAGGAAAAGTAAGTATTTCTCGTTTGTACATTTTTGTAATTATTATGGTTCTACTAAAGTTAGATTAATGAGAGTTTTTATCATTTTAATCGAAGTTTTTAGAATATGGCTGTATGATTAGTTTTTATTCAAGTTTACTATCACTCTTTCTGTAAAACGTTTTATACCCGAAAAGGGGGTTGGGGACAGTTGAAACATTTTTTGTGGGTACAGTTGAAACAGTTTAATTATTTTATTTTCTTGCTTCTTAGACGCCAAAAATACGCCAAATGAAGACTACTAGAGGTCAGACCAACTTATCCAAACAGACAAGTCTATGAAGATGTATTCGGATGGAGAGTTTACAGAATATTGTCTTCGTTTTGTTTGCAACAATTGTGGTTTCGAACGATCTCGTATCCACATAAGTATTTTTCGTTAAAATATTGTTATATTTATCTCATTTTTATATAATTGTAAGTTGTACTTATTTTAAACCTTTAAAGGCTTATTAAAATAATGTTGAATTTTATAGTCTTACTTACTAGAAACATTGAATAATTTAAATATTAATAAAACATTTGTAATGTTCAACTGAGCTATTACGAGTCCTAAAGTGTTATTATATGATGAATAAAATATGTTCATTTATAATAATTTGTATTATTTGCATGTGTTTCAATTGACCGCATGCAGTGTTTCAACCGACCCTGGCATGGGTACGGTTGAAACAAATTTCCTTTTTTTTAAATTTGTGTTTACATATAAAATACAATACATTGATCTCAAATAACATTGCCCATTTGTAGACAGATACATGGTCTTTTATTTAATATATTTATGTCCTCGCTAGCTTAATTAATCCCGATGCTATGGTCGATAAACTGAAAAATGTTTCAACCGTACCCAGTCTACCTATCCGTTGAAGACAGTTTTTTACTATTTAGAGTTCTATGCTATTTATACCAGAGCGTCGTCTTTAAACGGTTTTATTTAGCTTGAACTTTTTGTTGTAGATTTTTGGGTCAAATCTAGTGATTGAATTTTCACTCCCGTCCTGTTGACAGATTGATTTGATATTTTTATTCGCAGAAAAGTAAGCTATCCATCATTGAATAAATTCTTAAAATCGTTCTAGTAGTTTTTGAGTTTATTCGTTACAGAAATACAAATAAGTATTTCCTTTTTATAATATTAGTGAGGAAACCCGCAAGTCTCAGAATTAATTCTGAGACATGTGTAAATAGACCCGGTCCGGCGATGGGGTCACCGCCACCCACCACCACGTTTAGGGTCCAATATATCTCCTGAAATGTGGGTAATGGGTATATCCAGTAATGGAATACCTCTGCCTACCCCCCGGGGACAAAAAGGCGTGAGATTATATTATATAATTAATTAGTGTAAATTTAGATATCTCTTCTCCAAGATATCGAAATGTAACATACCCCAAAAAAAAACATGTTTTAATCTCTAAAATGTTCACTGAGATCCATTGAGCAGTTTTGGAGTGTATAAGTGAGAAACTTTTAGACAGACAGACTAAATATGTATTTAAAAACGGAAGTTTATGATTATTGATTAGTCATCCAAAGGTTACTACAAAATATCCAGGAATTGAATACCTGTGCCGACTACTTCGGCGATAAAGGCGTAAACTTATATTAAAATTTTATTGATTTTATCTATATACAGTGCAACCATTCACGAATCAACTGTCAGTCAGCCACATTAAATGCTCGACACGTTAAGGTCGGTTGCGCACGCGCAACCTCCTTATAACCCTCACTGATCCTTACCGGGTTATGCAACTTTCCACACAAGGATGCTTTGTCGATTGACCGTACTCAATAGACCGTAATCAAACAGTCCGCCTAGACTAGAAAGAAAGAAGGAAGAAAATTATTTATTTTAGTATATGATATACAACGCGTAACAGAAAAAGCGCAATTCCTCATACACCCCAATTAGTATATTAATATAAAAAAAATATGATTCAATCGAACTTTAGTTGTGTCTAACCAATTTTCTTAAATATCGATTATAATAGCACGATTTCCATAGAAAGCACTAAATTCAGCTACGATAATTAATTTTTTGAAAAATTTAACACATAGGTATTAAAAATAGCTGAAATCGAATAAGTACCTAGTTGATACTGAACAATGTAATATCAGTAATTGCACTTATTTTGTTACATGTTGTATAATCTAAGATATTCAGCATGTGCTGCAGCAGAAGACTGACAGCGCTGATCTTCCGTAGCGTAGAGACTAGACTAGAGTCGGCCTCGCGCTCAAAGATTCCGTACCATCTAGTTATACTTCTATACTGTGGCGACACAGGGTATCAGTTGCAAATATGCTGACTTGCAACTACGACGAACATTGGACTCGATTCTGCAGACCAGCTAAAATTCCTAATTTTAAGGCTGGGTGGGCCGGCAGAGGCCGATTTTTGTGATTTTTAAAATCATCTGAGACATAGAAAATAGTGTTTAAAATTCTGAAAAAAAGATATATATAACTTAAGGACATACTCTAGTCAAAATCGCATTCGGTTACACGATTTGATGAACTTCACTCGATAGAAAAAAATCTCAAAGTTACCCCTTTTTGTTTTGTTTTTTCTATGTCATGACTGAACTACTGATATTTTAAATTTATTTTTTGTACTAGATTAAAGATATGAAATATTTCTAGACAAATTCGCAGAGTTTGACTTTATAAAATGATTTTTATAATCACTATGTTGAAAAAACTACAAAATGCACGAGCGCGGTGGCTTAGCTGGCGTGTTCAGTCGCGCGCTGGCGCTTACGGATGACGGACCTGTGTCAATTTTTTCCGTGACAATTTTTTGCACCAATCAATCAGTTTTGACGAATTGATATATTTGTTGCAAGTTATCCATAATGGGTAATAAACAACGAAAGCGAAAAAAGGCGTTTACCACTATAAAATTAATAAATAAAAAGAATTAACTCAAAATATATGTGAAGAAGTAAGTAAATGTTTAATTTCTTATGTCATTTTCGACTTTGACACAATCACATTAAATTTCATTTTACTTCAATCTCATTTATGAATTCATAAAAAGATCATGCCATAGTATAAGAATATCAGTAGGTATAATTCAACTGAAATTAGGCAAGTAATCAAATAAATCGGAATATGAAGGTGGGTAAGGCCGTCAATTTTTTAAATCTGAAATAAGTATTGCATACATGTGTAAATCGCGTGAAAATGCAATATTATGATGACATGGTGCTGATCTGATGATAGAGCTGGAAGGTGGCCATAGGAACTTCGCAATGAAACGACACAACCTCATCGAGTTTGGGCTTCATCGAATCGTCATGACTAATTTGGAATACTATTGTGAGCTAATACCGGAATATCTATCGCTGAACATAATTCCTCAAATTGAGAAAAGCCAATACCAGAAGCCACAATGCCAGTAATGGCGGCTGTATTAAGATTAACTTGGTCTTGATTGCATTCAAAACGAAATGTTTTAACATTAATGTTTTAAGTTGTTTTTAGGCACTTGTCTGACATGGCTGACGTGTCCGAAAACTCTGTCAGTAAATTGAATTCTGTCGATCCTGTCGACACTGTCAATCTTACGTAAGGATCACATTTGAAATGATAACATTTATCTTTACATTTTTATGTGTATTTTGTTAGTCTATTAACTTTTCACTATGCTAACATCAAAAAATATATAGGTAACTAATATGAATCTAAAATATGTGATACTTACTATATTTGTTCACTGTTTCAGAGATACTGAAGAGGCGGAAGACTCACTTATCGTAAAGTATGCATTCAATGTTTCGGGATGGCGAATTGTTGATATAAATTACATTTTACAGGAGTTACAAGAGAAAGCTCGTCACAAGGGTTTATTTAACTGCACCTTAGGAAAATTCCGTTTGATCAGTGAAAAACGACGAGGACTTTTATCAGTATTTCATTTTGAATGCAATATTTACAAAGAAATTTTGCTCGATTAACTCTGAAGACCTAAACGATAGAGATCAAGTTAATCTTAATACAGCCGCCACTACTGGCATTGTGGCTTCCGGTATTGGCTTTTCTCAATTTGAGGAATTATGTTCAGCAATGGATATTCCGGTATTCAGCTCAAAATACTATTCCAAATTAGAAGATGAATTATTTGAAAAATGGAAAAAGACGGCAAATTTTAATGCTTCTATGGAATCGAAGAAGCAGCTCAAGTGGAGAAGGATATCGCTATCGCAGAAGGCCGAACTAAGAACGGCTACCCTTTAATTGATGTTTACGTTGCTGGGTCATGGTGCGCTCTTACGGCACCAACTTTTTCATCGCATTTCAATCTTTTTCGTCATCATGGATACGTTAAAAATTCGAGTAATTATGGAATATGAGTACCGTCGTGGCAGCAACGCGGCACAAGCGGCACGCAACATCAACGACGTTTACGGAGCTGACACTACAAACCAACGCACCACCTGTTATTGGTTTGCTCGCTTCTGTTCTGAAAATTTCGACCTGAAAAATAAACCTTGCGGTCTTCCAAAGACTTTGGTAGACAATGACGAATTAAAGGCGATTATGGAAGCTGATGATACACAATCTACGGCTGAATTAGCAGCAGATTTCGACGTTAGCGTCAAAACAATATTGGTCCATTTGCGTCAAATTGGCAAGGTAAAAAAGCTTGACAAAAGGGTGCCGATCACCAGCGCGAAGTACGCGTCGAGACGTGCCTTGCACTGCTCAACAGATACACAAATGAAGGAATTTTGAACCGCATTGTTACCTGCGATGAGAAATTTATTCTGTTTGATAACCGCTAGCGCTCAGCAAAATGGTTGGATCCAGGTTCAGCACCTAAACAATGCCCTAAACGAAAACTTAGAAAATAACCCTAGAAAAGTGATGAAGTGACCTGTTTGGTGGTCTAGCGCCGGTGTGATTCATCACAGCTTCTTACCAAACGGGGTGAGCATTACTGCAGATGTATACTGTGAAGAACTGAACACAAAGATGGAGAAACAGGCACATCTCCAACCAACTTTGGTCAATCGCTCGTCTCCGCTGCTCCTGCACGACAACGCGTGACCTCACACTGCACAGCAGACGGTCTCCAAGTTGCAAGAACTGGGGTTGGAAGCTCCCCGTCATCCGCCCTACTCATAAGACCTTGCGCCTACAGACTTCCAACTTTTTCAGAATTTGGATAACTTCTTGGTGGGAAAAAAATTTAATACCCGAGAGGCAGTAGGTACAAAATGCCTTTGAAGAATTTGTTGCCTCCCGTCCAGCTGATTTTTTAAGAAGGGCATCAATGAACTGCCACTACGTTGGCAAAAGACGCATTAATTGCATAGGTGATTGATTACTTCGATTAATACAAATAAAAATACATGAAAAAAATTCGTTTCAATTTTTTCATATAAAATGGCAATTTCATTGGTAAAGACCTAATATTTATGTCAAACAGAATTTTCGATTTTTGATTTTTGTCACCATGATGTATACACATAATAGTTATAATAATTACATAAACAAACACCAGTTGCTTTTGAGACAGCAGGGCCTTGGGGATCTGAAGCTCAAGCTTTTGTGCGTGACATTGGGAGGCGGTTGAGAGAAAGGGGACTGGATCCTAGATCGGGCATGTTTCTGGCGCAACGAATTTCTTTGGCCATCCAGCGGGGGAACGCGGCCAGTGTCATGGGCACTTTTGGACAGGACACGGTACGGGGGGGTCTATTTGACTAGTAGTAATTTAATATTCTGACATGTTGGATATTTTTATTAAAATGTAAGTAGGTATATAATTTGATTTTGACGAAGCCTGATGTGGATATTTTTTGCCTGTATTTTTTTTTAATTAAACAAACAAAATAAAAACAGAGAAGTTACTTCATTTATTTACGTAACTCTAATTTATTACTATACCATAAACAAAGTTTGATAATATATAAAATGCATTTCTAAAGTCAAATAAAATTATCCTACTGCTAATTTCTATACTATGTCGCTGGCGGGGTCATGCGAGTTCACTGCCGATGCGTCCGATCTGACTATTTTGCGCGCGACCCGTGACAGCGCTAAATGCCTACTGCTGCAGGAATACCTGGCCTTAAGTTAGCATATCCTTCTCCATAGAATACGGTAGAAAAAGAACAGAAAAAAACCATAGATTGAAGAGTCAAACGTGTAAAACCCAACTAATTTGAAGCTTCATAAGGTTCAAATTAGTTGGTTTTTACACGTTTGATATTACTCTTCAATCTATGGTTTGTTTCTGTCCTTTTTCTTCCGTATTCTAAGGCATGTTTAACGCTAACGCAAATTTTAGCGACGATGATGGATAAAAGTTTTATCCATCATCGTCGCTAAAATTGCTAAACATGCCTTAATTGAAAGGACTAATTTTAATTTGACAGGTCTAAATATCTAGACAGGATTAAACAGGACAGGACATCTACAGGACTAAACTAAAATAAGTTTAGTCGCTGTAATGCAGAATCGAGTCCATTGTACGGCTAATCAAGCCAGTCGTTTCCCGTCTGGTTCCCTTATTTAATTTGATAATAAATACATATATAATATATATATAATATATAACACGTTTGTATTATATTTATATATATATATATATATATATATATATATATATATAATACAAACGTGGTTTAACTAAACACTCCAGCAACCTTCAGTAGATAGCAAGGATCAATGCCAAATATACTATCTATACCTATCTATACCTACTAATATTTATAAAGAGGAAGACCGATTTTAAAAAGAGAAGTAATTAAATGGTCCGCAATTTTAAATTTTGGTTAGCCACAAAAAATCAGCATTTAAATCATTTGGTCGGCATACAAAGATTTTGTTCGCAAATAAAAAAATCAGGCAGCAATCCTTGTTCGGCAAATAATTTTAATAATGGTCAAAAATTAAATCAGAAATAGGCAGCTTACAATAACATGGGTTTGCATAGTCAACATTCAGTCCGCAAAATAGTTACTTGGTCCGCAAAATAACTACTTGGTCAGCAAGACTTCATGATTGAACAGCAGAGAAAACATGTCGTGAATAATTATACTATAGCTACTTCCACTCTTACTCCCACTCCCACTCCCACCCCCTCTTACGCCCCCTACCCCTCCTACCCTCTCCTACCGCCTACTACCCCCTCCTACCGCCTCCTATACACTTTTACCGCCTCCTACAACATCATACCACCTCCTACACCCTCCTACCGCCTCCTACCCCCTCCTGTTGCCTCCTACCCCCACCTACTAACTCCTACGCCCGCCTAACCCCGAGTTAGTAGGAGTTAGTGGGAGGAAGTAGGAGGTAGTAGGAGTTAGTAGGAGGTAGTAGGAGTTAGTAGGAGTTAGTAGGAGTTAGTAGGAGGTAGTAGGAGGTAGTAGGTGGTAGTAGAAGGTAGTAGGAGTTAGTAGGAGTTAGTAGGAGTTAGTAGGGGTTAGTAGGAGTTAGTAGGAGGTAGTAGGACGTACTAGGAGTTAGTAGGAGGTAGTAGGAGTTAGTAGGAGGTAGTAGGAGGTAGTAGGAGTTAGTAGGAGTTAGTAGGAGTTAGTAGGAGCTAGTAGGAGTTAGTAGGAGTTAGTAGGAGTTAGAAGGAGTTAGTAGGAGCTAGTAGGAGTTAGTAGGAGTTATGAGGAGTTAGTAGGAGTTAGTAGGAGGAGAGTTAGTGGGAGGAAGTAGGAGGTAGTAGGAGGTACTTGGAGTTAGTAGGAGGTGGTAGGAGTTAGTAGGAGGTAGTAGGAGTTAGTAGGAGCTAGAAGGAGTTAGTAGGAGTTAGCAGGAGTTAGCAGGAGTTAGCAGGAGTTAGTAGGAGCTAGTAGGAGGTAGCAGGAGTTAGTAGGAGTTAGTAGGAGTTAGTATGAGTTAGTAGGAGTTAGTAGGAGTTAGTACTACTTAGTAGGAGTTAGTAGGAGGTAGTAGGAGTTAGAAGAAGTTAGTAGGAGGTAGTAGGAGGTAGTAGGAGTTAGTAGGAGTAAGTAGGAGTTAGTAGGATTTAGTAGGAGTACCTACCCCCTCCTACTACCTCCTGCTAACTCCTGCTACCTCCTGCTACCGCCTACTACCGCCTACTACCGCCTACTACCGCCTACTACCGCCTACTACCGCCTACTACCGCCTACTACCTCCTACTAACTCCTACTACCTCCTACTACCTCCTACTAACTCCTACTAACTCCTACTAACTCCTACTACCTCCTACTACCTCCTACTACCTCCTACTAACTCCTACTACCTCCTACTACCTCCTACTAACTTCTTCTAACTCCTACTAACTCCTACTAATGAGTACTAACTCCTACTAACTCCTACTAACTCCTGCTACCTCCTACTAGCTCCTGCTAACTCCTGCTAACTCCTACTAACTCCTTCTAACTCCTTCTAACTCCTTCTAACTCCTACTAACTCCTACTAACTCCTACTACCTCCTACTAACTCCAAGTACCTCCTACTACCTCCTACTTCCTCCCACTAACTCTCCTCCTACTAACTCATACTAACTCCTACTAACTCCTACTACTTCCTACTACCTCCTACTACCTCCTACTCCCTCCTACGCCCCACTCCCACTCCCAACTCCCACGTCAACTCCTACTCCCACTACCACTACCACCAACACCACTACCACAGCCACTGCCACTACCACCATCACCATCACCATCACCACAACCGCCACCACCACCACTGTCACTGCCACTACCACTAAAACCACCACCGCCACCACTACTTGTAAGCGTAATAATAATCATAATCATAAAAGTTGCATAATCCAAAGTCATTCCTAATCTACGTAAGGAATGCGCCCATTTTGCGCATGACAAGTTTGCTGAGATTGTTTTTGCTACTTTTATAAGAAGCTCAAAAAATATTTTTTGGCTTCCCCTCTGAGTGCTTACCAAAATTTTATTAAACAGTAGCAGCTCATTGCAGCTCAAAAATAATTACAGCCATCCAGAATGACATAAATTGCTGATAGGTTTTGTAATGTTTGCTGGCCATGAGTTGCTGACCAATTAGCTATTTCTGCTTACAGATTATATTTTTCTGCTCACAAAAATACGAATACTTTGCTAACCATTTAAATAACACCCTTTTAAAAACACTTTTACCAATGGAAAATTGCAATATTCCTGAATAACATGTGCTATATTTTATCCCCGTCTATATTTTGTCGTGTACATTACATGAAATATTTTTTGTAAATTTTAGCAGTAGTGTATATATGTATATAGTTATCGACGTAGATACCAAAACACCAAGTTTTGAAATTTTTGTCTGTTTTTCTGTGTGTTGGTGTGGTTGTACCCGCATCACGCAAAAACTACTGGACGGACTTTGATGAAATTTGGTGTGGAGATAACTGAGTAACCGGGTCAACATCTAGGGTGCTTTTTATATCGAGCAAATATCTCATTCTTCCGGGAAAATTAATAAACTGAAAAAAGACAAATACCTACTCCTCCGAAACGATAACACCTAGAAACTTCAAATATGGTAACGCTATGAAGGGATTTTCGGAAATTCCAACGGGTTCAAATCGATTTAAAACTCGATCTTGAAAAGGATCGCCATCCTTAGTTTTGAACAAATTCTGTTGCAATTTTTACTGAGGTCACTTATCTTAAGTGGTTGCATGACCTAGACAAAGTAATTACCTACAAGTCTGTAGCTTAACACGCGAACTGAGATACATACTTGGTAGACGACAGTGCCGGATTAAGGTAACTTGATGCCCTAACCAATGTTCCCTTGTGGACCCCCTATTCTTGAGTGAACTACAAAGAATTATTTTTAAAAAAAAGTTTATGCTTACTTATCGTTGGTGGAATATGTATGTGTTGCTCAACCTGCCCTTATTTCATGCTAAGTGGTGTCGGCACAACATGATTTCACATATCATAAGATGCGACCCGAAGAGATTAAAATTTAATAGGATATAGAGGGGGCATTGGGAATATTTTCATACAAAACTTTGAAGCCTAAGCGTCATGTCCTTGTCATGTCAGTTAGTATGAACGCGAGCTGTCATTCGGTCGAAATTGTACTAGACTTATTCCACTTGGAATAACTTTTGGCTTCAAATTTTCTTCGCTTTGTCCCCTCTATGCCTTATTATATTTTAATCTCTTTGGTGCGACCGAACCGAACGTCAACGACTGAATCGCGCGGGTTTTGCTTGTTTTTTTTTTGTCGTCTCTGGTGCCGGGCTCCTAGACGGGATTCCCTAAGCAATTGCTTAAATAGTTTATAGGCTAATCAAGGACTGATAAAGTGGAGTGGAGTCGCAATGACTTTTAATAAGAGGAATTTGCCCCCACATTAATTGAAAACCTTGGATTTAATTTAATCTAAGTGCCCGCGTGGATCCTATTTATTCCCGTTCCCGTGGGAATTTCCAAAAATTGCTTACTTATCTAAGCTGCAAAATTTCATGATTAAGTACGTAAGTTTTTGAAAAACTCATTGGTACATGCCAGGATTCGAACCCGAGCCTCACTGAATATCATCATGAGAAGCAGGCTCTTAAACCGTAAGGCTACCACTGCTCTTAAACCATCAAACCACTGTCTACTAAAAAAGACTTAATTAAAAATAAACACATATAGTGACGCAAAGTGCGTTGAGCGGGTATTACAAGACGTTACGACACGACTACGTAACGTATACGTAACCCGCTAATGTTTACATAAATAATTACTAGTATATAATACAACTGCAAATGAGAAGCAAAAACATACATGGGGACCAAAGAGATTAAAATATAATAAGGAATAGAGGGGACAAGGCGAGGAAAATTTGAAGTCAAAAGTTATTCCAAGTGGAATAAGTCTAGTACAATTTCGACCGAATAACAGCTCGCGTTCATACTAACTGACATAAAAAGGACATGACGCCTTAGGCTTCAAAGTTTTGTATGAAAATATTCCCAATGCCCCCTCTATGCCCTATTATATTTAAATCTCTTTGATGGGGACAGACATTCCCCTTAGAAATATCTTTAGAGTACCCTAAATAATGTTTTTATACAGATTTTATTTTACTACTTAAAATTGGTGACTACAGCCACAGACCTTATTACATAGTGCATTTTTTGCAGCAATGTTTCGTTTTGACAGATGATAAAAAGTAAAATTTATAGGTGTATATCTATCTATTATACTTGTAATCTACATAACATAAGCCAAAAGAAAAAGAAAAAACGTTTTAATCATCAGTTTGTTTCGTCTGTTGTCTATACTAATATTATAAAGAGGAATGATTTGTATTATTTTATGTTTGTTGCTAATAAAAAACTACTGGACCGATTTAAAAAAATCTTTTGCCAATGCTAAGCTAGAATATCCCTGAGTAACATAGGCTATATTTTACTCCCGTATTCCCGTGGGAACGGGAACTACGCGGGTGAAACCAAAGTTGTGTGATACTCTTATATTGCAACCATGTTTCTTAGCAAATAACTTATTCTATCTTCCTGCCAAATTTAATCAGAATTGGTATAGCGGTTTATCCGTGATGGTAGCAAACAAACTCACTTTCACATAGCTACTATCGTTATATAAAAGTGTGCAAAAGATTAATTAGACGAATTAGAAAAATGTATTTTGTATAGTGATACACTTTGAAGATTCAACAGACTACGAATTACGTAACTTTTTGCAGACACACAATTTGTACACTATAATAAAAGTAGAGAAGTGTTGGCTATCTCGGTCAGTTAACCGCGTGAAACGGAACGCCTGTCTTACCAGAGCCGGGTCAAGTACGAATTAGCGACCTCACTTAGGGGAGAGGAATTTCGGGGGCGCACTTACGAGGATACGAGACGGGCGTGACTGTGCGAGCAAAAGACCAGGGTGCCAATTCCACTAAATGTCAACGGTTATAGTTGGATAGCAATGACATGTAATGGTGTTATTTTGGCACTTTTCAGAGAAAATAACACGATCGACTGACCATTGATATGTCATTGTCATCCACATGTAACCGTTGACATTTAGTGGAATTGGCCCCCAGGCCCCGTGCCACCGTCTTTAAAACAAACTTCAAACAGTATTGTTTTAGTATTGCTATCTTCATCACATGAGGTCCTTATAAAGTAAGATTGTTTTAATATTGTTTTGTGACAAATCAAATAACTTGCATTATTTAGCTTGTTTAGGAACACTGAGCAAAGGTGATCACGGTATTTGAAAATGAGGCATCTCGTTATGGAATAGACGTTTATGCGACAATCATTCGTTCTTTTACATCGCTTTGTAGGAATGAAACAAGATTGTCATAAGAGGTCATGGTACGAATCTGAGTAATGTTGTTTTAAGCTTGAAACAAAACGTTTTCGAACTATGATAGTTTGTTAAGAGGTGGTGTAGGCCTTCAGTGCGAGATTGTATCACAATTCACAACAGTAAGACCCAGTCGTAAAATTTTCAATTTAAAGTCAAATTACATTGATTTATTTTTATCACAATAATTTTAAGAATTTATAAATAAGTCGCATTACATTTTTTAAAATTATTACAAATAAAAAAAATCGTGCAAACACCGCATCGGGGCAATGTTCCCAGAACAATGACAGCATTCCCCCTCTGAACAGCTATACTAATTCTTTGGGAGAAGTAGCTGCCAACCCTCGGGTTGCCACTTGCATCTATTGACACGCGGATATGTCATTTAAAAACATTTTGGCTTCAGGGCCCCCAAGGGCCCATGTCTCTATTGCAAACGGCACAAAAAAGAAATTCCCAACCAGACCCAAATATTAAGTAAAATTAAATTTCTGCAATTCCAAATTACTTAAATGATAAGAAAATTCGGTTCTAGCCTATTTTTTATTTAACAGTAGCTGTTCCTGTGTAAGGCCTGTTCCCGTGGGAAAATCATGGGACGTGTTACTACCAGAAAAGTTACCATTAAATTTTTTAAATCGGTCCTGAAGTTTCTTAACCTATTCTTTACTAACAAACATACCGATACACAAAAAAATACAAATATTAATTGTTGTGTATTGGTAGTTGGTACACACCTACACTATATACAAGGTGACTTTTTTTACCGTCTGGAAAAAAATGGGGTGTGATAGGTAAGTGTAATAGATTCATTTGGCAATGTTACATAAGAATATTTTTTTTCTCAAAAATTTTTTTTCTTGCTTAGACTAATATACATTACTCAATTGTAGTCAATAATACACACTGGGATATTTGAAATAGTATTTTAACCCAATGCTCCCCAGGAGCCCGCCGGCGGGCTGGCACAAAATGCCGCCATTCCGTCAAGCAGCGGCAGCCCGCCGGCGGGCTGGCCTACCCAGATGACTTTAAACCTTATTTGTATCACCATTAAATACATGATATTGAATATAATTTACTACCGTGATCTAGAATAAATTCGGAATCCGTTGATATCCAAAGCTACACATGTTTTTTGTTTTTATTTATAGAAAACCGCTTCCAAACACGCGCCATGTGACAAGTCATAAAAAAAATGGCCACTTCATAGTAAATTTTCGGTGTCGGATTTCAAGTGGTGTTCAATTATAAACATAAGTGGCCTCTAAAGGTTGAGTTGTTTATCTTAGACGATAATACGATCTTTCTAGTTGGTGTTTAGTAACATTGTTTATAAATTTGAGTACTGTGGTAATATTGGTAGCAATTATTCTGTGATTATTCTCGAAACAGGTCCGAGTTTTTATTTACGAACAGAAATGAATGACTTGGACTCATAGTACCCCTTTGTTTTTTACATGTGGCAGCACATAATCTATCCATAGACAAAAATACATTGACAGTAGGATGATAGTCAAAGTAGTATTTTTTTGGTGATAATTTTTTTGGGAAAGTTGAACAACGCGCGGAATTTTAATTGCACCCGCGCGCCCCCTAAAAAACGTCAAAATCAAATAACATTTTATTGTGGTTTTACGGGTTAAAAAGAAACAGGCTCGTAGCTTCCATATATGCGCAATCTACCTACAACCGCCTGCTGCGCGTAGTACTGTGCGTAGTTTTCTAGATTTTATAATTTGCACTAAACATGACTATATTTAACAATTAATCTCGTGTATAACTTCGGCTCTAGATACCTTATACGTCATATTTTTTTCCCGACGGTAAAAAAATCATCCAGTATAGACCTACACTAACCTTACTAAACGTACTTGTATCAATTTTTTTTATCGGCTGACGCACCGTTTTTGTGGAATTTGTCATGAGTAATCCACGTTAAGTAAGTAAGTAGGTAAGTAATATTTATTTGCAAGAATACATGTTCACATTTAAAAGATCTTAAGATGTCAGGGTTAGTAACGTATTCAGCACTCATATATGCATGCAAATATTGTTTGCTTCTTTTCTGTTTTTGTTTAATGGGGCGCTATTTAAATCTTTTTGTGGGGCGCCATTAACGGGGCGCTATTTAAATCTTTTCGTGGGGCGCCATCGCTTGGCGCGGCTCTGCTTACCAGTGTGAAGCACGCGAGTTTTTTTTTATTATATCGCTAAATGGAAGTGGAGGAAGTAGTTTTGTTGACAAGGTTTTGCTATCGAAATAGAATCTCTCTAAAAGTCGAGAGATTACGGTCTCGTTTGTTTATGTTAATAAATTATATTATGTATACTTTAGCGCACCGTCTACCCTAGTTCTAATATCTCAGTTTCATCCATTCTAAGGCTGTCTGGAAAAGATCGCTATCGTACTTTGGTTAATATTGGTATCCATGTTGTATTGTACCTATTGTATTGTATAAATTTTTTGAAGCGGTTTAGATTATCGGTGATTATGTTTACCTACTAAGTAAGATGTTGCAATTTTCTAATTGCTAGTTAAGGCGTATCATATAACCCAACTTTACGAAAATAATTTAACAAATTGTCGCTCACTTCATTCATTCACAAACAAAGCCAATGCTAATCGAGCGGGAATCGAACCCACGACCTCTGACTCAGAACTCAGTGTCAACCAAATGATCCAACAGGCCCCTAAGTATGATATAGGTACATTAATCGTTTTAAATGAAGTTTTCTACTAAATAAATACCATGCTAGTGTTTTTATCAACACGAAAACGTGTTTAGTACTTATATTATGCCGGGATTCTGTAAATTGAAAGTTCGTAGGTATGTGTCAAGATTCTGTGCTAGAATTCAATAATTTGTGTCAAACGTCTGGAAATCGATATTTTATGTGTCGCGGTTTTGTGCATCGACATTTTAATGTGTCGAAGTTCTGTAAATCCATATTTCATGTGTCGAGATTCGTGTGTAATTGTACCTACATTGCTTGATATGTGCCAAGATACCATATGATCTACACTCATAAATAAGAGTTAAAATTACTTTCTTACCTATAAGATATCAAAAGGAGTGAAAATCAAGAGGCAAGTAATTAACCTAGCCAGTTGGTATATCCGGTAAAGTTGCATCGCTCCGAATCTCAATCTTTTTATATAACTTTGATCATTAAAGTTATTACTTATGCAACTTAGATTTTGCTATTGATAAAGTTTAAGGTGTCTTAATAAAGGCAAAAACTAAGCACAGGTAAAACTTGGCTTTAGATAACTACCTAAACCTAAAAAAAACTTGTATTAATCAAGCTAAATCGAGTTGGTAAACCGTTGGACAAAAAGTAAGGCTGTTAAGCAGGTTCCTTCGCCTGGCAAGGACTTAAAAACAAACTCACCTCACCAGTTCCGGCGACCGCAAATAGACAGGTTATTTCGAAAATATATGTATTTTGCGTAACTAACGCCACAGAGTCGCTCAATATCCATTAATAAACACAACACAAATTTTCACACGCACAAATTTGACAGTTCGTTTTTGACAACTGTCAAAAGTTCGCGCCACTGGTTTTCGTTTTTTTCATCGGCCAGTGCGTTGATTTTTGATTGGGTTTTTACTTTTTTATCGGAGGCGGACGCGTTGCGCGGGCTCTGCCGCTCTCAAGACTGTTGCTTGACCACTTTCCAATACACGCCGCTTATGTTAAAAAGCCCAGTTATAACGTCTCCACTTGCTAAGGACCTGTTCACACTTCTCTAGCATTGTTGTATATATGTATGTTGTTTTTGTTATTAGCTGTTTAGTACCACAAGTCAAAGTCAAAATTTGAACTTACAAGTACAGTCAACAAAGTTGTAAGTGTTACATGGCCAGAAACTAAGATTCAGTTTTCTCTTAAAGCCTTAAATTTTTATATCCGTTCTTTTGATATCCGTAATAATCAATTAACAATAAGGCAGTGCACTACAAATATTATGCTGGGTACTCACTAATACCTTCATTAGAATAGAATTTTATAAAACAAGGTACCGCCGTACCGAACCGAACATTAGAATATAATGTTAAATTGTGCAAGATAACATTGCAATTTATTATTTATACGCAAATAATTATAATGCCCTAGAGAGGGGATAGCCCTCTGTCTATCTACAAAATAGAAAAAAAATAAAAAGAATAAAAACTTGACACGTGTAGACGGGTCCTTAACGTTCCAATTAAAAGGTAAAGCAATACATACCAATGCGAACCATAATGACAAAACCATACGGTACAAATTCGCTTACAATGTGACCACAATGGCACATAATGACGTCAGTTATTAAGAAACTCTGTGGTGATAGCGAATGAGTCTGTAACAAAGAGAGTTGTGCATTTTGTCCTAAATTTCTGGGAACTTGAAGATTTGATTTTCTTGATAGCATAGCCACCATTTGGATTTGTGCTTGATGGTATGTTTTATAATAACATATAATAATAATAAATTGTGGGACACAATTTACACACGGTTATTCAGTCCCGAACTAGGCAGGGCATGTACATGGGTACTAAACAACTGATAGACATAGGTACTAAATAAATATTAAACACCCAGACACAAAGCCAGCAGACATGTCCATGCACGCAAATGTTGGCCCCGAGCGGCAGATCAAACTCGCGATCTCCCGATTGAGAAGGCAGGGTCATTAGTCATTACCAACTGAGCCAACAGGCCTGTCAAATAATTTTATATTATTTAATAATGTATACTTGCTTACAGATATTTTTTGTGGAGGGAATACACGCACGAGGACTCCCCTTTCCAAGTAAAAGCTCCCAATGGGCAGTGGGGTCGTGTGGGGTCAGGACAACAAAAACAAAAAAAACTACTTTTCTTACAAATACTACATAGCAACATAAGAAAAGTATGCAATCATGCTATTTTAAAAGTGTAGGCGCAAATTCTAAACATTTTCAATGAATCTATTGCTCTACTAACGGCAGAGTGTATTCCCGTTCCCGTGTAAAATTCCAAAAATCCCTTTATAGCGGTTGACTTTGACATATAAGACACCTACATAACATATTTCAAGTTTCTAGGTGTTCTCGTCTTGGAGTAGTAACTATGTACCTACGTATTTCTCTTTTGAATTTTCCCGTGGGAATGAGATATTATTTTCCTGTAGTAAAAAGTACCCTAAATGTTGACCCAGGTACTCAGTAAACAGTTATTCAGACACGGTCTCGTTAATAGAATATATAATGAGTATTTAGCAGGGGGTCGGCAGAGGTATTCGAAGTTTTTTTTTTGTAGGTATAGAAAATACACACTAAGAAAAGCCAATAGTCTAATAACAAGGCACCCTAAACTCGTCCATGAAGATTGGCTAAATGTAAACAGCAGCCCATCTCCACCGACGAATTGCTAGTTCCAAATGTAGTAACCCACGAAGAACCAGCAAGAAACTCAAGGGCAGCTCTTTTTAATCTTATGTCTCACTAGTAAATATGGTTTACAATTGTAAAAATACTTTTTACACGTATATTTTCTCGCCGTTTCAAGGTACTGTTACACATGCCATGGATTCTATTCCTGATGCCCGGGTTTCCTCGCGTTTTCCTTCACCATCGAACTAGCGATAAATATTTTAAAATGAGAGTATAAAATAAAAAAAAATAGTATCAACAATATTTTATTCCAATCGCATAACTTATTAACATAACATTGGACTCGATTCTGCAAACCACCTAAAATTCCAAATTTTAAGTTAGCTCTCCTCTTTTCCACCGCTTTGGAAAGGAAAGGGACAGAAATAAGCGCCATATTTATTTACGTCACAAATGTCAAAATAACAAAATTGAACGTTATGGACGCATTCAAATACACGTTTTTAGCAATTTTAGCAACGATGTAAGGAGGTCATGGATAAAAGTGACAGATTAGACATCAAATTATAGTCTATTTCGCACCAAATGGGTTCGGTGACAGTTCACATTTTTCCTTTTTACGCATACAACTTTCTAGTAAGAAAAATAGATGGTTCCAAAAATAATGAATAATTTATTATTATGTCATTGCTAAAATACAATAATTGTCGCCTCTAAAATTCTAAATTAAAATCTCAGACAATCAAAATCAAGAAAAATATAAAAAACAATAGATAAATAAGATATCCTAAAAATACGTATTGCGTGGAACGGAACTTTTACTCATAGGGTTTGACACAACATAATCTACATTAAATCGATGAATCGAAGCGTTTTGGCGGGAATCCGAAAAAAGGTGCAATGTTTTTGTAAAATTTTCATTTTGTTGTATCTTTTGGGTTTAAAATAGTAAAAGTGTATTATGTCGCAGGGGTCTATGAAAGTGTACAGTGATTTGTAGATTCGATAATGTATGATTATTTTCGTATTGCATCAAAAAGTCGATGACATTTTTTTTTTATTTTACAATGTTTTTCCCTTATATAACCAGTGAAATTTAAACATATTCAATAAAAATTAATCTTGAAAAATCATTCTACCAATAAAGTATAAAATCGATTCCATTTCCTTTACAAACTTACTCGAAACTTTAGAAAAATCGATTGGATTTCATTAGGACACATCACTTCAATTGTCAACAGTAAACTGTCACCGAACCCATTTGGTGCGAAATAGACTATAGTCGGTTTTCACATGTTTGACATTACTCTATAATCTATGGTTTGTTTCTGTCCTTTTTCTTCCGTATTCTATGGAGAAGGATAGGCTAACTTAAAATTAGGAATTTCAGCTCGTATGCAGAATCGAGTCCATTACCCAATTATTCTAGGACTATGTAACAACAATTCTACGGTAACTCTTTGTGCGTGACTCTGAGTCGTGAATTTTTTAGGGTTGGGTACAAAAGGGGTAAAACGGGACTCTATTATTGAGACCGCTGTCCGTCTGTCTGTCACCAGCAAAGAGATTAAAATATATTAAGGCATAGAGGGGACAAAGCGAGTAAAATTTGAAGTCAAAAGTTATTCCAAGTGGAATAAGTCTAGTACAATTTCGACCGAATGACAGCTCGCGTTCATACTAACTGACATAAGGACATGACGCTTAGGCTTCAAAGTTTTGTATGAAAATATTCCCAATGCCCCTTCTATGCCCTATTATATTTAAATCTCTTTGGTCACCAGGCTGTATCTCATGAACCATGTTCCCCGTTTGCATTAGGAAATCCCAATGCAAGTTTTCTTTTAAGAAGAAAATTACATACCAGATGCGGATATACGAGAGAAGTGTGGTTTGAAAGATGTAGTGACAAGGATAGAAAAGGGTATGTTAAGGTTTGGTCATTTAGAACGTATGGACGAAAGAAGAGTAACGAAAGAGATTTATGGTGCAAATGTTGAAGGATATAAGGCAAGAGGACGCCCCAGAAGGACGTTTACGGATCAAATTAGTGACGTCCTTCAAAAAGCTGGGGTCCGGAGTGCGAAGAATAAAAGAGCGTGCATGAAAAGGCTTATGGATGTTAAGGAAGCGAGGGAAGTGTGCGAAGATCGGGCAAAGTGGCGATCCATCGTCTCTGCCTACCCCTGTGGGAAGAAGGCGTGAGCTATATGTATCTAAGAAAATTTGTGCGTTTTTATATGGTCGGGCATAAATTATTCGAAAGAATATCATTATTAAGTTGTATGTATAGTGTGTATTAGTTTATTTTAACAACATATAGAACTGTCACTGTTTTTTTTATTATTTGCCTGCAGAATTGGCCATTCTGACAAAATATTTCTGCTTAGCCTGATGGTTGACTGGTAGATAATGCCTTTAGGTATTAAGTTCGCCATGTATACATTTTCTTGGTACATGAGGTTAAACAAATAAACCGTGATTTAGACAGTTGAAATTTTCACAGATGATGCATTTATGTTGTCGCTAATAATAACACATATTAAAAACAGGATAACATAAATATTTAAGGCGGCTTCGAAACATACAGTCGAATTGAAAACCTCCTTTTTGAAGTCGGTTAACAAAATGCTAACGTTCGTTGTGTAAGTCAGTCAAACATATTTCCAGACAGCGTTTAGGAGACCGACAAAGAATCATTCCCATCATTTGTCCCACTGAACGCTGGCATCACAAACTCCAAGTCACATTGCTCGACCTTTGGGACCACTTTGTGGGCCTTTGCCTCGTGTTTCTTCAACGAGTACATTTTGGTGTATTTCTTTCCACATGTGTTGCAAACATGGGGTTTCATGTCCAAATGAGTATGCTTTATGTGTCTATTCAGGGTGTTTTTCTCAGCATATCGTTTGTCGCACTGCTGGCACTCATGAGGTTTGCTTGTATGTTTCTTTTCATGCTTTTCTATATCCTTGAAGAACTTTTTGCAGAACGAACACTTCTCCTTCAGTTTCCCCAGCTTCTCTGGATCGTGGACATTCCTGATGTGCCTATCTAACTGTGTTTTATGGCTGAAAGTCGCTTGGCAGATCTTGCAAATGTGCGGTCTTAGACCACTATGTAGATCCACGTGCCTTTTCATCGAGTACTTACACGAGTATACTTTGGAACACAAATGGCACGCATACTGTTGACTAACTTGATGTTTCCGCATATGAATCCTATATTTTCCCCGCTGAACAAACACTTCACTGCACACTTTGCACCGATACTCTCTGATCTTCACTCCGTGGGATTCCTTGTGGGTAATCAACGCGTTGAGGTCAATGTACGATTTGTTGCACAAGTCACAGGTGAACGGTCGCTCCCCCGTGTGCGTTCTCATGTGAGCCATCAAATGTTTCTTCGCTGAAAACTGTTTGCAGCATATATCGCAGACGTAATCCCTTATTTTCTCGTGGACACCCATGATGTGTTTCCGGAGGTTGACCTGGTCGTTGCACATCCGGCCACAAATCTCACAGATATGTTTCTTCGACAAGCCGTTGTGCCAGAGAATGTGTCTCCTCAGTATTGATTTGTGTTTGAAGTGTTTGCCGCAGTGATCGCATTTGAACTTTTTCAAATCTGAATGGGATGCTTCGTGGTACTGCAAGTAGAATTTGGAGAGGAATCGCTTTGGGCAATGGGAGCATGGGAACGGTCTGCATTTGGTCCCTGTCTTCTTGTGGTCGAGTAGATGTGATTTCTTTTGGAATACCTCTCCGCACGTCTCGCATTTGTATGTGTTGGTCATGTGAGTTTCTCGTATATGTTGGACCAACAGGTTTTTGGTGTTGTAGACGCCTTCACATAGCTTGCAGGAGTATAACACTCCGTCTGCAGTTTTCACTATGACCTTCAAAGCAGGGTCCGTTTTTATGGGGGTCAGTGGTCTTTTTCCTGGAACAAAAGTTATTGTAAAATAAATACATTGTGAGTGCCCATCTATACTAATATTATAAAGAGGCAAGATTTATATTTTTGTTACGAATAAACTCAAAAACTACTGGACCGATTTTAAAAATTCTTTCACCAATGGAACACTACATTATTCCTGAGTAACATTGGCTATATTTTATACCCGTGTTCCCACGGGAACGGGAACTACGAGGGTGAAACCGCGCAGAACCGATAGTTGACAATAAAGTACACCTTTGTTATCATCAAAACGGCCATCATAGAGTATCAATACTATAGAAAGAAAGAAAGAAAGAAAGAAAGAAAAATATTTATTAGGAACACCTAAAAAAAAAATCTTAAAGATAAATAATAAAGAACTAGAACATAATATTTGAGTGTCCTAACGGGACCCCACTCAGCACAAGCTGCGGCGGTTTGTGAAACGCCACAACGCTGGTATTATGTGGGGCCCCCACTTTTTTGCCAATATACTTAGTGCAAGAGAACTATGTTGTTACGTATGGTAAGTAAGGTAAGGTAAGTAAAGTAAGGTAAGTAAGACAAGTTAAGCAAGGTAGATTAAGTAAGGTAGGGTCAGGTAAGTAAGGTAGGGTCAGGTAAGTAAGGTAGTCAGGTAAGTAAGGTAGGGTCAGGTAAGTAGGGTAAAGTATGAAGTAAGTAAGTATAAATGAATTGGGGTGTGTTTTTGTGTGTTTGAGAAGAAGAAAGATAATATGGCTAGGTTTGTAGGCTAATTTTCGTAGGTTAGATTTTTTGTAAGGTTAACAAAGGTTTCCTTAAATTTATTTTGAACGAATTAATTGTTGTAGAATTTTTGACTGGCGGAGGCAGGTTGTTCCAGCATTTGGTCGCAGCATACCGGAAACTACCCCTGAACGCGGCCCCGCGGTGTCGTGGGCATAAAAGACGAGTTACTACGCGGGTGGCGCAGCGCGAGAAATTAAGTTTTTCGCAGAGATATGGTGGCTTTTGAGTTGTTATGATACCGAAGAGCAACGTCGCAAAGTGGAGATTACGGCGGGAAGACATTTTTAATAGGTTACTGTTGTTTAAAAAGGGGGTTACATGTGATCTGGGGGGGATTGGGATAGCTTGATTCGTAAATCAACAGTTAAATAATTTCGTACTTTATACAGCACTTTCAACCTATAAAAACAGTTACGTACTATTTCCTGCACATGAGCCTCAATTTGCAGCGCACCATCCATCAATACGCCAAGATTCCGGGCAACTTTAACACATTCTATGGGCATACCACCTATAGCTACAATAGGGTTTTTTGAGCTAACAGACTGTAATTGTTTTTTAGACCCTAGAATTAGAAATTTAGATTTGGACGGATTGAGGACGAAATTATTTGACTCCGACCACTGGGCAATGCCATCCAAGTCTTTATTTATCTGTGATATGGCATTTTGTGTATCACTGGGAGTAAAAGAAAAATAGAGTTGTAGGTCGTCTGCATATTGGTGGAAACTACAATTCTTAATGCATTTAGTAATGTCCGCGCTATAAAGAATAAATAAGATGGGCCCTAAAATAGATCCCTGTGGGACACCTCGGTCAACAGCAGCAGTAGCTGATCGCTCCGTAATGCCATGCAAATCACGCGTCTCAACAAGTTGAGTTCTCCCATTAAGGTAGCTGGCAAACCATTTTAATGCGTCATTATCAAACCCGTAATACGAGAGCTTAGACAGTAGCAACGAAGTATTAATCGTGTCGAAAGCACGTGAAAAATCGAGTAAAACTAGAATTGTGCTCTTACCAACGTCTCTAGCGGCAAGGAAATCGTCCATAACATTAAGGAGAGCAGTAGCTGTACTGTGCGATCTTCTAAAACCGGACTGCATCTTGGGTAAAATTTTATTGTTTTCTAGAAATTCGGTTAGCTGACGGCATACAACTTTCTCAAGAACTTTTGACATAAATGGTAAAATACTTATTGGGCGCAAATCTTTGAAATCAACTGGAGAGTTTACTTTGGGTATTGGTTTTATAACAGAGATCTTCCAGAGATCAGGATAGACACAAGTCTCAATGGATTTATTGATGATGGCAGTAATAATAGGGAGGGTTTGGGGCAGCGTGAGCACCACCATGTCCAAAGTAATTCCGTCTATACCCTGTGCATTTGTATGTATGGACTTGATAATACTCGATACTGCAGTCTCACTTACAGGTTTAAGAGAGAATTTGGAAGCCGGACTATGGCGATTACATTCAAAAAAGGTAACGTCAGAGATATCGACTGTGCTTTTACCAGGTACTCTAAGGAAATGGTCATTTATGCTATTGGGATCACTAAGATGATGTGGTAATTCAGAATCTTTCCTGGTAAAGTCAGCGACATTACTTTTAATATTTTTCCACAAAGCACGGGGATTTGTCGAGTTTGAATTAACGTAGTGACAAAAATAAGCATTTTTTTCATTATGTAAAGCCGAGATAAGTATATTCTTTAGATCTTTATAATATTGTTTATGAACAGGTGATTTTGAACGTTTGTACCTGGTATGAGCACAGTCACGAATCCTCATCATTTCCTTGATATTGTCTGTTATCCACGGGTAACTTCTTTTCTTAATATATACCGACTTTACAGGTGCATATTCATCAAACAAAAATAGTAAGTAACTGTTAAACGACTCAATCATAACATTCACATTCTCGTGATATAAACGTTTCCACGGTATAGAGTTAAGGCGAAACATAAAACGATCCATATCGATATCCTTGAGCGGCCGATACACTATCCACTTAGGGGGGGGTATTACCTTTTTCACATTTATTTCACAGGTAATAAGGGCATGGCTACTCAGCTCTGGTATATAATCTACATTTATATTGGACAGACTGTTGTTATAACTTAATTTTTATAGTAGGTATAACTTAATTTTTATGTACCAAATAGGTCTCTTCGCGTCACTCCCACCGACACACGACAATTGACACATTTTTTAAAATTTAAAAAATATAATCTCACGCCTTTCATCCCCGAGGGGGTAGGCAGAGGTATTAAATTACTGGATATACCCACATTTCACGAGATACATTGGACCCCTAAACGTGATAGGTGGTGAGCCCATCGCCGGACCGGGTCTGTGTACACATGTCTCAGAATTAATTCTGGGACTTGCGGGTTTCCTCACGATGTTTTCCTTCACCGTCGAGCTAGTGATAAATATGTACGTAAGTTTTGAAAAACTCATTGGTACATGCCAGGATTCGAACCCGAGCCTCACTGATTTTCGGCCGGCTCTTTAACCGTCCGGGCTATCACTGCTCTAGTTTTTGAGTTAAATCGTTTCAAATATACAAGTACTTCCTTACCTCTTTTTCGCCTTTTGATGGAGTGACGTCACTCTTCGCTGATTGGTGTTTCAAATTACGTCTCATAGAGCGTTACTCAGAATTCAAATACTTCGTGAAAAAATCTTAATTTTAGATTTCTTTTTTCAGCAATGCACTTTTATCGACTATCATTATTGAATTATTAAGATAATTTATCAATATAATTTTTGTGCAAGTTCCCCATTGTGAAAACTTGTAATTGGCTCTTTGTTGCTCATGATTGTTTCTCACAATGTTATTTTAGCTGTAAGTTTCCCGAAAAAAAAAATAGGTAGATACTTACTTTTACTCTCAACATTTTTTCCTTTCTTCTTAACGAATTTATTTTTTTTAACTTCTTTTTTGAGTGGCTTTGTCTCTGCTTTTGGTACACAAACATCAACTTTCGAACTATCATCTGAAACAGAAATGAAATTATGAAAAATATAAAAAGTGCTATTATTTAAAAAGATAAAAAACCTGTCAAGTGCGAGTCAGACTCGCGACTGGAAGGTTCCATACCTTTTTTATGAATATTTAGACTTTGCAAGTATTTTTTTTTAATAAAAAAAAAAACTTGTCAAAAGCAGTGATAGCCTTACGGTTAAAGAGCCCGCTTTACATGCTGATAATCAGTGAGGCTCGGGTTCAAATCTTTGTACCAATGAGTTTTTTCAAAAACTTACGTAATATTTATCACTAGTTCCACGGTGAAGGAAAACATCGTGAGGAAACCCGCAAGTCTCAGAATTAATTCTGAGACATGTGTAAACAGTGGTCCGGCGATGGGCTCACCACCTATCACGTTTAGGGGTCCAAAGAACATCTCGTGAAATGTGGGTATATCCAGAAATGGAATACCTCTCCCTACACCCTCGGGGATAAAAGGCGTGAGATTTTTTTAAAACTTGGAGGTAACTAAAAAGTAAACTTATAGAAACATGGAAACATCATGTTTATATGTTTTTAAGCAGTCGGATGTTTGATTTTTTCAATTATGGCACTGACCTTCTGTTTTGATGTTATCGAACGCACCGTTTTCATCGAACGCACTATTGTCATCGAACGCACCGTTGTCATCGAACGCACTATTGTCATCGAACGCACCGTTGTCATCGAACGCACTGTTGTCATCGAACGCACCGTTGTCATCGCAATCCGAACCTGTAATAGTAAAAAATAAAAATAAAAAACAATATTATGGTATTATTTTTTGATCTGAGTAAAGCTTTTGATTTAGTTGCACATGACATTTTACTAAACAAGCTAGAAGCTTGCGGAATTAGAGGAGTACCACTTGACTGGATTAGATCCTACCTTTAGCTTTGGAATCGTCAACAATAAGTCATGTTAGTACAACCCAATGATAGGGGTGAGGTTTTACCATATTTCTCTGAATATGAATTAAATAAGTGTGGGGTACCCCAAGGAAGTGTCCTCGGGCCCCTATTGTTTTTGTTATACGTAAATGACATTCCTGATCTAACACAACACAAATGTGTTCTCTTCGCTGATATCTGTGATTGTGACAACAAATAACAATAATAAGTCTATTGAAAATCATGAAATTGACATAAATAATACATTGACATCAGTAATTAAGTGGCTTGACATTAATAATTTACAAATTAATATATCCAAAACGAAATATATTAACTTAAATTATATCCCTAAAAATTCTAGAAAACTAATCATTATATATAATGACATAAAGATTGACGAAGTAAAACAGACAAAATTTCTTGGACTAAATATAGATAGTGAGCTAAATTGGAAATCACATGTTAGAAATGTTTGTGAAAGACTAAATAAATTTGTCTATGCTTTAAAACGTTTAAGAAAAGTTACGAAACTGTGTTATCAGCCTATCATGCCTACATCATGTCAGTCCTTCGGTATGGTATCATACTCTGGGGCAACAGTACAAACGTAAATAGAGCTTTTACTGCGCAGAAAAAATGTATTAGAGCAATAACGGGAATATCGCGATTTGAATCCTGCAAACCGTTCTATAAAGACCTTGGCTTATTGACACTATCATCCTTATACATATATGAGATTTGTGTTTTTGTTAAACAGCATGGGGAATTGTTTATAAAAGCTAGTGACATAAACACTCGTAGTCACAGAGACCCAAACCGGCTAGTCTTTGAAACAATTCCAAAAATTATGAAATATGATAAAAGTTGTCTCTGCATGAGTATTAGAATATATAATAAAACTAGCGGTTCTGCGCGGTTTCACCCGCGTAGTTCCCGTAAGATGAAATAATTTCTCCCGTTTTTTACACATTTACCACTATAACTTTGCTCCTATTGGTCGTAGCGTGATGTTATATAGCCTATAGCCTTCCTCGATAACTGGACTATCCAACACAAAAAGAATTATTCAATTCGAACCAGTAGTTTCGGAGATTAGCGCGTTCAAACAAACAAACAAACAAACAAACAAACTCTTCAGCTTTATAATATTAGTATAGATTCCGAAAGACATTAAGGACTTACCCATTAAAATGTTTAAAACAAAATTGTATAAATGGCTCAATGAATGTAATTTTTACAATATTAATGAATTTATGAATTTTAAAATGAAATAAGTATGTCTACTCGTATATGTCTAAGTTTTTGCATGCCTTTTAATTACGGCGAACATGTATGCACTGCCAACACTGTATTTTTCCAGCTGTAAAACCATGTTTGACGCAAATAAAGAACTATTCTATTCTATTCTATTCTAATAAATTTTGGGGGTTCCCCGTACTAGAGACCAGTCTGGTCTGTGCCCATACTTAGAAATGAAGCTAAAAAAATATATATAAAAGCCATACGTATGGGGTATCTATGGATAGGTCTTCAAAAATGGAATTGAGGTTTCTAATATATCTTTTTTCTAAACTGAATAGTTTGCGGGAGAGACACTTCCAAAGTGGTAAAATGTGTGTCCGAGAATGATAAAACTAAAAAAATATACGATGTAAGTACATTACCATGCAAATTTTCACCGAAAATTTAAGTACCTAGATTTTTTTATTATTATTTATTTTTAATTTTTGAAGTAAAAACTTCTTTGAGCACTTTTGTGGGATGGGTAAAAACTGTGAAACTCGCGTCAGGTCACGTGTGCTGATCGAAAAACCGTAAGACGGTTGGAGAGTAGTGTTGTAACACCGAAATCGATAATCAAGTTTTCACTTCTGCCTTCACTCCCGGAGTGCAACCCGTGTTTTTTTTTTATTTATTACTTACTCCTTTTACAAATAATAATACAAATTTAAATTGCACTCGCCAAACTACAATGCAGTTTGTCGGCGAGAATAACGCTCTTTTCTTGAGTTAATAATTTGCCATAGAACCCTACAATTATCTAGTTATTCACTTATTTATAACAATATGTACAAAATTTTCAAAGAAAAAACAGCAGTGATAGCCCTGACGGTTAAAGAGCCGGCCGAAAATCAGTGAGGCTCGGGTTCGAATCCTGGCATGTACCAATGAGTTTTTCAAAAACTTACGTACATATTTATCACTAGCTCGACGGTGAAGGAAAAACATCGTGAGGAAACCCGCAGGTCTCAGAATTAATTCTGAGACATGTGTAAATAGACCCGGTCCGGCGATGGGCTCACCACCTATCACATTTAGGGCGCCAATGTATCTTGTGAAATGTGGATATCCAGTAATGGAATACCTCTGCCTATCCCCTCGGGGATGAAAGGCGTGAGATTGCGTGAGGTGGTAGATTCGACTCGAATCGAACGGAAACGGTATCGAGTCTCTGAATACGTCTGCTGTAATAAGAAAGCTTGAGTGGAGAACACCTGAACACCTGTATCCAGACAGGCGTTTATCAGTTGTAAACTGCTTGCCAGATTAATAATAATAATAGAACAAATAAATAAATATAACTTTCTTTCTTTCTAAGAATTAATACAAAAAAATAAAACCATGTACCTACTTACCATTCAATTTGATGTTCAGTTTGTTTTCGCCGTCAATGTCAATGGTGATTTTATTGTCAGGACTGATTTCTGAAAATACGAACATGATAATAGTACATTATGGTACAAGTGAGTAAAGTTGGTGATTACCGCTGAGGCGCCATTGAGACCCGAGCCGTAGGCGAGGGTCATAAGAGAGCCGAGGACGGTAATCATCAATACACACGTGTATCATACGACGTTTTTCAACACACTTGTGAATAAATAATACTAAAAAATCATTTTAAAATAATCATTCGCAATGGCGGGGAAAATTAATTGGTTTTCCAATTTTTTATTTATATAATTTGGAAAAGGCAAAAGGATCTAGGCCCATACAGCCTCGTTTTCCTATGCGCTCGCATCTTACAATGGCGATCGGCCATGGACTAAAAAAATTAGGTTTCTTTTTCTTTGGTTTGTCGTGGATAGCGTTTTAGCCACGTACAAAATGGGGTATTTAAAGTTTTTACAGAGAAAACCAAAGTTATATTTGAGTGAAAGTTTTGTTTATTAAACACGTACAAGTTGAAATGATCTATTTAAATACGAAGTTGCATGAAATGAGCAAGCCATATTTGTGTATTAATTTATTAGTACGATTGAATACGATCTTTTTTGTATCGAAACTTTTTTAAGAACAAAGCAACTCTAGCAACAAAATTGAAAAAAAAAATCTATAACTCACTAGTGAATAATAGCAAACAAAAAGTCTCAGTTTGATTATAGGTGTCATTATGTGCCTAATTGCAGTGAAATTAGAGCCACTTTATGAGCAAGTGTGTTGAAAAAAAAATATCATCATCATCATTAACCCATAACAACAGCCCACTGCTGAGCTAAGGGTCTTTCCTCGCACACGAGGAAGTATGGGCTTTAATCTCCCACGCGAGCCCATCTCAGATTGGGAGACGGTGTTAAGCTAATGGCCACTTAACAGTCAGAATTTCTCAAGCCACCCAAGGGTATCTGACATGGCTTAACGACTTCCATAATGCGTAAACACAACGAAAACCGGGACCAACAATTTAACGTGCCTTCCGAAACAGGGAAGCGCTCGTGATATAAATGCCACGAGGCGGTCACCCATTCACTGACTGACCGCAACCAAATTTGCTTAACTAGTGTGATCGTTACAAAACACTGGCACCGCAGAGCTACGAGCGCTTACGAGCTAAAAAATATGTATGTATTTGTATAACAAAGTAAATACGACGGTGAAGGAAAATATCCTGAATAAACCCGCAGGTCTCAGAATTAATTCTGAGACATGTGTAAATAGACCCGGTCCGGCGATGGGCTCACCACCTATCACGTTTAGGGGTCCAATATATCTCGTGGAATGTGGGTATATCCAGTAATGGAATACCTCTGCCTACCCCCTCGGGGATAAAAGGCGTGAGATTATATTATTATTATTATTAAAAATAATTTATTTTCTGTAGGTACAAAAAGTACACTTAGAAACCTATATAAATATATAAAAGAAAGTCGTGTTTGTTACACTATTTATAACTCAAATTGGTGTGGACATAGCTTAGAACCAGGAGACGGACATAGAAAGAAAGAAAGAAAGAAAGAAAGAAAAACATTTATTTGCTTGGACAACACACATACACGTACAATACATACAAAGAGAAAGAAATAAAAACCTATACACAAGAGATTGGCGTGTAGCGTATCGTGCAAGCAAAAGGGCCATGACTCAGCACTGCGTCACAGCTGGGAGACTGCGACTGGCTGTTGATTCTGTCACAGCCCAAAGGAAGCCGTCGCGCAATTATTGTACAGAATCAATAAATAGCCACAAAACAAAATTTTAATTCGGTCAATTGTGTGAGTTAATGTCATGGTATAGTGATTGAAATTATATAGAAAATATAAATAAAGATAGTAATGAATTAGAAAATATTTAGAATACATAGGATACTTTTTATTCCGTTATTCCCACGGGAACGGGAACTACGCGGGTGAAACTCGTCCATGAAGATTGGTGAAATATAAACAGCAGCCCATCTCCACCGACGAGTTTTGATAAAGAGTACCGAAATAACTATTCCAGTGCTAGTTTTGAAGTATGGTAATTCATAAGATAATATATCCGAGAGCTGCCCTTGAGTTTCTTGCTGGTTCTTCTCGGGGTACTGCATTTGGGACCAGCAACTCATCGCGTTGGTGAAGATATGTCACTGTTTACTGTAGTGTTGTAGGTACTATCGAAAAAAGTTCTGCCTGATACACCTAAGTGTCATTTTAGCGAGCAGCTATCTTTTCCCACCCTATGTCGACAAAGCCCTCACTTATAGTAACAATGACAATTACAAAAAAGTGTTTCTTTCATGTTTATGACCATTTAGTGTCGATGAATGGATCGCAATAGAAAAAAAAGAGGTGTTACTGGCTTCTAATTGTGTAACTCTATTAGGGTCGGGGTAATAAAATTTGAGCTTGCAAGCGACAATTTTTCCAAATGTATCAGGCTTAGCGTTTGCTGATAGTACCTAAATATTAAGAGATGGTTGAGGGTAGTTGGGAATTGATCGATCAGTCGGATTATATCGCTGGAACTAACGGACGTCAGACTTTTATTTATCTCCCGAAAATACCACATATTTTACACATTTAGCCAACCTTCATGGACGAGTTTAGAGTGCCTTGTTATAAAGTGTAACTTTGTATTACCGTCAGAGGGACAGATGAATTAATTTGGATTATACAACGCGTAACAGAATAAGCGCAATTCCTCATACACCCCAATTAGTATATTAATATAAAAAAAATATGAAGCTTTCGTACTTTAGTTTTGTCTAACCAATTTTCTTAAATATCGATTAATAATACCACGATTTCCATAGAAAGCACTAAATTCAGCTATGATATTTTTTTTTAAAATTTAACACATATTAAAAATAGCTGAAATCGAATAAGTAGTCGATACTGAACAAACTAATTTCAGGAACTGCGCTTATTCTGTTACATATTGTATAAGTCTTCACTCACCATTTTCGTTGTCCTCAAACTCAACTTTTATGTGGCTGTTATCTAGAAATTGTTCATCTGAAAAGAAACAACACAATAAATACAACAACAAGTAAATCAATTTTCTAATAAATGTTTTGAATCTCAATCAAAGTTATGCTCCTCAAAGAGCTGTCAGTGCGTTTGGTCAGGCTTCAGGTGACCAGAGGGCTGGCAGCTATCTCTGTCAAAGGATCAGCCTAGCTATCCAGAGAGGGAATGCGGCCAGTCTTCTGGGCACTGTCCCACATGGTTTTGGAGGACATTTTTTATCTGTAATTATTGTAAGTGAATGTATAAATTTCCCTATAATAGTAACTGGTTTTCTAGTACAGGTAACTCTTTTACTGTTCCGTTTTTATTTTTGATTGTTAGGACAACATTAGGATTACACATTTTATGTACAAAATAGTTAGATGGCTTTGGTTTGCTTCCCTTTGTTTTTAACTTAAAAGCTATAAATTTTTCATGACTGTATAAATATATATAATAATAATAATATAATCTCACGCCTTTTTTATCCCCGAGGGGGTAGGCAGAGGTATTCCCTTACTGGATATACCCACATTTCACGAGATATATTGGACCCCTAAACGTGATAGGTGGTGAGCCCATCGCCGGACCGGGTCTGTTTACACATGTCTCAGAATTAATTCTGAGACCTGCGGGTTTCCTCACGATGCTTTCCTTCACCGTCGAGCTAGTGATAAATATGTACGTAAGTTTTTGAAAAACTCATTAGTACATGCCAGGATTCGAACCCGAGCCTCACTGATTTTCGGCCGGCTCTTTAACCGTCCGGGCTATCACTGCTCTTGCTGCTGGCTATGACTGTATATGTTTTGGTTAAATGGCTTGATCTACCGAAGTCTATACGGCGTGCAATTGGAGAGGCCTATGTCCAGCGGTGGACTGCTATAGGCTGATGATATGTGAACTGCTAGTTGCTCCATATGCAAAAGCCCCTAATACCACAGAATAAGTAATAGTACTACGTACAGAAGGTTCACTGTTAACAAATTCCATGTTTAGGTATGCCAAACGTGCCTAAATGTGGCCATCTCTTTCTATCGCATGCAACGCGCTCTTTCGGAGGCGGAGCCTTAGATCTAGGGTTGCCGGCAGCTCGACCCATTAAATTATACGTCAGTAGTAGTAGTTAGTATAATAGTGTATTTTATATACGATATTACGATGATTCTTTATTTAGGTACTAAAGACCACCCAACTACACAAAAGCTATCTAATTTGCCTTTAGGTTATGTTACTAGTATGACTTCAAAACTGCTTTTTCTGCAAAATGTATAACGAAGACATACAACTGGGTATCTACATACATACATTATCCCTTAGTCAGTGGAGGACCTGTTGCTTCTTCGGTGTTGGCGTATATGGACCGACCGGGAGCCGGTGGGCTCATAATGTAAAGAAAAATAGTTTATTAAAATTCAATATCTATACAACCAATGCGCGGCGACCATTAATAGACCGCCGGGTGGCGGCCGGCCGCATGTACTTGTAGCAAAGCGATGACGTCACGCAGTGTGCCACCCCTGCTAATACTTACTTCTGCAGTATTCTTGAAACTTCTGTTCACAGTCCAGCACTTGCCGCTTGAAACGGGCAGCCCCACGCAGTTGGCAAATACACTCTTCGCAGATAGAGTAACTCCAGTCCAGCGGTGGGGGGTTCATCTGGACATAGTTATATTAGCTATAGTCCGTGCGAAATAGATCTGGATAAAAGTGCGTTGACGCCTCTCTACCAATATACGCCATTTTTGCAAACGATACGCTACAATGTCTATGACAAGTATCGCAAACACGTCTTACCTTGCGTATCGCAGTAGAAGGCGGGGTGAGCAAATGACCTTGCCAGACGTGACAAACATTTTTTAAATGACATTAGATTAAAAAATAGAGCTTCACAGTTGGAATAAATGTTTATTTATTTATGTGGGGTTGTGTAGTAGTAGTAGTATTTATTCATTGGCAATGTACATTGTATTCGAATTTTAATCATAAAAAAATCAATTTAACACAATCAATTATAAATTTTATATGTTAACTAAATATAATGTAAAAATTATTCTTTAATAAAAATAAATAATAATGCAATGTTTCAAAACAATCAAATAAGTCAATAAAATAAATAAATAAAAATAAGCATATCATTCAAAATAAACTCATCAATGGAATATAAGCACTTTGCTATCATAGAATTAAACTTAATTATGCTTAAGAAACTGTAGAAAACTCAAGTCAAATTAAAAAGCAGTAAATCTACATCTTAATATTTTTCTTATTTTGTATTATTCGATTGTAGTAATAAATAAAATACATCATGGGGAAGGAATTAAAAACAAAAAAAAAGTGTAATCTAAACCTTAACTAAAAACTGAGAGAGTTTTCAAAAATCTGTAGCACTACTGTTAAAACTTAGTTTGACTACTCTGCGACCGAGTGGCGTACCCCTGGCCGCAGGACGTTTGCCAACGAATGCGCGTAACTTAAAATATTAAATTTTTAAGTCTCAAAAATACAATTGTTAAATACTAAAGTATTTTACAGTCTATAATGAACTACGCATATAGAATTGAGGATTACATTTACAAAATATTTATTTAACGTAACTAAATCTTCTATTATATCAAAAAAATTATGAAAATTGCAGAATGATATTATATGTATTTAACAACCATATCAACCTTAATTTCTGTAATAATAATAAATTTCAAAATAATAATAGTGTCATATACCACAAAAAAATCCTGATAAAGTGCAACTTTCGGGGTTACACTTTTCACATTTGTCAGACGTAATATGAAACGCGTGTCGCGTCATGATTAGCGACAAGTTAGCGACAGTTTGTATGACGAGCGATAAAGTACATAAATGTTGTGTGAAATGTAGTAGAGGTTGGGTCAATGCACTTTTATCCAGATCTATTTCGCACGGACTATAGCTTTATACCTTACTAGCGACCCACCCCGGCTTTGCACGGGTGCAATGCTGATACTAAAACCTTCCTCTTGAATCATTAAAAAAAACGCATCAAAATCCGTTGCATAGCTTTAAAGATTTAACCATACATGGACATAGGGATATAGGGACAGAGAAAGCGACTTTGTTTTAAACTATGTTGGGATTATAAAGAGGAAAGATTTGTATTTTTATATGTTTGATAGGTACAAATAAACTCAAAAATAACTGGACCGATTTTAAAAATTATTTATCAATGGAAAGCTAGAAGACCCCTGAGTAACATACCTAGGCTATATTTTATTCCCGTATTCCCACGGGAACAGGAACTGCGCGTAAAACCGTGCAGAACCACTAGTAGTGTATAACAATAGTTCCCGAGTGCCTTTCTGTGAAGAGAGACCTCTTTGGTTGATTGTCTCTACTATACCCATAGCGCAATCTGTCTATTGACTTGACTTTGCCAGTCACTTGTAAAAAAAAGGAAAGAAAGACTTCATATTTGTGTTAAAATTCTATAATATAACATTTATGATTGCTAAATCTTCTTATCATTGTCTTGGGGTCACGGACCTTTAGTGGAGCAACCAGCGCTAACATAATACTTTGTTTCTTTTTTTTGGGTCAGATTATCATATTAGACCTCCTCTTTCCCCCAGGAATAGGCCACCAATACTGAAGAAACGGGATTTTACAAGCAATTACTCTACTACTCTGCATCAAAATTTACATACACAAAACTTACTTGAACGTCAAAAGTCTCTTGAAGTAAAGCCGAATAGATTTCAATCTCATTTTGATATAAGTACGGGGCCTGCATACTTTTGAACTGGCCATCGCTGTGGCAACAACGGCATAGATGACTTAAATTCCATATTTCCGCCATTATTGCAATGACGGACGGAGCCTAGAAACAATAAACACAAAATAAAAATCACTACTTATTCAATCGCCATGTCACAGGCAGGCCACAGCCGATCCAATAGGGCTGTGGGGCGCCTTATGTCAATCGTTTAAATAATAAATGTAAATCGAATCGATCTCAGATATACAAAGATCGTATTCGATTTTACTTGTTTGAGAAGGAATTGTTAAAATTTTAATACGAATAAAAATTTTCTTTGTAAATAAATAAAAAAAAATACGAATAAAACTGTTTTGAACATTAAACGACTCCCAGGCTTACCTTGAATTTAACTTACAAACTAATAAAAAAATATAGCAATGTAACTATTAAAAATCTCAAATAGATAAAGATTGTATTATGTAAGATAGGTAATTATCTGACGGCGGAGGGGCCCCCTGCTCGCTACACTACATCAGTCACTGTTAATTATACTCAGAAATCTCCCGTGCATCAGAAGTATTCTGGATCGCCGATACGGTATCCGGTCCGGCCTCCGATAGATGTCGCTACGAAACTTCTTGACCATCCGCTGACATATCAATATTCATAAATTTTGTTTATTTACATAGGTACCTAAAAAAGATCATCATTAAGCAACAGCCTTTTAATTTTAATTAGACTTTATCAGTGAGCCCACCGTTTCCTGGAGGGTCAATAATATGCGCTACTACTAACATGCAACAGGTGCTGCACTGCCTAAGGAATCAAGGAAGAGCTCGGTAAAATCAATAAGATACCTATTGTATTTTATTTTTGTATCTCTTTTGTGTGTATTATCGTTTGATGTTACACAATAAAGTTATTTAATTGTAATGTATATTTTGTTTACTTGCACCTCGTCTTTAGTTAGCCCAAGCTAATTTAGGAAGTTAGTACTTTGAAATCCGTTCACTAAAAATCGATTCTTCGGTTCGATTTATAAAATCGCTCTTTCTTGAAAAGATCGTTTTCAATTTGACATTGACAGCCTGCATGACAAATGACTTTTTTAAATTAGTTTACTGGCTTTTGGATTCTAGTTATGACAGCCTACTATTTAGCCCTACATATTCTATGCGTATGACCACCTTGGTTTATAAGAGTTGTCACTCGCCATTGCCCCAAAAATAAAGCATAAGGTGGTGAGCCCGCCCGTCCGGCACTTCGCTTTTTCTTCGCGGCATATTATAATAAAATTGATAAATAAGTCGTAAGTTAAGAAAAAGTCATTTTTACACACAGACCATTTATCTAGCTAGATTAATGATCTGTGTTTTTACATGCCCTTCGCTCCCCATGAAGTTAATCTATTACATTTATAAAATAATTAATATTCTAGATTTTGCCCACGAGTTTGCGTTCCGGAATAATTCTATGTAAGCTATTATATGTACATATTTTTATTTAAATCCGCCCAATAGTTGTGTGCAAGGGTAAGAAACATCCATCCATACGGTTTTCACCCGCGTAGTTCCCGTTCTCGTGGGAATGCTATGTTACTCAGGGATCTTCTAGCTGTCTATTGGTGAAAGAATTTTTAAAATAGGTACTTACAGTAGTTTTTGAGTTTATTCGTAACAAACTTACAAAAATACAAAGATTTCCTCTTTATAATATTAGTATCTAATAGTATCAATTCTATTGATCGCACTAGTGATACGCAAAGCAGAATAAAACTGCATATAAGTGTAAATTTAATTTAATAAATATATTGTGTAAAAAACATAGACATTATGTAAAAAAGTATAGTCAAAATAAATATGTAAGTAAGCAATAATACTTTTTTACCAAAGTTAAACTTATTTTAGTGTCTCTCTTAAAATTACTAGATGTTTATTTACATGACTACTTATGATAGGCAATAAATAAATTAATACATTGTGAAAATAAAATAATATTTACAACAGTTACATTTCTTTACTGCGGAGGTACGACAGACAATAATTTGTTACGTAGTAAAGTGTTACGGTTTGTGATGTAAAAAATCTTAAATCTTCAATTCGTAGTTATGGGCCATTTATTTTTGATTTTATTTGATCCATGTTGTTGATTTCACTAAAAAGTATTTTTTAAATTTAAAATAATTTCGAAATGGATGTCTTAATTCAAAGTCTAGAAGTAAAATTTGAAAATATGTGAAGTCACACAAGGGAGGTTTCTCAAACGTGACAAGGACTGGGGTCCAAAATATCATGAAATATGTGTGACGTAATTTATGGATAGCCCTTTTTATTATTATTTAATTAATACACTAGCAGCTCTTGAGCTGATGCGTGTATATCACTGCACTTGTGTTCATCGTTTAAAATGTTTATCAAGTCTATTTTTAAAACAGTTCACTGATGGGGCACTTATCACTGTTTCTGGGAGAGCATTCCATGTGTTGGTGACACAATGTAGTAAAATGTGTTCTGGGGTTGCTTGCACATAGAGGTTTGGTCAGCTTCAACGAGCTTTATATCACATAAAAAAATGCGAATACAAACTTACATTTGCAGTTAGTGAAGTCAGCATTAAAAATTGTACGGAACGAACATCCTTAGCCCTCATAATTTCACTGTATAACACCATCATTTTTAACTAAAAGCGTACACCTATGTCTCTTTAGGCCACTGCTCTGAGTGAACTGGCTGTTACACTGTTCACAAGAGAACGGTTTCTCTCCCGAATGAATTCTCATATGAAGTTTCAAGTTACCGCTTATAGAAAATTGTTTGTTACAGACGTTACAGTTATACGGTCTCTCGTCTGAATGTACCCGCATATGCTTGGATAAATTCCCTATCTGCTTGTTGCATATCTTGCATGTGTACGGTTTGATGCCAGTATGGACCCGCATATGCCTTTTCAGCTGCCCCGTCTCTCTGAAAGCCCGTTTGCATACCTCACAGCAGAACGGCTTTTCCCCAGTATGAACTCTCATATGAATCTTCAGGTAACCGTTATCTGAGAACGGTTTCTTGCAAATGGTACATGAAAATGGTTTCTCACCGGTGTGTGTACGTTCGTGGAGCTTGAAACTTGCCATTTGAGCGAACTGTCTGCTGCAAAACGTACAGGAGTACGGTTTTAGCCCTGTATGGACTCTCATATGGA